>OX578279.1:79629269-80967353 GCA_951217055.1 Gerris lacustris
ACTTAATCATTTCGCTTTGAACACTGTTTTTGTTTAATTTACCTTCTGTGCCTACTATGATACTGTTAAAAATTATAAACGTTTTAAAATGTGACATAAAATTTTGTTTAAACTTTATTTACGAAACATTTAAATTTCAAATAAAAATCCCCAGGATGAACCATCGTGAAAATTAGCCTCAAATACTCTTAAAACTCACCATTTTGCACCTAGATATTAAAAAAAAATCCCCGAAATAATTTGTCCCAGTTCAAAGGTCGTGGAGCATGCGCAGTATGATTTTTTCTCCAATTTCTCTTACCTCCATGGGGTCACTTTTTTGCCTTAAACCCCTTCTTAACATTCCATCCCCTTTATATAAGATCCTTGGTTTATAGTTTCAGGTTATAACCTGATAAAGAAGGTAATTTGTCCCAATTCAAAGATTGTGGAGCATGCGCAGTATGATTTTTCTCTCCAATTTCTCCTACCTCCATGGGGTCACTTTTTTTGCCTTACACCCCTTCTTAACATTCCATCCCCTTTATATAACATCCTTGGATTTTATTACAGTTAGCACATGCGTATAAAACCTGTCCTAAACTATTCCCGAACTATCCGCAGGACGATACAAAGGACGGTACAAATAGGGGGTTGGAACAAACCTAATGTAAAATGTAAACCACAGACTTGGAACGAAAAAGAAAAAGAACATTAATTAACCCTAGAACGCTAACCATATTTTTTAACCTCTTATGACTAACCTTGAGTCATATTGACTCCCTAATTATATTTTATTAAAATATAAAGTCCTAATATGTACAATATTTTTTTATCAGTTGATGGGACACTTGGGTGCTTTGTTTGCCATAAAAAAAAACCAATTTTTTTCATTTAATTCCGGTTTTTCAATCTGGACTATACTATTACATATCCGGTATTGTTATCTACCGGAGTGGTTTTATTTACTTTATTTTATGTAGCTTTTTTCTTTCCTTTCCTTTGGTTTTTCTATTTCGTAAATTTTTTCAATTAATTTATCATTTTCCTCATCATCGCTGATGGGATCAAAAAAGGCATTTTCTATTTTCAAATCAGGGTCCAAATCACAACCGTCACCATTATTGTCAAATACGCTCTTTTTCATAATCGGTATCTGAATCGGTCATTTCCTTCATCAAGCGATAAATGTCGTTTGGATCATTGTATTTTTTTATCCATTATTTGACTATATTCATATTCTATTAAGTTTATATAATTTAGACAAAAAAAAAATATAACAATTTATACTTATAAATGAATAAATTACAATTATATTACCTTTAATTTGAAATAATTATTGAATTAAAAGTTATATAATATCTAATTTATAAGATTTGAAATGGCCAAATAAACAATACCACGACATACTATTCTAAAAAATACTATTCTGCGTCAAAATGACCTACAAAAAATTTACGTGTAAGACTAAACAGAAGTCAAAATGACTCCGTGACTGCAGAAAAACAAACGATAAGTCCTCTTTAAAATCTGAATGTGGAACTGATAGAAGTGTAGAAGGGTCATTCAAGGGTGGGAGATAGTATAGCTGAGATGTGGGAGATCTGTGTTTTACAGACACCGTGCATTCGTAGTTAAAAAAAAAAAATGGGAGTCATTTTGACTCCAGGTTAGCTTTCTAGGGTTAATTAACAATATTCTTTTGTTGATCGTCATCCGATCAGACAACTGGTTTGTTACATTATATTATTTAAATGTGAATACCTAGGATAGTCAGGGGAGAGGATTTCTTGTCCGAAGATTCCAGTCAGAGACTGATCTGAACTATCGTTCGTTGCTGTCCAAATATAAACGTAGAGATAGTGAATCAGAATGAACGATAAAATCCCTCTTGTGAATCCCATTACGCCTTCGTTATTGTAAATGTCCATAACTGTAAAATAAATATAGTTCATCTTAATTACAATAATTTAACAACACTGTGCCAATCACAGACAATTATAAGGCACTTATATAAAGCACTTTCACGATAGATAGAAACAAGACGTTTAAGCGATGGTACAAAGCACACTATACAGGGTGTTTCACGATAAATGTTACAAACTTTGGGAGGTGATTCTACACCGCAAAATCAACAAAAAAAATCCTCTTGACCCCTGTCCGATTCTCAAGTGTAAGGGAGTTATTTCGGTTTTTCTGATTTTTCTGTAAAACACGAGTTTTCTTCATAAAAATGGTCATATCTCCCAAACTGTTGGTCCTAAAGCAAATTTGAAACAACCATTTAAAAGCTCATTAAATTTCCAATAAGAATGCAAACCTTAAAAGTTTCTAAATACATTTCTAATCATTTCAATACAATCGAAATTGGAAAAAAAAAATTAAGTTTCTAAAATTCGGAAAATGTTATTTGTGTTTGAAGCAAAAACAATTCTTCTGCCTTAGCCTGGCAAATTTCACCAAAACTTTCCCTTTTAATAAGCTTTCCAACGATATACTCCATTTCGTGATTCCGTTAAAAATTGGTAGAGAAATTAGAACGCGAAAAAACGTGCGGTAGAGGCAGAACGGAAAAGCTAGAGGAGGGTTCCAAACCAGCAATCCACACGCATTTCCCGCGATAACTTTCGAACGGTTTGAACGTGAGATTCCAAATTTGACACTAAAACACGCCCAAAACACCACCGAATTGTTGGCCAGGAAAATTGGTTTAGTGGAAGTGGTAGCAATTTAATCTAGAAACGTTGAAAAAAAAAAAAAAAAAATAGTGGTTTTCAAATAATATAGGAATTTGGTGTCACGTTGTTTGGGTTTATTCATTCTGGATCGGTGTTATTAATGGTGTTATAATGGTGGTGTTTAAATTTGAACCACTACCACTAAACCAATTTCTCTGGCCAACGAAGTCGGTGGTGTTTCGGTGTCGAATTTGGAATCTCCATTTGACCATTTTTTGGACTTCCACGGACTCTAGGAGGGAATAACTATTTACGTTTACTTCAAAGTGAACTGCATGGACTCCTGGAGGACTTACCATTACAAGAAAGACAGCAATTGTTTTTTTTTATCATGATAGGGCACGGGCACCACTTACTTTAGTACACACTGCTAGTAGAGTGTAGGCACACTACTTTTAGTAGAGCGAATTTGAGAAAAATCATTCGCCGTCATTTCTGTAATGGTATAGGTAAGGCCTCAAGGAGTCCAATTCGACACAAAAACACGCCCGAAACACCACCAACTTCGTTGGCCAGAGAAATTGGTTTAGAGGAAGTGGTTCAATTTTAAACACCACCATTAATAACACCGATCCAATGAAAAAACCCAAACAACGTGACAAAAAAAAAAAAAAAAAAAAAAAAAAAAAAAAAAAAAAAAAAACCATTATTATTTAAGACCACTATTTTTTTTTATTTTTTCAACGATTCAAGTTTAAATTTCTACCACTTCCACTAAACCAATTTTCCTGGGCAACAAATTCGGTGGTGTTTTAGTATCAAATTTGGAATCTCACGTTCAAACCGTTCGAAAGTTATCGCAGGAAATGCGTGTGGATTGCTGGTTTGGAACCCTCCTCTAGCTTTTCCGTTCTGCCTCTACCGCACGTTTTTTCGCGTTCTAACTTGAATTTCTCTACCAATTTTTAACGGAATCACGAAATGGAGTATATCGTTGGAAAGCTTATTAAAAGGGAAAGTTTTGGTGAAATTTGCCAGGCTAAGGCTGAAGAATTGTTTTTGCTTCAAACACAAATAACATTTTCCGAATTTTAGAAACTTAATTTTTTTTCCAATTTCGATTGTATTGAAATGATTAGAAATGTATTTAGAACCTTAAACTTAAAACCTTAAACTTTTAAGGTTTGCATTCTTATTGGAAATTTAATGAGCTTTTCAATGGTTGTTTCAAATTTGCTTTAAGACCAACAGTTTGGGAGATATGACCATTTTTATGAAGAAAACTCGTGTTTTACAGAAAAATCAGAAAAGCCGAAATAACTCCCTTATACTTAAGAATCGTACAAGGGTCAAGAGGAAATTTTTTGTTGCTTTTGGGGTGTAGAATCACCTCCTGAAGTTTGTAACATTTATCGTGAAACACCCTGTAGATAGGTGGTAAAAAGCAAGAATAAGTATTTCGTAATGAACATTTACCTAGGCAATTTTTATTAACAAAAAAAGATATCGACTCATCGATTCAAATCACCTCTAATTCCCATATGATAAAAATAATTAAAATAGACTCACAGTAATTAAATTTGGTAGGATTATTCGATTCATTAGGAGTAGGAGGTCGATATGATATCTGAAAAAAATTAAGAATACATTTAAAAATAACTTGTAGAGTTAGGTTTTTTAAACTTGTTGTACATAGGCTTCCCCTGCATGAATTTAACTATCACGTTTAGGGGAGAGAAAATGAGCTTAACCTCAGTACAATATAATAATTAATATATTTAATTTTTAATGATTCAATTTATTAACAAAATACAATTAAAGCCCTCTATAAGCATACAAACACCAATAAAAAGTATTTATAGTATACAATATACAAGAAAAATAAAAAAAATGCTTGCATACGAGTCTGCAAGACAGTGAGACATTTTCATGTAACGCTTTTTGGTAACGCTTGTGTAACGCTTTTTGGTGTCGTTTTTAGGTAACGCTTGTGTAACGCTTTTTGGTAACGCTTTTCGAGTTTATGTGCCAAAGTAAAGACATGAAAATGTCAACAAATTTGAGCGAGCATATTCTTGCGTTTGTAAATTATGAATTAAATCGAACATATGTAGTGCACGAAGAAAGAAAGTACTTTTCCGCTTTTCCAGTTTATTAAGAAGTAATATTTTAGCTTCTTCAACCATATTTTTTTATAATAAATGCAAAAAATTATAGTTTAACAAAAATAACAAATAATAATGTAAAAAATAAATTTTACGTATGTAAGTTTATTAGGAATAAAATTCTAAAGGTTATGCGACGTTTGTCCGATGCAAATCGGAGCAGTAGAAGTGGAGTGGTAGCGAGAAGCGAAGAGAGTAAGACGTGGTAGGTAGCCGATCGGGAGGGCAGGGGTGGGTAGGCCCTACCAAGCGTGGTAGTGGGAGACACTATACCTACGGCGGCAGACTCGATTGAACACCTCCTATATCTTCCTAACTCCCTGTTCCTATATCTTCCCTACCAGTGTAACGCTTTTCGAGGTTATGTGCCATAGCCAAGTCATGAATGTCAAAACACGAAATTTGACTACTTATACTCACTCATGTCATTATACTTTGTTATTCCGACAGCGCGGGGAAATCGAAAAAAAATCGGTAGGAGAGCCAATGAGAGCTTTGGCGGGTAGTAGGTCGGGCCAACTACGCAAACAAAAATATCACTGGATAACCTTGAAATAACCCTCTAGTGGTTTTATTTTTTCCCTCACATAGGTTGGCCAATCTGAGCTGTCAGATTTACAAACTATAATGGCATGAGTATATTTTGTATATATTCTACAGCATAGTAGTCTAAAAGTCTAGAATATGTCTAAATTCACGACAAATGATATCAATTACCCATTTTCTAATTACTTATTTCGTAAGCAACTCAAGAAATTTCCTTATTAGTTGCTAACTTCAGTTGTTTAGAAGATCCACCTAAAGATGAGACTTACTTCTACTTCGTATATATTGCTTATATACTTTGTACATATTGAGACAGTTCCTCATTTTACAATTACAAGAGGAAAAACGAATGTTTTTCATAATCTAGTGTTAGTCGGTATTCGAAACATCTGACTATCTGACCAAAGGAAATAATTAATGTTGTCCTTTTTCATTCTACTCAGGAAATCGGATAAAGCAATATTCCGCTTATAAAATATTTTGCCGCTTCGGGTATAACAATGATCGGATATAGCGACGCAATACTCTCCATCCCTTAAAGGTTGTTTTATGAGATTTCCATTAATTTTAAATTTAATTGAAACAATTTGTTATCCTTGGTCCTTGAGTTAGATTATAATTTATTGTTAATGTTTATATGTTAAAGACATTACTATTTAATGCTCTAGATGGTTTAAGACCTGATTTAATATGGAGATCATTTCTGAGGGATACATGATAACGTCTCTTAAGAGATCGACGATCTGAGCCAACAGTAGATGATGATTTTCCTCTTCCATTTTAATTTCCTCATTGATATTCTCACGATTCCCACTCCGAAATGATTTTAATGTTCTTGTCTTGATATAAACCTAACATCTACGTCAATTCTTAGCATGGTATTTTAACAATGTCAATTTGAAACTTGGAACAAATATGTACAGAGAGGTATCATTCTTTTATGTCAAAAGTAATGACATAAAATTATGTGACATTTAAGTTAAATTTGTGACATTTTATAACATTCCAAGAAATTTAATGAATTGTCAATCTAAATTAATTAATAAATATATACCAGGGGTATCCAACTCCAGTATTCTAGAGGTGTAAGAGCACTAGCGCTCCACGAGAATATGGTGGTTAAAATTGTAAACTACTTATGATCTTTTACATTTGTACTATTTTGTAAATAAACAATACAAAAAAATAAACAGCCTCGGTGGCCGAATGAGATGCGCGATAGCTCAGAATGAGAAAGTTCCCGGGTTCGAATCTAGTAAATTGACAAATTAATTTATTTCTTTGAATTAAGAAGCTCTATATCTTTTGAATGGTGTAAAAGATTTAGTTACAATATTAACCGCCAAATTCCCGTGGAGCGCTAGTAGTCTAACACAGGTAGATAAAGAGGGGAGTTGGAAATCTTTCCGTTTAAGGATTCTATGATCGCTGATATATACTGTAGTATTAGTGCAGGAGATAGCGTGCAAAAAAGTGTCTGACTAACATCAAGCTAGAAATTTGTTTACAAGTTAATCTTTTAGTGCCTTTTTAAGAATATGTGATCGGCTACCTTCGTCTGCGGGACATACCTTGGCAATAGGCATTTGAAAAATAACAAACCGGTGGAGAGCGGCCAAGTCTCACTAATTATGGTGGACAATGTGATTTTCATGATCCTTAGTACAAAATTAGTTAGTAGACAAAAAACCAAGTTGATGTTAGTTAGTCCGTTAGTTCGTCTCGCTTACTAACATCAACTTGATTGTTGGTATACTAACTAATTCTGTACTCAGGATCATGAAAATCACATTGTCCTTCATAATTGTCTGGACACGGTCGCTCTCCACTGGTTTGTTTTTTTCAAATGACTATTGCTAAGCTATGTCCCGCAGACGAACGTAGCCGACCACTAATTCTTAAGAGACACCAAAAGATTAACCTGTATTCAAAATTCTAGCTTGATGTTCGTCAGACACTTTTTTGCATTCTATCTCCTGGACTATATGTTTTAGTCGTATTACTTCTGGTTACACTGTTATAGATTAATAAGCAACACTGAATTTTGATTAAAAAAAAAAAAAAAACGGGTGAATAATTAAATTTTTTACAGGTTAAGTATTAAGATTTTCGCGAATAATTTCAATAATGAACTATTTCTGCAAATGTAAGTAGTATAGGTATTCCATAATACTCGAAGTTCCTCTATACTCTATACTAATACAAAATTACTTATGTGTATGTATGAATGTGAGCAAACTAAAGGTAAAATTGGAAACATGGTATTTTAAAATCTGAAATATTCAAATTTTAACTTGAGAAACTGTGATTAAATATAAAAAAAACTTCTTGCATACGAGTCTGCAAGACAGTGAGACATTTAGACAACAGAAGTTGTAGTTGGGGGAGCCGGGGGTGACGCTGGGGCGCGCGAGCGACTCCTGGAACGGTAGCGAGAAGCGAAGAGAGTTAGACGTGGTGCAGGTAGCCGATCGGGAGGGGAGGGGTGTTAGGCCCTACCGAGTGCGGTAAGGGGGGGGGACCCTACCTAGATGGTTTGAGTGCACAGCTCCGTGTAACGCTTTTTTTTAGTAACTCTCTTCGAGTTCATGTGCCATAGCGAAGACATGAAAATGTCAAAAGCAGGCCTTAACCTCAACTGGGACATCACAAGACCTGCTTGTGCCTAGTTATTTATAATATTTCATTTGTTTTTGGTTTTATTTGTGCTCGTTTTACACTTCTAGCCTTCCTCCTACTTTGACCAGATGGTTAGATATAGGTATAGTGTGAAATATTTCAGCGGTAGGTAATAATCACGCAAAGAACTTCGAAATATATGAATAAGGTAATAAATCATAAGAAACAGTAGGAAATATTACAGTCGTAGAAACAACGGGAATAATATTACGTGGTTTACAGCGATATTTGATTCATTTATACAGGGTGATTCATTTTTAATGTTAAAAATCGGTCCGATACAACTCAGACAAACTTTCTCGTATACGAGTTTATAATTACTTAGCCCAGTGCTTTCCGCTTTAGTATAGTTAATTTTCCGTATTATTTTTCGAGTTTTCGTAGGTACATTTAATTATTACTGAACATTTCATCAACATTTATCATAAAAATAACTTCTCCTCGGCGGCGAATCGAACCCGGCCTCTCTCCGTCCGCGTTTAAATGTCTATGTCAATTTTCTCAGGAATAGAATTTTCCCGGGATAACGTCTTATATGGTAAGATTCGTGTATAAATGGACTACATTTTAGTATTTATCAATCAAAATCGTCGGAACCGTTTTTGAGAAATAATTTTTTTCAAATTGTTTTGAAAAAAATTAGTTTTAGAGTTTTTGGAGGGTAGCGCCCCCACATCATCAACATGAATGCCAAATTTCGTCCAAAACAGCCCAGTAGCTTAGGTTCCAGGCGTCTGCACAGGCGGCAGATGACTGACAGACATTTTTTAAAAATCACTTTTTTGGACTCAGGGGACCTCAAAACGTGTAAATCCATCAAAATCTCAAAATCGAATTTTCGCGTCATCACAATATTTTCTCTTTATATGAGAAAGTAAAAATACAATACACCAAATAAGAATAAGACATATTTACCATTTCACTTTGTTATTTTTTTAAATAAAATACTACAGATTAAATAAAACTTAATCTGTTATATAACCTAAACCTATGTACAGCAGCTGTGTATAGGTCAATGTACAATTTTTTTTTTTTAAATAAAAATTTAAGAAGAAATATATATCATTTTATTAAAAAAAATATTTTGCACAAAATTCATTAAAATGAATAACAAAATTTGATCTCAGATAGTGACAATTCTCACCATTTTACATTCATTTTTTCAAAATTTTCCGGGGGGGGGGGGGACCCCTTGGTTCCCCTAAAAATGTCCCCAGGTTTTTTAGATTTGAAATATGCGGTAACCCTAACCACAAACCATTACACCAGGCCAATATTAATGTTATTTCTTTAAAATTCGAATTGTTTATGAAACCCCTTTTATTATCCAAAGTACTTGGGCTTATTATTACTTTTATAATTATAATTGTTTATCCCTCTACTGGGCACTATCATTTTTTTCCTTTTCATTCGAATTGGAGGGACTTTCGTGGTCAGTTTAGATCCGACGCCCTCCAACTCTACAACATTCTGTTAATTATTTTGTTAACAGTATCATCTTAGAATTTATTTTAATAATCATGACGCTACTAATATATAAAAGTGACAAATATAATTTATAACAAATGAGTCAGATTTATTTAGAATTTGTTAATTTTTTATTTGATATTTCAAAATTAATCGTTCTCTTATAGCTTCCAGTTCTTCTTCAGGCTTAAAAGCAGGCATAGCGCATTCAGTCCATCTCGCTGCTTGAGTTTTGAATGGCCTTCCAACCCTGCAATATTTATATTCATCAGTCCTAGATATATTGATCGTCATCAAGAACTTTCTAAAAGCTCGATACGATAACGTTACCTTCTTGCAACTAAAGATGCAAGCTTAACGTTATCTTTCTATGTAATTTTAAAAGTTTTGTAAACCAACAAATCCAGTGACTAAGAAAGAGTAGGATATTATACTAAACTGTGAGTAAAACAAGGTTAGAGGAAAAGAAATAGTTAATAAACTTTGTGCTAAAAAAGGATAGAAAAAAAGGTAATTGGGGGTTTACTTCATACTACTTTGCTTGCTTACTACGTTGCTGTTTTTATTAAAAATAGTTATTTATACACCTAGGGAGTAAAGTAAGCCATTATTCTCTGAGCAAATGTTGGTTCTTGAGGCGAAGCCGAAGGAGCTGAGTGGCAGGAGCTTGGGTGGCAACGGCTGACAGGTTCAATTGAAAACAATGGGCTGACCGGGTGGCGCCACCTGTAGGTGGCGGCTAGACCGTGGGACGGTCGACCGGGTAGTGCCACTCGGCGGGTGGCGCCAACTCGTGTGGCAGGTTGCATTCTATTCTCATTGCTGACCGGGTAGCGCCACCTGGGTGGTGCTACCCGGGTGGCGAAGTGTGTCACTAGCCTTATGTAGATGGCTTCTTACATACACAACTAATCTAACAACATTCGAATCCTTTATCAAAGGATTTTTCTTCCTTAACATCAAAGTAGCCTCTATTAATATTTATAAGAAACAAAAACTAAATTCTCATAATACGCGTTACTATTGTATCGTAAAGGCTACAAGCAGTGAACTTTATTGGCTTACTTCATGAACTCTTCGCTCCTGAGGTCTCCCCAAGGTGTGGTCAGCCTGGCTTTGGTGCCAGGGAAGTCCTTACATACGTTTCCTTTGATATCGGTTTTACCGAATTCATAACCTGGTGCTACTTTAGGCCTCTCTATAATTCTTCCTTTCTTGCCCATGAACTCTATAGGATATGTTTCCATCGAGCCAGCTAATAAAATAAACACAATTAGTAAAGTTAAACCCTAATTGTTGTAAAACAACCAAATTATTGCAAACAGTATTGTCGAATTTCTTGACAAGTTTAATTCCGATTAAACCACTTTTTTACTTTGAGGTCTAACCACACATTATAATGTTCAGTCTAATGCATTAGACTGAACATAAATATGCCACCTATGTGCTGTGCATTCAGCACATACACAAAGGGTCCTTAAGAAATGTAACATATCGGACGAGTTCGTTAACCAAAACCATAATCGGCCCAGCCGGTTTCAAAATGGCCATTTTAAAGTTTGTTTTAGCTTTAGCAACAACTTTTGAACCGTTAACGTTAATTATAATATCGAAGGGAACAAACGGCTTTAACGAAATATAAACAGTATATCTCTGTTTAGATGCGTGGAAAGTGATTATTTTCGTAGCTGTATTCATTGCGCATGCGCGTTTCATAATCGTGCGATAAAGTGAGGAATTCATCTTTTTTTCCGCCCTAGAGCGGAATAGAAGAGGGATTCTTCACCTTAACGCTCGATTAGCGAGTTTGTTTACATTTAACAAAACTAATTTGCTGTTTGTTTAATTAAAGTAACTGTTTATATCGAGTTTTTAGTCAAAAACAATAAGTGATTTAAGTGATTATGACGGAAATGAGGAGAATAATACGCCTCCCGAAATAATTGACTCAATGAAATTAATGTCATCATAATCAAAAGAGAAATACGAACTTACATACAGGAAGTTTATTAAATTTTTTTTCTGTATTTATTATTAAAATCCACAACCGCAGATAAAGTACGGTACGCAACTCGTGCGCAAAACTGCATTTTGCATTGCTCGTGTGGTTTTACTACCCTCGCTGTCGCTCGGGTGCAAACTCCACACTCGCATGCAAAATGCTACTTTCTGCACTAGACTAATGTACTATTACCTACTATCGGCAGCAAAATTTAGCATTACTTAACTGCTTTTAGGCTGGAAAGTAATATTTCGCTGATTTGTCATTAAAATATTAAAAACAGGCAGGAAGTAATTGAAACAGTCAGGGAAATATTTCTCTGCCTAAGCAGGAAAAGTGCAGGTCTTACATAGCCTGTCCTCTCATCCGGCTCGGAGGCTAACTTCGTCACTCGTCAGTAAAATTCCATTTTGCTGCCTTGTTACATAAATAACCATTTTTATCGTATTAACACAATGACTAAAACTAATCCAATCTAGCTCAACTCGTTCCAAAGATATTAATTTGCTGAATTCTTACAAAATATACGATGCAAGAAAAAAATCCTTAAAATCTTCTTTTTTACAAAGAATAACTGTAATTTGTTCATTGATTCGTTTAAAGACACAAAGAAGGACCTGAAAAACGCAATTTTTTGAGGACACGTGGTTCAAAAATGTATTGCAATAAATACGAAATCAAATATTATTTGTACTTTGACCTCCTCGTTTATTTAACACACCACATGGCGCTTTTTTCAAATGTTTGTATTTGTATTGGGTACTTTCAGAGATCATGTGAGTTAACAGCAGAAATGCAGACAAACAGAAGAAATTATAAGGGTCCTTTCAAAAAAACAACCTGGCAGTAAGACCAAAAGACGCCCCTCTTAGAACAACTCAGTCGTACGATTATCCTATACGATCACTTGCAGCAGTAAACACGCAGTATAGATGAGAATAGAGGAAGTCTCAGCTGGACGTTGCGTCGCAAGTAGTTGTACGACCAATAATGCGAGTCCGAGTTCATACAGCTTAACTTATGTTTATTCGTGCATAGTCGTTGCTTCTTGAACCCAAAGGACCTTCATAGCCCACAATTTTACGCTCATTGTGCAACTAGTTCTAAGTTATAGAACGTAGGCTTCTGCGAGTTTTAATGAATAACATAGTGTTGCGGTGAAATCAGCTTCACAAAGGGTTTAAAGTTCTTGATTTAGCTATCACTACTGGAAGCACCTTCAGGGATATCACATCCACGTTCCACGTTATCTGGAAGAAATAACTCAGTAGATCTTGTTGATGCATCACACCCTTGAAATTACTTTTTTAACCCTTTGTGACGTCGATTTCACCGGTTAAGTTATTGACATTTTAATGTCTTGGCTATGGCACATGAACTGGAAAAGCGTTACTAAAAGTAACGCTTAGAAACTTAGAAAAGTGTAACAGGAGGTGCAATCCAGTCTCCAGACTAAGGCGAAAAGAGTTCCACTGCTACCAGGAAGATAGACAGCTGCAGGAGGTAGTTCGTAGTTGCACAGACTAGTCTAGTCTAGAGGGTTGTAGAGAGAGCCTTCAGCCTTCCTCCCGCAGGCTCGCCATCTTAGGGGCTACATCTTCACCTTACGTGATAATTAACTCTGCGCCCCGACTTCTCTCTCCCAGTGGCGCCCTTGCCCCCCCCCCCCCCCCCCCCCTCAACTACAACTTCTGTTCTACTGCTCCGATTTGCACCGGACAAACGCCATAACCCTTAGAATTTTATTCCTTATAAACTTAAATACATAGTTCAAAACTAGTTCTAAGGTTAATTTAACCAATCCTTCTTTTAGAAGAAAATGTAACCTCTCAATTTAAGAATTTATTATTTAGGTGAACTTATTGTGTGAATTCTTTAATTTATTTGGGTTTGGAGTGAACACATTATAATAGTCCAGGAGATGCAAAAAGCATGCAAAAAAAGTCTGACTAACATCAAGCTAGAATTTTGTGTATATGTAAATCTTTTGGTGCTTTTTGTGAATATTTGGTCGGCTAAGTTCGTCTGCGGGACATAGCTTGGCAATAGGCATTTGAAAAAAAAAAAAAAAAAAAAAACTGGTGGAGAGTGGCCATGTCCTGCCCTTTTTAGTGGACAATGTGATTTTCATTATCCTGAGTAAGAACTTAGGAACTTAGTTAGTTGACCAAAAATCAAGTTGATGGCAGTTTGTCACTTAATAGGTTATTAGTTAGTCAGATATTACACCAAATCAAAGAGGTCACCTATTAAGTGACAAACTACCTTTACCTTGATTTTTCTTACTCAGGATCAAGAAAATAACATCGCCCGCCAAAAAGGGCAGGACATGGGCGCTCTCCACAGTTTCTTTTTTATTTTGGAACGAAGTTCCTTATGGCACGTTCTGGAGCCCGGGAGTGAATCCGAAAAAAACTACCAAAATCACCGTCACAAAATAACCTTCACAAAATCACCGTAACGCTAAAAGCGTCACGAAATCTACGGATGACGATAACTTGTGTAAAAGTTGACCGACTTAGTTGAAATTTGGTACACATGTTCATTTTACCAATGCCCAGGACAGGTTCGTTGGACAACGTTATCCGCCCAAGCAACGCTCGCATAAACGTAAGCTTCAAATTTAAAATTGGAATTTTAGGACGGGAAAAAATTCTAACTTATCTATTTAATGAGACAAAAACTTTTTTAAATATTTTTTTTTTTTTTCAAACTCGCTATTTATCCACAAAACAACGCTTTTTTCAATTATTGTTTCTATCATTGAGAAAAGTATTCGTATATTATTTAAAATGGAAAGTACACCAAGAGAATCGTCAGAAATTGACAATGTCGACTGTGTTAAATTATTAACCAGTAAAACTGTAAATATATATGTATAAATTGATGTAATTAAATAATATTGCTCATAAGCGGATCAAGGGATTTTACTATTACTACGTTTTTATTATATTATGTTAGGTCTTAAATTTGTGATAGATAAACATTGAATGACAGCAAAACAGGAAATATCGATTACATTATTTATCGATTATATTATTTCAAATATATCGATGGCATGCTTTAGATTTTGGTGTTGGGGAGATCCGTTGTACAAAGATTTATCCTTTTATAGGTTTAAGATCAGCTCTCCGGATGGTTGTCATTTATGTGAAGTAAATAAATTCGGAACTATTTTTTTTTCACTAACATTATATATTATAAAACAATAACAATTATATTAGGTTTGTTCCAACCCCGCTTTTTGTACCGTCCTTTGTATCGTCCCGCGGATCGTTCGAGAATCGTTTAGGACAGGTTTTATACGCATGCGCTAACATTGTACTGTAATAAAATCATGTCAGGTTGGAACGAGTTTAGGACTATAATAATTCGCACCGTATTAAAAACATTAAGGAAACCTAACAGTTAGGAAACCTTCCTGTTGATATTTGTAATTATTGACATAACTGCGCATGTCATACAAACCAGTACATGGTATTGTCAGAGGATCGCTGGGACAGTACAGTGAACGGTTCGCAAACGATCTCTGCCGGGGTTGGAACAGTTTCGTGTACGGTACGAAACACTGTCCCAAGTCAGCTTGGAATGGCTTTTATCTACTGCGCATGCTGGTGACGATCCCGCGGACGGTACAATGCTCGGTTGGAACAAACCTATTATCAACATTACATACGATTCAACATAAAATTTAAAAACGTAGTATATAAAAAGTTCTTTTTATCTTGAAATTTTAAATATTTTTGTAATAAGTTTTATGTAATAATTTTACTAATAATAATTTTCTAATTAAGTCAAAAATATTTATTGGAACGAGTAGTTAGCATCGTATACGTACTTAGCAGTGTGATTTTATATTTAATGAAAAATGTAAGGAACTTCGTTCCTACCAGGTGTCCCGCGACACCACACGTATTTTTTTCATATGCCTATTATTGCCAAGATGACTTTAAGACGAACGTAGCCGACCACGTATTCTTAAAAAGGCACCAAAAGATTTACTTACACACAAAATTCTAGCTTGATGTTAGTCAGCCACTTTTTTGCACGCTATCTCCAGGACTATAATTGCAATATGTAAAAAAAAAACACAATTTATATTGAAGAACTAATAAATAACACAGGCTCAAGTCACTTAACTAAAAACAAAAAAAAAATGCTGGTACTTAAAAAGAGATATAATTACATTTAATTACATATTAAAATCATATGGTGGGAATGGATTAAGTCTTCATCATATATACTTGAAAAGTTTCGTCCACTGCTTGTATTACTTTAGCTTGAAAACTGTCATAATACGAGGTATATCCACAAAGTAAGTTCCGTTTCTATTTTAAACCGCGGCAGCGCTGCGATCGCAGTTCTGAGCATGCGCGGCAGTTACTCTGACTCAAGGAGAAGAAATGTACACCATTTTCAGATCGCTGCTGTCGTCGTGTTCTTTGTAGTGCTTCTTTATAATGTCAGCCTTAATTGAAAATGCCGCCGCTTTTCTATATGCAAAGAAAGTTAAACCAAGTGAAATTTATCGGCAAATCTACGAGGTTTACGGACAAAATGCTATGAGTGATTCAATGGTTAGAAGATGAGTCAGACTGTTCAATGAAGGACGTGATCAAGTGCACGATGAAGAACGAAGTGGACACCTATCTTTGGTTACTGATGAACTGGTTCACGCAATTGAAGAGAATCTTAAGCAAAACCCCGCGCACAAGCGGCGGCATTTTCAATTAGGGCTGACATTATAAATAAGCAGTACAAAGAACACGTCGGCAGCTGCGATCTGAAAATGGGGTACAATTCTTCTCCTTGAGTCAGAGTAACTGTCGCGCATGCTCAGAACTGCGATCGCAGCGCTGCTGCGGATAAAAATATAAATGGAACTTACTTTGTGGATATACCTCGTCTATAATAACATAAATTTCTACACATAATCTTAATAAATTTAAAACCTTACTACCAAAATCTATGATTATAGCCAGGGTATAAGTTAGTGGGATCGAAGCAGTCAGGGTTTGAGGATGAGTTACAATCGCCGCAGGAACCTTCCTGGTTTTTACCTGCTTGGACGGGTCTTTTTGGGTGACATTCAGACTCGAATTTCTTAATATTTTTCTCCGTTTCGGTGATTTCAGAGGATTGTTGCAAACTTGAGGTATATGGTAGAGGTGGATGAGGAGTTAACTGAACTCCTTGCATTTCTCTTGTAATTCTGCTGGAACATAATTAAAGTTTAATAATTTATCTTCATTCTGTTTACAAAACTCAATAATTAGGCAAGTAGAATGGTTTAGGAAAAACAAATAACAATGGTGCAGGAAAAACAAGTCCCATCAAAAACACTAGTGTAAAAAAATAAGCCAAGTCTCGCGTAAAAAGTTGTGAGATGATAGGTTTAGCAGTTTAGCCAAGTCTCCCACTGTCCGAGTAAGTTCTACTAGGTCTAATTTATCCAGTACAAGTACATGATGTTTGTCTGTCCCTCTCTCTATTCTCTTTCCCAAATCACTCTACACGTTTAAATTTAAAAACATTTTCTGACTTGGCAAATTCACACCACAAAGGCTAGAGCGCTCGCCTTGCGATAAGGCAAGTTAAGCAGCCTCGAGCATGGCCAGAAGATAGATGGGTGACCACTTCTGACCACAGCTCTGGGTTCAATTCCCTGACCGGGCCCCCCGCTCAATGTCCACCCAGAATTGTTTAAACTAAACAAATGGGAAGCTCCTCGAAAGAGTGCGGCGCCATCAGGTTTCGGCCTGGAAACCATGACGATGACACTCTTGGTTGTAATACAACTAGGAGAGGAGTCATGGTTAAGAACCATATCTTCACACGAGTGTGTGATGATTTCGGTCCCTAACTCGGGTTTGATGTATGGGCCCACCTAAGTGGCCTGCGTCATCAAGTGTAAAAGTCCCACGTAATTAAAAAAAAAAAAAAAAAAAAAGAGAGAAAGGTACTGACTTAGGTATGGGAGGTGGATCGGAAGGAATATGTCCAGATACTTGTCCCGGGATGTAGTTCCTTGAGTCTGCGATGCCCATCATTTCTCTGACGTTCACATCTTCAGGTCTGTCCACTCTCAGTCCCTTGTTCACATCATACTCACCCAGTCTCCTGGGAGGAAACACAGCTTCTTTTCCCTCTTCGTACCAAAACGGTTCCTTCTCCTTCCTCATTCTCTCCAATTCCTTTTCCTTTTCATCCCTTAACAAATAATCAAGCAAAACATTATGTTTAATATAGTTCATAATATAAAGTGCAAAAAGCATATATAAAATAAATTAACAAAAAACACCTTTTTATTGATAAACATAACCAAACTTCCAATCGTTGAATAATATATCACATCATGAGTACAGTGGCTACGATTCAGATTTTGATGAAAAGTTTAACTAGGTTACGTTTTACTATCAGGAAAGTAATTTAAAGAATCATATCATTATTGGTTTTAATATTATGAAATCGTCCATTATTTAAGCTTATAACTTTATAACCCTTGTGAGTTGTGAGGTTAAGAATTATGGGAAGTGGAGATGTCACAGTCACACATAAGTGATATTTTCTTTCATGATAATTATACCATGAAAGCTTAATAAGTTAGTTTAATTAATGATTAGATAGGTAATAAATAAGTCTAGATTTTGCAAATTTTACATAACTGACAAACAGAATATGTTGGCAATTTGTATAGTTTGGTATTTCTCTATCCCTAAACATGCTATTCTGGCCCTGGGCTATGTTCTCAGAGGCATACCAGGAGCGAACATAGGTTGGGGATATTGGAAAGACCCTCAGGTCAACTATGAAACGAGCTGGCTTGCCCTGTCGAATAATTAGTCGAGGACAAGGTAGAGCGGAGTCTTGTTAGCTCTATTCTGGCAGCCCCTCAAAAACTATTACTTGGTTAACAACTCATTAATCCTGAAACCTAAACTTTTAATGAAACTGAATGGAGAGAAAAAACTCGGACTGATTCTATGGGTACGACCTTTGGCATGGAATGTAAAGACGTTAAAGGAGGCTGGGAGATTAAGGCAAGTGGAGAGGAAGATTGAAGCAAACAAAACAGACATTTTAGGATTAAGTGAAGTGAGGAGTGCGGATTTTGAAGAAATTCAATTACAAATTGAGGGGCATTTATCTATTCTGGACTTACTGGAGAAGAGGTAGAACATCAAAGTGGAGTTGGGCTATTAAAGCCCAAAATATTAAACGTATGAACCCCCTCTGATAGATTACTAAGTGCCGTTTCAAAGTTCAGATATGGAAACCCAATGTTATGCACCGACAGAAGTTGCAGATCATCAGAAATAAGAGGAATTTTACGAAGAGCTAAATGTTATATGAAGAATAACCCACAGAGATATTTTAGACGTTAGGGACCCAACAAAATCTCGCCGAAGGAGGCCGAAGCAGAGAGTAGAGTCGGTTACGATCGGGCCTTACCCAGACTCTACTCTCTACTCTGTACACAGTAGAGCGGACCCAATGATTCTCGAGTGAGATTCGACTTTCTTCGGCGAGTTTTTTTGGGTCCCTAACGTCTAGTGCAGTGGCGTATCCAGGGAGGGCACAGGGGGCACGTGCCCCCCCCCCCCCCCCCCCCCCAGACCAAATAGAGTAAAAAAAAAATATAAAAATACGCCGCTGGTCGTATTTTTTTTTTTTTTTTTAATACATATTTTTACATTTACCTCATGTTCAATTTCACCTCAGAAATGCATAAAAACGCTGTTTTGAGAGATCATATTTTCAAAAATTTTCTCTTTTCTTGTTACCACTACGAATCCACCCCCCCCCCCCCCCTCCCTAATCTAACCTGACTTAGAATGTGGCCCCTCCAGACCCAGCCGCTGGATACGCCACTGGTCTAGTGCAGAGATAGAGATATCACTATGGGAGATCTGAATGCAAAAGTTGGATCTCAAAATGAGGGGCTAGAGAAATTATGGGAGTACATGGTCACGGAGAAAGGAACATAAATGGTGATATAGAATTAATGCACTTTTTATTCTTAAAATCTCTGTAAATAATTGCCTAACATTATTTATTTCCCATTTCCATTTCTATAAACCATTTTAGGAACTGTAATTCTCTTAAGGTTTAATTTGTTAGTCAAAATATTGTAGTATATTATTACTGTTTTTTTGCCTGGTCGTCTTTGTTTCGTTCAAGAGTTTCATCAAGTTTCATTTTGACCTTTTCAGCAAGTGCTTCTCTCTCCCTTCTTAAGGCTTCTTGGATTTTTAGCTCGGCTTGCTTCTTTTTATAAGGAATCTCATAGACTACCGACCTCGGAAATAGCGTTTTGTAAACTATTAAATCAAAATAATGTGATTAACTGTTATCTGGGGACTAAAGTAACAACTGAGTAATTTAGTGATTGAATTGAAATTAAATGAAGCTTGATTTTGAACAAATTAAATACTAAATCTTGATATCGTTTAGTTGTATATAGAAATTATTCTATATAGAAATTATTTTCTTGATTTTCAACTACAATTAAACTTGTGCTTATTATCATTAGAACTTTACTTATAGTTTCTTATAATTTACTTATTATACTTATATTTACTTTATTTGAACACAATCAATTGTATAACTATCTTCATATTATTGTAATTTTTAAATATCAATGTTAAATAATTAAAATGAAATCTATAAAGGATCAAATATTTGACTACTGTCACAAATTATATGACATTTAGTCCTGCAGATTCTGGGTTTCTAAAACTATTTCATCCAAATACAATTTTGCTTCCGAGCTTACCGAAGGTAACGGAAGCTATGTGATCGTTCTGGAGATGAAAAAAAATGTATATCTCCGATTTCAAAAATTCCAAAACAGAAATCCGTTTCAGACATCAGGGAACATTTTTGGTTCCATGTCTGTCTGTCGGTCAATTTTTGCGAACCAACGATTCCAATTTTAATAAAATTTTACGTCCAATTTTAATGAAATTTTACGTCCAATTTTAATGAAATTTGGGTGGTAGGTCATGAGTAGCCCATTTTGGCCCCATAGAAGTTTAAACCTTCTGCTCTCATTTGTTTCTCTTCCACATGCGCACAAACATACATTAATTTACACCTGTATATATAGCTTCAAAAGTACTTATCTGATTTGTATAAAGCTTTTATTGTTTATTGAATGTAACTCGCAGATAGCCCCAGATTACGTTGAACTGTCTGCGCTCTTTAACTTTGCTTAATTGATACTTTAATTCAAGTAAAAAATCAAAACAATTTTGACAGATTAAAAAAAAACGGGGGAAACAATTAAGCAAAATAATAAGGAAATTAGACAATAATGGCTTGTAAAAGTATAAAATTAATAAAGTACGTGATAGGATGCGAAGAAGCTATGTGCCACACCAATAGGCAGTCTATTTTAAAATTACAAAGTAAATGCTTAAAAAAGTAAGTTCCCATTCATTTTGTTTTAAACAAATTTCAAAAATAAATAAATAAAACTTACTTAAATTCTGGATTTACTTGATTCATTATTATTAAATTTCACTTAACTGGAATTTTTTAGAAGAATCGATTGATTTGACAATTTAATAAGATTGGATATTTATTTAGAGGAAATTTTACAAATACGTCACCTGACCATCTGACATTTACATAAAGATAGGAGACCTATTTCATTGTTATGACAACGAAATAGTAGGTGTTTTAAAATATCTGTCTGTCTGTGTTCTGTGCAGACGCGATTCGATTGATGTTTGAAACGGAAAAAGAATCTCTCCTTAAGGTAAAATTAAGAAATTATTATTAGTTTTTTGCTCTAAATTTGGGGGCGCTACTTCCCAAAACCCCTGGGCAAAATAAAGATTTATCGAAAACGTTTCCGACAATACTAATTTAAAAAATCTGAAATGTAGTCCATTTAAATACGAATCTATCAATGTAAGTAGTTTTATCTACGATTGATACGAAATATAAACATTGTATCTCTGTTTAGATGCGTAGAAAGTGATTCTTTACGTACTTGTATTCATTGCGCAAGCGCGTCTCATAGTTCTGAAGAATTCCTCTTCTTTACCACCCTAGAGCTATAAAGAAGAGGAATTCTTCAGCTTTACGCACGATTAGCGAGTTTGTTTACATTTAACAATACTAATTTGCTGTTCTTTTATTAAAGTAACTGTTTATATCGAGTTTTTAGTGAATAAACAATGAGTGAATCAAGTGACTTTGACGAAAATGTGGAGAATAATACTCCTCCAGAAATAATTAATTCGGCAAAAAATACAACTCAAGAATTAATGCTATCTTTATCAAGAGAGAGATACGAACTTATATATACAGCAAGTTTATTTTTTTCTGCATTTATTATTTAAATCTAACAATTGTAGATAAAGTACGGTACGCAACTCGTGCGAAAATGGCATTTTGCATTGCTCGAGTAGTTTTACTACCCAAGCTATCGCTGGGGTGCAAACTCCACACTCGCATGCAAAATGCTACTTTCCCCACTCGACGCGTAATGTACTATTTCCAGGAATAATCAAGTTTCCAAGATATTGATAAAAATAAATCTGATTATGCTGAAAATCGAAACAATCGCATGTCGGACACTTTTTAAATGAGCTTAAAGTTGAGATTATAGGATTTAAATTTAGCTTTACTATACAGGGTGTCCCAGCTAATATGGAACAGCGAAATATCTCCGGAACCATGATAGATAGAAAGATGGGTGTTTCAGGGCTAGATAATGGCTTATAAATGCGCTTCCAGAACAATTGCTGAACAATTTCTGTGTTCAGGAAAAGTGTGAGCAGTTTACTATGCGCAACAACGCATCTATTTTCACAGCTTATACGGAACCATCTTTACTAGCATTGTCCTGCCCTGTCCTAATTGTGTTTAATTTAGGGAACCCGCTCCCCCTCCTTCTTTCCATCAACTTTGACTTCCATCTCATTTGACTCGGATTATTGGTGCTCGGACTTCGGACTATCGAGACTACTGTATTTTAAAGCCAATACTAATGGGTATTTTTACTTTCCGGTGGAGTTTTAACGGGTGGAAACATAAAGTTGATTTTAGAAACTTCCAATCCGACTTGATTGATTGGTTGAGCCAGAAATCCTTTGTTTCTTTGGATCAAAATTTTCCTCCATCTTTCCTGAGTACTGCTCGCGCTCGTGTTGGAAGCTCTGTCAAAATAAGTTTTCATTAGTTAGCTCACATCAAGAAAATATATGCCGCGTCATTAGTCTTACGGGTTACATTATACAGAGTGGTCCAAAAGTCCCCCCCCCCCCCTCTTAACTTGTGGACGGCTTGAGATAAATTAATGAAACTTGGGAGATCCGTACCATGCAATCGAGTACTAAGGGCAACGACCCTCTTTGCCCCCAAGCCACCCAACTTCAAAATTTCAAATTGGAGTATTAGTCCAGGAGATAGCGTGCAAAAAAGTGTCTTACTAACATCAAGCTAGAATTTTGTGTATAAGTAAATGTTTTGGTGTCTTTTAAGAATATATGGTCGGCTAAGTTCGTCTGCGGGATATAGCTTGGCAATAGGCGTTTGAAACAAACAAACTGGTGGAGATCGGCCATATCCCACCAATTATGGTGGACATTGTGATTTTCATGATCCTGAGTACGAATTTAGTTAGTAGACCAATTATCAAGTTGATGGTAGTTTGTCACTTAATAGGTTAGTTAGTCAAATGTTACTGGAAATCAAAGTGTTTCCCTGTGAAGGGACAAACTACCATCAACTTGATAATTGGTCTACTAACTAAGTTCATACTCAGGATCATGAAAATCACATTGTCCACCAAAAAGGGCGGGACATGGCCGCTCTCCACCGGTTTGTTTTTTTCAAATGCCTATTGCCAAGCTATGTCCCGCAGACGAACTTAGCCGACCATATATTCTTAAAAGGCACCAAAACATTTACTTGTACGCAAAATTATAGCTTGATGTTAGTCAGACACTTTTTTGCACGCTATCTCTATATTTTTGATTGCATATTTGGATATCCTGAAAAATAATAAAATTTTTCTTGCAACTTTTTTCTATCTCTAATAAAGATAGAAGAATAACCCTTCCGAAGTCACTTCTAATTGTAAAATATAATAACACTTATACCGTTGTAAAATCTAAACGGTTTGAGATAAATTAATGAAACTTGGGGGATCCGTACCAAATAAATAAAATAATTTGTACAAGTGCGCTGAAATCTAGGGGGCAAAATATTGGAGATAAAAAAAGTTTTAAGTAAAATATTCTTATTTTTCAGCGTAGAATCCAAATCTGCTATGATAAATGTACACTCCATTTGAAATTTTGAAGTTGGGTGGCCTGGGGGCAAAATGGGTGGTTGCCCCTAGTGTGCGATTGCATGAAAACAAACTTCCCTTTACATGGTGCGGATCCCCCAAAACTAATTTAAATTTGTAACAAATTTGGTGTCTTGATGCAAACAATTTAATTGTGGTTATCCACCCTATATATTTGTTTATCACTTATGAGGAATTCCTTTGTCTAAATAATTATTAAGATAAAGGGGTATTTAGTCAAAAACTTTGAGATGAAGGAACATCACACTTCAATATTATGTAAAAGGTGATAAAATCACTTAGTGTTATTCTATTACTTTGTTACCCACTGTAACACAAAAGAAAGTGGTGAGGGTATTTTAGATGTATTTTATATTTTATGTAGTCGTAAAGTCAAAATTTTACAAAAGCTGCCAGTGTATATATCTATTTATATTTTTGGCAAATATCTGCGTTCTCATCGATGATACGACAAAAAATAGTTATTATCAAATTTGTAGAGCTTTAAATTATCTACAAAAAAGGTTCGATGTCATTATAAGCTAAAGTCAATAGTTTCGAAGGTATAGCGCCGCGAAGTGAGACACTTTTAGCGTATACGTATTTTTACCCCTACCGGTTTTGCTTGTCATATTATTTATTGTTTCTGAGGAACAAAATATAGCGCTATAGCTTCGAAACTATTGACTTTACCGAACAATCACATCGAACCTTTATTGTAGACAATTTAAAGCCCTACAAATTTGATAATAACTATTTTTGTCGTATCATCGATGAGAACGAAGTTATTGGCCAAAAACCGAATTCCGGTCCCTTTTTTTCAAAATGGTGGCCAACGCCGACCTCCCTCGAGGGGGAAAACTTAGTATGTTCATCAGGGGACCAAAATAAAGCCATAAACCAAAATTCAGCTTTCCCCGAATTTTTCCTCGCTCAAAGTCTTTGGTGCTTGGCCTATATAAATTCGTTTTATTTTAATGAATCTTTAATTTTCAAACATCAAAGACAATAGGTTTGTTCCAACCGAGCAATGTACCGTCCGCGGGATCGTCACCGGCATGCGCAGTAGATAAAAGCCGTTCCAAGCTGACTTGGGACAGTGTTTCGTACCGTACACGAAACTGTTCCAACCCCGGCAGGGATCGTTTGCGAACCGTTCACTGTACGGTCCCAACGATCCTCTGACAATACCATGTACTGGTTTGTATGACATGCGCAGTTATGTCAATAATTACAAATATCAACAGGAAGGTTTCCTAACTGTTAGGTTTCCTTAATGTTTTTAATACAGTGCGAATAATAGTCCTAAACTCGTTCCAACCTGACATAATTATATTACAGTACAATGTTAGCGCATGCCTATAAAACCTGTCCTAAACGATTCCCGAACGATCCGCGGGACGATACAAAGGACGGTACAAATAGCGGGGTTGGAACAAACCTAATTTACCTGGGGTTTACTTCTTGAAGAACTGTTTGGGGATTATTATTAGAAGTTAAACTTTCCACTTGCGTCATTGTTGTTCTGGAATTAAACTTCTAATTAGCAGAGAAAACTATGGTGGCTCAGTATTATTTTAGTTAATATCTACAACACATAAGAATCAGGCACTGATTGAACTAGCCTTGTCACGATAATACATCTAGTAATATAAAACCTTGATCGAATCTAGTAACATAAAACCTTAAACATCTGGACATAAAGAAAACTCATCTTATAGGCAACATAAAACATATAAACATGTCAAAATAATTTATTATACATATATAGTTTTCTTTAAGCCTCGTCCAGACTGCCGAACCGAACAGAGGAAACGAGCCGAGCATTGGTGTCTGCGCATGCCCAGTCTAAAGTGCGCCTGCGCATCTCACTCTGGGCATGCGCAGATACCAATGTT
The DNA here is from genome assembly GCA_951217055.1 of Gerris lacustris. Classification (NCBI taxonomy): domain Eukaryota; kingdom Metazoa; phylum Arthropoda; class Insecta; order Hemiptera; family Gerridae; genus Gerris; species Gerris lacustris. The sequence goes on from OX578279.1 coordinate 79,654,991, forward strand.
CGGGTCGTTTCCTCTGTTCGGTTCGGCAGTCTGGACAAGGCTTAAATAATGAAAACTATTAATTAAATAATAAAGGATACATAAAACACCATCAAATTGTTCACCGCGGCGCGGCGGGTGTAACCATTCTTCCTTTAGACTTTTTTCATCCAACTCAATTCCTTTCTAAGCCAAGATCAACTCTTCATTACAGTATGCGCGTGCGCGTAATGAGTTGTGACTAAACGAGGAAAAAATAAAGCCACTAGGCCTGTTGGATGGGTAGGACCAGTGATATTTTTGTTTGTCTGGTTGGCCCAACATTCTAGAATTAAAAATCCTCACCTCTCATTGGCTCCCCACCCTAATTTTTCGGATTTTCCCGCGCTGTCAAAAGGCACATCTCATAACGGTAGGAGGTAGAACCTCCGTGGCATTTCCCTATTTCCTCATACCAATTTACTGGTACTCTGGTACCTTCCACTGTTCCTCTAGAACTCAGAAGAAGTTCATTTTATGTCTAAAGCGGCCTACACACATGGGAACTTGGTTCGGCGAACAGTTCGTGGGGTCCGCTCTCTACACACATAACAGTTCATTTTTAAGATTTATAATTAATACATTTTAGAGATGATATCCCTTTGTCTAAATAGTACAATCAAGTGAGGCCTTTATAGTTAAAGCAGATGGTTGTAGAGAAGAAAAGAACTGTCACATCAGACCTCCGTCGCCGAATCTCCAATTAAAATATTATAATATAAAATATAAATCACCAACACTAAACAACTTCTGCTTGTATCAGGTTGAAATTTCACATGCCTGTTTCAATTGTACTTTAGACGATGTGTATGAAGTTTTATTGAAATCGTTACGTTAGAACGGAAGATATCGATAAAAACGTTGTTTTCTTTATTTAAAACATTTAGGTCCGCTTTAATAAATTTAGCGATCTTTATCACTTCATAGCAGTGCCGGCGTTCGTTTTACTAAAAAAAAAAATATTTAAAAAAGTTGTTTGTCTCATTAAATAGATGAAGTTAGAATTTTTTACCTTCCAAAAAGTCCAATTTTAAATTTGAAGCTTACGTTTAAGCGAGCGTTGCGCGTGAACGCTTGGGCGGATAACGTTGTCCAACGAACTTCGCCTGGGCATTGGTAAAATGAACATGTGTACCAAATTTCAACTAACTCGGTGATCTTTTACTCAAGTTATTGTCATCGGTAGATTTCGTGACGGATTTTGTGTTACGGTGATTTTGGTCGTTTTTTTCGACTCCCGGGCTCCAGAACGTGCCATAAGGAACTTCGTTCCAAAAAAAAAATTATTTTGTTATTATTATTATTATTTTTTTTTCTTGTGGTCGGGCAATACACTGACTATTTCTTAGATGTGCGTTATTATTTACTCAGTACCTAATCAGGGCCGTACCGAGGCTGTGGCGAAGGTGGCCTCTGCCAAGGGCGCAGGTTTGAGAAGGGCGCAAAATAGAGAAGAGGGAAAAATAGTACTTATTTAACAATGGCAAAATGAAAAATATTGTTAGAAATTAACGTATTTAGGGTTTCGTTGGTAAAACCCAAAAAAGAAACCCTTATAGTTTCGTTCCTCTGTCTGTCTGTCACTCTGTATGGCTCCAATAACTTTTAAATCAAAAGAGATAAAAACATGAAACGTTCCAGTAATAAAGATCGTTTTGAAGCGCACACAGGAAAAATATAGCCAACCCAAAATTATCAGCTGTTCAAATCCAAACGGCGAATAATTCATGTCACGCGAAAAAAAATTTTGAGTGAAAGGTATTGAAGAGTAGATTACAAAAATATATGACACTTGTGGAAAGTGTTTAATATTTTCCATGCCATTTTGTCAAAAAACATCAAAATTTTGCGTACAACCCCACCTACAACTATATTCCTGCTGTTACTAATAATAATAACAATTTGATCTGATTAACTGGGAATCCAAAATGGCGTATAATTCCTGTCTCACCTAAAAAAGTAATTTTTTTAATAATTTTGAAAGGGGTAGGTACTAAATGAAAGGTATTGATGAGTAGGTTATAAAAAATATTACACTTGTGGAAAATGTCAATTTTTCATGCCATTTTGTCTATCAAAAATTGCCCACCCCCCCCGTATACTAACTAATTTCATGTTTACAATACCAACGAACCCCTTTTTACGTGAGACTTCACGCAAAACCAATTTATTTATATCAACCATTTAATCTTGAACCGTAAAAAAAGGAGTTATTATAGTGTAGCATGGAGTTAAATTTGAGTTTTTAGTAACTAAAAATGAAACATTAATTTAAAATTTAAGAGCCAGTATTGCTTAAAAATGTGTTTTACTGACGTTAAAATTTCTCCCCCCGGTAGAGCGCACTTTTACAGGTTAGCCATGTACGCAGGAACACCTGAGTACGGCCCTGTACCTAATACACCATAATGTTATATACAGGGTGTTCCATTTATCTTGAGAAGAGACATCTGAGACATGCATAAATGCATTAAATAAGGTCCAGTAATTTGTTTCTCTATACGGTAGCGTTTTGTTGGAGTTGGAGCTTGTTAGCCACGTGTTTTCCCCTTAGTGTTGGACTGACAAGAAATGGATTAATGTTAACACTAGGTAGTGTTGTTATTACACTAGAAGTAACGCGAGCTTAGTGTTGAATCAAGTATACTTAGTGTCGACCCTAGTGTTGCTGCAACACTTATAACATATTGCCAACTCTATAAAGTTTAAAATAACCCTAGTATGGGTTGTTTTAACACTACTAGTGCTGGGTTAACACTAAGGACTCTAAGAGGGTGGGAGACATCTATATAAGCTCCGGCAGGGTCACATTGTCCCTCATTCCGTGTGGCTTGTTGGTTGATTATTGACCCTATGCTAAGTTTTATGTACCGTTGGCTTGTGTCTAATTTTTTTGTAGTTTTCACAAAGCTTATTTCAGTGCGTTCTATTTATAGTGTTTTAAACAGTTAACTGTGCGTTTTGGAGCAACAGTGCAACAGATATATAAGGCTTTTCCAGCCTTCCACTTTCCTTTGTGTTATGAACTGGTAAGTTTACTTTGTTTTTGTACTTATCATGGGCGTAGCCAGGTTTTAACTTACGTTTTAGTTGGGGGGGGGGCAACGAATACAAATTCTCTAAATGATAAGAGTAAGGGGGAGGGGGGGGGGTTGTGAACGAGTAGTTAGAAGGGGCTTAGAGCCTCCAAAAAACGGGGGGGGGGGGGGGGGGGAGGTAAGAAATAACTCAAGCTAGGTAAATAATGAAATTATAATAAAAAATCGGTCCGAGACAACTCAGACAAACTTTCTCATATACGAGTTCATAATTACATAGCTCAGTGTTTTCCATTTATTAGTTTTCGTATATACATTTAATTATTACTGAACATTTCATCGACATTTACCATAAAAATAACTTCTCCCGGGCGGGGAATCGAACCCGGGCTCTCTCTGTCCACGTTTTAAGCTATTTTCTCAGGAACTAGATTTTTCCCAGGAAAACAGCTTATATCGTTAGATTTTTATTAAAATGGACTACATTTTAGAATTTTTTAATCAAAATCGTCCGAACCGTTTTCGAGAAATATTTTTTTTCACGATTATTCAGAGTTTTTGGGGGGTAGCGCCCCCAAATTTGGACTAAAAATCATTTCTCGATTTCGCCTCAAGGTATGATTTTTCTGAACATGTATGCCAAATTTCGTCAAAATCGGCCCAGTAGTTTAGGCTCCAGGCGTCTGCACAGACGACAGACAGAAATTTTTTATAAACCACTTTTTTGGACTCAGGGGACCCCAAAACGTGTAAATCCATAAAAATCGAATTTTCGCACCATCACAAATACTTTCTTTACATGAGAAAGTAAAAATAATTCATCATTGTTCAGTCTAAAGGGATCACTCATTCATCTGTGTGCAACAAAACCATCTCTTTATAAAAACAAATTGCACTTAAAGACATGTAAGTAAATTTAGTCCAGTCATTTTAGGTTTTCTGTTCCAAAAAAGCGGAATTTTTATTTTTTACTTTCTCATATAAAGAGAAAGTATTGTGATGGCGCGAAAATTCGATTTTGAAATTTTGATGGATTTACACGTTTTGAGGTCCCCTGAGTCCAAAATAGTGGTATTTAAAAAATGTCTGTCCGTCGTCAGACGTCTGTCGTCTGTCTGTGCAGACGCCTGGAGCCTAAACTACTGGGCCGATTTTGACGAAATTTGGCATACATATTCAGAATCAGAAAAAGCATACCCCGAGGCGAAATCGAGAAATAAATTTTAGCTCCTAATTTGGGGACGCTACCCCCCAAAAACACTGAAAAACGTGAAAAAAATGTTTTCTCAAAAACGTTTCCGACGTATTTGATTAAAAAATTCTAAAATGCAGTCCATTTCAATACGAATCTAATGATATAAGCCGTTTTCAAGGGAAAAATCAAGTTCCTGAGAAAATAGCTTTAAACGCGGAGGGAGAGAGGCCGGGTTCGATTCCCCGCCGAGGAGAAGTTATTTTTATGATATATTTTGATAAAATGTTCAATAATAATTAAATGTACCAACGAAAACTAATAAATGAAAAACACTGTGCCAAGTAATTATGAACTCGTATATGAGAAAGTTTGTCTGAGTTGTCTCGGACCGTTTTTTAACACATTTTGACAATGCCAAACTTTAAAAATTCACTGCTTTAAAAGTTCGTAAACCAAATTCTCAGGACTTTTAGAACTCCTGTAAATGTAGAGGCCTACAAAGTTTCAAGTAGGAAAGTTAATTAGGTTTCTGTTAATTAACGAATTTAATGGGATCTGATATCTTTTGAACCCTTCACAGAAAAATAAAAGCAATTCTTAAAATATCTTCTTAATTTACAATATAAATTGGTAATACATACATTATAATATAATTAATAATAAAATAAATAAATATATAAATATTAACAATAAAAATTGATAAAATAATAATTAATTAATTAGATAAATAAAATGCTAATCCTACTTTAAATCTATTGTATCATTATGAATTCTAAGTTTTTTTTATTTGCTCTTTTGAGAAACTCTTGGTGAGTATAGTAAGGGTTCTCAGAGAGAAATACCTTAAAATACTTTTTGCAAGCTTTCTCTGGTAGCTCTTGAACATTCTTTTCGAGAGAATTAAAGTATTTAATGACAAGAATGCTGTGACCAACCTGAGATTTGTTTAATCTGTGAGGGGGAATGACCATCAGTCCGTCTTTATTTTTTGTATTGTAGCTGTGCGTCAAACTGTTCTTATCGTATAAATTAATATTAGTCCTTATGTATAATAGTGATTGATAAATAAAAAGGTTAATGACTGTCATAATCTGTAATTTTTTAAAATGTGGTATGCAAGTGTCGTCATGTTGTAACCCTATTATAATTCTAATTATATTTTTTTGAAGTAATAGTAGTTGATTAGTGTTAGTATGGCCCCACATTATTATACCGTAGCTTAGTCTACTTTGTACCACCGATTTGTAGACTGTGACCATTGTCTCTTCAGGTACTCTATTTTTTAATTTTCTAAAGACATAAACATAAGAAGCTAATTTTGAAGTAAGGTAGTCTAAGTGCGGTTTCCAAGTCAGTTTGTCGTCGAGAGTCAGTCCTAGGAATTTAATAGGTTCTTGCTCAGGCCCGTTTTAGACGTTCACTGCGCGCTGGGCACCCCATCACAATGCGCCCCCCCCCCCCCCCCCCAGTATATTCTAATATATTTGGCATATTTTATATAAAATATAAATTTATTTTTGAATAAATATAGCCCAGTAAAATTAGACTAAAACAAAGCCGTGCCTCCGATTAATTCAGAAAAGCTGTAAATAGTTTTAATCCACTTAGGGCATCCCAAATAAGAGTAATATAAGTTTGCGACGGTTTCTGAGGTGAGCTAAACTTTTGGGAGCCAAAAACGGCGTACTTTTGGCACTTTTCTCAGTTTTTCACTTATAACATCATAATGCATCGAAAAGAATCTGCGTTATTCAAAAATTAAAAGAACATTAAATTCTGTGTCGAATTCATTTTTAAACATTATATTTAGTACAGCGGTTTGGTCAGTATCGGCAGTCAAAAATAGGTCAATTTTACCATTTTGCCTGAAAAGTGTGTTATGCTTAGTTTTATACGCTTGTAACTCAAAAATGGTTATTCCAAGTAAAAAATGTCATAAATAAAGTTGTTGAGCATTAAATTATGCGTTCAGAACACTCCTATTTTTTAGCTTTTAGCTCCCAAAAGTTTAGCTCACCTCAGAAACCGTCGCAAACTTATATTACTCTTATTTGGGATGCCCCAAGTGGGTTAAAGCTTATATTATAAAGTATTAGCTCAGTAAAATTAGATTTTTGGTGTAGATTAATTCAGACAAAGCTGGAAATAATAATTAACATTGGACTTTTCTAGGGTAAGGGATATTTAATTTACTTTAAACATATTCCCATTTATATTTTTTGCCCTCGCAAAGTTTAGCCGTGCCCCCCCTCCCCCCTATAACCTTTTGAGTTGCGCCCTAAACCTCTTGCGCCCCTGGGCACGTGCCCATCGTGCCCCTATAGTTAAATCGGCCCTGTTCTTGCTTTGTGTTTGTTTTCACACTTAATAGCAGGCTTTGTGTTTTCTCCATATTAATTTTATAATTATTATCAGAAAACCATTTACTTATTTTTTCTAAATTTATCTGACCTTGGTGACGAAGGAGCTTTCCATCTTTATGTTCTATGGCTAAATTAGTGTCATCGGCGTAAGCTATTACTTCTAAATTAAAGTCCAAGTCTGTTTCGTAGTCAGTTTCATCATTATCTTGTCTGAAGTCTGTCTGTCTTGTGAGTCGTCTCTACCTGCATCTACCGTTTTTTCCAAAAAGGTTGGCATGTCATTTGTACTCATTATAAACAGTAAACAGGCTATTATCGAACCCTGGGGCGCCCCTATGTTCACATCTGTTTACGTAAGCAACCATACCCTATGTTTTGCGTAAGTACGTGAGGCGATAATCGCCGGTTTCTGTACGATTAAGATAAAATTATTAAGTGTAAGATTTTAATAGTTGCATATTCTTTTTCTACACTTAAGGACCTTTAAATTGATGTATGGTGACTAAAAATTTTTTTTTAGGCTCCAGCCTTATTGGCCGTCATCTTTAAAATAATAAGTGTGGAATTTTAATAGTTGCATATTCTTTTTCTATATTTCAAGACCTTTAATTTGATTTATAACACGTAATGGTGACTAAAAATATGTTTTTAGTCATCCGCCATCTTGAAAATATTTAGTGTGAAAAATCGAAAAAATGTCCAATTGTCTCAAATGCCGAGACGTACCTGTGTGCCGAATTTCATGTTCCTAGCTATAGTAGTTTATGAATTGAAACAAGCAACGGACAGACAGACAGACAGAGCCGTTATATAAGGTTTCTTTTTGTACTTTGTACAGAAACCTAAAAGGGACCTCTGGTCTCAAGCTTCTATTTTTATCCTTTGTTTCCCTTGTTACTTTTCAACTGCATGTTCTAATGTGCACTTGATTATGTGTTACAGATTGCCGGTGACATCAATGAGAATATAAAGCGGAGAGCTGCTGAAGCAGAGGCTATCAAGGATACCGTCAAAGGATACCAGTCTTCAAAAACCTACCTTCTTTTATAGATTAGCATATTAATTTACATATTTAATCAAATAGTTATATAATCAAATAGTTCAAGTTTATATAATCAAATCTGTTAACTTTGAACAACTTTAAGTCTTATAAATTCTTAAACATTTCTTATAAATTGAAGTCTTATAAGATGGAAACAGTAGCTTATAGTTGCCAGCATTGCCACAGGAAAATTAGGTCCTTAAACAGTTTTATTGTTCATTTAAAATATGAACATAAAATTAACACAATCCAACCATATAAATGTATGATGACAGGTTGTCAACAAACTTTTAAGTCTTTAATTGTTTTCAAGAGGCACTTGAAGCGTTGCTATAGTCAAGCATTGACTAACGCAGATAGTGACCTTATTGCGAATAGTCCCCCGCAAATAGAAAATAGTCCACAAACATCTTCCACAAGTAGTGGTAATGTAAACATCTGTTCTGACTCAAATTCACAGCCTCCTATTGAAAGGTTAAGAGAAGCTGCTGCAACTTTGTGTGCAGCCATTTACAGTGATTCTTCTCTGCCAAACAGTCTAGTTGGTAAAGTAATTGACTACATCACTACATTCATTACCGATGGTTACCTCCCACTTGTTGAGGAAGTGTATGGCTCAAGGTCACAGACCACCATCAAATCTAGTGATGCGGAACTCAGTGTCAAAATGGCAGCGCTTAGAGAACCTTTTGATTTCTTATCGTCTCATTCCTTAAGAATGAAATACTTCAAAAGCACCTCGAAATATTTATCGCCTGTGACTTATGTAATTGGTCAGTCAGTTAATAAAATTGTTGATAAGGACGCTGTTCGAGTTAAACCTATCACGTCAACTGCTCAATATATCCCAATCGGTGCTACTTTGAAGCAAATGCTTGAAACGCCCGGGATATTGCAGTCACTGAGAGCAAATGTTGACAAATTAAAAGACTTTAAGGTATTAAAGGTGTCAGTTATGCAGGGCAATTTGTGGGAAAAAAAAGTTGATACTTTTACATCACAACATGGCCCCAAAGAGGTTTATCCTCTCATTATGTATTTTGATGATTTTGAGATTGGAAATCCCTTAGGATCTCATGCGGGGTCCCAAAAACTGGGTGCTATTTATTACACCTGTCCAGCATTACCAACGCACCTACTTTCCAAATTAGATAATATCAATGTAGCTGCAATTTTCAAAAGTAATGATCGATATAGTTGTGGTAATCGTCGTGTTCTATCTCCCTTGCTATCCGAGTTGAAACAGCTAGAACAGGAAGGGGTTGACATAACAGTATCTGGTGAGAGATGCACTATACGGTTTTTGCTGTTAGCTGTTGTCGGTGACAACTTACGCCTTCATTCCATACTGGGTTATGTGGAAAGTTTTTCGGCTAACCAATGTTGCCGATTTTGCGTTGCCTCAAAATCGGAGTCAAGGAAAATGATTAAAGAGGATGCAAAAATGCTTCGTACAGTCTATGATTACGTCATTGTCTCAGATGATGCAGAATGTCAAAATGACGGCTTCATCAAAGATTATTGCTTATGGAATGACTTACCCAGTTTTCACTGTTACACAAATTATGCTGTAGATGCAATGCATGATTTATTAGAGGGCGTATGTCGATATGAAATGTGCCAAATTATAAATTACTTCATATCAGTGAAAGTAATTACTCTCACGACAGTGAACTCTAGGATCAAGTTTTTTAACTTTGGCGTAGACAGTGATCATGCACCACCTCCTATTAAATTGCAACATCTGAAAAAGGGTTCAATTATCATGTCAGCCTCAGAAATGCGTGCACTAGTGAAATATTTCACTTTAATTGTCGGTGACTTGATTCCTGAGGATAACGACGTTTGGGAGTTATATCTCAATCTCAGAAAGATAGTCATGTTTGTCTTATCTGACTCATTTCCCCCCGGTAGCGCAGATTATTTGAAAGGTCTCATCCTGTCCCACCACAGCCACTATCTAGATACGTTTAAAACCCCATTAAAGCCCAAGCATCATCTCCTTATCCACTATCCCAACATGATTGATAGTATGGGTCCCTTTAAAAAGGTGTGGTGCATGAGATTCGAAGGGAAACACAGACTATTGAAAAGATATGTGACAGCGATATCTAATCACAGAAACGTACCTCTTAGCTTATCAATTAAATGTCAATTACAACAATGTTATAAACTAACATGTACAGCAAATAAAGAAACCACTGATGTTGGGTTCTCAGTAGGCCCTCCTAAGACATTTTTAGACAAATCAGTAAAACTACTACTCACAAAAAGTGAGCATAAATTTCATAGTCCAATAAACTCATTTCCTTGGGTTGAAATTAAAGGAACAAGATTTAAGATCGGACAAACAATTGTCGTAAACAGAATTGAAGGTGAGCCACAATTTGCTAACATAAAATACATTACTATTACTCTTGATGAACGCATTTGTTTCATAGTAGAAAACTATCTCAATATTGGCCTCTCTAGTCATTTGGACTCTTATGAAGTCATTCCTCAAAATGTTTATAGCATATACATTTTGAGGCATGATTTCACATGCCAGCCTCTAAACACTGTCCACGCCAATGATGGTGGCTATTATGTAGTGTATTAGCCATAAAAGAAAATCTATTATTATTTATCTGCAATAAATACATAATTAAAAATTTAAATGGATAGCACAGCACTTAAATAATTAATAAGTGATTATATTTATTATATTTTTTTTCTGCATATTATGCAGAATATGTTCGAAAAACACTGTTTAAAACTATAGAGAGGACAGTGAAACGAAAAAATCTTCGTATATCTTTATATCTTAAATCTTTTTATTCTTATATCTTTAAAAAAAATTGTATATGTTTATATACGAGTGTTATTTTCAAATTGTATGTATGATACACTGCTATATCCACAAGTTTCAAGTATATGTATGAGAATTTTTATGTAAAAGTTTATTTACAAAATGTTTGGTATTAGGTGAGTCAATGAAGTCTGTACATGTAGTTTTTTTTCTATATTTTCACTTTGAAGTGATTTTCTTAAATCGGCCAATAAAATCTTTCGACGTCAATTGACACGAGAGGTAAATACTGGTTTTAAAATAATAAATGAAGTAAAAATGTACATGATTTTATGACTTATGATGTATAGAAGTAATAAGTGTTGCATTTTACATTTCTTCTTGATTAACCAATTTATTTAATGTAAATAGATATTTAAGGGAGGCACAGATAAACTAAACTGATCATTATATTTACAATTATAAAAATAATTGATTTGTTATTTATCAAGACTAAATGTAAATATATTAATTTAATATAATATTTTATTTTATTTAATTAACATAACATGGTCATGGACACATTAGCGTGACCCGCTCTTAGACGTCCGTTTTAGAGGCTTTTTCGACGTCAATTGACACGAGAGGTAAATACTTAAATGATGCTGCATCTTGTGCAGAGTAGTTTGGAAAATTGTCTGACATTGCTAACTCACCACGCAGCATTCTCCCCAAGTCCAATCCTCTCCAACTGGGATTTTTAGCCAGCTCGAACTCTAACTTTTTTAGCATGGAACATGCTTTAGCCTCGACCTAACTACCAAAAAAGTGTCACTTTTTGAGGAACGCGGATGTGTGATGCGGAAGAGTTACGAAATCCCTGAACTGTTTTTTCATAGTTTTTCCAGGCTCTCCAGGCCATGAGTTGCCTTTTTTGATGACTCCGTTTAGTGTAGCGACCACTTCAAACAACTCCATCCCTTGAGATTCCAACTTTAGGATGACCTCAGAAATGACGCTCATGTAGGCTTTTATGAAAGTCAAGCATGACATCACGTCCTTCATTCTTCGTGGTGGTCAGGGCCCGAATGGGGAGGAGGGGGGGGGGGGGGGGGGGGGGGGGGGGGAGAGAGAGAATTTTAATAAAAACAAAGTATTTAGACAAAAAAACCACAAGAATATGCATTTATATGCTTTTCTGAAAACAGCCGTTTTATGCATTTATATGCTCGATAAATTTAAATTCTGTTGGTCCCAGAGAGGTGAAAATACCAGCAAAAGGCTTCTTTCAATGAGTACTATTCAGGAAAAAAATATGCAAATAGGCTCAAATCTGAGCCCTAATTATAAGTAATTAATAAATAATGTTAATAATGTAATTTAATGATGTAAATAGTAATTATAATCTTTTAATTTTATCGTGGCCTCTCATAATCTACGTAGTCAGCAAAAATGGTTTTAAATAATAAATGAAGTAAAAATGTACATGATTTTATGACTTATGATGTATAGAAGTAATAAGTGTTGCATTTTACATTTCTTCTTGATTAACCAATTTATTTAATGTAAATAGATATTTAAGGGAGGCACAGATAAACTAAACTGATCATTATATTTACAATTATAAAAATAATTGATTTGTTATTTATCAAGACTAAATGTAAATATATTAATTTAATATAATATTTTATTTTATTTAATTAACATAACATGGTCATGGACACATTAGCGTGACCCGCTCTTAGACGTCCGTTTTAGAGGCTTTTTCGGGGGCGTGTATCTTTTTTCCTATTCTCTTTAAAAAAAAACCAATTTTTTCCCTTTACGGAAGGCCTACAAAAAAGGTCCTTTCGTCGGACCGCTGCGGTCGATCGTATTCGAGTTATGCGGAAAAAACTGTTTCTTTTCCCCCGAAAAACCGTTTTTTTCCGCATAACTCGAATACGGTCGACCGCAGCGGTCCGACGCAAAGGACCTTTTTTGTAGGCCTTCCGTAAAGGGAAAAAATTGTTGTTTTTTTTTTGTTTTTTTTAAAGTGAATAGGAAGAAAGATAGACGCCCCCGAAAAAGCCTCTAAAACGGACGTCTAAGAGCGGGCCACGCTAAGGTGTCCATGACCCATAAAATATATAAATAAAAAGAAAATGAGTACCTGATGTAAATATATTAATTTCTAAGTTAATTTAATTTAATCAACCAAAAAAATAAATAAAAATAAATGAATAAATAAAAACATTTATTTATGTTTTTCTTTATTCATTTATTTTTATTTATTTATAATCAGAAGTTTGGATCCTTGAGGGTAAGAAGAAGAAGAAGACTAGTACTCTTTCATGCTAGATGGCAACGTTTCGGCTAACACAAGCCATTTTCCAGCCTAAAAATAATATTTATTTATTGTAACATGACATACATAAGAATAATCATGATAGATAACATATTGGAAATAATCTAGTAATTACCTTTATCCTAAACCAGGGTGTCCAGCAATATTAAAATGTAAAATTCAAGCATATTTAAAGGTTTTTAAGGCTCAATTTTATAAAATTCAAGGCTGCATTTATAACATTAGTTATTAAAATAGTGATTTATTCACAATTTCTTAGAATTATAGAAAAAAATATGAGAAAAATAGTATGAGTTCAGCAAAATAATATAAATTACTTTTATAATAGAAGAGATTTTATTTTTTGGACTTGTAGAATAATATAGTAGGCTTAAGGGTTTATTTGGAATGAAAGTCCTTCGACTATATATTTTTATTTCATCAAAGCTTTCACCATGGGAACCTGAGCTTCTTCAGTGATCACTAAGCTCTGATGAAATAAAAATAAATATCACTCGAAGGACTTTCATTCCAAATAAACCCTCCAGCCTACTATAATATTAATAGTATTAATTCAACCTAATTACAGCAGTTGTAACCCAGAGAAGTGAAATACAATATACAGTAGCCCATCGATTATCCGAACTAATGTTGTTTAGGGTGGTTCGGGTAGTAAAAAATTCAAAATTGTATTGGTACTTCTAGACCACATAGGGTCTTTAAAATTACTGATTTTTTAAATTCAAGTATATTTTAAGTTTTTCTGTTATTTTTTCAAAATTCAAGCATATTTCAAGGTTTTTTCAAGCATTCTAAAAATTCAAGCATAATTCCAGGAGTTCAAGGAATTCAAGGCTGCTGGACACCCTGTAAACGTTAAAAATGTATTCTCAAGTAGAAAAAAGGGTGATAATTTTAGTAGTATTAAGTCTCATTAGGGAACTTTACGTTCACCACGTCAATTTCCTAAAATCAATATTTTATTTTATTACAATAAATTTATTTATTTATTTATTCATTTTTTTTTTTTTGGTTGACTAAATCAGGTACTCATTTATTTAAATTGTGAATATTGTGAATACTGCTTAAATGAATAAGTTACTTATGCATGAATGTTTGTTCATTTTATGAAACTTAAAAAATTATTGTGCTTTTTTTTTTAAAAAAATGGTAGGTATTGTGTAAATAATGATGTAAATAGTAATTAATAAAATTTAAAATTATAATTATAATAATTTGTTATTTATCTTCGTTACAAAACTACCCTTTTTCCCCTAATTATAATGGATAAAAAGCAATCAATATATGTATATCAATAATCTTTTCATAAACAATTAAAATTATTTAATATACATATAAGAATAATATTTTCATAAATAATTAAAATTAATTCAATTTTGAAATGTATATTTAATTTATTTGACATTATTGTTCTGATCATTTTAACAATTGCTTCTTTACAGTCTGTGCACATATTGATTGCTATTTTACCTAGTGCAACATAATTCGTGAGCACATTGCAATTTTCAGTGAAATTGCTTTGCTCTAGTTTTAATCTGACGGAATGAGTGTTGTTATTCTTACTCATTTTATAGTAAGAGAAGGAATTTCTTTTGGGAATTTCAAAAGGAATTTCCCTGTACCCTCGTGGAAAACCTGCTGCTAGCAGCTTTTCGCATTGATGAGAAGGCTAAAAAGTCTCACAAGACATTTAAGCCTTCCCATCAGAGCAGAAATCTACTAGCAGCAGGTTTTCCACAAGGGTACAGGGAAATTCCTTTTGGAGTAGCAGCAACTCTTAAGTGAAGAGTACAAACAACAATAGCATGGAGTAGCTATAACTCTAAAGTAAAGAGTACAAGCAACTCTTAACTAAAGAGTTCGAAAAACGCTAATGACGTAGTGACAACACCACATTAAGGGTTATCATGACCTTACGCAGAGAAGGTAGAGTACCAATTAGAGTACAATTAACATACAGTAAGGGTTAACATGACCACTACGTAGAGCAGGTACGGCACCAATTAGAATACCATTAACATTGGTGTAGCTTGGACACAAGCATAGTTAGAGGAAAAACAACACCAGTGCACGGTTCACTTTAGCACTGATAGTGTTGTAGCTACCTTTCATGCTCATTTCAAAGGAGCAACGATAATCCTGTTCAAATAATTAAGTTTTTGGCACTATTCTTACTACGGAAAGATTAAATTTTAATTTAAATCAAATTATAATTATCATTAACTACGGGAGACATACAGAGAAAAATAGACCCCAGCACCGGGACTTGAACCACGGGCCTCCTATATATCTGTTACAGGCCCTCTTACCAACTGAGCTGTACTGGAGAATGATCTTTCTCTGTCGTTACCGATACCAAGTTTTGAATCCAAGCTTTCAATCTTTTCTACAAGTCAAGCAAGCCAATATTCACGACAATAGAACTAGACAGAGAATTAACGCTTATAATTATAAAGTAATTAGTACCTGAACAACTTAAAACTCAATTAGTACCTGTACCTAGTACAATCAATTAGAATTCAAAACTTTTGGTATCGCTATAACTGATTGGTATCGGTAACAACAGAGAAAGATCATTCTCCAGTATAGCTCAGTTGGTAAGAGCGCCAGTAACAGATATATAGGAGACCCAAGGTTCAAGTCCCGGTGCTGGGGTCTATTTTTCTCAGTATGTCTCCCGCAGTTAATGATAATTATAATTTGATTTAAATTAAAAGATAATCCTGTTTTAATTGAATCAGCACTAAACTGTGCATTCAAGACAACACCACTAGTGTTAAAATTACCCTAAGGCGTTACAACAACACTATCTGAGGCCTCAAAAATCGCCACAACGCCATGTGTATAACGCTAAAATGCCAATGCGTAACGCTGACACTATTAGTGTTGTCAAATTAGTGTAATTTCCACTTTAACGCTAATTTCGCAACCCTAATAGTGTTGGAGGATCCTTAAATAACCCTAGAGTTGCCATTAGTGTTGAAAAGTATGAGGTTGACTTAACTCTAATATCGTTGTGTCTAGCCTGAAAAATCTCAACACTATGCAAGTGTGAGAACCTGAGCCAACACTATGATCAGGTTGGGGTATGCCCTATAAACATTATCCATACTCTACATTTTTTTCTGTGTACTACAGCGCTTCTATTGGCAAAATGTAGTACTAAAAAGTGAAAACCGAGCTACCTTCTGTTAGCTTCTAATTTCCTGGTACTGTATTTAAAAAAGCAAGTACATTTTTCAACTCATTTTTTGCATGAAAAAAATTAGGAAAATTTAGTTTGACCCCCCCCCCCCCCCAGTCTAAAATCTCTATGTTAAATCGGCAATATTTAGTGAGGGAGCAGATAATAAAATAAATATATAAATATTTGGATCGGAAATCAATGTAAATTATCATTTTTTTTTTTATTTATTTATAATTTTGTTTTGATTTTATCACAAAAAATTTAGTATAAAGAAAGAAAACATATACAATTATTACACCTAGAATAAAAAATAATCTTAATACAATACTTTAACAAAAAAAAAAGCACAGATTTTTAAAAAATAAATACAATATTTTAACATAAACAAAAAGCATAAAAAGTGATGAAAATAAATAAAGTGAAGCTTTTCTGTTATTATGTGCATTCATAGAAATTTTGGTTTTCTTTTATATAAATTAAATAAATGTTCTACCAATTACATTAACTGAATAATAATGTAAACAAAATATACATTGTAAAAAAATATACATAAAAAAGTGTAAAAAAAAAACCTATAATAATAGTGTAAACTAAATTTAGTAATAGTTTAGTTTAATTATTATAACCAAAATAAATAAAAGCTTGAATAAATTAATATATAAATATACAAAATTTTCCACAAGTATTTACCAAACAAAAAATAAACAAAATTCTAATTTGACATGAATTTGTAAGTGTATTTATAGACCTCCTCAGGAGGTAACACCGATAGTTCTCCTCCGCAAATAATTTTTATAATAATCCATTGTTATCTTTTATCATATCGTTATTATACTGTACAAATAGTTTATCTGTTCCATTTACGTCTCAATCAAAATGGGTTATTACTGGACTCTGACATCTGATCATCAGTATCACCTCGAAAAAGGCATGTACTCAATATATTCATCAGTATCACCTCGATAAAGGCATGTACTCAATATATTCATCAGTATCACCTCGATAAAGGCATGTACTCAAAATATTCTTCAGTATCACCTCAAAAACAACCTAAAGACAAGTACTCAATATATTCATCAGTATCACCTCGATACAGGCATGTACTGAGTATGATCAGTAGTATAAAAATCTCTCACCTCTCTGTAATTTGAAACACATACGATGGTGTTGAGACAGTAGTTTGAGCTGAGTGTTGGTACTTGGTACAGTCAGCTAGGCCAATCCCAAGGTGTAATTATTATTGTTATGTTGTTTTTGTTTTCTTACAAAGCGATCAAATACATGTCTAGAGCAATTAAATAAAAAATGTTTAACTATTTTCTTTTTTTAAATCTATTTTACAACTTACAAAAAAAAGTAAAAATTAATAATATATATTCGAGGTAAATTTTTATTACTAATCTTAAATATTGCTGGAGAAAGGGAAGGGGGGGGGGGGGGGGGGTGTTGGATATAATTTATTAAGAGGTATTTACTTTATTTTTATTTTTTCATTTAATTGAAGAAAATACTATGTCGCACCAAAATGCCTAATGACATGAATAAGGAAGCAATTAATAATTAATTAGCTTTCCAAAATAATTAAAAAAAAAAAAAAATACACAAACAACAATTTGTACAAAATACACTGGAATGTAATAAGCACCACGATTGTAAAGGTGAGATATTTATAGCATTTTTAATAATTAATTTATTAAAAATAATACATTAATATTAAACAATAAAAGTATTTAGTATTGTATTTAATTAGTAAATAAATAAAAAAGTTTGAAAATACACCAATAGTAATGTTTATTAAAGAAAAAAAAAATGAAAAATGAGTGAATGGAGGTCTGTTTATACATAATTTTATTAAAAATAAATAATTTATTAATTAACAAAAAATAAGTTTATTGTATAAAATTATGACTCACTATGTGGTATTTTTTATTAATTAGTAATTTTTTGTGCACTGTGCACCAAAGGATCATGATGGCCACTAAAAAGTGTAAACACACACTACAGGATTATTAAAAATGTAGAGTGTGGGACAATTTTAGAGTGTGTTCGGAATCTAACCAGGTCGACAACCGGTGGTTTCTTATTGTAAGTTCCATGGAGGCTATTGAAGGTAGCGGTAGAATAGGTTATAAATATAAACTGGATTTTGTCGTTTGAAGCTATTGCAAGGTCTATTATAGTTTTAAATTTACGAGTAATAGCATATATATAAAAACAAAATCACTTCATCCAAGATCCAAAGGAAATTAGCTGATGTCCCCTTCTATGTTTCAAATTTTGTCCTTCATAATGACCTCAAAGTACCCTTTGTCTGTGAATTAGCCATTTCCAGATACAAATCCTTCCACAATTCCCTTTCCGATCATTCCAGGCCTGTTTCCCAGATCCACTCCTGGATCCTCCTAGACGCCTGAGAAGGTAGTGTCCATGTGACCTCTTAGATAACTAAATTATATTAATTTTAATTTAATATACTTTAATTATCATTATATCTCAAAATATAAATTTTGAATCGATTTAGTTCGCGCTATCACAAATTGTGAAGTAAACAATGTTTTCAATTTTTAAATTAAGCACCATAAAGGAAAGGTTATGGATAATTAACGGAGGTCTGGGCTTCAGTCGAAGCAGTCCAGACCATTTCCTAAAACAACTGAATATGAACATAGTCAGTTTTTCTTTTTGAACAAACTGTTTACCTCGTGGTCGACCTGTTTAGTAATTTCGAACGCACGCTTAGAGTTCATTCAAATGTTCACAATTCTACTTTAAATTCTAGATTACCATTAAACGCTGTTGTCTCAATCAAAATGGCTTTCAGTTGTAAAACAACTTTGAACTAATCTTAATCAATAAATATAATATTCAACATATTATGAACCCTTATAGTGAATAAACAAAATCTGGTAAAAACAGCCCACAATGAACCAGGAGGCCGATTCTGTAACTTTTTTTTGGCATATATTAATAATTTGACTTAAATCAAACTTGGATATTTATCAAATTGTTGTTATATAATGTAGTGAATCTATAAAGTGATGCCAGCGCTATTTGTGGACGCATATGGAACTACGCCGGGAAATGGAGGCCATTTTGTTGTAGTACCTGTGTTTGTTTATTGCCCTTCCTATGCTTGCGCTTACTCTTAACTTCCCTTATTTAGTTTTCCTGTCTAGTTTTTTGTCCCCAACCTGTGTTTTGCCCTGTGACTACCTTTATTTGATTTTATTGTTGCAGTAAAAAAAAAAAAACGAGAATGAAAACAAAATGGCACTACTTTGTTTTGATACTAACTTCGTTGATATATAACAACATAACCTGACGAATTATATCAACAACAATTTTGAGTGTTTATATATAAAACCTTATATATCAATTTTTTCTATATAACAATAGAAAAAGTTATAGATTCACGTTGACAGGTTGCGCACACATCTTCATAACAACTTTTTGATATATAACCACATGAAAAAGGATGTTTTAAAAGTTACAGAATCGGCCTCTAGACAAAACCAGAAAGCTCTTTTATTAGTGGCAATGAGCAACACTGGGAGTGCCTACATACTCTTAACAGCTCAATTAATTTTACTTACTTTTACTAATTAATTATTACAAAAATTTAAATACTAACAGACCAACCTCTATTATTTTTTTATTTATTTTTTTTTTTTTTTTAATTCCAAATTAAGAAATACATTTTTGCCCAAGTACAACTGCAACTATTATTTATTAGTACCTGCATGTATTGTAAATTGTAGCATAGTCCTTCAATTTTATAATAAATCTAATAAATAAAATTAATTATTAAAATTATTTTTTTACATCACTTTCAAAACACAAAGTTCAAATAAAAACTAACGCAACTTTGACCTACGTTATCAAATCTTATAATTAACGCTTCGTTAAGTTATAAAGAACACAACTAATCTTATAAAATATAGTTTAAACACATTGGTAATTAGAGTCCACCATTAGTTTTTTTCAACTGGCATTTCATTATAGATAGGAAATAAATAGCAAAAAGGATATTTATATATTATTATCTTAAAACTTAAGAAATAATGCAAATTAAATTAAATTTAGGCAGTGATTAAGACATCAGGTCATATGTCACAAGATAGACATCCGTAGCAGTACCTCTCTAGTTGAAAATGTAAAATTAAATAATGTTAATTTTTTGGGGAGATAAAATTAAAGTTCTCCAAGTTCTGCTCCTCAAGTTTTTTAATTGTTAATTCTGCACAGATGTAACTAAATAATATAGTAGGTTAATTTATAATGTATCAGGTCTAGAGAACAATTTTATGGATTAACTAATGTTAAATATACACAAATAAAAGAAATGTATATTAAGAGGTCAATTTTTATTTTTGTAAATTTTTAGTAAGATGTTTGTCTAATTTTCAGAAATAACAAAAATAGATAGAAACAGTACGGTCTTTGCTAACTCAAATCAGTACATAGCAATAATTGCAAAAATATATATAGGTGTGGCAAAAGTTGTCAACGGGCTAATTATCTCCATTAATATTGAGATATCAAACTGGGGTTTGTTGCAATCTTTATCGTGATTAAAATCTATTTTTTTTTGGTGGGTACCCATTTTCCTCGCCATTTTGGTTGCCGCAATATTGGAATCAACTTTAAAATTAGCAAATTGGAACCCTTATACTGTGATACATATTTGGAAAGGCCTTGAAAAGAAAACATTTTCACAAACCAGAGCTTTTTATCAATTAAGCGCAATGGCAATTTGAAATTTCATCAACCGCCATTTTTAATGTTGCAAACGCAATGCTTTTGACTGATCAAGAAAGGAATACTCTACTATGATGAAAGGATATGGAGATAGAGTAAGAAGTTGCTTCTTTATTAATATAAATAAAGGGTTGCTATAGCAACCAAATAAGACGGTGGAAAAAATGGCGAACTTCTATTTTTTACCCTAAAGTAAGACAAAATTACTCTTGCATTTATTCCTAAAACCTTTACTTTGGCCGTAATTAATTGTCAAAAATGTAAATTTTGTAATTTCAAACTGCCGCCATTTTGAACGGCGAACGATAAAAAGCTCTGGTGTGCGCAAACGTTTTCTTTTTTCAAGGCCTTTCCAATATGTATCACAGTATAGGGGTTCCAATTGAAATTTTAAAGTTGAATCCAATATGGCGGCAACCATAATGGCGGGAAAATGGATACCCCATCATAAAAAGTAGATTTTTATGCATGGCTGAGATTGCAACAAACCGCATTTGATATCTCAAATATTAACGGAGATAATTAGCCCGTTGCCGAACTTTTGCCACGCCCGTATACTTTCTTATTAAAAAAAGAAGCTAAATATCATTTACCCATCAAAAAAACTTATGTAAATACATGATTTTAGACATATGTATTATGCAACTGCTAAACGGGCAAAGTGAAAGGAATGAAGTTCTAGTTCTTCTATACTCATTGCCATTATACTTAGTTATTTGACAGCGGCCAGGGAAATAAAAAAACAAAAAAACAGGAGGGTAGCCAATGATAGCTCAAGATTTTGGCGGGTAGTAGGTCGGGCCAAGTAGGCAAACAAAAATATCACTAGATAACCTTAACCCTGGAATGCTAATGTCGAATTGACAAGCACAGTTTGAAACTTAACCTTTTACGTTCGTATGCGATGGTGATGTGTACCCCATCCTTCTGCAGTGCTTGTACTGGTTAGTAACACACCTGCTAGTGTAGCAGTCCTTTAGAGCATACACTCGTTTTCTAGCAAATTCAAGTAAAAGCTACTTCGTCGATTCGACTAACGTTTAGTAATAAACGTAGGGAATTAATTGGTTGTCGAATGAGCCTATAGCCTGGGAAAATGGGCCTGGGGTAAGGGGCAATAGGCCTAGGGGTAATGGGCAAAGGGCCAGGGTAAATGGCCTTGGGCCAGAGACCAATGGCCGATAATCTGGGGCCTGGAGCACTTAGCAAAGGGCCTAGGGCATGGGACCTGGTGCATTAATGTTCACTCAATTTCAGATTCTTCTGATGTTCCTACTAAAATTATTTGTCATCAAATGTTTGTATATCTCACTAAAAGATTTAATAATGAGTTCTTAATAGTTTTCTCTTTATAAAAGTGTAGTTTCAACCCAAAAAATGTATTTTCTGCATATGTTAGTCGAATCTACAAAGGTTTAGTAATACCAGTCATCCAATTACCATTAGTATTTAAGGGTTAAGATTTAAGGGTTACGCCTAGTGGTTTTATTTTTTCTGTCATATAGGTTGTAGTCCACAGGCCACCATAAGAAGTGAGTCGCTGATTGATAAAGTTTTCTTACCTTATGGAATTGCTTATTTATGCTGTGTCCACTGATGAATTGGGTATATGGCAACTGGGGGCTGGGCCATTTCTTTTTTGTTGACATGCCAAACTTGCCCTTCTGCGGGAACTTGAAAAGAGATAGATAAAGTTTTGATTTTCACAGGATCGTTTAATTAAATTATTTCAAAAACAGTGGTAAAGGTGGCCACCGATACGAGTGGGCCGTTTTCTTTTCAACGTCCTCGCAGAGCGATATGTTTGGGGCGGTGGCCACCCCAAACGGCCCACTCTTATCGGTGGCCAAGTGTACCACTGTTTTTGAAATAATTTAATTAAACGATCCTGTGAAAATCAAAACTATATCTATCTCTTTTCAATGTTCCCTCAGAAGGGCAAGTTTGGCATGTCAACAAAAAAGAAATGGCCCAGCCCCCAGTTGCCATATACCCAATTCATCGGTGGACACGGCATAAATAAGCGATTCCATAAGGTAAGAAAACTTTATCAATCAGCGACTCACTTCTTATGGTGGCCGGTGGACTATTGGCCAATCTGAGCTGTTAGATTTACAAAATATAATGGCATGAATATAGAGGGGACCGTGTCTTGAAGGGTATATATCCTGTTGTTTTTCTCCTAATACTGGAACTATCCTCAGTTCATAGTGTTAATTTGTGTTGACAGTGTGAATTGAATTTACCGGAAGACCTAGAACTTAATTTTGATTCCAACTACGAAAAGAATGAAAGGGATAAGATTGCTATAATTAAAAGTATATTAGAATAATAACTAACTTAGAACAATTCCATAATGGAAGTTTGAATTAAATATATATATTTATATATTTTTTAATTTTAATAATATCAAAGATATAAAGTGATACATAAAAAATAATAAATTGGTTGTATTTCTTAAAATAATAAAAATAGAAGGACATATGCTGACAGATTTTGCTATTCAATGAATGCAGGCACTAAAAAAAATTGCAAGTATACATAATATTTAAAGTTAAGCTCACATGAAAAACAAAATAAAATAAAAAAAAACCTAATCCAATGATTTCATTATAATCGGAAAGGTATATTTAACAAGACTATATTTATTATTTATAATAAAGAGAAATGTAAATTTTAAAATTTTGATTTGAGTATATAGTAGTATGATTTTAAATTTAATTTCTTTCTTTTCTTTTTTTTTTAAAAAAAGAATTTTTTTAAAGGGCACATTTACATTTTTTTTTTTTTTTTGAAAAACCGACTCTTTAGTCTTTTATGTATAGCAAGATTTCATTAAAAATGTTACATAAGGAAAAAGCACATAAGAAAAAAATAAAAAAATATCGTAATATCAGATCACTTATTAGAACTCAAAATAATAAATAAAGTACAATAATATCCGGCATAAATAATCTTCGCCAACAAATAATAAAAATAAATATTAAAAAATCTAATAACTTCATACTTATAAAATTATTTTTTTTTTCTTTATAACTCTGTTGACACAATGCCAACTCAGAAGTAAAAAAAAATCCTATAATGCCGTCTATTCTGTATTATTATTATTACTATTATTTTATAAGTTTAAATTGCTAATAATTGTCCTTAATAATTAAATAAAAAATGCTGTTTTATCATCTAATACTTTTTTATCCAACATACATAAAAAAAAAATTCCTTTGAAATATTTTTGTGCAACTCTTAAAACTTTGTTATATTTAAATAAAACAAAGTTATTTATCATCTTTGTATGATTCATACAAATGCGTTTAATTTATTAATACTTAAATGTAATATAGTTTTAACATTATTCAGTCAAAAACAAAAATAAATAAATTATAGCACTAGTCAATCTTGAGTCGATAAAAATTCAAAGAGGTAAAATTGTCGATCAGTTAACTGTAAAAAAATGTAAATTTTAAACATCACCAATGAATTAGTCAATTTCTGTCCTTATTAAATATAAATTATTGCTGATTTTGGACAAAAAAAACTGAGCAATTTACTCGTGAGTTTTTTTCAAAAGTAAACAAATAAATAAATACAATAAAAGTAAAACAAAACTAAAAGCAAGATTATTTTTTAAAAGCATCAAATTACTGAATTTTTGACTATGAACCTATCTGATTTATTAGCTCAAATTTGATTACTTGATTTAGATGTTTTTTTGTATTATACTTTTTTGTTTATTTTCATTCATTCTAATACTTATTCAAATTGACAAGTTCTGTATTTTCTTTTATAATGTAAATTTAAAACAAAATTGTTTTAATTGAATAAAAGTATAAGGTTGATATAGGTATTTATTATTGCAACAAAACAATATAAAAATAAAAATTGGGACTCTTTTTAATGAATTTTTTAAGGGGGCGGGGATTTGTAATTTTTTAATTTGTAAACTTTAATATACAGTAGAACCTCGCTTACACGACCCTCAATAACACGACAACCTCAATTACAAGTGCAATTTTCAAATCCCCTTGAGATTGCCATAAAACATAATGTTAAATTAACCTCTATAACGCGACTATTATTATCCAAACGACCTCAATAACACGGTTTTTTCCAATTCACAACGTAACTCAGAACCTCTATAACAAGTCTTTTTGAGAAGTCAACCTCTATAACGTGACTCTATACAGGAATGGGTCGAACTTGAACAAGTCTAGACTTGAAAACCCAGCCGAAGTGATTCCATTAACCTCTGTAACATGACTGATAGCCGAAATAACCTTGATAACACGACCCTCAACAAAAAGAGCACCTCGATAACAAGACTGTTTCCTTTATCCCCTTGAGACACTTCTTATCGAGGTTCTACTGTATTTAGTAATGACAGAGAAAAAGTGACAATAATAAAATAAATAAATAATAAAAATTGTGTAATTAATTTATTTTATTTATAATTACAAGCAGAATTATTTTCATTGGAATAACATCAAAATTACAGTTGAAATAATTTAATGTTAGATTGATTGCCGATCATAACTGCCTTGTTCTAAAATACAAGATTATGATGATCATAACTGCCTTGCACTATTGTTATGCTGGCTAAAATACAAGATTATGATGATCATAACTGCCTTGCACTATTTTTGTGCTGACTAAAATACAAGATTATGATGATCATAACTGCCTTGCACTATTGTTATGCTGACTACAGTACAAGATTATGATGATCATAACTGACTTGCACTATTGTTATGCTGGCTAAAATACAAGATTATGATGATCATAACTGACTTGCAATATTTTTATGCTGACTAAAATACAAGATTTTAATGATCATAACTGACTTGCAATATTTTTATGCTGACTAAAATACAAGATTATGATGATCATAACTGACTTGCACTATTGGCATTCTGATTACAATACAAGATTATGTAAATCATAGATAGCTTTCTTAAGCTTTCTTTTCCAGCAATTTGTTAGAGATGCTATTTACATTATTCTAGTTTTAAGAATGCTCATTAGTTAAGAAGATAGATAGATGATCGGTGATTAAAATGGATTTAGATTTAATTATTTCTATTAAAATAATACATAAAAAATATTATTAGACAAGTATTTATTATATTGGCCTGGAATGCTTAGCTTATTTATTTTTTATTTTTTAAACTGTAGTCTTAATTTATAGTACTATACAAAATACACAATAAAAGAATATAAAAATAAATTAAAGATTTTATTTTTATTTTATTACACAGTTTCTTATGTGCCTTTTCCGATGTGTAAAAAAAAGAAAAAGGTTTATAATGATGTAGGGTGAAGGCAAATGGTGATTTGTTTTAATTTATAATTGGTTTATTTAAATATTATTTAAGGTCGATGGGAGAATGATGAAACGGAGACGGCATTTCAACTAAAGGTGTATTTTCTTCGGGAGTTTGATCCATCACTAGTATTCTAATCCTGTTGTCTAAAGGTAGGAGAGGAAGATCGCCGTTATAAGGGTGAGGAGGTGATTCGTACGGTACATATATCCTAAGGACGTCTGTAGGCGACTGTATATCAGGAGAGCCAGGTATTGGCGAGGGTATGTCTGGACTAGGACCTCGTGGGGTCGGAGGGTCTGATCCGAGCGACTCGACTGCTGACCGAGCGACTGAGAGGTCGGCAGTCGATGTTATGGATGTGTCAGCTAGAGATCTCCTCGATCCGTCGCCTAAAAGAGAGCTGGTTTCGTCTACGTTTGCTTCGAGCCAACCCTTGGAATCTAATACAAACAAAAACACGTCAATATTTGAAAACAAACATTTAAAAAAGTACAATATTACAGTGGCAATAAGTGGTTAATAACAGCTCGTATTTATAACTCATTTTGATTCAATATCTTATTACAAGGGTAGTCTTTCAATGCATAAGTAATATTGAATTTATAAAAAGAATTAAGAAATGTGTAGGACAGGAATTATTCAATAAAATGACCTAAATCTAAGTAGTAGAGTCAATAGTAAAAGAAATAAAAAGGTGCTCTTCACAAAAAAACTAGAGGCTGCTCTTAATTAGGTATATAAGGATGGCCCTTTTCAACCCAGAGAAATTCAGTTATTTTCTAAGCTTAGTCTCAAAATATTATAATAGTTCAGGAAATTGCATGTAAA
This sequence comes from Gerris lacustris, assembly GCA_951217055.1. Classification (NCBI taxonomy): domain Eukaryota; kingdom Metazoa; phylum Arthropoda; class Insecta; order Hemiptera; family Gerridae; genus Gerris; species Gerris lacustris. Next base: position 79,681,855 of record OX578279.1, read on the forward strand.
AAAGTGTCTGACTAACATCAAGCTAGAATTTTGTGTATAACTTAATCTTTTGCTGCCTTTTAAGAATATATTGTTGGCCATGATGGTCTGCGGGACATAGCTTGGCAATAGGCCGTATTTACCGCCCTCTTTTGTGGACAATGTGATTTTCATGATCTTGAGTACGAACTTAGTTAGTAGACCAAAAATCAAGTTGATGGTAATTTGTCACTTAATAGGTGACCTCTTTGATTTGTTGAGTCGATCTACTATCAACTTGATTATTGGTCTACTAACTAAGTTCGTACTCAGGATCATGAAAATCACATTGTCCATCAAAAAGGGCGGGACATGGCCGCTCTAGTTTGTTTGTTTCAAACGCCTATTGCCAAGCTATGTCTGGTCAGACAGCCTCAAACATGAGAAATATAGAAAGAAGCTGGCATCAGTACAGAGGATCGGGGCCCTGAGAGTAGCATGTGCTTATCGCACAGTATCAGAAGCAGCCATCCTGGTGATAGCAGGGATCATCCCTATTGATCTCCTGGCACAAGAAAGAAAGAAACTTGCTGAGAAGAAAGGTGAGGACAAGAAAGTAGCCAGGCTAGAGATTAGAACAACAACGATGATGCAGTGGCAGACTAGATGGAGAGGCGAAACAACAGGAAGGTGGACTGCCAGGATTGTTCACAACCTGACAGAGTGGATGGACAGAAGCCATGGCGAGGTAAACTTCTATCTGACACAGTTGTTGTCAGGACACGGGCTGTTCCGCGCGTACCTCTACAAAATAGGAAGAGCAGCTAGCTTAAGCTGCATGCACTGTGGGGGGGAGAAGGATGATTCTTACCATACCTTCTTTACCTGCCCTAGCTGGAACGAGGAGAGGCATTGCCTGACAAAGATGGTAGGAGATATAACCCCAGACACCCTTGTGAAAAAGATGCTGGATAACAAGGAAAGTTGGACAGCAGTAGCCTCCTTCACAGAGAATGTACTGCGACAGAAGAGGGCAGCTGAGGAGCGACTAGAACACCCTGATTGAACAATCAAGAAAGTTAGAGCAGGTTAGGAAAACCTGAAGAAGAGAAAAGGAAAAGGGATGTTGCCACAAGGGCCACAATAGAAGGCACCAGCAGGAAGTAATGTGAGAACGGTACCTTGCTGGACTCTGCCTAGGAATAGGGTGGTCTTTTTTTTAGTGGGTCGGAGAGCCAACCCCACACAACCTATGGAGAGGCTTCTCTTCTCTTAGGGAGTCTGTAGAACAGATTTTTTTGCTCACCCTATATATATATAAAAAGAAAAAAAAAAAAAAAAAAAAAAAAAAAAAGCTATGTCCCGCAGACGAACTTAGTCACTCAAGTTTGACACTGAAAGTTTAACTTTCACACAAAGTTTGTCACTTGATAGGTTATATTCAAATATTACTCCAAATCAAAGTGATCTCCTATTATGTGACAACCTAACATCAACTTGATTTTCGGTTTACTAACAAATTCTGTACTCAGGATCATGAAAATCACATTGTCCACCATAATTGGTGAGACATGGCCACTCTCCACCGGTTTGTTTTTTTCAAATGCCTATTGCCAAGCTATGTCCCGCAGACGAACTTAGCCGACCACATATTATTAAAAGGCACTAAAAGATTTACTTATACACAAAATTCTAGCTTGATGTTAATCAGACACTTTTTTGCACACTATCGCCTGGACTATAACTCTCTATGACCTTAGTTTATTGTATTTTGTCTACTACTATTTTGTTTAATTAAAGGCCAACATAAATGATAACACTCATTAGTATTAACTCATCTCAGGTCTCTTTAAATTGAAATCTGAACATTATTGTTTAGGATTTAGATCAAAAAAAGCAAACGTTAAGTAACTAACTGTCTATTAGTTTAGTAGAAGTCTTCAAGTATAAACTCAGCTATTTGAAGTCAGAGTAATTAACTCTATTATTTCTTTTTTTAAAAATATTAAATAATAAATGGATTAATGGTTACACATTATTTAAAAATTGAATAATTTACATTTTAAATTGTATGACATTAATAATTAATATTCTCCAGATATCTATAATTTACGCATTATTAAATAGTCAATGTTTCAAAATAATACTGTTAAATGAATAAAGAGTTAAATATTTAAGTTTATGTAGACAACAAGGGTTGTCTACATAAACTAATCTAAACTAGTCTAAAATGTTTTTAAGTTAAATTATAATAAAAATTATGAAAAGGCGATTTATACAAATGTGGTCCACTTATCTCACACTCTGAGACAATTTAAATATAGCAAATATACTAAGAAATTATATAAAAATGTCGGCCATTTATTATAATCTATTGAAACAGAAAAGAAAGACAGAAAGTACCAATCAAAAATTTGAAAAAAACTCCCAGTCTAAAACTATAGCGATAAAAATTCAAAAATGAAGCATTTGCATTGTTAAAATAAATTTGTATCTACGACTGATACGAAATATTAACAGTATATCTCTGTTTAGATGCGTAGAATGTGATTATTTACGTACTTGTATTCATTGCGCATGCGCGTCTCATAGTTCTGAAGAATTCCTCTTCTTTACCATGCTAGCGCGGTAAAGAAGAGGAATTCTTCAGCTTTACGCACGAATAACGGGTTTTTTTACATTTAAGAAAACTAATTAGCTGTTCTTTTATTAAAGTAACTGTTTATATCGAGTTTTTAGTGAAAAACAATGAGTGAATCAAGTGACTGACGAAAATGTGGAGAATAATACTCCTCCAGAAATAATTAATTTGGCAAAAAATACAATTCAAGAATTAATGCCATCTTTATCAAGAGAGAGATATGAACCTACATACAGCAAGTTTATTTTTTTCTGTATTTATTATTTAAATCTAACAATCGTAGATAAAGTACGGTACGCAACTCGTGCGAAAACGGCATTTTGCATTGCTCGTGTGGTTTTACTACCCTCGCTATCGCTCGGGTGCAAACTCCACACTTGCATGCAAAATGCTACTTTTTTATTACCAATGTGTTTCAAATTTACAAGACAATCAATCAATTGATTGCAGATTTATGTATTTGAATAAAATAAGGTTTGGTTGACGTTAGATTAAACTAAAAAGTTTGATAAGCTTGAATGTGTGCCATATAAAAACGAATAGGTTTTCACATTAAATCCCACCCAGATAGGAATAAAATCATTGATTTTTTAGTTTACACTCATTTTCTAAAATTGCTTTAGAAAAATTTGACCCATTAGGGTCCGTGCGCATAGATTAAAGATGACAGAAAGACATTCTATAAAAGAGCTTGAAAAAGAGTGCTCTTATTTTTAATGTACTACAATTCCTTGAACAATTGTAGCTTTGATGCTAGAACACTGGTTAAGAAAGAGGAGTTGTTGGTTAAATACCCACTGATGATTCTTTCTACCATCTTCATCATTAATAAATTAATTTAATAAAATTAATATTTAAAAAAAAAAAAAAAAAAATATAATAATAATAATAATAAAACAGGAGCTCATTCAATCCAACTTGTCCACTGATAAAAAAATATTATTTTCAAATACATAATTCCTGATTAAACTCAAATAGTTAAGAGAATAAACTTACAACATCTGTCATAGAACTTTTAAGTGAGCTTTAAGTCCGTACGCAACTTGTTAATGATAAAATTAAAATGTTCTCTCAAGAAACAAAAACCAGGGCCGGCGCAAGGGCCATGCGAGACATGCGGCCGCATGTGGCGCTGCCTAGGATGAGGCGCCGGCGAAGCCGGCAGATCCCTTATACATATTTTTTTTAGCAATCTTTTGCAAGTAGCTACTAAAAATTAAAAAAAATGAAATAAACAAATATAATATTATATTTATTATAATATTATATTAAATTAAAATACCGGGAAGCAGTAAGAAATAATTGCAGCAGAAATATTGGTATGAACTGTAGACGGAACCGCAAAATCATTCTGTTGTTTTTGAGTTGTAAATAAAAAAAATTAATCGGAGGGGTGTGCAGTAAGGGAGATAAGAGGGATGAAAATGCAGATATGGAAATAAGTGAGGGAGTAGAAGTTGAGAAATAAGTGAGAAGGTAATAGAACAGTAGGACTTCTACCAGATAGAAAGTGATAAAAACACTATGTCTAAACACACTAGGGGACACCTGGCATTCTTATCTACATTAGATAATCATCTAAAGATAAGATTAAATGAAAGCTTATTAAAATCTTTTTCACATACAATATTTTTAATTTTTTGCCAGTTTTATTTAATTAGCCCTCCCTCTCGTTAATATCGTAAAATCTCTATTCTATTCTTTTACATTTTTTATTTTTCGTAAATTTTTTTAAGTGGTACATATTTAATTTTATTTTCGTATTACACACAGAAAGTGAGTATTTCAGAAGTGACTCAACAAAAAGTGTCCTGTGTCCTAACCTTATAGTACAGTGTTAATAAGTACAATAGAGATGTACTTCAGTTCCAGTGTTAACCAGTGGAATAGATACACTGATACACACCAACTGTCTGCTCTTTCTGTCTGTCTGGTTAACATGTCGGGAAAAAAGAAACCTTCGGGCATGTTTTATAGAAAATGTGAAGCAGAAATAGAAAGAGAAGACCGAAAGCAGGCCAAAGCAGAACTGGCAGAAAACCTGGGAATTAATCCAGAATTCAGTGATTAATTTGTGGTAATGCAAAGAATGAGAAAACCAATATTTTTTTTACAAGGGTAAAGATGAACCTTTGAAGTCTGGGAAGGAGTCATTTAAAGTCAATTTTTGTTTGTCATCCTCGACACTACTATAAATTCTATGACAGAGAGGTTTGAACACATGGAAAACCACAGCAAGCATTTCAAATTTCTCTATGACATTAAAGAATTAGAGCAATGTGAAAAAGATTTCGATTGAAAATATTTGGATAAATATGTTTTAAGACAACTTCAGTTGGTACCACTAAAAAGAAAAACTCATAAAATAAAGTTTGTTTACATTGGTTTGGGTTAGTATTAGCTGTTTGTTAAGTCAATTGTTGTCGGTGCTGTGTAATGGCTAAATTTAAAGACAGGAAAACATTTTGTATTTGTGCACTGGATTATCACATTAACCAATCAGTTATTAGTGTGCAACGTCACTTTAGAAGAACCTCCTAGCATCCACGCTATTCGCATGAGCAGGGCCGTCCCTAGGGGTTTAGGCGCCCGGGTCAAAGGCATCATTGGCGCCCCCCCCCCCCCTTATTGCCAAATTCACCTAGTAGTTAAGAAGGGGGCCTGGCGGCGCCCCCTAGACGTGGCGCCCGGGTCAGCTTGACCCGGTTGACCCCCCCTAGGGACGGCCCTGCGCATGAGGTACTTAAATTTTAAGAAAAATGGCTGCATTTGTAAAAAGAAATCAACTGGAAGTGAGCGTCAGAGCTTGACTACAAGTTTGACGTCGTGTTACAAGGGGTTCCCTTATCGAACATTTATAATTCTCAATACCTGTGATAAAACTTTTTGAGTTTTCCTTAAAATGTAACCATTTCATATCTTTGTCTTTGTGTGATAATAAAACTACATTTACGTACGCTTGAAATCATGAACATCATTAGTAATGGTAATGACCCTGTATAAATCAGTTTGTTTATGTAATCCCCACTTCTTAAGTTATTATAAAATAGTTTTGAAAATATTTTGTTGACTTACAAATTTACTTTGTTAACAAGAAAAAAATTGTGATATATATATATATATATGTATGTGTGTGTGTGTGACGTTTATGTTTTAAAAAAAAATTTATTGATATACATATTGGCGCCAAATCTAGATTTCGCATGTCCCAAAAAAACCCCTTGAACCGGCCCTGACAAAAACCTAAATAAGAAATCAACAACCCACTTCAAACAAATTGAAACTATAAAATTGAAGACATAATAAATAAAACAAAATATAATAATATTAAAAAAAAGTTAATAATTATTTATAGCAATAAATATTAATCAATACTCAACTATCTATAATAAATAAGTAAAATAAAATGGTAAAAAAACACATTATTATTTCAAACAAAAAAATAAAATGTCCACAACATTATTTAAAGAAGATAGACATGCACAAAAATTGAATTAATGTTTATTAAAACAAATACAAAAAACAAAATATTAAAATAAATAAAAAAAGCAAACAGGCCCAAATACAGTAGCAAGGACACACATACTCTTGCATGATACGAAAGCCAATGAACAATGATAAAAAAATAATAAAAACTATCAAATCTTTCATCTGCCCAAAATTTGATCGTACTTAATCTTCAAAACAAATTAAATATTTCAACTGGGAGAGAAAAGAATGGTTTTAAACTAATTTTTTATAAAATAATTTTGATGATTAAATAAATATTGTAAACATACAATAAAGCTTAATTTAAAATAGTGTATGTAACTAAAATGTATGCATACATTTTTATTCAGTTTCTTGTGTTTTAGTAATCTTTGTAGTTATCTATTAACTGAGACAAGAGATGGATTGATGACTTTAGTTGTAAATAGATAAAATACAAAGATCAAAATTGATCTAAGCTAAAGTTTAAAACAAATTTATTTTGACAACTTCAGTTGATCATCATTAAAATGATGGTGAAGAACCATCACGAATGAGATGTATCATTGAAATGATGATAAAAAAAAAAACAAATCAATTATTGTGTTTTTTATTTTGATAATTCAATAAATTATTTTAACCTTTGAATTATATTATCAATGAGTAAATTCTAAAATAGACTGCCAATTGGTGTGGCACATTGCTTCCTCGCATACTATCACGTACTTTATTGATTTTATACTTTTACAAGCCATCATCGTCTAATTTGTTTAATTGTCTCTTCCGTTTTTTTAATCTGTCAAAATTGTTTGGATTTATTTTTTTTTACATAAATTAAAGTATCAATTAAGCAAAAGTTAAAGAGAGCAAATGGTTCAAATTAATCTAGGGCTATCTGTAGGCTACTTTCGATAAACTATAAGTTTCATACAAATCAGATAAGTACTTTTGAAGCTACAGGTGTAAATAAATGTATGTTTGTGTGCATGTGGAAGAGAAACAAATGAGAGCAGAAGGTTGAAACTTATATGGGACCAACAATGAGCTAGTTATGACCTACTATACAAATTTCATTAAAATCAGACGTGTAGTTTTTAAGATATGGTGGTTCGCAAAAATTGAACGAAAGACCAACAGATTGACACGAAACCAAAAATGTTCCCTGATGTCTGAAACGGATTTATGTCTTGGAATTTTTGAAATCGGAGACCTAAAAATTGTTCGTTCTTCAGAACGTTCACATAGCTTCCGTTACCTTTGGTAAGGTCGGAAGCAAAATCTTATGGTATAGTTGTAAAGAAGTAGTTAGCAATGTAAAATAGCAAAGTAGGATCTAAAGCAAGGGTTATCAACCTTTTTTAAGTCCTAGAACCCTAAAAAATTTTAATATGTTCTTGCACTCCTTAAAGCAAAGATTCAAGTGAAATAGGTATCTAAAAAAACGATCGTGGGTGATCTTACATCACCACATTTCAATGCCCACGTTGCACTTAAAATAACAATGTGATCAAAACAAATTTTAGTAATCAATTTTTAATAATATTTAAACAAAAGTGACACATATAGAAAATAAAAATATTACCAAATATGAAAAGTTGCATAATCCCTTTGAGAAAAGGATGTTTTATGCATCCATGATATTATTATGTTATCAAATTTTATAACTAATGTTCCAATTTTCAAAAGCCAATTTAAATTTTATGTCTCTCTTGTTCCTGTTTATTTGTTAAGAGGTTGTTTTTTTAAAAAAAAAAAAAAACCTTTTTTGCTAATTGCAATCTCCATGTCTGCTTGTACCCAAGCAATTTATAGATTTTGTTTTGACTGACAAAAGGGTTCACATTAGTTTGACTGACAAAAGGGTTCACATTAGTTTGACTGACAAAAGGGTTCACATTAGTTTGACTGACAAAAGGGTTCACATTAGTTTGACTGACAAAAGGGTTCACATTAGTTTGACTGACAAAAGGGTTCACATTAGTTTGACTGACAAAAGGGTTCACATTAGTTTGACTGACAAAAGGGTTCACATTAGTTTGACTGACAAAAGGTATTCTTATCCAGACTCACATAAGAATTTTGTTGCAAATGGGATAAGCAGAGTTTGACAACCTTAATTACAAGTGCAATTTTCAAATCCCCTTGAGATTGCCATAACACATAATGAATGTTAAATTGACCTCTATAACGCGACTATTATTATCCAAACAACCTCAATAATACGGATTTTTTCCAATTAACAACGTAACTCAGAACCTCTATAACAAGTAGTTTTGAGAAGTCAACCTCTATAACACGACTCTATACAGGAATGGGTCGAACTTGAACAAGTTTAGTGACTTGAAAACCCCTCCCCACCCCATCTTATAGAGGATAACACGACTGATAGCCAAAATAACCTTGATAACACGACCCTCAACAAAAAGAGCACCTTGATAACAAGACTGTTTCCCTAATCCCCTTGAGACACTTCTTATCGAGGTTCTACTGTATAAAAAAACTAAAATAATATCTCGCACCCCTGAAATGCTTCCTCAAGGGTGATGATAGCATTCCAACATATTTGGTTATGAACTCTTGATCTTAGAATTATTAAATTTTAACTGTTTTTTGAGAAATATTAATTTTTGTTCATGTATTTAAAGAGTTATTAGGGGGTAGTGACCTCAAATTTAAAGCTAAAATTCATTTTTCAGAATTACATCGGAGTATGACTTTTCAAAGCATTTAGGTAGGCCAAATTTCATTAATTTTCTGCATAGATTACAGACATTTTTTGAAAAACCAATTTTTTTAGACTCAGTGGTCATTAAAATGTGTAAATCCATCAAAATCCCAAATATTGAATTTCCACGTCATTACAATACTTTCTCTCTACTTATACTACATACATATATGAGAAAGTAAAAAGTGAGTAACTTTTGTATGAAAATAAATATTTAATAATTAAAAGTATGAATGAAATTAAATTAATGTTTTTAATTGAACTTACTCAAATAGAATAAAATACACTGTAAAAATTAAACAAGATATTAAATCTCAAAGTAGGTTTTTAAGTTTTCACCATATTGATGAGTTCATCATTGCACTGATAAACTTATCATGGATATGATGATCAATTAAAGTGGTCAAAATAAGTTTGTTTTAATTTGAACTATCTATCTTGCCTAACAGTAGATTGATAAATCAGTAGTACTTGTAGGGTATTTGTGTAGTTAATATTGTTTTAAGTTTCCTAGATCCAATAAGATTAAATTTGAAATATTTTAATAATTTTAAATTTAGTAATTTGGGATTATTTACTTTTAAATTAAGACATATAGCCAGGATTTTATAAATAGAGGTGGAAATTTAAAATAGGAATCAAATCATTAAAAATGTTTATTATTGATAATTTTGTAACTGATTTACTATGTATTATTTATTGATATATTAGATTTAAAGTAAAACTAGGAATTTTATAAAACTTATATAATTTGGTTAGTTGACTCTCTGGCTAAATGCCTAAGTTTAATGATAATGATAAAAAAAATATTAAAAAATCAATATTAGTCATAAAAAAATCAAAACAAACTATTAAAATCAAATAAATTTAAATCATTCTTTAAAAAAATAAATTTTATAAATAGGTTTGGTTAGTAATAAAAAAAAAAAGATGAAGTAAATACTCATTTTTGAATTTTATTTATTTTAAATAAATTTTCTCAGATAGCAGCACTTAATGAAAGAATATATTTTTTAAAAGGAATATAGGCATTCATATCTGGAGAAAAAAAAAAAAAATATATATATATATATATATTAAAATATTTTGTTGGCTGTGAACCCTTTTTTCCTTCTGTTTAATTTTTTAAAAATGAAAAAACTATATTTAAAATATATTTTTTCTTGTTCGTATAAAAAAAAAAAAAAAATACATATAGTTAACTAAAATATTTGTGTTAAGACTGAAAGTTATGAAATCTTCTTTCATAAATATTACTTAAGAAATAAATTTACCAAAAAGGTTGAATGTTCTAAGAAAATAGAAAGCCATGTGAAAAAAAAAAAAAACTGTTATTATCCCTAAAGGCCTCCATAAACGATCAAACATTTTGCGCAAACCTGATGTCGAGCAAATTTATGCTACACATGTCATCATGTTTGTGCAAACATCAAACAGCCCCATACACAGTCAAAATGTTTGCGCAAATGTGATGTTTGTACAAACATTTTGACAGTGTATGGGGGCCTTAACACTGCATGTAAAAGAGCCTAATCTTTATCTATCCCTTTTTCCGCACTCCCTAAATCAATATACTGTCTGTATATACCTGTGCAAAGGTTATTAAAATAATACAAAGCTTTTAATTTAGTAAATTACAGTACTTATACATTACTTTTACCCAAAATTATATGGAATTACAGTAGAGTCTCGCTAATCCGGACATCCGTATAATCCGGACGGGCCAAAAACTATGTACAATTTGGAACTAGGGTTATTCAGATTTATGAATTGTTGAGATTATCGGTGTTTCTGCTTTTATTGTCTATTACCATTTATAAAATTGTTCCTAGTATAGTTTACAGGTGTACATTCCAACATTCGACACAAGGAATGAATACCCGGTATTTCTGTTAAAAATAAACAGATTTAGAATAATTATGAATAAGAATGAACATCGATAAATCTGTTTCGGTTCCATAGAAATGTAGGGCGGAAGATATAAAGGTAGTGTATTCCAGAAAATAAAATTATATATGAGATGAGGAGAGGGTTTTAAGAAACACGTAGCGGCGGTTCAACGGAGTTCCGTGAAATTTCGCCAAGCCGCCAGTGTACAATGTCTTAACTTTTTGTGAAATGATTAGGCGTTGCTCAAATTTTATTTCGGAACACAGCTTATTTCCCTAGAAGTCTCTTCTATACCTGCACCTGCGTAGTAGATTACCATTTTAATTTAATTTATTTGATATTCGGACTGGTGACAGAACAGTCTTTGAGACTGGTGACAGAACAGTCTTTGAGACTGATAGAAGTATTTTTTTACGATAAAAATCTCAATTTAAATATTTTTACCCAACTAAAACTTATTTTATAGACATTTTTAAACTGATTCCGTTTAATACGGACTTTCGGTAATCCGGACAGGGTCCGGTCCCGTCAAACCCGGATTAGCGAGACTCTACTATAATTAAAATGAAAAATACGAACTGCAACCAAAATGTTTGATGATCTGTGCTACTCTGACTTACAATGTTATAATGGCAATTGATCAGACAAGGAAATACATACCTTCATAGTGAAAACCTAGTGTGTTTATTTGTTTTCTGTAATTCTTAAATTTCACTACAGATATAATATAAATATGATGTATTTTTATCAAGCCAAGAGGAAAAATTTCAACGGCTTGAAACCAATTAGAAATATTGTCTGGTGTAGAGTTCCCTAAAATCTAGTCTATATAAATAGAGGCTTTTTTTGCTTATTGAGATTAAAGGGCAATTGTAATATTGTATTGTATAAAGGTAAGTGATTAGATTTTGCATTCATAATATTTGGATCAGATAAATAATTTTTAGGGAATAAAAGTGAGTCACAAGTGTTAGGTCTTTAAAATGCTCAGGGAGCGCACAGAATCTTTAGACCTTAGATAGTGCTGCCATCTTAATAATATATATATAGAGATAATAAAATATTTATAACTATATGAGTAAATACTCAATGGTGAAAGGATAACTAAAGAAAATAAAAAAAATAAAAGGCCCTTACCACAGTTAGTGTATAAGTAAGGCAAGACGAAAGAAAGAGATGTCGTCTAAATAGGTAGGTGGGCGGAGGCTCCCTCTAGGACTCTCTATCCCAAGCTACGAGCTACTGTCTGCTACTTTGGCTGAGATAAATCTAGGAATCCTGTCCAGGAACTGTCTCAGATAATGGAACAGCGAGGACGGAGGATTCTGTGGAGGGACATCCGGATAAGAGACGGAGGGAGAAGGGAATAATCCAGGGGAGGAAGAACTTACAGGAGCTAAGATAGAAGACAGCGCTACACTACTTACTATAGGAGAAGATAGAATATCGGTAAGGAACGGTAAAGTTGTAGTGGCTTTTAGTGGAGGACAAGAAAAAGAAGTTAGAGTAATAGGATATTTAGGTAAGGGAGTCAAAGCAACAGGTACTGACATTATATCATCAATATCATCAGTCGATTTAAACGAATGATTATTTCTTAAAGCCAAACTAGGAGATAACATTAACGGTAAATTTGAGTGTTTAACCATTACTGATTCCATTATATCTTCATTTTTCACAAACGGAACAGTACTTTCAACAAATTCATCATTCCTAGAATCAGCAAAATTTGGAACTTTATTTTCTACATCAACACTTGAAGATTGAGTCGGTGCAGTATTATTATGAGATTCAGTCGATTTTACACAGTTTATATCTTCAGTTTGATTTAAATCAATATTTGTACTATAAATTTTATGTTGAGAGTGCTTTAAATTACCGTTATCTAATTCGATAACAGTAACAATTGAGCTATTTGAATCAACGGTAGAAGAGTTTAATAATTCTTTAACAAGTCTTCTAGGAATTGATTCAACCTCTTTTAAATTTTCGTGAGTAATTGAATTCTCAATAATCGGAAAGGAATTTCGATTATTTGAAATTATTTCATAATTGTTTAAAGCAGTAGACTTAGTAATAGGTAACGATATATTATTAGATAAAGGAAGACAGGTACTAAGGATTTCAGAAGGGCAGGAAACTTCAAAAAGAAAAAAAAGAAAAAATAGAAAAGATAACAGAAAAAGAATTAGATACAGATCCATTCTCTTTTAAGAAGCAAAACTATGTAGAAAAGAAAAAAATTATGGAAAAAGAAAATTTTTAATTGTAATTCTAGTCACCAAATTGGCATCTGTAGGGGGAGCTTCGATGTAGCCAACTGGAATTTTGTAGAATAACTGTAAAAGTTCCACATTTTTATTTATTTTACATTTTTTTTTAACTTTTAAAAAAATAGCCTGTTTATTTCCAGAACTCTAAAGACAGAATAATGATCAAAGGAAAAAAAAAAAAACATAGAAAAGGTATCAAAATAAACAGGATAAAAAATTATTTTAAAATGCAAAAGGCAAGATGGCAGCACCAGTTTAATAAAGAATATGTGTATGAAATCTATTACTTTTTTTTCCAACAAAACCTAATATACCAATAATAAAAAAATTATACAAATTAGCCCAAATAAAGGATAATTGACAGTAGTTTCACTGTGGATAAGTTTTTAATGTACCTTTCAACAATTTTATCTACGATTGATACGAAATATAAACATTATCTCTGTTTAGATGCGTAGAAAGTGATTATTTACGTACTTGTATTCATTGCGCATGCGGGTCTATTGGTTCTGAAGAATTCCTTTTCTTTACCACGCTAGTGCAGTAAAGAAGAGGAATTCTTCAGCTTTACGCACGATTACCGAGTTTGTTTAAATTTAACAAAACTAATTTGCTGTTCTTTTATTAAAGTAACTGTTTATATCGAGTTTTTAGTGGAAAACAATGAGTGAATCAAGTGACTTTGATGAAAATGTGGAGAATAATACTCCTCCAGAAATAATAAATTCGGCAAAAAATACAACTCAAGAATTAATGCCATCTTTATCAAGAGAGAGATACGAACTTACATACAGCAAGTTTATTTTTTCTATATTTATTATTTAAATCTAACAATCGTAGATAAAGTACGGTACGCAACTCGTGCGAAAACGGCATTTTGCATTGCTCATGTGGTTTTACTACCCTCGCTGTCGCTCGGGTGCAAACTCCACACTCGCATGCAAAATGCTACTTTCCGCACTCGACGCGTAATGTACTATTAAATGGTTTCTATTAATTGAATTTATTTTAGTAACTATTTTAGTAAATATGTCCATGATTCAAATTTTTTCATGAAATGGAGAAGAGAGTATTTGACTGTGATATCACATCTTTAAAAATACAGTCATTAACCAGAAACAAAACCTTATTAAGCTTTAGATTGTCTCTTCGTTATAACTACATTAGAGAGCCTTTTTACCTTAACCCTTTTTTTTAGATTTTTCCTTCTTTTGTAATAGAGCAAATAATCAGTAAAAATTTACCTAAAAACCCAAAAATTGAAAACAATAATCAACTTCTTCAAAATTTAAATAAAAGTAATCTTTTATAAAGAGTCTGAATTCTTTTAATTTCACCTATTAGTGAAATTTATAGAAATTAAATACAGTAATTTATCTTGATAACTTATTTTCTTAGTGAATATATTCACCAAAACAAAATATTTATTATAAAAAAAATTATTTTTTTTTGAACAAAGAAGGAAAAAACTACACTTTTTGAAGAATAAGTGCATGAGTGAGTTGATGTCAATAGAATATTAAAAACGAAAGCCCCCCACAAAATTAATCTCTTAGCACAAGAAGAAAAAGAATAAAAAAAAAAAAAAATTAATTTAGCAATCCAAATTTTGTCTCTCACATGGCTCTTGGATGGGTTTTTATCTTCAACCTACTAAAAATCCGCACAGATGATTGCCACCAGTCCACGGCCTGGCTTTAAAAATTAGAATTTATTTTTTTAAGAGGTTTTCGTTTATATTATTCTAAATTTATCTTTCTAATTGTCCAATAAAACAAAAATAAAAAACACAAAAATAAGTGAACACTTTAGCACATAGTGAAAAAAAAGTAAGTGATTAGCTAAAACAACTTCTTTTGAAATTTAAGGATAAGGAATAATAAAAATTAATATTGTCATTTTTTTTTACAAAATTTTTAAATATGTTATTCAATATCTTTTATCTACGATTGATACGAAATATAAACATTATTTCTCTGTTTAGATAGTAGAAAATGATTATTTACGTACTTGTATTCATTGCGCATGTGCGTCTCATAGTTCTGAAGAATTCCTCATAACTATTCCTCTTCTTTACCGCTAGCGCGGTAAAGAAGAGGAATTCTTCAGCTTTACACACGATTAGCGAGTTTGTTTAAATTTAACAAAACTAATTTGCAATTCTTTTATTAAAGTAACTGTTTAAATCGAGTTTTTAGTGAAAAACAATGAATGAATCAAGTGGCTTTGACGAAAATGTAGAGAATAATACTCCTCCAGAAATAATTAATTCGGCAAAAAATACAACTCAAGATTAATGCCATCTTTATCAAGAGTAGAGATACGAACTTACATATAGCAAGTTTATTTTTTTCTGTATTTATTATTTAAATCTAACAATCCTAGATAATGTACGTACGCAACTCGTGCGAAAACGGCATTTTGCCTTGCTCGTGTGGTTTTACTACCCTCGCTGTCGCTCGGGTGCAAACTCCACACTCGCATGCAAAATGCTACTTTCCGCACTCGACGCGTAATGTACTATTAAATGGTTTCTATTAATTGAATTTATTTTAGTAACTGTGAAATAACCAGGCATCGCAATTCTCTGATTAAAATTTAGAAATAATAATTCCTAGACAAATATTCACTATAATCAGATAAAATAATCAGATTAAAAAAAATAGGAGTCACATTAGTTTAGTATTGCAACTGCATAAAAACAGTAAGTGGTAAATATGTCGTATCTGACCCACTTTGACTAAATAACTACTATGATAAAGGGATGTTTAGTCTAATGTACATTGGGACAAAGGAATATCACACTTTTATATACAAAAGTGTGATATTCCTTTGTCCCATGTACATTAGACTAAACATCCCTTTTTCTTAATAATTATTTAGTCAAAGTGGGTCAGATACGACATATTTACCCAGTAAGTGACTTGTATTTGAAAATCTACAAAAACTATTAAGATTACCAGATTTTGTTAACTTATTAACTGAAAATGCTTATTGTCTTGATGTCGATATTAAACAAATATTTTTTTGGTTTTTACCATTCTGATCAAATAATTTGAAAAGGCAGAATCTTCAATTACTAATAAAACCAACCATTGAGGGACTTTTCGAGAAATAATTTAGTTTTTCTGAGATAATAAAAGATCAAGATAGGAGAATAAAGACCGTGACAGCAAAAATAGTTATAAGTTCTTAGAGGTATCGAATTTTCATAGATTTAAAAAACATGAAGACAAAAATTGAAGAAATTTCTTTAATTTTATCTAGATCAAATACTCAAAAATTGACTTAATTCACAATATGGGGAGAAAAATAGGGATACTTGAATAAACTCAATCCCTAAAACTACACTTTCAACTTAAAGAATATTGAAATTCTAGGTCTTCCGGTGGTGACCGCGTATTAGTGGATGATACTTCTGACGTTTCGCCTCTCATGCTAGAGGCATCTTCAGGGTAGAGCATGTTGTACTACACAGAAACAGGAGAAACAGTTCTCCTCCAGTTCACGTTGTTTCTGTCATTAGTACAACATGCTCTACCCTGAAGATGCCTCTAGCATAAGAGGCGATACGTCGGAAGTATCATCCACTAAGACGCGTTCACCACCGGAAGACCTAGAATTTCATTATGAAACTTACCGCGGAAGCCTACGCACCAAGATTAATAAAAAGAATATTATTGTGACTACCCCCAAAATAATTTCTACCCCTAATAACACAATCCCAGAAATTGAATAGTTAAAATTTTAAGTTTTATCTCAATATTTATGTTATTTTTTTTTCTTTTTTACTAATTTTTTGACAAATGACATGAAGCAATTGACAAACCAACCTAATTACAATTCAGGGATATAACCTGATGTATGGTGCTGCCACCTCTACAAAAAAGTGCTTTAAATAAATTAGTATTAAATTATCAAATTATTAATTAATCAATAATGAAATATAAGTAAAGCAATGAAACTTTGTATTAAAAAAAAGTTAATAATACAACTATTACTTTCAATTTGACAATTAATTTTCTTGCATCATATGCAAAGTACATTCATGATTTATAAAATAATTAAGAGCTAATTATATTTCATGCTTAGTTATTTTTCAGAACCTATCAAGCTTCTGGTGCTTCATGCTGCTGTGTGATTATTTATTTATTTTAATTGTTTTAGTTTCGTTTGTAAATATTGATTTATTTATTAGTTTTTACCAAAATAAAAAAAAAAATCTTTTATCTCCAGTAGGGAAAAAATAGTTATGATTTTGAATTAGTTTAGAGGGACTAAAACAGGTCTTTTCATCCCTGACTCAAAAAGTAGGGAGAAAAAGTAAAAGTAGGGCGAAAAAGTAAAGTAGGGCAAAAAAGTAAAGATTTCAACTTAATTATTTTATAAATAGTAGAAAATGTATGGCTAATGTAATGAAGTTGTTGAAATCAGGTTGGCGGCACTGCGCTTTTTTGACCATGTTTATCTTTGTTTACAACATTATAACCTGCATCAAAATAACCTTCTATTTGAGTTTAATTCCAATTCTTATTTGTTTTTAAGATTGAATCTCTTATATCTGCTATTAAAAGTTCTAATAATTATTGTTATTTATTAAAATAATAAATAAAAACTGTGCTATGGATGAAAAAGTGTATTTTCTTCCTACTGGAGATAAAATATTGTATGTACCTCGTGAGTAAAGTGCCATTATTCCCCTCGCGATAATTATCTCCCTCGGCTGCGCCTTGGGAGCAAATTAGGGTTATTCCCTCGGCTGCGCCTCTGGAATTAAAGAGTCTAAGTCCCTCGGCTTCGCCTCGGGATTTAGGGACCATGGTTCCTTCGGCTTCGCCTCAAGAACCAACTTTTTTCACTCAGGGAATAATGGCTTACTTTACTCCCTAGGTGCATAAATAACTATTAATAATCAAATCAGCTTTTAAACAAATATTTTTAACTTTAATAACCCTTAAGAAAACAAGTATTCACGCACTTGACTGTTTAAAGATTTTAATTGCTTAGCATAAACCAACAGTCCTTTAACCTCATTATTAAAAACCATATTAATTAATATGGGTGATAAGTCCATAATTATAAATTATATATATATATATATATATATATATATATATATATATATATATATATATATATATATATATATATATATATATATATAATTATTAAGAATAAAGAAAGACAACTTTCCACTAAAGTAACACTAATATCAGTGGCCATCTTCAGTTCCGGTAAGATGAGTTGAAAAAATGTAGATGATAATTGATCACTTTAGCAATAGAAACCTACACCACAGTATATTTTAATTTTTATGGTGATTAAAAAGCAAAGAACTAAAGTGATTAGTTTATTATAGGGAAACAATAGCTTATGGTAAATGTTAAGTTCGTTTGTTCCAAAACCTCTCAAGTTGTTTTTATTAAAAATATTTATAAATTAATAATAATCCATTAAATAAATGGTACGTTGAAGAGATAACTGTATAAATATGAAGTTAACTTGATGAAGAAGAAATAAAGGAAGAATATATAAAAGAGAAAGTAATTATTTTGGAGTACAGTAGAACCTGGATTATTCGTCTCCCAATTTACCGTCTTCCATGCTTAACTGTCAGGTTAAGCGAGGGTATCATTGAGCCTCAAGGTATCATTGAATTGATGAAAAGACTTTACAGAAAAGGATTCATGCAGCAACTTGTGAAATTTGAAGACGAATTCAACGTCAAAACTTTTTGGAGACATTACACCATTAAAGATGCTATTTTTAACGTTTCTCGGGCTTGGACCGATCTCCCATCTATAACACTGAAAAGAGCTTGGAATAAACTGTGGCCTGTGGACAACAAGGAAATTAACGACTGAGAGAATGAAATAATCGACAATGAGAGCATTTTACACCCCTTCGTGGCACGGCTATAGTGGACAAACAAAGAGGCACGGGCGGAGCACTGTATGCGCCAATGTATTTTTCAAACCATAAATTGGTTAAATCCAGATTATCTAGATTGCGTTTTGGAAATGTTGAACTAAGAAGTCAATTGATGTATTACATATTTATTTTTCAATGATATCTTTAATTATAAAAATTAAAATGACTATAAAAAATCAGTAATTACTCCTTCAGCGTTCTGACTTAGTATCGGGCTTTCAACCTTAATTATCAACCCTATTTATTATTATTAGTTGTCAAAGTCCTAAGATAACTCCTCACAACCATCATCCTAATCCGACAACTCATGCAAAACCGAAAAATATTGATCGACTGGCATAATTTTTCTATACCGGACATGGTGGCATGGGCGACGTATACAGTAAACCAAGACAAATAAACACGGCAAAACAATGCAGAAGGAAGCAATAATCAAAGCAGACTGCTTCATCTGTTTTAGGGGTCTCTAGTGGTAGGGTAAATTAAGTTTTTATTAATCTCGCATCGTGAATCTGTGATTTGCAGAAACTTTTTTACGGGCTGGCGCATTCCTTGCGCCAGCCCGTGTCTCGAAAGGGTTAAGACTCTACCCACAGGAGAAAACTTTGAAGTTAAAGATGTGGCTGAATGGATGGATAAAGACCAACTTGAATTCTTAAGTGAAGACGAACTTATTCAGCAAGTTGAACCAAACTGACTCAGAAGAAAACGATGAAATTGAACAGGAGGAGGCCGGAGAACCTACGAAAACAATTACTCATGCTGAAGCAGAATCCATGGTTTCAAAGTGCTTCGATTGGTTTGAGCAACAGACTGAAGCAGATGCTACTTAGCTATGGCTGCTTTGAAGAGTACAAGACACAGCAGCTAAAAAAGCACGAGGTAGGTTAAACAAAACAAAAAAAAATTGACTTTTTCCAACAAAAAAATATGTAAATTCATTAATTATTAAAATAAGCATTTATTTTTTAATAAAATAACATTTTTTTTTTTTAATAAATTAAAAATCCCCCCCCCCCCATTTTTTCCTTACCCGTCATCTTTTCGATTACCCGTCAAGGCTCTGGTCCCGTACCTGACAGTTAATCGAGGTTCTACTGTATTACAATTATGTTTTCTGCAGCATGTATATAAATAAAAGTTTAACTTTATCAATAAAAAGGTGTAAAAAAGATTTATTGAAATTCAGATTTAATTGTCTTAGAATGCATATAAAAAATAAAAATATAAAATATTCTAGTCAATCTGAGATAGTTACCCAATGAGGTTGGAGCCTTTCAATTCCTTTTAGACCATAATAATGTAAAAGATTATTACTATTTTTTTTTTTTCTTCTTTTTTTTGCACCGACCATATAAATTATGATACCATTTCATCGAAAATAAAAATTTAATAAACAACCCTTCTAAGCCTTTATCAATGTCAATAAAAAAAATTGTAATAAAATTTAAGTGCAAAAAAGCGATATATTTTTATAAATGAATGCACAATGCACTAGAACTGGATATTATTAAGTATCAATAGAAAAAAAATATTATTAACTTGCCATCAAATATTCATTGCACATGTAAGCATGCAAATTAGATACTACTAACATGAAAATATAGCACAAAAAGTTATGAAGTGTATGAAAATTTGAAATTATTAAGTAAATAAATGTTCCGTAAATCAATTTAAGCTATTTTACAGCTTTTTACTACGTTTTTATTAGCTTGCTTTCTTGTTTGTTTGTTTGTTTGTCCGGTACAAATCTTGCAATCGATTTTTATCTAACTTCCCGAGTAGCTATACATTTGATACTTTTAGAATATCTCAGACCACGATGACAATGCATGATTTTAATACTTTTAGCCATCTTTCAGCAGAATTTAATTAGTTTTCAGCAAATTTTGCTGTATGGAAAGTTAGTTCGGAAAAAATCCGCAAGTTATTTTATTTGTTTTGACATATCCCATAGTATTTACAATCTTCATTTTGACGGGTTTCAAATTTGAGATTTTTTTTTAAGAGGTAAACATTGAATGACAGCGAAAACTAAACAAAGAAATAAATTAATTGACGTGTGACAAATTCGGAACTATGTTTTTTTGTTTTCAGTAAGATTATATATAACAATGACAATTATTGTTATCAACATTACATATGATTCAACAGAAAATTTAAAAACGTAGTATATAAAAAGTTATTTTTATCTTGTAATTATTGTAAATTTAATTATTTAGAAGAATAGTAGTTTTAATTTTTATATATACAAATTAGTATCTTGATTATTCCTTGTAATACCAGCACCAATTCTCAAGTTATTTAGAAATTTTAGTTTTTTTTTTTTTTTAAATTTTAGAAAAATATTTTTCAAATTAAGTATTTATTTGCTTACTAATTAATAGCTATTTTGTTTATAAAAAATTATGCATAAACACACAGCTATGTTTGCATGATAATGTAAGCAAAAGTTAATTTAACCCTTCAGCGCTCACGCATGGTAGTTTTGTGTTACATCCTTTGCAAAAATGAGCATGCACAGAACTGATATGAGTTAGAGTTTTAATGGTCTAAGTAATCTTCGTCTATAGTCGTTTTATAAACGTATCAGGGTCATTAACTTTCTCTGTCATGTTACATGTTAATTAGGCATTATTGCTTGGAATACAATTTTTTTTCCCAAACCTCTAAATTTTAAGTTAAATTATACTGTTAAATGTAATTTAAGTATCATTATACATTCTCAGGTAATGATAATTCAATCTTATGTCCAGTGGTGGATCCTTTTAGGGCTCATGGAATAGTACATTACGCGTCGAGTGCGGAAAGTAGCATTTTGCATGCGAGTGTGGAGTTTGCACCCGAGTGATAGCGAGGGTAGTAAAACCACACGATCAATGCAAAATGCCGTTTTCGCACGAGTAGCGTACCGTACTTTATCTACGATTGTTAGATTTAAATAATAAATACAGAAAAAAATAAACTTGCTGTATGTAAGTTCGTATCTCTCTCTTGATAAAGATGGCATTAATTCTTGAGTTGTATGTTTTGCCGAATTAATTATTTCTGGAGGAGTATATTATTCTCCACATTTTCGTCAAAGTCACTTGATTCACTCATTGTTTTTCACTAAAAACTTGATACAAACAGTTACTTTAATAAAAGAACAGCAAATTAGTTTTGTTAAATGTAAACAAACTCGATAATCGTGCGTAAAACTGAAGAATTCCTCTTCTTTACCGCGCTAGCGTGGTAAAGAAAAGGAATTCTTCAGAACTATGAGACGAGCATGCGCAATGAATACAAATACGTAAAGAATCACTTTCTACGCATCTAAACAGAGATACAATGTTTATATTTCGTACCAATCGTAGATAAAATAAATAACTTTACTTAATTCTTTTACGGCAAAGTTTCGGCCTGACCGGCCATTTTCAAGCCTAAAAATTACATATATTTTATCAGTTTAACTACAATATAGAACATTAACACAACATCTATATTTTTGTTAAACTGATGAAATATATGTACTTGTTAGGCTTGAAAATAGCCGGTCAGGCCGAAACGTTGCCGTAAAAGAATGAAGTAAAGTTATTTATTTTCCATAAACCCTAAAAGGATCCACTACTAGACATAAGATTATTAGAGGGTACACTTACAGCCAATTTTCATACGATAATTCAATCATTTTTAAGTTTTAATTCCAACCCTTGACACTTTCCCCCCTCCATTAAAATTTGATGACATTTTTCATCATAAAATTTTAGTTTTTACATATTTTTTTTTTTTTTTTTTTTTAAATTAATATCAATAAAATAATTACAAGTATTTTGTTTCAAGTAACAGTTATTAATTAAAATCAGAATTTTCCAATTTTTTTTTAATTTTAGGCTTAAGGGGGGGGGGGGATTTAGGCTGAGCTCCTGCACGACGATTTATTATTATTAGAATCGAAGCGAGAGCACTAAAGGGTTGAGAATTATGAATGCGTTGCATGAAAAAAAAATAAAAAAATAAAAAAAATAAATAAATAAATAAAAATAATAATAATTTAAGTGAACTAAACTATTTTGATATTAGTTGTGTGAAAACATTAAATAGTAAATAAACAGTTAAGATTCATTGCTCCTTTACAAAACTTTCCATAAATTTAGTTATAAAATAAAAATTTTGCTTTAAGGTCTATTTACACGCATATATTTTTTACCTTAACAACTGTTTTATTTTGCATTAAAGTTCATTTTAACTCACGAAACTCTATAAGTGATGCGTTAATCAGTACTGTGTCAATATAATAATTCATATTATGTTCATTAATGTATTCTTTCCTGGATAATGTTATCATAACAATATACATTTCCCATTTCCCCGTGGAAAATGTGTCTTGAAAGATATCTTCAATATCTCCCACTATTACAAGATCCTTCGGACTAATTGATTCGTGTGATACTGACTCAAAATAACAAACTCAACTACTAGAGAGATGAACTATGTACTTACATCCTTTTTCTTAGTCAAAAGTTGTATTTTATAATTCTGATGTAATTTCGAAAACAGGTTGCAATTAGTTACAACTTTATAGATTGATTAGGGTTGCCAGATTTCTGAATGTAAAAACAAAAACCGGGACACCCCCCCCCCCCTCCGGGAGCCCTCCCCGTGGGAAAATATGACCTCTCAAACAGCGGCTTTTATGCATTTGATTTTAATTTTTTATTTTTTAATACAAAATTTAAAAAAAATAGTAATTGTAATACAATAAAAGTTGTGCACCTAATCATTGTAGATTAAATAGATCAGTCAATAGCCATTATGCAATATTATTTAAAATCTATAATAAACTGTCATTCTATGATAATTGTTTTTCGTTGTTGCCCCAAACTCAGACATTGGGGGGGGGGGGGGGTCTCTGTGGCGTCAACACCCGTGCTGTAAGTTGTAACTTATCAACAATGGACTATGTAATTAAATAATAAATAATAATAGGTGAACAAAATAAAAAGTGAAATAAAGTATTTTTTATCAAAGATGAATGAAGAAAAATAATTTCTACATTTATTTATTTTTATTAATAGTTATTAATGATAATGTTCCATTTATAATTTACAAAAATATTGTAAAACACGGTGAAACGGTACCACCACCTAACAAAGTCGCTCTCTTCTACCCTCCAAAATCTAACACCCCTACTCCAGTGAGAGGGTATTTAAATGTAGAATACTTCAATAGATTTTGCCATACGCTTATTTTTATCTTTCAGTTTAAATATAATATATGGATCCTCAATACAGTACAATATCGGTATCATATAAAAAAAAAATCTTAGATTTATAAAATACTTCTTATCTAAAAAACTATTGTACCTTTGCTTTCTAAAACTACACATTTGTCAATAATTTTATAACATAAATTATCAGCTTTTTCTTGCACTTTTTTTTCTCGCACCTAAATTATTATTATATTACATCTCCAGTAAAAACCGGGACATTTTGGCGTCCCGAAAAGTGTCTTCGGGGCCACCGAAACTTTGAGTCCAAAACCGGGACAATCCTGGAAAACCGGGACGTCTGGCAACCCTAAGATTGATCAAAATTAATTTTTCCCAAAACACTAAGAGAGAATCAGTCAGATAAGAGAAAAAAATAGAACAAAGGTAATTTCAGGATATTATTTATTTAATCAGGGTAAATACATTAATAGGATTATATCTTAATGAAGGAAATAATTCAGTCTAAAAAGTTGATTAATTATTTAAAGACTATTGTGGGACAGATTCATCATTGAAGTTTAATAATTATAATCTTAGTATTCAGACATTAATAACCAGTGAACATGAAAACTATTACCTACGCTTTTAGAGAACCTTTTCTTCTTAATAAATATTAAAATTCACAAAACCCTTTAAGACCTATGGGCGTAAATTTGCGTTTTGAGAAAACAACAATGTATCGAAAAAAATTGATCAAAATACCTCGAAAACTATTGAGAATTGAAAGAGGCATATATAATATATACCTTTTTTCTGTTCATCTTGGGCCATAGAATCAGGATTTCTTTTTTGTCCCATTAAAACTGGGTCACCCTTAATATTAAAAAATAAATAAAACATGTTAATTGCTTTCTTAAAAAGCGAAAAAAAAATTAAAATATACCAAAACCAATGTGATGACCAATTCCTCTAAGAATAAAGACAACAAAATCATTTTTCCAATCCAATCCTTTTAGACAACTATTACCGAAAATAATTTTTTTTAGCTAAAGCACCAGTGCTGCCACCACTCTATATTAGCATGACATAAACCAAGCTATCATAATGAATAATTCTAATGTCAGCTTGTAGCCATCATGCTCTTTAAACTAATTATTACATCGCTGTGAAGCTTCGTGGAACTTTTACATGAGCCAATATTGGATATTAATACTAATGGATAGTGATAATATATCCATTATATATATATATATATATATATATATATATATATATATATATATATATATATATATATATATATATATATATATATATATATATATATATATATATATATATATATATATATATATATATATATATATATATTGATAAAACAATATCAAGAAAATGGAAAAAAAACTTGTGAATTATGAAATTCTAGGTCTTTTAATGGTGAATGGGAATTAGTGGTTCACAATCAATCCTAGAAACATTTTCAGGTAGTTTATGTCAGTTTGAGTTCAATAGGTGGATCAGACCATATTGCAAGTTCAAATTGTCAAGATTAACTTCCCTAAAGATAGTTCTAGTATTCTAAGTGAAACATTTAGACATACATCTAACTAGACACAATCACTACTAGAAGACCTAGAACTTCATGTTTTATACATTATTAAACCTTTGGTGCAACATAAATATAAAGCACACAGTAAACCATTCAAGAGGCTTTTTTAAAAACTAAAATTTATTATATCACAAAATTACATTCCAATATTATTTGGTAATGTTCAAATACTCTGATTAACTGTATATCTTAACAAGCTTATACAGTAGAACCTCGCTTACATGACCCTCAATAACACGAAAACCTCAATTACAAGTGCAATTTTCAAATCCCCTTGAGATTGCCATAACACATAATGTTAAATTAACCTCTATAACATGACTATTATTATCCAAACAACCTCTATAACACGGATTTTTTCCAATTCACAACGCAACTCAGAACCTCTATAACAAGTCGTTTTGAGAAGTCAATCTCGATAACACGACTTTATACAGGAAAAAAAATAAATTGTGATTTTGCTTAAGCGTGAATTTTATTTACTAACCTTATTGCAAATTTTGTTATACAATATAAAAATACTGTAAATTATACTTTAAAACCAAATGCTTTAGCAAGGGTTGCTCTAAAATTCACTCGTTATTGAAAGGATTTAGTGATTCCATTAACTTTGATAACACGACTGATAGCCAAAATAACCTTGATAACACGACCCTCAACAAAAAGAGCACCTCGATAACAAGACTGTTTCCCTAATCTCCTTGAGACACTTCTTATTGAGGTTCTACTGTGTTTTAAACCTTAGCTAAAAATAACATAAGAAACACTAGATGGATGAATTAAAAAAAAAAATAAATACACAATTTTAAAAGTACGTAGAAATCTTAAAACCTAAGGATAACAATCTAGTGGCCCTCTAAGGGGCCAAATAAAATAAATATATAAGTTCCAATAAAAAAATCCAATAAAATTCCAAATAAAATATATAAGTTTAAATTTACGAAAAGGAGAGAATTCTAAGTAAAAATCTTATCAGTTCATTAATATATATCTAAAAATTAAAGCTGGGTATATCTTTTGATTTTAATGCAAAATTTAAACATTAATTATTTCAGAATTAATTTTTGGGGATAGGCCACTATTGCACTGAGCGCCTCAATTGATTACAGGTAATTAAGCAATAAATTGTTCAGTGTTGTCAAAGAAAAATATCACCTATTTTCTAGAGTAATAACTAAACTTAATTAAATTTATATGATATTGAAATAAAATATATATATAAGCCTCTTAAATAGTAATTAGGTTACTACACATTTTAAATATCAACATAATTTGGTGAATTTTGTAAGAATAATTGTGTCTTTTTAGACAGAGTGAATAATTTAAATAAATATAATTAGAATAAATAATCAGTTGAGATAAAATGTAGAAAAATATGAAAGTTTAGAGAGAATACTTTCATTTTTAATTTGTATTTTAAATAATTTTATTTATTTATTTTAAACAAAGGTAAAAAGATGAAATATAAAAATTAAATAAAAGATTTAAAGGCATGCGAAAGAAATGATAAACCAAAATAAAGTTGTTTTTTTTTGAAAATAATAATAATAAAAAAAGTGTTATATTTAGTGATATAAAAATCATAATTTAACATGCTTCACAGTCGATAACATGCATGGCAGCAACAATTATTTAAAAAAAAAAAAAAATAATAATAATATACATACATGAGCCAAATAAATCAAAAAACCATCATGCGAAAAAAAAAGAAACAAATTTAAAAAAAATAATACAATGAAAACAAAAACTAAAATATAACACAATAAAAATAACACACAGTGACTGAACTAAACACAAATGACTACAAGTTTGCATGAGCTTTTTTTTAAAATAGCAAATAAAAAACAAAACACATAAAGTAAAATAATAATTAAAATAAACTTATGAACTATGAGCACAATATGTTTATTTTTTATTTTTTTTAAAAATGATTGCACAAAAATAAATCTGTTATAAAACAAAACACCTTTTTGTCAGCCAGAAATTTATTCAACAAGTAATTTATAAAAAAACAAATGAAAATAATAAAAAAAAATGCCAAAATTAAAACATTAATAAATTAATTATTTTTTTAATCATATTCTTATCTTTTTTTTATACAATAACAACTTAATGACTATTCAACATTATTTAAAAAATAAGTTTTGTATATATAAATTTATATATAGAATTAAAAAAAGTTAAACGTAAATAAGGTTTTTATTTTTTTAATGCATCTGGACATGAAAATAGTAAAGAGCATACATTTTTTTTTAAATAAATAAATTTAATAATATCAATATTTTTTATATTTATTGTTGGAATGTTTTTAAGAGGATAGAATGTGTTTATAGTTGAAATAATAAATTATTAAAATAGTTTATACACTAGACACCATGAGACTTGACATTTGAGTGAAAGTCATTAATATTAAATTTTAAACAAAAATGGACAATTATTAATTATGTAGGCAGAAGTTGTTTTTAGATTTAGGCAAGCCAAATTGGACATTAATACAGTATAGTGGCAACATAAATTGAAAATAATATTGGTCAGTATGGGTGGGAAAATTTATATGGGTCAGTAAATAGACAAGCAGTATTATCTGATTTACAAGAATGGCTTCAGGGGAATGTAAACACTTATAGTCTAAGATCCAGTATAGGAAATATATACCCTCATCTGTTATTTAATGATAATAAAGAATATATGATAGAGAAATTATAGATTGATACATCGCAAATAGGTTGCCTAGCTAAATCCCGTACCGATGATGTTAAATAATAAAATGTTTACTTAACTTCCCCTTACTTCAACTCCCCCGATGTGTTATTTATGAAAATCAAACATTAGCTGAGAGAATTCACCCCAAGGAATTCAAAAAATAAGCGTTGCCTACTTTCCCCTCTGGCCAACTATGGAGTTGCCAGGTATAAACAGGTGAGTAAACGTAATTAATATACCCTCATCAGTTATTATATCGAATTATATATAAAATGAAAGGTAATTTTATTCCTAATCCAACAGTATTAGATTGCCTTAGCAAAAAGTTGGTTGAATCTATGGTTGCCAAGATTTTAGATCTAAAATTTAAGGCAACCTAATACGGTTGGATTGGGAATAAAATTACCTTTCATTTGATAAATCGATTAAATAACTGATGAGGGTATATTAATTACGTTTACTCACCTGTTTATACCTGGCAACTCCATAGTTGGCCAGAGGGGCAAGTAGGCAACCCTTATTTTTTTAATTCCTTTTTTTAATTTGGGGTGAATTCTCTCAGCTAATGTTCACATCAGGGAAGTTGAAGTAAGGGGAAGTTAAGTAAACATTTTATTATTTAACATCATCGGTGAGCGACTTAGCTAGACAACCGATTTGCGATATATCAATCTATAAATTCTCTATCATATATTCTTTATTATCATTAAATAACAGATGAGGGTATATATTTCTTATACCGGATCTTAGACTATTATAGTTTATCCAATGTTATTGAGCATAAAATTGTTAAAATACACATTTTAAATCGCACAATAATCTTTGAATTTATTAGTTTATCCTGTAGCTTCCTTATCATTATTTCCTATAAAAGCCAAGATTAAATCTATTCTATACGCCTTCAAATATCTCTGTTATAGACTAAATTTTACAACACTTCCCAACATATTTGAAAAGCAAGAAATAAATAACAAATTAAAATATATGTTTAGTAAAATTTTAAGCTTTTGACTAAAACAGCCACAAATTTTCCAAGCATGTAGCCCAGAAACACCTTGATTATATCATGTTATCTACCTAGCCTGCATATTGATTAACAACGTGTACCTAATACCATCCCATTGTCAACATTTTTTAATTAAATTTAATTATCACAAAACATGAAACATTTTCCACATTTACACAGACAACATTTACATCATTATTAACCAATATGATTATGAAATAGTAATGAATCATTACTATTATTAACTACTCACAAAATGATTTCACTTTCATCAAGAAAATATGGCGTCGTGTCTAGTAACAAAGCAATAAATAAATTTAAATTAAAATTAAAAATAGAACAGGACGGCAATAAATTTGTATAATCTTATGTCAAATCAATACTCATCTAAATTCTACAATAAGTGTTGTAATAATTCAAATATGATTTTTATTCTTAATTTCTTTTAAAATCAAATATAATATCCTTTGCTGACTACTGTAAAATCTCCCGTATAATACGCACTTTCTGTACCTCTTTTTTCTTTCCAAAATCGGGTACTTATATTGTACACGAGTGAAAAAAATGGTTTTTTTTACCACTTAAATTATACCTCAATAATTAAAAAAAAACAGCTATTATTAATTAATGAAAAAAAAGAGTATACGTATTACACATATTAAAAAACATGGATGTAAAAATACTTTTTATCTCCAGTAAGGACAAAAGATTATGATTTTGAATTAGTTTAGAGGGACTAAAACAGGTCTTTTCATCCCTGAACTCAAAAAGTAGGGAGACAAAGTAAAAGTAGGGCGAAAAAGTAAAGTAGGGCAAAAAAGTAAAGATTGCAACTTAATTATTTTATAAATTGTAGAAAATGAATGGCAAATGTAATGATGTTGTTGAAATCAGGTTGGCGGCACTGCGCTTTTTAGACCATGTTTATCATA
Source organism: Gerris lacustris (assembly GCA_951217055.1). NCBI lineage: Eukaryota > Metazoa > Arthropoda > Insecta > Hemiptera > Gerridae > Gerris > Gerris lacustris. The sequence goes on from OX578279.1 coordinate 79,712,182, forward strand.
GATTCATTGTTTATAACCTGCATCTAAATAACCTTCTATTAGAGTTTAATTCCAATTCTTATTTGTTTTTAATATTGAATCTCTTATATCTGCTATTAAAAGTGCTAATAATGACTGTTATTTATTAAAATATTAAATAAAAACTGTGCAATGGACGAAAATGTGTATGGAGATAAAATATTGTATGTACCTCGTAAGTAAAGTGCCATTATTCCCCTCGCGATAATTATCTCCCTCGGCTGCGCCTCGGGAGCTAATTAGAGTTATTCCCTCAGCTTCGCCTCGGGATTTAGGGACCATGGTTCCTCAGGGAATAATGGCTTAATTTACTCCCTAGGTGCATAAATAACTATTTTTTAATAAAAACTGATTTTATGTATCTTTTGGTATTTATTTTGGTTACCTACTTATTTTTATATTATTATTTTTTGAACAGAAAGACTTGTTATCATTAAAGTTATGTTATTTTATTTCGGTAATTGATTACAGGTAATATGGTAAACACCGGCATCGCCTTGGCTTGATTACAAACGACTGAATTTAAAGGCTGCCTTCTACGAATTGTAAAAATGTCTTTATATCTTTTATTCCTTGTGTTGATAAAAGGTTCAGAAGAATACCTATGCATCATTTTATTTATGGATAATTAGGTATCTTAAAAATATTATCGAGTTTCCTGGTAGTGTACTGCAAAGTTGTTTGAACTTATAAGAACTTATTGTAGTCTCGCGTTCGCGGATAGTTGTCGTGTAGTTGTAGTTAGAAAGCTTTTCTTTAATAAAAATATTTAGCTATAAATTTTTGAAATTATATGTACAATGTGCACAAGTATTTAATTTATTTTAATTAGGTGAGTATTATACACAAATTTTAAGTGATTTTTTTCCTACAATTTGACGGAAAAGTTAGGTGCGTATTATACGCAAATATTTAATTTTTCTCAAATTTAGCCTGGGTATTATACATGGGTGTGTATTATAAGCAAGATTTTACGGTATTGATTATTTTATAATAGGTATATATATTTTTTAAATAGTAGAAGATACTAATAAAAGAGACACAAAGAGCAGGACATAAAAACTTTTGATAAAGTGGAAACAATCATATATTATTATTTAGGAAGGGAGAAATACAGTGCGAAAATTGTACATCCCCAACTTTTACACTTAAGCCATGGTAAACTACGGATCAATTCCCAGTTGTGGTGAACATTTTATTTGCCTTTATCCCATCCAATTTAATAGTAATACTTTTTTGAATGGTTAGACATATTTTGCCATTTATTTAAGCCTTTTGTTATGAGAATTAGAGATTTAAATAACTAAGAATCAAGATTTTAAACATATTAATTTTCTATCATAGAAAATTGTTTAATAACATTATCAGGAACCCTAAATGCATATAATAAAAAAAAATCCAAAAAATTAGATATCAAACTAACACACTTATAAAAGATATAGGCAAAAAGTACTTTTTTTAATAAGTGCAGGTGATTTAAATGAAGAAAAAAAAAAAAAAAAAAAAAAAAAATGGCACAATACTATTAACATTGTCCAGGCTAACTTATTCAAACTTTGTGTCGTGCAGTATATTTTCGGTGAAAAGAGTGAAAAATAAAAAAAAATATATAGATATATCATAAAAAATAAATAAACAAGAAATTTGAATAATCCACATTTTTTCCTTAAGAAGAAAGATAAAGAAAAATGTCTAAAAAATCATTTTAAATTTAAAAAAAAAGAAATTTAAAGTAATTAAATTTTCTTTAAATTTGTAAACAATTATTGTTACAAAGCACCGTCAATATACTGTACCACCTACATAAATTGCACTCAAGATAAATTATCAAAATATCTTAGAAATAATTAATACTATAGATTATTATTTTTAATTTAAAAAAAAAAAAAATGAAATAATTATAAAAATATATATATATTAATATATACAAAACAAAAAAAATAATTACAGAATCAAACAAAAATTAATATTTTAAATAAACAATGTTTTTTTTTCATATAGTGTCTTTATTATATGGTTATAGTCTTTTATATATTTAATTATAACTGTATTTGGTTATTTTTGAGTTAAATTTAAAAAAAAAAATATAGGTATATATATAATCAAAGGAAATTAATAGTATAATAATTATCTTTCTTATAAAAATTTAATAACAATATAATTCACAATTTGTTAGTTTTGAAAAAAAAATAAATATATTATTTTTTTTTTTTTTTTATAAATTTTTCTTTTAAAAAATATTTTTAAGCATAATATATAATTTGAATTTAACTAAATGTCCAAGGTGTGTGATTTAATAATTAAATTAATTTTTTAATTTTTATTTTTTAATAGTCATATTTTTCACCGTTTTGGTAAGTTTTAACCCAATAAACGATTCGTATCTTCGTCTCCACAACTCGGGTGCTCGTCCCTACATATATATACAAATTTAACTAGTTTCATCTCAATTTTAAGGTAAACTAATGGACCTTATTTTTTAAAAACAAATTGAATTGCTATATTGGTTTTTTATTAATACCAACTAGATATTAATATAGGTAATGTATGATTTCTGAAATATCTCTCTTATATCTAGGTCTAAAGATTTAAAAAAAAAAAAAAAAATATTAAAGGTTTTTTTGTATTGGGGAAGGTAAACAAATATCTGTAACAAGCAGGTCGCACATTTTATATAACAAGCACCAATGTATCCTTAACACACACTATCCAGCAATACGTTAACTAGGTCAAAATACATGGAAGTTATGTTGAAGTAGGTAGTAGAAATGTGATGTTCTTGGTAGTTTTCTTTATATACAGGGTGGTCCAAAAGTCTCCCCCCCCTCTTAAAATTTGAACGGTTTGAGATAAATTAAAGAAACTTGCGGAATATCTACCATGCAAAGGGAAGGTTGTTTTCATGCAATTGCCCACTAGGGGCAACCACCCACTATGCCCTCAGGCCACCCAACTTCAAAATTTCAAATTGGAGTGTATATTTTTGATAGCATATTTGGATTCTACGGTGAAAAATAATAAACTTTTATTTGAAACTTTTTTTCTATCACCAATATTTTGTCCCTTACAGGGGGGCAAAGATAGCAAAAACTCTTCTGATGATATGTTGTAAAATCTAAACAGTTAGATGTAAATTAATGAAACTTGGGGGATCTCTACCATGTAAAGAGAAGTTTGTTTTCATACAATCACGCAGTAGGGACAATCACCCATTTAGCCCCAAGGCCACCTAACTTAAAATTTTAACCTGGAGTGTATATTTTTGATAGCAGGTTTAGATTCTACGGAGAAAAATAAAAATATTTTACTTCAATCTTTTTTTCTAACTTTTCTTCTGGGGGCAAAATGGTGGTTGCCCCTGGTACGCGAGAAGATGAATAAACACTTCCCTTTACATGGTACGGATCCCCCGAGTTCCATTACTTTATTTTAGACTGTTTAGATTTTCTAACGATCTAAGTGTTATTTTTTTTACTATTTCAGAAGTGTTATTTTGCTACCTCTGCCCCCCTCTAGGGGGCAAAATATTGGACATAGAAAAAATAGTTTCAAGTAAAAGTTTATTATTTTTAACCATAGAATCCAAATATACAATCAAAAATATACACTCCAATTTGAAATTTTGAAGTTGGGTGGCCTGGGGGCAAAGTAGTTGGATGCCCCTAGTAGGCAATTGCATGAAAACAAACTTCCCTATGCGTGGTAGAGATCCCCCAAGTTCCATTAATTTATCTCAAACCGTTCAAAAGTTAAGAGGGGGGACTTTTGGACCACCCTGTATATTTTAATGTCTGAGATATTGTTTAAATAATAGTGTAATTGACAGTACCTGATTTCAGGTGAATTGACGAGACTCTGTCAAATTTAAATAAGTTCTTTCAAAAAAATTTTTTATAGAAAACAATAACTATGACAATGTAATCAGCTAGTCAATCAGCTTGAGAATGATCCAAGGAGGCATCGAAATATCGGAAATGTGAGGCGTTTAAATTTTCCTTAAAAAACCCAACTAATCAAGAACTTATACTACAAGGAACAATCTACTAATTTTTAAAAAAGTTAGCAGTGAGTAACTTTGGAAGATTTTTAAAACAGTATTGAATAATATGGAATAGAATGCAAGAGGAAACATGGCAGACACAAAACAACACAGAGAACAGAAGAAAAGGAAATTAAGAAAGAACCTTAAAAAAACTGATGAGTTTGGCCCAAAATAGAGTCAGGTGGAAGTCCTTTGTTACCCCAAGGGACTAATTTAATCAAGGCAAGTCTTTTACATTAGTGGAGCATAAACTTCTTTATTATTAAATAAAAATATTATTTTCGGTGGTATTTATTTAATAGAATATTGTACTATTATATAGGAATAAAGGTGGGACTAAATAAATCTTAATAATAAATAATATATATAAAAACAAAAAAAAAACAACATATATTGAAAGAGTTATTCAAAAAGCTTAAGCTTCAAAGACAAGGTTGACTGGTTATTCTCTATTTTATTCAAATATGTTTTAGAAAAGAATTTAATTAGAATAAATGGGATAATAGAATTATCAAATGGAGAGAAAGGAATAATAGTCTATGAGATACCGTGCAAAAAGTGTCTGACTAACATCAAGCTAGAATTCTGTGTATAAGTAAATCTTTTGGTGCCTTTTAAGAATATGTGGTCGGTAAGTTCGTCTGCGGGACATAGCTTGGCAATAGGCATTTGATAAAAACAAACCGGTGGAGAGCGGCCATGTTCTGCTTTTTTTTTGTGGACAATGCAATTTTCATGATCCTGAGTACAAAATTTGTTTGTAGAACAAAAATCAAGTTGATGTTAGTTTGTCACATAATAGGTGACCTCTTTGATTTGGAGTAATATTTGACTAACTAACCTAGTCAGTGACGAACTACCATCAACTTGATTTTTGGTCCACTAACTAAGATCATGAAAATTGCATTGTCCACCAAAAATAGCGGGACATGGCCACTATCCACCATTTTTTTTTTATTTTTCAAATGCCTATTGCCAAGCTATGTCCCGCAGACGAACTTAGCCGACCACATATTCTTTAAAAGTGCTAAAAGATTTACTTACACACAAAATTCTAGTTTGGTGATAGTCAGACACTTTTTTGCGTGCTATCTCCTGGACTATAAAAAGTAAGAGACAACATTATGGAATGCCATAATCTATAATGGAAATAAGATGATCCTATCAAAAGGGTTAATCAAAAAAGAGACTAAGACATTGTCAAGAAGATGCTCCGACATTCTTTCATAGAGAAATCTGGCAAGATTAGGCACAGATCAGCTTAATAAACATTAGAATTGTTGAATTTGAGAATGTATGTATGTATGTATAATTAATTAATAGAACATCTAAAGAAATATATATATAATCTGTTATTTGTGGTTTTTTGTTTAATGTAACAAAAGGTTGACTGGTCAATAATTTATAATTCTAAAAGAAAAATGCTGCCTTTTTCGAACTAAAAAAAAGTGGTGGGGGAGAAAAATAAAAGAAATTTCCTTATTGTGTAAAATTACAAGTTTTTACTTTTATTTATTTGTAATTAAGATTTTATTTATTTATATTACAATAGTATGGCAGCTTACAAATAATTCCAATAAATTAAATTATATTCAACCAAGAAAATCGAGTGATCAGAGTTGACCAAAGTAGAGAAAAAGCCCTGTGTAAAAATATAGTTTTGAGCAAGATCACATATAATACAAAAAAGTGATTACTTTAGTCAAGTGGTCAGCTTTAAGTAGATTTAATTATTACATATAAACTGCAAAAATAATTAACAGAAAACGAAGTATCTGTGAAAGAAAAATTGTAATATTTTCTGCTATCCTGGGGCAATTCATTTTAGCTTTGTAGCAATTATTTTAGTTTTTATAATAGGAAAAATCTTTCACAAAGATTTTTTTTTTCAGTCTTTCAACTAATAAGGAACACATCTATAAAGGTGGGAAAAAATGTAAAAATTACTGATAAAAATTTTAACTTTCACTAATAATAAGTTTTTTTTATAAAATAAGAAAATTTATAAACCACAATTAATATCGTAACTTCATATAAATGTAATAATAATAATAAATAATCAAATAGATTTTATCCCCATGATAATATTTGTTTAACTAATTTAACTGAATATTAATTGATATTATCCAATGCAAGGAAAAACTTTCTAGCTTTTTTATAAGACAAGGAATCTGATTGTTTATTAAATTGAAAGTTTGAACTGAGATTTTATGGTTAATAGGATAAACTTCAATAATTTACTCAATAAAAACATGTTTTAAACAAAGCGATATCATTATCTCAATAAATCTTGATCAATTATTTAGATAATAATTATGAACTAATATTTTATAATATAAAGCTATCCTAAGAATAAAAACAATGGAGAGGTGAGAGGAGTCTATCAGTAAATTTTAATTAAATCAAAAATACCTAGTAGAAAAAATGCCAAGATAGGCTGATGAACTTATGAATCACAATATAACATAAAGCAATCTTCCACACTATTTAATTTCAAGTCTGAACAATAGGATAAGATACTGAAACAATAGGAAAGGACATTTCATCCTTCTAAAAGCATCAATTATAAACTTTCTTAACCCTTTGACTGCGGCATAGAAGAGAGAAAAAAGTACTTCCTGGGAACGGATTGTTACCCCCATATATTTATGTTAGTCTGGACTCAGATAAAAGAAAAAATAGAGAAGGCCAAAATGTGCCAAAGCAGTTTGACCCACCATGGGCATCATATCGTTTTGAAAAAAAGCAATGTTTAGTGCCCTAACATTGAAAATCTAAACTTGTCAAATAATAACCCTAAAAATTCGTAAATACACAAGTATTGCTAGCTAATGACTTAATTTTATCAATAAAAAAATGCATTATAATTTGCCTTATGCGAGTTGCGTGATGAGGGGCCAGAAAAAAAGAGATAGCAAAAACACGTTACTAAGAACATAAACAAAGGAAACAAGAACAACTTACTCCAAACAACCATTGGACTAGTACTAACATGGCCACCACTCTTCCAAACCGATATCACATGGCACAGGCTCCCCCACTCCTTTTTTGGAGAGAGGCTTTTCTACTCTCCATGACGCACCATGGGCGTCATGCAGTTTCTCTAAAGAGACAATATGTGACGCACATGGTGCGTACTGCTGTAGTCAAAGAGTTACTTAAAAGAAGACTTTTTTTTCATTCCAATCAATTATGATTGAACTACTAATCTGGTTATATACCCACTCAATCGAGAAGATCAATAGTTTGCAACAAGTCTCATCTCTTTGGGACTCAAACCTAATCACAATGGGTATATTGATTACATAGTGTGTGTATATTACAGTGTTTTAAGATGCTTAGAAGAATTGACTCCCAATTTTAATTTAATTTCTTTTATCTCTGTTGAAGTTGTTAAAGTCATCAATGACAACTTAGATGACATGATAAGTCATATTAATGTATAGTTGTAAATAATTTGCCAGTTGATTAAATATCATTGAACTAGATTGGAGTTTAATCTTAACAATCTCCATAAAAACTATTTCATTTAACTAAATAATACAATTATTTTTACTTTTAAACCCTTATAAATAGATTTTTTTTTTTTTTTTTTTTTTTTTTTTTTTTTAAATTTCAACAATACTAATTCTAAATTTAAATAAATAATAGGAACTGGGATGGCACAAATGTCAGCACTTTTGACCCCAAAGGTTCCTTAAGTTCTACGTTAATTTCTCAAAAAATGTTAATAACATAATATGTTTAAAAAGAAGGGTATAAGAATGTATAAATCTTTTAAGTGTACGTCCTCATAAAATAAATCAGATTATTTCATAAATTGTATACTATTAATTAAATTAAAGTATCCATTATATTAAGGAACCAAACACACCTAAGGTCTTAGCGCCTCTAATGGCACACCCATTAAAAGGTTTATTAATAAATATAAATTACCTTAAACACTAGTTATCGAAGGAACATATGATTAGGAGAGATATTTCAGAGGGTAAAATACTTAGAGAAAACTAAGGTCCATTAGCATCTTAATTATAAGTTATGAATTATTAAAAGAACAAAACAAAATTAGTTAACTTTATCAAAACTGGGTTATAAACATAGCAAAATAAAAGATTCTTTTCAAAAGTGGATTTATTAAGTAAAAAAAAAAAAACAGTGCAGTTAGTATTGTTAGTGTTTTCATTTGGAAAGGTAAGAGTGATTTTATTTTAGTTATTATTATTTTTCATTTTTTTTTAATTTTTTTAATTTTTTTTATTTGTCTAATTTTGTTATTGAGATTTGTTTTATTTTGTTAAATATTATTTGGCTATGGTTTATAATTATTTTTAAAGCCTGGTGCAGTGTGTGATGAACTTACCAGGGACGGGCGTATGATTTTGGTGGGGCAGGTCGTCTGAGTCTGACTCCACGTGTTCAGGAGGGTCGGGAACGGTCGCTTCGGCTATGGCCTCGTCCATCCTCACAGTTGTATTTTCTCGAGCTGATCTTTCCTCAGGGGTGAATTCACTTCGACGTCTTCCCACCTAATATAGAACAGATCGACAAATATATTAGGAAAAAATACAGGCAATAAATAGCATCTTTAAAAACGCCTCTTTCTACCCTTTCATTGCGAAGGAAAGCTTAGCACACTGATGTCAAGTTATACCTTTGAAAACATAAAACATTCCAAATGCATGCAGACTAACAAGTACAGTAGAAGCCCCCATATCCGTCACATACCGGACCGGAGTATGGTCGGAACACAAAAAAGTTGGATAATCCGAGGAACAAAGAAAAGAAAATATTTCAAAGAAAATATTTCAGAGTAAAAATTAAATCTTCATTGTTGAAAATAAATTTACGTATTCTATTCTACATTATACAGTAGAACCTCGCTAACACGACCCTCAATAACACGACAACCTCAATTACAAGTGCAATTTTCAAATTCCCTTGAGATTGCCATAACACACAATGTTAAATTAACCTCTATAACGCGACTATTATTATCCAAACAACCTCAATAACACGGATTTTTTTTCCAATTCACAACGTAACTCAGAACCTCTATAACAAGTCGTTTTGAGAAGTCAACCTCCATAACGCGACTCTATATAGGAATGGGTCAACCTTGAACAAGTCTAGACTTGAAAACCTAGGCTTGAGAAGATTTAGGGATTCCACGAACCTCGATAACACGACTGATAGCCAAAATAACCTTGATAACACGACCCTCAAGAAAAAGAGCACCTCGATAACTAGAATGTTTCCCTAATCCCCTTGAGACACTTCTTATCGAGGTTCTACTGTATGAATACTAAAATATACATACTAATCCTGTTAAAGAATACGCATTAAAGTCTTTCAGACCCTTTTTCCAATCTTTAATTGTAGTTACACTAACTCCTAACTCTGAAGCTAGTTTTAGAACGGAGTCACCTTTGTCAAGCTGTTAAAGAAAATCTCATTTCTACAGTAACGTATGCTCAACCCGTTTTTTGTTTCAGTTGAGCCACCATGTTTACATTATTTACTAAGAGTTATAGCACAACACTGGATTATAAATATAGAATGACAGGCAGGATAATGAGGAACAAAATGTTGCTATCAGTGTGATAGCAAAAAACCGACTGGCTGCTATAATTGTTTTATACTCGATATTGTGATTAGGATCAAGTTCGGTCGTGTCAGATTAAACTTCTTTCTTTTAACCAATGGGTGTCATGGTCGGATATACCGAAGAGTTGGATATCCTGAGGTCGGATATCCTGAGGTCAGATATTCTGAGGGCAGATATCCTGAGGTGGGATATCCTGAGGTCGGATATCCTGAGGTCGGATATCCTGAGGTCGGATATCCTGAGGTCGGATATCCCGAGGTCGGATATCCCGAGGTCGGATATCCTGAGGTCGGATATCCCGAGGTCAGATATCCTGAGGTCGGATATCCCGAGGTTGGATATCCTGAGGTCGGATATCCCGAGATCGGATATCCCGAGGTTGGATATCCTGAGGTTGGATATCCCGAGGTCGGATATGAGAGGGGTTCTACTGTATCTTTGTTTATTGCCTCCCTGACTCTGACTGACTCAACAGAAAGAATACCTATAGCTGCTGAAATACCTATCATAATCATAACACATAACAAACAAATGAGTTACACTTTCCATAGCAATGAAAGGGTTGAAAGAAAATAATTTAGCTGAAGATAAAAAGTAAACAATAAAAATTATTATAATGATTAAGAAGATGATATAACTTTATTCAACGGAGTTTTGCAAATGCAAAAAGAGTGCTTTCCACATTTGATCATCACTTAAGACTTTCAAGTCCTTCAATTATGACATAATAAAGGTGTCTTAAGTGATTTTATTTAAAGATGGTTAAATTTTACTTATCACTAAATAGAACTTATTAAGTTTTCTGTAGTATTCATACTACAGAAAGTTTAAATTTTAATTTAAATCAAATTATAATTATTATTAACAACGGGAGACAGACAGAGAAAAATAGACTCCAGCACCGGGATTCGAACCACGGGCCTCCTGTATTTCCAGTACAGATGCTCTTACCAACTAAGAGAATACAGGAGGCCCATGGTTTGAATCCCGGTGCTGGAGTCTATTTTTCTCTGTCTGTCTCCCGTTGTTAATAATAATTATAATTTGAGTTAAATAGAACTTATATAAAATCCCCCACCACTTATGATTTATAAACTAATTCAAATATGTAGCTAATATGTTGTAGATGAAATCAGTAGGGACTAAGTACTTCAAGACAAGAAGATGAGTGCTAAAACTACTCTCAAATCCTCAACAAAAAAAGGTTTGAAGATTGGAGGTCCTTTAATCTTTTCAAAAGACAAGAAAAGATTCTTTTTTTTAACCAACTTTGACTTGGCCAAACAAATTTTTTTTTGATTGGTTATAATAACGGGAGAATTAATTGATCAAAATATTCTAGTAGAAGGCCAAAATTATACTATTTTGACCTAAGGGTATTTAAAGTTTTGATTTATTATAAATATAAGCTCTTAAGTAATTTATAAAATTAATATTAATAAAAAAATTAACAATTATTCTTGTAATTAATTGTAATTACAATAAAAAAAACTAGCTTCTAATATCTACAGAAGCAGATAAATTTAAGATTATACTTCCACTGGCAACAGGATATAAAAAATAAAGAATTACTACTTCAGTAGATCATAGTGAGTCAGTTGATTAAATTGTACAGTTAAATGTGGGAAACAAAACTGAATTTATGAATTGGTTGAGACAGGTCATTAGAGATGATGGTTAGAACAGTGAATTTTAAAGTTGTCAATGAATCTCTTTCAAAAGGCATAAACAATGGAGGTATTAAACAATTAAAAAATATTTAAAAAAAAAAAACAACACAATATCCTATTTATTCACAGTAAAAAATAAGGTAAACACGCTGTGGAGGAATTAAGTCGAAAGATAAACAAATAATTAAAAAAAAGAAAAGAGAAATCAATTGACATTTCAAGAGGATGAACGATCTAAAATATGAGAATAGGAAATGAAATAGGGTGATGCAGAATTTAGGGATTCATTTTTAAGGAATGTTACTAAAAAATGAATGCTATGATAAATTTGTAGAAGGGTTTAAGAAGATCCAAAAACAAACAACCAAAGCCGTTGAAAATATCAGAGGAAGTTAATAAGAAGATACAAAAAGTAGACGTCATTCTCTTCAAAAAGGGGAAAAAATTCAGACAAAGACCAAGGATACCAGGAAAAACATTAAATAAATTAAGAACTACGATTTTAGCAAGGGAGAGAAACGCAAAGTTCTGTCAACAGGCACATTCGAAAACTGTAGGAGTAGAGCACAATAACACTTAAGTCCAAATTCAGTTAGAAATAAACAGGTCAAGTATGTGCTAGTCAGCACACAGCGAGGGTCCGTAGGCCACACTATATAGTTTAAGTAGTACCCTATTGATGGTATTTTTTAAAATGCTAAAAAGCTTACTTTGAACTATCCTATGGGTCTGATATTCTGAAAACACATAAACAAACTTCTGATAAAGTAATTTTTTGCCACTGAACCAGACTACAAACATATAAATACATCAAAAAGACCATACTTACAAAAAAAAAGTATTTTGTCAATAAAAAATAAAATAATTTTTTTTTTAAGTGGTATCATTACTTTTGGTCAAAGAATGTTTAGGATTTTTTTTTTTTTAGATTTTTTGCACTTCACATAAGCGAGATAGAGGGGGGACAACACCTTTCACACCCACTTCAAACTCGCCTATCCAAGCTTATAACCAAAAATTATATATTTTTGTAATCAGCTCGACAAAACCTTTCATATCATACCCCTGCGGTGTCAGAAAAAAAAAAAATTAACCCTTAAGATTTTTATACCCTGATTTTAAGTCGCCATATTTTTAAAATGTGTGGGTAAGTACAAGACACATATTGCCAAATTTCAAAGTGATCGGACGAAGGGTGTAGCTGTGAGAGCAGGCGACAGACGGACGGACGGACAGACAGACAGACACACACAGGAAAATGAAAGGGACACTAAAAGGGCTTATGAATTTCAATGCAAAGAAAAATCACATAACACAAAATAAGAACGATCTTGTGATCTTTAATCGAGCTAAGATATTTGTTAGGTATGTAATGTAGAGGATAATGACATGTATCATAACATCATTAGAATTATGTATTTTATTTATGACTGATTATTATTGTCATGTAAATAAAGGCATTAAAATAGTTGCATGGGAACTAAATAGGACATATTCTTGTGTATAATTAGTTCGTTAAAACATTTATACATATACCATTTGTGATTTTTTTTTTTTTTTTTTTTTTTTTTTTTTAAGGCATATTATATATTGTATACACTATGGTCTAACTGAAGTCGTAATTCTTAATCTTTTATCTTGTCATAAGAGTTCTACACAAAAAAGTGACGGACTCCATAAAACGTCCACTAGCTACATATCTTTAAGAATAAGCTCACCAAATTATATCGATATTATGTAACTCCTCAAACGATTTGATTCTTTTCAGAGAGTTTTTCTGTGAAAAACAATTGAATTTTTCTGAGTGCGTCTTGTTTTAGAAACAGGCGAATGATTTGATTTTCTGGGTGATAATTTCTTGTCTGAAGTTAATATCTGTTTAACAAAAGTAACAGTTTAAAAGACCCACTCTTAAAATTACCACACCTTTAACACGTTCACGGCGGTTCACGTTCCCGGAACGTGGTGCTGGTCGGGTCAATGGGGCGGACCACGTTCCTGGAACGTGCTCTCCCTACACTTCTACCTTAATTCTAATACCTAGCCTTACGGTTCAGATTCTTTTAACCTGTCAGCCCTCTAGAGCACATCTATACGGTTCTACCCCACTTTTTCGCTCTCGCCTAGCTCTTTCCGTTCTTTAATTATTGATACCTACATATACATATATATATATATACCTCACAGGCACCGCCCTGAGCCATAGCCACACAATTTGTCGCACGCCGTGAACGTGTTAACCATTTGAAATTTACAAATATAAGTGTTAATAAAATACTAAAATAGAGTTAACAGCTATATTGTTTTATATTTAATAGTGTACCTGCCTCATAATTATCTCAAAAGGAAGCAGTAATAAAAACAATCAATTTAACATTAATAATTATCTCATGATTTATTGTAAAAATAATTAGAGAACCCCACCATCAAAATGCTAAATAATTGTATTTTATTTTATTTTTATTTTTTTAAAAAAAAGAAATGGATAGGGTACGTGGGGGCAAAGGTCCGCATGGGGTAAATGTCCGCACTACTTTAAAAATGGGAGGGAAACTACTTTTTGAGGGCTTTGCTCCTGTAAGGTTATCTTGATTTTGTTGGTACTGTTGCCAAGAAACATGAGGTAAGTTTAATTTTTAATGTTTCAATCTAACTTTTATAGAATTTTGGCAGTTTATTATTAATTATTATAAATCAATATTCGTATTTTTGATAAAGTTGTACCAAAATGGTGCTAGAGTAGTGTATAAATAGACACTTGTTTTACCTTCATATGTAATTACCTGCGATAGGTTACAATATTTTTATTATTTGATAAAATGGGGCAAAGATCCGCACACTAAATAGGGAAAACATCCTAATGTGGACTCTTTTCCCATTTAAAAAGATTAATTTATTTTAGTTAGTTTTGGTAAAAGAACAAGTTTTTAATTTTTAAAGTTTACAAAAGAAAGAGAGATTGTTTGTGCCCTCTAACCCAGCAGATTCTGGATGAAGCGAAAGATTAATTAAAAGGGGTTTCTCGATCAGAGGTTTTTTAATTCTATACTTTATATTGTACCTAATATGATTTCTTTATCGTTCAATATACATGTTCTTTTATGAATTATTTCACTTACTTGAATTATTAATTAATTAATAACAAATAATTGGGTAAACGTCCACAAATCAAAATTTTGTTAAAATGGTGCCCCAAAAAAGTTGAGAAATGTTTGGAGCAATGAGAGATGGGGGCATTGTTGGCCTAACTTCACAGATAATTTGGCAATTTTTAAAATAAGCCTTAAAATTAGCCCTAAACCAAAAAGTGCGGATCTTTGCCCCCATCTACACTACCCCTGAATCAAATATTCTTTAAATTCGTAAAATACGGAGTAATTATAATGATTTATTATAATAATTATACTTCCTTAATACAGTAGCCTTTAGTCAACTGTACCTGATTGCTTCATTCACTACTCACTAATATCTTTAACATAGATAGATCAGTTTCAACTATGTATGTCCAATTATGATGATAGATCATCAATCAGTTGGCTGATGACACCAAAAGGGTGGTTAAATATGGTCTGCATTTATATACTTGGTTTAACTAACAGATCGGGATAACTCTTTGAGTTTCAAACGTGTGTTTAACAACAGGTCTCATAAAACAAAACAACTATAATTATAATGTTATAACTAACTACAAAAATATTTCAAGATATTCAGAGAATTGTAACAAATAAACACCACTAGGCTCAAAGTTCGAGCCTTTGTTAGCCTAAGGTGTATACTGATTTCCTAGGATATTCTAGACTTGGCTTCACCGTTACACTTGCTTTTAGACTTAGCCACTACAAAGATGTAACATGAACACTTAAATGCTGAGAGGTGACTATTATAACATAATAGTACCTTACGCGTCGAGTGCGGAAAGTAGCATTTTGCATGCGAGTGTGGAGTTTGCACCCGAGCGACAGCGAGGGTAGTAAAACCACACGAGCAATATCTACGATTGTTAGATTTAAATAATAAATACAGAAAAAATAAACTTGCTGTATGTAAGTTCGTATCTCTCTCTTGATAAAGATGGCATTAATTCTTGAGTTGTATTTTTTGCCGAATTAATTATTTCTGGAGGAGTATTATTCTCCACATTTTGGTCAAAGTCACATGATTCACTCATTGTTTTTCTCTAAAAACTCGATATAAACAGTTACTTTAATAAACGAACAGCAAATTAGTTTTGTTAAATGTAAACAAACTCGCTAATCGTGCGTAAAGCTGAAGAATTCCTCTTCTTTACCGCCCTAGGGTGGTAAAGAAGAGGAATTCTTCAGAACTATGAGACGCGCATGCGCAATGAATACAAATACGTAAAGAATCACTTTCTACGCATCTAAACAGAGATACAATGTTTATATTTCGTATCAATCGTAGATAAAATTATTATTTTTAATAATGTGCATATTAAATGCTGTTAATATGATAAGGATTTATCTTATTTATTTATTAGCTTGAAACATGCTTTAACCTTGTTTCATTTTTAAGCATATAAAAAAAACAATTTATACATACTTCAATTGTATTACACAAATATGTACTTAAATATAAATATACAAAAAAAATTAAAATTTACAGCATAAAAAGTAAATTTGATATTATTGAAAATCCATGCCTAAAGATTCAAATAATTAATATTGTGATTTAAAAGAGAGGGAGGAAAAGAGATAAAAGTACAAACACCTGCCGAGAAATTGAAAATTAGATCCCTGTGTTTATACACTTTAGATCCAACAAGAGGAATTGTATGGGGCTAACAGAACACAATAAAATAAAAATAAAACTATTTTATTAGTGGATTGTTGTTATCCATTAAATTCAATTGGAACCCGAGATTAACAGTAAATTTTATGTAAAAAAAAATATCACTTTATAATTTTAACGTTAATTAATTACAATTTAATTTAACTCAAGGAATAGAAACTTTTAGAAATTTGTTGTAAAATCAAGTTAATGTAAGTTTACAAACTTACAGAAACAAACTTAAGAAGAGTGCTCTTAGGTAAACATTTAAATTTAAAATAAAATGATAAAGAATAAAATATAACATATTACTTGTATACACTCCGTAGTTAAAAATGTATAAGAAAATGTAACTTGTTATAAAAAATGGCTGGTTATTTTAAAAAATCAGTTATTTATCAGAAATAATTTTTAATTAGTGAGCAAAGTTGCAAATATTCGTGTTTTATTCTAAACTAATGTCAGTTTATAAAGACAGTTTTCACAATTTGTGTTAGTGAGAGACACCAAGGGATGTGCCACGCAAGCGTGACACATAGGAACTGTTCCAACATTAGACTATACGTCACAAAGATGTTGGCTCGGCATTACGCCATGTCCTGCATCGTTTTGTCGCGTCCGACTCATCAGGGGCCCGACGATGCCCACCCAACTCTGGACCCTATACCAAATCAAGAAGATCATATATAGGGTATTATCAGAGACGAGCGTGCTCTCACACCGCCATTCTTGATTGGCTGGCAAAACAAGTTCAGGCAAAGACAGTTTCATATTGTTCAATTAATATATTTTATTTGGGAACAAAATTTTCACTTTTAGAGATCATGATAGTCCCCAGGCCACCATAAGAAGTGAGTCGCTGATTGATAAAGTTTTCTTACCTTATGGAATCGCTTATTTATGCCTTGTCCACCGATGAATTGGGTATATGGCAACTGGGCGCTGGGCCATTTCTTTTCTATTGACATGTCAAACATGCCCCTCTGCGGGAACATTGAAAAGAGATAGATAAAGTTTTGATTTTCACAGGATCGTTTAATTAAATTATTTAAAAAACAGTGGTACATGTGGCCACCGATAAGAGTGGGCTGTTTGGGGGTGTCCACCACCCCAAACATGTCGCTCTGCGGTGACGTTGAAAAGTAAACGGCCCACTCTTATCGGTGGCCACGTGTACCACTGTTTTTTAAATAATTTAATTAAACGATCCTGTGAAAATCAAAACTTTATCTCTTTTCAATGTTCCCGCAGAGGGGCATGTTTGGCATGTCAATAAAAAAGAAATGACCCAGCGCCCAGTTGCCATATACCCAATTCATCGGTGGACAAGGCATAAATAAGCGATTCCATAAGGTAAGAAAACTTTATCAATCAGCGACTCACTTCTTATGGTGGCCTGGGGACTATGAGTATTATGTCGCAAAAGTATGTTCTTTCTTTATTATTTATTATACTTTTAATTTCAGACCTAACTTTCAGAATATTAGCATTTTCATTGCTAAGCTTGGAAATAAGAATAAGAGCACGGCATAGATGACAGAATCTTTTAGCTATTTCACAATTATTCAGTACCACGTACTCTGAAATTATGAATTTCAAATACTGGCTGACGAATATACTTATTTAGAGTCTCCCTGCTACAAAATAACTGACACCAAATATCTTATTTACTGCCTTCACAGTACACCATCACCAAATTCATCAAGAGTACTAAAAGATTTGTACATAGAAAAACTAAACATGGTAACTCCATGTACTTATTATTATTATAAAAATTCCAATCAGATGGAAAAGTTGTTTAGGACCAGTACATTACCAGTCTGCTCATTCACCTGATTTAAGTCCAATGAATTTTTCCTTGATGAAGATATCTGAAACAGTGTGTATTCGCTATTAATTTAGAGAAAAGTGTTTAAACTCTAAAAGGGGGAAAAAAATGAAGAAGAAATAAACTAAAAGAATTTTGTAAACTTACCAATAGAGAATGAAATTCAAAGAGTTAAAAAGGATCAGTTTATTTGTCAAACCATAGAGTGTATATTTGAATACAGACATACTTCAACTATGAAGTTATAAGTCTTCTGGTAGCGATCGAGCCTTGAAGGTTGAGTGTTTCGCTCCTAATACTAGAAGCATCTTGAGAGGTGTTCAGAGTGTCAGTTTGTGTTGAAAGTGTGAATTGGTTGTGTAAGAAACTCAGTTTACACCGAAAATACAAACTAACACCATGAACACCCCTGAAGATGCTTCCAGTATTAGGAGTAAAACGTTACGACGCACAACCTTCGAGATGTGGTCGCCACTAGACCTAAAGTATCATTTTGATTCCAACCACGGAAGCCTATTAACCGTTATTTCAACTACTTTACATAAACATCATCTGCCAACTGATATAGTTTTTCTTATACGAAAATTTATCCCTGATACATTTGAAATAATGAGGACAATATAAGAATTCGATAGTCACTCTTATGCACCTCTAATATTTTAAATTAAACTTTTAAAATCAACAATGCTATTCAAAGAGGATAATCTTAAAGAGCTCCCGCACAGAACAGCTAAGTTTGCTTTCTCTAAGAAAAGTGCACACTTTGCCGCACTTTTAACCTTCTTATTGGTTATAAAATTTTAATAATTTCAGTTAAATTTTGTTTTATACTATAAACCCTGTATGAGAGGTTTTATAGCTTTAGACTTTCTAAATCTCCGAGAAAAAAGAAAAAGAAAAAGGAGGGTTTCAACGAAACATGATGGTATTTACCCTCTGGTCAAATGGTGGTTCTGTGAAGTGACCAAACGGTCGCTTGGGTAGTTCATTCTCAGGAGCGACTCCTGCGTAGTCGAGCTTGTTCCGTTTCAACTCGTCTAGACATCGGTTGAGACTTTCAATCGCTAAATCGTCGTCTATTTCAAACTTTCTCTCCAAATGCACCTAGGCAAAACATTAAAAAAAAATAGCAATAAGACTTTCTTAAAAGCAATACTATTTTTTACAATGGAAGTTACAAGTGAAACTTAATTGGTAGATCATAATATTGTAGCAAATACCATAGTACAGTAGAACCTCGCTAACACGACCTTCAATAACATGACAACCTCAATTACAAGTGCAATTATTTTCAAATCCCCTTGAGATTGCCATAACACATAATGTTAAATTAACCTCTATAAAGCGACTAATATTATCCAAACAACCTCAATAACACGGATTTTTTTCCAATTCACAACGTAACTCAGAACCTCTATAACAAGTCGTTTTAAGAAGTCAACCTCGATAACATGACTCTATACAGGAATAGGTCGACCTTGAACAAGTCTAGACTTGAAAACCCCGCCCATTAACCTCGATAACACGCCTGATAGCCAAAATAACCTTGATAGCACGACCCTCAACAAAAAGAGCACCTCGATAACAAGACTGTTTCCCTAATCCCCTTGAGACACTTCTTATCGAGGTTCTACTGTATATAGATAGTAACATGCTAAAAAAAAGAGATAACATAGTTCCCAGAATACTAACAAATAATATCGAACAAATAATATCGGGTAATTAATAGAGATAGGGTAATTAGAGATATTACCTGTAAAAATTGAAGTATATCATCCATTCCTAAACTAATCAATTTTCTCCTGTGAAGTTTTAACAAATTATAGGCCATTGCAGTTAAAACTCTATCACCAATAAATAAATATATATCCCACACTCGGAGGGTTAATCTAAAAGGAATCTACAAACAAATGAAAGCAAAAAAAAATGTTAGCAATGTTAAATACTACAATAAAATTGTAATTATTGATAAGTAAATAATGACTAAATTTAATATCAGCTATTGCGGATAAATACTATTTAAACTACATTAAAATAATAAAACATAAACATTGTTATGAACTCACCCTATCTAAAAAACATTGGAAAAACCATTTAAGAGTATAAATTCCAGTATCTACTCCATTCTTATCTAAATGCTTTTTAAGCTTGGGCAGGAATTTTTTCATTATTTTATCATGATGCTCTTGGTACCTAAGAAGTTTTGGAAAACCAGGGATAAAGAAACCTGAAAAAAAAATAAATACAATTAACAAACACATAAAATGTAGAAATAAAACTAAACAATCAGTTGTAGAAAAAAAATGTATTGGCTTGAAATCATTTTATTGAGTTTTCTTATCTCCTTGTCCCTACTTTTACTACGTTTTTATTTGCTTGCTTTCTCGTTTGTTTGTCAATTGAAACACAAATCTGGGCACAAATCAAGCACAAATCTGGCAATCGATTTCTAACTAACTTCCCGAATAGCTAGACATTTGAAATTTTTAGCATAGCTCAAAACACGATGACAATGCATTATTTTAATACTTTTAGCCATCTTTCAGCAGAATTTAATTGGTTTTCAGCAAATTTTGCTGTATGGAAAGTTAGTTCGGAAAAAATCCGCAAGTTATTTTATTTGTTTTGCCATGTCCCATATTTACGCAATCTTCATTTTGACGGGTTTCAAATTTGTGATAGATAAACATTGAATGACAGCAAAACATAAAATATATCGATTATATTATTTATATTATTTCAAATATATCGATGGCACGGTTTAGATTTGGTGTTGGGGAGATCCGTTGCACAAAGATTTGTCCTTTTATAGGTTTAAGTTCCCTAGATGGTTGTCATTTATGTGAAGTAAATAAATTCGGAACTATTTTTTTTTTTTTTTTTTCACTAACATTATATATATTATATAACAATAACCATTATATTATCAACATTACATATGATTCAACAGAAAATTTAAAAACGTAGTATATAAAAAGTTCTTTTTATCTTGAAATTATCTATTAATATATTTTGGAGGTATGGTCATTTAGGTTAAATAATTAAAAGAGTGTTACATTTCAAAAACGGATATATTTCAACCTATCGTGGTCACCTACCTTCATGTCTTAGATTGAAATTGTAGAAATTATTATCATCATGTTTAAAATGGAGAAAGAATCACCTTGACCACGATAGGTAGAAATATAGCCGTTTTTTAAATGTAACACTCTTTCAATTATTTACCCTAAATGACCAAACCTCCAAAAAAATAATAATTTTATTTTTTAATTTTAATTTTAGGTGAAGTCTGAAATACTGAATTTACTAGGTAATATCTTGAGATGAAATAATTACTAGACAAAACGTTTTTTTTTTATATACTACACGTTTTTAAATTTTCTCTCATAAATCATAAATTTGAAACCCGTCAAAATGAAGATTGTAAATATGGGATATGTCAAAACAAATAAAATATCTTGCGGATTTTTTCCGAACTTTCCAGACAGCAAAATTTGCTGAAAACAAATTAAATTCTGCTGAAAGATGGCTAAAAGTATTAAAATAATGCATTGTCATTGTGTTCTGAGCTATTCTAAAAGTTTCAAATGTCTAGCTACTCGGGAAGTTAGTTAAAAATCGATTGCAAGATTTGTACCGGACAAACAAACAAACAAACAAGAAAGCGAGCTAATAAAAACGTAGTAAAAATCAATAAATCAATTTGAGGACTAAATGTAGGGAACTGTTTCAAAAAAAGGAAATACATAACAAATACAAATTGTAAATAAATAATAGTCAGGTGGTTTTTAAATTAAAAAAAAACCTTAACTTTACCTCGCATTAATCATGGTTGTATTGGCAAATAAACCTAAAGGTTAATGAGGATATTCTAGTGAAGAATCATAGTAATACAAATACCCATTTGTATTCTAGCCAAACGATAGGGGAGATGAAAGAATAGTATAATATAAAAGTCAATTAGAGTATTGACAGAATAATTTAATTACATTTTGTAATTTGACAAGCAATTTACTGTTATTAACGAGTGAAACAATCTAAATAATATAGATTTTTGGAGTGTTTTATTGAATTATTTAAGACGCTTGCTTGTTTTATAAATAGAAGAGCTGTGATTGGACTGTGATTGCACAGATTGATTCACTAATCACATATATATTATTATTTCATATTTCAAGACTAAAATAACTTCAGTTAGGGTGCCATCTGACAAGGGCAGGGTCTACATGCCTGACTGTCTGACAAAGGCAAAGACTACACGCCTGACAAATGCAGGGTCTAAAAGCCTCTGGATCTCTCTTACCACACTAGAAGCTAAAAACCACGAAAAAAAAAATTACAATAGTATTTTCCTTGTAAAATATTACAAGGTAATATTTTAGTGATTTTAAGTATTGTAGGTAACAAGAATAGGGAACTACTTGTTCATTTCCCAAGACTTGGAACTGAAGAGTGGAGTTAATATTAATTCTTTTAATTTGTACAACCTAAACTTGCGAAACAGAAATATTTACAGCCAGAAACCTAAATAAAAGGAATCTGTCTGGAAAATATTACATTTTTCTTAAAACAATTTTGAACTCTGAATTTGCTAAAGAAAAAGAAACAAAAACTTAAAACTGATACGGAAAATAAAAACTATTATTATAACCTGTTATTGTTCACTACAACTACAACATGACTATATCCTTCCGGCACAAAAATGTTCGTGGTATTTAGCTTCTAGTCTTACCACATTGCCAAAACCCAGCAAGATAACAATGTGTGTAACCTACTCAGAGCAACTGATTACCACCTTAATGTGCTAGCAATATAATTTTTACTAAAACAACTCTTTTGACTGAGTTTCATATCTCCATTACCTACTAACAAACTTAAATATTTTACATAGTTTTACCAACTAGTCTGTTTCATCTAACACCACATCCATACAGCATTTTTCACTTCCCTGTTCTTTATCTGATTAACCACAATATAACTTATAGTGCCCCCTATGGGGCACTCTTCCCCCACGCTTATATAACTCAATAATGATCACACCATACTCGCTTTGGCGATACAATGTACAAATGTATGATGTGTGAAGTAGCTGGAACTCTCCACCATGGGGCGTAAAAGTGGCTTAAAAGATGCCCTAATTGCAAGGTTCGAAGAAGTGGTTTGTCCTACCCATTCTAGTAGGAATAACTAGATTACAACTACTACTAACCACTATATAACTTATGATTACTATAGTAGTCTTTATTGTACTTATAATAAGTAGTAATTATCCTATGGTACTTATTTTTATTAGAGTAGTTATCATATTGCACTTATTATTCTTTTTTTGATCTTTCTTTTATGAACCGATCAACACATGGGCGGAGGATCCAATTACTTTAATCATCAACTCAATGTTTTCATCATTGTAAAACAGGATTCAAACTCACCAGATTTATCGGTGTTTAGGCCTAGGTTTTAGAAAATGTTTACCTCCGAAGTTACAAATATGAATCAAACACTCTACTTGTAGACACATTAAAACACTATTATAGTTAATAACATTACAACTACTAGTTACTAACTGTTTATTTAAATACACACTCTTATATGTTACATGCTGCTTTCACATCTTTATCTTGAAGCTAAATAAATTATTTTGAATATTTAGGACTAACATACTGAGTCTACAATTCCCACCAGGCCAAAACAGAAAAAAATATTTTTTGATAACTTACCGTGCATACAATATTTAGGATCGGAGACAAGATTAGACAGAGCCCAGAAAGCCTCCTCTTCGTCAAAGTACATAAGAAGAAGAGCTGCTATCTGAGACATGCCTTGACAGTAACCTATCTCTAGGTTATACATGGAATAGGCTCCTAGGACGTTAAACAGTTCTTGCTGCTTTATATTGTAACGTTGACGAAACATGATGTGGTCTCTGTACGTTCTGTTTACATCAAGGTCAATCTGACGTATATCTGGAGACCATTTCCACGCTAGTTCTCGCATTTCCTAAAAAAACAAACACATGATACAAAAATATTATTAGATATATAAGTTACTTAGTTTGATGAGGTAGTACAAACCCTGCTGGACTTAAGATCTATTTTTTGCTTTTCACCCAACAAGTGAAGAGGGGTAGTGAATAGGTGGAAATTGGATCGTTGTCATTAAAAACCACCCCTCAGCCTGATTCAAGATTTTTAAGCCATACATGGCATACTGTAGGTTTACTAGTGTCCTTATTCATCAGACATCGATAACAAACACAGATAGCCATCTTTTAAAAGGAGATTAGCATTCAAAGATGAGCCATATTTTTACTCCCTCGACCCAGAGCTAAGATTAAACTATTTATACAGAATTGTTTTTGGACTATAACAATAATGATAATTGTTATGACCATTTTGAGCTAAGTATTTTATACACATAATATATATTATCTCCAGTATGAAGAAAAAGTTATGATTTTGTATTAGTTTAGAGGGACTAAAGTAAGTCTTTTCTTCCCTGAACTCAAAAAGTAGGGAGAAAAAGTAAAACCAGGGAGAAAAAGAAGGATTGCCAACTTAATTATTTTATAAATAGTAGAGAATGAATGGCAAATGTAGTGAGGTTGTAGAAATCAGGTTTGCAACACTGCTTTTTTGACCTTATTTGTAATTTGTACTTATCATTGTTTACCTGCATCTAAATAACCTTCTATTTGAGTTTAATTGCAATTCTTATTTGTTTTTAATATTGAATCTCTTATATCTGCTATTAAAAGTGCTAACAATTATTGATTTTAATTAAAATTAAATAAATGTTATTTATTTATTATGATAGAAGAGGTGATAATTGTATTTGTAACAATTGACAGGTTTCGACTGTTCTATAGCAGCCTTCTTCAAATAATCTGTGTAGGTTATAAGGAGACTCTAAAAGTGCAAGTGGATTATTATGTATATATTTACTATGTATTTTCTCCCTACTGGAGATGAAATATTGTATGTACCTTGGGAGTAAAGTGCTATAATTCCCCTTGCGATAATTATCTCCCTCTGCGGCTGCGTCTCAGGAGCTAATTAGCATTATTCCCTCGGCTATGCCTCAGGAATTATAAAGTCTAATTCCCTCGGCTTTGCCTCAGGATTTAGGGACTGTGGTTCTTTCGGCTTCGCCTCAAGAACCAACTTATTCGCTCAGGGAATAATGGCTTACTTTACTCCCTAGGTGCATAAATAACTATTATCTAAATACTTTACCTGATATTTTCCTCTTTGGACTTTTTTGGTGTATTCCAAGTTGAGCATCTTGCTCCAGGCCTGTGAGCGAAGAGAGTCGGGAATGCCTTTGAAAACCCTCCGCCTGACCTTATCTGTTGACTTGACGTCGTCCCACGTCTTCAGCATCTTGAGCCATTTCTTGACTCGCTCCATCTCGATCTTCACTTCGGCCGCATTTTTCTCCTCCACCTCTCGCCCCTCACCGCTGAAATGTTTACCGTGTGCGTCGCTATTTACAGAATAAAACAGCGACAAGCAAAAGTTTTAATTAAAAAGGTCGGGACTTCTACATCGTGCAAAAGTGCAAAAAAAATAAAAAATAAAAATAAACAACAAAAAGCAAAAATTAAATAAAAATAAATAAAAAGTGCAATTACAACAAACAGACTAGCTTGTATGATGTGATTAAACTCCAAGACAAAAGGAGAGATAAGAATCAAGGTGAAATTAAGGCTGTTTAATTACAAATGTTTTTAATAATTTAATAATAATAATAAGCAATATAACTAACTAAACATTATAAGGGCAGCCAGACAGGGCCTATCTCCATGAAAAGTCTGCCAAGATATAAATAAAAAAAATTGGTAAACTTTATACAGCACATCCAGTAGTACAAACTATAACTATTATTACAGTAACAAGGTTCATTCCAAAGAGTTAACGAACAATGCATACGAAACTATTAAGAATTAGCCCAAAAGAAATACTACTTGAATAGAAAGAATGAATGAGCCAATTCAATTATAACAAGTACAGTAGCAACTGTAATCATTTAAGTTTTAAATAAATCATTGGATTAAAATGTTTTGAGGTCAGACATCCTGATTGTATTACATTTTTATGGTCATAATAATTATTATTTCATTTTAAAAAAAAAATTAAATTTAAGTTTCCATAAAAATGTATTCGGAATTTATTTAAATTGGATGAAACTCAAAGAGCAAAGTTAATCAATTATTGTAAAATCTATTTCAGATAGTGATTGATTCGACATCAGACGATGAAACATTACAGTACAGTAGAACCCCTCATCTACGGGACCGGAGCATGGTCGGAACACAAAAAAGTTGGATAATCCGAGAAACAATGAAAGGTGAATATTTTAGTGTAACAATTAAATATTTATTGTAAAAAAGCAATTTACGTACTCTAATCTACTTATGTATAATAAAATATAACTAATCCTGTTAAGGAATAGGCTTCAAAGTCTTTCAGACCCTTTTTCCAATCTTAAACAGGGTGTCCAGCAATATTAAAATGTAAAATTCAAGCATATTTAAAGGTTTTCAAGGCTCAATTTAGCTCAATTTTTATAAAATTCAAGGCTGGGTTTATTAACATTAGTTATTAAAATATTGATTTATTCACAATTTCTTAGAATTTTAGAAAAAAAGTATGAGTTCAGCAAAATAATATAAATTACTTTTATAATAGAAGAGATTTTATTATTTGGACTTGTAGAATATTATAGTAGGCTGAAAGGTTTATTTGGAATTTAAGTCCTTCGACCATATATTTTTATTTCATCAAAGCTTTCACCATGGGAACCTGAGCTTCTTCAGTGATCACTAAGCTCTGATGAAATAAAAATAAATATCACTCGGAGGACTTACTATAATATTAATAGTATTAATTCAACCTAATTACAGCAGTAGTACCCCAGAGAAGTGAAATACAATGTACAGTAGCGCGTCGATTATCCGAACTAATGTTGTTTAGGGTGGTTTGAATAATAAAAAAAATCAAAATGTATTTGTACTTCTAGACAACCTAGGGTCTTTAAAATTCCCGATGTTTTCAAAATTCAAGCATATTTTGAGTTTTTCTGTTATTTTTTCAAAATTCAAGCACATTTTAAGGTTTTTCAAGCATCCTAAAAATTTAAGCATAATTCCAGGAGGTCAAGGAATTCAAGGCTGCTGGACACCCTGTTAAATAATAACTATTGTTACACCAACTCTTAACTCTGAAGCTAGTTTTAGAACGGAGTCACCTTTGTGAAGCTGTTATATCTAACTCCTACAGTAATGTACACAACCCGTTTTTATTTCATTTGAGCCACCATATACACAAAAGATATAGCACACAGAATGACAACCTCGATAATAAGAAACGGATTGTAGCGATCAGTATGATAGCAAAAAACCGACTGGCTGCTTTTATTGTTTTATACTCAATATTCTGATAAGGATGAAGTTCGGTCGTGTCAATTAAACTTTCTTTTTTTTTTAACCAAGGGGTGTTGAGGTCAGATATTCCGAGGAATCGGATATCCCAAGATCGGATGTGATGGGTTCTACTGTAGCTAAAATTAAGTCTGGATTTAACAATCTGATCAAGCTTGTTCTTAGATTTTCTTTAGCACGAGTTAGTTCCACCAAATATGAAATCAAATAAAAAGTAATACATAACTGACTTAAATGTAATTTAAGGAAAAATTCCTTAAGTCTGTTCAACTGACGGACAAAGAAAGAAAGTCAGTAGTAGGGCTCGATTTGAGGCGGAACGGCGATCTGGGACCTCTCTCTCTAATAAATATAATAAAAAAAAAAAATATCGGCACTAAGATTTTTTTAAAATCCTTAGTTAAAATTGTTTGTCAGTGAGTGACTACAAATTTGATTAAGGACATCATGTATTAATCTGACACCATAGTATTATTCTAGACTAGAATGTAGCTCGACTCTAAGTGCCTGTCGTTCTTAAGCTGCGTCTGAGGAAGCATCTTAGCCTTTCTCGGCCCACGACCCTCGGGCAAATATTCTTTTTTTTTCCAAATACAAAAAATATCTCTTTTTTTGAGATTATATCTACTAAATTATGATATCCTGAAATAACAAAGTTTTTTTTTTATGGCAGGGATCGTATTAAATAAGTACTGTCCAGAGACAATGTGCCGAAACTCGCACGGGGCGATTGAGGCAGGGAATGTTTTGTTGATTTAATTATTCGTATAAACTACGAAGAGTCCTAAACATTGGAGCAACCAACATCCAAGACCACCAACATCTAAGTACCAATTTATTTATTGAGAGTATTATAACAACACGTGACATGCTAATCAGTAAAATGTTAATAAAAATTACTAAAAAAAGATTCCACACAAAACCCACCTGATTGCAGTGTAGGTCTATGTCTAAAACTGCTTGAAAATGTGGTTTTTGAACGTTTATTTTTCAAAATTTTCCCGTGGATGCCCCCCGGACCCCCCCCCCCCCCTTCTATGGGGGGGGGGGGGAGGTAGAGAGAGGGTCGGTTGTAGTTCAGGCACCTCAATTTCTAGAAATCGAGCACTGGTAAGTAGTATCAACACAAATCATTTTTTGTTTACTTTGCTATTCTATCTAATGTACAGCAGAAAAATTCCACTACATATTAATTTAAAATTTAATCTAGATTTCAACTGCATAGGATGCCAATCTAACAAAAAGGTGATGTATTAAGCCATTATTATAATGTGTTTTATAGGACCTTAGATATTTTATGCCTACATCTAATTCTATGTTTTCAGACCTTTGGCAGATAGTTCATCTACATATCAACTAGAGTTATTTCTATTTTTTATTTTTTAAAATAAAAAATTCAAATGGCAAAGTAAAAGGACAAATGAATGATTATTAAATATAAGTGTGTCAATGATAGGATAGCCTTGATTTATTGTAACTGCATGCAAACCAAAAAAACAAGTACATAAAATAAACATGATTTCACAGTGGCAATGATAAAACAACAAATACTTTAAAATTATAAATATATTATTAATAAATAAATTAAAAAAATAAAGATAAATAAAATGTATCACTGTTTGTTAAATGATTGACCAGAAAAACCCACACTAGTTTACTCCATATTGAAATAAAATGGAGTTAAAAATATATTATGAATGATATGAAATTTAAGGTCTATTATTTTTCACACCTACCTGGTATGCTACAATTTCATCTTGATTGCGGATTTTTGTCTTATTTATAAACCCTGATTGACAAAGCTACATGGTCAGAGGACTTAAAGATCAGCTACTATGTATCTATAAACTGTCAACTAACAAATATGAAAACAGAAGTACCAGGTATGTAGAATATTTCGTAATCTGTCAAATGTACTCTCCAGTGACAGTGGTAAAATATGAGAAATTCATTTTATTGGAAGATGACACAATGATATCAATCAATGTTGTCATTAGTTTAAATAACACTAGCCCATAAAAACCAAGTTTTTATTATAGATCCTTAATATTTTTGCATTTTGGTTGTGTGAGGGTAAATAATGGTATTAATTCATTTTAATGTTAAATAATTAATTAAAAATTAATTCATTCATATGTTAGAATGTTATTGTATTGGTAGAGAGTCGGTATGCCAAGTTTCAGCTCGATTGGATGACTAAAAGAGGGTTAACTCGCCCTCCAAAGATTTTGACGACAGGCAGGCACCCAGGCACCCACAAAAGTGAAATTAATATAAAGGATTTAAAAATGTCTCACTTCTCTAGGAATTGGATCCAGAGTATTTTATTTTTACATTCTGATTCAAAGGGGACAGATAATTAGGGATCAACAACATTCTTAACACATATTATTGATGCGATCCTGTAATTCTAAGTAATTATAAGCCTGTTTCACCTCTTCTTTGAGCTTTATGCAATTCCTCTTTAGCTGATCCTTCTGTCCTATAATGACCACATAGCATTGAATTGAACAATGTATATTTGGGTTGGGATAGCTTATTCTCAATGTGATAAACAAGGCTATGTTGATCCCACGATTATTAAACGCAGGAGTCAATTTAAACTGGCCGCATAAACATTAGAAGACTATTAAATAATTTTTTTAAAAAAAGCACTAAATGACTTTTACCTTTAGTTAGAGGATATTTGGCAGTATTTACTATATTTGTATTATGCAGCACTACAAATAAAGCATCAAACTTTCCTAATAGCAAGCATCTAATATTAGTCCCCAAATTTACTTTTCCTTAATTTTTTTTTAAGGATATTTACTTCTCCATTTATTCTTAAAGAATTATACTTTATAATATTTTCTATTACCAATTTATAAGTAAATTTTTTTTTGCTAATAGGAAAGTCTGCTCATATTTACATAATGAAAAAAAAAATAGGTAATCTAAAATTAGATATACACCTTGTATAAAGATTCCAGGAAAGAATAGGGCTACATTACGCTTAGTGGATAAATTAATCAAATAACAGACTACTTACGATTCGTTAAAACATAACAACGAGTATCAAGGTTGAATAAATTAGTAACATTTACACAGTACCATTCTCAATCAGAGTTTGTTTTTTAAAAAAAAAAATTTAAAAATTTAATGAAATGAGCGATAAGTAATGATGGTTGGATATAAAATTGAAATTACTTGCATTACTAGTAAAAAAGGAAAAAAAAAAATCTAGAAAAAAAAGGTAAAAAAAAACATTTTGGGGAGAGAACATGCACATATTATATTTTTTTTTTTTTTCAGAATTAAATTATCATTAAAAAATAACTTACACATTTTTTGAAGTTACAATAGTTCTCATTATAATTATTCATAATGGTATAACATTACAATAAGTCAAATCTATTCCTTTGTTGAGTACAAAAAAAAATTAATTATTTCTTCTAATATTAATTAATTAAACAATATATTAATTCTTATTTAATTAGTGAGGAGCATCTCTTGATTATAAAATGAAACTATGTATTTTTAAAATAAGATTTAGCATATTAAAATTATGAAAAAAATGTTAAATTCTTTTAAAAAATAAAACCCATCTTATTTAACAGCTTCCGAGATGTACCAAATAATTAAATAAGCTACTTCTCACACATATCACTCATAGACTGCTGTTAAAATCTAATAACATGTTCTAAACTGTGAAAAGTTCTTCAACATAATATGTTGAAGAACTTATCTGAATATATTATATTCAGATACATTTTGTTGAAAATTAAATAGGTTGAGAAATCAAGAAAACTGTTTGGTACTTCTTTAGATTGTTACTCCTCTTATAAATAATTAATATAAAGATGCCATTTTTCAAAACTGGTCTTATTTTCAACCTTTTTTTTTTTTTTTGGTTTCTGTATTCTTCACTTTAGTTGTATCTATGTGCAAAATTTGGGGAAGATTGAATCACGGGAAGTGATTCAAAATTGGGGTAACGGAAATGTGCGATGAAACTTACAAAGCAAAGTAATATAAGACCAGTAAAAAAAAAAAAGAGGAGAGTAACAATCTAAAGAAGCTGTACGGAATGCTCTTCTTTAGACTGTTACTCCCCCTATAAAAATGAAGTGTGATATTCCTTTGTCCCAAAGTACATTGGACTAAACATCTCTTTGTCTTAATAGTTATTTTGTCAAAGTCATTTATATTCTAAAATAACATAGGGGAGTAACAATCTAAAGAAGTACCAAATGTTTAATTACTTTAATTTAAAGCAAACAATTTTGATCTTCTTAGAGCAATTAAAGAAAGTCAAAATTATTGGCTATCAATGCCTCGAAATTCAAATTAATATTATTATCAAAAAAGAAGAAGAGAAAAATAAAGATATAAATGCTTCCCGGTGCAAAGAATATTACATGGAACCCTGCGTTTACACCCTAATTCTCAAATAACTGAGCTGCTGCAAAGCAATTCCTAATTACAAAGGAATGTTTCTTCTTCAGCATTCTTAAGGGTTATATTTATCATTTGCACTTTAACAAGTTAAAGAAAACAAAGAAAATGTTGAATAAGTAATCCAAGACGGAACTTCAGTCACTCAATCACAGTAAAACCATACTATAGTCCAGGTTACATAGTTCCAAAATCTATTGGTCAAGAGATGTAACTTTCAAATAAAAAATAAAAAGCTTGATAATCCAATCAGTGTGTTTGAGATCATGGTTTTAAATCTGTTATAACAATAGGAATCATTCAGAATTCCAAGGAATTTACAAAAAGCATCATACCTCCATGTTTTATGCTACAAATTATGAAGAATGAATAATTAAAAAATCATATGGAGGTAATTATAGATAAGATAAGAAATGAAACCTCTCGGCTTTACGCGAAAAAAAAAATTAAGGTTCATTAACAAGCAATTAGAGATCTGTCTATTGGTATCTCTCCTATAAAAAAAATACGTGTGGTGTCGCGGGACACCCGGTAGGAACGAAGTTCCTTACATTTTTTATTAAATATACAATCGCACTGCTAAGTACGTATACGTTGCTAACTACTCGTTCCAATAAATATTTTTGACTCAACTAGAAAATTATAATTAGTACAATTATTACATAAAACCTATTAAAAAAATCCCTTGATCCGGTTATGAGCAATATTATTTTATTACATTAATTTATACTCATATATTTACAGTTTTACTGGTTAATAATTTAACACAGTCGACACTGTCAATTTCTGACGATGCTCTTGGTGCACTTTCCATTTTAAATAATATGCGAATACTTTTCTCAATGATAGAAACAATAATTGAAAAAAAGCTTTGTTTTGTGGATAAATAGCGAGTTTGACAGGAAGAAGGAGTAAGAGAGAGAGAGTATAGTGAGAGAGAGATGGAAAGATAGAAGAGTTGGGATTGCGCAGGAAAGGATACCAAACCCAAAAAACTTCTGCTTGTATCAGGTTGAAATTTTACATGCCTGTTTCAATTGTACTTTAGACGATGTGTATGAAGTTTTATTAAAATCGTTACGTTAGAACGTAAGATATCGGTAAAAACGTTGTTTTCTTTATTTAAAACGTTTAGGTCCGCTTTAATAAATTTAGCGATCTTTATCACTTCATAGCAGAGTCGGTGTTAGTTTTACTAAAAAAAATTATTTATAAAAGTTGTTTGTCTCATTAAATAGAAAAAGTTAGAATTTTTTCCCGTCCAAAAATTCCAATTTTAAATTTGAAGCTTACGTTTACACGAGCGTTGCGAGTGAACGCTTGGGCGGATAACGTTGTCCAACGAACCTGTCCTGGGCATTGGTAAAATGAACATGTGTACCAAATTTCAACTAAGTCGGTCAACTTTTACACAAGTTATCGTCATCCGTAGATTTTGTGACGCTTTTAGCGTGACGGTGATTTTGTGACGGTGATTTTAGTCGTTTTTTTCGGATTCACTCCCGGGCTCCAGAACGTGCCATAAGGAACTTCGTTCCAAAAATTGTGAGACCCTAATGGATGTGCTCAAGATTGTACTACTCACCAGCCGCCTGACATTGTTCTCAAACACACTGATTTCATTTACCAAAAGTAAAATACACTAAAACCTGCCAAAGTACCATGTAGTTTACAGTTTTACAATTTTGGCAATGGGCTAGGGGCCATAAAATCAACCAGAGAACACTTTCTGAGATTGGTTAGTTCATATAATATAGAATTCATTTCTTATAAGAAGTAGTCCCCTATTAATTAATGGTTATCTACAGTGTTGGGTCTTGTAGGGGTGAATAAAATTATTTGAAAATTATTTCATGTATGTGCTACTGGCTGCACTTCTTTAGATTGTTACTCCCTTTATAATTGCACTTGTGTCACCCCTACAAGACCCAACACAATAGATAGAACTCACTGTTAGAATTATTTTCAAGGTATTGTATGTTCAAGAACTAGAGAATGACATCTAAAGTGTCAGGATATAAACAATCTCAGATCCCCTCTCTAAGACACAGTAGATAATATCTTCAGGTTTTCAATACTACGTCTCAATCTCAGAAAAACATTTTAAAATGGAAAAAAAATAGGAGCACAAAAAAATGTAGTAGTTATCTCAAGAGCATCAACTTTAAACTAATCTTAGTGGCCATTTGGTAAAGGTTTTATTGTATTTTAATCCGTTTCATGTAAAAATGTTTGCAAGTAATGGGAGGGATACTCACTAGATGAAGCCGTATCGGTCGATATTCTGGTACTGCTGTATTTCGGGATCCTCCCAAGGGTCGATAATGGCTCCTTCCTTGCGTCCATGGCGATACCTTGCAACAATAGTTGCACGCTCTTCTGCAGCCCTCTGCAACAGCTCCTCTTCATTCATCACGCCATCCCCAACCAACTGTAACAACCATCATCATTTCATTAACTTACATTATACTACTCATACAATACATTTAATTCATTCACTATTACTCTACAATTATTTAAGGTTGTAGAAGGAAATATGAATTAGAAGTTGTTGGTGGTAGAAACCACTATCAATTACACTTTTTACACTAAAAAAAAGGGTGGATTTTGATCCACCTTTCATCACCTATGTTGCACTTTATAATAAGTAGGTTTCCACTTTTTACTACTTTTCACCTGCTGAGTGGTGAAAAGTAAATTAATTTCATTAGTTATCGACAACATCAAAGTATTAAGAACATGCTTAAAAAGATGTCATGTTTTTTTTTAATATAAATTGTAATGCAGCCGATCATATTTAAAGTCACAAACTCCTAGTAAGCGCACATGATGAAACAGGGCCACAGAGGCAACTATTTGATGAAGGTGAGTTGTAAAATATAAAACTTTTTCATTATTAAAGAAAAAAAAAATGAAATTTAAATTTTAAGTGTTTAGTAGTATTCATACTACGGAACGTTTTAATTTTAATATAAATAAAATTATAATTACTATTTACAACGGGAGACAGACAGAGAAAAATAGACTTCAGCACTGTGATTCGAACCACGGCCTCCTGTATTTCCAGTACAGATGCTCTTACCAACTAAAAGAATACAGGAGGCCCGTGGTTCGAATCCCAGTGCTGGAGTCTATTTTTCTCTCTCTGTCTCCTGTTGTTAATAATAATTATAATTTGATTTAAATAGAACTTATATAAAATCCCCCACTTATGATTTATAAACTAATTCAAATATGTAGCTAATATGTTGTAGATGAAATCAGTAGGGACTAAGTACTTACAAGACAAGAAGATGAGTGCTAAAACTACTCTCAAAAAAAGGTTTGAAGATTGGAGGTCCTTCAATCTCTTCAAAAGACAAGAAAAGATTCTTCTTTTCTTGTCAAAAAATAGACTTCAGCACCGTGACTTGAACCACGGGCCTCCTTTATTAAAAATTGAATTTCTAATTGATTGTACTAAGGTACAGGTACTAATTGGGTACTTTATAATTACAAGGGTTATCTCTCGGTGTAGTCATTAATGTTGACTTCTAGACTTGTGGAAAAAAAATTTGAAACCTTAATTTGAAACTAGGTATCGTTATCGACAGAGGAAATTATTCTTCAGTATAGCTTAGTTGGCTAGAGCGTCTTTACTGGAAAAAAAGGAGGCCCATGGTTCAAATCCCGGTGCTTTTCTCTATCTGTCTCTTGTTGTAAATAGTAATTATAAATTTGATTTAAAAGAAAAAAATTGGTCTGAGACTAATTAGTTTTTGTAGGTACATTTAATTATTATTGAACATTATATCAAAATTTATCATAAAAATTCTTCTCTCTCCCCCCCCCCCCCCCCCCCCCACATTTAAAGCTATTTTCTCAGGAATTAGATTTTTCCTGGGAAAACGGCTTATACCGTTAGATTCGTATTTAAATGGACTACATTTTAGATTTTTTTTAATCAAAATCATCGAAACCGTTTTTTGAGAAATCATTTTTTTCTTTACGTTTTTTCAGAGTTTTCTAACGCCCAAATTTGGAGCTAAAATAAATTAGCTAAAATTCATTTCTCAATTCCGCCTCAGGGTATAATAATTCTTAACATGCATGCCCAATTTCGTCAAAATCGGCCCAGTAGTTTAGGCTCTAGGTATTTGCACAACAGTCGACAAACAGACATTTCGTTAAACCCATTTTTTGGACTCAGGGGACCTCAAAACGTGTAAATCCATGAAAATCTCAAAATCAAATTTTCACTCCATCACAATACTTTCTCTTTATATGAGAAAGTATAAGTATTGGGAAGTTAAGAGTAAAGTAAGTATTGGGAGTGACACACTAACACCGTGTCCACTACATGTATAGTAGTTATATATGCCCTCTGGCTCTCCACTAGCTGTTGTGCCATCGAGTTATTTAGTTAGTTTAGTGGGAACAAACCCCCTATTTACCCTCTTTTTCCCCTCTATCCTTTTCTAGCGCACAGTCTATTTACACTCATTATTCTTCTAACCTAGTTTCACGCACTGTTTAGTATATATCCTATTCTTTCATCTCTTTCTAGTTGTTTGTTTACAAAACTTTTTTTAATAATATAGAAAGATAATCATAATAAGGAAAAAAAGATAGAAGCACTAAATAAAAACAATTTATAATAGTGATAAGCTATCAGGTGACAAATTATTGATAAAAATGCGACAGATTAGAATGTATCTCTGCTTGAATGTAACACCAGCTGTTTCCAAAATTTAAGCATTTTTTTTAAGCGTTTTGCACTATGCTCTCTCTTTTAAGCGTTTTCATACAAAAAAAAAAAAAAAGAAGTAAGATTTATAAATCAGATTAACAAACTTAAAGGGTTTTAAAAGTAATATAACACGGTATCACAGACTATGCATTTGTAATTTCACAAAATATAACACATTTAAATATAAAAGTATTTTCTTTTGGAATGTTTATGCGAAAATGAGATATAAGCTGCATCTTTAATTAAAATTATAATTATCTAAGGGAGACATACAGAGAAAAATAGACCCCAGCACCAGGACTTGAACCACAGGCCTTCTATATATCCGTTACAGGCGCTCTTACCAACTGAGCTATACTGGAGAATGATCTTTCTCTGTCGTTACCGATACAAATTCCCGAATCCCAGCTGTCAATCTTTCTACAAGTCTAGCCAGCTAAATATTCACGGCAATAGAACTAGACCGAGAATTAACGCTTACAATTATAAAGTACTCAATTAGTACCTGTACCTAGTACAAACAATTAGAAATTTAAGTTTTAGGTAGTATTCTTACTATGGAAAGATAGGAGGCCCGTAGTCAAGTCTTGGTGCTGGGGTCTAGTTTTCTCTGTATGTCTCCCGTAGTTAATGATAATTATAATTTGAATTAAATTAAAATTTAATCTTTCCATCGTAAGAATACTACCTAAAACTTAAAAATTTGAATTTCTTTCTCTTTGAATGTTTAATTAAGAAACTTTCAAATTAATATTGAAACTTTTTTCAGTTGACTGATAAATTTTGATATTAAACCTATTACAATTATCAGGTTCAAACAAAAAAAAAACATTTATGATTCTATTAAGAGTGATGTGACAGCTAATTCATGTATTACACTATTTAAGAGTGAGCTCATTCTACACTGCTGCAATCATGAGTCCATCACCCACAATAGAATAAAAGGATGCTATGAATTGTTATTTGATTATTTGTTAAAAATTAATACCTTTTATAAT
Source organism: Gerris lacustris (assembly GCA_951217055.1). Lineage (NCBI taxonomy): Eukaryota > Metazoa > Arthropoda > Insecta > Hemiptera > Gerridae > Gerris > Gerris lacustris. The sequence continues at coordinate 79,749,736 of OX578279.1, forward strand.
TGTTCTACAATTTATATAAAAACCTTTATATTATATTGTAATACTTTCATCAATTTATTTCACACGCTTTTTTAAACCAGAATCACTTCTTTGGTGGTAGAGATTTTATTTATTTATTTTTTTTATTTTTTCAAATTTTCGTTTATTTATTTATTTTATTTTTGTATAAAACCTATTTTTACGATTTACAAACATATCTAAAGAGTTGTTCTGATTAATTATATTCATTGATACTCACTAATAAAAACATATTAAAAAATATTGAACAAGAATATCAGGAGAAAAAAATTGCTATTTATTAATAAAGCTGATAACTACAAATGTGAGATGATAAATTAGGGGTCAAGAACATAGTTATCACCTATTTTTTAAAAAAGCTTTTTTTTTTTTAAAGATTAAATTTTATTTTTGGATAAAATTAAATGTATTCCTAATAATAGTTTAAATTTTTATAGAGGAACAAAATTATCAGCATAAATTGCATACCTTTGCATTTGAAACTAATTTATTAGGAAACCTACACCAGGATTAGAACTAGTATTAAGAGGGTATTTGCATTTTTTTAGTGCATTAAAAAGATATTTAAATCAGAGGGAAGCTAACTTTTCATTACAACGTTTCCATATGTTTAAATCCAAATTGAATCCTGATTTGGGATTTAACAAGTTCGGTGTTTCCATGAGTGGTATTGAATCCGTATTCAATACGTAATAAAAAAAAAAAAAAAATACAGGTTATAAATAATTTTGTAACTTTCACCTTTTATAACCATGTTTTTTTATTACGTATTTTGACAGATTTGACTTAAGTTTCTACAGAAACACGCTAGGTGCGCTCACACCCACGCTCTGCGCATGTCAGGATCGAGTTCAGGTGTTTTCATGCAAATCAATCCAGATATGATCTCAGAATTTAGTGTATTGTATCAGGATCGGTATCATATTTAATCCGTATTGAATCTAGGTTTCCATGGACAGTTTGAATCCAAAAACTGTATTCAACCCGTATTCAATCCGTATTTAAACATCATGGAGACTTAGTACATGCCACCCTCCCTATTTTCTCTAAGTGACAAACTTGGGCCCCTCCCATGGCTGGCTAAAGGTACATCCAATTTTGGTATTTTAAAATGAGAGGAGTAATTTCAACATTATTTTTTTTAACACCATGGTTCTACACGCTTTGTGCTCCTGCGAGGGACCACAATCCTCAATATAATTATAATTACTATCAAATTTTATGTATAATTTATGGATATATAATATTTATATATAATTTTTTTAAGGGTTCTCCTATGCACCACTAAGCACTTAAGAAATACTTGTAGTTTTATCGCAACAGAATTTGTTTATGGGCATGTTCTTTGTCGTCCGCTGCAGATATCATAAAGCTTTAAAGGGTTATAACAAAATGGTATTGTGACAGGTTCTATCAGTTGTCAAGAGTGTATTATTATGTGGCAACTTTTGTTTGTTGATTAGACAAACAAAACTAACAACTATTGTTTGAATAATACTGCCCAAAACAAATGAACATTTAAACACTCTTTGACAATATATTGCTCAGGCTGCAGAGCTACGAGTATGCTCAGATATAAATAGGGTGCAAGAACATTACTAGCAAGCAAGTGCAATACATACATAATCAAAAGTATACAAACAATACATTTAAAAAAAAAAGATTAATTGTCTATTAATAAATTTAAACTAGTAATTAATTGCCTAGCAGTTTAAATAAAAAAAAAGAGATTATCTACATATTCAAAACTTAATATATATTCAATAACTCTGCTGTTATTTGCGCGATATTTCAGCCTTACTTGGGCCATTATCAAGCTTAATAATCTTTTAGATCATCCAAATAAAAAGGTCAAGTATGTGCTAGTCAAAACACAGCGAGGGCAACACTGTATTGTTTAAGTAGTGCCTATTGATGGTGCTTTTTAAAATGTTTAAAAGCCTACTTTGAACTATCCTATGGGCCTGATATTCTCAAAATACATAAACAAACTAACTTCTGATAAAGTATATTTTGCCACTGAACCGGACTATAAACATATAAATACATCGAAAAGAGCATAATTATAAAAATAAATGTATTTTGTCATTTTTTCTTTTTTTTTTTTTTCGTAATTTTCAAAAAGTGGTATCTCTACTTTTGGTCGAAGAATGTTCAGGAATTTTTTCAGATTTTTTGCACTTTAGGGGGACACTTCAAACTCGCCTACGCTTGTCCTGTCAAAGCTTATAGCCAAAAATTATATATTTTTGTAATCAGCTAAACGTACCCTTTCATATGATACCCCACACGGTTTCCAAAAAAAAAAAAGTTTAACCCTTAAGTTTTTTTACCCTAATTTTTTGACATTTTTTTTTTTTAAGATTTTTTGCTATATTTTTAAAATGTGATGGTAGGTACTATACACTTATATTCCAAATTTCAAAATGATTGGACGAAAGGTGTAGCCGTGAGAGCAGGCGACAGACGGACAGACACACACAGGAAAATATAATTGCTTTTGCTTTTGCCTACGGACCCTAAAAATCTTCTACTTAATTTTGGAATAATCTTAAATTATTCAACACATCACAGTACTACCTTTGTCACTAAACCTTATCCATATTTTTGTCGTAAAAAGTAATCTTCATGAAAAATATAATTAATCTTATTCATGATACTTTTAAGGTGTAATAGTACATTATGCGTCGAGTGTGGAAAGTAGCATTTTGCATGCGAGTGTGGAGTTTGCACCCAAGCGACAGCGAGGGTAGTAAAACCACATGAGCAATGCAAAATGCCGTTTTCGCACGAGATGCGTACCGTACTTTATCTACGATTGTTAGATTTAAATAATAAATACAGAAAAAAATAAACTTGCTATATGTAAGTTCGTATCTCTCTCTCTTGATAAAGATGGCATTAATTCTTGAGTTGTATTTTTTGCCGAATTAATAATTTCTGGAGGAGTATTATTCTCCACATTTTCGTCAAAGTCACTTGATTCACTCATTGTTTTTCGCTAAAAACTCTATTAGACTCTAATCTCTAAGAAAAGAACAGCAAATTAGTTTTGTTAAATGTAAACAAACTCTCTAATCGTGCGTAAAGCTGAAGAATTCCTCTTCTTTACCGCCCTAGGGTGGTAAAGAAGAGGAATTCTTCAGAACTATGAGACGCATGAGCAATGAATACAAGTATGTAAAGAATCACTTTCTACGGATCTAAACAGAGATGCAATGTTTATATTTCGTATCAATCGTAGATAAAGGAATATTATTATCTTAATTATATTGTTTTAAGTACTTCATTTTAGCTTTGGTTTTACATAGTTTAATCATATTGTCCTTCAATTTAAAAATGTTTTTTCCAATCTCATTAGGATTACTAGTTAAGATCTTAATCTCTTTATTTAAATTGGGTAGAACTCCAGTGTACGGAATTGTGTACCCTGCCTGAAATTTATTATTAGACTAATTTTTTAAGGAATTCCGTCTATATTCTTTAAAGATAATATTTCTTATTTCTATTCACTGCAGAAATAATATACATTTGTCTAAATAACTTTTGGACAAAGGAATATCACTCCTGAGGTGTCATTATAAGAAGGGGCACCGTATACTGTAGTTCAGCCTAGGGTAAATAAGCTGCTTCTCCAGAAATATATGTAGTCTCCAATGTTCATAATCCATCGTTCTTGGGTATCTTTGAACTTCCCAAAAATATTTATGAAGTAGTGAAGTTTATAAATATATATTCAATAACTCTGCCGTCTGTTCCAGGTCTTAAGGGTATAAATAAAAACTAAGTTTTTATATCAATATGTGATCAAAACTTAATTTTATCACCAAACACACTCCACCTCTCTTAAATATATCAGGTAATTCAGACAACAAAGGTATTTCAGGGGCAACATAGACTTTTTAGCAACTGCTTGTTAATCAAATTTGTACAAGATAGTGCAATTTAGATTAGAGATATAGTGCACTAATATTTGTTCACTGAAAAAATAGAAAAAAAATGTAGAAACCAAGGTATTGTAACAGGATGACTGATATCGTCGGTTATTTTTTAAAGGTAAATCAATATAAGATAAGGGTAGAAGGGCGAGTGATGACACATCTTCACTTCCGAATATTACATAGCAGTATAAAAAGCCCTAACCAATATGAAAAAGTATTTTATAAGGATTGTACGTCATTAATAATAATTAGGGAAATAAGCTTAGACCAGTTTGCACACCTTAGCCCATTCTTGCTTTAAATCACCGACAAGGCTTATGAGCCCTGGGAAAACTTCCCCTTCCTTAGATTCTAGTAAACATTGTATAACTTAAATTTAATCATTATTATTCAAACCTGTAATATTCATGTTGTCTAATTCTATGTACATATTTATACTTCCTTTACACTTCTAGACCTAGAGCTTGGCCCTAGCTCTTAATCCGATTGGAAACCCGTCACACCCGCTTTTCCACGAATCCCACACCCTTCCCGACCTTATTTCCTAAACACATACCACCTTACCTTCTCGTCAGTCTAAAAATATAAGGCACTGAAGATAGCCGTCATACTCTATATACCTGTTATATTTTAGTATTTTAGAGGCTGAAACCGGTCTGATTTAGAATTAAATTTAAATATTGTGGTCAAGACAAATAAACTTATATTTTATAATAAACAAGTGATACAAACCCTTCATTAAATCCATTAAATTATTCTCAAATTAAAATAATATTAGATTCTTTTCAATTTTATTTAATTAATATTCTGTAAATCTTAATTCCTAAGAGCAGATTTCCCCAAACTTCTAAAAACAGCAGATACTTTTTGTAGATATTCTTATCAAATGTTTTACTTGTGTATTATTCAATAGTTTAATAATGAATTAATTATTATTAACAGTGTAGACGAGGGATCTCCAACCATTCTGGTTGAACACTTAGCCATCAGACTTTACAATCGTAGGGGGGGGTTAATGGGGGTGGCAGTGTAACCTGATGCCAGATCGTAAGAAATGAAGGCACTCACTTCAGCCACCTCAAGTCTCAGTCAACGCCTTCACGTAGCCTTAAGCGGGCGCCCCTGTTAAGTCAACCTTCGTGCTTGACAACAGAGATTGACCGCAGACGAAACTGGCATCCGAGATAGGCGGATGTCAGGAAAACTTATACACCCTATCCAACGCATACAACATTACACTGACATGTTTACACAAACAAAGTCCAAGGACAGTAGAGGCATGCTACTGGGGGGAGTAGCGACCCCCGGACATTCTAGCTCATAACCATGCCCATCACAAACATATATACTACAAGGGTCAATATTGTCGAGGAGAGCACTGAGAGGACCCGAGGGGACCGGTCCTGGGTGGAACAGGACGGGTGTGGTAGCGCATTAAAAACGGTCTTAGACACGCCGGCCACCTCATAGTCAGGGTCCCACCCTTGCTGTTTTATTACGTAGCCTAGTGTAGGGGGCTGACCCATCAGGAGGTGAAAATCCTAGAGGGCGATAGTAGTGCCAGGTAGGCGCCTGGGTAGGGCCCTGCTGTCGCTCTCGGGGGGCTCTTGCGCGGCTACCGTCCTGGGGAAGCACAGGGATTAAACTGGACCTCTGGGAAGACTTAGTTGCTCTATTAGACAGTACACCCACCCAGCATAACAAACATTAAAACACTTTTACACGATATTTTTTTATCACAAACATGGAGCCAGCAGACGAAACCCCCGTTACAGTGTCTAACATTTTACAGGAGGAATCAGGGTCCCCAACCCTAATGAGCAAGGACAGGACAGAGAGTGAGATAGAGGACATTCTACTGGAGGAGAGGGAGGACCAACCGGGAACTTCCCAACCCCCAGTGATGGAGGCAGGTTCCACATCCCCGACCAGCCTGGAGGCTGACCCCAACAGGTCGGACTCCACTGGGTGGGAGGTGGAACACAATCAAAGGAGGAGGAAATCTTCTAAGAAAAGGAGGCAGAGAGAGAGGCAGAAGAGCAAGGCAAGGGAGGATAGGGAGAGGAAGGGGGAGGTAGGGACCTCGCAAGGGGGCCCAGCTTCCCACACCTCGACCCATATCCAAAAGCCCTCAAGGAGACCCAGCGGGAAGACCTCGGCAAAGGAGGAATTCCCAACCCTGGAGGCGGCCAACAAGGTGGAGAGGATGAGAGCACCGCACGCCCCCCCAAGGAAGACGACGAGGGGTCCAGGAGCGAGGGATGCTGCTAGGAGGACGTGGAAAGAGGCGAGAAGGACCTTCAACCTCCCCACAGCCCCCAAATCGGTCTTGGAAAGCGAGGGACCTACCACCACACCCTCGGCCGAGAGCAACAAGAGACCGAGGGGAGCTATGGGGACCCCTTCTTCAGGTGATCTCACCCCCAAGAGGGTGAAAGAATCAGGTATATCCCCCCTTAAAAGGGAGGATAGTGACAAGGCGGACACCACGGCTGCTCCGATCCCCGACGCAGAAGGACAAAAGAAAGAGTCCTACAGAGATATTGCTAGGGGTAAGGACATGCAGTTCGTGGTACTCTCAAGTAGAGAGGGAGGTATAGTTACCCAAAGAGAAGGAGAAATGCTGCGCAAAAACCTGACAAGGTTTTCCTTGGAAAGCATGGGCAGCAGGGAAAGGACCACAGGCATTGTACTCAGGTTCTGGCAATCAGGAATAGTGGATCCTGGTTGGTTCCTGGTCACTGCGGTTGATGCCGAATCGAGAGACTGGACGATTCGGAACTGGGAGCCAACCCCCATCGAGGAGATCACATTTAAGGTCTTCTCACAGAAGGATGCTCCCTGGCCGACGAAGATCGGCATCAACATCAGAGAGGAGGAGAAGCCTGATCCCGAAGAAATCAGGCTAGAAATGCATCTTCGAAACAGGATTCCGGGGGCCCTAGACTGGAAGCTGGACCACATTGCTGGTGAGCCGGGAAACTGGCACGTCCTCATGTGGATCCCTAGAGCTTCGGTTAGGGCCCTCGATGAGGTTAAGTGGCGCGTCTTCCTGGGCCTGATCTCCATGGTGGTTCATCGGGTCCGAGGAGGACCAGCCCCACCCCCCCCACCAGCAGACAGGAGGACTGAGGTTAGAAGGAGAGTTGAGGAGGGCGAAAGGAGGACTGAGGACAGAAGCCGGAGGGAACTCCCGGCCACCAGGAGGGCGGAGAGCCACCGGAGACCCAGGGACGACTTTAAGCCGGATCGCCGGTCCCGCGTGGCACTGCCCCTCCCCTCTAGGAGGACGGAGAGGAGTCACCAGAGATCCGACGAGGACAGGGAGAAAAGGAGGCAGAGTGCTAGCGGCAGACCACCTCACCGTGAGGGTGGTAGCCGCAGGCAGAGCCAATAGAGGATGATTGAGGTAAAACACATTAATTTACAGCACAGTCAAGACGCTGTAGGAGAACTACAGAGAGCCTTGACTGGAATAGGGTCATTAATAGTGTTAATTCAGGAACCTTATGTTTATAGAGGTGAGGTGAGAGGGATGAGGAGGTCTGGTCAGAGGCTCGTGGTAGGAGGAAACGAAGGACCAGACGAGGCGAACCCCAGGACTTGTATAGTGGCATCGGAGGACCTGAAGGTAACACCCATACCCCAATTAGGGACCCGAGACGCCACAGCAATTATCCTGGAGTATAAGGTTAAAGGTTTAGTTAATAAGGTGATCATGGCAAGTCTATACTTGCCATACGACAGGCAAGACCTTCCCCCAACAAGGGAACTGACCAATATTGTCAGATTCTCAGAGGAGAAGGCCATTCCAGTAATAATTGGTTGCGACGCCAACGCGCATCACCATGCCTGGGGCAGCACTGACTGCAACAGCAGAGGTGATGCGCTGTTGGAATTCTTAGCATCCACAGATTTAGAGGTAATGAATAGGGGAACGGAACCAACTTTTATAAACAGAATCCGTTCACAGGTAATAGATGTCACAATGGCATCTAGGAGGATATCTGGAAAAATTGAGGGCTGGCACGTAACATCAGATATTCTGCTGTCGGATCATCGCATGGTCACCTTCTGTATCCAGATAGATGAAGTAGAGGTAACACCGCAGAGGCACCCAAGGAGGACGGACTGGGAAACCTTTGACAGGGAACTCGGAAACCTCCAAGGAGTGACCAAAGAGGCATTAACTGACCCCGAAGCTCTGGAAAGGAAGGCAGCGGAACTGAGCTTGTATATAAGGGAAGCCTACCAAGAAGCTTGTCCCCCCAAAACTAGTGTCCAAAAGGTAGCCACTTGGTGGAACAAAGGACTAGATAAGCTCCGTAGTAAAGCGAGAAAAGCCTTTAACAAGGCCTTCAAGAATAAAGAACCAGGAGAGGAGCTATGGGACAGCTTCAGGGGGGCTAGGAGGGAATTCAAAAAAGAAATAAGGAATCGCAAGAGAGCTGGCTGGAGAGACTTCTGTAAGGGAATTGAGTCCCTACCAGAGGCAACCAGACTGGCAAGAATCTTAAGTGGTGAGGGTAATGGTAGAACTTTAGGCTCCATTAAAAGGCTAGACGGTACCTGGACTCTCAGTGTAGAAGAAACACTAGAGTACCTCCTACTCACCCACTTCCCAGGAGAAGGAAACGAGGTCGGTGACTCACTAGGAGAGGCTCCAGGCGTAGAGACGAACTGGGACCTGGCGACCCGCCTAGTAACCAGAGAGTCCATAAAATGGGCCGTCGACAAATTTCACCCATTTAAGGCACCTGGACAAGACGAAATATTCCCAGCACTAATACAAAGGGGTATGGATCGTCTATTATCCAGTATAGAGGCAACTTTCAGGGGCAGTATAGCTATGGGCGTGGTACCGGAAGTGTGGAAAGCAGCTAGGGTAGTTTTTATCCCTAAACCAGGCAAGAAGGACTATACACAGGCTAAATCCTTCCGACCCATAAGCCTTACATCCTTCATGCTAAAGACCCTTGAAAGGATAGTAGATAAATACATAATAGAGGAAATTCTACCCAGAAAGCCGCTGCATGCTAATCAGCATGCATACTCAAAGGGGAAATCGACTGAAACAGCTCTCCACGCGGCCACTTCTAGGATAGAAAAGGCAATGCACAAAGGAGACTACACTTTAGCCCTCTTCTTTGATGTAGAAGGAGCCTTCGATAAGGCAAAATCTAGTAATATAAAGGAGGAACTGACGCAGAGGAATACTCCCCAGGTTATCATCAAATGGATAATATCCTCCCTAAAAGGGAGGAAAGTTAGTTCATCAATGACCGGCACTAAAGCATCTAGAGTGGTGTCAGGAGGGTGCCCCCAGGGCAGCTGCCTCTCGCCACATCTGTGGTGCCTGGTGATGGATGGACTTATGAGGAAAATGACCGAGGAGGATATCTATTTGCAGGCATATGCAGATGATGGACTAGTCCTGATTAGAGGCAAGTTCCTAAGTACCTGCTGTGAAAGGATGCAACGAGCTTGTAGGATAATTGAAGGATGGTGTAGAGAGGTAGGACTCTCAGTCAATCCATCAAAGACTGAGATGATAATCTTCACTAGGAAAAGGAAACTTGTGGATTTCAAAGCTCCCAAATTGCTGGGGCATGAGCTTACTTTGGCCAACGAGGTAAAATACCTAGGTATTACCTTAGACCAAAAACTAACTTGGAAATCACACTTGGACAAGGTAGTAGAAAAGGCTACGATAACCTTCTGGCAACTTAGACGAGCAGTAGGGAAGACATGGGGACTGTCCCCGAAAATCCTCAAGTGGCTGTACACCGCAGTTATTAGACCTAGGATTCATTACGGATCCCTAGTGTGGTGGCCTAGGACTGAGGTTGCCAGCTCGACTAAGGGGCTTAGCAAGGTCCAGAGGTTAGCCTGCCGTAGTATAACAGGGGCCATGAGGACTACACCTACGGCAGCCTTGGAAGCCTTAGTAGGAGTCCCCCCTCTCCAGCTATGGATCAGAGGAGAAGCCATCGCCTCGTATGTCAGACTAAGAGACAACGGACAATGGCTAGGTGAAAGGTCCGTTATAGGACACTTGGACATAGGAAGGTTCGCTGAACTTAAGGTCCCACTTACGGGGATCAGAACTAAAGGAGTGGACCATCAGCTTAAGCTGAAAAGGAAATATGAGGTAGAAATCCCACTCAGAGCCGATTGGGAATCAGGAGAGATTAAATTTGATACAGAGACTCTGGTGGCATACACGGACGGCTCAAAGAATGAGAATGGTATGTCAGGTGCGGGACTTTACTTAGAAAGGTCCGGCACCCAAGAGAGTTTCCCACTAGGAATATTTACCACAGTCTTCCAGGCCGAAGTCTACGCCATCCTAGAGGTGGCAAGAAGGCAAGAGGTGGTAGAGGCGAGAACTAAAAAAGTAGTAGTATGCTCGGATAGTCAAGCAGCACTTAAGGCACTCTGCGCTCCCAGTGCAGACTCAGCACTGGTCAAAGAATGCCAAGAGGCCTTAGAGACGCTTGCAGAGTTAAAGAAGGTTACTCTGCTTTGGGTTCCTGGACACACAGGAGTACCGGGAAATGAAAAAGCAGATGAAATAGCAAAAAGGGGTGCCTCCATGCCATTCTGCGGACCAGAGCCCGCTATTGACTGGTCCAGAGGTCAAACCAAATCGGCCATCAAAATGTGGATCTGGGAGGAAGCAGGGAAGGTGTGGACAAGAACTGAAGGATGCAGGCAAACTAAGATGATGCTGCCTAAGCTAGATAAAGGGAAAACCAGATGGCTCATGGGACTGAGTAGACCCAACCTAAGAAAAATGGTGGGGGTCTTAACAGGTCATTGTCAACTAAATAGACATCTGGCACTATTAAAGATTGAAGAGGACCCCACATGCCCAGTATGTGGTGAAGGAGAGGAAACAGCCTACCACCTGGTGGGAGCTTGCGAAGGACATGGGAGACTACGCTTTCACACCTTAGGATCAGGGATTATCAGAGAGGAGGAACTTGTCACACTTAAATGGCAGGATATCCTCTCCTTTATTACCCAAACTAGGAGACTTGAGGGTAAGACTGAGGTGGTTCGATGGGCGTGAAAAACCAGGGGTTGGCAAAAAGGACCCGAGTGCGGTCTAGTTGCCAGGCTTGGCCTCCCCGCCCCCTTACTACTACTACTTACAATCGTAGGGAATATTCATTTTGGCCAAAAAAAACTCAATAAGAATTGCGTTGATCTTAAATGATTAAAGAGAACTTATTCCTATGCAATTTTTTTTAGTTTATTAGTTAATTTTTTGGGCGGAATGGAGGCCATTCCAATAGGTTGGAGACTCCTGGTGTAGAAAAAAGATTAATAATTACAAGATAAAAAGAACTTTGAATCATATGTAGAGTTGATAATATTTGTTATTGTTATATATCATGTTAGTGCGAATTTATTTACTTCATACAAATGACAACCGACTTGACAGCTGATCTTAAACCTACAAATCTTTGTACAATAGATCTCGCCAACACAGAATCTAAACTGTTCCATCAATATGCCCCTGTGTAGGGGACGTAAGAGAAGAAAGATGAGTACAAGTAGAGAAGTACAGATGCAGAAAAATTAAACCGATACCTAGGACATAAGTGTAAACAAACCTGGTTGTCAGTCATCAATTAATTTATTTCTTTGTTTACTTTTCCTGTTTCGCTGTCATTCAATGATTATCTCTAAAAAAAACATAACAAAAAGGCCTGATATAATCATTCTTGAACATTTTAACAATTTTCTCAGCCATACCAGGTACTAAAAAAATCGTAAATTTGAAACTCGTCAAGTGAAGATTGTAAATATGGGTCACGTCAAAACAAATAAAATAACTTGCGGATTTTTTTCCAGACTAACTTTCCATACAGCAAAATTTGCTGAAAACGAATTAAATTCTGCTGAAAGATGGCTAAAAGTAAATAATGTATTGTCATTGTGTTCTGAGCTATTCTAAAAGTTTCAAAGGTCTAGCTACTCAGGAAGTTAGTTAAAAATTGATTGCAAGATTTCTACTGGACAAACAAACAAACAAACAAGAAAGCAAGCTAATAAAAACGTAGTAAAAAATGTTAGCTTTGTTTTGCAATATTCTCTACTTTGTGATACTTACATTAACAATTTGTTAATTTAATTATCACATACAAATCAATAAATTATCAAAATATGAATAAAAAAATGTGAATCCGTGTGTTTTAATAATCTCTAGAAATAGATGTGTGAACAAAGAGGTTTCAAACTACATAATTGACTTATTGTAGTTGATAAAATAGTTAAAAATTGCTACTTTAGTAGTCAAAAATTAGGAAACAAACTAACAGTAAACAAATAAGTAAATAGACAATAGGTACTAATAAAAAACTACTAAAAAAATAAAAAACTAAACATTAAAAGAAAATAAACAAAAACAATAGATAAAAATAATAACAATGAAAAAATGTGACATGAATAATAATAATCTTGTACTGAATCATCCAATTCAAGGAATTTGACTTATGAGTCAAAACAAATAAAAAATTAAATTTAATAATTTCAAAATGAATTACCTAATAAAAATTTACACATATTTTAGCAATCAAAATCATCAGGATTAATCTAATATTGACTGATAAATTTTAATAATTATCAATTTACAAAAAAATGATAACATCAGTACTTCGTATATTTTTATAGTAAAACACCTAAATAATATATTACGAGAATAATAATAGAACATTCTGTAATTAAAAATACATGTAGAAATAGGGTTTTTATGTTGAAGGGAGTAATATAATTATTTTAAGAACGTTTTTTAGTTTATCATTTAGTTTTTTATTTTTCCCTACAATCAAATGATAAAAAATAGATTAATGACAATTAATAAAAATAGAAAGAGGCTGACCGAAAATAAAAAAAATGCAAATTGATAACAATATCCTGAGGAAAATCTTTTATTTATACCAATAAAAAATTAATAACGGATCATATATTATACATAATAAGACATCGTAACAGTACTTAATGATTTAAATAATGCAAATTTTATGCAACAAAATTATGTAGGATTCTTGATTGGTTATGGTCGAATTACTTTTAGGTAGAATTTAAAACCAAGATTAATTTACAGTAATTAATTAAATAAAGCAGTTATGTTGAAATGTAATAAGCAAGTGAAAATTCATAAAATTAATTCTTAAGGAGCGGTAATGAAAAGAAACGAAGAAACAAATAGAATCGTGTAGGTAGATTATTTTGTTTTAATCGCGGCTCATTAAAATTTAAAGAACTAGGGTCACATGAGAAATTTATTTTTTAGTAAGTTATATAAAATGAACAATACAAAACACAGTATAAATCGAGTTAAAGAGAAATCGTTTGAATTTCGCAATGAGAATATACATGGCTTTATTAAGGTAAATAACAATAAAATGATGTGATTAATAGCTAATGCAATGACAACTTCCAAGGGAGTGTCCTACCGTTTACTTCCGAGTAAACAAAATTTCCATCAAGATATACGAAAGTACAGTTGAAACAAATCTAAATAAGATAAAATAATTAAAATAAAGACCTTTATTAGGTTGTCAACTCAAGCTAACAGCACACTGGCCAGCGAAATCGGAACCTGCCACTACATTGATGATAAGGAACTTGGCACTCGTCTTCTCACATAATAGAACTGACCGCAATCATCGGCACAAAATTGATCGAAACTTATAATTACAAATAAAACCGAAACAAAAGCGATATAATTATAAGAAAAGAAAAATAGGAATGTAAACCAAAATCGAAATGTATTTCCGTGTATTATCTCTCAACTCGAAGAAGCAGTGGTTTCAAGACATCAGCTGATACTGATGCATGTTTCAAGATAATTTAATTAAATTTCATACATCATTTTTTAATATTAAGTCAAATAAAATAATTTAAATGGTAAAAATACAATATTTTAACTTATAATATAAGTGAGGATAAAATAATAAGTGAATTTTTCTTTTAAACTAAATAAAAAACGAAATACAAACGACGAAGAAGAAAAAGCCGAAGTTGGTCACACTGTATTTAGCCAAAACGTCAACTTGGGAAGGGCAAGTTTTGGTTGTTTTGTGTCATAACCTTTACATTATTTTACGTGGATGTTTCTTTTTGTTTTGTCGAATTAGTTTATCTACTGTTTATTGTTAATTATTATAGTGTTAAAAATGGTATCGATGGTACGTTACTATTACTGTGACATATTTATGATTAATTTAGCATCTAAATGTATGATAGTCTATATTTTTATGTATTTACATACCGTGTTTGCCTTTTGTTCTTGGCCTGGCTTGGTGATAATGCCGGGTATGCAATGTGTTATCTCAATGCTCTATTATAATTTCAGGGTATTGAATCCATGGCGAGGTATATTTCTCCAGTGAATCCTTCTGTTTTCCCTCATCTCACTCTCATCCTACTTGGAATTGGAGTTTTCTTCACCGCTTGGTTTTTTGTATACGAAGTCACCAGTACCAAGTTCACAAGAGATATTTTTAAGGAACTGCTTATCGCCTTGGTAGCCGCTATATTTTCTGGATTTGGAATTCTTTTCTTATTACTATGGGTCGGAATATATGTATGAGGTGAGATCCTTAACTCATTTTGTGAAATACTTTATAGCAATTGATGTTATCATGTCTAACTACACAGTTACCAGCCTTGTCAAAATAATAGTCACAAGTTTTCTAAATTAGTTATTGCTTTAGATATCTCTTGATCAATTTTACTTCCCTCTTAAATGTATGACGAACTTTGAAAGTAGCATGAATATTCAACTAAATTATTCAATTAAGCTGGAGCTGAAATCGTTATTTGAATATTAGTATTAGTCATGTTAATGTAGTTCTTTTCTTATTGTGACAACGTGGCATAATTACTCTTGTGTGTATAAATTATAATATTCCTTAGTTTAATCAACTTTAAAGCCGAAGGGGCATAATCTCTTCGAGGTACCTAAATTTTGATGTGTAAAAATAGTGTGTTGTGGACTTGGTTACCACATTCTAATACTTAGAATTACTTTTAATATATCTAATTGATATCTTAGGATGTCAACTTCAGATGAAATGTTTAACATATAGTGACTATCCTAGAAATTCTGTGCATTCAAGTAATTCATTTTATTTTTGGAATTGTTTACTAATCTTTAAAACATAAGGAAATAACTTTGCTGCCAAATTTTTACTTCAATTCTATAAATCAATTATTATTTATAGGGGGTAGGGATAGAAAAGTTAGATATTTTTATTGTTTGTTTTGATATTTTTACCTGTTAAACTTTAGTCTAATAAATTGAACTTTTCTCTCTTAATTACAAAAATTAATTGCCCAATATTGATAGTCCAGGAGATAGCGTGCAAAAAAAGTATCTGACTAACATCAAGCTAGAATTATGTGTATAAGTAAATCTTTTGGTGCCTTTTAAGAATATGTGGTCGGCTAAGTTCGTCTGCGGGACATAGCTTGGCAATAGGCATTTGAAAAATAAACAAACCGGTGGAGAGCGGCCATGTCTCGCCCTTGTTGGTGGGCAATGTGATTTTCATGATCCTGAGTACAAACTTAGTTAGTAGACCAAAAATCAAGTTGATGGTAGTTAGTCACTTAATAGGAGACATCTTTGATTTGGAGTAATATTTGACAAACTAACCTAATAAGTGTCAAGCTACCATCAACTTAGTTTTTGGTCTACTAACTAATTTCGTACTCAGGATCATGAAAATCACATTGTCCACCTAAAAGGGCGGGACATGGCCGCTCTCCACCGGTTTGTTTTTTTCAAGCCTATTGCCAAGCTATGTCTCGCAGACGAACTTAGCTGACCACATATTCTTAAAAGGCACCAAAAGATTTACTTATACACAAAAGTCTAGCTTGATGTTCGTCAGACACTTTTTTGCCCGCTATCTCCTGGACTATGATCCTTCAAATTAGTCTTCCAAAAATTACATGGAAAAAATAAAGGGTTTTCAACCTTTATTTGTCACTGCCCTCGTCGTTTGCTTCCCTAATGAAGTAATAACTAAAGTAAATATTTGCATTTGTTTGTATTTCAGATGTACAGATTTGCGTCTAATATCCACCTCTCTTCACATTCCCCGTGGATCAACACCTATGGAGAAAGCTATTTCACCAGGCTGAAAAGTATAAATAATTGTAAATACCTCCAACAACATAATTTATTAAGGGTTTTGTATGAGTTTCATCGTCTGATTTTTTTTTGTTTTCTTATATTATACAAAGTTTTTATTTGATTAAATTGTAATACCACATTGGCAGTTGTATTTATATTTTACCTCAATCCCTGCTGGTTGAAGTCCTTACATTATTAACATATTGTGTTCTTAAGCATTTTCTAATATTAAGACACATCTAAAATTATTTGTCGGAACTTTTCTCATGTATACTTAATTCCATTATATTTCAAAGCTATCGACTAATTCATTAAATAATATTAATATCTAATTTATTTTAATTAATTAATAATTAATTTTATTAATTTATCTATCTATATTATTAAAAAAGTTTTGTAAACAAACGAGTTCAGTGAGAGTGATATATATACTTAACTGTGTGTGAGAGAGTTAGGAGATACCAAGGTGTAGTCCGGAGGGAAAAGGGGAAGAGCTTGAGAGTGATATACTAAACTGCGTGTAGACAGAGTGAGAGAGATATATTCATTGGAGAAAAGGGGTAAGGGGGAGCTTGAGAGTGGTATATTGGAATGTCAGCAAGACAAGGAAAGTAGATAGTAGTGCGAATACTCCCACTACATCAGCCACTCTCCTTCTTCCCTTGTAATTCCATAACTAAGCACACACCTTGCAAAAAAAGATCGCTAAATCTAAATCAGTCCTTCTCAGGACTTTCTCAACAGCTCTTTTCAGGACTTTCTATAGCTAACGTGATATTTTACAGCATGTGTGTTTTTGTCATCATTGAAAAGAAACATGAGACCAATTTTAATGCTTCACTCTAGAGTGCCTCGTCACGGCAGCGGCCGCTTTTCGGGGGTTGACGAGCGAAGCGAGTAGGGGCGGAGCCCCCTAGTTATAATTAATTTTATTTTAATTAAATTTATTTTAATTAATTTTTAATATCCAATTTTTTATAAGAAGAGCTACACATTATTAACAAGTTACATAGCATGAACCTACTTAGCCACAAAAGCCCTAAGTAATAGTATAAATTACATAGCCATCACATAAAACGACAGAAATAAATAAATAATTCATATTATAGACTTAATTTACCTGAACTTTATAATTGTTATAAGTAAAATTAAACTTATGTCTGAGTACTCTAAAATAAAAACCGGCAATAACTATAACCTCTTCTTTGAATTAAAAGGAACTGTTTTATAATTAAGTTAAGATCTTTATCTCTTGATTTGGCTATTAACTGAATAGTCTTTGGAATGTGAGAAGTACCTGGCCCTGAAAAGTTGAAAGTAACAAGTCAGACAATCGATCATGTCCAAATAAGCATGTTTATTTCGATCCATCCTAATAGGCACGGACGATATTGTTCTTGTAGGAAGTAGCGCAGGAGAAATACAAACCATGCTTAACAAACTACAAGAAGAAGCAGGCAAAATAGGACTCAGGATCAACAGTAATAAGACTAAATTAATCAAGATGAACTCGAATGATGGCCATATATATCAAGGAATGAACCGGATAGAAGAAGTACAGGAGTTTGTTTATTTAGGAAGGTTAATATCGGTGGATGGAAGTATGAAGAAGGAAATATCGAGAAGAGTAGCAATGAGCTGGAATGCGTACAACAGATTCCGAGGTATTCTAAGATCCAAGATTGATATTGAAAAAAAAATAAAGCTATGGAAGAGTGTTGTATTGCCAGTCCTAACATATGGTTGCGAAACATGGACACTGAGTAAAGAAACCATAATGAAGCTAAGGGTCACTGTTAAGGCAATGGAAAGAAGTATGATCGGTATCACCAGAAGAGATAAAAGGAGAAATCAGTGGATCAGTTCCAAGACCAAATTAAAAGATATCGGCAGAACTGTACTTGAGAGATAATGGAGATGGACCGGGCATCTAGTAAGATCAAAAGAGGAGCGATGGTCAAAGGAAATATTACACTGGTGGCCATTAACAGAGAAAAGGAAGAAGGGAAGACCAAAGAAGAGATGGGAAGAAGAGGTGAGGAAAGTTTGTGGAGTGTGCTGGAAGAGAGTAGCTACTGAAAGGTCGGAATGGAAAAGAGCCTGCGACATTTATTATGATGTTTGGATGATGTAATTTTATAATTTCTTTTGATCTCGAGAACGAAGTCGGAACTCTACCCTACTTAGGGAACCACGGCTAATTGCCGATTTGCAAAAAAAAAAAAAAAAAAAAAAAAAAAAAAAAAAAAAAAAAAAAAAAAAATGTTGTAAGTGAATATCAAATCAAAAAAACAAATCAAATTATTGTGGCACTTGTAAATTTTCTTTTTTTGCAATAAATGGTTGTTATTATTATTATTATTATTATTATTATTATACTAATAGGCACCCTACACGATCAATCGAATTGTCAATCTGATTGAATCAATCAGATTGAAGTAGATTGACAATCCTGCCTTCAATCACAAGAGACCCTACACGATCAATCTGATTGAATCAATCAGATTGAAGTAGATTGACAATCCTGCCTTCAATCACAAGAGACCCTACACGATCAATCAGATTGAATTAATCAGATTGAAGTAGATTGACAATCCTGCCTTCAATCACAAGAGACCTTACACGATCAATCAGATTGACAATCAAACCGGAGTTAAATATATTATGAGTTAAATATATAAACTGTCCTCCTGCTCCTGATCGTTTAGAAGCTTTTATTTTGTTGAGCTCCTGCCGGTAATTTGATCGCAATGAATTGATTTGTTTTTTAACGTCCGATTCTTTCACGTCTGGCTTTATTTCTTTATATACTCCAAGGAGTGCTTTATATCCGTCAGATTGTGTACTTATTGGTGTAAATTGGGCTAGCGCTGTTCCAGAGTTGGGGTAGTTTCGTATACTTGTATGAACCTGGCTAGTACTTCTTGTTCACTATTGTCATCAAGTACATCAAGAGAGTCGGGAGACCTAAGGAAGGAAGTGTCTTCCATGATGGCACACACTGGACTGAAGAAAAGATTGATGAAGCCACTACACGGTCAGTCAGATTGACAGAATCCCCCACCACCCCACATGATTGAAGCTCGGATTTCAGAATATATGGAAATCCGTCAATCACATTCATCAATCTTGCCCCTACACGTTCAATCAGACTGCCAATCCTGCGTCAGATTGACAATCCAATTGATCGTATAGGGTGGCCTTAAATGTATCCCTTCTGCTGCTGATGACAGGTGTACTTGTCTTAAAAAAAAAAAAAAAAAGCCATCATTGCACGGATGCAGGGTAAATGTCATGGTATTTCTTGTGGCTTGGAATGTAATTATTGTACACTAGTAGCTCAGAGTAAGGAAGGGGTAGAGAGAACGATCTGATTTGAAAAGAGGTTAATTATTCTCTCCCCCGATACTAAACCTCTCTTGCGAGCATAGCCCGAACTAAAGTGACAGTGTTGAATAAAACAATAATAAAATTCTTGATTTGCAACACTTACCTACGACGTATTATAGTATTCACGCATCTGAAATCATTTTGAATTAAAAGTAAAAAAAAATTATTTAAAATATCAAATATTATGTAAGAGCCAAATCTGATGTGACTGCTTTAGAAGATGACTTTGTTTTGTACAAGATTTCTTTTTGTTGTCTAGGAACTGTAATATGTTTATTAACGGCGTTATTGCCGTTATATAATTAAAGCTAAGTAAAAGGTTAACTACAAAAATTAAAGTATATTTATAAAAAAAACAAAAAAACAATTAAGGAACAGTTGAAGTTTATTGTTATCAGCTGATAATAGATAAATATCGAGTTTTTATAAGGATATTGATATTGTTTCTATCAAACGGGGGGAGAGCATAATGAGGTACTTTTTGACACCCAGATTATGCAGTAATGTTCCATCTACCTCTTCCTTACTCTGAGACTAGAAGCTTTTTTTTAACATTTATTGACTATTGCAACTACAATTTATTGTTATAAGCAATAATGATGAGTTTATATTAGCGGCTTGACATTGGCAGATATAAGACAGCTATCCAGTGACAGAGATTATTGGCTGTGATTATAATTAATTAATTTACATACCTTAGGAGTTTAGGTTAAGTCAAAGAGGCCATTGCCGCTTCAGGCACCCGGGAAGGTTATCAGGAATGGTTTCGGATAAGAGGATTTGTGTGGAAGGAAACTGACTGGTGAAAGGATCTGTAGGTTTCAGACGAATGGGATGTTGAGGTCGTTGAGTAAGTTTTGGTTGGAGACGTAGTAGGGTGCATTTACTATGGTTCTGAGGATCTTTGATTGTAAGGATTGGATGCGGTAGGAATTTTGAACGTTTGGTGCAGCCCCATAATTCAAAGCCATATGCCCATGCAGGTTTGAGTATTGTATTGCATATAAGTACTTTTTTATGTGTGTTGAGTTTTGATTTTTCGTTGAGGAGTCTCTGTTGAGTTTATATCGTGTGTAGATGCGTTTGCGTATTGTTGCTGTGTGGTGTGCCCATGTAAGTCTACGATCAAGGTATATCCCAAGGTAGCGGACAGTACTAGAGTGTGGGAAAAGAATTTGGTTGAGAAAAAGAGGTTCACAGTTTCCATGTCTTAATGAAAAAGTCACTTTTACTTTCATTTATTTTTATGTGCCATTTTGTTAGCCAAAGTTTGAGAAAATTTAGGTGTTCTTGAACGATATCAGAAGCTGTATGAGAATTTTTATGGGTGAAGAGAATGCATTTATCGTCTGCGAAGGAAGCAAGGATGGTGGATGGGTGTTGAGTAATATCGTGGGTGAAAACACTGTATAAGAAAGGAGCGAGGATCCTACCTTGGGGTACCCCTGCTGTTATAGGGTAGATATGAGATGTTGAAAGGTTGAAGGAAACGTGGTAAAAACAGTGTGTTAAATATGATTTAAGGATGATGAAGAATGTGAATGGAGAATAGTAGCAACCTCTAATGATTCTTTAAGGTATATGACTGGTATGACTGAGTTTTAACCTGGAGCTAGACGACTCTTGCGCGATTGTATTTTTAAGGCCATTCCCCCATTTAAACCCTGTACAACCCCTTGCTACCTAAAGGCACACAGGGTTTCTTTATACCCTTCTCAAATCAACCTACTCTCCATTTCACAATAATAAAATAATCAATGTTTCATGTTACATAATTAACTTCATATATATTAATAAAAATTTTCCTATAAATTTTAAAAGAATTTACAACAATCAATATGCTTTTAAAAATATTTTTAAATTTTCATAAGCAAGCTAGAACATGATAGAGTTTAGGTTAGAGAGGGTCCTGTCAAGAGTACTGTTCCAGCAGCAAAAGTGTTAATAACAAAAAAAGTCTAGTCATGCACCATGACTTAATAAGCCAATTTTCAAAGAAATCTGCGTATTATTGGCTTATGATAATATAGGAAAATTTTGGTTTAGAATTTGAATGGGTGAAAAAAAATTGGTACACAGGGGTACGGGGTAAAAAAGTCAAAATAGTATACACCCTTCAAGATGCATGTCGTTGGAAAGCTCTTTAAAAGTACTGTAATTGTTGTTATGCACACTTTTGACATATTTCCATGAAAGAGGGGGTAAAAAACGAAAAAAATCGGTCCGAGACAACTCAGACAAACTATCTCATCTACAAGTTCATAATTACTTAGCCCAGTGTTTTCCATTTATAAGTTTTCGTATGTACATTTAATTATTATTGAACATTTCATCAAAATGTATCATTAAAAATTACTTCTCCTGAGCGGGGAATCAAACCCGGGCTCTCTCGGTCCGCATTTTAAGCTATTTTCTCAGGAACTACATTTTTCCCGGGAAAACAGCTTATATCGTTAGATTTGAATTTAAATGGACTACATTTTAGAATATTTTAATCAAAATCGTCGGAACCGTTTTCGAGAAATAATTTTTTTTCGAATATTTTTGAGGGGTAGCACCGCCAAATTTGGAGCTAAAATTCATTTCTCGATTTCGCCTCGGGGTATGATTTTTCTGAACATGTATGCTACATTTCGTCAAAATCGGATCAGTAGTTTAGGCTCTGCACAGACGACAGACAGACATTTTTTAAAAACCCCCTTTTTTGGACTCAGGGGACCTCAAAACGTGTAAATCCATTAAAATCGAATTTTCCCCATCACAATACTTTCTCTTTATATGAAAAAGTAAAAACACAAAAAATTTTCAAAATTTGACCTTCAAATGAACTGAATTCTGGCCAATGAACTCATCCTTTCGTTTGATATTATTGACACTTTAAAATTTATTTGGATCTTTTAAGTGCATCCTAGGGTGAGATATCTTTTTGAAGTGACACAAATAAAAAAAAATGTTAAATTTCAGGAATCGATTAAGAATGGTCTAATACGGATTTCCGTGGAGAAAATGTTCAAAATTTAGGATTACAAACATTTTGAAGCCATTGCACTAGCTTAATTTTCTTCAAAAATTCGCTAAAAGATATGATTTCCTGTCAGAAAAACCTAACATCCTGTCAAATGTTTTGATTATAATAGGGAACAATGTACCCTTGATGTGTATAATACACTTTTTTAATTTTACATAAATAAAATAAAAACCACATCCTTAAAATAAATTTTATTTCTTTAAAACTTATAACAATACAATTTTTTTTTTAAAAATAAATGTTATTCAGCATATTCCTTCTATTATCACTCTTAATAAATAAAATATTATAACTACTATAATACAATGTACAACAAAAATAAATGATATAATATAAAGGTAAGCATGGCAAACAAAAGTTTTTTTTGGATATAATAATATAATATACATGCCCAATTTATAATATAATAATTTAATACATGTAAAAAATAAAATATCACTTATAAATTAAATGACACCTTAGATTAATAACAATAATATAAAATGCACTAATAACAAGGAATAAATTAATTAATATGACAACATTCAATTCCTGCAATGTTCATTTAATATTTTTCCAGGTTCTTGAATTGTTTAAAAGTAAAAAAATATTCTAAAAATGAAAAATTCTTGTGTACAAAAAGATATAATACACAGTTTGAAAACTCATAATTTGTAAGTTTGGATATGGTAGGATAGAAGGAGCCACTTTACTGATGTCATTAGTTCTAAATTTTGAGAGGGAAATGCTTATTTTTGGAGGGAAACATTCTTCATGGTTTATTTAAACATTTTACAAGTTAGCAATTTTCAAGTTCTACTCTACTATAGATGTACAATTTTAAGTTTTTGGTAGTTTTCATATTACCGAAAGTTTAAATAATTTAAATCAAATTATAATTATTATTTACAACGGGAAACAGACAGTGAAAAATACACTCCCGCGCCGGGATTTGAACCACGGGTCTCCTGTATTTCTAGTACAGATGCTCTGGCCAACTAATACAGGAGACCCGTGGTTCAAATCCCGGTGCGGGAGTGTCTTTTTCACTGTCTGTTTCCCGTAGTAAATAATAATTATAATTTGATTTAAACTATAGATGTACTTGATTCCAAAAAAAAATGCCCTGTTACTTTGTAAACACTACATTGTAAATTAATGTGTACGGCCCCTCCTTAAAGTATGAATGTCAAATAAGGGTCTTTACAGATGATAAAGGGTCCTTAGGGTCAGTCC
Source organism: Gerris lacustris (assembly GCA_951217055.1). Classification (NCBI taxonomy): domain Eukaryota; kingdom Metazoa; phylum Arthropoda; class Insecta; order Hemiptera; family Gerridae; genus Gerris; species Gerris lacustris. The sequence continues at coordinate 79,773,485 of OX578279.1, forward strand.
AGTGTAGGGTGGCCATAAAACGTTTAGTCTATAACGGGACATTGAAATGAGGGGGGAGGGTCGAGCAATTGCAGCCCCAGATGATAGGGTGTGAGCAAATTTTGGCAATTTTAAGAAAAAATATGTATTCTTTAGATAACATTTTCTCTTTTGACACTAATTGATAAATTTGCAGTATCTATTTCTAACTTGATTTACTTAAAAAAAAAAAAAAAAAAAAAAAAAAACTATTCCTTTTTACATTATAAAAACGATTCCGGTTGTAGATCTTCAAAAATTCAATAGTTTTTTTTAAATCATAAAGTGTCACTTTTAAGGGTAATGATGGAAGGTTATGGTTAGATTAGGTCAAAAAATACTAACCTTAACATAAAATAACCATAAACTTCCATAATCATTTTTCCCTAAAATTAAAACAATAATTGAAATTAATTTTAACAAATAAGATTGAATTTATCGAGATGCTACTGAAATTGTTTTTGTAATGAAAAATAATTAATATTATAAAAATACCATTTTTAACGTCTTATTTTTAACTTTTTTTGGTTTCTGTATTCTTCACCTAAATTGTTTCCATGTGCAAAATTTAGGGAAGATTGAAAGACGGGAAGTGGTTCAAAATTGGGGTAACGGAAACGTGCAAAATAATATAAACAAAGCAAAATAATATTAAGACCAGTAAAAAGAAACAGTTTTAGAAAAGTTCAAAGTAGGATTTACCCCTTACAATTAAATATCATATTCATCATCATTGAATAACTGAGATTCACTTTAACACCCTGTTACTGTGAATAACTGATTTAGAATCTGAAGATGGCTGTTAAGCAGTCGGAACCAGTTAATTTTTATTACAAATACTTTGTGTGAAGATCTAGTGGTTTTTTTTCCTTTTCAATCTGATGATGAGTTAATATCAGACGTAGGAGAAGCAAACGGTTGATATAAAACATATTTACTAAGATTGCAAACTTCTCCAACTCATTAAGTATGGGACAAGTTTTTCATTGTACCCAGATATTCTGGAAAATGTCACATTTTTCCCAAAAACAGGACATTTTGGGAAACCGACGGCATGCCTTAAAAAGCTTGAAATAATGGGACTGTCCCGGTCATAACAGGACATATCGCAGATCTAGAGAAACATAGACATAAGTGCAAATTTTAGTAAATTTGAGTTAAACACATAAGTTACAAAAAAATACGTGTGGTGTCACGGGACACCCGGTAGGAACGAAGTTCCTTACATTTTTCATTAAATATAAATGATGAAATCACACTGCTAAGTACGTATACATTGCTAACTACTTATACATGGCGGAGTTAGAAAAGAGACAAAGTTAAAAGTAACAAACTGTTTGTACCTGGCAGAGTTAAGGCAAAATTAAAAGAAAATCATTATTTGTATAAATAAAGCAAGCGTCTTACTACAAATATAATAATATATTAAATATAAGAAAAAAGTTATCATGATGAGTTTATAGTGAAAGAGTATGTTTGTTAAAGGAGTTGGGATAGAAATAGGACTGTTTTCTACCTACCCAGCCAATTAATTTAAAATATTATAAAATATATCTCTTCCCTACTCTACAGCTTCTGCTTGTATCAGGGTGAAATTTTACATGATTATATTTTATTTATTTACAAAACAAAGAGACATTTTTAACATAAGAACACAAATAATCAAAACAAGTCAAGTAACAGGCTTCCTTAATAACACTTTTTCCCGTCTTTTAAAGCTTACGTTTACGCAAGCATTGCGTGTGAACGCTTGGGCGGATAACGTTTTCCGACGAACTCAGCCTGGGCATTGGTAAAATGAACATGTGTACCAAATTTCATCTAACTCGGTGAGCTTTTACTCAAGTTATCGTCATCTGTAGATTTCGTGACGGATTTTGCGTGACGGTGATTTTGTGACGGTTATTTTGAGACGGTGATTTTGGTCGTTTTTTTCGGATTCACTCCCGGGCTCCAGAACGTACCATAAGGAACTTCGTTCCAAAAAAGTACGTTCTATCCAATGCTACAACGACCGTTTTGAAATTGCTACTTTGAACCGATTAAGAGCTAAAAAGTTGTTATAGACCTGCCAGGTTTTTAGAGATAAAAACGTCGCATTGTTCAGTTACGTGTTTGCTTTAAAGAAAGTACTGCCCATTTTACTGCAAAAGTGACGCATTTGTACTATACGTCACTATTTCTTATTTAATTACAACGGCATAATTGCACTTTAAGTCATTATTAACTCAACAATTATTTAATTATTAAAGACGCAAATGTAACACTTAATTATTATAGCCTAAATGAATGACCTAAGTGAGGTGTACACTCTTAGACCTTCAGAGCAACAATGACGTTTTAACAAAATTTGAGGGTCATATTTTACGATTTTGGTAGTATTCATACTATATAGAGGCCTGTGGTTCAAATCCCAGCGCTGGAGTGTATTTTTCTCTGTCTGTTTCCCGTAGTTAATAATAATTATAATTTGATTTAAATTAAAACTTAATCTTTCCGTAGTATGAATACTACCAAAATCGTAAAATATGAATTTCTAATTGATTGTACTAGGTACAGGTACTAATTGGGTACTTTATAATTATAAGCGTTATTTCTCGGTCTAGTTCTATGTCATTAATGTTGACTTCTCAGATTTGTGGAAAATTGAAAGCTTAAATTCGGGACAAGGTATCATTAACGTCAGAGGAAATCATTCTCCTGCGTAGCTTAGTTGGTAGAATATAGTCGGATTTAGCTTAGTTGGTAGATTAGTCGGAAATATAGAGGCCTGTGGTTCAAATCCCAGCGCTGGAGTGTATTTTTCTCTGTCTGTTTCCCGTAGTTAATAATAATTATAATTTGATCAAAATTTGAGGGTAAATTGGGGTACATTATTTTTGTAAATACATGGTGGAGCGAGGCAGACATATGAATTTGAAGAGGGGATAGCTCCCAACCTATTAGTCCTAGACGTTTGAGAGTAGGGGTCGTTTGAATGAGGGGGACGGGAAGTTTATGTTCCACGTTTCAGCAGGACGGGGCCACAGCCCACACAGCAAGGGTTTGCGTAAACTTTTTGCAAGACAGATTTCCCGGGTGTCTCATCTCTTTAAGAGACGATTTAAACTGGCCAGCAAGATCACCTGATTTGGCTCCTTGTGATTTTTTTCTGTGGGGATACCTTAAATCCTTGGTGTACAGCGATCGTCCCAGAACCCTGGAAGCCTTCAAGAACAACAATGCGAGCCAAAATTCCTGTGGAAATGTTCGAAAGAGTGCACAAAAACTTCAAAAAAAAGGCTTAATCAGTGTTTGGAATGTAAGGGGAACCACTTATCCGATACTTTGTTTAAATCTAGGTAAATTTAAATTTCCAATGTTATTTAATCAGGAAAAAATTTTTAAAAAAATTATTTTGTAACATTCTGTGTTTTATTACATTTTCAAATTCATACGTCTGCCGCGCTCCACCCTGTACTACTGCTTAAAAGGGCCTTGGGTAAACTATATATTGCCTGGTTTTCATATTGATTAAAAAAATATCCTTCTATTTAAGACAAATTGAAGAAATCTTAGTTTGTTTTTCTGTTCTCCTAAAAAATTATTACTTTTGCACTTAAGTCCCTATTTCTCTAGAACGGCGATATGGTCACCCTACAGTCTTCGCACAACTAGAATCGACGCGTTGACAGCGCGGGAAATTGAGTGACACACAGATTGGCCAACCTCTCTGGGGGAAAAAATAAAGCCACTACGAAGCCTTCTTATACTGTTATCCAGAGGGCCTCTCCCCTCCACTAGAGACATTTATCTTTGCCTAGTTGGCCCGACCTTTTGTCCGGGAAAATCTCAAGCTCTCATTGGCTCGTCCCCCCTTTTGCAAGTTTTTCCCGCGCTGTCAACACGTCGATTCTAGTTGTGCGAAGACTGTAGTCCAGTGGATTGCTCTGAGAAGTCTCAGTACCTACATTAGTTTTAAACACTTATAGCCCAGAGTAATTTAAATACTGCATAAATAATAATATATTTTTAAATAAAAAAAAAGGTGCTCTATACAATAATATAATACTACGACAAATATAATATCACACATTTCTTACTTATGTTTCTTTTCTTAACAATCATAAGTAAATCCTTAACATGATTAAAAACATGATTTTTTTTTTCCTAAAATAAATTAGTAGTTTAATCTTTAATTTACTAACTTTCATCGAATACATACTTATTTATAATGGGTCATTTCAAATACAAGATTATAATAATATAGATAAGCAAAACTATAAACCTGTTACAAAAATATGGTTATTAGAGTTCAAAATAAAAACCTAATTGAATATAATAATATTACATATAAAATAAATACATACGTAGAAATATATTGGATACAAATATATTTAATAATGCAAATTAAATTATTTATATTGAAATAATATGTATCAGAACTTCGCTGATCGTCCTTTAACTGTTTCCATGCCGTTTAATGAAGAGTGGATGTTAATCACATTTTTAATGGATTTGAAAGATTGTTTTTAATTTGACTTCATTTATAGGAGAAAACACATGAGCCTCTTGATTGTGATTTCCCAAAGTGTTAAGATTACTTCAGACTTCTAATCTGATATCAAATTTAAAAGGTTTAGTAAGAGATATTAGTCCAGTCAAATGGTGCATGAAAAGAGCTCAAAGTGGAAAGTTCTGGTGTAATTGTTGTTAGTGGCTTACTTTATGTTTTTTATGCAAAAGAGGGATTGAAATAACCGGGAAATCAGTAATTTTTGAAAAACATCAAGTAACCATTAATATTCATTCTTTATTTCATGTAGGTAAACATTGTTTACCTATTGCATAGAAACCATTCGATTTACAAAAAAAATGGTAAAGAAATAATTTGTAGGTTATTTTCTCCTCTTTATTTTACTACTCTTCCGCTTTTTGCGTAAATAGCTTGCTTTGTAAGTTATAAGGCGAAATCCACTAAAATAATATAAGTAAAAAGTGGTTTTATGATGATTTCTCATATTTTCGTGTAATTTTTTTGTTGGACAACTTTATATTCGTGTTCAGCACACCCAAAAACATAAAATTAACTGCCAGCGCAGTCTGGCCACCAACCGTTTACCCTTCAGCCTGTACCCTCCACCCGCCACCTCTTCCCAATATTTCAACTCCCATTTGTGTGAAAACCATACGACGTACAAATAAATGTTATAGACATAAATTGTAGATTATTTTCTCCTTTTTATTTTACTACTAGACCACTTTTTGGGTGAGTAGATTGCTTTGCAAGTTATAAGCTGATGACCAATAAAAAACTTTTTTTTTGTAGTTTTTCGATGATTTCTCATATTTGCCGAGGGAAATTTTGTTGGACAACTTCAGATTTGTGTTCAGCACCCCAAAAAACAAAAAGTAAGTCACTAACAACAATTACACCAGAACTTTCCACTTCAAACTTCCATTTGACTGGACTATATTGACTAATATAATGATATACACATATTTATGTTTCAATTTAGCGAGAATAATTAAAATAACTTTATTGAACTTAGAGCTAAAAGTGAAGGGATGATTATATTACTGGTTATAAATTATAATAGTTTTACTCTTTTTTTTTCCAAATTTAATTTTATCAATATTGTTAGTACATATGTTTAGTATCTTTGAAAAGAATAAATTATTAATAATACCATGGAAAATATGTGAAAGAATTACCATAAACTACCATGATGTTGAATAGAAGGGTTTTATTCACTTAAAGAAATCTTAATATAGTAATACTCTTATCTACGATTGATATGAAATATAAACATTGTATCTCTGTTTAGATGCGCAGAAAGTGATTCTTTACGTACTTGGATTCATTGCGCAGGCAGGTTTCATAATTCCTCTTTTTTCTACCTTAGTGCTGTAAAATAGTATATTATGTTACAAGGCTGTGAAGTGAGTTTTTTCTTTACCGCGGCAATTACATTTACTGTCGAGCGAAGCGAGACAGTAAATATTGCCAAGGTAAAGAAAAACACTTCAAAGTCGCGTAGCATATGCTATTTTTTCCGAGGTAGCAGACAATGAAAAAACATTAAATATTAATCACTAATCAATATATAATAATAACAAATATTAGTACATACTTAAGACTTAAAAAAAGAAACCTTAAAATGAGGTTACACTATAAGAAAAGATAAACAAAACGCATTGACATCTAGCGGATTTTTATCGTACTAGAAGCATTTCTACAAAGACTGCAGCACTACTAACGGAAGTTTTGACAACTACCCGCCGTAAAGAAAAAATCTTTTAGTGCCTAGGACGTAAAAGATTTTTTCTTTACAGCTAGGAGTAATGAAAAGATTTTTTAAGTCCACGTAATGAAAAAATGGATTTTAGCTATGTTTTTTAGGCTCTAAAGTTACTATTTCACAGCCTACCACGGAAAAAAGAAGATTTCTTCACCTTAACGCACGATTAGCGAGTTTGTTTACATTTAACAAAACTAATTTGCTGTTTGTTTAATTAAAGTAACTGTTTATATCGAGTTTTTAGTGAAAAATAATGATTGATTTATGTCATTATGATGAAAATGAGGAGAATAATACGCCTCTCGAAATAAATAATTCGGCACAAAATACAACTAATGAATTAATGTCATCTTTATCAAAAGAGAAATACGAACTTACGTAATACAGGAAATATATTAAATATTTGTTTCTTTACTTACTATTAAAATCCAACAATCGTAGATAAAGTACGGTATGCAACACGAGGGAAAACTGCATTTTGCATTGCTTGTGTGGTTTTACTAACTCCACACTCGCATGCAAAATGCTACTTTCCACACTAGACTCGCAATGTACTATAAGTAATCTGGTATTAAAAAATTACGGAATAGAGCCCTAATTTTGAAATGAATTATTGTTTGTCAAATTACAATAGCTAAGATTTAATACTAATTAATTTTTGAGCACTCAAAGTAAAATTAATTAGTTTACAGTAACAGAAACATTTTATTACAGATTTTCACCACTTTATTAAATTAATTTTTGTTTTAATCAGACCACTAATGAAACAATAAAACTGAATTGATTTTACTCTTTAGTTTTATTAAATATTTCATTGTTCCTTGAGTCAGGAGGCACCATGCACAATATAATTCGCCCTTAAGAAGCATTAAAAATTAAAATAATAAAAAAAATCTCAGATAAAAAATAAAAAGAACTTATAGGAAAACAGATAGTTCTTATACAAAAAAGCCATTTGACATAACTAGTTAGTGATGACGGGGTTGAAATAAAACAAGATTTTTTTTTTTCTTAGCCGGCTAGACCGGCTTTTAGTCGACACTTCTGCATGAGAGCTCTAAGCATGAACTGTTTCCTGGATAAGGAGCGAACTTGCTTGAGAAATACGTCTAAATCTATAACTCCACTTCTTAGAGCTTCACCCATATAGTAAATAGCATCTTCAGTTGCTGCTTCCTCAGCGTAGCAGTTGACAATCCTAAAAATAAACAACATAGAAAGATTTAAGAACAAAAATAGATTTAAAAAAAAAAAAAAAAAAAAAAAAAATGGAATGAAAGGACTGTTAAAATGTTTCTTTATTTTGATTCTACTTCATCCCCCCCCCCCCCCCCCCCCTAGAAATGTTTTGTTTATTAATAGTTATGTTTGTATCAGAATTTGCTCAGAACCTCTGTTTCATATAGCTTCTTTTTTTTTTTTTTTTTTTTAAAAGTATGTAATCGTAGTGTTTACTGATTTCTTTTAATGTATGTATTAGTTGTTATTACTTATGAATAACTGCATAGAATAAATTTGAGTACTTGAAACAATTGTAGTAACTATTCTTCACTCCCGTTCCTTTGAATATCAAATAAGTAAACGACTTTACCAGTGGTGAGTTGTACAAAAAAATAATAATAATAGAGAAATAAAATCTGTTACACCAATATAAATTAGATTAAAATTGTTGATTCGTCTTATAGATGCACTAAATAATTTTTTTTTTTTTTCTTTCAACATTTGACACTTTCTGATTTTCATAATAACTTTACTCAAACTATAGCTGTATCCGTTCTTGCTCTGTAAAAGAATCAAACTCCACTTAACTAAATTTTAAAAATTCAAAGGAAATTTAAAGAGTTTTACTTAATTTTAATATTTTGACCTATCTCACTCAAGTGGAAGTTCGATTTTTAGAGCATAAAAACTTCAAAATTTAAAACTTAAAAAACAGGGGAGACCAAAAAACCTAGGCCCCCTCCCTGGTAAAAGGGCCACCCCCCTAAAAAAATTGATATGGGCACCCATGAGTGAAAACTAAAATTGCAAGATTGCCTTTTGGATTTAAAAATAAATAATTATAATTTAAACATACTGTTTGTAAAGAGGGGCAGTAGTTGTGACAGCTTCATCCACGTCTATTTCATTCTCCTCTTTTAATTCACCGATGGATTTCTCCAGCTCTTCATCCTTTTCTTTAAGGATTGTTATATTACGCTCTAGCTCCATCTGATAAATAATACAAAAAAGCAAAACGTAAAAAAGCAACTAACATTTTATTTTGGATCCTGTGCTTAATAAAGGTAATAGAAGCATAGTGATAATTTTGAAGAACAAATAATTTTTAGAAATCTGTTTCAGACATCAGGGAACATTTTTGGTCTCGTGACTGTCAGTCAATATCTTTGCAAACAACCATATCTTAATAACTATTAGTCCGATTATAATGAAATTTAGATGGTTTTTTAATTCTAAGTGGGATTACAATAGTTTATTGACCGAGCAGAGTAGGGTCTTTGTTTCAGCTCGACTTTTTGGTGTTTCATCTGTTTCTTTGTTATGCAGTCAAGAGCAAACATGTAGCTCGATATTCTTCAAATTTGGCATGTTCCTTGAAGTCATTAAAAGCTACACGTAAGTTTTATTTTTCTGGGCATAAGGTCAACTGTTCACAGAACAATTGATTTAAAACTACAACATATATTGTATACTATTTAGCAAAGCCTCTTATAGAATATAAAATGGTATATGTTGAAAACAAGTAAGGCGCCGGTTTTTGTGCGAATAAGTTAAAATTATTAAGTGTAAAATTATAATAGTTGCATAATCTTTTTCTACACTTCAAGACCTTTAAATTGATGTCTAATATGTCATGGTGACTAAAAACTTTTTTTAGTTGCCCGCTAAATTGGCCGCCCACTTGGAAATATTAAGTGTTTAAACTCCAAAAAGTGTGTACAGTTGTCACAAATGCCGAGATGCACCTCTGTACCGAATTTCATGTTCCCAGCTAGTAGTAGTAGTAAATCACTGTATTTATTTAAAACATACAGGGAGTTCAGTTAATATGTACAATAAATCAATAATATGATAACAGTAATTTTAGAGCTAATATGTAAGTGCAATAAATCATTAATACTATAACAATAATTTCAAGCTAATTACATAAAATAAGATGATTGTTAATACTTCTGGATTACTTTGGTTAATACGTGCATACAATTTACATAAACAATAACTTAATTAATTACTAAAACATAAATAATAATATTTTTAATAGCTAATTATTTTCTATTTGATATTATATATACATATTTTTTCTTAATTTTAACATCTGTATAGCTAATATTTAAATTATCTCCATAAAAAATACAAATTGGTTGACCACCTCGGTTTTATATTTGACCTTAAACATTTCATTATTATTACGTATTATTTTCCTAATTAGTTGAAGAGTAACCATAAACGCAAAGGAGTACAGCAACAGTGCGACATATTTCAATAGAGATATCGTATACGTATAACTAGTAACAACTATTTCCTTTCCATATTATTATTATCAAAAATAATATTTCTAATTCTACGTTTCAATTGTAAAAAAACTTCTTTTTTTTTTTTTCTTCAATTATATTCATATTTTAAATATTACTTTTAATTGTGTTTATATTTAACCTTAATTATTATTATTATTTTTCTAAATTGATTGCGGCATCACAATAGACAGAAAGAAGTTAAATATGTTGTATATCCGTGATGTGTCCGTTGTAGATAAGATATCTATAGGGGAGTGAAATTCATGGATGTAAGGAATATGTTGTTCTCGGTTATTATAAAGTACCGGACATATAAAGAGTAAGTGGTTAACAAGGTCCTGTGGGCTTAGTCCACAAAGCTTGCACATATCTGGGCAGAATAAAGTGGAGTGGGTTTTGTGTGAGATTTTGTGATTTCATGTTCCCAGCTATAGTAGTTTAAGGATTGAAACATGCCAACAGACAGACAAACAGACAGACAGAGCCGCTATATACGGCTTCTTTTCGTACTACGTACAGAAACCTAAAAGTCTTCAAAAAGTAAAATTCTTCATAAATCATGTGTGGTACCACCATTAAGTTACAACAGCAACTGATTTTGATGTGTAAAACAACTTTTTACTGAAACAATTATTTAAAAACAAACTATTAGCTAGGTTTCTTTTATACTACGTTTTTATTAGCTTGCTTCCTTGTTTGTTTGTTTGTTTGTCCGGTACAAATCTGGCAATCAATTTCTAACTCACTTTCAGAAATGCTAGACATTTGAAACTTTTAGCATAGCTCAGAACACGATGACAATGCATTATTTTAATACTTTTAGCCATCTTTCAGCAGAATTTAATTGGTTTTCAGCAAATTTTTCTGTACGGAAAGTTAGTTCGGAAAAAATCCGCAAGTTATTTTATTTGTTTTGCCATGTCCCATATTTACGCAATTTTCATTTTGACAAGTCTCAAATTTGTGATAGATAAACATTGAATGACAGCAAAACAAGAAATATCGATTATATTATTTATCGATAATATTATTTCAAATATATCGATGGCACGCTTTAGATTTGGTGTTGGGGAGATCTCCGTTGTACAAAGATTTGTCTTTTTATAGGTTTAAGATCAGCTCTTAAGATGGTTGTCATTTATGTGAAGTAAATAAATTCGGAACTTTTTTTTTTCACTAACATTATATATTATATAACAATAACAATTATATTATCAACATTACATACGATTCAACAGAAAATTTAAAAACGTAGTATATAAAAAGTTCTTTTTATCTTGAAATTATTATTATTTAACTATAATTAAAATGAATAATAGGTTTACATATTTTCTTTATTACTATGTTTTTGATAAGAACTTATGCTAAAAGTCCTGACTTTTTTTTATAGGTATTAATAAAGGAGGGTACACACGACAAAATAATTCAAATAAATAAAAGGGTAAAGAGTTTATTCGATCTAAATATAATATTTAATTGCTGAACTAACCTTTTCTTTGTTGAGTTTATCGATTAATGACTGTATTTTATCTTTGCCCTGAGACAGTTCATTTCCAGTCTGTTTTAAGATTTCCAATTCGGCTTTCTGCTGAGCAGTTTGATCTTCAAGTCTTCGTTTAACTTTGTGCTCAATAGCTGAGACAAGCGATAATCTAATATGTTCTTCAGTTATAGTTCCACTGTTGCTATTCTGTAACATATATTAATAATTTGACTAAATAATTGATACGGAACATAGCAATATTATTAATTGTTCATTTATAGATTAACTATTCAATAGAAAATGCATTGACTTACTCAACAAAATTGATTAGTTACAATTCTGTCTATGTGAAGTTTTATCTTTGCTTTCTTAAATAGACTTTAAGGCCCAATGCATTTAGAACAGGTGCAGGCAGAGGCTCGGGCATGCTTCGGAGGCGAGCGCCTGCACCTTGTCATCTCAGAGTGCATTGCCCCATAGGTATACATAGAAGCATCGTGCTTCACGCCTCTCACCTCCATCCGTCATCTCCTCTGTGTGTATTGAGCCATAAGTTTACATTGAGGAGGTGTAGAAACATCGCATTCGTTTACAGGTTTATCTTTATTATATATATTGTAATTTTATTTTTTCTACTATTTACGTACAATTTGAAAATGCAATTGTAATAATGCCTCACTAGTAAATTAATTCAGATAAGGGATCACAAAAAAAAAAAAAAAAAAAAAAAAAAAAAAAAAAAAAAAAAAAATGGCCGAAACAACTTGGACTAATTTTCTCATTTAATCTTGGTCCCAGATCCCAGATAGCATGGATATATTGTTAACTATAGAGACGGGTACACGTGTCAATCCACCATTTATAGAAGCTTCCAATTAAAGTGGGAGTCCCACCCCACACAACTGTCTACTCCAATCATTGTTTTAAACTATAAACTCTTTATGATTAACTATTAAGCTTGCGTCAATGACAGAGCCACGCAATGCCTGGTTAATATATTATTTAAAATGTGGTTAACAGGTGGATGTTTAATTTTTGGTTTCGATTTTCAACAAAACTAGATTTTTCCGGGGAAAATGGCTTGTTTGTATTGAAATGGACTTCATTTTAGAATTGTTAAATAAAAATTGTCAGAACCGTTTGAGATTTTTTTTTTTTTTTTTTTTTTCATTGCTTTTGGGGGGTAGGTAGCGCCCCCAAATTTGGAGCCAAGATTAATTTATCGATTTTGCTGAATGATTGGGTATGATTTTACTGAACATGTATGCCAAATTTCGTCAAAATCAGCCCAGTAGTTTAGGCTCCACGTGTCTGCACAGACCAAAGAGACCTTCCTTTTAAAACCACTTTTTTTTGGATTCAAGGGACCTCAAAACCTGTAAATTCATCAAAATCTCAAAATTGAATACTTGAGTAAATAATAAGTAACAATGAGTAAATCTGGTTACACTAGACGAGGCAGTTGTGTCCTGTGTAGTAGGTATGTGGGCCTGAGGTTGATTATAAGGCTGCGTAGGGTAAGGTGTTTGCTGAGAAGGATACTGAGATGGATATGGAGCAGGTGCCCTAGTTCCTGCAGCGTAACCACCAGGACCAGGATACGGAGGATATCCACCACCTACTGTAGGCATTCCAGGCATCGGCATGTAAGCTAAACAACACAAAGTAAATGCATATTATAACAACAGCCATCTGGAATTTAGGATAGACACTAAATTCTAAAGTTGTAAGCTTCCACTCAAACTTTCTATGAAAAATTAAGGAAATCCTCTAGAGTAGTGTTTCCCTATATTTTTTGACCTCATGGCCCACTAATCACAACTTACAGTTTATGCGTTTCGAGTTGTGACTTTTGACATTCAGATTGACCAACCTAAATCAGGAAAAAATAAAGCCACTAGGCCTGTAGAAGAGGTAGGGCCAGTGACAATTTTGTCAAGGTCCACAGTAAGATTATCTAAAGTTTTGATACTCAGATTGACCAACCTAAATGAGGAATCATAAGTTTTCTAGACGTCCCTATTTTATCAATGTTAATACTTAGTTGGGTCATATAGGGTGTAAAAATATGAAGATCACTGCATAAACAGGCTATATTTCGCCCCCCTCCGGGGCATAATCATGCCTAAAACATCAATAAGAACTCATAAATATAATCATTTGTGTAAAAGTACATCATGAAACATGAAGAATTTAACAAATATAAAAAGCGTCTTACCTAATCATAATCAGTAATAGTTTCACATAATGTTAAAAATCGAATCAAAGTATCTTAAAATATGTAGGTATATAAATAAAGTTACAAAGGTAGTTTTCACCAACTATCACAGTCATTTAGCTAAATTTAACTAAAACATAAAAATAATAAAAAATAACATCACAATCACAGTCAAAAAACACTTAAAATCTGGTAACCAAGTTGAAACCTTCGTCAAGGAAATCAGTTTCTGATAGTTGATTAAATATTATTTTTAATTATATAATTATTTTATTTTACTATTATAATATGTTATTATATATATTTATTTTATAAGGTAATTGTAATTTTCAATGCATTAATTTATGTATATAGAACTAGATTTTGGCGGGAGATTTGTTTTGAACTATATTTATACATATTATTTTTATGTTTGAAGTTTTTTAATTGAGTAATAGGCAAAAAAAAATCGTTTGTAATTATTGTTTAGGAGTTAATAAGTTATAAAAATTGGATGAGCGGGTAATTTTGAGTTTGTGTAGAAATAAAGTTTAAAAGTATAAATGACTAGAAAAGTTGAGGTAAATTTATTATGACTGCTATTATTTTATATTTAAGATGGCAGCATAATATTTATTGATGTCTTTCGAATCATTTTTCAAGTTTATTGAATTTGCAGTCATAGAAATGTATGCAGCCTCAAGGTACTTTCTTTTGGTATCATTTCTTTCTATATCTAAGATTTTTATACTGTCTTTTTTTTTAAAATCCATTAAAGATCATTCCTTGTTTGTTTCTCTCACTCTATCAATCCAGATAAACAGTTATCCTTCTCTTTCTCCTTCCTTATCTTGTACCAGACAGCAGCTAGCCACGAATTGTTCAGAACAACCTTCAGTGTCAACTTAGATCTCCTTTAGACCACAGAAACTGTGACACTGGACCTTTCACCAGTAATGTTATACTTGCAACTCGAATCAAGCTAACCAACTTATTTTCAATTTTAATCCAAGTTAAAACCTTTAGGCGGCTTTCACAACGAAGTAGCAAGTCGCAGGTTGCATGCGTCCTGGAAACACTGAATTATCTAAGGAGTCGAGGTAATTGAACGAGCCCTCACAACGAAGATGTAAGAGCGACATGCATCCTGGAAAGCAAGATGCACGTCGCACTTGCATCTTCGTTGTGAGGGCTCGTTCAATTACCTCGACTCCTTAGATAATCCAGTGTTTCCAGGACGCATGCAACCTGCGACTTGCTACTTCAGTGTGAAAGCCGCCTTAGTGTGTGGTTCTTCTATTATCAACTCAGTGATCAACTTTTGGATTCTTGCTGCCTACTCAACTCATCCATATATCAAGGTTGGATTTTTCTGATTTATATAACTCCATCTATCATCGCAGAACTTCCGCATCAACGTTCACAGTTTCCTACCTTTTCCATCTGTTTTTATCCTTTTCCATTACCAACTAACTTAACTAATCTTTTTCTTTTATCTACGACCTTATCACTCGATCTCCAACTTTAAAAGACATTAAGATTTTATTTCTTTTTTTTTAATTTTGTTTTAAATTGATTAATTATTTGAGCATTGTTGTATTATTGAGCAAAGACTAATAGTTAAGTTGTTTATTGATTTTTTTATACCTATTAAAAAACTTAAAGAGTTTAAATCAAATTATAATTATCATTAACTACGAGAGATATACAGAGAAAAATAGACACCAGCACCGGGCTTAAACCACGGGCCTCCTATATATCCGTTACAGGCGCTCTTACCAACTGAGCTATACTGGAGAATGATATTTTTCTATTGTTACCGATGAAATTCTAATGATTGTACTAGGTACAGGTACTAATTGAGTACTTTATAATTATAAGCGTTAATTCTCGCTCTAGTTCTATTGCCGTAAATATTTGGTTTGCTAGACTTGTAGAAAAGATTGAAAGCTTGGATTCGAGACTTTGTATCGGTAACGACAGAGGAAAATCATTCTCCAGTATAGCACAGTTGGTAAAAGTGCCAGTAACGGATATATAGGGACCCCGTGGTTCATATCCCGGTGCTGGGGTCTATTTTTCTCTGTATGTCTCCTGTTGTTAATGATAATTTGATTTAAAGTAAAATTTAATCTTTCCGTAGTATGAATACTACCGAAAACTTAAAAATTTGAATTTATAAAGAGTTTAGTTCACTTTAACTTTCTCACCTTTTTCCCATATTTTGTTTTCATTTATAAGAATTCCTTTTTTTGCAAATTATATTTCAAGTACAGTCCGCTTTAACATTTAACTTTTGTACCTTTTTATATTTTCACCAGCCCTATTCCTTTTAGTTAAGATTGTGTTGAGACTTGAATGGCCAAGTCCCCCCTCCACTTAACACACTTTATATTATTAAGGATTTATTGAACTAGAAATTCAGAGTAAGTTATTTTTTTCTAAAAAAAAATGTATACACACATCTATATTTTGAATTTTAAAAAAAAAATGTTTACTCAAGTTTAATTTAAGTTGTCTGTAAAAGGTTTATAGTGTCCACGGGACTATATTTAAGTGTCCATGTCCAGTCTAGAGGGGGGTGTCCAATATAGAGGAGGTTCTTTTACATTAATTTCGTACACACTTTTGCCGGTTCCTGGGAAAATTGTCCGTAAACAGAGGTGAGTGTATTAAGAGGGGTTTCACTGTATTAATGAAAGGTAAATAAGTCAGTATTATTAATTTTTGTTAAAGAAAAATTCTTTCGGTAGATCAAATTTCCGTATATGTTTTTTGTTTGTCTGTATAACTACAGCTTCTTGCTGTCTGTTTGTCTGTTGTTTTTGTGTATAAATTATAATTGAAACTGACAAAACTTGATATTAGGATTCTCCCTGTACAACGGGTTTTAAACCAAGGCAAAATATGCTACATATCCAAATACAAACCTTGCTGAGGGTACGGGGAAACAGGCTGGGTATCAGTTTTTGGTTTGGCAAATACAGGAGGGTGTTCTCCAAATGTAACAATCAATATTTGTATGAGACCCATCAGATCAGATCTAGACTGCAATCAAACAAAAACACATATTTATTTCACATTTTCAAAGGAGATTTAAATCATTTGTAATCTATATCTATGTATATAAAATTAAAGTTTTGTCTGTACATTGGTCAGAATTGAAAATTTTTTTGGATACTTTTCCATTTTAGACATTCCAAAAACCGAATCCGGCCTTAACTTTTTTCGTGTATGTATGTGTGTCTGTCGCCCCAGTCAGACTTTATAGGCGCAAATCTGGCTAAATGAAATCGATTAATTTATTTTCAGGGGTGAGCGCAAACAGGTTGCCCAATTTGTAGGCTTGGTTTCATCTAAAAATATTGAGTAGAACCAAAGTTATTAACAATTTTATAAAAAAAAAAAGTATGTAAAACATAACCTAAAAAAATAGGTTGACCCGCCGTAAACAAACCCCACAGATTTGCTATTATATTATTACTTTACTACTATTATTATATACGTATATACTTCTAGACCACCTAGAGACATCTGGTTTTTTGCGTTTGATCGGAAATTGGCCCAACCCGACTGGAAAAATCTGAAAAGTAAAAAAATATATATTTGTACCCCCCCCCCCCTTATAAAATGAAAAATGGCGGACGAACTTTAAAGTTTTTTAGAGGCTTATTGTGGCTAAACAGTAAGTTGTATTGACAAGCTGATTGCGCCAGCGGTAACTAATTTTAAAAGATCTACTAATTTGGTCCTATTACTTTTTGTCGTAATTTCATAGGTTCTACCTTAAATAGAGCTAAATTTTATTTTTTTAAAAAGAAATTTCACTTTGAGTGCTTATGGCGTCCACAATTGTTGACCGATTTAATTTCAGATTGGAGTGCTTAAACCTCACACTAATGCTCTTTAAATCGAGTATTTATTATTTTATTAATTGTTTCTAAAACTAGAGTTATTAAATATTTACTAGTGCAACTGCCATATTAAATGAAGAGGCTGGTAATTAAATAGTGCACCTTCATTGTTGATGGTTGTTCAATGACTTCCCAGTCTAATTGGTTTTGTCTACTTTTTTTTTCTTATTCATTATACCTTTTTTTTAGCATTGTTAATTATTACTATATTACTTAGTTTCTACTGGCTATTTTTAAAATATATAGTTAGAATCCAAACTATGATTTGGAGAGTATTATATTCTTATTAATGGAATTAATGATGTGTAATATAGTCCTGATTTTATTCCTAGAAGGCTTTGGAAACAAAACTATTTAGGAATTTAATTTAATTGCTAGGCCTACATGATTATAGGAAACATAGCCACTAATACCTAGAATGAGCCCCGCGCGGAGCGCGGGGTGAAAGCTAGTATTTATTCTTTAGACATAGATTCCTCCTACAAAAAAATATAACATATTTTCTGTTTACAAATGCTATATTTCATTAAATTATAACTGTTAAATTCCATTTAAACTAACAATTAGAGATATACATAGTTTAAATGACATAATATTACACTAGGTTTGTTCCAACAGCCAATTCCAGAACGGTTCTAGAACCAGTTCAGGATTTTTTAATGCGCATGCGTCTATGAGGACTGGTTCAGAACTGATTCAAAAAGAGGAGCCTGTTGGAACGATTTTAGAACTCTTTCAGAACTGCAACCTTCATGTTACCTCTCTTTATCTTGTTTTTATTTTCCTCTTCGTATCTCTCCACTTGTTTTGTTTATGTTCCGTTCACTCAGAAATGGATTACTTACGTGAACTTATTCTATTGTTAAACTCAACAAAGTTTATAAGAATGCACATTAGGGCAAATCGTTTTAAAAGTTACAAATCTATCACACTGTCATTGTCATTTCTGAATGATTATATTTTGGTCTCACATTTGGGATTCGTCAGGCTCGTAACAATCCTGTCTTTTAGTTTCAGTTGCCTATTAAAAATTTGTTTGTATAAATTGTAATTTTTTTAAACATTAACTGTTAAATCATATAAAAAGTACCGGTGTGGAAATCCCACACATGACTTCCATGAAATGTTGTGGAGTCAATATGCGATCAAGAGAGAACTCAGTATTTACACCCATTATCATAAAGGAAAAACATTAAAATGCCCATATCTCCAAAACCGCTTGTGCCCAAAAAGTATAGGTACACTCTACCAAATAGGACACATAATATATACCCCAAACAAAATAGAAATCAAATAATGTCTACTGAAGTTATCGTCGACAGACCTATTTCGTGCTTAAGTGACTACAGCTCCGAAACGTCGTGAGCTACGATGTTTGGGTTTGTCGCCATCAGTTTTTCCGACAAAAGTTGAAAAAAATGCCGCAGACCGCATCTCAATACGATATATCTTGAAGCGATATGTTATTAAAGGTTTAGTTACATACGAACGTACATACACAGACTTATATGAAACGGATTTTAATGATATCCCCGGGTTCGTAAGATCCCTCCTTCACGGAGATCTCGGAATCAAGTTTCGGATGATAAAATGTGAATTTTATCTTGGCTTATTAAAAATAAACCCTCATATAAGAAAAGGTCAACCACACATTAAGAAATATTTACAAATAAAGGGTTCAAAACTACAAAAAAGAAAATTATAAGAACAATTTATCTGTTTTTTTTTTTCTAGTCTGTAAATCATCGGCGGATGTACACACAAAAAGATCGGAGGTAATTCTTATAAAGGACTCAAAGTCGCAATGAGAAATTTTAATTATCAAGAGGAATAAATAATATAAAATATAAATTAAATTTTATTATTCCAATATACTATCATGATAAAAAATAAAACGTAAAGAAGAAAGAAGTAGTATAAACATTAACTGTGGGAAGAGAAACAAAACACGCTAGGAAACAGAAATATCAAGAAAAGAAACGAAAACAAATGTTAGGTTATAGTTGAACAGTAGTAGTAGTGTAACCTACACGCCTCCGTATATTAGTATTAGTAGTTCTCGTCGAGTTCCTGCTTCAGTCCGGGAACTGTTTTCACGGTTCTAGGACTGTCCCAGAACCGTTCGTCTTTCTGTTGGGTTGGAAAACGGGACTAAAAGTTCCAGAACCGTCCGAGAAGCGTGTAGGAACGGTCTTTCGATACTGCGCATGCTCCCGGCAGTTCTAGAACCGTCCAAGGCTCTGTTGGACTTGTAAAAAAAGCAATAATTTCTGTGGGCACTTTAGGGTAAAAATGGGTTGACTTTGGTCACAAATTTTCTCCAATTAGCTGACAACAAAGCTCTGATTTGGACCATATTGTGGAACAAATGAAAATACCTGAAATTTACCACAGCCACCAATCATTGTTGGGTTGTATACTAAGATTGATTGATACATTTATTATTTACATTAGTTTTCTTTATTAGTAAAATCTATTCAGGTACTTCATATCTTGTAGGATAAATCAATAAAAGAGTAAATGTCAGTTTTATTCATTACTATCATGATTATTAAGATTACTAAGAGCACCAATTGGGCATTATCTTTTAAATCATTTCCTAAAGGAAACATAAATATACACAATGTATCTAAGGAGGACACATAATCTACAATAAAGCATTTAGTTTGTTGTATCTGGTTAAAGACAGAATTAATCAGATGTCAGTGGAGAGCCTTAAGGATCCTCTCTATGAAAAATCAAATCTTACCAGTGATACCTATTCAATAATCATTATTATCAGCTATGCCATTATTATTATAACAACTATGTTATAAAATTTTATTATAATTAAAATAATTTTAATTTTTATACATCTTATACTTTAAATGTATATCTCATACATCTTAGAATCAACTTAAAAATAAGAAGTTTGTTTGTTATTTTGCTTAAATTTTGACACTTCTTAGTTTTATTTTAGCTAACAAATTCTCTCACATAGAGTAATAGAAGATCGCATTGTACAAAATATAGAGTCTCTTCAATAAAGATATTAGTTTTGCTCTCTAGATTAAGAAACTGCGCTAATAGTCGAGGAGATAGAGTGCAAAAAAGTGTCTGACTAACATCAAGCTAGAATTTTGTGTATAAGTCAATCTCTTGGTGCCTTTTAAGAATATATGGTCAACTAAGTTCGTCTGCGGGACATAGCTTGGCAATAGGCATTTGAAAAATACAAACCGGTGGAGAGCGGCCAAGTCTTCCCCTTTTTGGTGGACAATGTGATTTTCGTGATCCTAAGTACGAAATTAGTTCGTAGACCAATAATCAAGTTGATGGTAGTTTGTCACTTAATAGGTGACCTCTTTGATTTGGAGTAATATTTGACTAACTAACCTATTTAGTGACAAACTACCATCAACTTGATTATTGGTCTACTAACTAAGTTTGTACTCAGGATCATAAAAATCACATTGTCCACTCGAAACGGGCGGGACATGGTCGCTTTCCACAAGTTTGTTTTTTTCAAATGCCTATTGCCAAGCTATGTCCCGCAGACGAACTTAGTTGACCATATATTCTTAAAAGGCACCAAGAGATTGACTTATACACAAAATTCTAGCTTGATGTTAGTCAGACACTTTTTTGCACGCTATCTCCTGGACTATAACAACGCTGCAGTTAATTTTATTACCAGTTAAAATAAATAAAAAAAAACTTACAGGATACCACTCATGAAGGTAAGGTAGATAAATTTTGCCACTCTGGTCAACATACAATGACATCTTTATGTTCATATCAGGAGTTGGTTTAACATAGCAGATAGGAGGGTGTGTAGGATACGTCTTCATCAGGTGTATTGATATTGGAATATTGTAAAACACACCTGCAAATATAAAGGTAAAAACATAACAAATGCATTGAATTTCCTCTCAGGTAAACATAACAGTCATCTTGATTTTGCAATGTTTTGCCTAATGAAATCATTATGTAGAAGTGGGTTCAGAGTTCAGAGGTATAATTTCATCGAAAAACTTACAGACTAGACACAACAGCTAAATCTA
This sequence comes from Gerris lacustris, assembly GCA_951217055.1. Classification (NCBI taxonomy): domain Eukaryota; kingdom Metazoa; phylum Arthropoda; class Insecta; order Hemiptera; family Gerridae; genus Gerris; species Gerris lacustris. The sequence continues at coordinate 79,794,936 of OX578279.1, forward strand.
TAGCTATATGCTCGGATAGCCAAGCGGCACTACATGCTCTCGATGCCCCTAGTGCAACCTCTGCACTGGTGAGGGAGTGTCGGGAGACACTAGAGCTGCTGGCAGAGAGTAAAGCGGTGACACGCTCTGGGTCCCGGGACACCAAGGGATCCCAGGGAATGAGAAAGCAGATGAGGTGGCAAAAATAGGAGCCTCCATTCCTTTCTGTGGACCGGAACCCGCAGTTGACTGGTCGAGAGGTCAAGTCAAAGCAGCCATTAAGAGGTGGGTATGGGAGGAAGCAAATAAGGAATGGTTAAGCACAGAGGGATGCAGGCAGTCCAAAATGTTACTGCCAAGGATAAATAAAAGGAAAACCAGATGGCTGCTAGGACTGAGCAGGACCAACCTGAGAAATCTGGTTGGAGTGCTAACTGGACACTGTAGGCTCAGAAGACATCTGGCATTACTAAAAGTAGAAGAGGACCCCACATGTCCAGTGTGTGGCGAGGAGGAGGAAACAGCTTACCATTTTCTGGGAGTGTGTGAAGGATATGGGAGATTACGCTTTCATATCTTAGGGAACGGAGGAATTAGGGAGGAGGAACTTAAAACTCTTAAGTGGCAAGATATCCTCTCCTTTATGATCCAAACTAAAAGGTTTGAGGATGAGGTGGAGGTGGTTTGAGGGGTGTGGGTTCGTCTGGGGTTGGCAAAAAGGACCCAAAGATGGTCTGTTTGCCAGGCTAGGCCTCCCCGCCCTTACTACTACTACTACAGACTAGACATGTACAAATTCAAGAGATAGTACCAAAATAAACTAGAAACTTCAAAATTATGAAAAAGGAAGGAAAGTTTGATTCTTAGATTAAGACTACAAGGGTTTGTACTCTTAGTCTAACAATCAAACTTCAGTTGGGTTAAAATTTAACTTCATTGAAGTAGTAAATCAAAGAGGTAGAAACTTTGGCACTTCTTTAGATTGTTACTCCCCTTATAAAAAACCAGAGGGGAGTAACAATCTAAAGAAGGTGTATGGAATGTTCTTCTTTAGACTGTTACTCCTCTTTTAAAAAACAAAAGTGTGATATTCCTTTGTCCCAAAGTACATTGGACTAAACATTCCTTTGTCTTAATAGTTATTTACAGTCTTCGCACAACTAGAATCGACGCGTTGACAGCGCGGGAAATTGAGTGACACACAGATTGGCCAACCTCTGTGGGGGAAAAAATAAAGCCACTACGAAGCCTTCTTATACTGTTATCCAGAGGGCCTCTCCCCTCCACTAGAGACATTTATCTTTGCCTAGTTGGCCCGACCTTTTGTCCGGGAAAATCTCAAGCTCTCATTGGCTCGTCCCCCCTTATGCTAGTTTTTCCCGCGCTGTCAACGCGTCGACTCTAGTTGTGCGAAGACTGTAGTCAAAGTCATTTATAATAAAAAAAAAAATAAAATAAAAAAAACATTGGGGAGTAACAATCTAAAGAAATACCGAAACTTTGTTGTATTGGCTGAACTGAAGGAGATGATACGTTCGAAAATTGCCTGGCGGCACAACTTTCCCCAATTTATACACTTGAGAGACTATATCCCTTTTTTCTAGGTGGTATAAAACCCAAAGGCATAGACCACGTAAATGGGTCTATTGAGCAAACCCGGAGTAGGTGAAGAATTCTCTCCCAGATTCTTCTATAGTCTGAGCAGGAGCAGACTGACAGACTCACAAAATGTCAGGAGTCTGTTCAGAGCCAGTCCCTTAAACTCTTCTAAGGGAAGAATTGGCATTCCAAAGGTTTGCCATCTAAGACGAGCCAACGCTGGGCAGCAGCTTAGTAGGTGAATAGGAGTTTCATCTTGCTCTCCACACAGCCGACAGGTGGGACTTTCAACCAAGCCTAGCAGCTGTAAGTGTCCATTCATATGATGACAACAGCTTCTGTGAAGGGTCAAATATACTGCGGGGTTCAATATACTGTAAAGGGGTGATATATTGTTTTAGTAACTTTATGAGATGGTCCTGAAATAAACAACTTAAGACTGTCAAATTCTGGGAGCATTTTCCCAGGTTCTTTGAAAATCTTTTGACCATATTCCTATGTCAAACAGTACATTTGTATGATTTGCTTAAAGGAGAGTTGATATCCCTTTGTCAAAAAATACATTGGAGTGAGGCTCCGCCATCTTTTCTATAAATCGCCTCATATTCTTCGGTTTTACAGTTTTTTTTTTGTTATTTTTTTTTAAATTACAGAAAATAACAAGAAAATATTTACACACCTTTGAAGCTAACAGGGATAGTTCCTTCCAGGCAGGCCAGATCTTGAGATCTCCCATCATTGAAAACTGTATTAAAAGGGCATAAAAATAATCAAATTAGATTAATTAACTCACTCACAGATATATGTACGTAAATTAATACAAAAACGTATCAAATCACAGTACATTTAGTGTGTAGTAGATGGGGGCTAATTCGTATTGCACGTGCCAGAGAAATTTCCTAAAGGCTAGTGGTGGTTAGAGGTGGCTCTAAATCTTGGCATGGCACATACAATACAAATTTACCTTAGTTTGGTATTCAGCGTAGTGTCAGATAGAAACTAAACTGATTTTAAATTATATTTATAAGTTAATGTTGTTTATTATGTATAAAGTACCAACTCAAGACAAACTAATAAATCACATAGATGAAGAAGATAAAATTTATTATATACACATACATTATGTTATAGTTTCCAAATTAAACATGATACAATAGTCGAAATACTGCTAACGTCAAATCTTAGCTAGTGGCGTCATATTTTTAAAACTGAGATCCTATAGATTTACAACAACACCAAAGTTAGAGAATAATCTAAATTTCAAAGGGAGATATCAACAGATTTAATTTCATAAAATTAGTTATTAAATATGCAATATCGCAACAAAATACCAACCAAATGGTGTGCATCGACAAGAAAGACCTCTATATAGCGTAGTAACCTGATAAATTTCCTTCAAAGTTGGCTCCACCTGTTTATACTGAAATAGGCAATGATTAAATTAATAAAATTAAACTATTATTTTACATCCTCTCAATTCTACGAGAGCATAAAATAAAAAAATGTAAAATGATACAGATAAAAAGCTGGCGAAAAAATGTAAGGAAAAACAGATTGACTCACCCCAGCCAAACACTTCCTCACGTAATCTCTATCCATTTGAAAAACTATGATTAATCACGATTCTAATAAAAATGCCTTTTGAAACAACTCTGATTAATAAAGTAAATTTCACTGAATACGGTAATGCGTATTTATGTAAACATGCATAGAATTTTATCAAATGAAATGCACTTCAACTTCAAACAAAAAAACACAAATGACATAATTTTTATTAATATAACCTTGACATAACCTTCGGGATAAACCAAAATTATATTTCTAAACAAAGACCTTAGTACAATAGTAAAAAGGATTTAATGGTAATGAATTTATAATTTAAATACGGTATCCTTTCCAGTCCAATATCCAGCAAAACAAATGTGACCCAACACTGTTTCTATAGAGTTTAGTACCGTGAGAACGTGTATTTAAACTGATAGAAAAATCGGTCCGAGACAACTCAGACAAACTTTCTCATATACAAGTTCATAATTATTTAGCCAATGTTTTCCATTTATTAGTTTTTGTAAGTGCGTTTAATTATTATTGAAAATTATATCAAAATTTACCATAAAAATAACTTCTCCAGGGCGGGGAATCGAACCCGGGATCTCTCCGTCCACGTTTTTAGCTATTTTCTCAGGAACTAGATTTTTCCCGGTAAAACTGCTCATATCGTTGGATCCCTATTTAAATGGACTACATTTTAGAATTTTTTAATGAAAATCGTCGGAACCGTTTTCAAGAAATAATTTTTTTTCATGTTTTTTCAGAGTTTTTTGGGGCTTGCGCCCCCAAATTTGGAGCTAAAATTCATTTCTCGATTTCGCCTCGGGGTATGATTTTTCTGAACATGTATGCCAAATTTCGTCAAAATCGGCTCAGTAATTTAGGCTCCAGGCGTCTGCACAGACAGACGACAGACGATGGATAGACATTTTTAAAAACCACTTTTTTGGACTCAGGGGACCTCAAAACGTGTAAATCCATCAAAATCGAATTTTCGCGCCATCACAATACTTTCTCTTTATATGAGAAAGTAAAAAACGCAAATATTTCTGTTTTGTGGAAAATATTTTTTGTTTCTAGCTTTTTATACTTTTTGTGGGTAATATATGAACTGGCAAGAGGAACATCTAAGAACAAAAAATTATATTAAACAAAAGAAGACAAAATCTAATTATAATTGACAAAAAATAATAATTGTGTTATTATTTCATAAAAATAATAAACCAATTTAATTTTTTAGTAGGTTTGGTGTCTACCCCTCTCTAAAATAACCTCTTCTATATAGCTTTCTATATAACAAGTATATTAATGTTACTTGTGGAACTGTATTCCATTTCTTAATAGCACTGATTTCTAGCTCTTCTAGGCTTTCATGCGATGAAGTCGCACACGAATCTGTTTCTTTTTGATGGTACCAAAGGTGTTCTATAATATTAAGACTAAAACCTTTTATATTGTCCTCTGAATACCTACCTATTCAAGATACCCATCAACTAGCTGGGCTCTTGCATTAGAAAGAATCATTCTCCGATCTCCGATGTACAGAGAAAATGTGATACTAAATGCTCTTCAAGGATGTCCTCATCTAAGTGTACATGCTTGTGTTTAGGGATCTGCCAGGAACCACAACTAAATTATAAGTTAATTTTGTACAATTGTTGTGATAAACGCCTCTCCAAAATATATATGAGCCTCCATGAAAAACAATCCTTAGACGGAAATTATAAAGATCATAGCGTTCCCATGAGTACCCACAGACAAATGTATTTCCCATCTATATGAGGTTCAAGAAAATCCATAACTCAAATAATTTTAGTTTACAAATCTCTTATAATAACATTCACTAATCTACCAGTAATTATATCTTGGTACAAGAATAGAAGCAGGAAATTTGCATAAGAATTAAATGTACATTTAATATCATCGCATAGTATAACGATAATAGTAACACATTGGTTATATATATTAGCCCACTATGACCAAAGATGCAGATGCAAGAAGGCACTCAGTTGGTTGGGTTCGTAGATGACGTTATCATGGTTATTATAGCTAGCTAGAAGCGAGGAATTGGCCTAACATTAGCTTTCCAAGCTATGAGGAGAGTTACCGCTTGGCTAAAGGATTGTAGTTTGAGCCAGGCGCCAGGCTAAAAAGCAAGATGGAGATAGTCATCATGACCAAAAGGAGAATAACAGTGGTCCAAAAATAATAGTAGGAGATACCCTATCCCAGTGAAGAAGTCGATCAGATATCTTGACAGATCAACAAGAAAATTTTATGGAAGAGTGGTTGTAGTTTGATTTTTAGAAGTAACATTTAACAAATTTTTCACAAAATGCTATAAACCCTATTTTAATGTTTTAACTACACCAGTAAATAACTGGTAATTACAAATTTAAGTTAAATACTGTTTTCTTTGATATAATAGTGATTGTAATTTTGAAATATAAGTGAGTGAATCTAGTATTCCTCCTGACTCAAATGTGAGTAGGAGTTAATTTTGAGAGGTAGTATAATGTTTTAATAATTGTAACTGATAATTTCATTATTTATTTTAAAAAAGTACCTTTGTTTACAGGCCTGAGGATGTTCCTTAAGGAACCAAATACCGCCAATTTCATGAAGTAGTTTCTACACTTTTATTTCACCCCCAACTGACCAAACAAATTCAACAAGAAAATCACTTTCTGGGCATATATCAGAAAAGCGAAAATAACAGAACAAGACTGGCATCAACACAGAGACGGAGCCCTGAGAGCATATATGCATGGTGCCTGGGTAGCCCTTAGGGAAGAGAGTTTGGCTCTCAATCAGCCAAGTTAAGCAGCATCGGGTGAGGTCAGAAGTTGGATGGGCGTCCACTTGACCATATAGCTCTGGGTTCAATTTCCAGCCCCCCCCCCCTCAATGTTTACCCAACTTTGTTTAAATAAATGGCTAGCTTCTAGCTGGTTTGAGTGTGTAATAAAAAGGCATACCAAGGAAAAATAAAATATCTGTGACATAAAAATAGTAAAAAAAAGGAGCTTTGTAACCATAACTGTTTAAGACCAAGCCCCCACTTAAATTAGAAAAAACCTAGGCCAGGCACGACTATTTACAAGATCATCTGCAATTATCATTCTGATGATGAAATATGTCTTCTAAGGCAAGCCTCCAGTCAGGAATTATGGTACCTTATCTGCCTTGAACTCAGCAATGGCCCACTAAGACACACACATATATATCATGAATGGATAAATATGACATTGCTTTAGGCCTGGTCATCCACTGAAAGTGACCAGGTGACTATGCACGACAGGTGTCGTCCACTGTAAGCGACTGTCAAGTCACATCTGTGCATCATACTGTGTATTGTATATTGCTCTTTCTTTAAGTTCTCGCGTGATTTCTTTTAAATGGATGATCTGGACTTAATGTACATTTTGGTGAACCCCTTATCTCAGGAGGCGTTGGTTACAAACCCTTAGAAGAAATCTGTGTAGGGTTAACCAAATATTAGAAAGGAAGAAGTCAATTGGGGAATTCCATCATCTACCCGGCGATTTGCAGAATGACCCCCAAAAGTTTATCGATTATTACAGGATGGGTCAAGAGACATTTCACTACATCTTGAATATTATAGAGCCACCGATCACCTAATTGTTGAATTTTAGGGAGGCAATAACACCTGTGGAACTTCTAGCGTTAACTTCCCCAACAACTTATCCTCACAGTCAGTGGCGTAACTATGGGCCCGCATTGCGGGGGGCCCCCAGTTGCAGGGTGCCCCCAAATCCAAGAAATGACTGGAGTTACTATCCCTGTATCAAGTCGAGGGGGGCCCCCAATCCTGAAAAAAAGAGGTTTTTTTTTTTTTTTTTTTTTTTGCTCATCGATTTTCTTTGGCGAGGGCCCCCAAAAATTTCTTGCGGCGGGGCCCCCAATGGTCTAGCTACGCCACTGCTCACAGTTCGCGCTGATTCATTTTTCTATATCCATAGTTAATATACTAATAATAAGTGCTAATCAAACAAGGTATTTAAACTGGCGACTATGAGCGACTAATCCCATTTCAGTTGGAACAGTCGCTAGTTGCCTGTTGTTGCCAGTAGTAGTGCATGCGGTTGCCTGCTCAAGGTTGCTTTTGCAAATGATGAGGTTAGATTGTACTTTATATATTCGGATTGGTAGAGCATAGTCGCCTGGTCGCTTAGTCAAGCATAGACCCTTCCAGAAGATGAGGGGCCTTAATTTTCATGGAGCTACCATAGAAAAGCCGACTTTCTTTCATACTGACAATATAATATTTAATAAATCATATGCAAATAATTAAATTATTATGAATTATATACTTTATTTACAAGAATATGAATGATTTAAAAGATTTTTTTTTTTTTAAATTGTTCTATATTTATATAGAACTCTTTATCAATATTGTAGGGGAGAGCGGGGTTGGTTGGGACAGTGGGATGAATTGGACACTTCTTTTTGGTTGAATAGAAGGTAAGATCAGCAACCCTGGTGGAGCAGTCAGTAGCTCTTCAGTTGCTATTCAGTCCCTCAAGTGGTCTGACGTTTTTTTGATTACCAGTGATTTTTAAAAAATAAATTCGATTTGGAGGCAAGCTGATGTAAAATTTGAGACCCACATCGGAAGCCTTCCAGCCCCTCTAAAATATTCTTCAGAGTCTCTACTATTTTTACCTGGTATTGGATTTATTTATGAATACAAATCACTTTGGTTGCTTACTGTGGAACAATGGGTCCCAATATTGTTTGCGTTGTTTTAAAAAAATGGTGTCGAGGGATGAGTTGGACAGTTATTACCATTCAACCCCAACTGTCCCACTCATCCCCATATCACACACATCATACCTATTTCTTCTTTTGGTTGCCTACTTTCTTACTTATTTAGTATTCCTTCTATTTAAGTACTCAAATTAATTGTTTTCATGATTTCAGTTGCAAAATCAGGAGTTTTGGTGTGTGTCCAAAGTATCCCACCCCTGTGTCCAATGTAATCCCACCCCTGTGTCCAATGTATCCCACCCATTGGGATACATTGGACAAAGTGAAGGTTTTGGAAAAACATAAAAAATAGGGTGATAATGTTTTTTTAAGTCGCTATAAGCCTGGAATATGTTAGTTAGGATCTCTATGTATGATAATCATACAAAAGCTAAAAAGTTCCTGCAAAACTGTGGCTCTCACGGCCTCTAAAAAAAAAGTGTCCCAACCAACCCCGCTCTCCCCTATACTTTATTTACAAGAATATGAATGATTTAAAAGATTTTTTTTTATTGTTCTATATTTATACAGAACTCTTTATCAATAATATATATGTGTGCGAGTGAATTTAATGCATAGAGCTATTTTTACCTAGAGAAAACACTCGAGTTGTTATCACAAACGTGAAAATGAGAAGAGGAAATCAAATAAAATCAAACAATCAGTCTGATTAAAAACATATATTTGTGATGAATAATAATCAACCAACTAGAAGCAAAATAAAAAGTTAACAAATAAAAACTAATAATAAAAAAATAAATCAAATAACATCGATCACTTTTGTTTATATTTTTTAAAAAAATTAACTAATTTTCATTTTTAAGTAAATCATAAATTTAATAAAACTCAATCTTAATTAAATATAATGCTCTGTACAACTTCCCTAGCATAATTTTATACAAGAAATATTTATATATTATTTCATAGCTTTATTTATATAATAGTTGTTTTTATTTTTAAGTTATAGAATAATCAGTAATAAGGCCATCATCTTTTTATAGGCAAATCTCTATTTTATTTTAAATCCTTTTTTTTTTTTTTTTAATATAAATCAATAAAGCGTAATTAAAAAAATAAATAGATAAAAGAAAAGTTGGGTCGATTTCAAATTAGATTCTTAATTTATTACTTGATTTCAAATTTCATTGCCTCTTTTTTAAATTTTTTATTTTATTTTTAAATAGCATAGGAATACACTTTTGTAAAAACACTAATACAATATTTATACAAGTACGGTTGAGATCTATATCTCAGAATAGAAATTTCTAATCAAGACAGTCACTATTATACAGTGACAAAATTCAGAATATAACATATTTTGGATTCAGTGGCGTAACTATAGGCCCGCGCAGGCAAGCATTGTGGGGGGCCCCTAGTGCCAGGTGGCCCCCAAATCCAGAAATAACTGGAATTACTATCCTAGTACCAACGTTAAGGGGGGCCCCCAATCCTGAACGCAAGAGGTTGTTTTTTTTTTGCTCATCGATTTTCTTTGGCGAGGGGCCCCCAAAAATTTCTTGCGGGGGGGCCCCTAATGGTCTAGCTACGCCACTGTTTGGATTATTAGACGTATTTCAAATTTTTCGCTTAAGAATTACTTTAGTAGTTTCTGTACTTGAGTAACTTGAAGAAAAATCAAAAGGTATTACCTATATATAATAATAATGATAATTTCTTTGCTGTATAAGTACAGTTGGACCTCGTTATAATGAACTTCTGTACAGCGAAAATCTCTTTACAACGAATGTTTTTTTTGTCCCACGGATTCTCTATTATAAAAGTGATTCTACAACAAACAAAATTCATGGAAAAAAAGGACAAACTTTCTGTGAATTAATACTGGGGGTGTTTTTGCTTTCTTATATTTGCTTAAAACCATTTTCAGGTGTTTCTTGCTCTAGCACTCTAAGGGTAGGGACACACTTCGCCACCCAGGTGGGCGCCACCTGGTTGATGCCACTTGATCCCGCCACCTGACCTGCGCCACCCACTTATATGAGGGATGCAGTCAGCCCCAGATTTGATTTCCCCTATATTTGATTGAAGGAGTAGGGGCTGAGAGGCGTGACTTGGGTGGCGACGTGTGACAGGCTCAATTGAAAACAATGGGTCGACCGGGTGGCGCCACCTGTGGGTGGCGGCTAGACTGTCGGACGGTCAACCGTATAGTGCCACCCGGCAGGTGGCGCCACCTCGTGTGACAGGTTCCGTCTATTCTCATAGACGACCGGGTAGCGCCACCCAGGTGCGAAGTGTGTCACCCCCCTAATAGTTTTGTGTATTCTACCAACATTAGTGGAATCGGAATCACCTTTGCACAGTATAGAGAAATCTTATAGTCCAAGTTTTGAATTCGTTTCGGACAGTTAGTTATAAAGCTCATAATGTACCCGATGAAATATTTCAATGCCTGAATAAGTGTGAGCATTACTTTGAAGAAATGTCAATATACAGGCTAGTTCAAGGAGATATAAGACAATTTTTTAAAACAACAATTGCTTTATGCGTTGGAATCAGTGAACTGTAAGTTGTATTTTAACATTATTGCTATTTATTACTTGATACCATTTTGTTGGGTTTTTTTATTACATGTACATATTATGCATACATGAATGTACTTATACTAATTTTATTCAAAAATAAATATGTATGTGATTGTTATTCTTACAATTCTTATGAATAAAATGCATATGAGGAGCTTAGTATCAAAGACGGACAAGAGCACATTTCAAAATTTTACAGGAGAGCTGAAAAACTGTAGCTCAAATTCTACAGGTGATAGAGCAATGATTTTTTTTTCTGAAGATTCTTAATAGACTCAAAACTAGTTAGAAGTACTGAAAACGTGATTTTTTTTTTTATATTTTAGCTGCTAAATGGAGTTAAAAAGTGGAGTTGTCCGCTTTTGAAACAAAAACAAGGTTTTGTCCGTTTTTGAAATTAAATGACGTTGAAAATAATGGTTAGAATAATAATATTGAAGAAATAATTTTGTTTCACGTCTTTCAGAGTTCTTAGGGGGTAGTTGCCCCAGATTTAGAGCTAAAATTGATTTCTTGATTTCCCCTCAGGGTATCATTTTTCTAAACATGTATGACAAAATGGTAGGAGTAGGTATTCAGATGCTAAAGCCCGCAGTGCATCATGACAACGAGTTAGTAAAATGCAGCCTCCTGATTGGCTGTTTCGGTTATGTCCTCTTTTGAAGCAAAACGTATGTTGACTTGTCTGTATTTGAAACAAAACTACAAATATTATTGCATTTTTACCCCTTTTCTGGTCATTTTTGATGCAAATGGACAGCAGAATCTGATCCAGCTGCCAAAAATCTATAAGAAACAATCGATAACTGAAATTTGGAAAAAATGTCGAATGTCTGTCTTTGATACTAGGCCCCTCATATATATGCGTACATCATGAAGCAACATGTTTCTAAAAAAAAAAAAAAAATCAAGTTCGTTATATGGAGGTCCAACTGTATTAAAATTGCACTGGATGAGTTATTTGTTGATAATTAAGTGCTGCAAAGGTTTTTATCAAGATATTTCACATGCCGGAGAGGCTATGAACTATGTATATTATTTATAAGCCTGCTTGAATTAGAAATATTTTATATTTTTTAGTGTCCCAGGCTCTCCCGTCACAGGGCTTTTAGGATGCCTAGCTTGTATGTAGCCTAGGCCAGTGGTTCTTAACCGGGGGGCCTCGAAAGGTAGTTAGGTACTAGGTATATTATATTTGGAGATTTTAAGGGGGCCGTGGTTACCAAAAGTTTAAGAACCACTGGCCTAGGCTCTCCAGTCACAGGGCTTTTAGGATGCCTACCTTGTATTATCCATATCATATCAATGAAGGGTTAAATGTATACTCATTTAATATAAAAAGTTCAGGTTTTCTACGTTTCACATACTTTTTCCACGATTTATTGTTATTAAAAAATATAATAAATAAAAAATGGAATATGCCCGAGCAAGGAAAACAAGCAATTTTAATTATATTTAAAAAAATGCTCAGCATTTTTTTGTTAATAGGTAAAAGATTACTGCAACTGTTAAAGTTGCAATTTTTAATAAAGTTAAACAATTTAAATAATAATTTTTATTAAAAATGTGCTATATAACTTAATTTATAAACATTTTTTTAAATTCAGTAGCATTTGTGATTGGTCCACACAATTTTTGTGTTGGATATCAAGTCGCAGTGTAAACTATAATTTCTATAATGTTATTAATTACTAGGCCTCGAATAAATTAAGCAATGAAATCCAAATCAAGAAAATAATATTATTTATTTAAAAAACTATGCGTCTAAAAAATAGAGAAAACCTTCAACAATTACACAAAAAAATAAATAAATTAGGATTATAAATAAGTAATAAAACTGTACATAAATTTTAAAAATGAATCTCTTCATAATATTAAGTTCTTTTATTTACTTTTTAATACAAGATTTACGATAACTTTACTTTTTATTATATTAATATAATACAATTAAAAAAATAAACTATTTTTTTTCTTAATTTTCTCACACACCATAAGGGTATTTTAACACAATTTTAAAATTATTAATAATTATAAATAATCGGACAAAAGCTAAATATTTTTTTCCTCTTTTTTTTTTTTTTTTTAATAAAAACAGTGAGAATGGGAGGATGTAAATTATAATAATCAAACGTTTAGATAGATTTTTAATTGAGAGTGCCTTATTTATAAAGTTGTTTTTTTTGTTTGTTTGTTTATTATTTTAATAAACAATGGTAAAGGTTTCGTTCTTTAATTTTAATCGAAATCGATAACTAAAAAGCGATTTTTTTTTTTTTTTCATTTAATGTATTTTTTTACCCTTCCTGGCCAAAATCTTCTTTGAATTTTTCAAGTTTTTTCATATCCTCATCATTCACTGTTGGTTTTGAAGTAGCAATGGATCTTAACATATCACTCTGTAAACAAAAAAATTAATCAGTTGTAAATTTATTACAGTAGAGCGTCGATTATCCGAACTAATGTTTTTTGGGGTGGTTCGGATAATCAAAAATTCGGATGATCGAAATTCACTAGAAATTTAAAAGGGAAGATGCAAAAATAATCAACCACGTTTATGCAAAAAGCATATTTGTTTTATTTATCTAGTACACAGTGAAAAAAAATATATATAAGTTGTATCACCTAAGATTAATTTGGCACAAAGAAGGTTGTAATACTCGTCTGCTTAATTTTTTTACTTAATTTTTTACTATGAATCTCGATTAGTCGAATCCCATGACGTAATTTGAAATTTTTCAGCCACTCAGAACTGTGGGTGAATACAGAGTCACCACTAAGCTTCATGTTTAATTCCACTTGCTTTATCATATCACACAATATGGGTCCACCTATATGGATATGGGCTGTCCAGAGGCCTGTTTTTGCAAAAACCAAGTGAATGCAGCATCTTCCAACAATTTGGGATTTCTTTTTTTTTTTTTTATAGTTTTACGATTTATACTGCCCTCCTCACTGTCAAGATTAAGTGCACTTAATCTTGACCAAGTGATTGAATCAGACATATTATTTATTCCCGTAATCGTTGATTTACCAACACCGAACTTGATAGCCAATGCCTTGGCTTTCACCTTTCTTCAGCCGCTTAATAATTTCCATTTTATCTTTTAATGAAAGCACTCCCCGTTTCCTTTTTGTCGACATGTTGTAAGTTTTACTTAAAATATCTGACCACTAACTAATTAAATGTATACCTCACAATGAATGATTTGAAACTGAGAGCATTAACATAACCGACCTACAGAATAGAAAGGTATTAAATGGAAAAATGCTGCAAATAATTCCACAAATTACATAGACAAACAAAAGGTAGTTCTTAGTAAACAAATGTTAATATCTGCCCGTCAAACTGAATTCATCGAAATCTGGTAGCCCTTTATACAGCAAACACCGCTCTTTCTAGGAATTAATTTAGCGGTGGCTTTTTTTTTTTTTTTTTTTTTTCCCATGAAGCTAGTTCGGATAATTGAACGTTCGGATAACTGACGTTCGGATAATCGACGCTCTACTGTATTTAGAAATAAATATAATGCTTGAAGTAAATAAAAAAAAATCAATATTTTTATTCGTTCAAAGAGTCTAACCATTGTAACTGGTGGTTCATACAGTTTATCTCCTGGTACATCCATCCAAGACATTTCTATAGCACCAGGTGAACCTGGTGAACACGGGGTCAAAAGGTCATTTTCTATCTTGTTAGGATCAGTTCGGGAAGGACCACTCAATCTACGGAAATGAGTGGCCATCTGAACCTTTCTAACTGGTTGCATGAGAGAATCACGCACCACTATACTAATATCAGCTCCGGAATACCTAAAAATATAAAAAAATATATAAACATGTTAGTTTTATATAATAAACATTTAATAGTACATTACACGTCTAGTGGGGAAAGTAGCATTTTGCATGCGAGTGTGGAGTTTGTACCTGAGCGACTGCGAGGGTAGTAAAACCACACAAGCAAAGCAAAATCCAGTTTTCGCACTAGTTGCGTACCGAACTTTATCTACGATTGTTGGATTTTAATAATAAATACAGAAAAAAATTAATAAACTTGATGTATGTAAGTTCGTATTTCTCTTTTCATAAAGATGACATTAATTCATTAGTTGTATTTTGTGCCAAATTTATTATTTCGGGAGGAGTATTATTCTCCTCATTTTCATCATAATCACTTAAATCAATCATTGTTTTTCATTAAAAACTCAATATAAACAGTTACTTTAATGAAACAAACAGGAAATTAGTTTATCTCCAGAAGGGAGAAAAAGTTATGATTTTGAATTAGTTTAGAAGGACTAAAGTAAGTCTTTTCATCCCTGAACTCAAAAAGTAGGGAGAAAAAGTAAAAGTAGGGCGAAAAAGTAAAGATTGCAACTTAATTATTTAATAAATAGTAGAAAATGAATGGCTAATGTAATGAAAGTTGTTGAAATCAGGTTGGCGACACTGCTTTTTCGACCATGTTTATCTTTGTTTATAACCTGCATCTAAATAATCTTCTATTTGAGTTTAATTCCAATTCTTATTTGTTTTTAATATTAAATCTCTTATATCTGCTATTAAAAGTGCTAATAATTAAAAATAAATAATTATTTTACACACCCGTTGGTAGAAGCTGCAAGAGTTTTAAAATCCTCTTCGGAAATCTCATGGAAAGTATTACCCAAATGCAATTTAAACATAATAAGTCGAGCATGTTCTTCTGGTAACGGTATGTATATCCTTTTTTCAAACCTTCTCCTAATAGCTGCGTCTAATACCCACGGGATGTTTGTAGCACCCAAGACAAGAATGCCTTCAGTGTCATTACCCACACCTAAAACAAAATAGCGTATTAAAAGATTTAAAAAGAACATAAATAAAACAATGCTGATAATAATATTTAAAACTAATATCTTAAGAAGAAATGGAAAATGATCTTAAGCCTAGTTTGCAAGGGTCGAGTATTTTAGTAGAGTAGTTTAGTAATTTAGGACTCGACTCGAATGGACACTTTGTTACTTACTAAATTTATATACTCGCCACTGACTAAATTACTCGACCGTGGCTACTAATACTAAAATACTCGACCCGTGCAAACTAGGCTTTAGGGGGATAGGACAATCCCCAATCCCAATATTGTTTCAATAAAAAATACTTCCAAAGGCTATCCCACTGATATTTTGTGCCAGGAAAGGTAAATCCTACCTGATTTTTTTTACGTATAACTTGAATTATCTGCCATTTTGGATTTGAACGTCTGATAATTTTGTGCACATCAAAAAGATCTTTAATACTGCAGTTTTATTTTTATATCTTTTTTTATTTAAAAGTTATTGGAACCATACAGAGTAACAGATCGACACAGAAATGAAACTATAAGGCGCTGTTGCACACTGAAGAAACTAGTTTCATGAAACGTGAAACTTTAGTATCATGAAACCACTTGATTTAAAACATACAGAAAGGAGCACTACGTTTCTTGAAACTGTAGTTTCATTTGGTTTCATGAAACATGACTCACGCAACCAAAAAGTCAGGTTCGTCAAAACCAAGTTGTACGTGATTTCATACATAATTTCAGTTTTGATTATTGCGTTTTGTTTGGTGTTCAGTTGTTTGTGTCGTTGTTTATTTGAAATAAGCGAATTAAGAAGCATTTAATTAAGTGAATTAATACATCTTCGTCAGAAGACATGATGAAACTCTCAGAAAAAGGGTTTCCTCTTTGTATTTTTATTTATTTATTGTGGTTACTTACAGAAAGTTTCACAAAAGTCAAGGCATTTCATGTCAGTTACATCTGACAATAATACTTAAAAGCTAAATAATAAATAAATTAGAGTTAAAACTTAAAAACCAGTATCACAGATCCACATACTATACAAAACTTAAAAGCTAAAATGTTATTTACTTTTTAACAAAATTCAATAACATTATAACTTGAAACCAAAATCACAGTACCTAAACCTAATGAGACTAATTAAAAAGTTAACAAAACATAAAAACTAAAATATTGATAAAAAAAAACAACACAGAAACTACACAGTACATGAATGTTCTAAAAATTCTTCAATCGTATAAAAAGCATTATCAATTAACATTTTTTTAAATTTTATTTTTAAATAAGTTCACTGGCAAACTTAAAGTCTGGTAACTAATTTTATTTAAAACTTTAACACCTATGTAATCAAAGTGATTATTGGTGAGAGCCAACCGATTGGAGGGAAGAGGATATTTTTTACAGTTTCTTGTTTAGTATCTATATTCTTTTCTACCCACATCCTCTATCTTACTTTTCATCTCCAAGGCAACAGCTAAAATGTAGATACCTGTTAGCGTCAGTACTTGCAATTTCTTGAAAAGAGGCCTACAACTCTCGTGTACACTGATATGTAAAACTGGTTTCATGAAACCAGTTTCACAGCTCCTAAGGGTTTCATGAAACCAGTTTCACAGCTCCTAAGGGTTTCATGAAACCAGTTTCACAGCTCCTAAGGGTTTCATGAAACCAGTTTCACAGCTCCTAAGGGTTTCATGAAACCAGTTTCACAGCTCCTAAGGGTTTCTTTTTTTGGTTTCTACCAACAAAACCCTAAATAGGGAACGACCTTTGTCTATATTTTATAAATTTTTTTCCACTCAATATTTTTCAAATGCTTCTATTATTCCTTATACTTATGAATTTATTTTTATTTGTTAGATGTTTAAATTGAAGCGAAGCTCTAATAAATATTATATTTATTTTCTTTTAAAATATGTTCAGCATTAACTAATAAGTTCCAAATTGTATAAGAACATTTTATTCTTCATTTAAACTAAAGGTAAATAATAATATTTCACATTTTGTATTTTTTTTTTTAATAAACCCTCACAAAGCTATAATAAATAGTGATATAAAAGCAACTTAATATATTTCTAATATGTTTCATAAGGAGATGGGCGTGCTTTCGCCAGAAAATGTAGTTGAGAACCCCTGAAAAACTAAAAAACCTGAAAACTGGGAAAGGATAAGGACTTACGCAACGAGATTCCTTATAAAGAAAAAAGCAGATGGAAAAGCACTACAGGATTAGGATTTACAAATAAGGACGAGGTGGCAACAGGTTGAAGCATCTTAATTAGAGAAAAGCGCACGCCCTGGCCGAAGTAATGCGAAAGCGGTTCCGGCCAGGGACATCGCGGTTCATAGGTGGGTTTTTTCTCCTATCTATATATATATATATATATAAAAAAATGCTTCATAATTGTACTTGCCTTGCATTTGAACGAGGAACTCAGTTTTAATCCTTCTAGCAGATTCCGACTCATTGTCAGATCTGGATGAGCAGAGTGAATCTACTTCATCAATGAATATAATACTAGGCTTGTGCTGCCTTGCTAGTTCAAACAGGTTTTTGACAAGTTTCTCCGACTCTCCGAGCCACTTAGATACTAAGTCAGACGAGGAAACGGAGAAGAAAGTAGAGTTGTTCGCTTCGGTAGCGACTGCTTTTGCTAAGTAGGATTTACCGGTACCTGGAGGCTGTAACAGCAAAAACATTCATTAATCAAATTTAATAATAATAATAATAATAAAAAAAACTGTTAATTTGTTTTGGCTGATCATCAAAATATTAACATTAATATAATTAATTAACAACTGCTCAAGAGAGAAAGGAAGATAGTTAGAATAATATTTCAGAGGGAGGGAAGTAAGGGAAAAATATATATTGAGAAGAAGTTAAGGCAAATATCCCATTTAAAGAGACTGTAGAATCTACAGTCAGATTATCTAAAGTTTTGACTTTGACAGCACAGGAAAATCCATGGGGATCCAATGAGAGGTCAGGATTTTGAATTCTAGAAGGTAGGGCCAACTAGACTAACAAAAATATCACTGGTAGGGGGCGAGGCACTTTGGGAAACCGATAAACAAGACTTTATAACCTTCCCCGCTGGAAGAATCTTGGCAACCATTTGTTGCTTAAACACCATCTCTCTTGTGTTATTCCATTCCCTTTTCATACTATATTCTCTTTTCAAATGGTTAATTCACAAAGTTTGAATTATCGACAGTGAGTGAAGCAAGTAATATTGAATTCTTCTTGCGATCTTCTTACCTACTCAAAGAGTAGTTTTAAACATTTATATTCTATAAGATTTCAATCCCGACATTACATTTAATGAATATTGAAGCCAAAATAAACACTTTAGACAAAATATCCAAACATATTCGTAAAAATATATGAAATTGTATGGTCGAAATACATTAAAAAGATCGCGGACTGAAAAGGGAGTAAAATAACCTTCTTTTGTTTATACACAAATGATGCCGCCCCATCCCCTTTCCAGCCCTAGTGCATTTATTTTTCCCCTAGCATAGGTTGGCCAATCTGAGTGTAAAAAGTCAAAACTTTAGATAATCTAACTGTAGAGCAGGGATCGACAACCTATTTTCCATTAAGGGCACAGTACAAGATTTTAAAATCACCGAGGGTGCATATTTTACGGATTTCACAGATCATAGCCCTCTCAACCTTTAATCCAGTGAGAGCACATTAAAAATCTACCAGGGATGCAACGGCAACCATCCCTGCTGAAATATTAAGATGGATGTGCACCAGTCAGATATATTTTTTCAAAATGCTAGAATGAAAAGACCAAGGGTATGGTCATCACCAGACTTATGAAAGAAAGGAGAGGAAAGATATTCTTTTGAAGGCTGGGGTAGGGGGGCAGGGTCTCCAAGACTAAGGGATAATATACAACTGCGAGGGCCGTTTGAAAAGTAACCTCTGATTGGCCACTTTGCAGGAAGTAGTGAGAGTAGTGGCTCCATTGTTGAACTGATGTATGCAGCAGGTCACTCAGAATCAAGCAGTGGTCGAGTGAAGGTCGTACGAGTGCTAGTTTGATTTTGATAGCATCTTGAAATGTGCGCTGCATTTGAAAACCCCATCAAATGCAAAGTGCGAGCTGTTATAAGGTTTTTTTTTTGTTTTTTTACGGCAAAACAACATTCGGCAGCAGCTATTCATCAAGAACTTTGTGCCATATCGACCTTGGCTTGATGCCGACTGACCTACCGCTTAAGTCAGTGCAATAATGGTGCCGCTACTCCCACTAATTCCTGCACAGTGGCCAATCGGAGGTTACTTTCTAAATGGCCATCGTATGCGGTACAATGGATAATGAAGTGGGAAAAGATATTAACAAAATCACTGATGGTTACCCACAAAAAGGCTAGCTTGCATGAGGTGAGAAAAGTTTAATTAAAAAGACTATTTGTATAAATTCCCTTGGTCCCCAGAGACTGAAATCAGTTTTTGAGCTAAAATCATCAGTGATAGTGGAAACATGTAGAGTTAGGCGGCTTTCACACTGCGTGCGAGACCAATTCCGCTTGAGAAGCAAATGCATGTATTAGCATGAAGCTATTCACATTAAACGCCAAGCGAGACTGGGCCAAGTGAGATCAAGCCGACTTGGGCGTTTTTGTGAGCTAAACGTTTTCAGCGGCCAAAAACCCTTAGCTAACAAAAACGCCCGAGTAGGCTCTGTCTTGCTCGGCCCGATCTCACTCAGCGTTTATAGTGAATAGACCCATACTAATACATGTATTTGTTTCTCAAGCAGAATCGGCCTCGCTCGGTCTCGCATGCAGTGTGAAAGCGGCCTTAGAGTGGGAGTCGAGAAAAATATTTAAATCTAATTTGAATATTTATTCTTAAGAGCTTATTTAAGATCGTCTTTGGTTGAAAATTTACTTTGTACAACAAAATTACTGTTAGTAGAGAACTGTCCCTCTTTACAATTCTACATTAACTAATGCAAGACAATGAAGTTAGTAGAATTGATTGAGATTTTATGGTATTTACTCATAGTGAAGGTTGATAAGCAAAGAAAACACTTTTCCTTGTACAATAATTTTACTGTCAAACCATAAATATATTTTTTGACTTACATACCGGTTTCGACTTATTCAGTCATCATCAGTGTAATTCATTACACATTGATGATCATCAGTGTAATTCATTCACATTACACTGATGATGACTGAATAAGTCGAAACCGGTATGTAAGTCAAAAAATATATTTATGGTTTGACAGTAAAATTATTGAACAAGTAAAAGTGTTTTCTTTGCTTATCAACCTTCACTATAAAGCAAGACACACTAATTCTAATAATAATTATCTCTCTTCACTCTAATAATAATAATAATAATAATAATAATAATAATAATAATAGGGGGCCGGTGTAGCTGAGGGGTTAACACACTCGACTCTGAAATCAAGGTTTAAACCCCGGCTGTGAGTTCGAATCCGCTGGGAAACATCAGTGGGAAACATGTCTCACCCCGCTGGGGGTGAGACATGTTTCCCACTGATGATCTCATCGATTAGATGAGTAAAGTGGCCGGATAACCCCTGTCCTGTAATGACCTAATGAGCTGTTGAACGGGACTAAAACTACAAAAAAAATAAATAAATAAATAATAATAATAAAAACACCCTCTTATGGTAAAAACACTCTCAGCTGATCCATGTAAAATGAAATATTGAACATTTCTATAGCAATAAATGCTATACAACTTACTCCAAAAAGCAAGATGCCTTTCCAGGGTATTCTCTTGCCGGTGAAGAGATGAGGAAACTTAATGGGTAGTATGACAGCCTCCTTGAGAGCCTCCTTGGCCCCCTCTAGGCCTGCCACATCAGACCACTTGACACAGGGTTTCTCCACAACGATTGCACCTTCCAACCTCGACTGTAACTTCTTCTTCTCCGGATCATCTGAATCGCTGTCACTATTGTTTTTGTCGTCACTCCTTCACAATGAAAAATAAAATAGTTTCAAATTAGAAATACAAATTCAATTTTTTAAGTTTTTGGTAGTTTTCATACTACGGAAAGTTAAATTTTAATTTAAATCAAATTATAATTATTATTAACTACGGGAAACAGACAGTGAAAAATACACTCCTGTGCCGGGATTTGAACCACGGGCCTCTATATTTCCAGTATAGCGCTCTTCCATCTAAGCTACGCAGGAGAATGATTTTTCACTACCGTAATCGATAACTAGTCCCGAATCCAAGCTTTCAATATTCATATACATTTAGACAGTCAATATTTATGACATTAGAACTAAACCAGAATTAACGCTTATAATTATAAAGTACTCAATTAGTACCTGTACCTTGTACAATCAATTCGAAATTCAATTTTTTAAGTTTTTGGTAGTTTTCATACTACGGAAAGTTAAATTTTAATTTAAATCAAATTATAATTATTATTAACTACGGGAAACAGACAGTGAAAAATACACTCCTGTGCCGGGATTTGAACCACGGGCCTCTATATTCAAATCCCGGCACAGGAGTGTATTTTTCACTGTCTGTTTCCCGTAGTTAATAATAATTATAATTTGATTTAAATTAAAATTTAACTTTCCGTAGTATGAAAACTACCAAAAACTTAAAAAATTGAATTTCGAATTGATTGTACAAGGTACAGGTACTAATTGAGTACTTTATAATTATAAGCGTTAATTCTGGTTTAGTTCTAATGTCATAAATATTGACTGTCTAAATGTATATGAATATTGAAAGCTTGGATTCGGGACTAGTTATCGATTACGGTAGTGAAAAATCATTCTCCTGCGTAGCTTAGATGGAAGAGCGCTATACTGGAAATATAGAGGCCCGTGGTTCAAATCCCGGCACAGGAGTGTATTTTTCACTGTCTGTTTCCCGTAGTTAATAATAATTATAATTTGATTTAAATTAGAAATACAGTTAACACAACTTTAATTCAAAACTGTGATTTACAAAAAAAAAATGGACTTGACTCCAGTTTAAAAAATTGAATCGTCAACCTAAATGAGGTATTACTTACAGGCCCCGATTTACCAATGGGCAATTGCCCAGGGCGGCAATTTGTGGGCGGTTTTTTTTTATTTTTATTATTATTATTACCAAGAACAACGGTAAAAAACAAAAACGGGAATGACACAACTAACATTGTCATATCTAAGTATCTATTTCGTTTGTTTTTACTTTCTCATATAAAGAGAAAGTATTGTGATGGCGCGAAAATTCGATTTTGAGATTTTGATGGATTTACACGTTTTGAAGTCCCCCGAGTCCAAAAAAGTGATTTTTAAAAAATGTCTGTCTGTCGTCTGTGCAGACGCCTGGAGCCTAAACTACTGGTCCTATTTTGACGAAATTTGGCATGCATGTTCAGAAAAATCATACCCCGAGGCGAAATCGAGAAATGAATTTTAGCTCTAAATTTGGGGTTGCTACCCCCCAAAAACTCTGAAAAAACATGAAAAAAAATTATTTCTCGAAAACGGTTCCGACGATTTTGATTAAAAAATTCTGAAATGTAGTCCATTTGAATACGAATCCAACGATATAAGCTGTTTTCCCGGGAAAAATCTAGTTCCTGAGAAATTAGCTTAAAACGCGGATGGAGAGAGCCCGGGTTCGATTCCCCGCCCAGGAGAAGTTATTTTTATGATAAATTTTGATGAAATGTCCAATAATATTTAAAATGTACATTTGAAAACTAATAAATGGAAACACTGGGCTAAGTAATTATGAACTCATATATGAGAAAGTTTGTCTGAGTTGTCTCGGACCGATTTTTTCTTTGGTAATAAAAGTTATAACACAATTTTAATCCCCGTGTTTATTTATGAAAAACAAATTGATTTTACACTTCAAAAATTAGACATGCAAACTGGTACCTTCAAAATTATAATAATAATAATAATAATAATAATAATAATAATAAATAAGTTTATTGTTTTTAAACATAGTGTTTTTACAATAGAGTTCCGGTTACTTTCCAGTACACATGTGTTTATTATTAAACATTATTGTTTTATTAAGTTACTTTTTTTTCTTTTTTTTTTAATCATATATATCTTAACATATTGATAAAAAAAACCTAATTAAATTAGTAAAATAAATAAATAAACAAATAAAATAAAATAAAACAAATAAAGATATTTGGCTTATATTTTTTTTCTTTTTTTTTCTTTTAAAGGTAATTTTAATTTTACAGTTAAGTATGAATAATAAAATATTAAAGGGAAACTAATATTTTATTCGTTTCTAAGAAAGGCTCTAATTCTTAGTGCTTCTTTTACATATCGAAATATCCTGTTTATTGTTTGTAGATCTTTAATTGTCAGCAGGTTCTCTAAGCTAGAGGGGACGTCGTCCAACCAGTAATTCCTTATAGCCTTATAATGGGGACATCTGAAGATAAAATGTTCCAGGTCTTCTTTTTCGTCCAAATTACAAACAGAGCATTTATTAGAGCCATCCAGGACATAAGTGTTTCCTTGCAGCAGTACACGGCAGTTATCCACCTTGCCTACTCTTAGCTGACTAATTAGTCTAAGTTTCTCTATAGGTAATCTGAGCTTTAAGTATTCTTCACCTGTTCCTAATGAGCTTATGTACTTATAAAGAGGGTTATAGTGCGAGTTCAGTGCCGCTTCCACATCATCACTTATCGATTTATTTAAAGCTTTTTGAATCAGACTAGGAAGTTCTCTGCGTATCTCCCGTGCCGTTCTTGATTCGAGTACATATTCCCCGTGGATTGATTGCAAGGTGTTTTTCAATTGGGAATACCAATTGAATTGTAGTTTATTGTCCGTAGACTGGTCTGTTTGGACTAGTTTGTCGAAACAAGCTCTAGGGAGTCGGGTGTTAGGCATATCCATCAGCTTGCTCCACCACACAACCATTCTTTTCATGATTTCGACTCTCACCTTATGTCTACCTGTCTCTAGCCGCACGAAGTGGTTTGGAGTACATCTAGGCCATCGGAATACATTCTTAAAATAGTTGGTTTGTGCACATTCCAGTTTGTCGATGTACCTGGGAGCCCAAATTTCCGAACAGTAGAGAAGAGTTGAACTAACTATTGAGTCGTATAATACATATTTTGTTTCCAGGGTTTCTGACTTAGTCGTTCAAAATTATGTTCATGGATGTTTGCAGTTTGCACTAAAAACCTAGTTATAAATAATTTCAAGATAAAAAGAACTTTTTATATATTACGTTTTTAAATTTTCTGTTGAATCGTATGTAACGTTGATAATATAATTGTTATTGTTATATAATGTCAGTGAAAAAAAAAAATAGTTCCGAATTTATTTACTTCACATAAATGACAACCATCTAGAGAGAAACCTATAAAAGGACAAATCTTTGTACAACCGAACTCCCCATCGATATATTTGAAATAATATAAATAATATAATCAATAAATTTCCTGTTTTGCTGTCATTCAATGTTTCTCTTATTTATAAAAATCAAAAAATTTGAAACCCGTCAAAATGAAGATTGTAAATATGGGACATGGCAAACTTCAGCAAAATTTGCTGAAAACCAATTAAATTCTGCTGAAAGATAGCTAAAAGTATTAAAATAATGCATTGTCATTGTGTTCTGAGCTATGCTAAAAGTTTCAAATGTCTAGCTATTCGGGAAGTTAGTTAGAAATCGATTGCCACATTTGTACTGGACAAAAAAACAAACAAGAAAGCAAGCTAATAAAAACGTACTAAAAAAATAATATTATTTAAAAAAGAAATATAGACCTACTAATTTTTTATCAACAGTACTTATATGTAATTTTTACAGCAGTATATGGTATCAGCCCACATGGGCGTAACCCGAAAATACTATTCACTAACCACAAATATATCAGTCCAACAAAAGGTTTTGCCCAAGGTGTAGCTTACCCTATATCGGGGCCTGATTACTTAGAGGACAAAAACCATTTAAATAAAAATGAGAAACTTATATCGGCTAATATTTCAGTTTACTCCATGTCAACTCTACCAATTTTAGGACCATAAGTGATTACATTAAAGGAGCACACTTTTTGTGGCTTGTACTTCAGAGAAGGCCGAAAGAATTTGAAGATACCTACCTAAAACCCATTTTATAACATATTATTTGTAGCTCCAAACTTGTAGTTAAGAGTTGTTGAATTACCTGACTGAACTAACTCACTCTGCGGTGCAACGGCCCATAGAGGGCTTGCCAAAGGGCTCCACACTTGTAATCCGAAAATTAAATTGGACTAGTCACATTCTTCTTCCTTAATATTTTTATGAGACATTATTTTACTATGTTTTTATAAGCTTTCTTGTTTGTTTGTCCAGTACAAATCTTGCAAACGATTTTTAGCTAACATCCCGAGTAGCTAGACATTTCCAACTTTTAGAATAGCTCAGAATACGATGGCAATGCATCATTTTAATACTTTTAGCCATCTTTCAGCAAAATTTAATTAGTTTTCAGCAAATTTAACTGTACGGAAAGTTAGTTCGGAAAAAAACCGCAAGTATTTTTTATTTGTTTTGACATGACCCATATTTACGATCTTCATTTTGACCGGTTTCACATTTATGATTTTTTTATTTAGTCAACAGAAAATTAAAAAATGTAGTATATAATAATTTCAAGAAAAATAATTACTTTTTATATACTACGTTTTTAAATTTTCTGTCATAAATCATAAATTTGAAACCCGTCAAAATAAAGATTGTAAATATGGGATATATCAAAGCAAACAAAATAACTTGCGGATTCTTTCCGAACTAACTTTCTATACAGCAAAATTTGCTTAAAACTGTTCTGAGGTATTCTAAAAGTATTAAATGTATAGCTACTCGGGAAGTTAGTTGAAAATCGATTATTACAAGATTTGTACTGGACAAACAAACAAACAAACAAGAAAGCAAGCTAATAAAAATGTAGTAAAAAGTTATTTTTTATCTTTTAATTATTTATTAAATAAACTACCTCTATTAATGCCATTACCTGAATATAGTCAAAACTTTCATTAAAAAAATTAACCCAATCTAACAGACAGTAAATTTTCAAACAAAAACAATTGAGTTTGAAGATACGTATTGCAGTATCTGGCAATACTTACATATATATATATATATATATACATTTAATACAAAGAATTAATAATTATGTAATGTAGAAAAAGGGCTAATTAAAATAATTAATAATTTCATATTTGAATGTGGAGAGTTTTGAATATAGATATGGTGATGCTTTGCTAAACCAGTCATGTAGCACTCAGGGTGCATGTGTGATGGATTTAAGAAAACGAAGATATTGCGCAACATTACGTTGCTACAAATTAATCCAACTAGTATAATTCAATTAATTAATGTAATTTAATTATAAAAAGTAAAAGGTCAATTTAATTATTTCTAGCTCAAATTTTAAATAAAAAAAAGACTTGTTGACGTAAATTTGATAATTTTTTTTTAAAATTTTAATTAAAAATAATTAATATAAAAATGCCATTTTTCAAAACTGGTCTTATTTTCAAACTTTTTTTTTTTTTTTTTTTTTTTTTTTTGGTTTCTGTATTCTTCACCTTAGTTGTATCTATGTACAAAATTTGGGGAAGAGTGAATGACGGGAAGCGGTTCAAAATTGGGGTAATAGGTGTGCGATGAAACTTAAAAAGCAAATTAATTTGACGCCATTTTGTTTTTATTTTTTGTTTTTTTGGTTTCTGTATTCTTCACCTTAGTTGTATCTATGTGCAAAATTTGTGGAAGATTAAATGACGGGAAGGGGTTCAAAATTGGGGAAACGGAAATGTGAGATGAAACTTACAAAGCAAAGTAATATAATACCAGTAATAAAATCTAATTAGCATTGGCAAGATTGTACGAAGTAGAAATCTGGTATAGAGGTAGGCTAGAGTGGGGAAGCCATTCGTATGCTGATCCCTGAGAACGTCAGGGACGTAAATTTTATTTTTTTTATTATAGCTTGAGCTGTTTCGTTGTTAGCTGTTTGAGGCCGATGTGGTAATTTAAATTTTTTTATTGAAATAAATAACTTTCTACTTCACCATTATATTGGAAGGCCAACCGTAAATTGACTAAATGGCCATTGCTGCCGTTCCAGATTATGCCAACTTCGCCATCATCATCTAAATAAACGCATGATGATAATCATCACCAAAATCTTCATCATCATTGAATAAATATTTTATCTCATTTTTTTTTCAGTATAACTTAGAATTTTTTTGTTCAATTATAAAATTTTTATGAGTCACTCTTTTGGAGTTTGGACTTAACCTAAAAAGGTTGAAGAGTTAATGTAATATCGCTTAACGATAATTTAATTAAAATATGATATGTTCATATTTGAATTAATTAAAGTAATTCTTTAATTAATAATTGAATGTAAGATTTTACTGATTTTAAATTCATCAATTTTTTTTTTTATAAAAAGTTCATTTTATGTAGAAGCACATTTTTTGCTTAAGTGTTCAGTTGAAGGTGAGGAGAATAAATGACACTGTAAAACCACATAATAGAGATAAAAAGTTTTTTATTATATATGTGTGACATATTCTTAAAATATAAAAAAGGTTCTATTTATTGAATTATATTTTTAACTTAAAATTGCGTTAACCTCCACAAGAAATCATATGGGTCAGTTAGACCATCATTTCTGAATTTTTATATAAAAAGCCTAATGCTTGCCAGATATCAATTAATTAAATGTAATCATAACCTGATTTTGTACAAGTCCTATTTTTTTAAAAAAAATTGTATTATTAAAAAAGAATATTTTCTTGAAACTTCTGTGTATTTTTCTTTGGACCACTTAGCTGGTCAACCTGAGTAAATTTATTTAATTTATAGAAATTTAATTTTTTTACAATGAGCTTAAATATTGAGATACCCGGAAACCGCATTATAGGAGAAGAAACCTTACAGGGACTTGATTACCGGAACCCGCAGTATATCTCAAAGAGAAACTGTCAATCATTGTTAGATAATTGTCAATACCAGATCTATAATATCTAAATCAAGCAAATTTTAACATTAATAGATCCTGATAGACAAAAAAACTTTTAGCTATACTCATAAATTTAAATTGATTAAACATTAAAAGCAAATTAAATGAATAAGTTTCTGAATGGAAGATGGTTTATTAACAGATTATAAACATACTTGGAATTGCTTTCACCATCCTTAACTGGTTTCTTCTTGCCTTTTTTAAGATATTCTTTTAATTTTTCAGCTCGATCCAAGTATTGTAAACACTTGGCACGGATACTGTCCTTGGCTCGCTCACTTTGAGCTTCATCTAAAAACAAAGATTGATACAATCAAATTCAGTTTTTGAGTAGACAAGGTAATAAATAGCATTTGAGCAAGGTATATTTCTGTGTTAAAGAACCACTTGAATATCAATAAAAATGGATTGAAACCACAATGAGTCGTTTATATCACTTGTTGAAATAAATGAAAACACTCCACTTGTAGAATATAAGTTTATTGGTCTACCACAATATTTTAATTTAAAACAAATCAGACCGGTTTCAGCCTCTTAAATACTAAATATATAAGTTTATAAAAATAAAACAAATACAAAGTATGACGGCTATCTTCAGTGACTTATATTTCTAGACTGACAAGAAGGTAAGGTGGCAAGGGTTTAGGACATAAGGTAGGGTGGGGAAATTCGTGGAATTTATGGAGAGTAGCGGGTGTGAAGTTGTGAAGGGTTTGCAATCGGATTAAGAGCTAGGGCAAACCAAGCTCAAGGTCTGGGTGTGAGAAGGAGGTATGTACTAAGAAATTACAGGCATGAAAAATTATTACACTTAGTTGTACAAGTACTAGGATCTAAAAAAAGGAGATACTCTAATCATATCATAAAATAACAATAAAAGACAAAGAAATATATTATTATGATATGATTAGAGTATCTCCTTTTTTTAGATCCTAGTACTTGTATAACTAAGTGTAATAATTTTTCATGCCTGTAATTTCTTAGTACATACCTCCTTCTCACACCCAGACCTTGAGCTTGGTTTGCCCTAGCTCTTAATCCGATTGCAAACCCTTCACAACTTCACACCCGCTACTCTCCATAAATTCCACGAATTTCCCCACCCTACCTTATGTCCTAAACCCTTGCCACCTTACCTTCTTGTCAGTCTAGAAATATAAGTCACTGAAGATAGCCGTCATACTTTGTATTTGTTTTATTTTTATAAACTTTTATATTTAGTATTTAAGAGGCTGAAACCGGTCTGATTTGTTTTAAATTAAAATATTGTGGTAGACCAATAAACTTATATTCTACAAGTGGAGTTTTTTCATTTATTTCAACAAGTGATATAAACGACTCATTATGTTTGATTACCACAAAATCTCAGTCAATACAACGAACTTTTTTGAAACCACAATATGTAAAGGATTGAAACCACAATAAATAACTTCTACTAACTAAAGTAGTTTGACGACAAATTCATATTTAAATAATTTTAAATATACATAGTTTTCTACACAATTTGTGAGAGACACCAAGGGATGTGCCACGCAAGCGTGACCCATAGGAACTGTTCCAACATCAGACATTGCGTCATTAAATTGCAGTGTGCAAAAACACGGTATTACATTGCTGATGTGTTTTGCCAGCCAAGCAAGAATGGCGGTATGAGAGCACGCTTTTCTCTGATAAGTCCTATATCTGTGTCTCTCACAAATTGTGTAGCCTATTGCAGTGTGCAAAAACACGGTATTACACTGCTGATATAATATAGTTTTCTACACAATATTGTTCCAAGCAACCAACTTCAATATTTTTTTTTTTTTTTTTTTTTTTAATGCTCCTAAATTTAAAATCTAGTGCCATTTGAAGTTATATGTGCAACAGTAAATGTAAATTTTAACTAATCAGCTTCATAATGTAGAGAAACAATCTCAATTTAATTTACAGAACTGTTTGATTTTGACATACTAAGAGAGGACATTTACTCCTAATCAATGGTTATTTTCGACCATTTTTAAGTATTGTCCCCCCCAAAAAAATATAGTTTTACTCAGTAAGCATCAAGATACTCAGTAAGATAAAATATAACTATTAACCCTCTGCACAGAACATGATTTGCAACCCTAAGTTTCGAAACATCGGTATTTTTTACCGACAAAAATGTCTTTTTTTTTTGCATTTCATTAGACATTCAGTATAAGACACATGCTTAGTAGAAAACATAATTAAAGACATTTATAACTATCCATTTATAAAAATCATTGAAATGACGGTGAAAATTATCATTAGAGTGCAGGAACAACGGTAAAAATTATGGGTTTAGTGATAGAACATCGGTAAATCTTACAGTAAGGAAACAAATCTAACCGAATGTGGAATACCGATAGATTTTACCGACAGACCTCGACGATACCGATGATTATGCTCAGAAAAGATCGGGAAGCAGAGCGGCAACCGACTCTCCTTTATGGTAAGATGTCCACTGAAAGTGTCTTCGGGCCACAACCATATGCGTTCACTTCATGTGTTACCGGTGAATATTTAGTAAACTATAGCGGTGAGAAATACCAATGTTCTGGGCAGAGGGTTAATAAGAGATCATAATAGTTTTTTTCTTTTCTGTTCTAACTGGTACCCACCATTTTAACAAATCATAATATACTAATAAATATTCTGAATAAATAATGTATATTAAATACAGTAGAACCTCGCTTACAATAACACAACAACCAATACCCCTCAATAACACGACAACCTCAATTGAAAGTGCAATTTTCAAATCCCCTTGAGATTGCCATAACACATAATGTTAAATTAACCTCTATAACTAGTAGTTTTGAGAAGTCAACCTCGATAATGCAACTCTATACAGGAATGGGTCGACCTTGAACAAGAGCTTGTTCAAGACTTGAAAACCCCCTTGAAACCTCGATAACATGACTGATAGCCAAAATAACCTTGATAACACGACCCTCAACAAAAAGAACACCTCGATAACAAGACTGTTTCCCTAATCCTTTTGAGACACTT
The DNA here is from genome assembly GCA_951217055.1 of Gerris lacustris. Taxonomy (NCBI): domain Eukaryota; kingdom Metazoa; phylum Arthropoda; class Insecta; order Hemiptera; family Gerridae; genus Gerris; species Gerris lacustris. The sequence goes on from OX578279.1 coordinate 79,826,236, forward strand.
CTTATCGAGGTTCTACTGTATATAAATAATACAAAAAATAATAACTACAGATATCAGGCCAGAAATATGAAAACTAAATTTAAAGTAAAAAAGTTGAGGAAATCTAAAAATTATTGAAAAAATAAAGAACAATAAAGATAGGCTGAAATATTAAGATTTGGCTAACCCACAGGTCCATTTTTATATCTCCTGACGATTACACCACCACAACAACAACACACAATATATATAATGAAACACAAAATATATATTAATGAAAATGTTTACATTTGATAGCATGCAAGAAATACTCTACTCCATGTTCATATAATCTCAAGGCTTCTTCATAATTCTTCTTCCGATCCTCCTCGGTTGCCCTCGTCACAATATCAATAGCTTTCTAAAAAAAAAAACAGAAAACTAAAAATTATATATTTGATTAAGATAAAATGAGTATTTTAATAGAATAAAAAACATAATACAGTGCTTTAAAAAAGAAAGACCCATTTTCAAAATTTATTTATTTATTTAAAATAAAATACAGTGGATTAATATACAATAATAAAATAAATAAATAAATAAAATAATAATTTAAAATAAAAAATTTATACTTATTGTTGAAGTGTACTTGACATGTTTAAAGCAATTAAGTTATAAGCTGCAAGTTAAGCAGCGTAGCGGGCAGTTAAACCTTCGTGGCACGGCTATAGTGGACAAACAAAGGTACGGAGGCGCACTTTATGCGCCAATGCATTTTTAAAACCATAAATTGGTTAAACCCAGATTATCTAGATTGCGTTTTGGAAATGTTCTACTAATAAGTCAATTGATGTATTACATATTTATTTCTCAATGATATCTTTAATTATACAAATAAAAATTACTATAAAAAATCAGTAATTACTCCTTCAGCGTTCTGACTTAGTATCGGGCTTTCAACCTTAATTATCAACCCTATTTATTATTATTAGTTGTCAAAGTCCTAAGATAACTCCTCACAACCATCATCCTAATCCGACAACTCATGCAAATCCGAAAAAGTATTGATCACATAATCAATGGATAATTGATGATTGATTATTGATGGCATCATTTTTCTATACCGGACATGGTGGCACAGGCGGCGGTACACCAAGCCAAATAAACACGGCAATACAATGCAGAACAAAGCAATAATCAAAGCAGACTGTTTTCTCTGTTTTAGGGGTCTCTAGTAGTAGGGTAAAGTGAGGGTTTATTATTCTTGCATCGTGAATCAGTGATTTACAGAAACTTTTTTACTCATGGCGCACTCCATGCGCCAGCCCGTGTCTCGAAGGGTTAAGTTGTATGAATAGCTTAATTTCTCTTAATGAATAGCTTAAGTACACTTCAATGATTTTTATAAATTAATTTTGTAAATGAGTCTTTCTTTTTGAATCACCCTGTATATGCTGAATTAGATCAACAAAAATTAAGTAAAAAAAAATGTTAATCATAGAAAATGTTTAAAACTTAAAATTCATATAATAGCACTAATTACATATATTATTTTAGATCAGCTTGGTGAGTCAAGATATAAACAATTAATAGAAGGAAATAAAATATTTAAAAAAAAAAAAAAATTTACCTGAAGAGTACCTCCGGTTGCCATTCTAACTTATCTGAAACTAAAAAAAAAAAAAAATGTAATATAAAAATTATCGGGCTATAATATACATTTTAAAACCCTAAGCCTTAAAACAGGTATAAAATAATGATTCAAATGGTCAAATTGTCTTTCAGGAATCAACATGGGGTTGGAAAAAACATCAACGAAATAAAGATTCAGAAAAATATAATTAAATCTGACGTAAAGGCCACAATCAATAAAAAAAAAAAAAAAAAAAAAAATTGAAAACCTGTAACTTAAGACTAGGTTCAACCTATTAACAAAGAATGTCATATTTACTTTGATATATAGGTTTGATAAAAAATAATGAAATAAATAACAATAGTCGAAAAAGTAATTGAACGTGAAATTATTTGCTAAACTTGAACAAATACAAAAAAGGGATGCAAATAATGCTCAGAGCATAATAAATCATCTTTCATGCTAGAGATTTTGCAGAGAGTCATTTGCAACTGAGTTCTGTCAGTTACAAATGACTCTTAATCATGAGCAACTCCCTTGAGAATATTCCCTCTTATGGGGTCGAAATGACAGGATTTGCAAAATCTCTGACACACTTTCCTCCGGAAAATCTAGATTTATTAGACAGACTCTGGCCTCAGGAACCTACGCTACGTCCTAGACCATAAGCCTATTGTAAAAATGACTAAAAAAATCAATGGTAAATTTAATGAAACAATTATTTTTCACAATAATTATTACTTAATTATAACTATTACCATAAAAATACTAATTAAATTGTCAGAGATAATTTGATAATGATAAAATTTAGTGGTTAAAATCAGTCTGAATCACACCATTTGCTATTGTGGTTTAAATTTCCATAGAATTACTTTTGATGACCAAAACAGGATTTTTTTTCCTTATAACATAGTACTTAGCTTAAATATTTGCTATCATGGTTAGATAAAAAAACATTTTATCAAAAGTAAATTTTTGTATAAAGTGTATTTTGGAGTTTAATACATAGCAGTATGCCACTATTGCCTGTATATAACCCACAATTTTAAGAGAAGTAAGTAAAATAAAATTTCATTATATACAAAATTGATGTATTCAAAGGAGATTTATAAAAGAGTATGTAAAGATACTGCATCATCTAAGAAAAAAATGCTTTTAACTAACAACTTTTTACAGATATTGATACCGTATTTAAACACCAAAATAACTCATTTAATTTAAAACATTTAAAAAGTTTCAACATAGTACGGTGCAATTAGTCCAAAAAACGGCCTAACCCTAACATCCAAAGTAAAAGTTTCCCTCCAACTCCAAATTGTTCTATGCAGTCCACATATTGTTTGGTAAAAAGTTACACCATTTTGAGCGTCGGGTTTGGCGGGGAGGGGGGGGCAAAGTTGGTAAATTAGTAGTTTTACCCCTTTTTCTTAAATATTTCGAAAACTATGCGTTTTAGAGCAAAAAGAGCTATATACAAAAATAATCTACATTAAATTTTGAACAAAAATGGTCTAGTGCATAATCTTCCCAAAGTAAATGGTTCCAAAGTTACGGAGAGTGTAAAAATAGACATTTTTCGTATTTTTTAGATTTTTGGCAAAAAAATGAAATTATCCCTAAGGGAACTAATTTTTTTTTACAGGTTTGAAAAAAATTGTAAAAGCAAATTGTGGTTTAGTGGCCGGTGGTATGTTAGTGATAAGCCCTTGAAGGAACGACAACCTAACCACCATCTCAAGGGGCGCTACTTTTTAAGGGAAAAGAGGCTTCCACAGGCCTAGGCCATGTAAACCTGTGGTACGGAGAAACCCACTCTGAACTTTCTCTGGACTATGAATATTTTTCCAACATAAATGACTTTCAAATATAATAATATTTTCTATGTGATAATTATATGATATCTAATTGTATAATTTTTAATCTTAATATTTTTAAAACTGCAGCTTTTGAAAGGATTCATCAGTATTTAATTCCCAAAGAATTTTCGTTCCCAAAAGAATCGTACTTTAGTTTAAGCAGTTCTTTAAGAACTGGTTGGAATTGGAATGACAACAGAGTTTTTATTTTTAAGGGAAGGAAGTAGTTGAGGTTGAGAGTAGAGATTGAAGGTGGAATAATATAATGTAGTATAGTAGTAGTGCGAGTGTGTGGGACAGGGGACCTTACCATGTAAATGTGCAAGTCATTTTTATGCCCAGTCAGTATGTATATGTTTGAGTGTTCTATACTCTATACTATACTACTATGCTGTACATGTGTGAGTTTATTGCGCGCGCAAATATCCACACACTTATTTTAACTATTACTATTATAATATTCATATTTTACGATTTTGGTAGTATTCATACTACGGAAAGATTAAATTTTAATTTAAATCAAATTATAATTATTATTAACTACGGGAAACAGACAGAGAAACATAGACTCCAGCGCCGGGATTTGAACCACGGGCCTCTATATTGTAATATTGTAATTAAACACATACACAAACACAACTCAGGCTAGCCCTAGCCTACTAGTCCCTTCCCCTTCTAATCCTAATATTAAAAAACTCCCCCAAAACAGTTCCTTTCCGATTGTCTTGTCACACAGTTCTCTATTGTTAACAGCTCTCGTGAAACGGTTCTAAGTTCTTACACATACAATTTCCCTGTTCCATATCTATTTTTTTCTGATTTAAATTTATTATTTCTATATATATATATATATATATATATATATATATATATATATATATATATATATATATATATATATATATATATATATATATATATATATATATATATATATATATATATATATATATATATATATATATATATATATATATTATCAAATGAGGATATCCCTACCGTCAATACTTGCTTGATCTGGAGATCACTGGACCGGTTTCGGCTAAACGCCATCATCAGCAGAGTCGAAGTCTCTCTCAAAATTCGATTTTTATATATATATATATATAATTAGTTATATAATATATATAATTTTTTTTTTTTTAATTTATTTATTTAACTATATTATATAGTAATAATTTTGTTTATTGTTTGATTTATTTTTTATATAATACCTTCAGAGTTCCATATCTATTTTTTCTGATTTAAATTTATAATTACTATATCTTCAAATTAATATATATATATATATATATATATATATATATATATATATATATATATATATATATATATATATATATATATATATATATATATATATATATATATATATATATATATAATATTTTATTTATTTTATTATATTATATAATAATAATTTTATTTATTGTTTGATTTATTTTTTTATATAATACTTCAGAGTTCCATATCTATCTTTTCTGATTTAAATTTATTATTTCTATATCTTGAAATTAAGAAATGTATACTTTATTTATATATACTTTTCATTAGCTGTATTCGGAGATCCGTTAAATGCGTTTGTGAGTGTTATTTCTTGTGAAGTTGTGCTGCTGTTTTTATTAGTGTTCGTCTTTAAAATACTGTCGAACTAAGTGGTTATCACTTCAAATTCATTTTTTTTGCCAAATATCTAAAAAATACGAAAAATGTCTTCTCCGTACCACAGGTTTACATGGCCTAGGCCTGTGGAAGCCTCTTTTCCCTTAAAAAGTAGCGCCCCTTGAGATGGTGGTTAGGTTGTCGTTCCTTCAAGGGCTTATCACTAACATACCACCGGCCACTAAACCACAATTTGCTTTTACAATTTTTTTCAAACCTGTAAAAAAAAATTAGTTCCCTTAGGGATAATTTCATTTTTTTGCCAAAAATCTAAAAAATACGAAAAATGTCTATTTTTACACTCTCCGTAACTTTGGAACCATTTACTTTGGGAAGATTATGCACTAGACCATTTTTGTTCAAAATTTAATGTAGATTATTTTTGTATATAGCTCTTTTTGCTCTAAAACGCATAGTTTTCGAAATATTTAAGAAAAAGGGGTAAAACTACTAATTTACCAACTTTGCCCCCCCCCTCCCCGCCAAACCCGACGCTCAAAATGGTGTAACTTTTTACCAAACAATATGTGGACTGCATAGAACAATTTGGAGTTGGAGGGAAACTTATACTTTGGATGTTAGGGTTTTGGTCTAATTGCACCGTACTAACAGGTGGTTGTTTAATTTTTTTATTTCAAATTTTCAACAATATCAAATTTATTTTTGTTTTCAATCATCAAGACTATTTTTTGGGAAATAATGGTTGAGGTAGTGCATCTGGGGCATCATGTATAGAAATAAAAAAACTGGCACATAGTCTTACATAGTATTTTCTGTAGATTGATCAAAGATGCACCAATTATGGATCCTTCTCTATTTCATAAGTTTTCTCTTAATACACTTTCCATATTAAGTCCTCTATTTTAAGACCCAGATGTTTAAAGGTCGATTTTGTGAATCTTGGGCGTATGTATCTGTCATAGATTAACTGGGCTTTGATGTAGCGTATCTGTGATGATAAAACTTATGAAATGAAGAAGAATCCATAATTGGTGCATTTTTGATCAATCTACAGAAAAGACTTTTATTATATGTACCATGTACCAGTTTTTTTTTATTTCTATACATGATGCCCCAGATATGCTACCTGAACCGAAATAATTTTTTCATGTTATTTCAGAATTTGGGGGATAGCGCCCCCAAATTTAGAGCTAAAATTCATTTCTTGTCTTTCGAAATTCAATTTTAAGTTTTTGGTAGTTTTCATACTACGGAAAGTTTAAATTTTAATTTGAATCAAATTATAATTAATATTTACTACGGGAAACAGACAGTGAAAAATACACTCCCACGCCGGGATTTGAACCACGGGTCTCCTGTATTTCTAGTACAGATGCTCTGGCCAACTAAGCTACGCAGGAGAATGATTTATAACTGCGGTAATCGATAACTAGTCCCGAATCCAAGCTTTCAATATTCATATACATTTAGACAGTCAATATTTATGACATTTGAACTAAACCAAGAATTAACGCTTATAATTATAAAGTACTCAATTAGTACCAGTACCTTGTACAATCAATTCGAAATTCAATTTTAAGTTTTTGGTAGTTTTCATACTACGGAAAGATTAATTATATAGAGGTTCGTGGTTCAAATCCCGGCACGGGAGTGTATTTTTCACTGTCTGTTTCCCGTAGTAAATATTTCTTGTCTTTCTTGAATTCATTTTTTGGTCTTGGGGTATGATTTTTCAGAACCTGTATGCAAAATTTCATCAATATTGGCCGAGTAGTTTAGGTTCCACTTATCTTCACAGATGATAGACCAACACTTTTAGAAAAACACTTTTTTGGACCCAGGGGACCTCTAAACGGATAAATCCATCTAAATATCAAAATTAAAATTTTCACGCCAACACAAAAACAATTAAATTTATTTCTTTCTTTTCGGTTTCTGTACAAAGTAAAAAAAGAAACCTTATATAACGGCTCAGTCTGTCTGTCTGTCAGTTGCTTGTTTCAATTCATAAACTACTATAGCTAGGAACATGAAATTCAGCACACAGGTGCATCTCGGAATCCAGTTGAGACAACTGGACACATTTTGGATTTTTCCCACTTAATATTTTCAAGATGGCAGCCAATATGGCGGACGACTAAAAAAATAGTTTTTAGTCACCATGACATGTTATATATATCAATTTAAAGGTCTTGAAATGAAGAAAATGAATATGCAACTATTAAAATGTCACACACAATATTTTCAAGATGGCGGCCAATATGGCGGGCGACTAAAAAAAGTTCTAAGTAACTATGACATGTTACACATCAATTTAAAGGTCTTGAAGTGCAAAAAAAGAACATGCAATTATTAAAATTTTACACTTAAAAGTTTCAAGATGGCGGCCAATATGGTGGGCGAATAAAAACAAGTTTTTAGTCACCATGACATGATATATATCAATTTAAAGGTTTTGAAATGAAGAAAAAGAACATGCAATTATTAAAAGTTTCAAGATGGCGGCCAATATGGCGGGCGACTAAAAAATGTTTTTAGTAACTATGACATGTTATACATCAACTTAAAGGTCTTGAAGAGTAGAAAAAGAAATTACTATTAAAATTAGTGTAATTATATTACACTTAATAATTTTAACTTTAATGTACAGAAACTGGCGATTATCTTACGTGAAGCGCACCTTACTTTTTTATTATTTATTATATGCAAATATTAATCAAAGTTATAGCACAGACATGACTAAGAAAAGACAATATTTAAAGCAAAGATAAACAATTGAATATCTTCCTAAAAAAAGATGGCAGCATTAATATCTTAATTAATTAAAATCTAAATTAAAATTTAAACTTTCCCTAGTATGAATACTACCAAAAACTTAAAAATTTAATTAATTAATAGAACTTAAATGTTTAAAGGCAATTTCTCTATATTATTCTTTGTTTTCTCAATACATTTTTTAAAAATTAATTTAAATTATCAATTATTATAAAATTGGGTTGTATATTATAAATAAAGCAAAAAAATAATACTAATTTAATGCTGAAAAAAATGGTCAATAACCTTGCAACAATGTGTACAAGGTTATACCAACTGACAGTAATAAAATATATATATATTTATATATTATCCAAGGTCATTAATATAAACTGTAAGATGAAACATCAGCAAATCCTACCAGATAAATGATCAAAAATAACATTTACACTAAATACAACTTTTAATGTAAATATTATAAGTTAATAATATACATTTTCATTTATGTACATAAGTAACAATAACAACTATTATTGTTTTAGCTGGCAATTAAAATTAAGGATGTCAACTAAGGATGCTAGATTCATCTTTAAATAGACTACATTTTACATTTTTTTAATCAAAATCGTCAGAATTGTTTTTGAGAAATAGTTTTTTTTTCTTAGTTTTTGGAGGGTAGTGCCATCAAATTTGAAGCTGAAATTTGTTTCTTGATTTTGCATCGGGGTATGATTTTTCTGAACATGTATGCCAAATTTCATCAAAATTATTTTGCCAATATTGTCAATTGGCAAAATATTCCTTTACAGATTTCAATGACCATATCTGGTGTACTATACATCTTATACATTTCGGCATTGCTCTTACACACTAGACCATAAATATGAGAACAATTTTCTTTCCCAGCGGTGTAGCAATTCCTCATCTCTACTGGTCAGTATCCATGTCTCCGATCTGTATAGGACAACTGGTCAAATAATGGTGATGTAAACCTGTACTTCGGTATCTCCGCTAATGAAACTGCTCTTCATTAATCTTAGGAGTGAAAAATAGCTTCTGTTATCAAGTTCCCAGTCGGTAATCTAGTTTACACCTCCTGTATGACACTGTTGTAGTTAATTGTGAGCCAAGAATCTTGAACTGATTTGAGTTCTTGACCTTCATGGAGTTCCACCTTAGCCTGAGTTACTACGCCTATCTTCGAATCATTATTAGCATGTACTCTATCTTTATTTGATTAATCTCCAGGCCTGTTTCATATGCTACTTGCTTTAGCTCTTCGTATCTTTCATTTAATGTTCTTTTGGATCTTGCTACTAAGTTGAACCTAGAGCTCCTAATTGCAAAGTGCAAATTTTGCTTCTTCATTTGGTAGCAATGAGCTACCAAATGAAGAACTACTCTGAATGATATTAAGGGCCATATACACAGTGTAATTTATTGAACAACTTGACAATAAATTAACAACAGATTTGACATACATTAGTTTCATAAAATTGGAAATAAGTTGATCAAAGGACAGTATTACCCAACAAGAAGGTATACAAATCATAAATATAAATATAGATCTACAAATCTTAGGACTGATATAAACGAATGTAAAGATTTTATCAACAAGTTTGTAAAACCTGAAAATTGTTTGAGAGACCAACCCTCACATGGTGGGATTTGCTGTAAAATTTACCCAAGTTGTACAACAAATGACACAGTGTATCCTTAATGAATAAAAGTATGTGTATTAAAAATATCAGCTGTAGTCTTTTCTGTTTCTGGTAAATACTTAAATACATTACCACTTTGACTTTGATTTGTTAGAATATTTTATTCTTTAAAAAACAATCTTGGAAAAAAAAAACTGTACATATTAGGTTTGTTCCAACCACCAGTTCCGAATCAGTTTCGGATTAGTCCGTGATTGATGTAATGCGCATGCGCGATCATTGACCGTTGGGAATTGATTTGTGATTTCGTTTTTGTTGGAACGTGGTAGGTTTTAGCACTGCTATCAGAACAACTTTTTGAGTTGATCGTTAATGTGATTTTGCGTTCCTGTGCTATCGAAAATACCTGAACTTATTAATATTAAAGATATCGATGATGGATAAGTCAATAGTCAATAGTTGATGAAGAAAAGTGCCAGTCGCTTAAATTAGGGCCTGATTTAGGCCGCCTAGGGGCTCGCACAACAAGGGGGCGCCACACCACAAAAGTTTCATTTTCTAATGCTAATTAAGCTCGAAAGTTGGAAGTAAAACCTACATACTCATAGAGGATATGACGAAAATACATGCACACATTTTAGAAATGTTTATTTAATACATGAATTCACGATTTCATTTCGATTTACGCAATTCAAAATTTTCGGGCTTACTGAGGTGAGCCAGTTTTAGTAGACTCACGGCACACTCGTATTCGTATTTTTATTAATATAATCCTAAATGCTCTTTTGTTTTAAAAAAACAAATATTAATCTTAGTCCAGTTATTATTCGTCGCATTCGTACAAAAACATTTTAAAAAGAACAGTTGATTCGCAAGAAAGGAGAATAATTATAATAGGCGAGCGAAATCAAAACAAAAGAAGCGGAGCGGAAGGTTACGTTTCTGTTCGCCCAAACTCAATCCCAAACTACTAGTCCCTGCCGCCGATCGCTGACTGCTCTGACTGGTTCCAAACTAATCCGGGATTCAATCAGAGCGTGGTTGGAACAGCCGATTAACAGTCGGAGTCAGTCAGAGTTTGAGTTTGGGCTCGTTGGAACTCTTGTTTCCAAATGCACATGCGTCGTACAGTTCCAAACCAGTTTGAAGAGTGGTTGGAACAAACCTATTATTTTTGTGTTGATGTCAGTTGTCATATTTTGACTTGACTTGAAAAACTCTGTGGAAAAAAAATATATTGAGTTGATTTAATTCGTGTAAAAAAGATTCTCCCTTTTTCGTTAGTTAAACGTTAATTGATATTATTATTGTTACTACAATAGGTTATGGTCTCACCCGCATTCCAAGTTTAACTTTCGGTTTCGGTTATTTTTAACTTTTTTCTAATTCGGTCTGTGTCAAAATTTCGAAAATGGAAATGACTAAAATCCAAATTGGAAATTTAGAAGGTAATTCGAACTGGTCTACATGGAAGTTCAAAGTGAGTATTCTGTTAAGGAGCATCTGTGGAGCTATGGAAATGCTTGAAGGTAGCTCTCAGAGACCAACAGAACCAAATGACTCTGCAACGGCTGAATTGAAGGCTAAATATAAGTTAGATTTAGCAGCGTTCATGAAGGCAGAGTGCACAGCACTTCTTTTACTTACGACCAACATGAGTGAGGACACATTGAAAAAAGTTATGAGGTTTGCTACAGCTCGGGATGTATGGCTTGAACTTCACAGGTTATACGACGGGGTATCAGAGGACAAAGCATACGACCTCTGTATGCAGTTCTTCAGTTACAAGAGAGAACCTGGTGATGACATCGCAAGTCACATGTCAAGATTGAAAAATATATGGAACGATCTTAAGAAAGAAGTAAACAAAGACGGGCCGAGCAGTAAGTGTGACTTACCCGATCTTTTACTGATCTGTAAGATTTTAGAAACACTTCCAGAAGATTATTTTTCTTTTCGGTCGAGTTGGATGTTAATGGCAAGACAAGAGAGAACCGTGGAGAATTTAACGAATCAACTGTGCGCGTTTGAGAGGGCACTAAAAAGCAGAGTTGACAGCAGTACTAATGACAGTCAGGAGGCACTGGTTACAACAAGAAAAGAGCAACAGCAGTGTGCAAGTAAGAAGGCTTTCAAGAAACCGTCAAATTCAGGTTTACGGTGTCATTATTGTTCTTTACCAGGACATAAGGTGAAGCAGTGTGCGCAGTGGAAGGCTGATAGAAGACCAGCAAAGCCTGCGAAATCTGTTACTACAAGAAAGCCAGGTAACTCTAGTGTAAGCCAGTCTCTTAGCACTGAAACATCTGAATTATTTACCCTAGAAGATTCAGATAACTGGTATGCTGACAATGGTGCTACAAACCACATCACCAATCGGAGGGACCTTTTTAAATCATTTACACCGTTCACGGGGTCGCATAATGTAATGACGGCTAATGGAGATTGTGTAGAAGCAGTAGGAAAAGGCACGATTGAAGTAATATCCCAAGTTTTAGGTCGTAGCTCTAACATTGATCTAGAGGATGTGTGGTATGTTCCAAACATTAGAAAAAACCTATTTTCTGTTTTATCTTCGCAAGATAAACACAAGAATAGCCAGTTTATTTCAACACCAGAAAGTTGTCAATTAAAAATCAAAGGAAGAGTAGTAGTTACGGGTCAACGGAAAAGATTCGGCGGACTCTTCAAACTTAATCTAACAAATGTCCAACCAAAATCAGTACAGATCAACTCGTTACTTCAACTTTATCATGAGCGCCTAGGTCATCAAAATAAGCGTCATGTAAAGTCAACTGTTGAGAGGGAACTAGGAGTAAAACTGAAACTTGACAGTGAATTATGTGAAGGCTGTATTTATGGAAAGGCTCACAGATTGAAATTTGGAACTAGAGAACGAGCAACGGAACCAGGTGAACTGATTCACACAGACGTTTGCGGACCATTTCTTCAATCTTTATCCAGGTATAAATACTTTGTACTTTTTAAAGACGATTATAGTGGCTTTAGGTACATTTATTTTATTAGAGAAAAGTCTGAAGTTCCAGAGAAGTTGAAACAGATGCTAGCTGAAGTTGAAGTAGTAGGACATGTTGTTAAAGAGATTTTAAGTGACAATGGTGGCGAGTTTGATAACACTGCAGTTCGAAACATCTTAAGGACCCGAGGTATAAAGCATAGATTAACCATGCCCTATACACCGGAGCAAAACGGTTGTAGTGAACGTGAAAATAGATTCGTAGTCGAAACAGCACGGGCTATAATGCATTCACGCGGAGGTATTCCTCAGGGCTTATGGGCGGAAATGATTAACACGGCTTGCTACATCCTAAACCGTACTGGACCGTCCAGGGTAGAAGAAAAATCACCACAGGAGTTATGGACAGGTAAGAAGCCAAATCTAAAACATCTTAGAATTATAGGATCTACATGCTATGCTCATATACCAAAGGCAAAGAGGAAAAAGATGGACAAGAAAGCATATAAAGGAATGTTAGTTGGTTATGATAACGATGACGGATATCGTATTTGGTGCAAAGAAAACAACAGACTCATTAGATCAAGGGATGTCAAATTTTATGAGGAACCTCTTGTTCGGTATCAAGACATCGATCTATCAGTTATAGGTGAGTCAGGTGAACGTGATGATAATAATCGTATCTTGTCTGAAAAGAGTGAGAAGCCAGAAACGTCGGTCAGTGGAAAAGCTGAAGAGCCGAAGGACGTTATCTTAGATCACAGTGAATCCATTGAATTAGGGGAGAGAGAAGAGGCAAGCTGGGGTGATAGACTTCGTGACCGAAGTACCTTGCAGCGGCCCGAAAAATTCAAAGATTATGTCATGCTAATGGCTGTGGACTTAATGGAACCAACAACATTTTCAGAGGCTACTACAGGTGACGGAAAGAAACATTGGCTGGAAGCTATGAAAAATGAAATTAAGTCACTTCAAGAAAATAAAACCTGGGTTTTACAAGATTTACCTAAAGGAAAGAAACCTATTTCGTGTAGATGGGTTTACAAAGTGAAGACCAATCCCGATGGTACAATCGACAAGTTTAAGGCAAGACTGGTAATTAGAGGGTTTACACAAAAGAAAGGTGTGGATTATCAAGAAACCTTTAGCCCAGTTGCCAAGGCAGGTACCATCAGAGCAGTGGTAAGTGTGGCAGCTAGTGAAGGCATGTCACTTACACAAATTGATGTTTCAACCGCATTTCTTTACGGTGAGTTAAATGAGGAAATCTTCATGAAACAGCCCGAGGGATTTGACGATGGGTCAGGTCGAGTGTGTCGCTTAACCAGGAGATTGTATGGACTCAAGCAAGCACCTCGATGTTGGAACAAAAGGATCAGCGACCATCTGTTAAAGTTAGGCTTCCAACGAAGTGAAGCAGATCCCTGTCTGTTCATTAGGAAGAGAGGATCAAAGAAACTGATTCTAGCTCTTTATGTAGACGATGGCCTCATAGCTTCTACCGATAATGAAACTGTTAATGATTTCCTGGAAGAGCTGAAAAAAGAATTTAAAATTACTGCCAAGAAGCCAGCAAAGTATTTCTTAGGTGTAGAGATCGAAACAAAAGAAGATGGATCGATCAAGTTGCATCAAAAAGCCTACACAGAGAGAATACTGGAGAGGTTTGGCATGAATAAATGTAGTGCAGTAGCAACACCTATTCTTGGAAACAGCTGTCAACAAGGGAAAGAAGAAAATTATGAAAGTAAACATTTTTCTTATAGACAAGCTGTTGGAGCTCTAATGTATCTGGTCACTGGTACGAGACCAGACATCGCCTACGCAGTAGGAGTTGCGTCAAGAACTTTAGAAAATCCTTCAAAAAGTGATTTTACCAAAGTTAAACGAATTCTTCGTTATTTAAGGGGCACAACTGACTATGGACTGCATTACAAACCTACCTACAAGCAGGGTATACTGGAGAGCTACAGCGACGCAGACCATGGAGGAGATGGCACCACAGGTCGTTCTACTTCAGGAGTAGTAAACCTGTATGCAGGAGGAGCAATCTCGTGGATGAGTCAGCGGCAGACATCTGTAGCAATATCAACAACAGAGGCCGAAGTGGTTGCCGCCAGTGAAGCTGCGCGTGAAATAGTTTGGCTAGATAGATTGCTGCGAGATCTAGTTGAGCTGAAAGGTGTTCCTCAGCTTCATGTAGACAACGAAGCAACAGTAAAACTTGCTCAGAACCCCGAATACCATAAAAGAACCAAGCACATAAAAACAAGACATTTCTTTGTTCGTGAACTGGTGCTTCAGGGTGACCTAGAAGTGAAGAAGGTCTGCACAGAATTTCAGCTAGCTGATGTGTTGACCAAGCCTACTCATAAGCCTAGGCTCATGGCACTTTGTCGTGAGATTGGTTTACGAGGAGACCAGGCCACCTGATATTTATTAATGTTATGATTGTAAAAAGATTGTTTTTTTTTTAAGAAGGGAAAGTGTTAGAATATTTTATTCTTTAAAAAACAATCTTGGAAAAAAAAAACTGTACATATTATTTTTGTGTTGATGTCAGTTGTCATATTTTGACTTGACTTGAAAAACTCTGTGGAAAAAAAATATATTGAGTTGATTTAATTCGTGTAAAAAAGATTCTCCCTTTTTCGTTAGTTAAACGTTAATTGATATTATTATTGTTACTACAATATGATTTAGTATGAGTAAGTTCTGCTCTATGCAGAAACGACTACTTATACTTTTATCAGGTTGAGTTACTTAATAAAGTCACTTCAATATATACTTATTAAATGTATACTAGTTCAAAATTTATTTTTTAAAGGAGGAAAAATGTGCAAATACATTGTTCTGGTGAAACAAGCAACACTGATTGAACAAAAAGGGTTACTAAGCTGGTCTGACATTAGATAAGCCCAAATGCTAAGTCTCATAATCCTAGTGCCCTACTTAGACTTAAAATAGTTATATGATATAATTGTCACTCTTAATCCTTACTTTATAAACTCTTAAAAAATGAAAATGGTAGAGTTTACAAGACTTCATTTAATTTATTAAAACATTGAAGGTTATGTAGCAGGTTATATGATTTTGATAACAACCACACTAAAGGAAGTCTTCTACATATTTTTCTGCATTGAGATTACAGAAGGAAAACGAGCATTTCCATCATGTATTCCCGGCGATACGAGGAATACATGGAAATAGAATTCCCATTCATAAACACAGATGATTACAAGGTCAAAATAAAGTACTTAAGAATGATATTCATCGGTATTAATATTCATCCTTAAAGTACACAGATGAACTCACTTTAACTAAATACCAATCAAAAACTAGAAAACTAAACTCTGCAATATAATAGATATGTTGTCGTTCTAGCCAAGAAAAGAAGCAAAGAGGAAATAAGTATATCAATTAAAGCGGAGCAATCAATAAATTATATAAGTTAATAAACCGAAAGAAGAACTTATGGTTATGATTATGATATAACTGAGCACAATAAACGTCATAAGACTCTTAAACATAAAACATATGATATATTTACTTCTGTAAAACGTATTATATATTAAATAAGTAGCAATTATATCATGCGCAAAACAACAAGCAACAAAATATGTGGGTAAACAAAATGTTAAGTGGATGACCGTCTACAAGGGATCTGTTAAGACGTCGTACTTCCCTGCAAGCTAACTTAGCTCCGAAACTATACATATTAATCATTTATACTTAAATCGATAGTGCAGCACCGAGTCTGTATAATAAATACTTAAAAGAAACAAGTCAAATAGGTAGGTTAAACAAAAAGAGACAATTAAATAGTCAACAAATGAAATTAACCCACACTTACAAGGTCTGCTGCTTGAACCAACTTTCTCGAGTTTTAAATGAGTTTACTGAACTTAGTACACATATAAAGTTAAATTACATTATTTTTATACCAATTTGTTACTAAAGAAAACTTATTATTACAAATAAATCATTTTAAACAAGGGAAAAAATTAATGAAGTGACAGAGATGACAGATATCACGAAACCTATCACCTCACCTCACCATCACCCTTCAACAACTGCCTCTTTGATCGACGGAAATTCGAATCTCACTTCTTTAATAAGCTATCGAGACGTTCAATATTTATGAAATTGTTATTATTTAGTACTTGATATAATTTCTCCGGAGTTAAATACCAGCTTAGATTAAAAATGTTAAGAAAAATAAGAAAATTGATTAGTTGATAGCGGCTAAATTTTGGAAATCACTTGTCAGTGACGTAACGGGTTGAATCCGCCCTGTACGCATGCGTAGTATCTGCCAGGTTCTTGTGTCCATATTCATTTTGTCCCGGGGTATTGTGGTCGCGTCGAATATTTGCCGAAAAAGTTATTCAAAACCTATTATTTAGTCGGAAAAATGGCCAAGCAGGAGCAGGTTTTAATTATAGACCCTCAAAATGAACTTAAATTCAAAGGTAATTTGTTTATTGATGTTTTTTTAACGTAGTTCTTAGAGCTTGATTACACTGGTGCGAAACCTTGGAGAATGTTCAATTTCTGCTTGTAATATATCCTTCGGATTGCCTTGGCCTTACCTGACGACGAGATTGTCACTCCGGTGCCGGATCGAACCGATTTTCCAGACTCCGGCTTGTTTTAAGTCGGTCTGATCTCTGTGTGGAAGGATTTAACGGCACGTTCCTCCCACAGGGTGACGAGTAGAAACATATTGATATCGGTCGGCTCTTGAACTCTTGTTGCTGTGATATTAGTCCGACTTAACCCCTTATAAAGTGTTTAACCGTATCGTCTTCGTTTAACTTTTAATATTTTCAACAAATGAATTATTGATTTTCGATGTGCCCTGTATTCAGCGGTAGAGAAGTGTTGTTAAAGTAGGCCCTCCTACTCATGCCCTACTAGGCTATCTACACCGTAGCCCTTTATCACACTCCCTTATCTAAACATCTAGCAATTGCTAATTGACTTATAAAGTACGACTTATCTTAATTGCTTTCACCATATTAGATTTTTTGTCACATTATGATAAGATATAAGAATTAAAGTGGTATTGACTCTTCTCTAAGGCCAATTTAACTTTACAGGAGAAATACTCGGATTACTTAAGTGTGTGTAGTTTTTATTTAATAATTATCATTGCACTTAATGAATTTAAGTGATAAATACTGATTAAAACTGGTATTGCTTAATATTTATATGGAAAAACGTTTTCAACTTCCTTAATGAAACCTTATATTATGATTTAAATGTTACATTGGTATTTCATGATATTATGAAGGTGATTATATGGTTACAATGCCTAGCCCCAATATAAAGGTTAATCTTACTTGTACAACTTTGAGATAAGCCTACTATTTTTAGTCTACCTAATTATGTCGTATCAATATTTAGTTTATGGTACCGAGTCCCCAACCTGTTGTGGTGAAAAATGTGTATTTGAGTATAATTATTTTTGAGATTATCTTTATTTAAATATAGATGAGATAAACATGGATAGATTATTGTAGAAATAGTTTCAATTATATAACAAAAGTCCAGTCATGCACCATGACTTAATGAGCGAATTTTCAAAGAAATCTGCGTTTTATTGGCTTATGATAATATAGGAAAATTTTGGTTTAGAATTTGCTCGGGTGAAAAAAAAAATTGGTACACAGGGGTACGGGGTACAAAAGTCAAAATAGTATTTACCCTTCAAGATGCATGTCGTTGGAAAGCTCTTTAAGAGTACAGTAATTGTTGTTATTTACACTTTTATCATATTTTCACATAAAAGGGGGGTAAAATGGAAAAAACGTTTTTTGACCCTATATGGTCAAAATTTGACCCCTAAATGTACTCCAAAAATTCTGGCCAACGAACTCATCCTTTCTTTTGATATTATTGACATTTTAAAATTTGTTTGAAATTTTTAAGTGCATCCTAAGGGGAGATATCGTCTGGAGTGACACATATATACATACATATATACATACATATATACATACATATATACATACATATATACATACATACTACATAAAAAAAAGTGTTAAATTTTAGGAATCGATTCAGAATGGTCTAAAACGGATTTCCATGGAAAAATTTTTCAAAAATTCGCATTACAAAAATTTTGAAGCCATTGCAATAGCGTAATTTTCTTTGAAAATTCGCTAAAAGGAATTGAATTTACCTAATTGAGGCTTTAATTTACTTGTTATATTATAATTTGTCAACGGGTAGTCTCCTAGAGTCTCTGATAAGATTGGATTGGGGCTCAGAATAATACTATATATAGAAGGAGGATCACTGATAACATTGAAGCCAAGTTTGGTTGAGCCCATAATCCGTGTTCCAAAAATTCGTTTTTGAAATTTGTGACGTCATAACTCTGAAATTATTTGCCTTCGGTTTTTTAATTTAATTTTTATTAAATTTTAATTATTGATAGTTTCGTTTATTGTATATTTTATTTTATTGTGTTTTATCTTATTTTAGCTTGAAATATGCTGAAAATAATGTTTATTATACCATGCCGGTTGAGGTGAAAAAAATGACGTCAGAGTGAAACGTAAACAATAACCAATGGCAGGGTTTGTCTTCTTGATGTTTGTGAGCGGGCTTTGAATAGTTACTAAAGCATGGCCAACCTTCTCCAGTTTAAATAAAAAAAATGAGTGTTGTTATGTTGGCAGCCTTAGTTATAGGCTCAACCTCTCGGCTTCAGTCTCTTATCAGTAATTGCATGGGATTCCGATTCTATGCTCCTTCTATATATAGTATTATTCTAAGGATTGGGGATTTAATCTTCAAATCTCATCAGAGACAGTGTATCAGACTTGTCAATTAATACTTGTTGATTTTTATAATAATTTAAAACTTAATCTGACTTTTAACTGAATTGTTGAATCCAGAAAAAAAGCACTTCTCTCTACTAATGGCTGTTGTATCTGATTGTATTGACTGATTGTCTGCCAATCAGTCTCCACAGGTATATTATTTCTAACTCAATAATGAAAATTAGTACGCCCAAGGCAGAAGTTAGGATAATCAAATTGAACAAACTTTGTGGTACTTTTTTAGATTGTTACTCCCCTATGATTTTTTGAGTATAAATGACTGACGAAATAACTATTAAGACAAAGGAATGTTTAGTCCAATGTATTTTGGGACAAAGGAATAACACACTTCTATTTTTATAAGGAGAGTAACAGTCTAATGAAGAGCATTCCGTACACCTTCTTTAGTTTGTTACTCTCCCTCTGTTTTTTTATAAGGGGAGTAACAGTCTAAAGAAGAACATTCCGTACACCTTCTTTAGTTTGTTACTCCCCTCTGTTTTTTATAAGGAGAGTAACAGTCTAATGAAGAGCATTCCGTACACCTTCTTTAGATTGTTACTCCCCTCTGTTTTTTTATAAGGAGAGTAACAATCTAATGAAGAGCATTCCGTACACCTTCTTTAGATTGTTATTCCCCCTCTGTTTTTTTTATAAGGGGAGTATCAGTCTAAAGAAGTGCCAAATTTGTAACTAAATTATTTTAGGAACTTCTCTTAATTTTTTTGACCATTTTGATTAACTGACAACTATTTGCAAATTATCTTTGGATATTATTCGAATTTTGTTTATTTAAAAACAAAAAATGAATAGTGTGTGAGGTTGGAGATAATATTATGTCACTAATTTTCACCTCTACCTTAAGCATGCAATAACATTAATTATTACATCTCAAACTGATGTATATTTTTATTAGTTTAATATTTAGGATATGATATATCTTTACATTTCCTCACTACCTATTGTAGGAAAAGTATTGTTTTTATTATTATTATTCACTCAGTGGTTACAAATTAATATACATTTTTAAGTAAGGAGTAATATGAAATTATCATAATTTTTTTTGTGAATCACTGAATTATATTTATTATTGATAGTTTAAGGGTGATGTATGTAATACTATTTTTGAAATAAAGGTACATCACTCTATTGTAAATTGTCTTTGCAATCTATTTTTTAATTTTTGTTTATTCTTATTGAATTACGACTGTTTTGTTAATAGAATTTTTAGTTTTGATCATGTTACACACACATCATACATATATCAAAATATTTGGCTAAGATGCAGTCTCTGGTGTAGTTTGAAGTGGTTATACCCCATTCACTAAAACACAAGACACTCTAAATTTCTCAAATATTATAGATTCAGATTTTTCCAGAAATTTCAGAAGTTTGGAAAATTTCTATAACATTATCATTTACTACGTTCACACATCGTTATGAAAGCATTTCGGATCCGATTTGTTTTTAAAACAATACATGTTCACACAACAAAAAATGCAGATGATCAAAAGATTTTTTTTTTGATATCTCATAACGGTGACGTCAGGATTAAATCCTCTTTAATGTTACCTAATATGTCCCCAAATTTTTACATTTTATTTACAAGTTATTAAACGTTTTTATAGGTTCTATATGCAATTAACTTTTTATTTAAAAACTTTTTGCAGTTTAAAAAAAAAAGAAATGGATGCTAACGAAAACAAACAACTTAAAAAGTGGAATAGAGTAAAATAACCTGATATCTTGATCCCCTACACGACCTGTTAATACGAGTATTATGAATACGATCCGTCAATCCGATCACATATTTTTGGTGGAGCGGATTTGAACCAATTCGATCCGTTGTTCTCCATTCACACAGTGTTTTGAACTAGCGGATCGTTTTCAAAACGATGTGCGAAAGTAGTAATTGGGTTATTTATATTTATTTTTTTTATTATAATTTTATTGCTGCTAGGAATATTGAATTAAAGTGAGCGACTGACTGAATGCACCAATACATTGGTCATAACATTGGTTTCCATCTCGATTCATCTGAAGTAATCTAATAGGTGACGGTGACACAATACTCTAACACTTACTTAATAAGCCAAACATGTTTATTCGTAATTACTAGTCAGGTTTTTTAAATAGTTTTGATAAAGAGGTGTGAGAAAAGGATATAATTTGGGAATTTAAAAGTTGAAGCATTCAAACAAAGGATTATTGAAAAGTTAAATGAAAAGATAAAATAAAAATTAAAATATTGGGCTAATTCGTACTGTATGTGCCAGAGAAATTTCCTAAAGGGTGGTTAGAGGTGGCCCTAAATCTTGGCCTGGCACGTACAATACGAATTTACCAAATATTGTGAATATAGACACTTAGGTTTACTATAAAGCTCTGCATACTGATGTCAACATTTTTTGTATTGTATGCGTTCAGTACTTAAGGCTCTTGAGGGTACTTGTGCACAGCATTCTTAGCACTGACTGTGTGTCCAAAATATTGAAGTTGAAGTCCTCTTAGGAAATCATTAAGTAACTCAAGAACTACAAGTTTAAACCTTGATTTTTCATTACACTGATATGCCATTGACCCTGTCCAATCGAGATTGACCTTAAACTGAATTTAGTTATATTTTAATAATCTTATAACTTCTTCATTGTACTTAGGTTGGATAAACACTCTTGGTTTGACCGAGAGTGTTCTTGGTCTAATGTAAAGATGAGTACCGTATCAGGCATACCCCTAGCATGAATGAAGAACACATTGCAATCTATTTTTAACCTACAAACTAAAATCAGCTTTACTAATCCAGGCATTCAATCCCTTCTTTCATCCTTATGTGTTTCTTTAACAACCCAAAAAACTATTTTCACTTTCAGGAGCTCCCACCCTGTTCTTTTTTTCTCTTGATTTATTTTTTTATATATAATGAGTAGAGTAAGGATCAATATGCTCTTACAAACCTCAATATATGCATTTTTAAAGTGCGACATATGTACATATCCTAAAAATATGCACTTATTCCAAATATATGTACTCAAATATGCACTTATTTCTACTATATGTACTCAAATATGCGCTTATTTCTAATATATGCAGTCCAATAGGCTTCATATTTTAAATAGTACTATAGTACTATGCAATACAAGGGTTTAAAAATTCCCAAAAAAACATGACATTTGATGGTTAAACAGTCATTATAATTCGAAAAGAAAAAAAAACACTTGGAGCAATAAAAAGATTTTATGCTAAATTCAAACTCTAATAATAAGCAACTTGATGAACTGAAAACAACCAATTTGAGTTGTTAAACCAAATATAACATTAAATACAGTCGGACATTTATTCAATGAAATTGATTGTCCAGAAAAAAATCGCTTTTTAGAAATTGCGTTAAGTGTTTTTTTTTTTTTTAAAGAAAAAATGAGTGCTCCTGTAAGAGGAAGATTTTTATCCTGTACCATTTTCACCTATTGCAGAACTGTTTTATCTATGTCTTTGTACATACAATCTCTAGATATTTTTTTTAAAAATCTCCATTTGTTTCATATTGTTCAAATTTTGTATCCTGGTTTTTCAAAATTGTAGACACTGAACTTAGAGTGATTTCATACTTACTGGGTACTTACTAACACTGTGTATATTTTTTACTTTTTTTTCTCTGTCTGTCTCCCGTTGTAAATAGTTATTATAATTTGATTTAATAATATATGTTTAAAAAAGAATTTTTGAAAAATGAATTGAACAGTTCTTCTTACAGAAATTTCCGCAGAACATAAAATATTGTCTGTAGCTTCTTGTGCAATTTTGGTTAAATACATTTTTTTTATAAAAAAAATAACATTAGAATTTTAAAATCTATTTAGAAGCCCCATTTTCCGCCCCATATAAAGCTAGCAAAAAGTTTTATAGCCTATAATACCCCCAGAATTGAGCTTAACATTATACCCAAAAACCAACAAAATCTGTTCATCCGTTTGGACGTAATTGACGCACAGACAAACAGACACAAAATGTTCTAAACTTAAATTCGTTATCAGGACTACTCATTTAGTGGAAATACAAAATTTGAGCCCAATCGGATAAATGTACAGACACCACTCCAATCTTATATATGTATATTTAAGATTAAGATTAATTTTCTAAATTAGCAGATCAAGTTTAAAAATTAGTGTTTCAGTTTCTAGGAAGAAATGACACATTTATCCCTTATGAGTCAATTCTTACATAATATTGTGACACATTGTTGAATGATTTAATCTCTTCTTTCCTATTTTGAATATTGTTAATAATTCAATATATATGATTTATTATTAAATATTCAACTTATTGTGCCCTTGTTAATTATTATTATGTTTATAGAAATAATATTTATTGGGCATTATGTAGTAATTATAATATAAGTTTAACTGTTATGAGAAGTTTTAAACTTTCATGAAGTTATATTGTGTGTACAATGCATTTGAATAAAATTGTGATTTAAATTATTTACATTTTCATTAATATCTATTCTTTTTTCTATCCATATTTGTACTTATATAACTGTAATTATTTAATTCTAATCTTTTAAGTTATTATCTGAAAGACAATATCGAGCAAAATACAATTAACCTCTTTACTCTTTATAATCATTTATATAACCGAGTAGTGTCCCAAAGCCAACCACTTACCTCGAAATTATTTGTTATTGCTAAGCTAAGGCAACCACATTTATTCCAATAAAAATAAATGTATGTTGGTCTTTAAATAGATATAATGACTTATCTAAATTAATTTACTTAATTATAATGTTTTTTTCTAAATATAAAATTAAACCCTTTGTCACAGGCTTTATAACTCTTTATTTATAAATTATTGTAACTTTTTTTTTTTTAATTAGTATGTCCAAGAAGTCACATTAAAACGAGTAATATAAATCCAGCATTACTGCAAAAAATATATTTCTTCATAAACACCCTCTAGAAATCTACATTACAATAATAGTTGAAGGAAGTAGCTAGTATTAGACTTATTCATATATTACCTTAAGATATAAATATTTATTGGTTCTAACAATTTTTCATTTAAATAATTATGTTAATTCAAAACTATTGTGTGCCTTCTAGTATTGCATGTTAATTTGTTATACTAGGTGATTTAACTTAACGTAGTAATAAAGAATTTGTAGAGCGTTTTTAAGCAATCTAATTTTGATGTTGTTTTATGTTGCAGGCCCTTTCACCTCTATGATAACATCGCATCTTAAATTAACTAATCCAACTGATTCGACGGTGTGCTTCAAAATAAAAACTACCGCGCCTAAGAAATACTGTGTAAGACCAAATTCAGGCGTTATCGCTCCAAAGGATTCTACTAGCGTTGCAGGTAATATCACCAACACTTGTATAGTAATACAATTATATAATGATGTCTAGTTTATTAAAATTAAATATTTATTTCTACTATTAAATGTCTTTTACATTTATTTTTTCAAATTAGTGAAGAATTATTAATAACCATCATTCAATATTTAATCGTGTTTAATTTACAATAAATGGAGGAATATTGCATACATTTAAATTATAATACTTCTTTTTGAACTGGGCAAATTCTATTATTCATTCTCTATATCTAATTATTTGTGTTAGTTTGACATCCTGTATTATGTGTTCTAATATTTCAAATAATCTCAGTTTTTATTATTATTAAATATAATCACATACTTCAATTGTAGAGATGTATAGTGGACTTCTTTAGAATTTCAAACTAAGGCAAACGTTTTTATTTGGAATAAAAGTCCTGTTGTTGAAGAACGATATTTTATTTCATCAAAGCTTTCGCCCAGGGAACCTGACCATCATCAGTGATAATCTACAAATACATAAAAGAGAAAAATAGGTAATGCTACGAAGGTAAAATTAGGAAAACAAAAAAAAAATAATTCGAACTGAAAATGCATAAGAGTGTGACATAGGTTCTTACCAGCGGTGAAAGTAAATTAAATTTAAATTTAAAGAATATGTAGGCACTAGAGGTATTGGTTTAAATAAAAGTATGATTTAGTATTGTAGTATATTATTTCTGTTTTAGTTTTTCATTTTCATATTTATATTTAAACCAATACCTCTAGTGCCCACCTATTCTTTTAATTATAATTTAATTTATTTTCACCGCTGGTAAGAACCTATGTCACACTCATTTGCATTTTCAGTTTGAATTATTTTTTTGTTTTCCTATTTTTAGTCTAGGATTACCTATTTTTCTCTTTTATGTATTTGTAGATTATCACTGATGACGCTCAGGTTCCCTGGGCAAAAGCTTTGATGCAATAAAAAATCTTATTCCAAATAAATACGTTTGCCTTAATATATATTCACATATTTTTAAAGTAGAAGCAAACCCTTTCCTCTTTAATGTTGTAATAATTACAAGATAAAAAGAACTTACTACGTTTTTATATTTTCTGTCATAATTCATAAATTTCAAACCTGTCGAAATGAAGATTATAATATGGGACATGTCAAAACAAATTAAATAACTTGCGGATTTTTTCTGAACTAACTTGCAATACAGTAAAATTTGCTGAAAACTAATTAAATTCTGCTGAAAGATGGCTAAAAGTATTAAAATAATGCATTGTCATCGTGTTCTGAACTATTCTAAAAGTTTCAAATGTCTAGCAACTCAGGAAGTTAGTTAAAAATCAATTGCAAGATTTGTACTGGACACACAAACAAACAAACTAGAAAGCAAGCTAATAAAAACGTAGTTAGAATAACAAAATCAATTTTGACAAAAGTGACACTTTTATCCTTTTTTGCTAAGTTTGAGACAAGAATTCAAGTTCTCCCCCCCCCCTTGTTTTTTGTTTTCAATTACTTTCCACTAATTTTTTTTTTTTTTTTTTTTTTTTTGTGACATCTTTCTTTATTTTTAATATCTTGTTTACACCTCCCGCAGCCAAAATAGTTGTCCATAGCAGTTAACATTTTAAGATTGATCTAGCATGTATTAAAATTTAATCAATGTAATTTGAAACTAATTTTGTTAAATTTATCAACTGTGATTAAAATTTCAAACATAAAATATATGTATATACATATAGGTATATAATTTCATGGTCAAAACACCAAAGCAAATGTTTTCTTTAACATTAGTGTCAGCTGCATTTATCAGTCATCATCTATGAACTGGTGCTTAATTTTACACTATTAAAGGAGTTAAGCCATATCTGACTGATGTGTTTTTTTTTTAAACCAATTGAAAAGTTAACATGTATTGAAAAAGAAGAGAATTAAAAATGTTAATGTCAATGTGATAAAAAATTATAAGAATATCATCGTTATTTTTAACGATTATTGTGGTTTTAGTTAATAAAACAACTTTGGCAACCTGTTGATTTGATTGACTTTAATTGATTTGATTGGGGCAACTCATTTTTAATAATTGATCTTAGTGGGAACATTGTTGAACCTTAATATCCTTGTTTTATTCTCACTATTGTTTTCATTAATTAGTTAATTTATGAATGTATTCTTTTCTTGGTTCTATTTTATAATGAATAAATAATTATCTACTATTTATTTAGATGGAATAACACTAAATTGTTTCTGGATTGAGTCTGAAAATTCTTAATTAAAACCTTAATAAGTCTAAAAAGGAACATTATCTCACAAATTTAATAAGCAAGTTAAAAAAAATTGAATAACGAATAAAACGCAAGGAGTATTATTAATCAGATTATTGTCAAATAACTACAATAGCTGATACTTAATGGAGGATTGGTTATTATTATTACACCAGTAATACCACCAGATGTATTAACTCAAATAAATTTTGCACTATTGAGTTTTTCTGCACTAACAATTTTTTCTCTAAATTCACAAATTCCCTCTTCACTAGTATCTTCAATCTATAATAATTATTATTTTAGTGTAAATTATGAAGTTTATTTACTGTGTATATATAAATACATTATAGCAGCTGAGGGTCATGACCTACAACTCGTAAGGTGTATGTAGTTAGCTTAACTTTTCAGTTTTTAACTAAATACATATATATATATATATATATATATATATATATATATATATATATATATATATATATATATATATATATATATATATATATATATATATATATATATATATATATATATATATATATATATATATATATATATATGTATGTATGTATGTATGTATGTATTTATTTATTTACACACTTTTATATATTTGTATGTAGTATGTATGTGAAAGAGAATATTAGTCGAGAGTGTTCAAAGACCCACCTTACCAAATGTAAGGTAGAGTTGTCATTTGTAGCGCCAGAGCTGTCTTCTCCCCCCATAACTTTAAATATTTTCAAGTACATTGATTATTTTTAAATGTAGGTAGTCTAGCCTAGACCAGTCTAGTGCACTGAGGAAGAGTTGTAGAGAGATTGTAATTTTTATAAAAGAATTTTTTAAAACTAAAAAACGATTCATTCTACAGTGTGACAAAGTGAATAAACTGGCATTGTATCTGAATTTATAAACCACTCCACCACACCTTTTCGTTGCCAAAAAAAAAAAAAAAAAAAGTGTTCCTTTGTTGAATGAATTCTTTGTTTTATTTTATTTTGTTATTTACATTTATTTCGTTTGAAAAATAAAAAGTAAAAAATTTATTTCAATTAAATTGTTTTACAAGTGGAATTTTAATGAAATATATTTTGTTAATTAAATTTGAATCTCCTCTCCTCCCTCTCCCTCCATAGTTGTGAAATATTTTGTAATTGACAGTTATTTCAAGGTTCACAAATCCCTTAGTTTCTTTGGAATAATTCCAAATGTCAGATTAAATCCAGTCGGTCACGAATGGAATTAAAATTAAGATTATAGTTTTCATGTATTAATAAAAAACTATAAATATACGTATTGATTAATATTTTCTATAAATATACTTATATTTTTTTTTTATTTTAATTGATTATTGCAACTACAATACATTATTTGATGTAAGACTAGATGTATGGCTGGAAAATAGCAAGATGTAAGGAACTATCCAGTGATAGCCCTTACTGAATTGATACAAAATTTATATTTTGTTCTATAAATATGTATAATTAAATCTTTTGATCTTCCATTAATGTTTTAATAGGATAATCATAAATCTATTTTATTCTATTCTAATATGATTATGTAAGAGTAAATAATATTTATATCCATCCTATTTTTTAGTTTAAAACATATTATATGCAATCTTGGAATCATTGTTTTGTAATAGTTCATTTCTGTTTTGAGTTGATTCTGAATTAATGGGCTTTGTTTAATAGTTCTTATACTTTGGGTTATAATTTTGATTATTTTAATCTGCTATGTTGTAATTGTATTATTATAATTAATTTAATAACTATACTACTGATTTCAATTATTTAAGTTACTTGAGAATTTCAATAGTTATAAATATATCAAATTAAACAGATTCATGGTAAAACTTACTTACTGGTTAAGGGAGCCAGCGGGTCTGAGTGGCTTAAGGCACTAGCTCAGCTATCAATAAGTCGAGGTGACTCGAGGTCTGGGTTCAATCCCTGGCCATGATACTCTGAATTGCATCTATGAATCGCGGATGGTGCAGGGCGAAGGACACCCCCTATAGGGCACTCTTCCCCCATGTTTTGGTGCTCGCTTATATAGCTTACTAATGACCATACCATACTCGCTTTGGCGGTACAATGTACAAATGTATGATGTGTGAAGTAGCTGGAACTCTCCACCACGGGGCGTAAAAAGGGCCTAAGTGATGGCCTAATTGCAAGGTTCGAACAAGTAGTTCATCCTACCCTGTTCTAGTAGGAAGTACTAGACTACTTCTACTTCTACTACTACTACTTCTACTACTACTACTACTACTTACCATGGTCCTACTGATCTTGCACAGTGTTACATAAATTGAGGTCTGTTATATAGCATCCACCTCCTCCTTCCTATCATTGTTCTTAAATAATTTTCCAAATAGCTGAGCTATTACAAGGAGTCTGCCTTTGTATCTCTTCCCTTCTGGATTTTTAAGGGTCTATCCTTTCGTCGTGGCCAGGATCCATTCTTTTAGGTTTCTGTACGAAGTACAAAAAGAAACCTTGTATAACGGCTCTGTCTATCTATCCTTTGGCGTCTGTCTGTTGGCATGTTTCAATTCCTAAACTACTATAGCTAGGAACATGAAATTCGGCACACAGGTGCATCTCGGCATTTGTGACAACTGTACACTTTTTGGAGTTTTCAAACTTTATATTTTTAATATGGCGGGCGAATAAAAAAAGTTTTTAGTCTCCATGACATGTTATACATCAGTTTAAAGGTCTTGAAGTATAGAAAAAGAATATGCAACTATTAAAATTTTACACTTAATAATTTTAACTTAATCGTACAAAAAACCAGCGATTATCGCCTCACGTACTTACGTGAAGTGCGCCTTACTTGCTTTAAATAAGTATATTAGTTCCTATTGTAACAGTTTGAGCTCATTAATTTCATTAATGGGCCCATTTATTTTTGGTAACATTTTTCTTTCCTAAGTATTTAAAACACACTAATTTGCTTGCATAAGAGTAGGTGGGTGTAGGGCATATTATTGTCTTATGTACCTCTGATTTTGCCCTCTTGGGAAATGTTCTAAAACTAAGATTTTTTTTTTAAATATCTATTTGCAGCTGTAATTCTTAATTTATATCTACATCCACATCATGGCTTGGTGTCACAACTGCTTCGAGGTACTTCATCAAATTCATTTTTCAATTTTGTCCTGGGGTATGATTTTTCTAAAAATTTATTCCGAACTTCATTGATATTGTTCCTGTGATTTAGGCAGAATGCGTTTGCCCAAACCACTATTTAAAAAGTACCCATTTCTACCCTCTCAGTTTAGGGTGAGGTTTGGAATTTGACCTCCTTGTAACATTTATACTTACTTACTTAATCCAGGCCTCTTCTACCCTACGGTGTAGAGGCGTTACATATGGACTTGCAGGCTGCTCTGTTTAGAAAATGCCACAGCTCTGGACCATGTCGTATGTTGAGCACTCAGGTGAGAGTTGATGTTGTCAGCCCAAGTCGTTCTTGCAGCCGAGTTCCTTGACATCGGGCTTCCAACACTTGCTTGGGGTACCTCTCTTCTTCCATTCTATGAGTGTGGCCGAACCACCTTAGTTGGGCATGCCTTATCTTGTCTGAGTGAGGCTCAATGTTCATGGAGGCTCGGATCATGGTATTTCTAATGCGATCCCTCCTAGTTTTGCCAGCAACTTTCCTTAGGAACCTCATCTCAGCCGTGATTCGTAACATTTATAACTTATAATTA
Organism: Gerris lacustris; assembly: GCA_951217055.1. Taxonomy (NCBI): domain Eukaryota; kingdom Metazoa; phylum Arthropoda; class Insecta; order Hemiptera; family Gerridae; genus Gerris; species Gerris lacustris. The sequence goes on from OX578279.1 coordinate 79,856,852, forward strand.
AATCCATTATATAGACTACAAAGTATTTATATTTATCTCTTTTACATTTTATTTGAAGATAATTTATATTGATTGTATTATGAAATAAAATAATATTTAGAGGAGGACAAATATTTTTTGATTTGGCTTTAAATTCCATATGTGGAATTTATAGCAGCAGACTGTTTATTACGTATAACATCAGTGAGACTAGAAATAAAATCAGTTTCAAGAGTAGGTTGAATGAAAAAAATAAAAAATATATATATTTATATAGATTGCAGATTTAAACAATGATGGGATGGTGGGATTGAGATATCAAAGTGGGATTAGTTCTGTCATTTACTCTCAGACTTGTATCACTGCTCTCTTGACTCTGTTATCTCTATTCATTACAGATTAATTTCAAAAGCTTACTACTGAAAATATTGCCTTACTTTCTCCTTCTCAATAAAACACAACAAAATGTAAACTTATTCAGTTTGTTGAGTTTAAATGGGGTTGTCATAATCAACTGATCATACTCTTATAATAGTCCAGGAGATAGCAGGCAAAAAAGTGTCTGACTAACATCAAGCTAGGATTATGTGTATAAGTAAATTTTTTGGTCCCATTTAAGAATATTTGGTTGGCTAAGTTTGTCTGCGGGACATAGCTTGGCAATAGGCATTTGAAAAAGTAAACCGGTGGAGATCTGCCATGTCCCGCCCATTTCGGTGAACAATGTGATTTTCATGATCCTGAGTACAAAATTAGTTAGTAGACCTAAAATCAAGTCGATGGTAGATTGTCACTTGATAGGTTAGTTATTCAAATATTACTCCAAATCAAAGTGGTCTCCTATTAAGTGACAAACTTACATCAACTTAATTTTTGGTATACTAACTAATTTTGTACTCAGAATTATGAAAATCACATTGTCCACCGAAATAAGTGGGACATGGCTGATCACCCCCAATTGTTTTTTTGTTTTTATTTTTTCAAATGCTCCGTGTAAAGCTATGCCCCGCAGACAAACTTAGCCGACCACATTTTCTTAAAAGGCACAAAAAGATTAACTTATACACAAAATTCTAGCTTGATGTTAGTCAGACACTTTTTTGCATGCTATCTCCTGGACCAATAACCTTGATTTAAGATTAACAGGAATCAAGCTACACAAGAAAAGGGAACATTCCATTTTTATACCATGCTCAAACGAGCATGGTGTAAAGATAAGATTCATGACATAAGACTTATCTTCCTAGACCATACTACGTTTTATACAATAAAATTGATGGTCTATTACAAGGGGTTGGGCCTTTATAAGACCATTATCAGAGCCGATTATGGAAGAAACTAGAGGTACATTAAGAAAAGAATATGAAGATGAATCTATATCTATATTTTGTTGGAGGCCAATGTAAGACTCATTAATAAAGGTTTTTTTTATTAATGAAACTCTAGTTCTTTCATACTTGTCACTGATAACCCTTGTAAAGGACAAAAGCTATGGAGAGACAATTTCTTTAAATCCATTTCTTTCTGTAGATTCATCTCTTGCACTTAAACAAATGGAGAGAGCCGGCATGGCGCGTGAATTAAATTACTTACCACGTATGCCCGGCCATCACTGAGTCATGGGTGGTACGAGGTTGTGGGTTCGATTCCTCTCCGTGATGCTCTGATTTATATGGCTCACTAATGATCACATCATACTCGCTTCGGCGGTACAATGTACAGAGGTATGAAGTGGCTGCAACTCTCTACCACAGGGAGTAAAATGCTAGGTTCAAACAAGTGGTTCCTTCTACCTGTCTAGTACTACTACCTTACTACAACTAAACAAGTGGATCTTTTGTACTAAATATTAATGGATATTTTTTGTCATGTGTGTTCAATTTTTTTATTTTATTTTATTTTTAATTTTGTAATGTTTTGTTTTCAGTTTGTCTTCAGCCATTTGAATATGATCCAAACGAGAAAAACAAACACAAATTTATGGTTCAAACTTTAATTGCACCTGATGGGGAGATAAATCTTGAAAAACTGGTGAGTTTTATTTGAAAAAAACAAAACAAAAAAACTAGTGAAATAGTTTTAAGAATTTTTGTCAATTATTTTTATTTATAAATAGTCCCTCGAGTGATAACTTATTGACTTATGTGACATCACAGAAATAGTGATTAAAAGAGTTTGTTGTTCTGTCTAATTAACCCTTCGTGGTGTTTAATTTAAGGCTCCACTTAAGTTGAATATTGGAGGATATGCCTATTTAAAAAAAAAAAAAAAAAAAAAAAAAAAAAAAATCTACACAAGGCATTTTGTGGTTAAACTGGAGAATAAAAAGAATAAATCGTTAACTATTCTGGTAAAGAAAGAAGTAAATTTAGACTATTTAAATGCAAATAGTATATTTTACTTTCCGAGGAGAAGTCTAGTTTTAAAAATAATGAAGCACAAAGATGGAAAATGGGGACTATCACAGTAAATATAATTGCTTTAATTGTAGGTAACATTTTAGCAATTTCACAGGAGAGCTATTTTAAAATCTTAAAACAAGTCACTCTTAACCCTTAGAGACACCGGGGCTGGCGCATTGAATGCACCATGAGTAAAAAAGTTTCTGTAAATCACAGATTCAAGATGCGAGAATAATTAACCCTCACTCAACCCTACCACTACACACTCCTAAAATGGATGAAACAGTCTGCTTTGATTATTGCTTCGTTCTGCATTGTTTTGCCATGTTTATTTGTCTTGGTGCACTTTATACGCTCGCCCTTGCCACCATGTCCGGTATAGAGAAATTATGCCTTACGATCAATATTTTTTGGTTTGGCATGAGTTGTCGAATTAGGTTGATGGTTATGAGAAGTTATCTTAGGACTTTGACAACTAATAATAATTAATTAAGGTTGAAAGCCCGATACTAAGTCAGAACGCTGAAGGAGTAATTACTGATTGTTTATAGTAATTTTTATTTTTATAATTAAATATATATCATTGAAAAAATAAATATGTAATACATTAATTGACTTTTTAGTTCAACATTTCCAAAACGCAATCTATATAATCTGGATTTGACCTATTTATGGTTGGAAAAATGCATTGACGCATAAAGTACGCCGACCGTGCCTCATTGTTTGTCCACTATAGCCGTGCTACTAAGGGTTAACAACCAAGATCTTAATCTCTTTTGCTGAGACTTTTATTTTCAGCCTTACCTCCAGGAAATTAGATTTTTAAGTCCATTAAACTACCCTAACTTGATTTTTAGGGTCCTTAGGCAAAACCAAGGACCCTTATATTTTCCTGCGTGTGTCTGTCCGTCCGTCCTCTCGCGTGCTCTCACGGCTACACCTTTCGTCCGATCACTTTGAAATTTGGCATGTATGTGTCTTGTACCTGCCCACATATTTTAAAAATATAGCGACTTAAAAAATATATTTTTCAAAAAAATTAGGGTAAAAAAACTTAAGGGTTAACATTTTTTTATTTTTTTTTCGACACCGTGAGGGGTATCATATGAAAGGGTACGTTGAGCTGATTACAAAAATATATAATTCATTGGATATAACTTTGATAGGGCGAGCGTAGGCTAGTTTGAAGCGGGTGTAAAACGTGTCCCCCCCTTCTATCTCGCTTATGTGAAGTGCAAAAAATCTGAAAAAATTCCTGAACATTCTTCGACCAAAAGTAAAGATACCACTTTTTGGAAATTTCGAAAAAAATATTATTTTATTTTTTATTGACAAAATACGGTTTTTTATAATTATGGTCTTTTCGATGTATTTATATGGTTGTAGTCCGGTTCAGTGGCAAAAAAAATACTTTATCAGAGTGTGTTTTGAGAATATCAGACCCTTAGAATGGTTCAAAGTAAGCTTTTTAGCATTTTAAAAAACACTGTTAATACACTTTACAGTTGAACACTATATAGTGTGGCCTACGCACCCTCGCTGCGTGCTGACTAGCACACACTTGACCTGTTAATTCTTTCTGTTTTTTGACACTTATTGAGAAAAACACTCGATAAAAAGTCTTGTCACTTGAAGTAACGTTGGTAAACACTGACACAACTTTTTTTTACTTTTATTTACAAATAATAGTATTTCAAAAGTTTTGATGATCAACCACTTTATTGATTGATATAATCCTGTTTCATTCTTCGACTATTATTCAGTATATTATCTAATAACAAAGAATGTATTACTACTACTTTCTACATTAAAGTTATGAGTTGTATTGATAACTTTATCAATTGATACTATTGATTAGGCAAGTATAGAATGTTCAAATTGTTGTAATTGAAAGTTAATGTATAGGGAGAAAATGTTTTATAGTGTTAAACTGTCCTTGAACATTTGTAAAGTATGATTCATTGAAAACTGATATCACTTGTGTCTCATTTGACATCACTTCCTTGAATGAATTATGAATGAGTCTTTGATTCTCTGATGAAATTATAGAATTTTTTTAATCAGATGTCATCAATTAGTTTTGTTGAATTTGTCTAACTATTAAATAAATAATATTTTTCCGTGGTAGGCTGTGAAATAGTAACTTTAGAGCCTAAAAAACAAAGCTAAAATCCATTTTTTCATTACGTGGACTTAAAAAATCTTTTCATTACTCCTAGCTGTAAAGAAAAAATCTGTTACGTCCTAGGACGTAAAAAAATTCGTGCTGGTAGTTATCAAAACTTCCGTTTAGCGCTGCAATCTTTGCAGAAATGCTTCTTAGTACGATTAAAATCCGCTAGATGTCAATGCATCTTATTTATCTTTTGTTATAGTGTAACCTCTTTTTTTTTACTCTTAAAGTATATATACTAATATTTGTTATTATTATATTGATTATTGATTAATATTTAATGATTTTTCATTGTCTGCTACCGCGGAAAAAATAGCATATGCTACGCGACTGTGAAGTGTTTTTTCTTTACCTTGGCAATATTTACTGTCTCGCATCGCTCGACAGTAAATGTAATTGTCGGTGTAAAGAAAACACTCACTTCACAGCCTGTAACATAATATATACTATTATTGTAAACTAAAGGCGCGTCCACACAATGCCAAGCGGCAAGGAATAGCAAGGCCAAATGGCATTGCCAAGTGTAATGTGGACGTCTCCCTTGGCATTTGCTATTTGCCAAGCTTAGCACAAAACGTGCCACTTGACATGCCAAGCCGAACCCGACGATTGTCGGTCCGGATCAAAGAAAGCCAGATGGCAAGAAGTCGTAAGTCGGCCAGAAGGCTTTGCCGCTTGGCCTTGCCAACTGGCATTGCGCGGCATAGTGTGGACGCGCCTTAAGATGGGGAAAAAAATCTATGAAAATAATACCATTTAAAATTTTGGCGTTATCAACACTTTTTTTCAGGGGACTTCAAAAATGAAACTTGAAGCAGTCAGACCTTACATGTAGGTCAACACACTTAAGCTCTATTCACTCAATTAAAAAAATTCCAGTCCGAGACAAATCAGTCATAATCTCTCTTTACTCATAATCTCGGTCCCAGATCCCAGAAAACTTGAATATATTCTTATCTATATAGACTGATACGGGTGTTGAACCGCTAGCTGTGACTTTGCCACCTTTAGGATCCCTTCTATAGAACCTTCCAAGTGAATTGAGAGTCCCACCTGGCACTACCTACCGTCTACTCCAATCACCCTTTAAACTATAAACTCATCATGATTGACTATTAATTTGCTTAAAATTATTACATTAAGCTTGCTTCAATGATAAACCTATGCGATGCTTAGTTAATTATAATTATTAAACATGTTTTTAACAGGTGTTTGTTTACTTTTTGTTTTCAATTTTCAACAAAATCAGATTTATTTTTATCAAACGAAACGGCTTGTATATTATCGTTAGATTTGGATTTTTGTTTTTTTTATCAAAATCGTCGGATCCGTTTTCAGGAAATCATTTTTTTCAGAGTTTTTTTTTGGGGTATTGTGCTCCCAAATTTGGGGCTAAAATTCATTTCTCGATTTCACCTCAGGTTATGATTTTTCTGAATATGTATGCCAAATTTTGTCAAAATTGTTCCAGTAGTTTAGGCTCCACGTGTCTGGACAGACGATAGATGACCGACAGACATTTTTAAAAAAACACTTTTTGGACTCAAGGGACCTCAAAATGTGTAAATCCATCAAAATCTCTAAATTTAATTTTCGCGCCATCACAATACTTTCTCTTTATATGATAAAGTAAAAATAGATTGCTGACGCATATCACTAACCATTCTTACTCCTTCAGTGTTCTGACTTAGTATCGGGCTTTCAACCTTAATTAATGATTATTAGTTGTCAAAGTCAACTTCTAAGATAACTTCTCACAACCATCATCCTAATCCGACAACTCATGCAAAACTGAAAAATATTGATCAGAAGGCATAATTTCTCTATACTGGACATGGTGGCTCGGGCGCGTATACAGTGCTCCTAGACAAATAAACACGCCAAAACAATGCAGAACGAAGCAATAATCAAAGCAGACTGTTTTGTACTTTTTAGGGGTCTCTCGTAGTAGGATAATGTGAGTGTTTATTATTCTCACATCGTGAGTCTGTGATTTACAGAAACTTTATTACTCATGGTGCACTCAATGTGCCAGCCTGTGCCTCTAAGGGTTAATGAACTCCTTAAGGCTCTACCGCCCTTTGAGTTTAGAAAAAACAGTAAAATTAAAATTTTATTGGTTCTAAGCAAGATATCAAAAATCTAAGTACAGGCTTCATTCCCAATTTCAATTCTGCACAATTTGAGCTCTATTTCAACTTCCTATGATAAATAGTAAAGGCGCCATTTCAATACAACAATAAAACTCGTATTGAAATAAATAGTTGTAGTATTTATTGTAGTAGGGAGTTAAAATAGGGCTCAAATTGTGCAGAATTATTAAATTAAGAATGAAACCTGTACTTAGATTTTTGATATCTTGCTTATAACCAATAAAAGTTTCATTCGAATGATTTTCCTTACTTCAAAGGGCGGTAGAGCCTTTAGTCATGGGTAAAACCATACTACTTACTAGCAATAATACATTTTTTGGCATTTAAGCCATTTGGTGGTGAGATAACTAATGCAAACAGGTTATCCTATGCTCTTGGCCTAGTTAACTCTGTAAAATAATCAACTTTCTAGGTTACACTGTCTCGTATTGGTAATAAACAACCGTGTTAAATAATAAAATTTAAAATAAAAGTTTTCATTAAACATTTTTGATATTTTAACAATAAATTTATACTTATCTTTTTGTTAATATTAAGTTTAAAACCCTGTTGTTTTGATGAATTACGTTGCTAAAGTTTTTTTTTTTTTGGTATTGATTGCAGTGGAAGGAAGCTGGTATGGACGCCCTGATGGATACTAAGCTGAAGTGTGTATTTGAATTGCCTGCGGAAAGTGGAACTGGCACCGCCTCCCCTGAAACAGCTTCCACTTTCAACTCCAACTTGGAAGAAACTAGACGTATCGGCGATTCGGTTAGTTCTTTCTTATTTACTTTAACCTTATGGGCAATAATAATAAACTAATTTAGATGAGATCTTTATAAAAATCCTAAATTGTTTATAGCGGTTTAAAGAGTTAAATTTCTAAATATTTTTTATTATTTCTTTTTAAGTTGGTAGAGTAGATAAAAAAGTTAACTTAAAAAAATGAGATGATTATGTTTTGTTAAAGATAATATTTTAATTGTGTTGTTTCTGGTTTGTAGGTTACATCGCCTGATGGAGAACTTATTAAAGCAGCCAAAGAAGTCAAATATTTGAGAGAAGAAGAAAGCTTACTCCGTCAGGAAAATATATTGCTTAAAGTTAGTTCATTTTATTTTAATTATTATTCCTCTCTCCTTCTTTTTATTTACACATATTTTTATGATTATGCCATAAAAGTATGTGTGTGAGAGATATCTACATTTCATTAGTCAGTAGGATTAATTAGTTGTATTCATTATTATTTTACTTGGTTAGATCACCTGGATCTCGGGTGCAAACTTCACACTCGCATCCAAAATGCTACTTTCCGCACTCGACGTGTAATGCACTATTATCTACGATTGATACGAAATATAAACATTGTATCTCTGTTTAGATGCGTAGAAAGTGATTCTTTAGGTACTTGTATTCATTGCATTCTGAAGAATTCCTCTTCTTTACCACACTAGTGCGGTAAAGAAGAGGAATTCTTCAGCTTTACGCACGATTAGCGAGTTTGTTTACATTTAACAAAACTAATTTGCTGATCTTTTATTAAAGTTACTGTTTATATCAGTGAAAAATACACTCCCGCGCCGGGATATATTTTTCACTGTCTGTTTCCCGTAGTAAATAATAATTATAATTTGATTTAAATTAAAATTTAAACTTTCTGTAGTATGAAAACTACCAAAAACTTAAAATTGAATATCGAGTTTTTAGTGAAAAACAATGAGTGAATCAAGTGACTTAGACGAAAATGTGGGGAATAATAATCCTCAAGAAATAATTAATTCGGCAAAAAATACAACTCAAGAATTAATGCCATCTTTATCAAGAGAGAGATACGAACTTACATACAGCAAGTTTATTTTTTTCTGTATTTATTATTTAAATCTAACAATCGTAGATAAAGTACGGTACGCAACTCGTGAGAAAACGGCATTTTGCATTGCTCATGTGGTTTTACTAACTCACACAATTTTTTGCAAACTCCACACTCGCATGCAAAATGCTACTTTCCGCACTTGACGCGTAATCTACTATTAAGTCCTACGGGTAGTTATCAAAAGTGCCGTTTTAGAGCTGCAATCTTTGTAGAAGTAGAAATGTTTCTTAGTACGATTAAGATCCACTAGATGTCAATGCGTTTTATTTATCTTCTTTTTTTTTCATAGTGTAACCTCTTTAAGGTTTCTTTTTCTCAAAATCTTTAGTATGTACTAATATTCGTTATAATTATATTGATTAATTATTATTAACTACGGTAAACAGACAGTGAAAAATACACTCCAGCGCCGGGATTTGAACCACGGGCCTCTATATTTCCAGTATAGCGCTCTTCCATCTAAGCTACGCAGGAGAATGATTTTTCACTACAGTAATCGATAACTAGTCCCGAATCCAAGCTTTCAATATTCATATACATTTAGACAGTCAATATTTATGACATTAGAACTAAACCAAGAATTAACGCTTATAATTATAAAGTACTCAATTAGTACCTGTACCTTGTACAATCAATTCGAAATTCAATTTTTAAGTTTTTGGTAGTTTTCATACTACGGAAAGTTAAATTTTAATTTAAATCAAATTATAATTATTATTAACTACGGGAAACAGACAGTGAAAAATACACTCCAGCGCCGGGATTTGAACCACGGGCCTCTATATAATCTGTTTCCCGTAGTTAATAATAATTATAATTTGATTTAAATTAAAATTTAACTTTCCGTAGTATGAAAACTACCAAAAACTTAAAAATTGAATTTTTTTAATATTTAATGTTTTTTTATTGTCTGCTACCTCGGAAAAAATAGTATATGCTACACGACTGTGAAGTGTTTTTTCTTTACCATGGCAATATTTACTGTCGAGCTTCGCGCTCGACAGTAAGAAAAGAACTCACTTCACAGCCTATTAACATAATATACTATTTTTTGATAGTCAGTTGGTTTTTGATTATATTTCTAATGGTCTGGTTTGTTTTGATATGTTCAGGAAGAAGTATTGTCTTTGACACGGCAAGTAGACACACTGCGCCACAGCAGGACAACGGCCCCAATGTCGCTCAGCAACAAACCAGTAGCGAGCGACTCCATGTTCCAGACCTCCGCTATTATAATCGCTATAGTCATGGGACTTGTCGGCATCATACTTGGCAAATTTATGCTCTGAGCTCCCTACCTGTTCTCCCTGACCTCTACCGACGTGGTTTCTCATTTCACTCCCCTTCCCCCTCCCCCTTCCTCCCTCGTCCATCCTACACACACACACATACACTCAAACACCTTCAACACACCGATTACCACTCGATTTTTTTCATTTTTGTTTCATAACTTTTTACAAATTTTATTTTTTTTTCTTCCCCGTTTGGTTCCCCTTCCTAAGTTATTTGTCCGCATTTATCTCTTTTTTGCCTAAACATTTTTAATCTAAAGAGCTATATTTGAAAAAAAAAAAAAAAAATTAAAAATAAAAGAATAAAGAAAGAAAAAACCAACTTATCACACCACATTCCTAATTTTTATTCTCAATAACTGTTTTAACAAAAAAAAAAAAAATATATATTATAAAGAGAAGATCAAATTGGTTTTATCTGATATTCTTTCTCTGAATTGAATGAATAACAAATTAAAAAAAAATGAATTTGTCTATTTATATTCTGTAGTGCGTCTGTCCAACCCTCTATACAAATAATGAGAAGTATATTCATTAAATATAAAATACTTTAAACTAACAAACAAAATATATAAGTTATTAATGAAGCTTAAAATGAAAGCGGCTGTAAATATTTATTTATTTTTTCCTCATTTTTTTTGACATGGAATGTTACCTTTATGAAATTTTACTCAGATTTGTTTTTTTTTTTTTTTTAAATAAAAAAAAAATAATGAAATGTACACTTGATTTATCAGCAGATATAAACCTTTGTTTGCATTTAAAAAAAACTAAACTGTTAATTTATTGTTATTTTTTTTTTGTTTCTTTTAAATTATTATTATTTTATTAGTTTATTTATATATTATATACTTTTTTTTTTTTTTTTTAATTCCTCTTCCTTAACAACGATTTCTGAGATTTTCTAAGTTGGCGGAAATATTTTACACTTTATTAATATCGAATCTACTCTTATAATTTAAATTTGTTATTATTATTTTTTAAAATAGAATTAATTTTTATAAAAAAATCTATTGTTGGGTTCTATGTCGATAATAATTTTTATGTAAGTAGAGAAAAGTTTGTGATCTCGCATGACTTTGAGATTTACTTATTGACAAATAACTTAGACAAATGCAGGATTAAAAATGAATGAAATCTTTCTGACTTACAGATTAAATATAGTGTCAACGATATTTTTTTTTTTATTTTTTTTTGTCTTTATTGTACTAAAAACAAGTTATTTTTTATATGAGTTAGTTTTTTTTTTTTTTGTCCACATTTCCCTACGATCTACTGTTGATTAGGGATGCATTTTACTTTCAAATATAAAAGGGTTCTAATTCTAAACTGCATTGTACCGTTTGAACGTTCTGTTTTTTTTTAAGAACTGTAAATTCTTATCTGTATAAACTAAATTTTTCATGATTTACCCATAAGCGACACACATCTCAATTAATTTGCTCTTAGTGACTATAAACACAATTTATTTATTTATTTTATGTATATTGATAATTCTAGTTATAAAGTTAATATTTCCTTGTGGTTTTAATTGTTTTAAGTTATGTATAATTTATTGAAAAAGGGGATCGTGATCTTATAACGATTACCTAAAAAAAACAACTATTTGTGTTCCGTTGTCACGAAGACAAAAGTTTTTTTACAGGATTATCGAGGTAAAAAGATATATCTGATCAATTCTTATAATTGACCTCTGTGTTAATCTATTTATTAAAAAAAGAAACCAAATTAAGAGTTTAGATTCGATATTTCTGCGTAATTATAAGATACATTTAGCATTCAAACATAATTATTTATTTAATATTTTAATTTTAGTCACTATTCGACTTATACTAATAGCATGCATAAATGAAAAAAAATAAATAAATAATAGGAACTTCTAACTAACTAGTAAAGAAATGTGTATTTTTCACTTAAATTAGCTATTTCAGTTTTTCATTAATGAATACTTGAGTTGGTTAAAATAAAGAATTTTCTTAGCATGTGATCTTGCAACGATACTAAATTTGATAGCCATGAAGTGAGGTTTTGTGATGAAATAATGATATGGTTAGATCTTAAGGAGGTTGCATCAAAGATGTTGCGAATTCTATCGTTAAATTCTCAAGATGAGAGTCAACTTTCTTCTTTGAGATGGAACGATCTCTGCAACGGGGTTCAAAAAGTCAGGAATTACGAAATCTTTGATGTTTGTGTCTTGGAAATTCTTGACTTATTACGAGGGCTTTTCCGAAAGTAAGCTGCGATTGGCCACTGTGCGGGAAGTAATGGGACTAGCGACGTTGCACTGATGTACTCGGCAGGACATTCTGCATCAAGCCGTGGTCAAATGAATGTCGTTTGAGCACCTCTTTAGTTTTTATAGCATCTTGAAATGTGCGCTCCAAAAAAACTTCTGTCCAAATGCGAAGTGCTAGCTATATTCGGTAGCAGCTATTCATGGAAAACTTTGTGACGAGTATGGTCAAAGTGTTAGAAGTGAAGGAGTTGTACATGAATGGGTTTGTTTATTTAAAAGTGGACGAAAAAACATTCATGATAAAGAGAGAAGTGGTAGGCCATCATTAATACAGATGAACTTGTTCAAAAAATTGATGGAAAAGTTCGTGAAAATTTCGGAGCTTTCTAATGAATTTCCACAGATTTCTAGGATTGTGTTATACGAACAAGGTAGTAACAAAGAATTTAGGTTACCGCAAATTTTGTGCTTGATGGAGCCAAAAAATTTTACCGAGCACCAAAAAACTCTCACTTTGTATTTGGGCGGATGTTTTTTTGGAGTGCACATTTCAAGATGCTATAAAAACCAAACTAGTGCTCATACGACATTCATTTGATCGCGGCTTGATGCAGACTGTCTTGCCATGTACGCCAGTGCAACAATGACGTCACTACTTCCTGCACAGTGGCCAATAGGAGGTTACTTTCTGAATAGCCCTCGTAGTTCTTCTCTGGCTGCGGAACAGATGTTCTACTCAGTTAAGTTAAAGATGATCTGTAAATTTGTTAGATATTCTTTTCATTAGATTTGGGCTCAATTATGTTTTAACTCTTTACAGTTCTTAAGTCAAACTTGTACTAAAAATTAATCATTAATAATCAGTCAGTTTAGATAAATAATATGTTTGCTAAATTATTACTTAATTTTACTCAGATTTTCAAAATAATATTTAATTTTTTATTGGGTTGTAACTGGTTATGTATATTAATTTAACTAACTATACATGTATCTTTACTAACAACATAATAAAGCCCTCATTTATTTAATTCTGTTATTTGACTTGGAATATTTTGTTTATTATATATATAATAATTTACATTAAAATAAAAAAAATGCCAATTTGAATCAATATATTCTTGTTAAAAGAAAAAATCTTTTTGACAATATATTTAAAAAAAAAAAAACCATGAATTTATTATTCATTAACCCCATGACGATAAATTTATTAAGAAACGTTATTTAAAAAAAAATATAATATTATTAAAAGAACATTTAAATTATTATTAAAAAAAAATCAAAATTTCGCTCTTTACGATTGAAAAAAACACGTTATTTTTTAGTAAAAAAAAGTGAATTTATTTTGTACATATTGCATGTTATTAAAAATTTACTTTTGACCTTCCCATTCATTAAAAAAAGAAATTTAAAAGTACCTAACAAACTTTCTAATTCAATTTTGTTGGTAATTTTTCATTTTTTTTTTCCTTTATTCATTTTATACAATTATCTTACCACCATAAAAAATAAAAAATGAGAAAAAATTATAATAAATAAGCATCGGAAACCTGTAAAATTTAGTTTTTGCTGCTGGCTGAATAGGTGTGGAACTGCATGTAGATATTGTTTCAATTCAAATAACCACAAACTATTGTAAAAAGAAACAAAGAAATAAATATTGCGTTTTGTTGTCTGTTAATTTATTTTTTATTTTTTATTTATTTTTTTTTTTAATATTGGTTAAGGGCTTTTAATTTATTTTATCAATCTAACAGTCCTACAATTTTTATATATATATTTTTAATGTATCTTTATTCATATATTTAACCTTATATATATATTTTTTAAAAAAAGCTTGCCATTTCATCTCTTTAAATCAAATATATATATTTTAAAAAAATTATTAATTTATATTTATTAATTAAAAAAAAATTTGGTATTAGTTATTTGAAGTTTAATATTAGTTATTGGTATTAATATTTTAATAACACACGAGATAATTTGTTTACGATAAAACAAATTTTAAAAATGTTTTGTATATAAACTATGTTTTTTTCAGGTAAATGAAATAAACACTAAAATTAACTATTAGTAGAAGAATTTACACTGAGGATGATATGTTTCAATTTTCTCCTTTTTATCTTGGAAGATAAGATTATTTTCTGATTTATTCAATAGAACATATCTTGACCCATGTTAATGAAACCGTCAACATGTGACCATTTAGGTGGTCAATTGATACGGTTTTATTTGATAGATTGAAACTATGATAAATAAAATGAACATTTACATTTTTTTTAGCAATTTATTCAAGAATGTCTAAAAAATGTTCAAGATTTGATCCTGTTACAGTTATAACCTTCTCTATCTTAAAAGTTGACGTGTTATTGTTTACTGCAGTGGTTATCCATCTACCTTTATTTTCTTTAACTTCTATAACTCAAACACTTTTTTCAAAACATCACTTATATGTAGATCACTTTCTATGTATAATGGTATTTCAAATTAAAGAGTGTTTCTATAGTGGAGTCAATTTCTAAGGTCAAGTTAACGGAGTTGCTAATCCAAAAACTTAACAAGTACCGTATCATGGGTCCCTCTAATACATGAACTATTTCTAGATGTGTGTAATAATTCTTTTCCAAAGTAAAATGATGCATGTACATCTAAGGTTCTCTACGATTAAAAAAACGGAGTTGCTAATCATTAAACTCCACAAATAGTCCAGGAGATAGCGTGCAAAAAAGTGTCTGACTAACATCAAGCTAGAATTTTGTATACAAGTCAATCTTTTAGCGCCTTTTAAGAATATGTAGTTGGCTAAGTTCGTCTGCGGGACATAGCTTGGCAATAGGTGTTTGAAAAAAACAAACCGATGGAGAGCGGCCATGTCTCACCAATTATGGTGGACAATGTGATTTTCATGATCCTGAGTACAGAATTAGTTAGTTGGCCGAAAATCAAGTTGATGTTATTTTTACACTTGATAGGTTAGTTATTCAAATATTACTATAAATCAACGTGGTCACCTGCAAAGGGACTAATTAACACCAACTTGATTTTCGGTCTACTAACAAATTCTGTACTCAGGATCATGAAAATCACATTGTCCACCATAATTGGTGAGACATGGCCGCTCTCCATCGGTTTGTATTTTTCAAATGCCTATTGCCAAGCTATGTCCCCGCTGACGAACTTAGCCGACTACATATTCTTAAAAGGCGCTAAAAAATTGACTTGTATACAAAATTCTAGCTTGATGTTAGTCAGACACTTTTTTGCACGCTATCTCCTGGACTAAAATGACTAAGGGTCTCGTAATCAATGTACTATATCTATATACAATAATATATATCTAATCTATGTACAATAATTTTCCTATATAAGAAATTTGTTCATTGTAGAATCAATTTCTAAGGTTTTCCAATAACTAATTGACTTCCATATTCACTTTATTTACAAATAAAAGATCAACTAAACCATGAATTCTATCTATGTATAATCATTTTTTACCCAAAGTAAGTAGTGTTTTTCTTACATTTCGGGAGTCCATGTCATGTACTAATTTGGTGCACAAATTTATAAAAATTTCTGAATCTTTTAAAGCGAGGTTTGTGAATTTTTTAGAGTTTGATGAAAGTACTAAAGGTGGATATTATTTTTAAAGCGAACAATTTCCTTCTATATAACGACATGGACTTACTTTGAACAAGTGCAAATATCTTTCAATATTTCTTATAGTTAGATAACTGATTTTTATAAGCCATAATCAGCTTATATTCTCTTTCACTTATTTATTAATTTATTACACTTAATTTATTTATTCCCTTTATCTCTATAATTATGATTTTTAGCTCACAATTGTGGTTTTTTTTGTTTTTTTCGTTTTTATTAAAATATTTATATATGTAGGTATATATAATAAGGACTGTTAATTAAAATTCTTTAAGTTTGATTTTCTTTTTTTTTACTTCTAATGTATAAAATACAATTTAAAAAAAAAAAATGTTTTGTTTTGTACCCACATATTTTTATTTTTTTTTTAATTTCCTATTAGATTATATAAAACAAAACAAAATTATACCATTAAATATTTAAAAGAAAAGAAAAAATATATATATATACATAAATATAAAAATTTTGAAAGAAAAAAAAAAATTAAAAAATGAATGTGTATGTTAGATGCCTAGAATTAACGCAATATGCTGAATTAAGTATAAACTTAAAGAAAAAAAAAAAAATTAGAACATCTAATCACATTATGATATATAATATAAATAATTATATATAATAATCATTATAAATATAATATTAGTTTTAAAAAAAATTGCTTTATAAAAAAAAAACTGTACATTGTTGACAAAAAAATTTTAAATAAATAAAAAAAATCTATTGAGCAATGTTTTATTCTTATTTGTTTATACTGCTTTAATTTGCTCGGTTATAAGAATTTTTTTAAATTTTTTCTAAGCATGTACACTTCCATTTTAATCCATCGAGATATTAGAAATTAAATATCAAGAAAAAATTACTTACTGGCAGTCTGTATATTGATAATTTAAAATTATAATAAAACCTTAGATAGTAGAGGCGTTAAAACTGCTTTTTGTCTGCTTTCTGATAGGAATGAAATATTTGCGTCATGTGTTTTTATAGATTGATATGTAACGATAGAAAATAATGATTAAAGAAGAGCTTTGTTCCATTTTTTGTTATTGAGTGGAATAGCCCATTATTAAAGTGAAGACCAATTTTTCGAATATATAAAAAAAATTAAAATACTAGAGAAGCAGTGGCGTAACTATGGGCCCACATTGCGGGCGGGCGGGCCCTCCAGTTCCAGGGGTACCCCAAAATCTTACTATTCGTAACAACGTCAATGTCGATAGGGGCTCCTTTAGAGCTATAATTTTTATTAAATTTTGTCAGGGGGCCCCATTCAGTTCTGAACGCAAGATCTTTTTTTTGCTCTTCAATTTTCTTTGGCATGGGGTCCCCAAAGAGATCTTACGGGGGCCCCCAATGTCCTAGCTACGCCACTGTAGAGAAAAAAAGGTGAAGTATGATAAAACAACTATTAACGAGTACGATATTCCTTCTAAAACGTAATTTTACAGAAGCAAAGATTGTAATTTACAGAAGTAAAGAATGTACTTCACAAACATCATGTTAAAATATTCATGAATGGTTTTTCTACTCTCACAATGAATGACTGTCTTTGGTCAACTTTTTATAAGTTCTACTTTAAGCACATGTGTCTTCACTCTTTTTATGAAAGGAGCTTTCGAGTGGAATGAAGCAGTACTGCCATTTTATAACTTGAAATTGGGGATTTTTCAAGTTATTTTGTCTTGAAGGGCGTTAATACTCGATGGTTTTTTTTTACTTGTTGTTCTGGGAGATTAAATGCCGTTTTATTATTTATTGTAGTGTGTCTGTAAATTCTTTTTTTTTTTTTATTGTATAAATTCTAACTTTCATTTAGTTAGATATCAATTTTTGGAGTATTATGAAGTTCTTTTTTAATTTTAAGAAATAAACCATATGAAATATAGTCTGTCAGGAATCAATTTTAATTTGTACTGTTGAAATCTACTCAAAAATTTCATATAATGAGGTATTCTAGAATTATACTTCCGAGAAGGAGATGTTTAACTAAGAGGGTTAAGGTCTTTTCAAAGAGTTATTACACTCATTGATAGGATATGTAATTGATAGGATATATTTATCCAAAATATCCTTACATTAAACGTAAAACCAAAGAGGGCATTAAAATGTGTCTCTTTAAGTGGTTATTGTACCAGAGTGCATTTAATAGGCATTGTTGGGGCAAGTAAAATTGATAAATTTGGTAACTTTTACTGTTCTTATCAAGAGGGGATTTTTTTTCTTTTTTTTTTTTTTTTTTTTTACAAAATTCTCAACAGTGTCTTGGAGGTTTAAAAAAGTTGAATACTTGAAACCCTAGTCCCAGCCCTAACAAATCCACGACTTCCTGGAGACTTGGAACATTCTACTAACAATAAGATTTAGTATTTTATTTCACAAAGTTTTTTCTCTTAAGCCTTGTCCACACTAGTAGACATGTTGCCCGATTTTGGTCTCAGAGACATGTCTAGCGATTTGTCTATAGACATCGGCTGAGACAAACGGCGTCTACGGTCTCGTTGCTAGACCAAAATCGCAAGTCTATGGTTTTCCATTCTAAATGGTAGACATGGTGCAACGTTAGGCATGTTGCGTAACGTGTCTACAAGTGTGGACGCTAGACCTAGACCATAGACAGTCTCAGAAGATGTCTATAGACACTTCTGTTGACGGTCTATGAGACCGTCTACAGAAATGTCTCGCAACGTGTCTACTGGTGTGGACTAGGCTTTATACAAGAACTCTTCTCATACTACTTAAATTGATGTTTAACTATTCTCAAAAAATATAATAAACAGGATGTCCCTAAAAAGCTTAGCACGCTATTCAGAACAGGGTTCTACATGTGAAAATAAATCGAAAAATGCACGTTAATTTTTTTTTCGATTTCAGCTTAGTTTAACCGTAATCCGCCAATTTGTATTTCTTTAGAAAAAAAAATTATATTTCAAAAACCGTTCCAAGATATTTTTATGAAACTTAAAAGATTTCTTACTTACTCCGATATATAAAATTTCCAAAAATAATAGTTTTTAAATTTCAAAATGGCGGCCATTTAAAATTTTAAAAAGTCAAATTCCACGAAAACCAGTAGGTATGAAGAAATTTTGCATAAGACAAAATTTGTACAAATTTTTAATGCAAATCTAACGATACCTTAATTGTTGAAATCCGTTCATAAATTAAGAAATTATGATTACTTTAATGTACACAATGTAACTCAGCGTTTAAATGCGCTAATAAAGAAAACCTCCCACAAACAAAATTAAAGATAATAATGAATAAAACTTAAAATAGAATTTAAATAGTTTAAGATGATTTTTGTAAAATGAAATTATAAGAATTTTACTAATAATTTGTACACCATAAAAAATTAAAATAATTTTCATGTCTTCATTTATGAACCAATTTCAATAATTAAGGTATCCTTAGATTTGCATTAAAAAGTTCCATAACTTTTGTCTCAGGCAAAATTTCTTCATACCTACTAGTTTCCGGGAATTTGACTTTTAAATGGCCGCCATTTTGAAATTTGAAAACTATAAGTTTTGGAAATTTTAGATATCAGAGTTAGTGTGACACACTTCGCTACCCGGTCGTCAATGAGAATAGATGGAACCTGTCACACGAGGTGGCGCCACCTGCCGGGTGGCACTACACGGTTGACCGTCTGACGGTCTAGCCGCCACCCGGTCAACCCATTGTTTTCAATTGAGCCTGTCGCACGGTGCCACCCAAGTCTCTGCCACTCAGCACCCACTCCTTCAATCAAATATAGGGGAAATCAAATCTGGGGCTGACTGCATCCCTCATATAAGTGGGTGGCGCAAGTCAGGTGGCGGGAGCAAGTGGCATCAACCAGGTGGGCGCCACCCAGGTAGCGTTACCTGGGTGGCAAAGTGTGTTACTACCCTAAGACATCTGTCAAGTTTCATAAAAATATATTGAAGGGTTTTTGAAATATACTTTTTTTCAAAAGAAATACAAAATGGCAGATTACGGCTAAACTAAGACGAAATTAAAAAAAAAGTTACTGAGCATTTTCGATTTATTTTCACAAGTAGAACCCTGTTCTGAATAGGTCGCTAAGATTTTTTGAGACACCCTGTATAGTTAAGGTCAGAAGATTATTTGACACACTCTGTAAATTACATTTAATTTATTGATAAATATCTAATGTGTAAATCTAAACTATAAAGACAAGAAATGGCTACGATCAATTTATCGCCAGGGCAAAAGCATTTGTAAAATATTCGTCTTATATTTACATATTTAAAATTGTATTTATCGTATCCCGGTTATTTTTATTTCTCAGCCTACTAGTAGTACTTGTTTTTTCAAACTCCGGCCATTGTTATTGAAAAAATAAAATTATATATATATATAAAATAAAAAAATAAAGTAGTTAATAAATAAAAACTATATATATATATATATATATATATATATATATATATATATATATATATATATATATATATATATATATATATATATATATAAACTATTTTTCTTTGTTTTTTTTTATTATTTTCTGTTATTATCTTGGTTTTTAATCAAAACATTTTTCAAGGTATCTGGATGTAATAAAGTTTTAAAATAAAAGCACATATTGTAGAAATCTGTGTTCAAATCTTTGTTCAATTAATAATATGAGCATTATTATTATTAAAACTAAATTAATGGCAATCTCAAAAAAAAAAAAACTTTTAAAAATTTATAAAACAAAGATGAAATAAAATAAAATCTGTACGTAATTATTTAATTAAACTATTATTTTTAAAAACAAAAAAATGAAAACATGTTTTTTTGATTTGTTTATTTATTCAACCCCTATTTTATCCTAAATATTTTTTTGTTTTGACTTTTAACTGTTTTACGGTATTGTTACAATGATGAAAACAAATATAAATCTTCATTTTTTTTTAATGTTCTTACTAAACAGTATTTAGAGAAACTTATAAGATTTCATTGCTATTTAATATAGCTTAATTTAATTTTATTTGTAAATGCTGTTAGGCAAGGCCAAGCCTCTCACAGGATGTTGTGTCAAGGATTATTATTTTATTAAAAGAAATTGGGGGGGGGGGGGGGATTTATATGTAGGGGAGAGTGGAGTTGGTTGGGTCAATTTTTGAGGCCGTGAGAGCCAGTTTTGCTTGAACTTTTTCGCTTTTGTATGATTATCGTACATAGAGATCCTAACTAACATAATCCAGACTTATAGCGAATTAAAAAAACATTATCCCACTTTTTTTTATGTTTTTCCAAAACCTTCACTTTGTCCAATGTACCCCAATGGGTGGTATACATTGGACACAGGGGTGGGATACTTTGGACACGCACCAAAACTCCTGATTTTGCAACTGAAATCATGAAACCTATTCATTTGAGTACTTAAATAGAAGAAATACTAAATAAGTAAGAAAGTAGGCTACCAAAAGAAGAAATAGGTATGATGTGTGTGTGATATGGGGGATGAGTGGGACAGTTGGGGATGAATGTGACATACTGTCCAACTCATCCCTCGACGCCATTTTTTAAAGAAACAAAAACAACATTGGAACCCATAGTTCCACAGTAAGCAACCAAAGTGATTTGTAATTATAAATGAATCCATTACCAGGTAAAAGTAGTAAAGACTCCGAAGAATATTGTAGAGGGGCTGGAAGGCTTCCGACGTGGGTCTCAAATTTTACATCAGCTTGCCTCCAAATAGAATTTATTTTTTTAAAAATCAATGGTGATCAACAAGACGTGAGACCACTTGAGGGATTGAATAGCAACTGAAGGGTTACTGACTGGTCCTCCAGGGTTGCTAATCTCACCTTCTTTTCAACCAAATACAACAGTGTCCAATTCATCCCACTGTCCCAACCAACCCCGCTCTACCCTACATATATCTGATTTTGTGTTTAAATCATTAGTTTTGGAACAAGAAATTGATTTTATTATAAAGAGTGATGTTCTTATTTAGCTATTATCTGTTAGGTTTTGCCACTTTATTCTCATACCTTCTTATCTTCTATTTTGTATTAAGTAGAATTAGAAATAAAGGCTTGTATTAGAATCTTCATAAACTCATTTCATGTCGTATAGAGTGCAGTACATCAGTTGGGGGAAAAAATATATGTATAATTATTATTTTATAATCCATATTTATTTATTTTTTATACATATTTTTTTTTCAATTACAAAATAATATTATTATAGATATAATTAACATTATATTATGAAGTATATGACTCATAAATATTCTATACACTATGTACATGATACATAAATTTAACATATTTACATAACTCTGCTAATCAATTGGCAATTAAAATAATAGGTTTGTTCCAACCACACTTCAAACTGGTTTGGAACTGTCCGACGCATGCGCATCAGACTACATTTGAACGTTTTTTGCTAATGCACATGCGCCGTACAGTTTGAAACTAGTTTGAGGTGTGGTTGGAACAAACCTATTATATTTATACCTTGAAGAAGAAGAAGAAAAAAAAAAAAAAAAAAATAGAAAAATTTACAATAATTATTATCATAAATATAAAATATAAATCTTGTTTTTCTCTACACACCAAAAGTTTTTTTTTTTTTTGCTATATAAAATTAAATTTTACTAAATCTATTTTATTCTCTAAATTCTCTGTACATTTACAGGTTTAAGTACCACTTTCAATATAATAATTTTCTTGAAATACCTGATATTGTGGAAATATTGAATTATCAGTAGTCAAAAGTTAAAATTAAGTTAAAATAATAAAGCATAGAGAGGTCCATTTACACATTTTTGTGCTGTTTTAGATCTGTGCTACCTTTAAAATCCGTGAAAATCTTTGAAATTTTATCAGTGCTTTTAATTCATGTTTTATCAGTGCTGTAATATAGATTTTCTTTTTTTTTTTTGTAAAATAAGACATTCATAATTTTTTAACATGATGAAAACACTAAACACAATTAACATATTATGTGTTTCTGTTATAACCCTTTTGGACAGAGATTGTATGAATCAAGAATTAAAATGCTCCCCCCCCCCCCCAGAAAATGTAAACTCTGGCCATAGATACCTATTCTCTACAATAAATGTTTATGGATACAGTTTTAAATAATACAGTACATATATTAATTGGTACTTCTTTAGATTGTTACTCCCCCATGTTTTTTTTTAATATAAATGACTTTGATCAAGTAACAATTAAGACAAAGGGATATTTAGTCCAATGTACTTTGAGACAAAGGGATATCTCACTTCTGTTTTTATAGTGGGAGTAATAGACTAAAGAAGAGCATTCCGTAAACCTTCTTTAGATTGTTACCCCCCTCTGTTTTTTTTTTTTTTTTTTATAAGGGAGTAACAATCTAAAGAAGGGCCTATTAATTTGTTCTCGATCTGTGTTGATCACTTATGAGGTGTAATATATTTACAGATTACCATAAAACTATTCTAGTGAAAAAAAAGTCTATTTTTAGCATAACATTATTGATATATTTTCAAAATTACTTTTCCTCTATATAGGGGTATATAATCAAAATTAAGAAAAAAGGGTATCATATTCACAATTAAAATAAAATAATTACAAGATAAAAATAACTTTTTAAATTTTCTTTTGACTAAATAAAAAATCATAAATTTGAAACCCGTCAAAATGAAGATTGTAAATATGGGTCATGTCAAAATAAATAAAAAAAAACTTGCGGATTTTTTCCGAACTGACTTTCCCTACAGCAAAATTTCCTGAAAATGAATTAAATTCTGCTGAAAGATGGCTAAAAGTATCAAAATAATGCATTGTCATGGTGTTCTGAGCTATTCTAAAAGTTTCAAATGTCTAGCTACTCGGGAAGTTAGTTAAAAATTGATTTCAAGATTTGTACTGGACAAGCAAACAAACAAGAAAGCAAGCTAATAAAAATGTAGTAAAATGAAAAAATAGAGTTATTAAGAGTATTTAAGGACCTGTCTCTTTACTAAGTGGAAAGGTAGTTTTGGTTTCTGTACGAAAAGAAACCTTATATAATGTCTCTGTCTGTCTGTCCGTTGGCATGTTTCAATTCATTAACTACAACAGCTAGGAACATGAAATTCAGCACACAGGTGCATCTCGGCATCTGTGACAACTGTACACTTTTTGGAGTTTTCACACTTAATATTTTCAAGATGGCGGGCGAATAAAAAAATGTTTTTAGTCACCATGACATGTTATACATCAATTTAAAGGTCTTGAAGTGTAGAAAAAGAATATGCAACTATTAAAATTTTACACTTAATAATTTTAACTTAATCGTACAGAAACCAGCGATTATCATCTCACGTACTTACGTGAAGCCTTACTTGTTTTTATCCTTTTTTTAAGTTCACTGAATATAAATTAGGTAATAAAAAATTTAATTATATTACTAAAAAAATCTTATAATATAAATAATTAACTTTTAATTATTTTTGACAATAATCTTATTTGAGCAATTATCAGAGGCTTTAAGTGCTTAAATAAATAATCAGGGTAGCTTTGAAATACCTGAGTATTTTTGACATTTAGTTTGCAGCTTCAAATATATATTTAAATTTATAATGATATATAATATAAGCAAACATCATGCTTTAAGTTTAAATGAAATTAAAAAAATATAACATTTTATTTGTCTTCTGGAATGTCTTAAAGTATTCAATTTTTATTTTGTATTTTTTTCCAGATATATAATATAAATATATATATTTTTTAAATAAAAAAGCTGCAGCTTTTTTGTTGTTTATTTTTCAAGTTCCACTCAAATATAGTTTTGAACGGTTATTTTTAGTCAAATTAAAAAAAGTGGAAGGCACATTTCCAATATTTTTTTTTTTTTTTTGAATAATGTGGAGTTTGGGTTTAAACATTTATCCAAAAGTTTTTTTCCTCCATTTTTTTTGTAGATATGTGTTTTTTAAACTAAAGACATGCTGACTTTATATCCCATTTTTTGTAGTTTAGTTACAATTGTCGTGGCAAGCATAAATATAATCAAATATCCAAAAGCCGAAGCAAAACCTAAGTAGACAGTTGGATGTGTGATTCCCCACGCTCGACAAGAAATGGCTCGTAGAGCTTCAGATGGAAGAGCTAGTGGTATTATGTAGTATATTGCTTTCATTGATTTATGCATACCTTCAACTGGCCAAGCTGTACCTGTAATATAAATTAACATTAAATATTAAATTAGAAAATTTTATCAATTATTAATAAAAACTTAAATGATTAATACAAATTAATGAATTTTTCAAAACAACTTACCGCCCAACATTAAAGTTATGAAATAAGTTCCTATAAGTCCTGTAAAAGCCTGAGTAAACGATTCACTCGTGAAAGCTACAAGTGACCCTGAAACAGACAAAAACATGTTTCAAATTAATTTAAAACAATCAGATATCAGAATGGAACAGATTTAATCCATCCATTAAAAAGATAGAGTAATGTGAATAATTATTGTGTTCTAAAATTTAGAGAAATTCCCTGATTCGCCTTTGGTAGTTTTATTTAGAAATTATCAACAGTCAGAAAGTTTATTTGTTTTTAAGATTGTGATAACAGATTCTCTCATGTTAATTATTATTATTATTATTGCAGGCAATTAACAGCATTGATTCATTTTTAGGGTCCGTAGGCAAAACCAAGGACCCTTATATTTTCCTGGGTGTGTCTGTCCGTCCGTCCTCTCCCGTGCTCTCACGGCTACACCTTTCGTCCGATCACTTTGAAATTTGGCATGTATGTGTCTTGTACCTGCCCACACATTTTAAAAATATAGCGACTTGAAAAATATATTTTTCAAAAAAATTAGGGTAAAAAACCTTAAGGGTTAATTTTTTTTATTTTTTTTTCGACACCGTGAGGGGTATCATATGAAAGGGTACGTCGAGCTGATTACAAAAATATATAATTCTTTGGATATAACTTTGATAGGGCGAGCGTAGGCAAGTTTGAAGTGGGTGTGAAACGTGTCCCCCCCCCCCTCTATCTCGCTTCTGTGAAGTGCTAAAACTCTGAAAAAATTCTTGAACATTCTTCGACCAAAAGTAAAGATTCCACTTTTTGGAAATTTCGAAAAAAATATTATTTTATTTTTTATTGACAAAATACGCTTTTTTATAATTATGGTCTTTTTTATGTATTTATATGGTTGTAGTCCGGTTCAGTGGCAAAAAAATACATTATCTGAGTGTGTTTTGAGAATATCAGACCCTTAGAATTGTTCAAAGTAAGCTTTTTAGCATTAAAAAAAAAAAAAAAACACTTTTTATACACTTTACAGTTAAACACTATAATATAGTGTGGCCTACGGACCCTCGCTGTGTGCTGACTAGCACACACTTGACCAGTTTATTATTAAATCTTAAGGGATCAGCATGGCCCAGTGCAAGCTATGGCATTCGTCTTAAAACCCTCAGTTTTATCAGGTTCAATGTCCAGAGATGGGACTCATATTTTTCACTACAATTACAAAAATGTGATTTATGCTCTAATTTTATTTTTGATCAACACATTAGGTTATTACAAGATGAAAATATTACACACTTTACGCATCTATTCTATGTGATCATCATTATAAAACATGTTTCACAGCATATGATGGTAATGAGCATATGAGTTGGTGGATGATCTTGTGAATGCACTACCACTTGGTTACTTTGATGCCTTATTACTAATAAAACCATCAGTATAAAATTTCAAATTATCCAGTTATAGTTCTGCTTCAAGATATCAATAATAAAATAAAGAAAGAACTAGGCATTTAAATTTATTTTTGATTTTACTCAGGAGGGAAAGGATTTGAGGTAAATATAGTTATAACAAGGGTTCAATATCCAAAAAATGTTTCTCTTGATTATTTCTTTTAAGGATCATGAAGGTGAGTAAAAATTAACAATTTTTTTACTTAAAAATGGTTATATTTCACCCATTTCGGGCATCATCAGACCTCTAGCATTGCTTGTGTTCAATTTTACATACTAATTTATACAGTTAACAACAATTTAAAAAAACTAAAATGACCCCAGATCAGATCATCAGATCATCAGTGTCACACTGTGAAACTACCACTGTTTGTCTCATTGAATAGATGAAGTTAGATTTTTTCCCGTCCTAAAATTCCAATTTTAAATTATAAGTTCATGTTTATGCGAGCGTTGCTCGTAAATGATTGGACGGATAACGTTGTCCAACGAACTCGTCCCAGGCATTGGTAAAATGAACATGTCTACCAAATTTCATCGGTTGACATTTACTCAAGTTATCGTTGCACGTTTCAGGATTCGTGGATACACAGACAGACAGACACGAGACCAAAAATGTTCCCTGATGTCTGAAACGGAATTCTGTCTTGGAATTTTTAAAATCGGAGACATAAAACTTATTCGTTCTCCAAAGTGAAGACAATGCTTCCGTCACCTTTGGTAAGCTCGGAAGTAATATATTGATATTTAAAAGAATTTTGCCT
Organism: Gerris lacustris; assembly: GCA_951217055.1. Lineage (NCBI taxonomy): Eukaryota > Metazoa > Arthropoda > Insecta > Hemiptera > Gerridae > Gerris > Gerris lacustris. Next base: position 79,884,047 of record OX578279.1, read on the forward strand.
ATTTCCTGATCTCTGCTCTTTTAAGTTAATAGAACATCTTCAGTGAGTTATAATTACCTAGGAACATTCCTCCGAGGCCAGTGAGGACTAGAAGTGAGACAGTGAGGAACATACTGCCTCTCATAGGACTTTGGAAGATGTAATACTCCAGCCAGATCATTACAACAGTTTGAACTGACCAAACAAACATCTGGATAACTATGTGTGCCGCCATTACTTCCAATGTTGAACAACCTGTAAACAAAACATTTTAAACTGATCAATCCCATATTTATTTCTTTTATTGTTTTGCAATTTTAATTTAACACTTATATTTTATATTAATTTAACCCTAGAACGCTAACCATAATTTTTAACCTCTTAAGACTAACCTTGAGTCATATTGACTCCCAAATCTATTATACCCAGTTTTATTAAAATATAAAGGCCTAATATGTAAATATTTTTTTAACACGTTTTAGTGCTAGTTGAAGGGACACTTGGGTGCTTTGTTTCCCATAAAAAAAACAATTTTTTCCTTTTAATTCCGGTTTTTCAATCTGGACTACTATTACATATCCGGTATTGTTATCTACCTGAGTGGTTTTATTTACTTTTTTTTTATGTAACTTTTTTCTTTCCTTTCCTTTGGTTTTTCTATTTCGTAAATTGTTTCAATTAATTTATCATTTTCCTCATCATCGCTGATGGGATCAAAAAAAGCATTTTCTATTTTCAAATCTGGGTCCAAATCACAACCGTCACCATTATTGTCGAATACGCTCTTTTTCATAATCGATATCTGAATCGGTCATTTCCTTCATCAAGCGATACATGTCGTTTAGATCATTGTATTTTTTCTCCATTATTTGACTATATTCATATTCTATTAACTTTATTTAATTTAGACATATAACGACAAAAAAAAATATAACAATTTATACTTATATTATAAATGAATAAATTACAATTATATTACTTTTAATATGAAATAATTATTGAATTAAACGTTATATAATATTTAATTTATAAGATTTAAAATGCCAAAATAAACAATAACAAGACATACTATTCTAAAAAATACTATTCTGCGTCAAAATGACCTACAAAATATTTACGTGTAAGACTAAACAGGAGTCAAAATGACTCCGTGACTGCAGAAAAACAAACGATATGTCCTCTTTAGAATCTGAATGTGAAACTGATAGAAGTGTAGAAGGGTCATTCAAGGGTGGGAGATAGCATAGCTGAGATGTGGGAGTTCTGTGTTTTACAGAGACAGTGCATTCGTAGTTGAAAAATGGGAGTCATTTTGACTCCAGGTTAGCTTTCTAGGGTTAAATCAAATTATAATTATTATTAACTACGGGAGACATACAGAGAACAATAGACTCCAGCACCGGGACTTGAACCACGGGCCTCCTATATATCCGTTACAGGCACTCTTACCAACTGAGCTATACGGGAGAATGATTTTTCCCTGTCGTTACCAATACAAAGTCCCGAATCCAAGCTTTCAATCTTTTCTACAAGTCTAGCAAGCCAATATTCACAGCAATAGAACTAGACTGAGAATTAATGCTTATAATTATAAAGTACTTAATTAGTACCTGTACCTAGTACAATCAATTAGAAATTAAAATTTTTAAGTTTTAGGTAGTATTCTTACAACGGAAAGATTAATTTTTTTTAATTTAAATCAAATTATAATTATCATTAACTACGGGAGACATACAGAGAAAAATAGACTCCAGCACCAAAATCATTCTCCAGTATAGCTCAGTTGGTAAGAGCGCCTGTAACGGATATATAGGAGGGCGTGGTTCAAGTCACGGTGTTGGGGACTATTTTTCTCTGTATGTCTCCCATAGTTAATGATAATTATAATTTGATTTAAATTAAAAAATTTAATATTTCCGTAGTAAGAATACAACCTAAAACTTAAAAATTGGAATTTTATATTAAGTAATATATAATTATGGTGCCAGTGATAATTAGTACACACTTAAATCACAATGGTGGTTTAATTAAATATGTCTAACTAGAGGTGATTAAATGTGGTTTAATTAAAAATAGCTATACAACTAGATTTACAGATATTTTAAAACTAATTCCGTTTAATCTGGACTTTCAGTGATCCGGACAGTCAAATTTGGATTATCGAGACTACTGTAGAATAAAATAATTTAAATTATTATTATGATAATAAATTCGGGGGGTATTTTACCTGAAACCATAGTCCTTTCCCATTGTCCATACAATCTCTCAGACAGTATGGAAACAGCTGTGAATGCCATAGGAAGAAAGAAAGCAACCCTAAAACACAACAGAAACATTACATTTTAAAAAAGGTTTTTTTTTTTAAAAAATCATTTAACGTTTTGTTCTCACTCATGAAGTCAAACATACACACAAACGCTTTTATTAACATCTATATTATTAATCCCGTGCCGGGTGCTACCTCCCCATCTGTCCCTGGATGGCATTAAAATGCACATTCAGTAGATATGAGAGGCGTAATAAAGATACCTACATACGAGGAACGTCATACTCCTTCAGACTTGATCAGGAGTCATGGCAAAACTTTTGTCATTGACTAAAGCGGCACATACACTACATGTGCATTGCACACGGTGCCATTTTTTATTTTGGCGCGCCGCGCACCGTGCGCCACATACTCCAAATGCAGTTTGCTCTGTGATGGGCTAGAAATCGGAGTTCATACTGTGATCTTTTAGTGTACACGACCAGTTATGCCTGTAGTTACGAAAAATATAGCTTTAGCAGTTTTGTTGATTGGCGCGATACATGAAGTTAGCAAGGAGGAACGGAAGAGGAGGCAAATATGGACTAAAAATTGGTTGAAGAAGAAAGATAACCTTGCTCTTAACTCGCCGCAAACAATGGTGATTTCTACAAGCGTCAATAAACAACGGCAAGAAATTGGGAGACTGACAAACGGATGTATCACTCATTTTAATAAAAATACAAGCAAGAATCTCTTGATGCTAGCCAACGAAATATAGCCTCAAAAGGGGCGGATTTGGCATCAAGTTTGGGTGGGGGTCACTACCGGGGGGGGGGGGGGGGTCCTGGCATACCCCCAGGAGCGCGAGAGGGAGTTCTCAGGAACAATTTCAAGAAATTTAAAAAATTCTAAGACATTTAAGAATGGGGAATAGATTACTGCCTGGCAATTTGAAATATAGAAGAATCTTATCTTACATTATAATGAAAATATGAAAATAATTTATTGGTAAAAATTTACTTACAGTATCTTAGGGGCTTATCAGTGTCGTATAAGAAAATAATTTATAATTAATAAACACATTATCAAATTTATTAAATTATGAGAGGGTAAAAATCAAGAAAAGAATTACATACTATACATTAGTTTCATTTAGAAGGGGGGGTCCGGGGGCCCTCCCCCGGAAAATGTTAAAATATGACCTCTCTAAACAGCGTTTTTATGCATCTCTGAGGTGAACTTAGATTTTAATACTTTGTCATAAAATAAATTTAACTTATGGTGTAATTCGATGACACAAAAGTATGAACACCAAGTATTTTTAAAAGAATTTTAATACCTACTTAAAAATAGTAATTGTAAAAAACATTGTGCACCTACTAAAGTAATCATTATAGATTAAATAAATCATTCAATAGCCATTGTGCAATATTATTTAAAATCTATAATTAACGATGCCATTTAATCAATAGTTATGAAAAACATGTTTTATTAGGACGGCCATAATATAAAGTTTAGTCCAAAACGGGACATTGAATTAGGGTGGCCGAGCTATTGCAGCCCTCAGACGAAGGTGGGAGAGTCTGGGGGCCCTAGGAAAATTTATGGAATTTTAAGGAAAAAATTGAATTTTTCAAATAAAATTTTCATTTTTATATAAATTTATAAAGTAGGTTTTGGCTACTAAATAGCCATTTCAGATTCTACATTAGATGTTCACAGTAACATGGTATCAAAGTGACACACAATGGATAATCAATTATTAATGATAAAATATATGTAGAAAAATAAAATAAGGTTGGATATTTTAAACATTTTTTAGGTAAAATTCTACATTATATCTCAAACATTGTGGGGGGGGGGGGACACGTCCCCAAGGCGATGACGCCCGTGATATTCCGTACTTTCTTCCCAAAATACAAATACAGTTATCTTACTGAGTAGTTAGTGCAAAATGAAGACAAATATTATATTATATTTAATTTTTAATGTGTAAAAATCAATTAACACAAACCTTAGCCAACGCTTCTTTGTAATAAATCTGAAAATTTGAGGGGGGGGGGGGGGGGGGGGGTCATGACCCCTGTGACCCCCCTCTAAATCCGCCACTGGCCTCAAAAGATGTTGCACTCTTAGCACGTGGCGTGAGACTGGCCCACACACTAGCATGTTGGCACGGGGCGGGATGGCATGGCGCGCCGAAAATCAAACTCGTCTTGATTCTCATCGTACCAAGCATTGCAGGCCGTGCTATGCACGAAGACCCACACACTGGCACGTTTCGTCCGTTTTTGGCAGGACGTGCTGACGTGCTTGCACGTGTAGTGTATGAGCCGCTTAAGACAAGCGTAGTCCCTAGAAGGTTCGGATGTTGTGAAAAGCAAAAGTTTACTTTGAAACCTTTTAACATTCTTGCACAATTTTTGCTAACTGACTTTGGTTAGTTTTGTAAGATTTTGTCTGATGTAGGGAGGATAACTTACGTTATTACTGTTGGAGGTATAGACGATTCTGAAAAATTAAGTTCTTTTTCCCCAAAGATTGGTTGCTCAAACTAAAAAAAATAAAATAAATATATAAACAATACTAGACAATAAAATATGATTATTTATTTATTATATTATTTTATTTAAAATAATAGATCATCAAGTGTCATTAACATTTTGTTTTGAGTATTATTTTAACCTCATATGACTCTGCAGTTATTGCAGTTAAAAACAAAAAAAATCTAAATTAAGACCCATAAAATTATAACTTTTTCTAAAAAAAGATTTATATCTAAAGTTTATTCTTAGAATCCAACAATAATTTTAAATGTTGCATTATAAATATATATATATATAAAATATCACTTACACTAATAGGTATTTTAGCTAGTTTGGCAGGTAAGTCACAAAGAGCGTACAGGTCTCCCAGGAATTCTAGAAAGGCTTCCAACACTTTCTTCTTGGTCAGTAAACTGATAAGAAAATCTAGAAAAATATATCTGCTGATTAAGTTTGGCATAAATCTTGAGTTTTATTAGAGATAGAATGGCAATCCATGCCAAAAGATATAAATAATTAATATTATTACAGGGTGGTCCAAAACTCTACCCCCCCCCCCCCCCTTCTTAATTTTCCATCTCTACCATGTAAAAGGAAGTTTGGTTTCACGCAATCACGCACTCGGGGAAACCACCCACATTGCCCCTAGGTCACCCAACTTAAAATTTCTAATTGGAGTGCATATTTTTGATAGCATATCTGGATTCTACCGTAAACAAATTATTCATTTTTTCTCGAAACTTTTTTTTCTATCTCAAATATTTTTTCCCCTATATGGGGGCAAAGATAGCAACATATAACCCTTCCGAAAATAGTAAAAAATAACACATTATATTGTTATAAAATTTAAACGGTTTGAAATAAATTATTGGAACTTGGGGGGTTCTCTTTCATGTAAACAGACGTGTGTATTCATCTACCCGTGTACTAGGGGCAACCCCCGATTTTGCCCTCAGGCGCTGAAATCTACCAATTTTATACTGCTACTCCGTATGGGGGGCAAACTATAAGAGATAAAAAAAAGTTTCAACTAAAATTTTATTATTTTTCACCATAGAATCCAAATATACTATTAAAAATATACACTCCAATTTGAAATTTTGAAGTTGGGTGGTCTGGGGGCAAAGTGGGTGGTTGCATGAAAAAAAACTTCCCTTAACATGGTACGGATCCTCCAAGTTTCATTAATTTATCTCATACCATGTAAAAGTTAAGAGTGGGGGGGGGGGGGGGGGGAGACTTTTGAACCACCCTAAAGGAAGGGAAACAGACAGATGAAAATTTTCTCCATTACCAGGAATTGAATCACTGATTTTTCCATTTAAGTAAAATTTATAAAACTACTAATCTCTATGTGTCATATTTCTAACCACTGATCTCTCCATGTAAGTCCTATTTCTAACCACTAATCTATCCATTTAAGTAATACAGTGGCGTAGCAAGACCATTGGGGGCCCCCCGAAATTTTTGGGGGCCCCTCGCCAAAGAAAATAATGAGCAAAAAAAAAAAAAACCTCTTGCGTTCAGGATTGGGGGCCCCCCTCGACGTTGGTACAAGGATAGTATTTCTAGTTATTTCTGGATTTGGGGCCCCCTGGCACTGGGGGCCCCCCGCGATGCGGGCCCGAGCGGGCCCATAGTAACGCCACTGAAGTAATATCTACTAAACTTCATCGAAAAAACGACGATTAATAGTTTTAAAATACTGTACCTGAGTTGTCAGTGAATAGAGTTATTTCTCCAAGTTCCAGTGACATATCTTCAGCCCACCGTCCTGTATTGACTCTGGCTAGCAGATTCTCGCTGAAGTTAACAGGGAAATGCATAGATGCCCATGTTCGTGTGTTTGTTACCAGGCTTTTACTTTCTTCAAGTCCTTCCGTAGGAACCTTAAATCAAAGAAAGAGGTATACAGGTTATATAACATACAGAGCAATACCTGTATATTTTTTTATCTCCAGTAGGGACGAAAAGTAACTTTTCATGGTTGGTAACTTTTCATCTCCCTCGGCTACGCCTCGGGAGCTAATTGACATTAATCCCTCGGCTTCGCCTCGGGAGCTAATTGACATTAATCCCTCGGCTTCGCCTCGGAAATTAAGATGTCTAATAACCTCGGCTTCGCCTCGGGATTCGCCTCGGGACAACTCAGTCACGCGGGAAATAATATCTTACATTATTCCCTAGGTGCATAAATAACTATTAATAACTGTAGGAATTTATTTGAAATAATGTCTAAAGAACCGTCATTTAAAATATCCTAACTTAATTTATTCCTAAATATATTTACTAGGAAAATGCATATTAAAATTTAAAAGCTGAATCGGTAGTAAAATATATCCCCCCTAACCATTTACCTAATTTTAATACAATATATTAATGCATTTATTTCGAAGATTCTGTTCATTTTAAAACATAATTATCTGTACACGGCGATTAAGTTATACTAAACTCCGCTTGATGTCTTTGAATCGAAGGGCTAGTATCATGTTACGCCGTACTTCCGTGGTGCAATAACGTATAAAAGTACAAATAAATATGAATTTACCTATATGCAGCACATTGTATTTTTTGTTTGTTTTTAAAATATCTTTTTTTTTACATTTAACATCGCGTGGCTCTTCCGTAAATATAGCTCTTCTTTTCATCATTTTAGCTAATATTTGTAAGTGATCATTTATAATTGACAGCACGGCGTTACAAGATAAACCCCTTCAATTAAACCGTGGTGAACATCAATTCTAATTTTACTAAGTTTTTATTAGCTTGCTTTCTTGTTTGTTTGTTTGTGTGTCCAGTACAAATCTTACAATCGATTATTAACTAACTTCCCGAGTAGCTAGACATTTGAAACTTTTAGAATAGCTCAGAACTCGATGGCAATGCATTATTTTAATACTTTTTGCCATCTTTCAGCAGAATTTAATTCGTTTTCAGCAAATTTGGTTTGAAAGTTAGTTTGGAAAAAATACGCAAGTTATTTTATTTGTTTTGACATGACCCATATTTACGATCTTCATTTTGACGGGTTTCAAATTTATGATTTTTTATTTTAGTACCTGGTACGGCTGATACAATTGTTAAAATGTTCAAGAATGATTATATTATCTGGCCTTTTTGTTTTGTAAAAACTAATTGTATATTTAAGAGATAAACATTGAATGGCCGCGAAAAGTAAACAAAGAAATAAATTAATTGACGTGTGACAACCAGGTTTGTTTACACTTGTGTCCTAGGTATCGGTTTCATTTTTCTGCATCTGTACTTCTTTACTTGTACACATTTTTCTTCTCTTACCGTCAAGGGACACAAGGGCATATCAATGGCACGGTTTAGATTTGGTGTTGGGGAGATCCGTTGTACAAAGATTTGTCTTTTTATAGGTTTAAGATCAGCCGTCTAGTTGGTTGTCATCTATATGAAGTAAATAAATTCGGAACTATTTTTTTTTTTCACTAACATTATTTATAACTATAACAATTATTTTATCAACATTGCAAATGATTCAACAGAAAATTTAAGAACGTAGTATATAAAAAGTTCTTTCTATCCTGTAATTACTACTATTAACTGAACATCATAGAAATTAAAAACAAATATATTCTAAAGTGTTCGAACCTAATTCTAATTGCAGTAGATTAGTAGATCTTTAAACAACCTACAAGGAGTAAATACAATGAAGTTAAAATAGAATTTTTATCACCTTATTTGGTTTTGGAACTAGACGCAGACGCCTCATATATATTGTTACATGTACACTTGTTAATCGCTATCTAATTACGTTTTTCCTACCAATATATAAAAAAATTCCGAGACAGATATTGTTATTTGATATTAAGATGGGCCGGTCCCGGAGGTACTGCAATACCGGGTCGACCCGTGACAGAGGTGGAGCAAGCCCCTAGCACTCCGTCATGATCCAAAAATCAGTTTAATATTCTGGTCCCTCGATGAGGGACGTATCAGATATTAAGCTGATAAGAACAGATACTACACTTTGATCTTAGCCAAAAGGCCGAGAAGCGATACCAATCAAATTATTTTGAAATAATATATACACAAATTTGATCAAATATTTCATCGAGATTCATACTTCCAATAAATTTTGATTAGAATATATATCTCAAAACAATCATTATAACATAACAAAACGATATAATTAAGCATTTCAATGCATATTAGAAAACGTAATATAATTACTGTAATACTAATTAACTAATTAGTATTACATAAATTACTTTATGAATAAAGAATGTTAATTTCAAGTTGCAATCATTTTTAAAACATATCAATAAAAATTATTTTCCTATAATTATTTATAAGTTATAATTTTCTCAAGTTTACAATTTTTTTTTCTAAATACAATTAATAATAATTAATATAAATAAGAATAAGTATATATATTTAAGAGTGTAATACGATAAGTCTCTACCAGAATGCTCTAGTGGTTTATATATGTATATATAAAGAGGGTGCTTGTGTATAAAGAGAAGGTATCAGAGAGGGGAGAGTACAAAGGGTATGTAAATGCATTGTATTATTGTTTCTTCAAAAAAAAAAAAAGATTTCTTTGCTATGATTTTGCTTCCAAGCTCACCGAAGGCAACGGAATCATTAGAATTCTGAAGAAATACATTTCCTATGGCCCTAAATTCAAAAATTTTCTAAACAGAAATCTGTAAACTTTTTGGTCTCGGTGTTTGTCTACCATTCAACATTTTTACAAACTACGATTTTGATGAAATTGGGATGGTAGGTCATAATTAGACCATTGTTGATCCTATATTAATTGAAACTACCTGATAACTTTGAATTAATCTGACTTGACAATTTGTCCAATAATAGGCAGCCGCAAATATTGACAGACCTTTTTTTTTTTTAAGGGTTCGTTGGTAAGACCAAAAAAAGAAACCCTTATAGTTTCGTTTCTGTGTCTGCCTGTCTGTCACTCTGTACGGTTCCAATAACTTTTGAATTAAAAGAGATAAAAATTTGAAAATTATGCATTAATAAAGATCGTTTTGATGTGCACACAGGAAAAATATAGTGAACCAAAAATTAACATCTGTTCAAATCCAAAATAGCGAATAATTCATGTCACGTGAATTTTTTTTAAAATTTTAAATTGAAGGTATTCAAAAGTAGATTAAAAATTATATTTCATAAATTAAAAAAATATGCAATATCTGCGGTCTGCTGGGCCATAGAAAAAATAAGAATAGCTATTTGATATGATTAACTGGGAATCCAAAATGGCGGATAATGTCTCATAGGGAAAAAAATATTTTTGTAAAATTTTGAGTGGGGTATCAAATGAAAGGTATTAAAGAGTAGATTACAAAAATGTATAAAATTTGTGGAGAGAAAAAAATAATGTTTCATGCCATTCTGACAAAAAAAACCTCAAAATGTTGCATACCCTCCCCCCTAAAACTATATTTCTGCAAAATATATAAAACAAATTGCAAAATGTGCGGTCTGCTTGGACATTGAAAAAATAAATATAGCTATTTGATCTGACTGACTGGGAATCCAAAATGGCGGATAATTCCTGCCATGGGGAAAAAAATATTTTTTTAAATTTTTAGTGGGGTATTAAATGAAAGGTATTGAAGAGTTAATTACAAAAATATACATTTGTGAAAAGGAATTTAATATTTCATGCCATTTTGTCAAAAAATATACACATTTTGCGTGACTGACAGTCACGAAACCAAAAATGTTCCCTGGCGTTTGAAACGTATTTTTTTTTGTAGAGGAATGTTTAAATTCGGAGGCATAAAAAAGTTTCAAAAGCTGAATGAGAGAAACTTATTTTCTTCAAACTTTTTTCCTTTATTGTAATACAATATATTAATGATTTCATTATTAAATTAAATTCTTTTAGTTTTATAATATTTATCTGTATAATTTTATTTTGTATAGTTTATATTGTTATCATTCTATTTGTAGAATGGACTCAATATGGATTGACTAGGAACAGAGGAAGACCAGCAAGAAGATGGGCAGATGAGTTTTCAGGAAAGTTATGTCAAAGGGCTACTGCAAAAAGGCAAAGTTAGAAAAAGACTATACAAATTCAGATAAGATAGCAGCTACTACTGCGGACGATAACCACACAAATACCCCTAAATAGGGAGGATTTAGCTTTAAAAAATAAAGTGTCGATGAAGCTATAATAATCTGTATCATGGCAATTCATTTATGCTAAATTCTACTTGAAGTCATTGAATCAAATATCGATGTTACGTTACGCCATAATTAATACAACGATATAAAAAATGATAACATATACATTTTGAACAGGTACTTTCAGTGATATATGATCACTTAAAAAGATTAGCTATAATATTGAAAGGAATAGCTTAATTATCTCTGTGATAGAGCCACGCGATGCTTAAAATATAAAATAACATTGACGTATTAAAAAAGAAGAAAAAAAAAAAAAAATACTAATACAATATAATATGTTGTATATAAATATATTTAGTTGAACATTGATAAGATAAAATTATATTCTATTTCTATCATGAGACTCATGATAGAAATATCAGTGACAGAAGATGACCCTAATATGAAGGGCCGAAACGTCTCATAATAGAAAGAGGATATTTGTTAATTACTTCACCTACTCGATCCAACAACATACATAATTAAAAATTACATAGAAATGTGTTAATCTAAAAGTTTCATTGATATGATATTACATGAAAGTACGGCGTAACATGATACTAGCCCTTTAATTCAAACACTTTAAGCGGATTTTAGTATAACTCAATCGCCGTGCACAGATAGCTAAATGTTTTAAAATTATCAGAATTCTACTTCGAAATATAATCATTCATATATATTTTATTTAATTTACGGCAAATAGTTTGTAGATTAGTTGGTTCCTTGTATTGTTTAATTTAATTCATCCATTTAATTCATTCATTCGTATATTTTATTTAATTTACGGCAAATAGTTTGTAGATTAGTTGGTTCATTGTATTGTTTAATTTAATTCATTCATTGAATTCATTCATTCGTATATTTTATTTAATTTATGGCAAATAGTTTGTAGATTAGTTGGTTCATTGTATTGTTTAATTTAATTCATTCATTTAATTCATTCATTCGTATATTTTATTTAATTTACGGCAAATAGTTTGTAGATTAGTTGGTTCATTGTATTGTTTAATTTAATTCATTCATTGAATTCATTCATTCGTATATTTTATTTAATTTACGGCAAATAGTTTGTAGATTAGTTGGTTCATTGTATTGTTTAATTTAATTCATTCATTGAATTCATTCATTCGTATATTTTATTTAATTTACGGCAAATAGTTTGTAGATTAGTTGGTTCATTGTATTGTTTAATTTAATTAATTCATTTAATTCATTCATTCGTATATTTTATTTAATTTACGGCAAATAGTTTGTAGATTAGTTGGTTCATTGTATTGTTTAATTTAATTCATTCATTGAATTCATTCATTCGTATATTTTATTTAATTTACGGCAAATAGTTTGTAGATTAGTTGGTTCATTGTATTGTTTAATTTAATTCATTCATTCGTATATTTTATTTAATTTACGGCAAATAGTTTGTAGATTAGTTGGTTCATTGTATTATTTAATTTAATTGTTGTTTGGTCTTGAGGAAAATAATCCGATTCCATTAGCGATATTTCGAACCCTCCTTGGGTCATTCTCAACCTGACTGTTTAGAAGATTACACTACTATACTCTTTTTCTAATTAGTATTGTTTTTTGACACTCAGGTTGACCAACCTACGTGAGGGAAGAAATAAAAGGCCACGGGCCACTAGGCCTGTGGGAGAGAGGGAAATGCATCATTTGTTTGTCAACAAAAGAAGGTTATTTTACTCCTTCAACAAATCGCGATCTTTTTACCTGCTTAGATTTTCACTTCTTATTAGCGAATATGTTTTAAAATTTAATGTAAGAGTTTATTTCCTTTGTAGAATCATAAAATTTAATGTCGGTAATAAAATTTTATAAAAAGTGTAGACTTAAAACTAGGTACTTAGATGAAGAATAAATTTACCCAACAGATGATGAATTATAATGAAATGAAGTGTAAGAAGCTTAGTTAATTCAGTCGAGGTTTACATTTTAATCTATCAGTTTTGAATTAATGTACAGTGTGAAAAAGTTGTAGTTATTATTTATCGTTAAATAAACAATAGAAGTACGAAGTAAGAAAGTAGAAGTATAAGAAGAACGACTAAAAAGACGGTGATATTATTTGCTTGATGCACTGTTGATATACGTAATTCCAAAAATTGAAATTAAATATGTGAGCAGATAATTAATGGTGTTGAGTTAATAACGGGAAGGAATAAAAGGGAGAAACGATGTTAACTAAACAGGGAACAATAAAGAAGTGTATAAGAGTAAAGATTCAAGCGGTGAGCGGTGGAGGTTATAAAGTCTCTTGGAACGGTTACCCGTAGGTCCGCGCCCCTCCACAAGGGACATTTTTATTTGCCTAGTTGGCCCGACCTTCTAAAATTCAAAATCCAGCTCTCTCATTGGCTCTCTCTTGATTTTCCCGCGCTGTCAAAAAACAATACTAATTAGAAAAAGAGTATAGTTCAGGAGATAGCGCGCAAAAAAGTGTCTGACTAACATCAAGCTAGAATTTTGTATATAAGTAAATGTTTTAGTGCCTTTTAAGAATATGTAGTCGGCTAACTTCGTCTGCGGGACATAGCTTGGTAATAGGCATTTGAAAAAACAAACCGGTGGAGAGGTCATGTCCCTACCTTTTCGGTGGTCAATGTGATTTTCATGATCCTGAGTACGAACTTAGTTAGTAGACCAAAAATCAAGTTGATGGCAGTTTGTCACTTAATAGGTTAATTAGTCAAATATAACTACAAATCAAAGAGGTCACCTATTAAGTGACAAACTACCATCAACTTGATTTTTGGTCTACCGCAGACGAACTTAATCGACCACTTATTCTTAAAAGGCACTATAGGATTTACTTATACACAAAATTCTAGCTTGATGTTAGTCAGACACTTTTTTGCACGCTATCTCCTCGACTATACATGAAAATCTTTGAATTAAAATTGAAAATATTTTATTGAATCATCTTGATTCTCGTTAATTTCTCTGCATTTAGATAATGTTTATTATACACTTAAAAGCAGAATGTACAATTTTATTTCCCGTTTACTTCTTACATTCTTTCATCCTCCTTTTTACTAACCATTTCACTTTCCACTAAACTGTTTTGCTTATTTTTCCGTTCCATATGTTGCCTAGGGTGCTGGTTCTGGATATAAGAAAATAAGTATTTCATTCTGACAGTTGCCATTAAAAGTTTCGGGAAAATATTGAGGAGTAAGCGAATAAAGTTGGCGAACTTATTGAATGAATAAATATTTCAGTTGATGAATTTTACTAGTATGTAAATAAATTTAACCGTTAATTGTTTGGGTTTTGTTATTTTTATTATTCTTATTTCTTATAATTATTGTCTAAATGTCTTTAACAGACGAATGAAGGTAAACTAAAACTATTTTGCACTTGCATAATTTGTCAATTTTGTAAGAAATATTCCTAACGATTTTTTTAAACACATTCAGCAATTCAAAAAAGAAAAATTGTAAATAATGCAATATATCAAAGTAGGATTTTAAAATTTTGTATTCTTACTTAGTTTCTCTCTGAACAATATTTTTAGATAACATTTTATCGTATCCCCTAGAGAAAAAGCACATAAAAAGTTTAGAATTTTTTTTTTTTTTTTGTAAATTTTCATGACATACTTGATTTTTTGAAACTAAAATTATAGTATAAATTAGTTCTTTAGAAGATGAAATTTCAATTAAAAAATTTTTACGTCGATCCTGGGACACACTGTATATATTTATTTTTTTAAAATTAAATTGAAGATCCCGAAAGAAACTAAGTTTTTTTTTTCACTTTCTTTCAAAAACAAAATGATGTTTTATTTAATCTATCCCATTTAAATAATATTAATATAAGCAAAAGCTTAAATATTAATATAAAAAGAAAACAAAGTGTAAAAAATCTTTATCGTTGTTTTTACAAAAAGTGGTTTAAATTATGGTTTATAAGTGGTTTAAATTATGGTTTATAAGTGGTTTAAATTATGTAATGACATAAATATGTATGAAGAAATAGAATGTGAAAACATTTTTAGATATTATAAATAATATATCCTAAATAATACACCTAATAATAGATCTAAGGGCGATTTGTATTCCACTAAAAATCACATTGTTAACCTTATAAAGCAGCTGATTTCTCTATTCTATAATGATTAATACTGTTGCTGATTAGGACTTCAAAATTAAGAAATTAACAAATTTCAAAATGGCTGATCCGAAGGAGATGATACGGTCGAGAATCGCTTGGCGGCACTACCTTGCTTCATTTTTACACTTGAGAGACAATATTCCTTTGTCAAACAGTACATTTGTATGATTTAAACATTTGAGAAATTATATATATATGTATGATTTGTTCATAGGAGGGTTTATATCCCTTTGTCAAAAAAATACGTTAGAGTCAAAATACGTTGGAGTCCGCCATCTTTTCTATAAACCGTATCATATTCTGCAGTTTTACCCTCAAAATTGTTTACAGAGTATTGTAGACAAGAAATATTATAATCAGTCACTCAGACAGTTTTATTAAAAAAAATAGTTTCTAAGTTAGTTGAAGAACAATTCTTACAAGTTTGCAACTTTGATAATTTTGGATTATTTGTTTTTTGGATCATACAGGTGAGTAAAATTAACAATTGGTAAATTATAAAAAGGTTATATTTCTCCCCTTATGGGTTATCATCAGACGTAAAATAAAATAAAATTAAAAAAATGGTTTTACATTAATAAAGTCACAACTTAAACATCTACAAAAAAGAGATTAGTAAAAAGCAAATTATTTTGTAAAGTGATTTAATTATTTTTAGATGTTTAAGCTATAACTTTATTAAAGTAAAACATTTTTTCAAACTAAGGCGAAGGTATTTATTGGAATAAAAGTCCTGTTTTCTAAAGAACGATTTTTTATTTCATCAAAGCTTTCGCTCAGGGAACCTGAGCATCAAAAACAAAATTTTTTGTTGTTTTCCTATTTTTAGTCTAGCATTACCTATTTTTCTTTTTTATGTATTTGTAGATTATCACTGATAATGCTCAGGTTCCCTGGGCAAAATCGTTGATGAAATAAAAAAATCAATCTTCAAAAAACAGGACTTTTATTCCAAATAAATACCTTCGCCTTAGTTTGAAATTCTAAAGAAGTCCACTATACATCTCTACAATTAAAAAATAAAATATTTTATTTTAATTTAGGTCTGATGATGACCGTAAGAGGTAAAATATAACCTTTTCTAATTAATTAATTGTTAATTTTACTCACCTTTATGATCCAAAAAACAAGTAATCCATAGTTTCAAACGATGTAATAAACAATCACAAATTAAAACACAAAAACTATCTGAAGAAAACGTAATATTATTTAATTATTAAAAACTTTGTAACTGATGTGGAAATGAAAACATCAAAACGTTAGAGCAATTTTTTTCTTTAATAGGATCTTGGTTATGTTTTATCGTTAATTTTTATCCTGGAGCAATGCTAGTATAGATAGAACAGCTGGTGTTGTGGCACTGTATTAGTGTATTGACCCTCTCTAAATCACCCACGTTGGTAAAGGCTCCCCTCCAAAACAAACATGGCCTCCAACAGTCTGCAGCTTGCACTGCCTTTTAGATCAGACATTTTCGTCGACGTTCTCTTTCATTGGATTAATACTTTTATTTATAATGAATTATTATTTACAAAAGTAAAGATGTAATAAAATAATAAACAAAATATATAAATAAATTTTATAAAAAGTGTATTTAATATTATCTTTGTACTTTAAACCTTTATTTTAAAATTTACTGTTTATATACACCTAACTCCACTGTATATAAGCCTTCTATATACAAAATTATACAATACTAGAGCATTCTGGTAGAGAGTCTACAAAGTAAAGACATATGTTTATTATTAAAATTAATAAATTAATAATTAATTAATAGTCTACATGAAAAAACAGTCAGTTATTTAAAGTTTTTGTTAAATATTTTTTCTGAACAAATTGAATTATTATTGGATTTTCATTATATATTTTTTAAGACATGCATTAAAATTTGTCATTATAAATTTTAATTATATAATATTAATGATTGAAATTAGTTAATTAAATGTATATTTAGTTTTCTAATACGCATTTAATTGCTTAATTATATCGTTTAGTTATGTTATAATGTTTGTGTTAAGATATCTAATCTATTAAAGATTTATAGGAAGTATGAATCTCGATTAAAAATTTGACCAAATTTGTGTATAGTCTAGGAGCCCACGACACTAAACCTGTCATGATAGGTCTCCCAAATTTCATACATATAATTCGTCATGCCATTCATAGGGGAACACAAAATTGACCTGCTGCCATGTCTGGGACCGGACAACGCTGAAATAAAAAATAAAGAAAATAATAAAAATTTTGGGTTTCTGTCATGATAAGTCTCCCGAAAAAACCAAAGCCTATCTGAAAGATCATCAATTTCTGTGGAAGAAAAACCACTGCTGCCTTTTCCAATCAGGGGAGAAAATGGCGGCAGCAGCGTTTGAAAGTCGCAAAGTTTTGATGTTTATTGACAAAATAGCGCGGAAAATTAAACTCTAACCACAAGAGTTATATATTTTTGTGATTTACTCTTCAATACCTTTCATTTAATACCCCACTCAAAATTTTCAAAAACATATTATTTTCCCGTGACAGTTATTAGCCGCCATTTTGGATTTCCAGGTAATCAGATGCAAATTGGTATTCTTATTTTTTCTTTGGCCCAGCAAACCGCACTTTTTTCTTATTTTTTTATATTTTTAGTAACAGTAGAAATACAGTTTTAGGGGGCATGCAAAACTTTGAGGTTTTGTGACAAAATGGTGCGGAAAATTAAACACTAACCACAAGTGTTATATATTTTTGTAATATACTCTTTAATACCTTTCATTTAATACCCCACTCAAAATTTTAAAAAAATATTTTTTTCCCCATGACAGATATTAGCCGCCATTTTGGATTCCAAGTTAATCAGATCCAAATTGGTATTCTTGAGAACAGCTGATAATTTTGAGTTCACTATATTTTTCCTTTCTGCGGGTCAAAACGATCTTTAATATTAGAAAGTTTCATGATTTAAAAGTCTCTTCTGATTCAAAAGTTATTGGAACCGAACAGAGGATAATAAAACATATTGTAAATTGTATAATATTGTATATATTGTACATAAATAAAATAGACAAGCATAGCTTATTTCCCGGATGTCTGCCGGAAACTGTTATAATTGAAAGATACAATAAGAAAATTCGGTTGCGTGGAGGGCGACTTTCAAACGCTGCTGCCACCATTTTCTCCACTGTTTGGAAAAGGCAGCAGTGGTTTTTCTTACACAAAAATTGATGATCATTCAGATAAGCTTTGGTTTTTTGAAGAAATCTATGCCACCTCTGTTCGGTTCCAATAACTTTTGAATCTGAAGAGACTTTAAAATCATGAAACTTTCTAATATTAAAGATCGTTTTGACACGCACGACGCGCAAGGGAAAAATATAAATTCAATTTTTAAGTTTTTGGTAGTTTTCATACTACGGAAATTTTAAATCAAATTATAATTATTATTAACTACAGGAATCAGATAGAGAAAAATACACTCCAGCGCCGGGATTGTATTTTTCTCTGTCTGTTTCCCGTAGTTAATAATAATTATAATCTGATTTAAATTAGGAAAAATATAGTGAACTCAAAATTATCAGCTGTTCAAATTCAAAATGGTGGCAAATACCTGGCATGGATAAAAAAATATGTTTTTAAAATTTTTGAATGGGGTATCAAATGAAAGGTGTTGAAGACAAGATTATAAAAATATATCACGTGTGCTTAGTGTTTAATTTTCCACGCCATTTTGTCAAAAAAAATCAAAATTTTGCGTTCCCCTCCACCTAAAACTGTATTCCTGCTGTTACTATAAATATAAAAAAATATGAAAAGTGTGCGGTTTGCTGGGCCAAAGAAAAAATCAGAATACCAATTTGGATCTGATTAACTTGGAATCCAAAATGGCGGCTAATATCTGTCATGGGGAAAAAAATATTTTTTTAAAATTTTGAGTGGGGTATTAAATGAAAGGTATTAAAGAGTATATTACAAAAATATATAACACTTGTGGTTAGTGTTTAATTTTCCGCACCATTTTGTCACAAAACCTCAAAGTTTTGCATGCCCCCTAAAACTGTATTTCTACTGTTACTAAAAATATAAAAAAATAAGAAAAAAGTGCGGTTTGCTGGGCCAAAGAAAAAATAAGAATACCAATTTGGATCTGATTAAATGGAAATCCAAAATGGCGGCTAATAACTGTCACGGGAAAATAATATGTTTTTGAAAATTTTGAGTGGGGTATCAACTGAAAGGTATTGAAGAGTAAATTACAAAAATATATAGAGTTTAATTTTCCGCGCTATTTTGTCAATAAACATCAAAACTTTGCGACTTTCAAACGCTGCTGCCGCCATTTTCTCCCCTGATTGGAAAAGGCAGCAGTGGTTTTTCTTCCTCAGAAATTGATGATCTTTCAGATAGGCTTTGGTTTTTTCGGGAGACTTATCATGACAGAAACCCAAAATTTTTATTATTTTCTTTATTTTTTATTTCAGCGTTGTCCGGTCCCAGACATGGCAGCAGGTCAATTTTGTGTTCCCCTATGAATGGCATGACGAATTATATGTATGAAATTTGGGAGACCTATCATGACAGGTTTAGTGTCGTGGGCTCTCGTACTAGTATATATAGTTTCAGAATGATTTGTTTGGTATCGCTTCTCGGCCTTTTGGCTAAGATCAAAGTGTAGTATCTGTTCTTATCAGCTTAATATCTGATACGTCCCTCATCGAGGGACCAGAATATTAAACTGATTTTTGGATCATGACGGAGTGCTAGGGGCTTGCTCCACCTCTGTCACGGGTCGACCCGGTATTGCAGTACCTCCGGGACCGGCCCATCTTAATAATAAATAATAATATCGGTTTTAATAGTAAATCACATCATGAGAAATTGATATTAGCATTAGTATTCCAAATTGATTATTGCTTCAGTACATTAAAATTGATCCATTTTTCACACATAATTTTTCATAAACGTTTTGAGTTGTAACACAATTCATTTAACTTCCTCATGCCATTATTTTGTAATGTAACAGTACTAAACCTCCTTTCAATGACACATTGTACTTTATAAAACTTCATAATTTATATAAAATTTGAGTTCATATTTTGTCATTCAAGAGTATTTTAATCAAAATTGATAAACATTTTTCTACAGTGAAGCTATAATAATTATTTACTACATGGACTTAAATACATTATAAAAGTAAAGCCTATGATTGAGAATCGTAACATTTAAATAATGAATTTGGTAGATTCATAACAAGCCAATTTATGAACGATAAGAAAAAGTCTGGAGGAATTAGAAAGTCATCGAACGCAAACAAAAAAAAGTAATTAAACTTCAATAGTACAGTACATAATTTAAGTAAACTAATAATAATAATCATTATTTGCTTATGGAAACCAAATTTCCCTTCAAACTAAATTCGTACAATTGTCCATATAAGTGAAAATACAGAGATAAATAAAAACAAATTGGAAATTAAAATACTAATACTTCACAAATATAGCAGTAAATTATAGAAAAAAATAAAAATAAATATAACATGATAATTTTTATTTTATTTATTTATTTTGTTAAAATTTTTTGAGGCTAATAATAATGCATAGGATGACAATAATAAACGTCGGAGATATCTGTGGGAAGTTTAAGATATAGAGCTACATAAAATGGAGAGGAAAGAAAAATATGTGAGTTATGATATAATTTTATGTCGGATGGACAGAGCTGCTGAGGTAAATGTAGATAAAGTCGCTGCTTTTAGTTCATCAGGATCGAAAAGTATATCTGCGAGAGAGAGGTTCAAATAAGGTAAGAGATATTTATTTCTAGGGGAAAAGTATGCTGAACAGGAAAGAAGCAAGTGTTAAGGATTCCAAGTCATTTAGGCAAGCAGGACAAACTACATTGTTAAAAATTGCATGGGGTTGTTTCCAGTAATAAATAGTTATTTATGCAAATAGGCAGCAAAATGGAATTTTACTGACGAGTTATTAGATTAGCCTCCGAGCTGAAGGCGAGGACAGATTATGATGCAGAGTACAGGTAATTTACCTATTTGACTTCCAAAGCGAAGCAGAGGCAGGCAATGAATAAACGAGGCAGAAATGTTTCCTTTGCTGCCTTGTTGCATACAATATATTATCTACAGGCGGCAGAAAAATGAAACTGCTAAAATACCATCTTTATTAATATAACATATAACATAGTTAATTACTATGTTATATTAATAAAATAATAACATATGCATTAACTAAAATTAAAGTTAATAAAGAAATCAAATAAGAAGCTAAGGAATAATAACATTAAGTGAATAGCAAACTGAATCTATAACAACAAAATACAAAACACACAAAACTTCTGAATGAATAATGCACGCAATATAAAATATTTATTTATATTTTTTACTAACAAATTACTAAAAGTATTAAAGATATCTTCTGTTGCTTAGAAGAAAAAAAAAAAACTAGGATAAATCAATAAAAGTAGCTAGTCTAATCTAGAATGACTTCAATAATAATAATAATAATATTATGGATGTTGGATGTTTACATGAAGCAGTGTGGCCAGTGACTTTGCTATTTCTTTTAATTAAAGATCTACTATTCATTGAACTTATTTAACAGAATTAACAAATATAACAAATAGTCAACAGGCCACCATAAGAAGTGAGTCGCTGATTGATAAAGTTTTCTTACCTTATGGAATCGCTTATTTATGCCTTGTCCACCGATGAATTGGGTATATGGCAACTGGGCGCTGGGCCATTTCTTTTTTGTTGACATGCCAAACTTGCCCTTCTGCGGGAACATTATAAGAGATAGATAAAGCTTTGATTTTCACAGGATCGTTTGATTAAATTATTTCAAAACCAGTGGTAAGGGTGGCCACCGATACGAGTGGGTCGTTTTCTTTTCAACGTCCCCGCAGAGCGATATGTTTGGGGCGGTGGCCACCCCAAACGGCCCACTCTTATCGGTGGCCACCTTTACCACTGTTTTTGAAATAATTTAATCAAACGATCCTGTGAAAATCAAAGCTTTATCTATCTCTTTACAATGTTCCCGCAGAAGGGCAAGTTTGGCATGTCAACAAAAAAGAAATGGCCCAGCGCCCAGTTGCCATATACCCAATTTATCGGTGGACAAGGCATAAATAAGCGATTCCATAAGGTAAGAAAACTTTATCAATCAGCGACTCACTTCTTATGGTGGCCTGTGGACTAAAATTATTTTATTATTATAATGTTTATTTATTAAATATTACTTATTGAACTCTAATATATAATGCTATTATAAGATAGTGATAATAGTGTAAACTGTTATTGCCAACATTATAACAATAACAATTTTGCTGTCTAGGCAGCAACATTTATTTCGCTGCCTAGGCAGCAAGATGTTCCACATTTTACCGCCTAGACAGTAAAATCACATTTCTCTACCCAAAATCAGTTCAATAATGCCTCATTTTGCTGCCGCAAGTAGATAAAATATGTTTGAGTGGCAGTAGAAAGTCTGGCTTGACTGATTAATTTTTTTGAAGAGAACGAAATAGATGACCGAAGGTATCTTTCCGTTAGGTGTGGGAAAGAAGTCACAGAACGGAAAAGAAGCGAGTGTTGGTTGTTGAGGATACCATATATGTCGGAAGTTTCTAAATGATTTTCAATTTAAGTAAACTATTAAATATAAATTTTAAAAATAGTCTCAAAAAAGCAGATTTCTATCTTCTTTGATAACTTTTGAATTGCACTTGTGGTTAAATGTTTGACTCAATTCTCTTATCTTTTGCAGACTGTGTTTTTGCCTCGAACACAAAAATGTTCTGCAGTTTTTACTTTCTTCCAATTTTCTTGGCAAACTCTTTTCCTCTTTCGTTTTCTCACATCAGTGGTATTATTATAATCTGATAACCTGTTATTGCCATTGCGCTCTATGGTTTTGTTTGTTTAGGAATTGTGATTTAGTGTATTTTTATGGTTTCTTAGTGGTGTATTTATATTTGAATGGTTACTTGGTTGATAGGTTTTGTTTGTATATAGTAGTTTGTTTGGTTATTTATAGTAAACAAATTAAACTTTTTAACTCTGACAGCTTGGGAAAATCGAGAAAAAAAATGGGAGGAGAGTGTATGAGAGCTTGAGATTTTGGCGGGTAATAGGTCGGGCGTTGACCTATTACCCGCCAAAATCTCAAGCTCTCATTCACTCTCCTCCCATTTTTTTTTCTCGATTTTCCCAAGCTGTCAGAGTTAAAAAGTATAATGTGTTTACTATAGTTTCTATGTATATAGTATGTGTAGTACCTGCATCTACTGTATAGATAGGTAAGGTAGGGGTGCGGATGTGGCAGCACCATGTGACCCATAACCTACATGGTTAAAACACCACGTGGTAGCAGCTGGAGGCATCATCTCTCTACCGCTGCCATTTACACACTATAATGGACGCATATTCTTACACATTTATTTTCCCAAGGTTCATATTTATTTATATAAGAAATAAACAGTCAAAATTGATCTTAATAACTTACAACAATAAATAAACGTAGTAAATCTTTATGAACATTTTATATAGGTTATAAACAGATTAAAGCCTGTGTACTCTCCCCTCCCCTGAACCTGTTATGTATACACAAACTCCCGACCCTATACATATACTTTTATATATACAACACCAGAGCACTCTAGTTGAGGATATTCGTATTAAAATGCTACACTGACTTCTAAAATAAAAATATAATTAATTATTATTAAATAATATTTATTATATTAATGCATCATTAAATATTAATGATAAGGAATTTGTTTATTTTAAAAGATGTGTTTAGGGTTTTGAACCAGCTGATGTGGCGCATTTACAGCTGTCTATTAGCTAAGTGAACTTCTCGGTAAAACATTTAATCCAAATTTTGGTTATATACCTTCTCAAATTTTAAATTGGTATCGCTTCTCGGCCTTTTGGCTAAGATCAAAGTGTAGTATCTGTTCTTATCAGCTTAATATCTGATACGTCCCTCATCGAGGGACCAGAATATTAAACTGATTTTTGGATCATGACGGAGTGCTAGGGGCTTGCTCCACCTTTGTCACGGGTCGACCCGGTATTGCAGTACCTCCGGGACCGGCCCATCTTATTATCTAATAACTAAATCAGATATGGTAAATGTGCTATAATCAGTACCTTAATAGATCATTGGTGATTGTGATTACCAAGATTAGGTGAATCTTTAATATGAGGTGTCTTGTGTTGTTCCAAAACCCGACAAACCACTAAACAATCTCGACTTCTAACTTTTGTATTGTTACTTTTTTAAGTTCTCTATAAATGGTTTCTTGGTACTACTGTATTATATATCAGGTTCGAATAGATAATAGATACTTTTTTGTTTAATTATTGTGATGGTCAGTTGATAGTGAAAAAGAAATTTGATATTCACCACGGTTTTTTGTGCTTCTGAGGGTAAAGCTAAGCCAGTTTGAATGATTTTTTAACTAGACTCTCATTTATAATATCGTTAACAATTTAATAATTTACATTTCGCAAGTGGTTTTAAATAAATAAATATATTCTTGGTAATACATTTTTATATATATATATTTTTTTAAAAAGAGTAATAATTATTCAATGTATTCTCCACTTCCGCCACGGGTTGATCCAGTATTGCGATACATCCGGGGCCCCATCTTCCACATCATACACTAATATATGGTTTGAAATTTATTTCTTAGTACTCGTATGTTAATAAAATGGCCTAATAGTAAGCGCCTAACAGCGTAAGTATATAAAAATTTGAGGACTCTTTTACCAAAACCATTTTTAAATTAAATTGGTTTACAAGTAGAGGCGTAACAAAAATATACATAACTTCTAGGATAATAATGAAATAGTTCCCGAAGCATGCTAAATTCACTATGTGGTTTATTTTATTTGTCCCTTTTGTATTCGTATTTGTAATTCGTAGTATGTGTGTGAGTCGTTGAAGGGTTGTAAAAACATTCGTTTATACTTTCGTCATTAACTTGGCTATATATTATAGAAGTTACCATATGACATCTGATTTTTACGTCCTAATAATATGTGATGTAACTGTTAATTTATTTTATTTTAAATATTTTTAATGTTAAATTCAATATGAAAAACAGTAGGAGAGTCTTCAGATCGATGAATCTAACCACATTAGAGAATCTGAGACATTTAATTTATATTAAAATAATGTAAAATAACGTCGTAAGACTGGCACGTCTATATGCCTCTAAGAGAGGTGAAATACAACCAAGTTAATGACGAAAGTATAAACCCTTCAACGACTCACACAAATACTAATAAATTCACTAGTATAAATTTAAATGCACGAGAAAAAAATATGCAAATTGAAATGCACTAAATTAAATGTAAGCATTATAGTGGCAAAAACTTTGTTTTTAATTTTTTAAATAATTAATTCATAATTGTTATTTTTTTTTAAATATAAAAATGTATTACCATGAATATATTTATTTATTTAAAACCACTTGCGAATAGTAAATTATTAAATTGTTAATGATATTATAAATGAGAGTCTAGTTAAAAAATCATTCAAACTGGCTTAGCTTTACCCTCAGAAGCACAAAAAACCGTGGTGAATATCAAATTTCTTTTTCACTATCAACTGACCATCACAATAATTAAACAAAAAAGTATCTATTATCTATTCGAACCTGATATATAATACAGTAGTACCAAGAAACCATTTATAGAGAACTTAAAAAAGTAACAATTCAAAAGTTAAAGTCGAGATTTTTTAGTGATTCTCGTCGGGTTTTGGAACAACACAAGACACCTCATATTATAGATTCACCTAATCTTGGTAATCAAAATCACCAATGATCTATTATAGTACTGATTATGGTACATTTACCATATCTGATATAGTTATTAGATATTTAGATGGGCCGGTCCCGGAGGTACTGCAATACCGGGTCGACCCGTGACAGAGGTGGAGCAAGCCCCTAGCACTCCGTCATGATCCAAAAATCAGTTTAATATTCTGGTCCCTCGATGAGGGACGTATCAGATATTAAGCTGATAAGAACAGATACTACACTTTGATCTTAGCCAAAAGGCCGAGAAGCGATAACAATTTAAAATTTAAGAAGTTATATAACCAAAATTTGGATTAAATGTTTCACCGAGAAGTTCACTTAGGTATATATATAGCTGTAAATGCGCCACATCTGCTGGTTCAAAAACCTAAACACATCTTTAATAACCAACATATTCCTTATCATTAATATTTAATTATGCATTAATATAATAAATATTATTGAATAATGATTAATTATATTTTTATTTTAGAAGTCAGTGTAGCATTTTAATACGAATATCCTCAACTAGAGTGCTCTAGTGTTGTATATAAAAGTATATGTAGGGTCGGAGTTTGTGTACACATAACAGGTTTAGAGGAAGGGAGAGTACACAGGCTTTAATCTGTTTATAACCTATATAAAATGTTCATAAAGATTTACTACGTTTATTTATTGTTGTAAGTTATTAAGATCAATTTTGACTGTTTATTTCTTATATAAATAAATATGAAGCTTGGGAAAATAAATGTGTAAGAATATGCGTCCATTATAGTGTGTAAATGGCAGCGGTAGAGAGATGATGCCTCCAGCCGCTACCACGTGGTGTTTTAACCATGTAGGTTATGGGTCACATGGTGCTGCCACATCCGCAACCTTACCTTACCTATCTATACAGTAGATGCAGGTACTACACATCTTTTATATAAATAAACAAGTAAGGCGTGCTTCACGTAAGTACTTGGGGCGATAATCGCCCGTTTCTGTACATTAAAGTTAAAAATTTTAAGTGTAATATAATTACACTAATTTTAATAGTAATATTCTTTTTCTACCCTGCAAGACCTTTAAATAGATGTATAACATGTAATGGTAACTAAAACAATGTTTTGTCACCCGCCATATTGGCCACCATCTTGAAAATTTTAATAATTGCACATTCTTTTTCTACATTTCAAGACCTTTAATTTGATATATAACATGTCATGGTGACTAAAACTTGTTTTTATTCACCCGCCATATTGAAATTTTTAAGTGTAAAATTTTAATAATTGCATATTCTTTTTCTACACTTCAAGACCTTTAAATTGATGTATAACATGTCATAGTTACTAAGAACTTTTTTTAGTCGCCCGCCATCTTGAAAATATTAAGAGTAAACAATAACATAGAGATAATAAACATAGAGGAGGGGGGACTACACAGGTTTTATCTTTTTATAACCTGTATAGATTGTTCATAAAGGTTTACTACGTTTAATTATAATGTGTAAGTTAATATTAAGATCATTTTTTTACTATTTCTTTCCTATATAATAAATATAAAGCTTGGTAAAATAAATATAAGAATGAGGTGAATATGGGTCCATTATAATGGACCTTAACATAATGTCACAAGTAATGAGAACCTCTAATAATGCATCATTGAAAAGCTCTTTAAGAGTACAGTAATGGTTGGGCGCATGCCTTGGAAGGTTTCTGAGTTATTAATAAAACTTTGTACCAATTTTGGTACACATGTCACCAGTAATGAAAACCTTTAATAATGCATCATTGAAAAGCTCTTTAAGAGTACAGAAATGGTTGGGCGCATGCCGTGGAAGGTTTCTGAGTTATTAATAAAACTTTGTACCAATTTTGGTACACATGTCACCAGTAATGAAAACCTTTAATAATGCATCATTGAAAAGCTCTTTAAGAGTACAGAAATGGTTGGGCGCATGCCGTGGAAGGTTTCTGAGTTATTAATAAAACTTTGTACCAATTTTGGTACACATGTCACCAGTAATGAAAACCTTTAATAATGCATCATTGAAAAGCTCTTTAAGAGTACAGAAATGGTTGGGCGCATGCCGTGGAAGGTTTCTGAGTTATTAATAAAACTTTGTACCAATTTTGGTACACATGTCACCAGTAATGAAAACCTTTAAAAATGCATCATTGAAAAGCTCTTTAAGAGTACAGTAATGGTTGGGCGCATGCCCGGGAAGGTGACTATGATAGTAAAACTATGTCTATATTTTGGTAAAACTATGTCTATACAGGTTTACGGGGTACAAATGTCAAAGTAATGAAAACATGTAATAATGCATCATTTAAAAGCTCTTTAAGAGTACAGTAATGGTTGGACGCATGCCCAGGAAGGTGACTATGATAGTAAAACTATGTCTATATTTTGGTAAAACTATGTCTATACAGGTTTACGGGGTACAAATGTCAAAGTAATGAAAACATGTAATAATGCATCATTTAAAAGCTCTTTAAGAGTACAGTAATGGTTGGACGCATGCCCGGGAATGTTTCTGAGTTTGTAAACACAATGTTTATATTTTGGTACACAGGGGTACGGGGTACAAATGTCAAAGTAATGAAAACCTTTAATGACGTATGTGGTTGAATAGCTCTTTAAGAGTACAGTAATTGTTGTTACGTACATTTTTGTCCTATTTTTATTTAAGGATAGGACCCCCCAGGATTTTAAAATCCCCAAATGGAAAATACAGGAAAAATATTTCTATAATCTATATATATATAAATAAAGGTTTATATATCTGTATGTCTCTTATGCCAATATTGTATATTGTACAAGAAAATATTGCAAATTGTAATATGATTGTTTTATCTAAGGCAACATTATTTAACTAAATAATCTACTTATGCTGATAATGTTTATTAGGTGTTACGAAGTTCGCCGGGTCAGGTATTATAATATAAATAGACCCAAAATATCGATAATAATAACTTTAATCTCAGCAAAAGAAGTTGAGTAGCGATACCATACATATCATTTTGAAACTATATATACACATAAATGGTCAAATTCTAAATCGAGATTCACACTTCCAATAAATTTAGAATAGCATAGATATCTTTATAGAATCATTAAAACCTGTCAAAATGGTATAATTAATTAATTAAGTTCTTATTAGAAAACTAATCTGACGATTAATTAACTAATTTCATTTCTTATTAATATATAAATAACAATAAGAACAACTAATTATAATGCCAACTATAAAAAATATTTAAAACCAACTAACAAAACAAAGTTTGTCTTAGGAAAAACCTTATCATTTTATTATGTTTACCAACTTCTTTTATTACAAAAATAATCATATTATTAAAAATTAATCAATAATAAGTATTATATATAAGTTTATAATACGTAAACTCTCTACGAGAATGCTCTAGTGTTATTTATCGGTTTACATAAAAAAGGGTCTATATAAAGAGGGGCGAGGTACACAAAGAAAAAGTTTTTATCTCCCGTAGGGAGAGAAAGTTATGATTTTGAATTTGTTTAGAGGGACTAAAGTAAGTCTTTTTATCCCTGAACTCAAAAAGTAGGGAGAAAAAGTAAAAGTAGGGCGAAAAAGTAAAGTAGGGCAAAAAAGTAAAGATTGCAACTTAATTATTTTATAAATAGTAGAAAATAAATGGCTAATGTAATGAAGTTGTTGAAATCAGGTTGGCGCCACAGCTTTTTTCGACCATGTTTATCTTTGTTTATAACCTGCATCTAAATAACCTTCTATTTGATTTTAATTCCAATTCTAATTCGTTTTTACTACGTTTTTATTAGCTTGCATTCTTGTTTGTTTGTTTGTTTGTTTGTTTGTCCGGTACAAATCTGGCAATCGATTTCTAACTAACTTCCCGAATAGCTAGACATTTGAAACTTTTAGCATAGCTCAGAATACGATGACAATGCATTATTTTAATACTTTTAGCCATCTTTCAGCAGAATTTAATTAGTTTTTAGCAAATTTTGCTGTGCGGAAAGTTAGTTCGGAAAAAATCCGCAAGCTATTTTATTTGTTTTGCCATATCCAATATTTACGCAATCTTCATTTTGACGGGTCTCAAATTTGTGATAGATAAACATTGAATGACAGCAAAACAGGAAATATCGATTTTATTATTTATCGATCATATTATTTCAAATATATCGATGGTATGCTTTAGATTTGGTGTTGGGGAGATCCGTTGTACAAAGATTTATCCTTTTATAGGTTTAAGATCAGCTCTCTGGATGGTTGTCATTTATGTGAAGTAAATAAATTTGGAACTATTTTTTTTTCCACTAACATTATTTATAATTTATAACAATTATTTTATCAACATTGCAAATGATTCAACAGAAAATTTAAGAACGTAGTATATAAAAAGTTCTTTTTATCTTGAAATTTTCATTTTAATATTGAATATCTTATATCTGCTATTAAAAGTGCTAATAGTTATTGTTATCTATTAAAATAATAAATAAAAACTGTGCAATGGACGAAAATGTGTATTTTCTTCCTACTGGAGATAAAATATTGTATGTACCTCGTGAGTATAGTGCCACTATTCCCCTCGCGATAATTATCTCCCTCTGCTGCGCCTCGGGAGCTAATTAGAGTTATTCCCTCGGCTGCGCCTCGGGAATTGAAGAGTCTAATTCGCCTCGGGATTTAGGGACCAGGTTCCTTCGGCTTCGCCTCAAGAACCAACTTTTTCGCTCAGGGAATAATGGCTTACTTTACTCCCTAGGTGCATAAATAACTATTGTGAGGGGAGACTACAAAGGCTAAGTGATACTAACGCATTTGGGCTCTTTAAGAAATGAAAAACAGTCTCTTATTCTACAGTCTCTTCTAAATTTTAAGACCTATTTAGGGTTTTTTTCTGGAATAAAATTCAGGACAACAATTAAAAATAACATTAACACGACAATATCAATGTCGAAAAAATATTTAAAAAAATATAGCTCACCAGTATTAATCCTTTCCGAGTCAAGTAAGTTGAAAATGCGCATGACAAGCCTTCGTTGTAGCAGCCGGTGAAATTATTTTGATATTTTGAACAATCTGCATGTTCTTCGTTGATAACAGCTATCTCTATTCCTTTTGGATCTCCACCGAACGAATAATACTGTAGACTGCACTGTATTACGGGAAGCAGAAGAACGAACAGGACCACGCTGTAACATTACAAGCAGTTCTTATATGACAAGGTTACATTTTAATCTAATTAATGTGAAAAGAAGAACTTATAATTAGAATTATATTCTTTAGAAGTTGGGTGAATTAAGGATATAAAAGCCACGTCTAGACAGCCAGCTTGAGAATCATCTAAGAAGGGATCGAAATATTGCAAAATTGAGCCTTTTATTTCCTTAATTGACCCAACTTATAAAGAATCGAAAACCACAAGGAACACGTTCAACTAACTTATCTATACAGGGTGATCGGCCATATATGTACAAAAATAAATAGGGTGATTCTAAAC
The DNA here is from genome assembly GCA_951217055.1 of Gerris lacustris. Lineage (NCBI taxonomy): Eukaryota > Metazoa > Arthropoda > Insecta > Hemiptera > Gerridae > Gerris > Gerris lacustris. The sequence goes on from OX578279.1 coordinate 79,915,423, forward strand.
ATCATTGGCTATAAAGAAACTCATATAAACCATGGGTCTATTCTCAACCATTGGTTAGACATTGCAGTAAATTTTACTTTATATTCTTGTCTAATTTATTTTCTAATTTTAATTGATTCTTATTAGTTTTTAGAGAGTCTTATAAAGTTGGTTATGGCAGATTTTCTTAGTAAATCTAATTAATGTTTCACTGAGTCCCAGGTAGCTTTATACTTCTTCTGCTTTAATTTAATTATGTTGACACCTGGACTCCTCCATCTTCCTTTGCTCCCTTCTCCTTCCTCCACTTCCTTTCCTTGTAGTCCAGGAAAATAAGGAATAATAGGGGAAATAATTTATAAAGTTTTGAAACTTTGTAAAAAACACTTTTAAGGGGTGTAGTAGTAAGAAACAGTAAAGTTCCCCCCGCGTCCCCCCCTCCCCCCTCCTTAAAGTCCAAAATTTACTTATTTTTCACTTTTTACGCAAAACGGTTCATTTCTTGAAGAAAAGTGTTATTACCAAAATTATTTCTCACATAATTCTGCACAAAAAAGGTCCTATGCATGTTTGAAGTGGGACATACCGTTTTCGAGATATTGTAGTTAGATAGAGATAAAACGTATTTTTGCGAACCAAGATATCTAACAAACAACACATCTGATTTTAATGAAATTGGGATGGTAGGTTATTCTTAGCCCATTGTTGATCCCATATAAGTTTCAACCTTCTGCGCCCATTATTTTATCCTCCACATGCGCACAAACATACATTTATTTAGACCTATATCTTCAAAAGTACTCAACTGATTATTATGAAATTTTGATGGTTTGTCGAAAGTAGTCCGCAGATATCCCCAAATTAATTTTAACCGTCTGAGCTCTTTACATTTTGATAAATTGATACTTTAATTCATAACAGACAGACAGAAAGGGAACCAATTTAGAAAATGTAAAGAGCGCAGACGATTGAAATTAATGTGAGGCTATCTGCGGGCTACTTTCGACAAACCATCAAAATTTCATAATAATCAGTTGAGTACTTTTGAAGATATAGGTCTAAATAAATGTATGTTTGTGCGCATGTGGAGGATAAAATAATGGGCACAGAAGGTTGAAACTCATATGGGATCAACAATGGGCTAAGAATAACCTAACATCATAATTTCATTAAAATCAGATGTGTTGTTTGTTAGATATCTTGGTTCGCAAAAATACGTTTTATCTCTATCCAACTGCAATATCTCGAAAACGGTATGTCCCACTTCAAACATGCATAGGACCTTTTTTTGTGCAGAATTATGTGAGAAATAATTTTGGTAATAACACTTCTCTTCAAAAAATAAACCGTTTTGCGTAAAAAGTGAAAAGTAAGTAAATTTTGGACTTTAAGGAGGGGGAGGGGGGGGGGGACGCGCCCCCTCAAGAGGGGGGAACTTTATTGTTTCTTACTACTACACCCCTTAAAAGTGTTTTCACAAAGTTTCAAACTTTATAAATTATTTCCTCCATTTGCTGTTTTTTTTACTAATTTGCCTGGACTATTGCGGCAGTCCTTCTTAAACGTTCAATCTGAACTCAACTGAAAAATCTTTTAAATTCAATCTTGAGTCGGTCTACCGGACCAGCAAGTTTTTCTTTGATTTGAAGACTTGGACTCGTCTGATCTGCCTACCGGGCAATCAGCTGATTGGCCTCCTGCCTGGACTTCTGTCAATCTGGTCATCCTAATGACTGCTGTCTCCCGGACATTTCACTAGAGATTTCGCCCACATATGCAACATTCTTCATCAACGTACTATTATTTTATTACAGCTACCTTCCACCAAGTCCCCACCTTCCCTTTCTTACTCCTTCTATTACACTAAATTCATATTATTATTGTACCAACTTTAACTATAATTTCTTTTTTATTATATATGATACTTGTGAAAACATGTTATTTCATTTTGTCTTATCCTTATACTTTTTAAATTACAGTCCAACCTTAGATTTTTTTTATTACTTATAATTTTATTAATCAGCCCCTATTTATTTTTAGGCAGTGGAAAGATCAGGCTCGCATTTTCGCAACCCTCTTTTCATTACCAACCATTTTCTTACCAGGTCATATTTTATGATTTTTTTAAGATCGCATACCTTTGCTCATACACAATATTTTACATCTCATACATAAACAATATCTTACCATTATATAAATAATGGTAAGACAAACCATGGTGGTAATGGTGGGCTTTATTTTATCCATTTATATAAATTACTTTTTACTGTTAATATCTCAGGTTTATTAAATCATTATATGAGGTCTTTGAACTCTTTGAACTTGAAGGCACAGGTCAAATTAGAAGTACGGATATAATTAGGATATAAGAGTATAGGTAAAATTTGAGGTACAGGTAAAAATATTGGAAAGGTCAAAATTAGAGGTTCAGGTCAAACTAGAGGTACAGGTCAAGTTAGAGGTACAGGTAAAAATATTGGAAAGGTCAAAATTAGAGGTTCAGGTCAAAATAGAGGTACAGGTCAAGTTAGAGGTACAGGTCAAATTAGAGGAACAGGTGTACATAATAAAGTGTATAATACAAATCACACATGTGGATATAATATAAGTTGGTCGTTTTCATTTCAATGATGAAGACTAACTAATGTGCCAAAACGGGTCCGAAAAAGATGAAGTAAACATTAGCTATACCATAGCATTTTATAAAATTACCTGATCTATTTGAGTTTAATTGTAAGGGAGATCATGATCTAACAATGACAAATCAATATACTCGTATACTGTAAAAGGATTCATAATTGCCTGTATACTGAGAAAAATAGCGTTAATATTATTTTCGTGAAAGCATATGTATAAAGTAATTCAATACTCAAAAGATAAAAAATAACTAATCAATTATACTCCTTGAGTTTTATTCAACTGAAGTAAGTCTCAAAAAATATAGGGAGAAGCAATTCCGAGCATTTTGATCATTCTGAAAAACGAATATTTTTTTAATTTCTCCGAATTATAAAGAATCCTAGAAATTAAACCTTTTTAGAAAACACGGAAATTTGTTTGCCAATAATCTTAAAATGATTCGTCCAATTTTAATGAAATTAAAAATTATATGATATTTGATAATAATGATAATTAGCCCATTGTTGATGCCATATTAATTGCACTTATTCCTTTCTATTCTGCATGAGAACAATTTTTTTTTTTAATTGAAACTTAAATATCCGATTTTTAAGAAATTTGAATTACAATTTCAAAAATTATTGAAAGTAGTCCAAAAATTACACTATATTCAACCGTCAGTGCAAATTTAACATTGCTTAAAAATAAATGAAAATGATCCAAATCTCATGTGACAATGTGCGGAGGCTATGTGCCACATAAATTGACTGACTGTTTCAACTGTGTACCTGCGCAATACCTCGTAACCCTCAAAATCGAGATTTTTTTATTGCATTTTTTTATAGATATTATAAATATCTACCTATGTCAAAAGCTAGTAAGCCTTACTAGCTTTAATATAGCAATGTTTTTTTTATTGATATAATTGTAATACATCGTATCCATCATTTAACTGAAGTGTACAAAATACCTTGTATCCCACAAGGTTTTAAAACCTCTTAACCCCCCATGCATTGTAAGTCTTTATCTAGTTTTGGTATACGTTTACGTGTTTTAGTGAAATTAATTAAAATCAAAATAAAGAAGATTAAACGCAAAAGAATTTTGACTTATAGGTCAAATGTCTCCATTTTGGCACTTCTTTAGATTGTTACTCCCCTTTTAAATAAAACAGAGGGGAGTAACAATCTAAAAAAGGAGTACGGAATGGTCTTCTTTAGACTGTTACTCCCCTTATAAAAACAGAAGTGTGATATTCCTTTGTTCCAAAGTACATTGGACTAAACATCCCTTTGTCTTAATAGTTATTTAGTCAAAGCCATTTACATTCTAAAAAATCATAGGGGAGTAACAATCTAAAGAAGTATACCTCTATTTTCTCGTAAGCCTCATTATTCTCACAAGAATCAACATTGTCGTAATATCTCGACACGTACACAAAGAAAAAAAACCACTTATTTAAATTAAAATTTGATGATTCATGCCATAAAAGTAAAGTTGTTTTAAAGCAAATATAAAAATAAACTTTAAGTAATAGTCAATATTTTTCAAAAAATATAACGTTTTCTGCTTCTCCTGAAAAATGTAGTTTTTTGGTTACGAGGTATTGCAGGTACACAGTCGATTTGATATTAAAGTAGGTTTACTGATAGATAAAATAGTAAGTAAAAGTAAGTATGAAGACTTACAATATGTTGCGCTTCATCCAGTAATACTGTTTAATAAGTTGAGCTAAGACTCTGTATGATTTAAATATAGAAGGTGGGTCCAGGTGCCCGGCTCTCAGTCTTGCAGATAATTCTCTCTTTTCATCCTAAAAACAAAAAAACAATTCATTGTGTAAGATCTTTATTAAGATAATTATTATAATGTAAATGTGTGTTTGGCAACACTGAGTAAAACAAGGAGAAAATAGGTAGAGAGAGACGAAAAACTGGTTGTGCGTAGAGTCTCACGTAAAAAGGGTTTCTTTGGTATTGTGAACGTAATAGTACATTACGCGTCGAGTGCGGAAAGTAGCATTTTGCATGCGAGTGGGGACTTTGCACCCGAGCGATACTGAGGGTAGTAAAACCACACGAGCAAAGCAAAATGCCGTTTTCCCACGAGTTGCGTACCGTACAATATCTATGATTGTTAGATTTTGATAATAAATACAGAATAAAATAATAAACTTCCTGTATGTAAGTTCGTATTTCTCTTTTGATAAAGATGACATTAATTCATTAGTTGTATTTTGTGCGGAATTAATTATTTCGGAAGGCGTATTATTCTCCTCATATTCGTTATAATCACTTAAATTACGCATAGATTTTCACAAAAGAACTAGATATAAACAGTTACTTTTATTAAACAAACAGCAAATAGCAAATAGTTTTGTTAAATGTAAACAAACTCGCTAATCGTGCGTAAAGGTGAAGAATTTTTCTTCTTTACCGCCCTAGGGCAGTTTCTTTTTTTTTGGTTTTACCAAAGAAACCCTAAAACGCGTGTGTAGTGTATGGTATCTATTGTCGTTATTATGTTGTAACTTTGTAATTGTATCATTGGAGATTTGAGGCTTTTTATTATACACATATATTTTTGGAGTTAATGGTGTTTTGTGGAGTTATATATATTTAAATTGCTTGTACTAATTTATTAGATATTATCATAGACAACTTTGTTGTACATCAAATCGTACGGTGTTAGGCCCCTTGAGAAAATTAAAGATCCACAATGCTGTAGCTATGTGTACAGTTCATCACAAGTGCTTAAATGTACGGCCAACTTTTAAAACAAACTCATATTTTTTACTAAAAATATAAATCAAATTATAATTATTATTAACTACGGGAAACAGACAGAGAAAAATACACTCCTGCGCCGGGATTTGAACAACGGGCCTCTATATTTCCAGTATAGCGCTCTACCAACTAAGCTACGCAGGAGAATGAGTTTCTCTGACGTTAATGATACCTTGTCCCGAATTTAAGCTTTCAATTTTCCACATAAGTCTTAGAAGTCAACATTAATGACATAGAACTAGACCGAGAAATAACGCTTATAATTATAAGTAAAGGAGTGTATTTATTCTCTGTCTGTTTCCCGTAGTTAATAATAATTATAATTTTATTTAAATTAAAATTTAATCTTTGGGTAGTATGAATACTACCAAAAACGTAAAATATAAAAATACAAATAAAATGTTATTACAATTATACATACCGGTTGATCCCTGTTGATAACATTGTTATTAATACCAAGCGTTTGCTTCTCGCTGAGTTTTAGAAAAGCTTGTTCTAGCGTTTCGCAACTTTCGGCAGCCATGATCTTCAGTGGATTTCCTTCGGCTAACAGTATTCCATTCCTCATTAAACCAACCTAAACATAAATCATAATTGTAATTAGGTCTCCCAGTTTGATAATAATCAACTAGGTAAAGTTCATGGGCGTCATCAGCAGCTTAATATAAGGGGGGGGGGGGGCATCTGGAGGAGGGGAGTCCGGGGGTCCTAGAAATATTTTGGGAATTTTAAGGAAACATTTTTAGATAAAGTTTTCTTTTGATTTGACATCAATCGGTATATCCGCACTATTTTGCCCCCCCCCCCCTAATTTATACTATCCGATTTACTTAGTTTTTTTTTTTTAAATGTTCCTGTTTACAGGATTTGTCTTTATTACAGTATCTGTACATTGTAAAAACGATTCCGGTTGTAGCATCTCGATAAATTCAATAGTTTTATTTTTTTTTAAAAATACACAAAGTTTCACTTTTTATGAGGTAATGATGGAAGGTTATGGTAAGGTTAGGCCAAAAAGCACTAACCTTCACCTAAACTAACCATAACCTTCCAATATTAACCTAAAATTAAAAATATGTTAAAATATAAGATATAATAAGATTGAATTTATGGAGACTCTACAACCGAAATCGTTTTTGTAATTTAAAAAGTAACGAATTAAATCGGACGGTTAGAAATAGGTGGGGCATATAGTGCAGATTTACCCCACACAATAAATAACATATTTATCATTATTTTGAAAAGGAGGAGGGGGGGGGGGAACTGTAATGTCTGATAACAGGTTTTGGCTACTAAATAGCCATCTAGAGATTCAAAATTAGTTCACAGTTCACATTGTATCGAAGTGTATTAAATACAAATATTAATTATATAAATAAACAGGTCAAGTGTGTGCTAGTCAGCACAGCGAGGGTCCGTAGGCCTCACTATACACTGTAACTGTAAAGTGTATAAACTGTAAAGTGTATAAACAGTGTTTTTTTATGCTAAAAAGCTTACTTTGAACCATCCTAAGGGTCTAATATTCTCAAAACACACTCTGATAAAGTATTTTTTTGCCACTGAACCGGACTACAACCATATAAATACATCGAAAATACCATAGTTATAAATAAAACGTATTTTGTCAATAAAAAAATAAAATAATATTTTTTTCGAAATTCCAAAAAAGTGGTATCTTTACTTTTTGGTCGAAGAATGTTCAGGGATTTTTTCAGATTTTTTGCACTTCACATAAGCGAGATAGAGGAGGGGGGGGGGGGGACACGTTTCACACCCACTTCAAACTTGTCTACGCTCGCCCTATCAAAGTAATAACCAAAGAATTATATATTTTTGTAATCAGCTCGACGTACCTTTTCATATGATACCCCTCACGGTGTCGAAAAAACAAAAACAAATTTTAACCCTTAAGTTTTTTACCCTAATTTTTTTGAAAAATATTTTTTTTTAGTCGCTATATTTTTAAAATATGTGGGTAGGTACAAGACACATACATGCCAAATTTCAAAGTGATCGGACGAAAGGTGTAGCCGTGAGAGCACGCGAGAGGACGGACGGGCAGACACACGCAGGAAAATATAAGGGTCCTTGGTTTTGCAATACGGACCTTAATTATCATTTATATAATCGAGTAGTGTCCCGACGGCGACGACAACGCACCCCGAAATGATTTGTTATTGCTAAGCTAAGGCAAACATATTTATTCTAATAAAAATAAATGTTTGTTTTGACTTGTTGGTCTTCAAATAGATACAATAACTTAATTATAATTTTTTTCTAAATATAAAATTATGCCCGTTGGGCTTAACGGCTCGTATATTATAAAGAATCAATTCTTAAATAAGTAGGAAGTTTATTACTTTTATAATTTTTAATTAAAAACAACAAAAAATAACGAGTTTGTTAATTTATTACATTTTACATCCGTTTAAAAATGCGTGTGAATAATTAGTTTCCGAATAACTCTACTCGCAACGAAGGTAAGGAATTAATTCAAAACAAAATTCCATGTGTAATTTACACACATTACATATCTTTGAATAAGATTATTTGATCAAAAATGTAGAATCATGTAAAACAAAAAACTTAATTTGTTTTAAAATATGCAAATAACAATAAAAAGAAGATTATTAAGTGGTAGTTCTGTCATGATTAATTAAAACTATAATAAATATTTCTGTTAAGTAAATAATAGAATTATTGTATATATTATAAATATGATGGAAGATATAATTAACAATATTTATGTGAAAAAAAGGAGAAAAATAGGAGGGTTAACACAATGAACGGAATTCTACTACTTCCTGACATAATAGTAGTGTAAAATAATTATTTTATAATTAGAAATATAAATCTTTACACATTATTAGTTATATAGAATATTTATTTATTTAAAAATATATTATAATATTATAATCTTTTACTTAAAATAGTATATAGTTATATGTATAGATTAGTATTGAAATCACTTAATTAGGAAATTTATAGTAAAAAGGCACCACATTTGGTTATTTTCATTGCCGCTTATGAGTGGATAATTTAAAAAGAAAATCATTGTTCAATATGATTCTTTTAGCGAATTGTAGAAGAAAATTAAGGTATTGCAATGGCTTCAAAATTTTTATAATGCAAATTTTTGAAAATTTTCATCCGTTTTAGACCATTCTTAATTGATTCCTGAAATTTAACATGTTTTATTTATGTATGTATATGTTTGGGATCTGGCTGAAATGTAATTATTATTATATTTAATCTATTTTTATCTGAGTTTAAAGAAGGTTTGGAACGTATGACCGAAGTCCATCGAGTTTCAGCTAAACCCGGGTCCCCCCGCCCCTTCTAAGCTGTCGCACTGCCGATGAGTGAGTCAGTTGCCTCCTAGTCCTAGTCTCGGATGTGTAACGTTTCCGGCTATCACTTGTTTTCTCACGTAAACGACGTGTTAGTGATAGCATCAGGTGATTCCCGACCGGGCTCAACGTCCCGTGTTCTGCGGACATTTTTTTTTCTTTTACCTTTATTGGGACTCAGCATCCCATGTTAACCGTGAGTTAACCTAAACGTAAATGCTTGTTTAGTACATTTTGCCGGTTGAACTTCCTCTCACCACTCTGAGGATTGTCGCCGAATTATGCGACGGATATCTCGTCTCTTCTCTTCTAAGATTGTCTCCGAATTATGCGACGGATATCTCGTCTCTTCTCTTCTTAGATTGTCGCCGAATTATGCGACGGATATCTCGTCTCTTCTCTTCTTAGATTGTCGCCGAATTATGCGACGGATATCTCGTCTCTTCTCTTCTTAGATTGTCGCCGAATTATGCGACGGATATCTCGTCTCTTCTCTTCTTAGATTGTCGCCGAATTATGCGACGGATATCTCGTCTCTTCTCTTCTTAGATTGTCGCCGAATTATGCGACGGATATCTCGTCTCTTCTCTTCTTAGATTGTCGCCGAATTATGCGACGGATATCTCGTCTCTTCTCTTCTTAGATTGTCGCCGAATTATGCGACGGATATCTCGTCTCTTCTCTTCTTAGATTGTCGCCGAATTATGCGACGGATATCTCGTCTCTTCTCTTCTTAGATTGTCGCCGAATTATGCGACGGATATCTCGTCTCTTCTCTTCTTAGATTGTCGCCGAATTATGCGACGGATATCTCGTCTCTTCTCTTCTTAGATTGTCGCCGAATTATGCGACGGATATCTCGTCTCTTCTCTTCTTAGATTGTCGCCGAATTATGCGACGGATATCTCGTCTCTTCTCTTCTTAGATTGTCGCCGAATTATGCGACGGATATCTCGTCTCTTCTCTTCTTAGATTGTCGCCGAATTATGCGACGGATATCTCGTCTCTTCTCTTCTTAGATTGTCGCCGAATTATGCGACGGATATCTCGTCTCTTCTCTTCTTAGATTGTCTCCGAATCATCCTTCGCATGCCTCCTATCATCTCACACTCGTGGATATAATCAATGGATTACTCTGACTTCAGATAAGCCTTTCCTCAATTTATTATATTCGATCTTTAATATTTATAATAATAGAATATAATATAAAAATATAAAATATAGTATAACGTATACAATATTCTCTTTTAATTTATTATTATAATATAATATTTATGATCATATCTACTCTTTATATTATATAGTCTCAGATCCTATATCAGATTTTATCTTATCCTAACAGTAATCATTTTCTCCTTCTAAAACCCATAAGAATCTGTCGTTAGGATCAGATCTAATTTTATCAATCAAAATTAAGTTATTCTTATTACCTTACCAACCAGAAGTCATGATTATTTAATTTATTGTTAACTTTATAATTGAAACGGAGCTCCTTATTATTTATTCATCTGGTTAAGAAAGTTATTATCTTATGATTTTAGGGAAGATATGTATATTTCTTTTTTTTTCTTAAATTAAATGATACTTTAACTGTATTTTCTTTATTTCTTATTATCATTTTGGAAAAATTAACAAATCCTTTCATTTTCATGGTTTTAGTGCCACGGGATTTAAACAAGTTAAACCCGACGCTAATCCCGAACAATGTATATATGTATATGTCACTCCATACGATGTCTCACCCTAGAATGCAAATAAAAAATCCAAACAAATTTTAAAATGTCAATAATATCAAAAGAAAGGATGAGTTCGTTGACCAGAATTTTTGGAGTCCATTTAGGGATCAAATTTTGACAATTTAGGGTCAATATAGCATAAAAACGTGTTTTTTTCATTCCCCCCCCTCTTATATGAAAATATGACGAAAGTGTACATAACAACAATTACTGTACTCTTAAAGAGCTTTCCAACGACTTGCATCTTGAAGGGTAAATACTATTTTGACTTTTGTACCCCGCACTCCTGTGTACCAATTCTTTTTTTTTTCACCCATACAAATTCTAAACCAAAATTTTCCTACATTATCATAAGCCAATAATACGCAGATTTCTTTGAAAACTTGCTCATTAAGTCATGGTGCATGACTGATTTATTTCATGTTATTTTTAGTGGAGTGAGGACTTTTCTTTATTCCTAAATTAAATAATTAATAATAAATAATAATTTTGATAGTTTTGTTCAGTTTCACAGAGGAATATAGTTTTCCATTAAGTGTGGCATATTACTTCCTTAACCCTATATTATTGGATCTGTTTCGATTCTCAGTGGGGTCACACTTGTTTTTATGCAATATTAAATTTGCGCACATGGTTGAAATTAATACGTAATATAACAGGATCAGCATACTTTGAAAGATATCAGTGTCTATAAAACAATAGTTATTTAGATTCCCAGTGGCTTTAGTATTATTTTATTCAATACTAGTTTTCACACGGGGCTCATGCTAGGTATTAGTGGCTATGTTTCCTATAATTATCCTATAATCAAATTTCATAAAACACGATCGTCTAGTTTTTAAATTATTGTGGTTCACAAAAAAATGTTGTCAGACAGACGGACATACTGATAAGAGTCCAATAATTTCCCCTGGATTCCTGTACAGGATTTTTTTTTTTTTTTTTGTAAGTAATTTTATTGATGAAGTCAAGGGATTGTTAAACCTCATGACAAAAACCACCATTAACTTTTGTTACTTGTGTAGAATACATTACTTTTAGAAAAGTGAAGTTAATTCATTTGAGTAATGAATTAACAGATAAAACTTATATAGTTGTTTACCTGAATAGTAATTATACCATACTTAAACTATTTAAGGGAATAATTACTAGTAATTATATTAATTAGCATAAGTTATTCATTAAGGATCTTAGTATTTCTTTACTAGAAATATTACTATTATGTTCGATATAAATAATTTATTAATTAGTTGTTTTGACTGAGATTTTGTGGTACCAATTCATAATTATGACTAGAGAGGTTAATAAAAAGTAGCACTACAATATTGACACAACAATTTTTTACTTTCTCATATATTACTTTCTCATATAAAGAGAAAGTATTGTGATGGCGCGAAAATTCGATTTTGAGATTTTGATGGATTTACACGTTTTGAGGTCCCCTTAGTCCAAAAAAGTGGTTTTTAAAAAATGTCTGTCTGTCGTCTGTCTGTCGTCTGTGCAGACGTCTGGAGCCTAAACTACTGGGCAGATTTTGACGAAATTTGGCATACATGTTCAGAAAAATCATACCCCGAGGTAAAATCGAGAAATGAATTTTAGCTCCAAATTTAGGGGCGCTGCTCCCCAAAAACTCTGAAAAAACGTGAAAAAAAATTATTTCTCGAAAACGGTTCCGACGATTTTGATTAAAAAATTCTAAAATACAGTCCATTTAAATACGAATCCAACGATATAAGCTGTTTTCCCGGGAAAAATCTAGTTCCTGAGAAAAAAGCTTAAAACGCGGACCGAGAGAGCCCGGGTTCGATTCCCCGCTCGGTAGAAGTTATTTTTATGATAAATTTTAATGAAATGCACAATAATAATTAAATTTACATACGAAAACTAATTAATGGAAAACACTGGGCTAAATAATTATGAACTCGTATATGAGAAAGTTTGTCTGAGTTGTCTCGGACCGTTTTCTTTTGAAAAATTCTGAAAAAAAAGAAAATTAATAAATAAATAAATAAAAATAAATAATTAAAAAAATATTGTGGTGACAATATGTTGTGTTACTTTCTACCAACCTCTCTAGTCATATAATTATAAATAATTTAGTAATAAGTATATAATATATGATATAACCTCCATTTCCTTAAATAATTGCTTCAGAATAACGTTAGAAACTTACATTGTCCGCTTGTTTAGCTTCTTCTATGTAATGTGTTGTGATAATTACTGTTTTACTTTCTGCTTTCGCCATGAAAATTAATTTCTCCCATATACTGTAAATAAACAATAATTCAGTAATTAATTAGTTCAGTTAAAAATAAAAAAAAACAAGGTTCATTTCTATAGTTATTCATAGTGGATATTGTTTATATAACAATAAATTAAAACTGAATTTATGAGCAATTAAAAATTTAAATTACAAGTAAATAAATTATAAATAAGATAAATAAATTACGAAGATACATTTTTATTTATTATATCTGCAATAATACAAATTAATTCAAAATTAGCTTTGTAGAACATTTTATTAAAAAAATTATTTTTAGTTAATACTGCGCTTTTCTCAAAGAATTTAAATATTATTAATCTATAACTAATAAATTAATTAATTAATGAATTTACCTAGAACTAAGTAAAGGATCTACTCCAACTGTAGGCTCGTCGAGTACCATCAACTCTGGATTATGAACTAAGCTAAGGCAAAGAGACACTCGCCTTTGCTGACCGCCACTGAAAAACATGAACAATAGAAATTAAAACAAATTTAATTATTCAATTAACGAATTTCATTAATTATAATTAAATTATTAATTTAACAAAGAGCAATTCGAGGTAGGGTACACACTTATATCAATCTGGCACACTATATATATATACACACACACAACGGATTAACCTATATAAACAAAGTTATATAAACACACTTATATAAACCTGTTTTCTTTTAAGGAGACTGTATCATACTTTTAAACCAGTTTATTTTAGGCGGGAAACTGGACCAGCAATACACGACTTTTGTGCGGTTTTGTATTTGACGATTTATGTATATGTACAAGAATTGTGATTCATGTACACCTCAACAATGATAACTCGACCGAGCAAAGTTAATTACATGGAAAGCCACGTCCACACCGGACGCGCATTCGCAAACAGGGTTTGCAGACAACTGCAAACACGACGTCCACACCGGACGCGCATTCGCAAACGGGGTTTGCAAACAACTGCAAACACGACGTCCACACCGGACGCGCATTCGCAAACAGGGTTTGCAAACACGACGTCCACACCGGCCGCGCATTCGCAAACAGGGTTTGCAAACAACTGCAAACACGACGTCCACACCGGACGCGCATTCGCAAACAGGGTTTGCAAACAACTGCAAACACGACGTCCACACCGGCCGCGCATTCTTGACAAACAGATGTTTGCAAACGTTTGTCCTTGTTCCCAGTTATTTTTCATTATTTTCTTGTACACTACATCATCAAGTACTAAATAAAACTATATTGCACTTGCATTAACTTTGTAATATGGTTCTATCAAAACGCGGTATAAGCGCCGGCTTATTTATTATCATTGGTGAGTTAGTTAAAAATGGCAATAGTAAAAGGTGACAAAGAGTCTGGATGTCAAAAAAAAATTCTCCTCGATCATCCCTGATTTTAGATAATAATTTCAACAAAAATACAACGCCAAAACATATAGAAATTTTATACAAATAGAAATCTGCTCTTTTGGTGGAAAAAATATAAATATCAATGTAATCGGCCCTATAGGCCTGTGCCTTAAGTAATAAGCTTGGAAGCAATATAATTATTTTGTGGTGGACCTGGAATAGCCTTGCTCCCTTAACCTGGGTTATGCTTAGTTTACATTTTATTTATATTTAGTTTGTTCTGTTTTCTTATTGACTCAGTCGTTCGTGTCAACCCAAAAAGAAATATAATTCTTAATTTATCGACAGTTTAATTTGTTTCTAATTTATCATTATTTGTTTATATATATTTGGGTGTACCCTATAACGGACACCCATAATTTTAAAAAATAGTAAGACGCATTTTTGGACTTTTATGTCTAATCCGGTTTTTAATATTGGATTTACATAAACTCATCTCTAGTTTCAATCACTATTTATTATTTAGTACATATTATTAATTATAGTTATTTGATGCTATAGTCATAAATAATACGAATGAAAAAAAATATACATTTCCCAGGTTTCCAAGTCAAACCACAGGCTGTTTGCGAATGCTCAAGGAGTTTGCTCAAAAAGCGTCCACACCAAACGCGCACAAACAGCAAACATCCGTTGATGTACCGACTCTACCCGGAGCACCCGCGAACACAAACAAGCATTCGTTCGTGCGCGCGGTGCCGTCCACACCGGCCGCGCATCCCTGTCTGCAAACGTTTGCAGACAGGGATGCGCGTTCGGTGTGGACGCGGCTTAATAAAGATGCATACGAACACAAACCGAAATAGATGGACGCAACTGCCTCACTCCTCATCTTGAGTGATCATATTAATGCTTTACTTTTTTTAACCTAATTCAAACCCGTAGTTTGTAGCTATTACAATACTTTCCTAATATACGAATGTAATAAAGTAAAGTGGGGGGGGGGGACAAATTATTTCAATTCCCCGGAAAAGTGTAGTTTATAATAATAATAATAATAATAATCTTTATTTCCGTTATTTTACAATTTCTCAAAAATAAAAAAGATAAGATATTGAATTAAAATAAACACATCTTTCAGTATTCAGCGTGGTCACCTTGTACTGGTAGAACATTTTTGAATATATAGATTAAATTATTTTAATTTAAATCAAATTATAATTACTATTGACAACGGGAGACAGACAGAGAAAAATAAACTTCAGAACCGGGATTCGAACCACGGGCCTCCTTTATTTCCAGTAAAGACGCTCTAGCCAACTAAGCTATACTGAAGAATAATTTCCTCTTTCGATAACGATATACCTCCCAATTAGCTTTCAAATTTTTATTCGGTTTACCACCCTTTCAATATGTATTTTCAAGTTTAATTTAAATCAAATTATAATTATTACTAGGCATCGCGTGGCTCTTTCATTGAAGCGAGCGTATAGTAATAAATATGTATTGAATATTGAAAAAAAAGATTATTGTGAATCATGATGAGTTGATAGATAATGGGTCTGGTAGTAGTGCAGCGGCTAGTAGTAAGGGAACCACCCCGCATTCTTACTATTCCACTAACCACACATCTCTATTTCAATATTTATAATTTGTATCTCTTTGCTACAAACAAACGACTGCATGTATCAAATTGAAATTTTGTATGCCTGTTTCAATTGTGCATCAGATGGTGTCTATGAAGTTTTATTAAAATCGTTACGTTAGAACGTAAGATATCGGTAAAAAGGTTGTTTTCTCTATTTTAAACGTTTAGGCCCCCTTTAATAGTTTTAGCGATCTTTATTAATTCATAGCGGTGTCGCTGTTGGTTTTACTAAAAAATGTTATTTGAAAAAAATGTTCGTCTTATCGAATAGATGATGATAGAATCTTTTCCCGTCCTGAAATTCCAATTTAATTTTTGAACCTCTCGTTTACGCCAGCGTTGCGCGCGAACTCTTGGACGGATCACGCTGTCCAACGAACTTAGCCTGAGTATTAGTAAGAGGATCATGTATACCAAATTTCAACTAAATCGGTCAATTTTTACTCAAGTTATCGTCACACGCGTGAACGTTACTGACAGACAGACAGACAGACAGACAGACAGACAGACAGACAGACAGACAGACAGACAGACAGACAGACACGGAGCATATTTCGTTGAATGTAGGAAGCTCGCTACGCTCGCTTCAATTAACTACGGGAAACAGACAGTGAAAAATACACTCCAGCGCCGGGATTTGAACCACGGGCCTCTATATTTCCAGTATAGCGCTCTTCCATCTAAGCTACGCAGGAGAATGATTTTTCACTACTGTAATCGATAACTAGTCCCGAATCCAAGCTTTCAATATTCATATACATTTAGACAGTCAATATTTATGACATTAGAACTAAACCAAGAATTAACGCTTATAATTATAAAGTACTCAATTAGTAATTGAAAGCTTGGATTCGGGACTAGTTATCGATTACGGTAGTGAAAAATCATTCTCCTGCGTAGCTTAGATGGAAGAGCGCTATACTGGAAATATAGAGGCCCGTGGTTCAAATCCCGGCGCTGGAGTGTATTTTTCACTGTCTGTTTCCCGTAGTTATAATTTGTTAGTTATATTATAATTTGATTTAAATTAAAATTTAACTTTCCGTAGTATGAAAACTACCAAAAACTTAAAAATTGAATTTCAAATTTAAGTTGGAATCTATCATTACTCCCAGGTATTTAATGATGTAATATACTTGTATATAAAGCCCTTTAGCAGACTGCGCGTGAGCAACTCCCCTCCATATGCTGTTGCACTAAGGATGATTATTATTAGATAATATATTTAATATTTATGAGAAAGTTTTTTCTGAATCATCATGTTTTTTTGTTGTCCAAATTAATATTCAAGGATATTTTTGTTTTGTTTCTACAACTATAATTGCTTATTTATGCAAACAAAATTATAATATAGTTTCTCAAGATTTAAATGCTAGTTAAACCAGTTTAACTGACAATTTATAAATAAAAATATATTCAAATTTAAATCTACAAAACTAGAAACATTAATATGGTTCGCTGGACAAATTTTAATAAGAAATTAGAGAATTATTTATTTTTAATGTATATTTATTAAATTATTGATAAACAAAATGCGATTCATTTCATGTATAATTTTAATATTTTTTATGTTATTGTTTTTATGTTGTTGTTTTATTTTTTTTGTTGTTGTTTCTATTATTTTCCTTTAATTTTTTATGCATTATATATAAGCACTTAACGTCTGTTTGCTATGTTTTTGTTTTGTAAACTACGCTCTACTTTGAACATAATTATCTTACACTCACTATATTTTCAAATTTATTTAAAAAATACATTTTATGTAAAATAAAATGATGTAGATAGATGCTGAGCTAATTTTTCAAAACGTAGCAACACACATTATAGCAGTGACATATCTACTAATATATACTTTTGTTGATATTTGTATGTTCCCAATTATTGGATAATTTTTAATAAAGAAACAATTTTATATTAAATTTTGTAATTAGTATTTAATATCTAATTGTGCAACCAGTGCGCAAAGTGGCACTTTGCTGGACTCGAGAAAAATATTTACGCACGAGTCGCAGGCGAGGGAGGAAAGGTTTCTCGAATAGTGTTTAAATCATGTAGTTAGTTAAAAAATAATCATTATTTGTCATTGTTATTATTATTATAATTTTGATTATTTAATCTTTGTTTAGATGTAAGTTCTTTATGCTTGTAAGTTGGAACACTGGAGTGCGGTAAAGTAAAATGAGTGAGGTAAAGTAGTAAGTGCAGGAATCTGCTACTATTTTGAGTGCGATAACAACTTAGGAACTTGAAGGAAAATGAACATTAAAACATTTTATCTACGATTGATACGATATATAAACATTATATCTTTGTTTAGATGCATAGAAAGTGATTATTTACGTACTTGTATTCATTGCGCATGCGCGTCTCATAGTTCTAAATAATTCCTCTTCTTTACCTCGCTAGCGCGGTAAAGAAGAGGAATTCTTCAGCTTTACGCACGATTAGCGAGTTTGTTTACACTTAACAAAACTAATTTGCAGTTCTTTTATTAAAATAACTGTTTATATCGAGTTTTTAGTGAAAAGCAATGAGTGAATCAAGTGACTTTGACGAAAATGTGGAGAATAATACTCCTCCAGAAATAATTAATTATGCAAAAAATACAACTCAAGAATTAATGCCATCTTTATCAAGAGAGAGTTTATTACAGCAAGTTTATTTTTTTCTGTATTTATAATTTAAATCTAACAATCGTAGATAAAGTACGGTACGCAACTTGTGCGAAAACGCCATTTTGCATTTTTGCTACTTTCCGCACTCGCCGCGTAATGTACTATTGTAGTCATATAATAACTGCTGAAACTAATGTTTAACCAAAGTCAAAAAAGAAAAATATCCTACTACAGCTTTTTTTTTTTTTTTTTTTTTTTTTTAAAAATACCACTTCCAAATTTAAGGCAATTGGTCTCTATAGAAATTAATGAGGCACTAAGAATAAATTAGATTAACGTAAAGAATGGAATGTGGAATTAGACTTTGTAAAGAAATGGAGTTAATATTATTTGTGACATTGAAAGCAAGATACCGGCTAATTAATTTCACCATTTCCATAATTGGACAATTTGTGATAACAGTTTTATCAATACGTGACCCGCTTTGCATTTGTGAATTGCGTTAACTTAAAAATGATGAAATATCAGTGAAAAAATTATTTCATTTCACTAATCAGACCTGAATTCAATAAACCAACTTGAACATAAATGATAATTGTTATTTGGTTACCTAATTTGATAATAATCAAGTAAAGTTAGATAGTAATGTAAACAATAGATATTATTGTTTATTAAGTTACTTAGTATGATACTTAGAATAATGTAGAATGTTTAACATAATTTTATTATCTGACATGAAAAAGAATATGTTAGTAACAAAATCGGTCCGAGACAACTCAGACAAACTTTCTCATCTACGAGTTCATATTTACTTAACCCAGTGTTTTCCATTTATTTATTAGCTTTCATATGTAAATTTAATTATTATTGAATATTTCATCAAAATCTATCATAAAAATAACTTCTCCCGGGCGGAGAATCGAACCCGGGCTCTCTCCGTCCACGTTTTAAGCTATTTTCTCAGGAACTAGATTTTTTCCCGGGAAAACGGCTTATATCGTTAGATTCGAATTTAAGTGGATTATATTTAAGAATTTTTTAATAAAAATCGTCGGAACCGTTTTCGAGAAATATTTTTTTCACGTTTTTTCAGAGTTTTTGTGAGGTAGCACCAGCACCCCCAAATTTAAAGCTAAAATTCATTTCTCGATTTCGCCTCGGGGTATGATTTTTCTGAACATGTATGCCAAATTTCGTCAAAATCGGCCTAGTAGTTTAGGCTCCAGGCCTCTGCACAGACCACTTTTTTGGACTCAGGGGACCTCAAAACGTGCAAATCTATCCTCAAAATCGAATTTTCGTGCCAATACAATACTTTCTCTTTATATGAGAAAGTAAAAATATGTATTTTCCTAGAATAATTAACTTTGGAACTATTAGTTATTCGAATTCAGAGGATTTAAGCAGGCCCTACACTATCAATACACTTGATCAAAACAGCGCGTCAAGCTGATTGACACGAGCTTCAAGGAACCTTGGGGCGAATCAAGCATACCATCAATCTTTTCATCAACACTAATGAGTGAACTGCTCCTCCTGGACTGAAGTGAATCAGTTTAGATACCATGGTTTCGAATCAGGATTTGGGGTTTCACACCTTGACAGTTGTTACTCTCAAGCGGAAATAAAAGTTCCAGTGGAAACGACGTTGGTCGAAGGAGTGGAACTTTCTACAACTCGGGACAATGCCGATATAAATCAATGAAGAGGCTAATAAATTCTCGATCGGCATTATTATCTACGATGTCCGAACCTTCGGAAGCGAGCGGACGGCCCTCCACCGCTGGTGTCGAGTCTAGACCAATATTGATCGAGCATTCCGACAGTCACGAGCAGGTTTACTGACGGAATGCTCGATCAAAATTGTTCTAGACTATCAAGAGCTCCGTCAAGCCGCTTGACTCATTCAAACTTTCCATCAATCACCTCAAGGCTTGATTCAAGCGTCAAACGGGTTCCTCGACTATCAATCACGCTTGACGAGCTGTGAACACCCTGTGTGTAGGTAGGGCCTGCTTTATTTAAGTTCTGCAGTTATTTGATACAAATCATATAGCAACGTTTGCTTCTGGACTTACCGGAGGTAACAGGAAACAGATGGGGTATATGAAACTCGGGACTTCAAAGCAAATCCCTCTGTCTCTCTCCTCTGTCCAATATACCTCTCTGTATATTGGATTTTATGTTATCAAAAGCTTAATATTAAAAATAGAAATGGAGATTAATGAAGCCAATTTGGACTGCAGGAGCTGGAGGAAGATGGCACACGAGATATACACTCTCTTTACACTCTGTGCTCGAAAACCAATTAGATATTTTTGCTTCCGGGCTTACTGAAGACAACGGAAGCTATGATCGTTCTGAAGAACGAAAATATTTTATTGTCTCCGATTTAAAAAAATCCCAAGATAGAAATCCGTTTCACACATCAGGGAACATTTTTGGTTCCGTGTCTGTCTGTCGATCTGTCTGTCTGTCTGTCGGTCTGTCTGTCTGTCTGTCGGTCTGTCACTCAATTTTGCGAACCAACATATCTTTAAAACTAAAACACGTCCGATTTTAATGAACTATATATGGTAGGTCATAATTAGCTCATTGTGTGTCCATCCATATAATTTTCAACCTTCTTCGCTCATTTGTTCCCACATGCGCATAAACATACATTTATGTACACCTATTGCTTTAAAAGTACTTATCTGATTTGTATGAAACTTTTATAGCTTATCGAAAGTAACACGCAGATAGCCCCAGATTAATTTGAACTGTCTGCGCTCTTTAACTTTTGCTAAATTCATATTTTCGTTGATAATAAAAATGATCTTAAAATCATAAAATCCCTTTTACAAAACATAACACCTAATTAAAATCTGATCCAAGTTAAAAAATAGTCGGTCAATTTCTCACACGAGTGGAAATATAAAAAAATGGATTTGATTCGATTCTCACTGAAGTCACACTTATTTTTAAGCATTATTAAATTTACGTAAGATGGTTGAAATTAATGTTGGACCATCTGTGAGCTACTTTCATGAAACATTAAAATTTTTGTTCAAAATCAGGAGAGTTCTTTTAAATATAGGTGAAAATAGAAAAAAGTTTGCCTACCAATTAAACCTGTCACCAAATTATGACCATCATCCAAATTTCATTAAAATTGGTTGAATGGTTTTTAAGATATGGTGGCGTCCAGCAGTGAGATAACGAATAGACAGACACGAGACCAAAAATGTTCCATTATATCTGAACGGATTTCAGTTTAGGAATTTTTGAATTCTAAAAAATGAATGAATACATAAAAAGAAAAAAAAAAAAAAAAAAAAAAAAAAAATGTGTTAGACTCTCACGCATTAAAAGTGAAACTTAAGTTCTAGAAATAATTTCTCCGCTTATATACTATGTTCATTGAAATCAAGATTTGTATGTTCCAAGATAAACAAAACAAAACAAAAAAAAAAAGTTATTTCTTAGATTTAAATTATAATGAAATAGCACAATAACACTTATTTAAGTAATGCATATTATATAAATAATTTATTAAATACGCAACAAACATATTTATAAACAAGAGTTTACAATGCCACAGCGGTCAGATAACTTCTCAAACAAACATAATTTCAATTAATAAAATGTTAGCGAATAATGAAGAAATAACATGAAAACATTGATATTTATATTAATTATAAAAATGTATATAATAATACGCTTATATACCAATTCTGTGTGTTGGTTAAATCATCTACTACCGTGGTATAGTGGTTAGTGATTAGTGATTACAAATTCAGACGTCGATGGTTCGAAACTCATCTAGCTGAAAGATTTTTTACAGTTAAATCAACTGCCAACTTAGACCGGCTGTTGATATAATATTTCTCACTTGATCGAGTCTCAAAACTACAACTTGACTTGAAAAATGTTTCACTTGGATTAGTCTCGAAACGCGAACTTTGTTTCATGATGTCGTTTCATCCAGTCCAATTTAACTCTACCACGGCTAAATAAGTTTCACTTTTAAAATTTTGTTCATCAGAATGATTGACGATGCTTTCGTTACCTTCGGATAGCTCGGAAAAAATATGTATGAGAATATTAATAATTTAGCTGTAGAAAAGTTTAAATATTTGTTTTAGTTACCTGAGTGTATGGATGAAGCGGCCCTTATCAGGAAGCATTAAGAAGGTAAGTAGTTCTTTGGCTCTCTTATCTATTTCTTGAAATGTCATCCCATACAGACAACCGTAGTAATTTAATATTTCTATTATTGTAAATTCCTGATACAGTGATAAATCCTGAAACAAAATTGCAATTGAGTCAATAAATCAATAAAAAAAAAAAAAAAAATCGGGTACGGGGTACCTCGGAAATTTTCCTCACCTAAGCAGCATTGGGCGTGGTCAGTGCTTGGATAGGTGACCGTTTTGAACAAACTGATTTTTTATTATAATTTTTCAAAAAAATGTTTATACATTATTTTTATTTCATTTATTTAATTATTTGAATTTCGGCGGTAGTGTGACAGATGTAAACAAACTTTAAAGTATTGCACTAATTAATAATTATGTTCGTTATAACTTTCAAAATAATTAATGGAATTTCATCGTTTTTTTTTTTTTATATATATGTTACCTATTTTTTACCGGTTCTAATGATATGCTATATGTCAAATACGTATTTATGATTTCGGTATTATTAACAATCAAAGATTTAAAAATTAAAAAATCGATATCTTCAAAATGGTAGCCAATATCAAAATTTAATTCAGTGGACTTGTTTGTCATACAGAGAGGCACACACTAATTATTTTTTTAACATTCGTGCCAAATTTCAAGTCAATCGGCCTACATTTCGATTTTTTAAAATTTTGGCTGACTATAAGATAACACACATACGCGTGTGGCGTCATGCTGAAAACCACTCATATATTTATATATATATATTATATCTTATATTAAATATAAGATTTATGTTATTTAGTTTGGTGAGAGTAAATCTTATATTAAGTATAACTTAAAATAGTTTTTATAAGCAGGATACTTATTTATAAATAAACAAGCATTTCAGATTCACCTGATTGAAACCATCAATACAATTTAGGTAATTCTGTTTAATGAATCTAGACTACATATATTTAAATAATTGCTTTAATAGTTCAGTTACCAAATCTCACTCTTTTTAATTAATGTTGCTTTTTGTATTTCCGTTATTGTGTGTGTTTTAATTGTTAAATAGAAACTTTTTATAGTAATAATTTTGCTTCCTCTGTGTGGAAGAGTAGTTTTAGTTGTTTATTTTATTAACTGTTGACAAATTTTTCTTAAAAATGCTTTAAACTCTAGTTTATGTATTAACTACACTAGATGTTAAAAAGGTAATTATAAAAAATGTTCAGCTAAATTACGTTTTATTTTTGATAACATAGAGATTGTTAAAAATTTTCATACATTAGGGAGGGAATTTAGTATTCCTCCCAACTCACATTATTGGAAGATAGTTTAATAATTGTAACTGACAAATTGTTCTTAAATTACTTTTCCTACTATAGGCGAGGAAAAGGAAAAAGTACTTAGTAGAGAAAATTAGGATTGTCAGTGGCGAACTTACAATTTTAAATTGATAATGTTTATTTGTTAACTTCTTTTGCGACGCGACGCCGCGAGCCATACGTTGGAGAACCTTGCTTATGCTTACAATTTATAGCCATAATAGTAAACAATAGTTATTAGTAACTAGTTATTAGTTAACTAATATAGTTATTAGTTATTAACGTGTTGTTATATGCAACATTGTAAAAACTTTATAGTATATTTATAGCATTATTCTAAACTATCTTTATAATTGAAATCATAAATTATATACGTATTTCTTCTTTTCTCTTTATGAAAATTGATGGTTTGTCATGTTAACCTTTTCTCTATCTGGATGCAAAATATAAGTTGTAATATAGAATTAAAAACTTGATATCGAAGGTCAGGAGTCAGAGAATTTACTACGTAATTTGATATTGTGAAACTGCAGTTTTTATGTATAATTCTTCTATTAGACTTATCTTAATTGCAATATTTTCTAGACTGATATACTAAACGTACAGACACACACTGGATCCTTCAAACAATTATCGATAAAGGCGCAATAGGCTAGTTTTATTCACTTAGCTAACTAACTCAGTGGCGCCTTGGCATGCCAAAGGGCATATTATATCTACAGGGGGGGGGGGGGGGGGGGGGGGAATCGCACTTTCTTGAACACTTATAGCTCAGCTTCTGTAATAGATAGAGCAATGGGGTTTGCAGGGTCTGAAAACTACATTCTTCTAATTTCAATTTCATATCTATAACTATTATATCTATAGCTATTAAGTGAAAGCTATGCAATGCCTGTTTGAATTAGGGTCTTAAATAAAGTTGTGGTCCGGGTAATTTTTGATAAAATAAACGTATTTAAAAAATAAATATTTTCAAAATTACAAAAAAGAAAAACGAATGCATATTTTACAGATTTACTTGTTGTATGGTTCAATATGTCCTCCCAGTTCATTCACAACAGCCTGCACTCTCCTTCTCCAGTGGGGTATGGCCCCAGAAATAGTTGATTGACGCATATCACCCCAGGCACGCAGAATTCTCTTTCGAAGTTCATCAACGTACTTAATTCTGCCTCCCACGTACACTCTTTGTTCTTACCAACTCCAGATAGAGTAATCAATTGGATTTAGTTCTGGACTGTTAGGGGGCCACTCGTCAGGGTGAATGAAGTCTGGGCAATTCTCTTGCAAGTATTGAATTGTATGCAAGGAGCGATGGGACGGGGCACAATCTTGCATAAACGTGTAATTTGGCATTTGATCTTCAATTTCAGGCAACATTGTAGTTAACACATCTTCAATGTTTGTTATAACACTGAGGGACTCCTCCCACTTACCTACAAAGAACCCCCCCCCTCCCTCCTCCATTTGATCATTTATTCTATCAAAACTATAATACCAGACAACCATTACTACCCGGTCAACAACTTTTTTACGACCCTAATTCAAACCGTGATTGCGTGGCTTTCACCCAATAGTTTAAGTTATAGATATGAAATTTAAAGTAGAAGAATGTAGTTTTCAGACCCCGCAAACCCCATATCTCTATCTATTACAGAAGCTAAGCTATAAGTGTTTTAAAAAAGTGCGCTTTTTTTGCCCACCCTGTATATATGTAATGGATGGGTTAGTCGTTCCATCAGTGGTAATCCTGGCTATTGACATAAGCAACCAGTTAGTAGTAACTTTACACAAGCAGCTACCTATTTATATAGCAATGGTAAAGCACCTTGCTGGAGTCGTTATCGAACCCAGAACCTCTTGCGTGACATGCGAACACGATAACAATATGCCACCGAGGACCCCTAGATTTATTCACAATTGGGCAATTGGGTGAGTATCCTTATTGTTGATCAAACAAATTTACCGTCTTACAGCAAATTCTAACTCGGAAACATGCATCATGAGGGATGTATCAGACCAAATTTAGATGGTATTTTCGAAGTCACATGTATTTTCAGTGACCAGCAAGGTGACCATCGAATCAACTGTCTACATGAGATTTCTAAATATTAATTTTGATGCACAGGGGTACGGGGTACAAATTTAACGAACGCCCTTCATCATGCATATCATTGAAATGCTTTTTATGAGTACAGTAATTTAAGATTAAGATTAAGATTTGTATAAAAGAAATACCCTCATACAGACACTCTTCATTTTATATGATGTATTAGAGATATTTATCCTGTATTTTCCATTTTACAAATGGAAAATATCCCCTCCTATATGAAAATATGACAAAAATATACATAACAACAATTACTGTTCTCTTAAAAAGTTTTTCAACGATAATGAAAGGTCTTCATTTCTTTGACATTTGTACCCCATAACCCCGTGTACCAACATTAAAATTTCGAAATCTCATGTAGACAGTAACCTTCCTCTTGCTTCGAAGGTCAAGTGTACAAATTTTTGTCCATCGGAATAAAACTGTGGATTGTATGTGGAGTTGTACATACATACAGACAGACGCTCTTCTTTATAATGTATAGATTATTATTAAAGCAAAATATACTGACTGAATAACCACTCTATCTCTGGAAAAATGGACCTAACTAACTAACTCCGTGGCTGAACAGCCCGTGTAAGTGTGTCATTCCATCTGCGAATAAATCTAATAATTGGCATTCGCAACCGATGGAATCACTGGACCTATGTCCCTGAATTTTATTAGATAGGTTCTTCTTAGACCAAGGGTTCCCAAAGTTTTTTTTACCAAGCCCACAGTCAAGAATAGATCTCCCCCCCCCCCCCCCCACCTACACAATTTTATGAGATAATGAAAAAAATAAAATAAACCATTATTACATTGAATAACCATTCATTTATTTGTATTACTATTGTTTTATAACATTACAATTATAAGTTAATCTTATTACAGATGATCTTATGGCATCTTATGGGATGGATGAGCTTGTATTTTTTTTACAAGATTCCCTATTCTTGGATGAGTATTAGAAAGTGCACAACGAAAATCAAGCACAGCAACATCAAGTTGCCACGATACTTTGTTTTTATTGCAACAAGTCCTGAAAAATCTTTTTTTGCACAAATAAGTGCTTGAAAAAGGTAAATACAATCGAAGTGCTTGTTGTGATATACTGGGGTACACTTTGTAATACTTAACCCAAAACGATGATTTTTCCAATTTATCAAAATCGCCAGCAGAACCTTTTTTTATTTCTAAAGCTTGTTCTTGGAGTGTTTCGGGCAGGGAATCTATGTTGATACTGAAAGGATCCATTGTTAATTTGTAAATGTTGTCATTACATGTGTTAGTAAAGTATCTGTTGAATTCGTCAGTGAGGTTTCTCCAACTGGTTTGATATTTGGATTTTTATATAATCGCATTAGACGTACGAACGGCAAAGCTATCTCGATCTCGACGCCCCACGCCCCCCTTGACTTGTCTTCACGCCTCCCTTAGGGGGCGCGCCCCCCACTTTGGAAACCAATGTCTTAGACCCTAGGTCTAGGTGCTAAGAAATACTATCCACCATTTTGGTAAAATAATTGTAATGTTTCTTGACAGTAGTTTATAAACCCATCAAATTAAAAAATAACATACACACTTCTTTAAGGCTTTCACACCGAAGTAGCAAGTCGCAGGTTGCATGCGTTCTAGTTGTAGGATGCTAGCAACTTAAACACCGGCAAGTGCGACGTGCATCCTGACAGCAAGTGGCATATGCGACTCCACCACATGCCGGTTATGGTGAGAACCAGCCGGAGGTCTAATCGCACTTGCCACTTGCTTTCAGGATGCACGTCGCACTTGCATCTTCGGTGTGTAGGCTCTCGTTAAATTCCCTCAACTCCTTAGATAGTCCTGTGTTTAAGTTGCTAGCATCCTACTACTAGGACGGTGTGAAAGCCACCAAAAATGCACATGAATCCAGCTAGTTATATAATATTATAAATATATTTACCTGAGGCATGTATCCGATCTTTTCACATTTTTTAACAGCTGTAGTTACATCTCCGTTGTCTAAAGTTAACTGGCCTATGATAATGTTGAGGAGTGTTGTTTTTCCACAACCACTCGGGCCTAGCAGAGCAAATCTGTAATCAAAATAAAAATTAAGTATTATAATAAAATAGTGACTTCTTCCAGACATCTAGGCGTTACTATCGTTCAAAAACAAGTAAGGTGCGCTTCACGTAAGTACGTAAGGAGATAATCGCCGGTTTCTGTACGATTAAGTTAAAAATTATTAAGTGTAAAATTTTAATAGTTGCATATTCATTTTCTTCACTTCAAGACCTTTAAATTGATGTATAACATGCCATGGTGACTAAAAGCTTTTTTTTAGTTACCCACCATATTGGCCGCCATCTTGAAAATATTAAGTGTGAAAACTCCAAAAAGTTTTTGGAGGCCAAATTTCATGTTCCTAGCTATAGTAGTTTATGAGTTGACACATGCCAATGGACAGACGCCAACGGACAGACACCAACGGACAGACACCAACGGACAGACAGACAGACTCTATTTTAAACGAGTAGGCCCGCTTTAATGTTTTTAGCGATCTTAAACGCTTCATTGCGTTGTCAGTATTGGTTTTACTAAAACAAAAAATAAACAAATTATAAAAGGTGTTTGTCTCATTGAATAGATAAAGTTAGAATTTTTTTCCGTCCTAATTTTTCATATGGAGCTTACTTTTACGCGAGCGTTGCGAGAAAACGCTTGGGCGGATTACGTTGTCCAACAAACTCGTCCTGGGCATTGGTAAAATGAACATGTATAACAATTTTCCTCTAAATCGGTCAACTTTTACTCAAGTTTTCTTCATCGGTAGATTTCATGACGGTCGGATTTGTGACAGTCGTTTTTTTCGGATTCACTTCCGGGCTGTAATCGTGCCGTAAGCAACTACGTTCCAATATCGAAACAAATATGTTAATCTATATGCTATAAAGCTGTTACAAATAAACCGACTGACATTAATGTTTACCCACTTCCAGTAGAGCTAGAAATTTGGTACACTTGTATAGATTTTGCTGTGTTATCAATATACAATTGTGGTGACAATATTGTTATGTTACTTTCTTTACCAACCTCTCTAGTTCTAGTCATAACATACCACAATTGTTCAAAAGCCCACTACAGAATTTTGCATAATCCTGTCCCTCCGGTGATTAGAGGAGGCTAAATATTGGTTAAAACGAAGTTAAACTGACTATTAAAGCCCCTAATATACATCTAATAGTTCAACTAATTTGTTTAATAATAATTTAGACCCATTCTAAAATCTTAAAGCTTGTAAAAAAATGTTAACAGCTGTTTTCAATTTTTTCAAATAGAATAACAATATTTTAATAGATATTTAAACAGACTAAATAGGACTTCGAATAATGTTACAAATGGACTACAAATGAGTATCCACTATTATAAATCACTCTTGGTAATTTCTATTTTCTTCACATGAACTCAATGTTATTATTTTAATTATCTTTAGCTAACATGTTATCTATGACGTACATAATACTAATAATAAAATGATAATTCAATTAAATATATAATTGGAACTAATATAAATGATAATAGTTGAAAACAAAACAAAACAACAATAATAATAAAAAACATTAAAAAAGTTTTATTTTATTTAAATTTATTCCTGAATGTCATTTGTTTTAAAGTTTTATTCATCTTTCTTTATATAACATTTCCTTTATTGTTATTCCTTGTTATTTATGTAGTTTAATTTCCTTATTTATCCTTTTCCTTGGTTTGTTTTACATATAGGAAGTTTAGCTCTATACAACACGTAACAAGTGCCATTCCATAAAACCCGTATAATTTATTTACTTCATAACAACCCACTACCAACATAACAAAATAAATATGTCGGTCTATCAGAGATAAGGTTCACAACTTATATAAATAAAATGTCTACTTTATTAATCAGCTGTTCAACACGTAGTCCACTACCAATTAAAGAAAAATACACTATGAAATAAACCAACACAAAAAATACCAACTAAATAAATTCACAATTTTTAATTATAAGTATAGGATCTAGATGGATGTTGAGGTGTAGAAATGTTTATCTACGATTGATACGAAATATAAAAATTATATCTCAGTTTAGATGCGTAGAAAGTGATTCTTTTCGTAGCTGTATTCATTGCGCATGCGTGTTTTATAATTTTTCACCTTATCGCGTGATTAGCGTGTTTGTTTACGTTTAATAAATATATTTAATATTTCCAAAGCAGCGTTTGGACTCTGCCATCAGTATGGAGCTTACCCTTCTGTTTAGTTTAGATAAAATTGTCTATCTTTATTTAATTAAGTTATTATATTTATTTGAAGACCTCCAAATCAAAACAAACTTTTATTTTATTAGAATAAATGTAGTTGGCTTGGCAATGATTTATATTCTTTTCATAGCTGTATTCATTGCGCATGCGAGTTCATAATTCTTCTTTTTCCCGCCCTATTTAATTTCTCAACAATCATTTTTAATTAATGATAGTAAATATAAAATTAATCTAAAGAATATAACATTAAATATAAGTTTATTGTATTTTATTATATAAATTTATTAATCAAATTACAAAATTAAAGGTAGTTTTAGCTATTTATTAAATAACTAAATACTCTTGGCTATTATCTATAGTAGACTTTAAATTAAAATTGAATTGAAGCTTATTTTTAAAGTATACTAAGCAATTTGTCAAAATTAGTAGTTGTCAAAGAAGCAGTGTGACCTCATATAAGTGGCCCACGAGTTTTTTTTTTTTTTTTAAAAAAAGTTCTGCTTCTATTACTTCTATAAAACTTGTTATAGAACTCTAAACTTAACTGCAGGCTGACTGACCCACAGAAAGTGAGGAGAGCCGGTTCGAAAACCGGCATCCATGAAGTTTTTTCTTGAAGTAATACAGGACAGTTGCTGACAAGGTGAGGAGTTTCACTCTCTTTCTAAGACAGCCGACACAACCAACAAGGCTTTCATGCCTGTCAAAAAATGACAAAACGGCTTTAAAGTAACAATATTAATAAAAGTATTTCAATGTTTCGAACACTTCTCGAAAGAATTTATGGAATGAATTATGTTTAGTGTTACAAAGATTAGAGTCAGCAAACCAAATTTGTTTCTTTAAAGATACTTTTTAAAATTCACCTGGAGAGTAGATAATATATTATAATTTGTAATAATTTATTTTTTTCGGCACTTTTTTACTGAAGCACCCCCTTGGTTCTATACAATAGTCTGCCCTACAAAAGTCTCAAAGATTTGTGTGTTTGTATCCCCAAGACATTGAGACTCCTGGGGCAGTTTTATATTTAATATTCCTTTATCTTAATACTTGATTAGACTAAGGGATGTGATCACAATTATGTACACAAGGTAATGTACAATGTACCTTTGTCCCAAGGTACATTTGAATAAATATCCCTTCATCTTAAAAATAATTTAGACTAAGGAATATATGCTGCTCTGTAAATGTTCCTTTGTCTAAATATTTATTAACACAAAGGAATATAGGGGGGTGCTAAAGTAAAAGAGCACATTTTCTTCCGAGCTTAGCGAAGACAGTGGAAGAATTTCGATCATTCTGATGAACAAAAATGATTTATGTATCCAAATTCAAATGTCCTAGACAGAAATGCGTTTCACACATCAGGGAACATTTTTTGAGCTCATGTCTGTCTGTGATTTAACATTTCTGCGAACCAGTATATATATAAAAAAAACTACTCTTTTGATTTTAATGACATTTTTTTGTGGTACTTTAAAATTAGCCACAAAAGGTCCCATATTAATTTTAATTCTCTGCTCCAAATGCTCGCCTCTGAAATGCGCACCAACTTTATTTGCTTCCGAGCTTACCGAAGGTATCGGAAGCTATGTGATCGTTCTGAAGAACGAAACATTTTTAGGTCACCGATTTCGAAAATTCCAAGACAGAAATCCGTTTCAGACATCAGGGAACATTTTTGGTTCTGGTGTCTATCTGTCGATCTCAATTCTTGCGATCCAACATAATTTCTTAAAAACTACTCGTCCAATTTTATTGAAATTTGGATGGTAGGTTATAATTAGCCCATTGTTGGTCCCATATAAGTTTAAACAGCGAGGAAGCTATGTGCCACACTAATGTGCAGACTATTTTTATTAACACTTATTTAGTTTAAAGATCTTAATCTACTTTGGTGACATTTGGTTGGTTCATCGGAAGTAGTCCATACATAGCCCTATATTATTTTGAATCTTTTGCTCACATTTAGACGAAATTAAAAATATTTGTGACATCGCTAGAAATTGAAACCGGTCCAAGTAATTAATTATTTCACTATGTGAATTGGACGCGAAGAAGCTATGTGCGATACGAATTTACAGACTTTTTTATTGACAGAAATCACGTACGCCATAATCAAGGTCGTACAAAAATTTAAAAATAAATACTATATGGACTATAATGGATACACAAATAAGTATTATTTAAACATCAACAACAAGAACCGTTAACTTTTTAAAAAAAAATTATATATCAAATGCATTCATTAACCTTTGATTACTTACCGGTTTGTCTTCCTATATTTATATACTGCTTACTTTTATTTATATTTATATCATAATTTATATTATATTCTGGCAAACATTTGATCATATAATGTGAGATATATTATTATTTTAAATGTATACTTTCATTTATATTTTTACATCCCACTACTAGATCATTACTAGTCCAGTTATAATAGAATTAAAAATTATTTATTGATTAATTATTTATGTAATATAAAAAAAAGAAGTTGGCATTGGAAATTAAGTGCTGGGAAGCAAGTTACCGCCAGAACTCACAC
The DNA here is from genome assembly GCA_951217055.1 of Gerris lacustris. NCBI lineage: Eukaryota > Metazoa > Arthropoda > Insecta > Hemiptera > Gerridae > Gerris > Gerris lacustris. Next base: position 79,948,171 of record OX578279.1, read on the forward strand.
ATTCTACTAAACATCAACTCGAACCTTATTTTATTATTTTTTTTTTTAAAGAAAAAAAAAGCAAAATGAATATAAAAATCACATAGGAATTCCTCAAAAAAAACAAGTTCAGATACGAGTACACTTCCTTCCTTGACAGTATAAATAAAATATATTTATGTGCATGTTTGTAAATAGAAAATTTAAAAAAATGGATTATTTATACCAAAAACCTTAGTGAAGATTTTATTCATTCGAAATTTCCTTGAATGTGAAACACAAATATATTCACGTTATATATATATATATATATATATATATATATATATATATATATATATATATATATATATATATATATTAGACTTGCCAGTAAATATCACCTAAAAATATCTTGCAATGCTCTCACCTCCATATTTCATCCTGATATGTGCAAACTCTGTGGATTGAGTCCACAAGACTTGGTATACCACCTCTTGTTCATATGTCCAGTACTTTACAATATTCGAGAGAAATACATACCACAAGTTTACCAGATCGAATCCCCTATCCAAATATTAACATCTACTGACATTCCCAACTTAGATAAAATATACAAGTTCTTTTTAGCAATAGTTAATTTTAAAAGTTAAAAGAAAAAAAAAAAAAAATAGTATTAATAATAAATAAATAAATAAATAAGTAAATAAATAAATAATTAAATTAATAAAGAAAAATAATAATAATAATAAAAAAAAAATAATAATAACAATAGTAATAATAATAATAAGCATGTATTGTAATTATGTAAGCTATTATGTTGATATTTATTATTTATAGATTGATTAAAATATATTGCATGTTTTAGTTTGAAAAAAAGGTATTTTCTATTAAGATTTGCTATAAGCCAATCAATTATTACATGTGAATGATACCTTAAATTGTTATTTTAGATTTTTTGTGAGTGTTAATACTTTTTTACTTTGTGTATAATAATACTTTGTGATTGTTAATACTTTTTTCGTTTATTGTTTTTTGATTTTTTGTTAATTACTGTTATAGTTATCACCATCTTATAATTATAACATTCCATGTTAATTTAAGATAGTTATTTTCAAGTAGAACTCTGTACCTAAAATACTTATACTAGCTGTAATTATGCTCAACTCTCTGTATACATATATAATAAATACAGTTTCTAACTAAAAAAAAAACTATATATATATATATATACATACATACACACACAGTCACATAATTTTATATATATATATATATATATATATATATATATATATATATATATATATATATATATATATATATATATATATATATATATAAATACCTTGATCCTAATTTTATTTAAATGACCATGTGAACATTTAAATAGTTAATTTAATAAATTAGTGATAACCGTGAATTTAACAAATAAAAATGTAAAACGATCTAGACAGGATCGCCTATGATTTATATTCTTGTGAGAAATGTAAATAATTTATCTATTTTTGTTTATATTTACACTCTATAATATAAACTAATAATTTGCATTCTTAATAAACTAACACTTTGTTTAAACTCTTTTGGTTGTAATATAATAATAGATAAGATGTCTATATATTTAAAAAAAAGAAATTGATTCATCTTTCCTTAAAATTCAACCTATTAAATTATTATTTATATTATATTTTAATTTTTAGCCTTGGTCTATTTTTGACTATGTTTTATGTGAACTATGTGTGAATATATGTGTTATTTATGTGAACTAGATTTTATTTCAAGGTGTGATGCCTTATTTTTAGTTTAAATGATTTTATTTAAAATCTATTTTGGAATTGTCTATTTAAAAATCTGATATAATATAGTAAAACTTACTCATAGCAGTTAGTTAATATCAAAGAGCAAAATTAAACTATCCTGTTTTGCTGTCAAGAGAAAAAAATATTGGTCATAATCTAACTCTCATAGATAGACCTCTAAGCGAGGTCTATGTTTTAAGTCCAGACTTGACAGTTTTTTGTCTGTCTGTATGTGTGTTTGTTACTCAGACACAGCCAAACATGTTCGATTTTCTTCCAATTTGGCATGGATGTTCCTTGAAGTACTAAAAATCAATTTATATAGTTGTTTTTTTCAAATTTTGGTTTTTGTCAAAACTTTTTTGTTTTCCTTAAATCGATAATAATCATGTGAGTAATAGTAATAAGCAGAGACCTTCAAATGCCTTTTTGACATTGCGCCTTAATAAAAAGCCACATTTTGCCGATTTTCGGTAAAATGCCACACTTTGCCTTATTTTGGCCAAGTTCTGAGAAAAAAAATAGAAATATTCTAATATTCAAAGGGGTTCGTTCTGCTACAACCCATAAAACCAGGTAAGATTAAGATACGCCCTCGCAGGGCAGGATTCCAAGGTGCTGAGGATTCCCCAAGTGACGTAAGGGATTCCTATCTTAGGGCAGTGACTCACTTCGTCATCCAAGCTACCAATGAGAATAGAATGCAACCTGCCACACGAGGCGGCGCCACCCGCCGGGTAGCACTACCTGGTCGACCGTCCCACGGTCTAGCTGTCACCTGCAGGTCACACCACCCGGTCAGCCCAATGTTTTCAATTAAACCCGTCAGATGTTGCCACTGCCACTCAGCCCCCTATCCTTCAATCAAATCTAGAGGAAATCAAATCAGAGGCTAACTGCATCCCTCTTATAAGTGTCCACTGGTCAAACTGTTCTTTAATATTCTAAGCAATTCGTTGAAATTTCCACGCGACATTCGGCAAAAATTGTTACTGTCCTCTTTGATACGGGGTACACTGTATGGTGTCGGAAGCAAGTGGCACCAACAAGGTGGCGCCACCTGGGTGGCGAAGTGTGTCACTACCCTAAGGATTAAGAGCCATTAGCTCTAGCTCATCACTGGTCAATGTGGGTCATTGTAGGGTATTGAAGATACCTGTAAATGGTAATAAAGTAGTTAATATGACTTAAGTTGCACGATTTAATATCCCTTTTGCAATGGAAAGGGGGGGGGGGGTTGGCAAGTTGAAAAATAAATGCCACATTTGTTGGATCTTAATAATAAATACAGAAAAAAAACATTTTTTTATCTACGATTGATATAAACTATAAAAAATTTATCTCTGTTTTGATGCGTAGAAAGTGATTCTTTTCGTAGCTGTATTCATATCGCATGCGCGATTCATAATTCTTCACCTTATCGCACGATTAGCGTGTTTGTTTACGTTCAATAAATATGTTTAATATTTCCAAAGCAGCGTTTGGACTCTGCCATCAGAATGGAGCTTACCCTTCTGTTTAGTTTAGTTTAGATAAAATTGTCTGTCTTTATTTAATTAAGTTATTTTATTTATTTGAAGACCTCCAAATCAAAACAAACTTTTAATTTATTGGAATAAATGTAGTTACCTTGGCAATGATTTATAAACAAACTATTTAGTCATCCTTGAGAATCCTAGAGACTCTTTTGATATATAGCTGTTCTAGTTTTTGATTTTAAAGAGTTGAGTTTAATATAACTATGTAGTCTATGTAATTAATCATCTTCCAAAATCCAGATCAGGTATTTATAGCACAAGTTTTCTTTTTTTTCTCATATCTTTTAAGTAAGTTTTACCGACCTTATTTATCTTTTTAACTGATTTCTTTGTGGCCCCACCTGTCTATGTTAAACTTCGGCTTTTATTTGATCTATTAGGATCGTTTATCATCTAATTATTTACACCAAGGAAGTTTATCTTACTAAAACAAACTGACTTAGTCTCCTTTAATTATTTAACTTAGTATTATTTATCAATTCATTTCTTGAAACTGGCCGACTACTTATATTCACGGATTATTCTTATTACTAGTGATGCGCTGCATAAAGAACTCGTGTCCTTATATCAGCCGTACTATGTTTTCAATATAACTACCAGGATAATATTTCGGTTAAAACATTAAACATTCTTAATCAACCTGAAAATAGCTTTAAAATTATGTTATGTAATATGCCATATAAGTTTGATCTTACTTCTTAACACCCTTATTTTGTTGCAACGCCATATTTGTTGCAAAACTTTTTGATCATATTTAATATTTATTTCCTACTCTTCAAGACCTTTAAAACAATGTATGATGTATGACATGTCGCAGGCTACAATCATATTATTTAAAGTCGTCTGTAATATTGACCGCAATCTTAAATTTAAAGTTTCAAAAATACTCAGATCTTGTGAAACGAATTTCGTACTAACTCGCTATTTCTGGAGACGAAAAAAATTTCCTTGCATTTGTAGATAATCACTAATTATTAAAGTTATTAAAGGCTCGCTACACTCGCCAGTTTGCAGCAATATTTATTGAATAAAATAATTGCAGGCTCGCTACGCTCGCCTGTTTGTACTGCATTGTTTAGTTAATATTTATTAAAAAAAGTCATTGCAGGCTCGCTACGCTCGCCTGTTTGTACTGCATTATTTAGTTAATATTTATTAAAAAAAAAAATTCATTGCAGGCTCACCTGTTTGTACTGCATTATTAGTTAATATTTATTAAAAAAGTCATGCAGGCTCGCTACGCTCGCCTGTTTCTACTGCATTATTAATTAATTTCTTATAAAAAGTAATTGCAGGCTCGCTGCGCTCGCCTGTTTGTACTGCATTATTTAGTTAATATTTATTAAAAAAAGTCATTGCAGGCTCGCTACGCTCACCTGTTTGTACTGCATTATTAGTTAATATTTATTAAAAAACTTCATTGCAGGCTCGCTACGCTCACCTGTTTGGTCTGCGTTACTAGCTAATTTCTTATAAAAAATTGTTGCAGGCTCGCTACGCTCGCCAGGTTTTACAGCCGTTGTGCAAACACATTATTTAATAAGATTATTGCAGGCTTGCTACGCTTGCCTGTTGTTACAGCATTGGTAGTTAATATTTATTAAATAAAGTCATTGCAGACTCACTACGCTCGCCAGTTTGTACTGCATTATTAGTTAATATTTATTAAAAAATGTCATTGCAGGCTCGCTACGCTCGCCTGTTTCTACTGCATTATTAATTAATTTCTTATAAAAAGTAATTGCAGGCTCGCTACGCTCGCCTGTTTGTACTGCATTATTTAGTTAATATTTATTAAAAAAAAAAGTCATTGCAGGCTCACCTGTTTGTACTGCATTATTAGTTAATATTTATTAAAAAAAGTCATTGCAGGCTCGCTACGCTCGCCTGTTTCTACTGCATTATTAATTAATTTCTTATAAAAAGAAATTGCAGGCTCGCTGCGCTCGCCTGTTTGTACTGCATTATTTAGTTAATATTTATTAAAAAAAGTCATTGCAGGCTCGCTACGCTCGCCTGTTTGTACTGCATTATTAGTTAATATTTATTAAAAAACTTCATTGCAGGCTCGCTACGCTCGCCTGTTTGGTCTGCGTTACTAGCTAATTTCTTATAAAAAGTTGTTGCAGGCTCGCTACGCTCGCCAGGTTTTACAGCCGTTGTACAAACACATTATTTAATAAGATTATTGCAGGCTTGCTACGCTTGCCTGTTGTTACAGCATTATTAGTTAATATTTATTAAATAAAATTATTGCAGGCTCGCTACGCTCGCCTGTTTATACAGAAGTTTTGAAGATCTTTATTCAACACATATGCAGGCTCGCTGCCAAGACAGTAGACAGCTGGGCTATATCATATTTCCTTGCATTTTTAGACATCTTTATTTTAAAGTTTTTACAGGCTATCACAGCGAACCTATTTAATAGATGCATCTAGACATCAATTTGTAGAATAAACAGGCGAACTTATCGAGCCTTGTAAATGCTGTCTAGCAGGCGAGCGCAGATAGCCTTCTAGTTTATTCACACTTTTCCTACTTTTAAAGACCTTTAAAACGATGTATAACATGCCATGCTGATTATAATATTTTTTTTAGTTGTCTACCATATTGGCCGCCATCTTCAAAATATCAAGCGTGAAATGTTAATAGTTACATAGTCCTCTTCTACATTTCAAGACCTTTAAATTGATATATAACATGTTATAAGGACTAACATTTTTGTTTTTTCGTCCAAACATATTGGCCGCCATCTTGAAAAAATATGAAGTGTCGAATTTAATTCGTTACATATCCTTTGCGTTCTTTTGAAGACCTTTAAAACGATGTATAACACATTATGCTGACTAAATATTTTTATTTTAGTCGTCCGCCATATTGGCCGCCATCTTGGAAATATGAAGTTTGGAATTTAATGCGTTACATATTCTTTTCCTTCTCTTAAAGGCCTTTAAAACGATGTATTACACAATATGCTGACTAAACATTTTTATTTTAGTCGTCCACCATATTGGCCGCCATCTTGGAAATGTTTAGTGTGGAATTTCCAAAAACTATACAGTTATGACAAATTGTTAGAAGCACCTGTGTGCCAAATTTCGTTCAAATCGATCAATTTTTACGCCAGTTATCGTTGGACAAACAAACACACAAACACACAAACTTTTCAAATGCCAAGTCTCTGAAATGAAGAACTCACTGCGCTCGTTCAATTAAGCTTCTTTTTCTTTTTTATGTTTATTTTTAAACCTTTATCTTTTTGTTACCTTTATTTTTTTGCTGTTTTCTTTAAAGTTTAAAATAGTCGTTGGGTGCAGGAGTTATCGGTCAGAAGTGAATTTATGCTGTTTCTTTTACTTCTAAGTAATATTTTAATTTATATTTGAATCCAACACCTAGTTTATAATACTACATCCCTCGTCTAGTGCAGAAAGTAGCATTTTGCATGCGAGTGTGGAGTTTGCACCCGAGCGATAGCGAGGGTAGTAAAACCACACGAGCAATGCAAAATGCCGTTTTCGCACGAGTTGCGTACCGTACTTTATCTACGATTGTTAGATTTAAATAATAAATACAGAAACAAATAAACTTGCTGTATGTAAGTTCGTATCTCTTCTCTTGATAAAGATGGCATTAATTCTTGAGTTGTATTTTTTGCCGAATTAATTATTTCTGGAGGAGTATTATTCTCCACATCAAGTCACTTGATTCACTTATCGTTTTTCACTAAAACTCGATATAAACAGTTATTTTAATAAAAGAACTGCAAATTAGTTTTGTTAAATGTAAACAAACTTGCTAATCGTGCGTAAAGCTGAAGAATTCCTCTTCTCTACCATACTAGCGTGGTAAAGAAGAGGAATTATTCAGAACTATGGGACGCGCATGCGCAATGAATACAAGTACGTAAATAATCACTTTCAACGCATCTAAACAAAGATATAATGTTTATATTTCGTATCAATCGTAGATAAAATATATTTATTGTCCATCGGAGTTAATTTAGAGGTCAGATTTTTCATTTTAATTTTAATTTTAACTTTAGTTTTAATTTTCATTCTTATTTTCCGATGGTAACAGGTAACAGAAGTTTCTTTCTCTGAAGTTGCTTTTTTTTCTACTTCCCCCGCCAAAACATTTCTCTAATTCATTCAATAATAATCATATTTCGTCTAATGTCTAATCTGTCTCTGATAACAGATCTTATAATGCCTTAAAGCCCCTGTAAAAATATAAAATAGACTGCCAATTAGTGTGGCACATAGCTTCTTCGCATCCTATCACGTACTTTATTGATTTTATAATTTAATCATTATTGTGTTACCCCGTTTTTTCAATCTGTCAAAATTGTTTGGATTTTTGAATTAAAGTATCAATTTAGCAAAAGTTAAAGAGCGCAGACGGTTCAAATTAATCTAGGGCTATCTGCAGGCTACTTTCGATAAACTATAAAAGTTTAATTGAAATCAGATAAGTACTTTTGAAGCTATAGGTGTAAAGAAATGTATGTTTGTGCGCATGTGGAAGAGAAACAAATTAGCGCAGAAGGTTGAAACTTATATGAGACTAACAATGAGCTAATTATGACCTACCATCCAAATTTCATTCAAATCGGACGTGTAGTTTTTAAGATATGTTGGTTCGCAAAAATTGAACGACAGACCGACAGACAGACACGAACCAAAAATGTTCTCTGATGTCTGGAACGGATTTCTGTCTTGGAATTTTTGAAATCGGAGACATAAAATATTTTCGTTCTTCAGAACTATTACATAGCTTCCGTTACCTTCGGTAAGCTCGGAAACATAATATTTAAAAAAATTGCACACCTTCTTAAAGATCTATAACTCATTTCCTAAATGTAATTTTATTATTATTTTCTTTAAAGTGGATGTATTGTATTGCTATATTCGACCGATTGTCCATATTTTATTTATATAGTTTTAATTGTTAATATATTTTTTCTCCTCTACGATTGTAGGGTATTGTCATATAAAAGAATCTCAAGACAACAATGAATGACTGTTGGTTTTCCCTTGAGTTGGAAGTAATGAGCGACATATTAATGTAATGAATGCAGACAGCATGTCAATGTACTGTCTGGGGTTGTATGAACCATATTAAACATCTCTCTACGTCCAGATGTATGCTCATAACATGACCACGGATGTATATTAATGTATTAAGACTTTTTTAATTGCAAAAGGAAATATTCTCCCTAAATAATAATAATTCAATTTTTAAGTTTTTGGTAGTATTCATACTACGGAACGTTTAAATTTTAATTTAAATCAAATTATAATTACTATTTACAAGGGGAGACAGGAGACAGACAAAGCGTCTGTCTGTCTCCATAATAGACATCAGCGCCGGGATACGAACCATGGACCTCGCTGAAGTCTATTCTTTTCTGTCTGTCTCCTCTTGTAAATAGTAATTATAATTTGATTTAATAATATATATTAAAATATCTCCATTTAGTAATACTATTGAGATTATTCACTGGAGGATAATATTTTGAACAGTGTCAATCTGTGGGCAATGTAAACCTCTTGTAAAACATTCTAAATTAAGTATCGTGAAAAAATCCCTTATCAAAATTTGACTGCTAATAACAAATGTACAATTACCCAATTCATAAGTTATATTTTATTAACGAATTAAAAAAAACAAACAAGGAAGCCAAAACGCATAAGAATTTTTATGGTAATTTAAAAAATCTGTACAATTCAAATGTTACTTAACTTTCTCATATAGAGGCCCGTGGTTCAAATCCCGGCGCTGGAGTGTATTTTTCTCTGTCTATTTCCCGTAGTGAATAATAATTATAATTTGATTTAAATTAAAAATTAACTTTCTCTTAAACAAGTACATAATTACTTAGTCCAGTGTTTTCTAATTGTTACTTTATTTGAGTTCTCGTAGTTACATTTAATAATCATTCAAAATTTAGTATAAAAATTATTCCTCCCCGATGGTTAAGCTAACACGACTTTTTACCCTTTGCTACTATATATATTTTCTCAAGAACTAGATTTTCCTCGGTAATAGTACATTACGCGTCTAGTGGGGAAAGTAGCATATTGCAAAATGCAGTTTTCGCACGAGTTGCGTACCGTACTATATCTACGATTGTTGGATTTTAATAATAAATACAGAAAGAAAATTTAATAAACTTCCCGTATGTAAGTTCGTATTTCTCTTTTGATAAAGATGACATTAATTCATTAGTTGTATTTTGTGCAGAATTAATTATTTCGGGAGGTGTATTATTTTCCTCATTTTCGTCATAATCACATAAGGTATGTCTACACTTGTGCGCTTTCCTCTTCCTCTTCCCTTTCAACTTGCGCTTCCTCTTTCCTCTTCAACTTGCCTTAACGCATGCCTTAGCGCATGCCTTTCAGGCATTCAATTCATTCCTCTTGAGGCATTCAATTTACAGTTTCTTCATATTTTAGTATGCATTTTATCGATAGATACAAAAGCGGCAGTATAGCTATTTGAGCCGATTACCTATTTTAAAAATCGGTTCGAGGCAACTCAGACGAACCCCAACTTAGATTTTCCAGGGAAAACGGCTTAATATGGTTAGATCGGTATTTAAATGGACTAAATTTTAGAATTCTTTAATCAATATCGGCTGAACCTTTTTCGAGATTTCTTTTTCTTGTTTTTTTTTAAGAGTTGTTGAGAGGTAGCGGCCCCAAATTTGGAGCGTAAATTAATTTCTCGAATTCACCTCCCTCCGAAATCACCTGGTATGCTTTTTCTGAACACGAATGTCAAATTTCGTCAAAATCAGCCAAGTTTATAGGTTCCACGCGTCTGCACAGACGACGTAAAGACGTTTTTTAAAAACCACTTTTTGGACTTGGTCCCCTTTGGACTCAGGGGACCTCAAAACGTGTAAATCCACCAAAGCCAAATCCTCGCGCCATCACAGTACTTTCTCTTTATGTGAGAAATTAAAAAGTGCCCCGAAAAAAAAAAAAAAACTTTATTTTTTTAATGATTTTGAAACTAACCGTCAACGCATATGGTCTCGGATTATTCTTATTATTTAGTTTCCTACATAAGTTTATTTTTGAAACCTTTAAAAATATTATACTTTAACTTTTCATTAGTTATCTTTTACTCTTTTCTTATAAATCAAATAATAAGCTATTGTAATAATACTTTTTTTAAAAAAAATATCATCACAACAAGTTAAATAATTCTAATCATAACATCTGTTTAAGTAACACAAAAAAATGAACAGAGGTGACAAATAAAATTAAAGAAATAATCATTCAAATGTATTGCCACCATTCCTGCTCAAATTTCGATTCTATTTATGAATTCTATTCAAGCCTTGTGAACTTGATCAAGGGGAATATTGGCAGTGACCTGCTTAATCTTTCTTTCCTTTAACTCTTCCATAAGCTATTCCACTTGTTTCTTATCACACTTGTTTATAATAAAAATCCAAAGAGAACTATTTGTTGTAGTTAGCTTATTGTTTATTTTTAGAAAACAAACTAAAATTTAATATTTCAGAAAATTAACTGAAATTTAATAATTCATCAAATAAAATAATATTTAATTGTTTTTTTTTTTTTGCAATGCTGAACCATTTTTCTAAATTATATTTTTCGATACCATCAAAAATAAGGTTACAGTTTACTCTTGGTAATATTTTAACGTTTTCAAAAAACAGAACACCCTGTACAAAAAATCAATAAAATTTTAGAATTTTTAGAGGTTTAAGAACAAGCAGGAGTTTTTATAAAGAATGACTTTTTTTCGAAAACCCAAAAATAAGAAAATTTCTCCTCTCGGATACTCTATCTTGGGACACACTGTATATATATATATATAATTGTTGAAAATTAGACCAGTTTTTAAAAATGGTATTATTATATTTATTATTTTTCACAGTAGAATTCAAATATGCTATCAAAAATACACACTCTAATTAGCAATTTTGAAGTTGGGTGGCCTAAGGGCAAAGTGGGTGGTTGCCTCTAGTGCGCGATTGCATGAAAAAAAAACTTCCCTTTACATGGTACGGATCCCTTAAGTTTCATTTATTTATCTCAAACCATTCAAAGTTATGAGGGGGGGGGGGGGGGGGGGGTGGAGAGATTTTTGGACCACCCTGTATATATACCAATATACATAAAAGGGGTTTCTCGGAAAAATCTGGTTTCCGCAAATATAGATTAAAATAAATCTGATTTTTATGAAAATGGAAAGACAAAAGGTGAACGTGAACAACCTTAGTGTTAACCTGTTGAACACTTTTTAAATGTATTTATAAATAAATCAATAAAATGAGATAATATGTGATTTAAATATGGTACAATATCTATAAGAAAAAGTGTTGATCGATTTAGCGGACTTATATTTACTTCCTCATATAAAGAGAAATGATTGTGATGAAAAATTCGATTTTGATGAATTTGCAGGTTTTGAGGTCCCCTTAGTCCAAAAAAGTTGTGTTTAAATAGTCTGTATGTGGTTTTAAAATGTGTGTGAAGCATCTGTGTAGACGCGTGGAGCCTAAACTACTGACGAAATTTGGCAAACATGTTCAGAAGAAACATACCCCGAAGTGAAATCGAGAAATGAATTTTAGCTCCAAACGTTAAATAACGTATGAATGACGTATGAATATTGGCTGTACATTGTACATGTACCCTCAAATACTTTATATATCGTAATAGCTCCTTCAGGGTATAGAATAAAAGAGAAGTGTTTACCTCACAAACATGCTCGGCAACTTTTATATTACTAAATAAATGTATTTATTTATTTATTATATCTGTGATAATTTTGATTAATTCAATGTTACCTAATATCAATAGTTTGTTACCTTATTAAGTTGTTACCAATTTTTAATAGAGTCTGCTTATTGTTTATTATACCACTGTTATAATTGCGCTACCCTTGGATTTGTAGTAGACGACGTAACCGTATAGTTCCTTCCAGATTTTATGATTATATTTTATAATAACACTATCTTAAGTGTAAAATTACTAAGGTAATTTTAGAGGTTAAGGGGAGGGGGATTTTAGGTAAAATTACTAAGGTATTATCCTGTTTAGGCTTGAAAATGGCCGGTAAGGCCGAAACGTTGTCAAACACGTCAATGAAGTAAACACTTACCTTTTTTTCTATTACCTGAAGGATCAATTACGATATACGAATCTATCAATATAAGCTGTTTTACCAGATATATTGTTAGCTGTAGTTACCAAATATTGAGATAAAATATATCTTATTTTGTTAAAAATCTAAAACAAAAAGTTTCTTGGGATCTGGGACCGAGATTATGTGAGAAAGTTAGTCTGAGTTGTCTTGGACCGATTTTTTAATAGTCTTTGTGTAGGTAGAAGGCAATCTTTGGCTACTTATCTTATTTTGTATGGTTTTCAAGTTTATAATAATATTATATTTCATACTTTGTTTATAAAATATAGAATATAATATAATATCATCGATATTAAGTTAGGCGTTCAAATTTTTATAGATGGGTGGAATTCTGTATTTTTCGACCCCCTCCCCCCGCAATATAAGCTGTTGGAGATATTATTAAATATTATCTAATAATACAATTTGCTAGATAATAAATAACCGATCATCAAAAAGACGCACAGAATGTTGAATGAAGATCCAAGTTATTGGATATACGTGCGCTGAGGCATGCGTCATGAAAATGAAGCTCCATTCAACTTCCTCCAGGCCTTTAAGTAGCGCATGCCTCTCGTTTTATCACTCTGTGCGCTATGACGCATGCCTTTGTTGAAAGAAAAGTTGCACCAGAGGGACATTCTTTATTTGGATACAAAGAAAATAAGGCATGCGTCATGGAAATAAAGGTCCATTCAACTTCTATGAGGCATGCAACAACGCATGCCTCTCGTTCATTTCACCGTGCGCTATAACGCATGCCTTTGTTGAAAGAAAAGTTGCACCAGTGGGGACATACCTTTTAAATCAATCATTGTTGTTCGCTAAAAACTCAATATAAACCGTTACTTTTATTAAACAAACAGCTAATTAGTTTTGTTAAATGTAAAGAAACTCGCAAATCGTGCGTTAAGGCGAAGAATTACTCTTATTTTCCGCACTAGGGCGGAAAATAAGAGGAATTATGAACGCGCATGCACAACGAATACAATGACGAAAAGAATCACTTTCTACGCATCTAAACAGAGATGTAATGTTTATATTTCGTATCTAAATTGTAGATAAAACAAGTTATAGATTTAGATTTGTATTTGAATGGACTCCTGTAGATTGAAAATATTTTATGTCTCCAATTTCAAAAATTCCAAGACAGAATTCTGTTTAACATTAGGGAACATTCTTGGTTCCGTGTTTTACTGTCTGTCTGTCGCTCAATTTATGTGAACCTACATACTCAAAAACTACTCGTCCGATTTTAATTAAATTTGGATGGTAGATCATATATAGCCCATTGTTGGTCCCATAGAAGTTTCAACCTTCTACGCTCATTTGTTTCTCTTCCACATGCACCACAAACATATATTTATTTACATCTATAGCTTCAAAAGTACTAAGATGGTTTATCGAAAGTTTCCCGCAGATAGCCCCAGATTAATTTCAATCGTCTGCTCTCTTTTGTTAAATTCATGTAAAAATCATAACAATTTTGATACATTAAAAAAACGGGGCGATTAAATTATACTCGGGCTCTAGGAATATACTCGTATCTGCAAAAAGTTTTAAGCAGATAAACATATTTGTAATTTATTGTTTACATATACATTATAGCCATAGAATGAATACAATATATAAACGATTAAGACACAAATTTAGTTCTAGATCTAAGTATATATGTAGCAGCACACAGCAGTTAATGATTGCTAGAATTCGAAACAACCGCACCTACAGCATTCCCGTTTTAGCGTGTCAGACAAAAAAATCCTGAAAATAATAATTAATAACATTTCCGTTACTTTAATTATTTTATATTTCATTTGACCTTTAAAATAAGCTATCAAGAAGATTAAACCGGTTTAAAACTATAAAAAACAGATCCATTTGTCTTAGTTTTAATCTCCTACGTCAAGGTTTTGAATCAAACTATCTTTTTTCCTGTCTTTCTTCTATATCGCTCTGAATTCAAAATTGACGCCTCTTGGACAATGAACAAGCTTTCTTGTAAATCTAAAGCTCTCTTGGCCTTAGTGATAACCCTAAAACATGTGTGTATGTGTGTTATCATCGTAGCGCCCAAGGTATTTAACCTAGAGAGTTGAAACTTGGCAGAAAAATCAGTCCTAACCTGTAGTTGTGCCGCCCGGAAAATCAACTTTTTCCGCCATCTTGAACCCAGTTTGCTGAGTCAGCAAAAATTTAAAAAAAATCGAAAATGGTCCTGATCAAGTTGAAATTTGGCTCGAATGTACCTCTCTGTATGACACCTGTAAATAAAAATCGTAATAAATCGAAAATGGTCCTGATCGAGTTGAAATTTGGCTCGAATGTACCTCTCTGTATGACACTTGTAAATCTAAAGCTCTCTTGGCCTTAGTGATAACCCTAAAAACATTAACTTCATGTTTGTTCCAACCCCCCTATTTGTACCTTCCTTTGCGTTGTCCCGCAGATCGTTTGGGGATCGTTTAGGGCAGGTTTTATACGCATGCGCTAACATTGTACTGTAACTGTAATAAAATCATGTCAGGTTGGAACGGGTTTAGGGCTATAATTCACACCGTATTAAAAACATTCAAGGAAATATAACAGTTAGGGAACCTTCCTGTTGACATGTGTGACGATTGACATTACTGCGCATGTCATACAAACCAGTACTTGGTATTGTCAGAGGATCGTTTGGACCGTATACAGCAAAGGGTTTGCAAACGATCCCTGCGCGGGTTGGAACAGTTTGGAGGACGGTAAGAAACACTTACTACGTGCCCAAGAGTTTAAATACGGACTGAATCCTGATTTGGGATTTAACAAAGGTGTTTCCATGAGTGGTATTGAATCCGTATTCAATAAGAATTAAAAATGAAACTATTTCTTGGTTACTTTTGGTAAAGGTTATAAATAATTTTATAACCTTCACCTTTTCTAACCATGTTTCTTATTACGTATTTTGACTGATTTCACTACAGTTTCTACAGAAATACGCTAGGAGCGCTCATGGGCGTGAGCGCACCTGACATGCGCAGAGCGTGGGTACGCTCTGCGCATGTCAGGATCGAGTTCAAGTGTTTCCATTGCAACTCAATCCTGATGCGATCCCAGAATTTAGTGTATAGTATCGGGATCGGTATCGTATTCTCGTATTCAATCCGTATTGGATCTAGGTTTCCATGGACACTTTGGATCTAAAAAACTGTATTCAACCCGTTTTCAATCCGTATTTAAACATCATGGAAACGTAGTAACTGTGGCAAGTCCGGTTGGTTACTCGAGATGTAATCGAATTTTAGAAATTCAAATCTGAAAATAAAGATTAAACCTTATACTAATGTCGACTTGCGTACTGATGTCAACTATTATATAAAGAATTTTTTCCGTTGTCTCCTATTTATTTATTATAATGTATGTGATTACAAACCACATTTGGGGTGTAGGAATTTAGGTCATACAATCTATATATATATATATAAATGTCAGCGTATGTGAGTATATTTGTATATGCCTATGTTCTTTATACAAATCTACAGATTTAGCCCAATCTCGATGAAAATCTGCACACTTGACCTACAAAGCAAGGGTAAAATCAGTGTCTACATGAATGTTCGAAATTTAAATTTTGGTACACAGGGGTACGGGGTACAAGAAATTAATACGGGGTCAAAGTAATGAATACTCTTCATGATGCATAAGGTTGAAAATCTCCTTAAGAGTACAGTAATTGTTGTAATGTACAGTTTTATCATATTTTCATTTAGGAGGGGGGTAAATTTGGGATATTTGCAAATTATATTATCAAAGAGGAGAGGGTATAGAAATAAGTAGAAGGGATAGCATCTAGATATTCTCGCATAGTCAAATAATTTAAATGTTTCTTTGATGGTAGCTTATAAATTTATCAAATTAACATAACACTCCGTAGCGAAGCACGGTATCCAGCTGATATAAATATATAAATTAATTCAAAACTAAACTAATAAATAAAATACAAATCGCAATAGAGTAGAGTATAATATCTCAAATAGAGATATTAATTAATATCAATTTAATTAGTTCACACTTTGAATTTATCTTTTCCATGTTTAACGAGTCTTTATAATAAATAAATAAATTTTTCCTTTATAAAATATAATATTTTAATCTAAAATTATAATAAATTAACCCTTTTTTTAAAAATACTAAATTTATATTTTTAACTATAACTATTAAAACTGGAACATTAACACGTAACAGTTTCTTTCTTTATTTTTAACCACACCCGATATTAGCAAAGAAAAATAATACAAAAGAATTTAATAACTCAATTATAAAAATATGTATGAGTGGTCACGACTAGAATGGTTTAACTAACGATGTAGACAGTAAAAAATAATTGCTTATAAAAATGAGTAAAAAAAGAATTATTATTATTATTTTTTTTTTTTTTTAGAGAATAAAGTAAAGTTAAAATGGACATGGACATTTTATGATCGCTAATAGTCATGATCGCGATCATAAATGATAAAAGATAAGTTAGTATAATTAAGTATTAAGCATTATTAAGTATTAAGCATTATTAAGTATTAAAAGAAATAATCATATGGTGGATGTTTATGTGTCTACAATATAATTCAAGGTAATTATATATTGGGGAATGTTATTGCCAAAAATTGGTCCCTTAAAGACGAAGGTTACATTAGGCAATAATCATCTGATTTTCGGTCAAATATAAGTGGTCAGTTTGAGAAGAAGGTTACTATATGCAGTCAGTATATGACCTTTTTTAGGGACAAATAAGAGAGGTCAGTTGAAACAGTATGTTTCTATTTTCAGTCAATATTGGATCTATTTTCGGGGCAAATCTACGAAACCCTTAAACTATTAGGTACCTATGCACAGTGCAGATTGGACAATATGAGGTCACTTAGAGCTTGGGCAAGAAGTAGCTCTAGACAATCAATATTTAATTAAAGTTAAGGTAAATATAAGACGTAATTTGAAACGTCATGTTTTTATGTAAAATTAATACAAAAAAATCGGGTACTTGGTACCTCGGAACTTTTCCTCACATAGGAGGCCACTATAGTGGGCTCTCCTGCTCATTATCATTTTTCAAAAAAGAATTATACATTATTTTTACTTATTTTATTTAATTTATTTAATTATTTTAATTTTGACAGATGTAATAGCTATTTACGTACCTAGAGCAGTAAGAGCGATATTACAGGCCGAGGGCGAAGTTTGAAAGCACGAGAGCGTTTAACGCCCGAGGCCTGTCATGTCGCTTACTGCTCGTGGTGCGTACACTATTTTTTTTTATAATATGTTTGCTGACTCAGCAAACTGGGTTTAAGATGGCGGAAAATGTTGATTTTCTGGGCAGCTCAACTACGTGTAGGGACTGTTTTTTGTATTAAATTTCAACTCTATAGCTTAAAAAATGTGGGAGTTATGCTTGACACAGACTAACACACAGACAGACAGACTGCCATCCAGCTAAAACCTACTAAAATCGTCTTAAAAACACCCAAAACGGATAATTCCGTTGAAATCTCGGTTTCGGGTTTTTTGGGTGAAAACAATACTTTTCCTTTATACCTTTGGAGAAGGTGAGGAAAAGTAATAAGATGTAAATTGAAGCTGCAGGGTTGTAAATGCAATCAGTTACCACGTTTCCACACAGTTTTTGGATCCAAATTGTCCATGGAAAGCTAGATTCAATACGGATTGAATACAATTTTGATCCAGATACGATACACTAAATTCTGGCATCGTATTTGGATCGAGTTTCATGGGAACTCCTAAACTCGATCCTGACATGCGCAGAGTGCGTGAACGCCCCTAGCGGTTTTTCTGGTGATACAAATCAAATCTGTCAAAACCACTCCAATCAACCAAAAAAAAATTATTTTTTTTTGCAATTTTTAGTTTTGTTTTTAAAAGCAAACAAAAGACCTGGTTATAAAAAGTGAAGGTTACAAAATTATTTATAGCCTCTATCAAAATAACCTAGTAAAAGTTCATTGTATTGAAAGCATATTGAATACGGATTCAATTCAACTCTTAGAAACACCTAACTTGTTATAATACTATTTTTTTATAAATCCTAAATCAGGATTCTATTCGTATTGAAACATCATGGAGACGTAGTAACTATCATTGCTGGGCTCACATAAAATGTCTGTTGAAGCAAAAGATTACTATGTGCAATCAATATATCGATCTTCTTTTGGGAAAAATATGAGAAGTAAGTTGAAGCAGTAAGTTCAATAAATATAATGATAGAACTGTTAGAACTAATATGAGTCATCACTTGGATTTATTCTGAATTTGACAAATTCAAGCGTTTTCACTTTCGCAGGTAAAACAATGGATCCTTCTAAAATTTTAAGGTCGTTATTAATAATATATAATTTCAAAGCTTTAACTGCTTGATCTCTAAGGATATTGCTAATTCAATTTGTAATTATTTGAGGTAATCTATAATTTACAAGTTTAAAGAAATATCAAAAGTAGGACATGATCTAGATTATTTCTTGTAATAATCTTGTAGTATGCATTGACATCACCCCATCCGGTCTTAACTATGTCACATATAATTTCAATGAGACCGGACATTCTTCAGCGATATTCACTTTACAGTCGTTGATTATTAGATATTCGGACAAGGATTCAGGATTCTAGCAATGAGATGATAAAGTTTAAATTATTATTTCCGGAGTACGGTTTAATCTCAAATAAATGTAAAGCTGTTAAATTATGAGGCCAAACTTTATTTAATTGGCTGCTTATATAATGTAAAATGCACAATATTATAGGAGTATTTAAGCTCTCCTAAAACAAATAATAAATCGGGCCGACAAGATCGTACAAAACTTTGATATTCTCGTATAATTAGTAATTCTGCATTTAAATCCCTTAATATACAATTTATTTATTTATTATTAAACATATTTAATAAGTGTCCAACAGGCGATTGTTAATATTTCGTTTTAAATTTTCAGCTAACCTAAAATTATTATCAATATCTTTTGTATGAAAAAGCTAGATTATTCCCGGGAAATTGATTACTAATTAAAGGGAAAAGGAGTACTAGTAAAAGGGAAAAAACTACTAGTAAAAGAAAAAAGGACTACTAATTGAAGAAAAAAGGACTACTAATTAAAGGGAAATGGACTACTAATTAATGGGAAAAGGACTACTAGTTAAAGGGAAAAGGAGTACTAGTAAAAGGGAAAAAACTACTAGTAAAAAAAAGGACTACTAATTAAAGAAAAAAGGACTACTAATTAAAGAAAAAAGGACTACTAATTAAAGGGAAAAGGACTACTAGTTAAAGGGAAAAGGACTATTAGTTAAAGGGAAAAAGGACTACTAGTTAAAGGAAAATGGACTACTAGTTAAAGGGAAAAGGACTATTAGTTAAAGGGGTAAAGGACTACTAGTTAAAAGAAAAAGGACTACTAGTTAAAGGGAAAAGGACTATTAGTTAAAGGGGTAAAGGACTACTAGTTAAAAGAAAAAGGACTACTAGTTAAAGGGAAAAGGACTATTAGTTAAAGGGGTAAAGGACTACTAGTTAAAAGAAAAAGGACTACTAGTTAAAGGGAAAAGGACTATTAGTTAAAGGGGTAAAGGACTACTAGTTAAAAGAAAAAGGACTACTAGTTAAAGGGAAAAGGACTATTAGTTAAAGGGGGAAAGGACTACTAGTTAAAAGAAAAAGGACTACTAGTTAAAGGAAAAAGGACTACTAGTTAAAGGGAAAAGGACTACTAATTAAAGGGGAAAGAATTTCTAGTTAAAGGGAAAAGGAGTACTAGTAAAAGGGAAAAAACTACTAGTCAAAGAAAAAAGGACTACTAATTAAAGGGAAAAGGACTACTAATGGACTACTATGCCGAAAAGGGAAATGGACTACTATGCCGTCCATAGCTAAAATTCATTAACTCCAAAAATTATACCATTTTGAGAAAATCAACTTTTAAGTTCATCACACTGGGCCACCACTTTAAATTCGACTTTTACTATTTTTTTTTTTTCTTACCCTAAATTTCTTGATCTCTAATATTACAACACTTTAAATTTGTATTTTTATTTTTACAAAATAAGTGAAAATTGGCTGTTACTTCTTTTTAGGGTAGTGTCTCTACTAATATTATCATGAACAATCGTAACTAAATAGCAGTTAGTGGTCAATACTGCTGTTTAGCTAAGTATTCTAACACATATCTTCATTTATACCTATAAATGGTTGCTTACTTTATCTATATTCAAACCAGAGGTATTAACAATGTTTCTAGACCATATATTTATATTTATGTCATATATAGAAATAGACAAGCACTCTATGTTTTATCTTATATCTCTATGTTTTATCATCTATCTCTATGTTTTATCTTCCATCTATCTATATGTTTTCCATCTATCTATATGTTTTATCATCTATTTCTAGGTTTTATCTTCTATCTCTATGTTCTCTTTATTCTAATTGGCAACTGGATTTTAATTCATTTAGGAATGTGGACAATAAAAAAAAAAAAAAAATTGTCGTTGTGAATTCTTTAATGAATTGAAATGTCTGATAATGAAGTGTTAGATGGATAATATCAAAATATTTGTTATTGTACGAATAATTGTAAGTGGGAAGTGTTTGTATTAATTATATTAAGAATTGTTATCATGGGAAATAATCTTGCCTTGGTTCCCAGATCTATTGTTCACTAGAGCAGAACGGAAGGTCACTTCCACAATCTTTCTATTGCATATTTTGGTTTTAATTATTATATTCTTCAAATTAATATATTATTGCAGTTTTTTTTATTGAGATCGATTGCATTTATCCAAAATAATTATGGATACAATATATATCATTTGTAATTTTAAAATCTCCTGTTTTTTTTCCCTCCATTTTTTACTACGTTTTTATTAGCTTGCTTTCTTGTTTGTGTGTCCAGTACAAATCTTGCAATCGATTTTTAACTAACTTCCAAAGTAGCTAGACACTTAAAACTTTTGGAGTAGCTCAAAACACGTACTTTTAGCCACCTTTCTGCAGAATTTAATTAGTTTTTCTGCAAATTTTGCTGTATGGAAAGTTAGTTCGGACAAAATCCGCGTTATTTCATTTGTTTTGACATGACCCATATTTACGATCTTCATTTAGATGGGTTTTAAACTTATAATTTTTTTAAATTTTTAGTAGGTACCTGGTATAGCTGATAAAATTGTTAAAATGTTCAAAAATGATTATATCAGGCCTTTTAGTTATGTAAAAACTAATTGTATTTTTAAGAGATGAATATTGAATGACAGCGAAACATTAAAAGTAAACAAAGAAATAAATTAATTGACGGGTGACAACGTGGTTTGTTTACACTTGTGTCCTAGGTATCAATTTTAATTTCTCTGCATCTGTACTTCATTACTTGTACTCATTTTTCTTCTCTTACTGTCCCCTACACGGGAGCATATTGATGGCACGGTTTAGATTCGGTGTTGGCTGATGATCCGTTGTACAAAGATTTGCTCTTTTATAGGTTTAAGATCAGCTGGTTGTCATTTATATGATGTAAATTAATTCGGAACTATTTTTTTCCCTAACATTATAATATAACAATTATATTTTCAACACTACTCGTACATATGATTCAACAGAAAATTTAAAAACGTAGTATATAAAAAGTTCTTTTAAGAGGAACACAAGCCCCCCCCCCCACATTTGTCAAAGTTATTACTTGCTTTTATAGTTAGGTCTTTTATAGTACAATACGCGTCTAGTGCGGAAAGTAGTATTTTGCATGCGAGTGTGGAGTTTGCACTTGAGCGATAGCGTGGGTAGAAAAACCACACGAGCAAAGCAAAATGCTGTTTTCCTACCGTACTTTATCTACGATTGCTAAATTTTAATAATAAATACAGAAAAAATATTTTATCTCCAGTAGGGATAAAAAGTTATGATTTTGAATTAGTTTAGAGGG
Source organism: Gerris lacustris (assembly GCA_951217055.1). Taxonomy (NCBI): domain Eukaryota; kingdom Metazoa; phylum Arthropoda; class Insecta; order Hemiptera; family Gerridae; genus Gerris; species Gerris lacustris. Next base: position 79,970,587 of record OX578279.1, read on the forward strand.
ACTAAAACAGGTCATTTCATCCCTGAACTCAAAAAGTAGGGAGAAAAAGTAAAAGTAGGGCGAAAAAGTAAAGTAGGGCAAAAAAGTAAAGATTGCAACTTAATTATTTTATAAATAGTAAAAAATGAATGGCTAATGTAATGAAGTTGTTGAAATCAGGTTGGTGGCACTGCACTTTTTTGACCATGTTTATGTTTGTTTATATTGTTTATAACCTGCATCTAAATAACCTTCTATTTGAGTTTAGTTCCAATTCTCATTTGTTTTTTATATTGAATCTCTTATATCTGCTATTAAAAGTGCTAATAATTATTGTTATTTCTTAAAATAATAAATAAAAACTGTGCAATGGACGAAAATGTGTACTTTCTTCCTACTGGAGATAAAATGTTGTATGTACCTCGTGAGTAAAGTGCCATTATTCCCCTCGCGATAATTATCTCCCTCGGCTGGGCCTCGGGGATTAAAGAGTCAAATTCCCTCAGCTTCGCCTGGGGATTTAGGGACCATGGTTCCTTCGGCTTCGCCTCAAGAACCAACTTTTTCGCTCAGGGAATAATGGCTAACTTTACTCCCTAGGTGCATAAATAACTATAATAAACTTCCTGTATGTAAGTTCGTATTTATCTTTCGATGAATTAATTCATTAGTTGTATTTGGTGCCGAATTAATGATTTCGGAAGGCGTATCATTCTCCTCATTTTCGTCAGTTACTTAACTTAACAAAAGCAAATTAGTTTTGTTAAAAATGTAAACAAACTCGCTAATCGTGCGTTAAGGTGAAGAATTCTTCTTTTTTACTGCACTAGGGCAGAAAAAAAGAGGAATTATGAGACGCGCATGCGCAATGAATAGAAGTACGCAAAGAATCACTTTCTATACGCATCTAAACAGAGGTACAATGTTTATAATTCGTATCAATCGTAGATAAAAAAGATTTTAATACGAAAAATTGTTAAATATAATTAATTGAAATTTTTATGGAATTATTCAAGTCACTTTCCAAAAGAAAAAAAATGTATTTTGAGATAATTCTACACAAGCACAAAATAATGGGGACTTAGACAATATGGGAGTAATAAAACAGTGCCATAGTGCAGATAGACAAAATAGTGTAAATTTTTTGGTCACAAATTAACATCTATAATTTAAAAATATCCAAATTATTCCTTTTTTTTAATTTATTTTTATAAAAGAAGGTGTAGTAGTTAAAATAAAAATGTATAATTCACTCAAGCTTTCAGCGAATGTTTCATGACAATAACCACTTAAGATGTCAAAACGTGACAGGACCAAGAATACGACTTCAAGATACGTTACAGTCTCTGAGGAATATGAGCGTTGAATATTAAATACGTTTAACATTATATTTATGGACCATTCAAACCGATAAAACACAACACAAACAACCAATGAGTGTCTTTATCAAATCATTGCAGTATCTATTTATGTATAAATAATGATGCTTAGTGAAGACTTTTTAATTGGTTGATTGAATTTTCAAAATAAGCTCTTAAAAATAGACATTGATTAATTTATAGCCCATTCAAAAGATTACTGACGTAAATGCTTAAACTGGTCATAATGATACGTATCATTTAATGTTTGCAATTAATTGTCGGCAGATTATTATTAGTGCAAATAAGTGTACTTATACATTTTCCAATTTTCATTGGCTCGAGAAAGCTATTTTGATTATTATAATTATTTGAACTTTCGACTTTTTTCAACTGGTTTTGACTTTCAAATTATCACTGGTATAATTTGTTTAAATTGGTCTGTACTTTTAAAGAGTTTTATAAAATGTACATTCTTTTTAATAAAAAGGTTGGCAATGTGGATTAAACGAATACATCAGAAATTTTTTACATTAGAAATTTTAAAAGCTGAAGAGTACAATTTAATAATTTTGAATTTTAATAGGAACTATTTTAAAGTTACAATTCTTTAATTTTCTTTGCTATTTACTGAACTTTTCTAGCAATTTATTTTTTCAACCTATACTACTCTACTATTCTTCGTAGGGTAGGACATAATTAGCTCATTTTTTGGTCCCATATAAGTTTCAACCGTCTGCGCTCATTTGTTTCTCTTCCACATGCGCACAAACATACATTTATTTACACCTATATCTTCAAAAGTACTTATCTGATTTTTATGAAATTTTGAAGGTTTGTCGAAAGTAGATCACAGATAACCATAGATTAATTCCAACCGTCTGCACTCTTTAACTTTAGCTTACTTGATATAGTCCAGGAGATAGCGTGCAGAGAAGTGTCTGACTAACATCAAGCTAGAATATTGTATACAAGTGAATCTTTTAGAGCCTTTTAAGAATATGTGATCGGCTAAGTTCGTCTGCGGGACATAGCTTGGCAATAGACATTTGAAAAAAACAAACCGGTGGAGAGCGGTCATGTCTCACCAATTATGGTGGACAATGTGATTTTCATGATCCTGAGTACAGAATTAGTTAGTAGACCAAAATCAAGTTGATGTTATTTTCACACTTGATTAGTTAGTTATTCAAATATTACTATAAATTAACGTGGTCACCTGTCAAGGGACAAACTAACATCAACTTGATTTTCGGTCTACTAACTAATTCTGTACTCAGGATCATGAAAATCACATTGTCCACCATAATTGGTGTGACATTTGCTGCTCTCCACCGGATTTTTTTTTTTTTTACGCCTATAGCCAAGCTATGTCCCGCAGACGAACTTAGCCCACCACATATTCTTAAAATGCGCTAAAAGATTGACTTGTATACAAAATTCTAGCTTGATGTCAGTCAGACACTTTTTTGCACGCTATCTCCTCGACTATTACTTTTATTCATGTAAAAAATCAAAACAATTTTGACATTAAAAAAATCGGTCCGAGACAACTCAGACAAACTTTCTCATATATGAGTTTATAATTACTTAGCCCAGTGTTTCCATTTATTAGTTTTCAAATGTACATTTAAATATTATTGAACATTTCATCAAAATTTAACATAAAAATAACTTCTCCTGGTCGGGGAATCGAACCCGGGCTCTCTCCGTCCGCGTTTTAAGCTAATATCTCAGGAACTAGATTTTTCCCGGGAAAACGGCTTATATCGTTGGATTCGTATTCAAATGGACTACATTTTAGAATTTTTTAATCAAAATCGTCGGAACCGTTTTCGAGAAATAATTTTTTTTCATGTTTTTTCAGAGTTTTTGGGGGGTAGCGCCCCCAAATTTAGAGCTAAAATTCATTTCTCGATTTCGCCTCGGGGTATGATTTTTCTGAACATGTATGCCAAATTTCGTCAAAATCGGCCCAGTAGTTTGGGCTCCAGGCGTCTGCACAGACGACAGACAGACGACAGACGACAGACGACAGACGACAGACGACAGACAGACATTTTTTAAAAACCACTTTTTTGGACTCAGGGGACCTCAAAACGTGTAAATCCATCAAAATCTCAAAATCGAATTTTCGCGCCATCACAATACTTTCTCTTTATATGAGAAAGTAAAAACGGGGGAAACAACAAGTACGTGCGATAGGATGCGAGGAAGCTATGTGCCACACATATTGGCAGTATAGCTTTTCTATTTTAGACTATCATCAATTCTATATTAGTTCCTCCAAGTGTTATTTTCCCTTATATTAGGGAATTTTCAAAGAAAATTGAGCTATTGCAATGGCTTCAAAATGTTTGTAATGTGAATTTTGGAATATTTTTTCCATGGAAATCCGTCTTAGACCATTCTTAATCGATTCCTGAAATGTAACACTTTTTTATGTATGAATATATGTAAATATATGTATATATTATATATATATATATATATATATATATATATATATATATATATATATATATATATATATATATATATATATATATATATATATATATATATATATATATGTATATATATATATATATTTTTTTTTTATATATATATATATATATATATGTGTGTGTGTGTATTTAATATGTATATATGTATGTGTCACTCCAGACGATATTTCACTTTAGGATGCACTCAAAATATCCAAACAAATTTTAATCAAAAGAAAGGATAAGTTCGATGATCAGATAGGGTCAAAAAGTGCATAACAACTTTTTTCCAATTTACCCCCCTCTTATATGAAAATATGACAAAAGTGTACATAAAAATAATTACTGTACTCTTAACCCTTTAAGGATCAGGCAAAAAAAGAAAAAAATGTTACAGTGGATTGGTGGTTTACGTGGTTTACCAGCTGACCATCTCTACTCGTGTGTTTCGGATGACATGCCTCCAGTTTTTATTTTATTGTGGCTCATAGAAGCAATTTCTTAGATCAAATTTTTGTCAAAATACCTATTATATTACCAGTTTTGATTTAATATTGAGTTTTTATAAGAAATAATTAGCGCTCTCGAGTTATTTGCAGATTTTTAGCTTGAGTTGTGAAAATTTAATAAATTACGTTGTCTTAGAGGTTTGGTGGTTCATTCCGTTAACCACCTACTTTAGGGTGGTTAAGGATGTAAACCACCAAACCTTACGGGCAATATAATTTTTGTCAAGGACATTGAAAGTTCAAATCAAAAATTGATTGGAGGCATCTCCTAGAAACCACCTAAAAACATTGATTTTTTTTTTATGGGAGGGGGGCTAGCATTTTTTCAAAAATAATTTTCTGGGGCCATGCAACTCTAATTTTAGAAATTAGAAAAAACTGTAGTGCACCATTCGGAGCAAAAGGGGGTGGTTTTCCAGGCAAACCCCCAATCCTTAAAGGGTTAAAGAGCTTTCCAACGACATGCATCTTGAAGGATATACTATACTATTTTGACTTTTTTACCCCGTACCACTGTGTACCAAATTTCTTTTTTCACCCATCCAAATTCTAAACCAAAATTTTCCTATATTATCATAAGCCAATAATACGCAGATTTCTCTGAAAATTCGCTCATTAAGTCATGGTGTATGACTGGATTTTTTTTTTTTACTATTTTATACTATCATCAATTCTTATTAGCTCCTCCACGTGTTATTTTTTCTTTATTTGTTATACTATTTTTGATTATCATCAATTCTAAATTAGTTCCTCAACGTATTTATTACCTATTACTTTCCTCACTGTGTTATTCTCTATTTATTTTATTCAAATTTTAATATCTACTACTATTTGTAATAAAATAACATTTATATTTATAACAGCTATATTTACGTTCTTTAAATCTAAAATATATTTCAATTGAATTTTCATTACAAAAAAAAAAAAAAAAAAATAACATTTTTAACAAGTTCCGAAATGTGTCGCTAAATGGAATGTTAAGCAGACCTTTCCGGTTTCTATCGGAGGTGATAACACCCAAAATTCCAGACTGAAGCCAGAGAAATACGACTGGGGAAACCCCAAACCAACCGGCCTTCGCCAAGCACCACTCATTGATATACCTCCTCAGGATATAATATCCCCCAAAACATTCCTTTATTGTTTTTATCTGTAATAAATCTTCAGTGATAATATTGAACACTTTTACTAAATAAGAAATAGGTTACTAACCAAGTAAAACCATTCAAATTCCATTAAGCATAAATATTCAGAAAAATATTATCATTTATAGAATTAACTATTGTAAAGACCAAAAACATTTTTTCCGAGGTAGGCTGTGAAATAGTAACTTTAGAGCCTAAAAAACATAGCTAAAATCCATTTTTTCATTACGTGGACTTAAAAAATCTTTTCATTACTCCTAGCTGTAAAGAAAAAATATTTTACGTCCTAGGAACTAAAAGATTTTTATTTTCCGGCGGGTAGTTGTCAAAACTTCCGTTAGTAGCACTGCAGTCTTTGTAGAAATGCTTCTAGTACGATTAAAATCCGCTAGATGTCAATGCGTTTTATTTATCTTTTCTTATAGTGTAACCTCTTTTTAAGGTTTCTTTTTTTAAGTCTTAAGTATGTACTAATATTTGTTATTATTATATATTGATTAGTGATTAATATTTAATGTTTTTTCATTGTCTGCTACCTCGGAAAAAATAGCATATGCTACTCGACTGTGAAGTGTTTTTTCTTTACCTTGGCAATATTTACATGCAGTCTCGCTTCGTTCGACAGTAAATGTAATTGCCACGGTAAAGAAAAAAACTCACTTCACAGCCTAGTAACATAATAGTCAGGGTGCCCATAGGCAAAAAAGTAACTTATACATACTCTTTCCAAACCTTTTTGTATGGCTTGTTTAGGCAAAGTCTGACACTGTTTTCCTCTGTGACTTTTTTTAGTTTTGGGGCGTTTTTTTTTATATTTGAACCCTAAAATTTTGACGCGTCAGACTTGAAAATCGGTAAAAATTTCTGCGTCAGACAATATTAAAATGTTGATTTATAGGGTTCAAATAATGTATCTTGAGAAAATCAGCTGGTTATTAATCATTAATTAATATTAGTTCATATTAATAAATATCCATTATTATTAATTAAAATTAAATAATATCATTAATTAATAACTGGCTGATTTTCTCAAGATACATTATTTGAACCCTATAAATCAACATTTTAATATTGTCTGACGCAGAACTTTTTTCGATTTTCTAGTCTGAGGCGTCAAAATTTTAGGGTTCAAATAAAAAAAAAACGCCCCAAAACTAAAAAAAGTCACAGAGGAAAACGGTGTCAGATTTGGCCTAAACAAGCCATACAAAAAGGTTTGGAAAGAGTATGTATAAGTTACTTTTTTGCCTATGGGCACCCTGACTATAATATACTATTTCAAGCATCTAAATTTAAAAATAGTTATTTGTGCAACTAGTGCGCAAAGTGGCACTTTGCTGCACTCGTGAGGGAAATAATTACGGAAAGGTTTCTCGAGTGCAGCAATGACAATTTTCCATAAAAACTTATTTAGTTTAAGCTCAATAGCTGATGTGTAGTATGGACTGGTTCTGACCACTTTAGTTTGTTATAAGTTTATTTCATTGATGATAGCCAACCAAATTGGGTAAACAAGTATGTATTAAACCTTAGCTATTATGGTTTTTACCAGAAGGAAATAATCGCCTAGAAGTCCAAGAAAAGGAAAATTACATCCAACATGTAAATAAATACATCTATCTTGGAACATTAATTACCAATGAAAAGGATTGCGAGGAAGGGGAAATAAGGAGGAGGATAGCTTTAGCGTGGCAAAGCTACAACAAATACGATGTTGAAATGGTTCACATCACAAGGCTAGGCTATGGGACATGTGTGTACTACCTATATTGATATATGGCTGCGAAACGTGGGTCTTGACTCAACAAGTTATTAGTAGGATGAGAGTCACCCAGAGAAGGATGATGAGAAGTATGCTCAAGATAACGAGGAAAGACAAGAGAAGCAACGAGTCGATCTTACAGCAAACCTGCATAGAAGACGTGGCCAGGGTGATAAGCAGAAGGAAATGGCAGTGGATGGGTCATATCGCTAGAACTCAAGATGAGAGGTGGACGAAGAAAATGATATTGTGGTACCCAAGAGATTTGAAGAGGAGAAGAGGGAGACCACGTACATACTGGGATGAAGAAGTAGGGAAAATCTGTGCGGAGGAGACCTGGCAGCGTGTCGCTCTCCAAAGGAAGCAATGGAAAAGGATGACGGAGATATTCATCGATGTATGGCTGTGGAAAAATTAAAATAGAGATTCAGTTTTCTAATCTTACCTTTCTTACGTTATTATTTTATGGTGGCTTATTATTGTGAACTCATTTTTATTTTATATTCAGTATTTAATTAAACCACTGTCAATTTCAATTTAAACTCGGAATTTAGTTGTTACGGAAAAAAACAATAATAAATAAAAAAAAAGAGAAAATAATAATAATAATAATGAAAATAAAATAAAATACTACTGAGTAGTAGTATATTTGCCTCAGCATAAACTGATTTGGTTTAACATTTCTAGAAGAACTATACTGTCACAGACCATTTATAAACCAATAAAGGCATTCATTCATTATGGTTTTTTGGCATAAAGCTGGCTGATTTTTTTAGGTTTCTGTACGAAGTAAGAAAACCTTATAATATAACGGCTCTATCTGTACGTTGGCATGTTTCAATTCCTAAACTACTATAGCTAGAGGTCGACCAAGAAGTCATGAACACGGGAGAAACGGAAAGCTTAACTTGGTTTAAAATCGAAACTTCCGAGTAGTGCCGAAGTCAGTACAGTCGGGTGCTAACACGATACCCATTTCTAGCTTGTATGACATGCGCAGTTATGTCAAATCTTACTAATAACAACAGGAAGGTTTCCAATCTGTTAGGTTTCCTGTTTTGTTTGTTTTTATCAAGGATCTTATAAAATAGGGATTGAGCACTAGGCGCTAAAAGTGTCGCCAAGAACTTGGAAAATCTAGTAAGATCCGAGGAGGATCGATTACCTTCCCGTATGATTGTACAATGGTTATAACTGTAGAAGATCAAGAAGAATGGGAAAAATTCTTAGAAATTCGATCAGGTTATGCTTTTTCTTCCTTGTTTGGATAACAGTCGGGAAGAAATTGGGCCTACCTATGTGCGCGCGAGTGGTAGTTTGATGTAGATTTTTTCCAAGTTCTTGGCGACACTTCTCAACCCAGGGGGTGTGCATAGTGCTCACCCCCTGGTTTTTATAGAGTACGAATTATAGTCACAACTTTCCTAAACGATTATTGTACGATCCACAAATCCACGGGATGATGCAAGTGCAAAGGACGCTACAAATAACGGGGTTAGAACAAACCTAATATGTATTTGTTATGACAAAAATGATTGCTCTCAATGACATTTAATCAAAATAATATTTGCGAATTTTTAGTTTGTTTTTCCTCATTATATTTTTTTTTATAAATAAAATAGATTAAGAAAGAGGAAAATCTATTTAGATTTATAGAATATTATTATGAATAATCAATAAATAATAATATAAAGATATTATCGTATATTATTAGTGATTTCTTATCAGGTACAGTGTTGCCTGTTGCAAAAAATATTTTAAAAAAATATAGAAGTTATCAAAAATAAAATTATTAAAACAAAAGAACAACACTGTGTTTTTTGACAATGGTCTATTTTATTAAAAACTGACTATACATGACACCAAAGCACGACACTAGCGCACTCCTCAGATTTCCATGACTTCTTGGTCGACCTCTAGGAACATGAAATTCGGAACACAGGTGCATCTCGGCATTTGTGACAACTGTACACTTTTTGGAGTTTTCACATTTAATACATATTTCCAAAATAGCGGTCTACTAAAAAAAAAGTTTTTAGTCACCATGACATGTTATTTATAAATTTAAAGGTCTTGAAGTGTAGGAAAAGAATATGCAACTATTAAAATTTTACAATTAATCGTACAGAAACCGGAGATTATCGCCTCACGTACTTACGTGAAGCGTCTTACTTGTTATTATGTAGAATTTATGTATGTATTGTGTATATAGTAAATTTATTTATTTATAATCTTACGATATGTGGAGGGTGATATTAAATCAGTATATTTTTAAAAAGTATTTCTATACCATCTTTACAATTTTTTTTATAAATAAAATAAAATGGAATTTGTTTTATTATTGAATATTACGTGAATTTATATGTATATATATATATATATATATATATATATATATATATATATATATATATATATATTTTTTAAAAAAATTGTATAAATACACTGTTTCAATGTACTAAAAATAAATCTTCACATTTAAATATCAAATGCATATAGAATGTAGCCAATTTTTTTTTATAATACAAATAAAATTTCGAGAAAATAAAAAAATATTATAAACCAATATTCATATATTATATATAGTAAAGTACGATATAAATAAAACTCAAGGTTTAAAATTACATCGTGGTTGAACTAAGAGATCGAATAACACAACATACAATAAATACTATCTTCTATTAATAACAAATTTCAAATAAATATCTGTCAATCAGATTAATGTATAGAAATTTGTTATTTCAACATCATCTACTATCTACATAATATAAAAATATCATATACTTATTTTTTTTGTTTTTTAAATAAAAAAAAAAAAAAAAATGAATAAAAAAAAAAATATGATAAAATAAAACAAGTAAAGCTAAAAGCTTAATCCTCAACTCGATCATTATATATATATATTTCTCTTGCGGTGAAATATTTTATATTATTTTATTTTATGTTTATTTTTATTTTATTTTTTTTTCATATTATTTTTTATATTTTTTTAAAGATCGGACGGGTTGTTTAATGTTTGAAGTGCCCGGATCTACCAGGATAATTATCCAAGGCAATACCTGTTTCCTTAACTCTTGTCTTGTCTTATACCTTACGTATTTATAACGGTATCAGTATCATTCATTATTAAATTATATTCAATCAATATGATTGAACTTTTCTGGTTGAGTTAGCTAATTGAGAATTAATTTGAACATGAACTTTAATTACAAATTAAAAAATAAAATAAAAGTATATAATATAAGACGTAAGGAAATTATTTATTTGAAAGTATACAATTTCCTTAATGTATATTTTTTGGAACGAAGTTCCTTATGGCACGCTGGGGGTTCACAGCCCGGGTGTGAATCCAAAAAAACGACCAAAATCACCGTCACAAAATCTCCGTCACGAAATCTACCGATGACGATAACTTAAGTAAAAGATCACCGAAGTTGTTGAAATTTGGTACACATGCTCATTTTACCAATGCCCAGGCTGAGTTCGTTGGAAAACATTATCCGCCCAAGCGTTCACGCGCAACGCTCGCGTAAACGTAAGCTTCAAAAAGACGAGGAAAAATGTTATTATGGAAACCTGTTACTTGACTTGTTTATATTTGTTATATGTCAAAATGTCACTTGGTTTTGTAAATATCGAAAATATAATCACGGTCTTGTTAAAAGTAAAATTGATCTGTGCTGACGCTTATTTCAATATATTAGGTATATTATTATAATACTGCGTATTTAATCCAAGAATAAATTCTAACTTCATCTATTTAATAAGACAAACAACTTTTTTAAATATTTTTTTTAGTAAAACGAACACCGACACTGTTATGAAGTGATAAAGATCGCTAAATTTATTAAAGTGGACCCAAACGTTTAATATAAAGAAAACGCTTGCTTTTAATGATACAAATAATGATTACTTTTAATTTGTCCTTAACTCTTGCTAGGTTCAAACAGTTCGTTACTTTTAATTTTGTCTCTTTTCTAACTCCGTCATGTATAAGTAGTTAGCAATGTATACGTACTTAGCAGTGTGATTTTATAATTTATACTCGCCGGCGTCAGCTGGCCTACGGCCAGCTTTTGCCCGTCGAGTGGCCAGGTAGATATATGCCAGGTACTTGTATATAGTAGTTGGTACTTGTAAGATCTGGTAATGTTGTAGGAGGTTGTGGGATATTGTAGCCATCAGGTGGGTTAATTATATAGTGTTATAATTCCCAGTCTATAAATGACAAAATAAACAAACGATAAAGCAAACAAAGAAACAAAGTATGAAAGCTATTAATGTCTAGAGGAGCTGAGCTAGTATCTGTGGAGTTGTAGAGCGGATTGAGTAAGGTGGGGTGACAGGAGCGACGGGAGAGGATGGGAAGATCGGACATATTCCCGTCTCTGTCTCTTTTTATGGCGCGGCACTATTAAAGTAAATATGTATTAATTAACTTTGGTACTAACATACATTTTTCGGAGAAACAATGCATCGAACATGCGTCAAATGTGGTGCACATATAATTAATTTAATAAACAAAACACCCAGCAACCAAATCGTAAAAACTGCTATAAAAACAGTTTCTTTTTCAATTTTCCCCCCTCAAAACTAAAAATAACACAAAATAGAACATAACAAAGTTTAATCTGCTATTTAAGAGCTTTTCAACGATATAAATAATATTATAAAAGATTAACTTTAACATTTGTATCCCTGTACTCTAAGGCCTAAGGTACAAAAAAAAAAAAAAAAAAAAAAAAAAATGAAGGAGCATTAATTTAACTAATAAATAAATATAAATAAAAAAAACCTATTAAAAAAAATTATTTAAACCCTTCAACCTGCAAGAAAATTATAAATCGGTACAAAAGTACGAGTACAAGATTTTTAAAAAATAAACAAATATAATAGCTATAATGTACCTACAAATCAAGGCCTTTCAAATTATATACAATACAATATTAAAAACCAAAAAAGTGGTCACGTGACACGGTACACAGAAAAACGTTTAGTCTCAAGTTCTCAGCAAATTGGATGAACTAATGAAATATAAGAGCACATATAATAAATTTAATAAAATTAAATTAAAAAAAAAAAAAAAAAAAAAATCGTAAAAACCTCTATAAAAAAGTTTTTTAATTTTACCCCCCTAAAAACTAAAAATACCCCAAAATTGAACGTAACGAAAATTAATCCACTATTCAAGAGCTTTTCAACGATATACATCATAATTATAAAAGATTAACTTAGACATTTGTACCTCTGTACTCTAAGGCCTAAGGTACCAAAATTATATTAAAAAAAAAAAAAACAATACAAAAGGGCATTCATTTTACTAATAAATAAATAAAAATAAAATAACCTAATAACAAAAAATTATTTAAACCCTTTAACCTACAACAAAATTATAAATCGGTACAAAAGTACGTGTACAACATTTTTAAAAAATAAACAAATAAAATAGCTTTAATGTACAAATCAAGGCCTTTCAAATGATATACGACACAATATTAAAAACCAAAAAAAGTGGTCACGTGACACGGCACACGGGAAAAAGTTTACTCTCAAGTTCTAAGCAAGTAGGATGAAGTAATGAAATAAAATATACTCAATTTAAAGAGCATTAGTGTGAGATTCAAGCGCCTCAATCAGAAATAAAATCGGTCAATAATTATAGAAACTATGACCATTCAAAGACAAAAATGGAAAAAAATAAAAATAAAAAAATACCAAAATTATCACCATTTAGGGTACAACCGATAGAGGTACGACAAAAAGTCATAGGACCAATGTTGTAGATTTTTTAAAATCAGTTACCGCTGGTGCTATCCGTTTTCCAATACGACTTACCGTTTAGCTGCAATTAGCCCCAAAACAGCTTAAAAATCAAATCGGCCATTTTTATTTTTTTAGGGGGGGAAGGAGTGGGAAAAGTAAACTTTTTATAATTATTTTGGTTCACAATATGGACATTGCGCGTCGAATGGCGCAAACCTCAAGTCTCTAGCTCTTCTGGAAGTGGGTAAACATTAATGTCAGTGAGTGAGTGAGTGAGTCAGTTAGCCATGCGGCTTTATAGTATATAGACTCGCCGGCGTCAGCTGGCCTACGGCCAGCTTTTGCCCGTCGAGTGGCCAGGTAGATATATGCCAGGTACTTGTATATAGTAGTTGGTACTTGTAAGATCTGGTAATGTTGTAGGAGGTTGTGGGATATTGTAGCCATCAGGTGGGTTAATTATATAGTGTTATAATTCCCAGTCTATAAATGACAAAATAAACAAACGATAAAGCAAACAAAGAAACAAAGTATGAAAGCTATTAATGTCTAGAGGAGCTGAGCTAGTATCTGTGGAGTTGTAGAGCGGATTGAGTAAGGTGGGGTGACAGGAGCGACGGGAGAGGATGGGAAGATCGGACATATTCCCGTCTCTGTCTCTTTTTATGGCGCGGCACTATTAAAGTAAATATGTATTAATTAACTTTGGTACTAACATACATTTTTCGGAGAAACAATGCATCGAACATGCGTCAAATGTGGTGCACATATAATTAATTTAATAAACAAAACACCCAGCAACCAAATCGTAAAAACTGCTATAAAAACAGTTTCTTTTTCAATTTTCCCCCCTCAAAACTAAAAATAACACAAAATAGAACATAACAAAGTTTAATCTGCTATTTAAGAGCTTTTCAACGATATAAATAATATTATAAAAGATTAACTTTAACATTTGTATCCCTGTACTCTAAGGCCTAAGGTACAAAAAAAAAAAAAAAAAAAAAAAAAAATGAAGGAGCATTAATTTAACTAATAAATAAATATAAATAAAAAAAACCTATTAAAAAAAATTATTTAAACCCTTCAACCTGCAAGAAAATTATAAATCGGTACAAAAGTACGAGTACAAGATTTTTAAAAAATAAACAAATATAATAGCTATAATGTACCTACAAATCAAGGCCTTTCAAATTATATACAATACAATATTAAAAACCAAAAAAGTGGTCACGTGACACGGTACACAGAAAAACGTTTAGTCTCAAGTTCTCAGCAAATTGGATGAACTAATGAAATATAAGAGCACATATAATAAATTTAATAAAATTAAATTAAAAAAAAAAAAAAAAAAAAAATCGTAAAAACCTCTATAAAAAAGTTTTTTAATTTTACCCCCCTAAAAACTAAAAATACCCCAAAATTGAACGTAACGAAAATTAATCCACTATTCAAGAGCTTTTCAACGATATACATCATAATTATAAAAGATTAACTTAGACATTTGTACCTCTGTACTCTAAGGCCTAAGGTACCAAAATTATATTAAAAAAAAAAAAAACAATACAAAAGGGCATTCATTTTACTAATAAATAAATAAAAATAAAATAACCTAATAACAAAAAATTATTTAAACCCTTTAACCTACAACAAAATTATAAATCGGTACAAAAGTACGTGTACAACATTTTTAAAAAATAAACAAATAAAATAGCTTTAATGTACAAATCAAGGCCTTTCAAATGATATACGACACAATATTAAAAACCAAAAAAAGTGGTCACGTGACACGGCACACGGGAAAAAGTTTACTCTCAAGTTCTAAGCAAGTAGGATGAAGTATGAAATAAAATATACTCAATTTAAAGAGCATTAGTGTGAGATTCAAGCGCCTCAATCAGAAATAAAATCGGTCAATAATTATAGAAACTATGACCATTCAAAGACAAAAATGGAAAAAAATAAAAATAAAAAAATACCAAAATTATCACCATTTAGGGTACAACCGATAGAGGTACGACAAAAAGTCATAGGACCAATGTTGTAGATTTTTTAAAATCAGTTACCGCTGGTGCTATCCGTTTTCCAATACGACTTACCGTTTAGCTGCAATTAGCCCCAAAACAGCTTAAAAATCAAATCGGCCATTTTTATTTTTTTAGGGGGGGAAGGAGTGGGAAAAGTAAACTTTTTATAATTATTTTGGTTCACAATATGGACATTGCGCGTCGAATGGCGCAAACCTCAAGTCTCTAGCTCTTCTGGAAGTGGGTAAACATTAATGTCAGTGAGTGAGTGAGTGAGTCAGTTAGCCATGCGGCTTTATAGTATATAGATTTAATGAAAAATCTAAGGAACTTCGTTCCACACGTATTTTTTTTTATATTTAACTAAAATAAAATCGATGTATGGAGGGGTAAAAAAAAATTATAGCGGTTTCTTTTCAACTTTTGATATTTATCAATCATATAGAAAAGCGATTAAACTTAAGTATCTCGTGTTTAATGAATTCATAATGTCTGTCAAGTTCTTAAGTAAAATAGTACATTACGCGTCGAGTGCGGAAAGTAGCATTTTGCATGCGAGTGTGGAGGTTGCACCCGAGCGACAGCGAGGGTAGTAAAACCACACGAGCAATGCAAAATGTAGTTTTCCCACGAGTTGCGTACCGTACTTTATCTACGATTATTGGATTTCAATAATAAATACAGAAAAAAAAAATTAAATAAACTTGCTGTATGCAAGTTCGTATTTCTCTTTTGATAAAGATGACATTAATTCATTAGTTGTATCTTGTGCCGAATTAATTAATTTGGGAGGCGTATTATTCTCCTCATTTTCGTCATAATGACATAAATCAATAGTTTGTTAAATGTAAACAAACTCGCTAATTATGATTCTATTCTTCAGAATTATGAGACGCGCATGCGCAATGAACACAAGTACGTAAAGAATCATTTTCTACGCATCTAAACAGAGATACAATGTTTATATTTCGTATCAATCGTAGATAAAAGTATTTATTTTGCATAATAAAATAAAGTAAATAGGAAGCTATATTTTTTTAAACTAGATTTGGAATCTATGGTTAAATTTAAGAATTTTTTCGCTCCGAGCATTAGTTTGCCCTCTAGAGAGCCCTGGACCTGCTAAAATTGAAACTTTAAGTCCATTTTACAGCTAAACTAATGGATTTAGGAAAAAAAAAATCCAGATACAAAGAAGTTCTTATTTTTTGTCGTAGAATCAAAATTCAGTCTAAAATACATACCTTATTTGTAACTGTTTTTTTTTTTTTTTTTCCAAAAAAGGTGTTCAGCAGGGCTCAAAACGTGAAAAAATTACCAATAATGAATGTTTTTAAGAATGGATTTGGATTTTACGGCAAAAAAATAACTTTTTGTGTCTTGAATTGTTTTTCTAAATCCATTAGTTTAACTGTAAAATGGACTTAAAGTTTCAATTTTAGCAACTTCAGTGCTCTCCAGACGGCAATCTAATGCTCGGAGCGAAAAATATCCAAGAGTATAAAAATCTTATTTTAGCCGTAGAATCCAAATCTAGTCTAAAAAATATGGCTTCCTATTCACTTTTTTTAATTATGTAAACTGCACACACTTATGCTGAACATAGAAAATGTTCAGCATTTTTTCTGGCAGTGCATTCATAGCCATTATCTAACCCTGAAAAACCTATCTTTCTATCTATCGTGGTTACGGAGATATTTCGCTATTCCATATTAGCTGGGACACACTGAAGTAAGGTCATTGGACAAAAGAGTTCGCCTGATTTTCCTAGAGAATGTCTGCTTTTGTGTCTGAAAAGTGTGTTTCACGTGTGAAAAAGAAATACATATTATTAAAATAATTGAAATGTAAGGATACATTTTATAAAAGGTGTTCCAAAAGTTACTAAATGATTTGTTTATCTTTTTATTAACTTTAATGTTTATATAGATTTTTTTAAATTAATTTTTTTTAAATAATATTGCAGAGATTTGGCGTAAGTAAATTAACCACTTTTAGTCCAGGAGATAGCATGCAAAGCAGTGTCTGACTAACATCAAGCTAGAATTTTGTAAACAAGTCAATCTTTTAGCGCCTTTTAAGAATATGTGGTCGGCTAAGTTCGTCTGCGGGACATAGCTTTGCAATAGGCGTTTGAAAAAACCAAACCGGTGGAGAGCGGCCATGTCTCACAGAAAGGTGACAACCTTGATTTTTTTGTAATATTTGAATAACTAACCTATCAAGTGTGAAAATAACATTGACTTGATTTTTGGTCTACTAACTAATTCTGTACTCAGGACCATGAAAATTACATTGTCCAACATAATTGGTGAGACATGGCCGCTCTCCACCGGTTTGTTTTTTTTCAAACGCCTATTGCCAAGCTATGTCCCGCAGACGAACTTAGCCGACCACATATTATTAAAAGGCGCTAAAAGATTGACTTGTATACAAAATTCTAGCTTGATGTTAGTGAGACACTTTTTTGCACGCTATCTCCTGGACTATTTCCTTTAACTCGAAAAAATATTAAATAAAATTACAGTCACGTCCGTTATATAATTTGGTACAGTTACTTATGTTAATTTAATAGGATTATTAAAATTTAAATATATGAATATATAATTAGATACAATGAATAAATTTTGCGAATTAAATCCGGATCATAACATGATATATAATAAATTGATTAAAAACAAATACAGATAATAATATTTAGAAGAAAAATGAGGAAGAAAATTTACTTGATAACTTTCAATTTATTCAGTTCCTTCTTTAATTGAGAATATATTTATAAGCATTAGAATATAATAATTTATAAACATTTTTAATAAACTCTTAAATTGTAATTTACATCAAATAAATAAAATTAACTTTTATTTAAAAACAATTTTCTATATTATTGAGCTAGATAAGTAAACAATAAATTTACTTTATTTACTCCTGAAAAATGAGAGTCCAAACGCTTGTTTTAGTGCAATGCTCTAAAAATTAAAGTATATTTCTGATTGCTTCTTTTCTTATTTGTTCTAAATTTAAATTTAATGATAAAAAATAAATTAACTGGGGGGAAAAAAACCAAATACAGTTTGACAGAAAAACTAAATGTGATACAGTTTAGAATATAATATATTACTTTTAAGAAAATTTATGTAAAAATCTAAATTTTTATAATCCTTTTGCTTTTCATTTTCAAGTGCAAGTACACATATCTCCTTTGTAATATTTAATTATTAATAAATTAATATGATACCCCCTTGTATTCTATAAGTAGAAATTTACTTATTGATGGCGGATGAGGTGTAGAAATATAACAGTGGGACACTAATTCATTTTGATACATTTCGGCTTTTAATTTTATAAAAAAGCTTGATGATTTTATAAAAAAAGCTTGATGATTTCATAAAAAAAGCTTGATGATTTCATAAAAAAAGCTTGATGATTTTATAAAAAAATGCTTGATGATTTCATAAAAAAAAGCTTGATGATTTCATAAAAAAAAGCTTGATTATTTCATAAAATAAGCTTGATGATTTCATAAAAAAAGCTTGATGATTTTATAAAAAAATGCTTGATGATTTCATAAAAAAAAGCTTGATGATTTCATAAAAAAATGCTTGATGATTTCATAAAAAAATGCTTGATAATTTTATAAAATAGCTTGATGATTTTATAAAAAAAGCTTGATAATTTTATAAACTGATAATTTTTATAAAATTGATTGAAATCAGGTTGGCAACACTGCTTTAAAACTTCCAGCTGTATTGCGAGTCATTCTACGATGCTTTGTTTACTTTTGTTTAGCTTCCGTTGAACTTGTTTTTATATTACTTTAAAAGTGATTATTATTTGTTTTAAATACTTTATATTGTTTTATTTTTGTATTTAATTCGTATAATAAAGAAATACAAATGTTTTCTTTATTGATTAAATCTTATACAGCACTTTTTCTGGAGATAAAATTTTGTATGTACCTCGAGAATAATGCATTATTATTCCCCTTGTTATAATTATCTCCCTCGGCTACGCCTCGGGAGCTAATTGACATTAATCCCTCGGCTTCGCCTCGGGAATTAAGATACCTAATACCCTCGGCTTCGCCTCGGGATTTAGTTGCCTTGATTCCTTCGGCTTTGCCTCAGGAATCAACACAGTCACGCGGGAAATAATGTCATGCATTATTTCCTAGGTGCATAAATAACTATTACTGACTAGGCTGTAAAATTTTTCCTGACTTTCACCGCCTAGGCAGTAAAATTACATTTCTCTGCCCGAAATCGGTTCAATAATGCCTCATTTTGCTGCCGCAAGTAGATAATAGTATATTATGTTACAAGGCTGTGAAGTGAGTTTTTTCTTTACCGCGGCAATTACATTTACTGTCGAGCGAAGCGAGACAGTAAATATTGCCAAGGTAAAGAAAAAACACTTCACAGTCGCGTAGCATATGCTATTTTTTCCGAGGTAGCAGACTATGAAATAACATTAAATATTAATCACTAATCAATATATAATAATAACAAATATTAGTACATACTTAAGACTTAAAAAAAGAAACCTTAAAATGAGGTTACACTATAAGAAAAGATAAATAAAACGCATTGACATCTAGCGGATTTTTATCGTACTAGAAGCATTTCTACAAAGACTGCAGCACTACTACGGAAGTTTTGACAACTACCCGCCGTAAAGAAAAAATCTTTTAGTGCCTAGGACGTAAAAGATATTTTCTTTACAGCTAGGAGTAATGAAAAGATTTTTTAAGTCCACGTAATGAAAAAATGGATTTTAGCTATGTTTTTTAGGCTCTAAAGTTACTATTTCACAGCCTACCACGGAAAAAATTAATTTGTACCCTATACTGTTTTATTTCTATACTTCATTCGCCATCAATAAGACAATTTCTTTATATTTCCGTTGTTTGTTTTGTATTTTATTAAGTATAAGGGAATGCCTGTTTATAATAACTTGAACATTAATCCATGAATCTAAGTATTATGAATTTAATTTTGTAAAAAAAAAAATTAAATTATACTAAAGAAAGCCATGAAACAGGATTTTTTTATAATGTTCTTAGAAGATGGAAAGCAAATCTATATTTAATTATAGGGTATAACAAAACACTAGACATATAAGCAAACAAATGAATAATGAATGATAATTTTTTATAATTCTTCAAAAACAATTTTATCTCCTATAGTAATTTTATTTGGATTTAAAAGGAATTAGATAAAAGAAAAAAAGTATTTAAAGAAATGAAAGAAATGAAGCAAGATTGTGAAAAGAAGAAACGTGAAATCGTCCTTGGCATTGTGTTTTGATGCTCGGCAGATTTCTCAGGAGATCCTTAAGGAGATTTTCAGACAGAGAATGAAAGACGGAATTGAAAGCAAGGTTACTCGGTCGCCCGGTTTTACAGCTTTCTCTGCCTCACTTATTTTCGTGCTGTCACTTTCATACTTTTTTTTATATCCTTTTATTTAAGATAAAGCTGTTAAATTAATTTAGCAACATTAAACTTAGATTTAAATTATGCATATTCCTGAATACCCATTTCATTAAATTATATACATTATTTACACATTTGTAGTAAGTACAAAGAAAATACGTATGTCCTTTGGTTGGTGTCTATCTATATTCATAACTAACACACATGTAACTTTAGGTTTAACATCAGTGTGTAAGTGCTAATTATTTAAAAAGTACTAAAATGTAGTCAATTTAAAGACTTCTCTGACAATTTAAATCGATTTCCCGGGAAAAATCAAGTTCTCGAGATATTGATGAAAATAAATTCGATTTTGCTTCCGAGCTTACCGAAGGTAATTGAAGCTATGTAATCAACAAAAAAGTCCAGACATGCACCATGACTTAATGAGCGAATTTTCAAAGAAATCTGCTTATTATTGGCTTGTGATAGTATAGGAAAATTTTGGTATAGAATTTGGATGGGTGAAAAAAAAAAAAATTTGGTACACACGGATACGGGGTACAAAAGTCAAAATAGTATAAATCCTTCAAGATTCATGTCGTTAGAAAGCTCTTTAAGATTACAGGAATTGCTGTTATGTACACTTTTGTCATATTTTCATATAAGAGGGGGGTAAAATGGAAAAAACATGTTTATATGCTATTTTTGACCCGGAATCGATGAAGAATGGTCTAAAACGGATTTCCATGGAGAAAATTTTCAAAAATTTTGAAGCCATTGCAATAGCTTAATTATTTTCTTCGAAAATTCGCTAAAACGAATAATTTGTAAGACTCCGATTTAAAAAATTCCACGACAGCAATAAATTCGTTTCAGATATCAGGAAACATTTTTGGTTTCATGTCTGTCTGTCGGTCTATCACTCAATTTTTTTTTTGAACCAACAAATCTGATAAACGAATCATCCGATATTAATGAAATTTGGATGTTAGGTCAGCCCATTGTTGGGCCCATAATAGCCTTCTGCTTTATTTGTTTCTCTTCCACATGCGAACAAACATACATTTATTTAAGCCCATACCTACAAAATTATTCATCTGACGTTTTATGAAATTTGGATGGTTAGGTTAGGAAGTAGACACAGATTAATTTCAACCGTCAGCCCTCTTTAAATTTTGTTAAATTGATACTTTAATTTGAGTAAAAAAATAAAACAATTTTGACAGATTTAAAAAAACGGGAGGAAAATGAAATAAATTTGACAATAATTGTTTTTAAAAGCATAAAATCATTAAAACACACGAAATACGATGCGAGGAAGGTATGTGCCACACTAATTAGCAGACTATTTTATTTTAATCAAAATGTATACAATCATGCGTCATTTTTTAGGGTCCGTTGGCAAAACCTAGGACCCTTATATTTTCCTGCGTGTGTCTGTCCGTCCGTCCTGTCACCTGCTCTAATGGCCACACGTTTCGTCCGATCACTTTGAAATTTGGCATGTATGTGTCTTGTACCTACCCACATATTTTAAAAATAGAGCGACTCAAAAATATTAGGGTAAAAAAACTTAAGGGTTAAAATAATAACTTAAGGGTTAAGCTTTTTAGCATTTTAAAAAACACCATCAATAGGGTACTAATTAAACTATACGCAGGATTGCCTACTTGACCTGTTTATTAAATAGTAAAAAATAAATCAATTAAATGATTTGATATAGGGCAGATAATATTTAGTATCAAAATCAGTAAGAGAAAGTTATGTTGGTTTTATTGGACTGAATTTTTCACAGAAATATACTTATTTACAAAGCTCTAGATCAACATTATTCATATTAACTTTCATCCTGAACAACTTTTAATGTAATTTTCAGTCTTTCAAAAAAAAGAAAAAAAAAAAATCGATCCGAGACAAACTTTTTCATATACTAGTTTATAATTGCTTAGCCCAGAGTTCTCCGTTTATTAGTTTTCGTGTTTTCGTAGGTACATTTATTTATTATTATCTACTTGCGGCAGCAAAATGAGGCTTAATTGAACCGATTTCGGGCAGAGACATGTAATTTTACTGCCTAGGCGGTAAAAGTCAGGAAAACTTTTACTGCCTAGGCAGTAAAATTTTACTTTTATAATGTAGGCAATGACAGTTTTTACTATTATCTCTATCTTATAACATCATATATTATACTTTAATAAGTAATATTTAATAAATAAACGTTTAACTATAAAATAATTTGTTTATATTTGTTAATTCTGTTAAATAAGTTCAATGATTAGTAGATCTTAATTAAAAAAATAGTAGAGTCACTAACTATACTGCAGCGTCATGTAAACATTGAACATCCATATTATTATTATTATTGAAGTCATTCTAGATTAGACTAGCTACTTTTCTTGATTTATCGTAGTTACTTCTTTTCTTTTAAGCAATAGAAGATATCTTTAAAACTTTTAGAAATTTGTTAGTAAAAATATAAATAAATATTTTGTATTGCGTGCATTATTCATTCAGAAGTTATGTGTGTTATGAACGTGTGTTTTGTTGTTATAGATTGAGTTTGCTTTTCACTTATTGTTATTATTCCCAAGTTTCTTATTTGAACATTAATTTTAGTTAATACATATGTTATTATCTTTATTTATATGACACATTTATAACACAGTTATTAACTATGTTATATTAATAAAGATAACATTTTAGCAGCTTCATTTTTCTGCCGCAAGTAGATAAAATATTGATGCAACAAGGCAGCAAAGGAAACATTTCTGCCTCGTTTATTCATTGCCTGCCGAGGCGAAGCCTCGGCAGGCAATGAATAAACGAATAGGTCAAATAGGTAAATTACCTGCCTCGGCAGTTAATTATCGTAGCCTATCCTCGCCTTCGGCTCGGAGGCTAATCTAATCACTCGTCAGTAAAATTCCATTTTGCTGCCTTAGTTACATAAATAACTATTGAACATTTCATTAAAATTTATCATAAAAAATACTTCTCCTCGACGGGGAATCGAACTTGGCCTCTCTCCACCCGTGTTTAAAGCTATTTTCTCAGGAACTAGATTTTTCCCGGGAAAATGGGTTAGATTGGTATTTAAATAGACTACATTTTAGAATTGTTTAATCAAAATAGTCAGAACCATTTTCGAGAAATATTTTTTTTTCATGTTTTTGGGGGGTAGCGCCTCCAAATTTGGAGCTAAAATTTATTTCTCGATTTCGCCTCGGGGTATGATTTTTCTAAATATGTATGCCAAATTTCATCCAAATCGTCCCAGTAGTTTAGGCTCCAGGTGTCTGTACAGACAGACAGACAAACATTTTTTATAAACCACTTTTTTGATTTTTGGACTCAGGGGACCTCAAAACATGTAAATCCATCAAAATCTCAAAATTGAATTTTCGCGCCATCACAATACTTTCTCTATATACGAGAAAGTAAAAAAAAGTGAGAAATACACGTGAATTCATTAATTTAAAGCATTTATACAATAATGGGAGTCTAATTTGTGGTTGTAATTTTATTTAAAAATAAATACATAAAATTGTATCAACAATTTATATAATTAAATATGAGACGATTAAGCTCTTATCTTATTACATTTACATAACCGGTTATTGAATTGTTAAATAGATATTGTAATTCTATGAGTAACTTAGAGATAATTGCCAATTTAACAGGCAATTATATAAATACTACAAAGAAGATACTAGTATGCTAGAAATTTTAATTTTATCTTAATATATATCGTAATGCTTGGTATATTTTTTTGCCGCCCTCCACTTGTAAACATTCCTATCCTGAGCGGCCGGTAAAGTTCCATTTTACAGCCCTGGGGGCCTGTAAAAATGCATGCTTTATCTTTACAGGGCCACTAGTAGTTCGAGAAGCGGCCGCTTCCTGGCAAGGCTGCGGCCTGCAAGAAGCGCTAGTAGTTCTCAGCGCCAGCAGTTCAATTTGTAAACAATCAATATTTTTATAACTGCGGTTTGTTTTGGTACTGATTTAAACTTAATATTCACTTATTGCTTTTGAAGATTACGGCACAATAGTATACTTGTTTTGTAATTATTTTACATGTGGTGGGCGATAAAATAGTGTACGCACCACGAGCAGTAAGTGACATGACAGGCCTCGGGCGTTAAACGCACTCGTGCTTTCACACTTCGCCCTCGGCCTGTAATAACGCCCTTACTGCTCTAGGTACGTAAATAGCTATAATTTATAATGTATGAAATATTATTCTGTTTCAATCAATGAAATGAAGTCAAAATGATATCATTTTTTGGTTATAAGCTTTGATAGGACGAGCGTAGACAAGTTTGAAGTTGGAGTGTAAAGTGCCCCCCCCCCCCTCAATCTCACTTATGTAAAAAGCAAAAAATCTCAATCCAGACCACGAAGGGAAATTAGCGTTGGATACGTTACATTCAGTCTGTTGTACACGACTGTTCCCTCAGACTCCGCCGGCATATTACTTCATTTAAAATAGGTATTATAAAATATATCACTTTACTACACAAAAACTTCTGCATGTATCATGTTGAAATTTCACATGCCTGTTTCAATTGTTGTGGATGTGTATGAATGTTTATTAAAATCGTTACGTTAGAGCGTAAGATTTCGGAAAAAAACGTTGTATTCTCTATTTTAAATTCAAACTCCTTAATAAATTTAGCGATCTTTAATACTTATTAGCGGTGTCGGTGTTGGTTTTACTAAAAAAAATATTTATAAAAGTTGTTTGTCTCATTGAATAGATGAAGTAAGAATTTTTTCCCGTCCTAAAATTCCAATTTTACATTTGAAGTTTACGTTTACGTGAGCGTTGCGCGCGAACACTTGGGCGGATAACGTTTTCCAACGAACTCATCCTGGGCATTGGTAAAATGATCATGCGTACCAAATTTCAACTAAATCGGTCAACTTTTACTCAAGTTATCGTCATCGGTATATTTCGTGAAGGTCGGTTTTGTGACGGTGGGTTTTTTCGGATTCACTCTCGGGCTCTAGGCGCTGTAACGTACCGTAAGGAACTTCGTTCCAAAAATAAAATTGAATAAACTATGAAACTTACATGGATCTTTGAGGAATATTTAAGTTGAGTCCTTTGAGAACATGTTGAGATCCGTAGCTCTTGTGAGCGTTCCGTACTGACACAGCGTACTCTTCATTCAGATCTATCTGTGTCATATTGTCACTACCAGCGATCTTCTCTCCTTCCTCCATGTCTGCCAGCTGTAAACAAACATCACGTTACTTTAGTAATAATTAATTCAAATACAGGATAATTACAAATAATATTCCTGATTTCGATTGAAAATTTTACTAGATTTATATGTTTTAAGACCAACTTCAGTTAGTACCACTGGAAATAAAAACTCATAAAGTTTTGTTTACATTGATGTGGGTACGTATCAGCTGTTTGTTAAGACAATTATTGTCAGTGTTGTGTAATGGCTGAATTTGATGACAGAATAGTACATTACGCGTCGAGTGCGGAAAGTAGCATTTTGCATGCAAGTGTGGAGTTTACACCCGAGCGATAGCGAGGGTGATAAAACCACACGAGCAATGCAAAATGCCGTTTTCGCACGAGTTGCGTACCGTACTTTATCTACGATTGTTAGATTTAAATAATAAATACAGAAACAAATAAACTTGCTGTATGTAAGTTCGTATCTCTCTCTTGATAAAGATGGCATTAATTCATTAGTTGTATTTTTTGCCGAATTAATTATTTCTGGAGGATTATTATTCTCCACATTTTCGTCAAAGTCACTTGATTCACTCATTGTTTTTCACTAAAAACTCGATATAAACAGTTACTTTAATAAAAGAACAGCAAATTAGTTTTGTTATATGTAAACAAACTCACTAATCGTGCGTAAAGCTGAAGAATTCCTCTTCTTTACCGCACTAGTGTGGTAAAGAAGAGGAATTGTTCAGTTCTATGAGACGCGCATGCGCAATGAATGCAAGTACGTAAATAATCACTTTCTACGCATCTAAACAAAGATATAATGTTTATATTTCTTATCAATCGTAGATAAAAGCATTTTGTGTGGTGGATTATCACATTAACCAATCAGTTATTAGTGTGCAATATATCGTATACCATATTCAAGTCTTTCTTCCTGGCAGTCAAACAGGAGATTCTTTAAATTTATTTAATCGATTTTTTTTTAAGTTTATGCACAAAAATTGTTTATATTAACCGATATTTTGTGCTAATAAAACATTAAAATAATTAGAATGTATACTTAGATAAAAACACACTATTGCTTTTTTCTTTTTTAAAAAAAAAAAACAAAACAAAAAAACTTAAGTTAAAAATGTTTTTTAAAAAAAAAAATATAAAAAAAGTTTTTAAATACTAATAGTCCAAGAGATAGCACGCAAAAAAGTGTGTGACTAACATCAAGCTAGAATTTTGTATACAAGTCAATCTTTTAGCGCCTTTTAAGAATATGTGGTCGGCTAGATTCGTCTGCGGGACATAGCTTGGCAATAGGCATTTTAAAAAAACAAAATGGTGGAGAGTGGCCATGTCCCGCCAATTATGGTGGACAGTATAATTTTCATGACCCTGAGTACAAAATTAGTTAGTAGACCAAAAATCAAGTCGATGTTATTTTCACACTTGATAGGTTAGTTATTCAAATATTACTAAAAATCAACGTGGTCCCCTGTCAAGGGACAAACTAACATCAACTTGATTTTCGGTCTACTAACTAATTCTGTACTCAGGATCATGAAAATCACATTGTCCACCATAATTGGTGAGACATGGCCGTTCTCCACCGTTTTTTTTTTTTCAAACGCCTATTGCCAAGCTATGTCCCGAAGACGAACTTAGCCGACCACATATTCTTAAAAGGCGCTAAAAGATTGACTTGTATATACAAAATTCTAGCTTGATGTTAGTCAGACACTTTTTTGCGCTCTATCTCCTGGACTATAAAATAAATTATTATTTAAAATAACGGTTAAAACTTTTACTGGAAGAAGAACTAGAACTTAATCGGTACTCATAAAAAGCTAATGTATGCAACTCGTAAAATGAACGTGGGTAAAAATGTAACTGTTTATAATTTAAACAAGGGACTCTAAGTTCTCCGAAACTATTATGGCTACTTCAGCAACCATTCTTTGAAATCTTAAAAAAAAAACCGAAAAGAGAATGAGACTCGTCGTAGTTTATTACAAATGTTAACGAGTCGAAGAAAATACAGAAGAGTTCGGAGATGGTAAAAATAAATAATTCATTAACACTGAGCATCGTCATATGTCATATGTAATTGTCAAGAGACAATGACTTCAGTATAAAAGTAAATTGACAGCTGATTAACCCTCTATATATTCTCTGCTATAGTTTTCCGAATCCGAATCATTCGTGTAGACTAATTTGAATTTGCACCCGAGCTTACCGAAGGTAACGGAAGCTATGTGATCCTTCTGAAGAACGAAAACATTTTATGTATTCGATTTCAAAAAAATCACAAGGGAAGTACTTGCGTCCAAGTACTTTTTAGGGTTTTGTAGATGAGTAAGCATACCCGTTATGTAATTATGATTTTTTTGTTTTCGATCTCAAGGGTCCCGGGTTCGATCCCCCGGGGGGTCACAATGTTTTTTATCAGTAATAAAGACAAGATAAATTACATTTTTCAGGAAATTTGCATCGCCCCACCATAAGGTATAACCATGAATTATTTTGAAATTTTAGGACCAGCCGTTATATAGTGGTTGGGGGAGGGGGGGGGATGTTTTTTGGGTATATTTTGATTTATTTAACCAATAAGAAATGTAAAATTTAAAAAAAGCATATATATATTTGTGTCCTACTCTTCAGCACAGCTTTCATTTGATACCCAACTCAAAATTTTCAAAAAATAAAATTTTGGGCGCACTTCACTTTTTCGCGCCCAAAATTGGCAATTTTTGAAAATTTAAGGTGAACTCCCGGAATTTTCATCGCGCCACAATAAGGTATTAGCATGAATTATTTCGAAATTTTAGCACCTGCCGATCTATAGTGGTTGGGGGGGGGGGGGGGGGCTTTTTTTGGTATATTTCGATTTTTTTAACCAATAAGGAATGCAAAATTTAAAGAAGCATATATATATTTGTGTCCTACTCTTCAGCAGCTTTCGTTTGTTACCCAACTCAACATTTTCAAAAAACAAAATTTTGGGCACACTTCACTTTTTCGCGCTCAAAATTGACAATTTTTGAAAATTTAAGATGAACTCCCGGAATTTTTATCGCGTCACAATAAGGTATTAGCATGAATTATTTCGAAATTTTAGCACCAGCTGATCTATAGTGGTTGGGGGGGGGGGGGGGACTTTTTTTTGTATATTTCGGTTTTTTTAACCAATAAGGAATGCAAAATTTAAAAAAGTATATATATATTTGTGTCCTACTCTACAGCAGCTTTCATTTGATACCCCACTCAAAAATTAAAAGTTTTGAGTTCATTACATTTTTTCGAATTGCGCATGCGCATATCAAATTTTGAACTTCTATATAGTTTTCCTGTGGTTGGGTCAAAAAGTTGCACCAGTGTTTCAAATTTCAGCACTTTCGCTTAAATGGTTCGGGCCCTATGAACCAAAGAGCGACGGACAGACGGACACATCACCCTCGGCATAAGGGTTTTGAGAAGTATCTACAAAACCCTAAAAACCAAGACAGAAATCCGTTTCAGACATCAGGGAACATTTCTGGTTCCGTGTCCGTCTGTCGGCCTTAATGTATGAACGATTTTAATGAAATTTTTATGGTAGTTCATAATTAGCTCATTGTTGGTCCCATATAAGTTGCAACCTTCTGCGCTCATTTGTTTCTCTTCCACATGCACACAAACATACATTTATTTACACCTATAGCTTCAAAAGTACTTATCTGATTTGTATGAAACTTTTATAGTTTATCGTAAGTAGCCCGCAGATAAGCCCAGATTAATTTAAACCCTCTGTGCTCTTTAACTTTTGCTTAATTGATACTTTAACTCATGTAAAAAATAAAACAATTTTGACAGATTAAAAAAACGGGGGAAACAATTAATTAAATTAGAGAATAATGGCTTGTAAATGCATAATATCAATAAAGTACGTGAATAGGATGCGAGGAATCTATGTGCCACACCAATTGGCAGTCTATTTTTTTTAATAAACTCGTTAAATATTATCCTAGCTAAATATAGTGAAAAAGACAAGAAATATGCACTGTACCTTAGATATTTTTTAAAATAAAGTATAATTTGACTTACTCTATCGATTGACTTAGTTAATTATAGGCAACAAAGTAAAAAAAAAAGTTGCTCAGAAGATTCATTTGATAAAGTCTACTTTGATTTATAAGATTTTCTTTTACACGCATTAAACAAATGTAAACTACATTAATATAATTATTTACTTTTGAAAATGAAATGTGAATGTATTAACACAGTAAATCTACTTATTTTTAAAAGAAAACACTATTTATAAACAAAACATTTAAAAATAAAAATAACTGTTTATTTATCTGTAACATTTTTATGGTATTTTCTGTTAAAAACCAGCTGATATAATAAGAGAATTAATAGAAACATTACTCTTACAGATTTTTTATTAACAAATTCATTATTAGTTATGTTTTTGAGTTGTCTATATAATTATGGTAAATTAAGAAGAATTAGAAATAAATAAAACTTTGATTGTTTTTATTGATTTTTATTTGACTGTCAAGACAAACTTATTATTAATTAATTGCCGTTATTTTTTTAGTAACCACGTGTTTGATTGATATGTTGATTTTATATTTTTGATTCATTTTAGTGTTTTTCTTGTTGAGGAGTGTTTTATCTCAATACATGGTTTCTTTGCAACGGTTAATTGTTTTTGTTAAAAATTTAATGTGGAGGAATGCTAGTTGCGTGTTTAGTTGCTGTCTGGTTTATCCTTGACCCCCCGCGAGGCTAGTCTATATAAGAGTTGCTTTTTCACTGTGCTTGATAATCTAAAACTTCCCACCTGTTACTTTGGTTAGTAACATCTTTATTGACGCTACATTCTTCTATTTGTCTTTCCACTCTATTATTAGGTAGAGAATTTAATTATATCAAGTAAGACGCTCATCACGTAAGTACGTGAGGCGATAATCGCCAGTTTCTGTACGATCAAGTTAAAATTATTAAGTGTAAAATTTTAATAGTTTCATATTCGTTTTCTACACTTCAAGACCTTTAAATTGATGTATAACATGTCATGGTGACTAAAATCATTTGTTTAGTCACCCGCCATATTGAAAATATTAAGTGTGAAATTTTAATAGTTGCATATTCTTTTTCTACACTTCAAGACCTTTAAATTGATGTATAACATGTCATGGTGACTAAAAACTTTATTTTAGTCCCCCACCATATTGCCCGCCATCTTGGAAATATTAAGTGTGAAAACTCCATAAAGTGTACAGTTGTCACAAATGGCAAGATGTACCAGTGTGCCGAAGTTCATGTTCCTAGCTATAGTAATTTATAAATTGAAACATGCCAACGGACAGACAGACAGACAGAGCCGTTATATAAGGTTTCTTTTACTGCTACTTCGTACAGAAACTTAAAAGCAGATGATGTGCTTATTAAATTGATTGTCCCTTGATTCTTTTTAATTTATTAAGACCTTTAGGATAAAGAATAATATTTATCTTATAATATCTACTACACAGTAAGTTCATTTGAAAACTTCGTCATGTCACTAATGAAAATATATTAGGAATTACATTTTGTGGAATTTACATTATTACACGTATAAAAGACGCATACGTATTGTATAATATAAAAAGTATTGTGTGTAAAATTTTGGCACTAAAAACCCAATATTTCCGGTAAAAAGCACCTACTCGTAAAATGTTATATTGTTTGTAATCTAGTCTTCAGTAGCTCATTTGATTCCCCTCTCGAAAAAAAAAAAAAAAAAAAGTTCTTTTGGCCGCCCACCATATTGGCCGCCATCTTGAAAATATCACGTGTGAAAACTCCAAAAAGTGTACAGTTGCCTCAAATGCCGAGATGCAACTGGTACCGAATTTCATATTCCTAGCTATAGTAGATTATGAATTGAAAAATGCCAACGAACAGATACATCATCGGACAGACATCAACCGACAGACAGACAGACAAACAGACAGACAGACAGACAGACAGACAGAGCCGTTATATAAGGTCTCTTTTTTTACTTCGTACAGAAGCCTAAAAGTAAAGCTTTTAGTTTAAAAATGAACTCTGCTATATAGCAGGTTCTTTCTTAACATCTAAATGAATAAATATGCTAATAACTTACTATAGAGTTTTTAGAAATGAATTCTTTCAATCTTTATACAAAAAAATAAAAAAATAAAAAGCCAAACATTTAAAACGGCGAGATGGAATAGACAGAAGAAACATTTTAGATAAAGAAGAACGTCTTGCACGCATTTTTTTTTTAAACTTTGGCACGTTTCGACTATTTCGTAACAAATATAATGACGACATTAGAAAAACTAGTTCCTTATTGCCCAAAAAATGAAAACAGAAAGATCGACGAGGCGAAACAAAATAAAGGACGAAACAAAATGTATAATTAGTAATTTCGATTCTATCCTTGATACCAAGGGCTATTATCTTCAACTTAAGAAATGAATCTGTTGTTATAACGTTACCTATGCTTTAGGCCCAGTTTAATCGAACCTACTATTTTGAGGAAATTCCCCTTCTCTATGAGAGCGTAGCCAAAACCACTTATAATGTAGGTGAAGGTAAGACTTCAAAACACATTATATAGTGAGAACCACTTCGTAGAAGTTTGATCAAATATCATTTTTTTTCGTAGATAAGCGAAGGTCCTGTGTGAGAATATAACACCTAAGATTAAAAGATAAACTTAATTCTGCCAACCATAAACTACTTTTTAGTATTAAATATCATAAAAATAATGTATTGCTTAAATTAACAAATTGTTAAATCAAATTCTATTAACAGAGACGACTTTATCTTTGTTAAATGATCTTTAATCTGCTACTTTATTATTATTTTTTAACCATATAATCTTGTAGTTTATGATGCTAAGGTTAGATGCGGTTAGATCAAAAGAAAGGTACATATACGATTTTAACACTCATTTGCAGAAGGCATTAGTATAGTATATTTCAAGTAAGGATGAAATATTAAGTTAATCAAATGATAGTATAAATATTATATTTTATTAAATACTAGCTGGATACCCGTGCTTCGCTACGAAGTGTTATTTTACACTG
This sequence comes from Gerris lacustris, assembly GCA_951217055.1. NCBI lineage: Eukaryota > Metazoa > Arthropoda > Insecta > Hemiptera > Gerridae > Gerris > Gerris lacustris. The sequence continues at coordinate 80,003,308 of OX578279.1, forward strand.
AAAAAAATGTATACTGATGACAATCCTTATAGCGTTGTCACAAGTTATAATTATGGTTATTTGTGAACCAAGAATTGTAGAGTCCCGATAAGAATAGGGTTATACTTGTTAGACTTTTTGTTGTGACAAGTATAATAGAGTTGTTTTAAGTTAATTTTTTTTTTCTTACAATAAGCATAAAACTTAAGTATCCTTACCTTTAACAACTGTTATGGTTGTTAGAAAGGCCTAATTGAACTTGTGACAAGGATAACTTTTCTTGTGCATATACAACTTATAGTTGTTATTCACTTCAAATATACTTTACTGGGGTTGACATTACACTAAATTAAGATTGCCGCTGGACTTGTTATTCTTCAACCAAGAATTATCTTTACTCTGCTTAAGCAAATTTGTTACTGAATGAAGTGTAACATAGAATTGAATTGAACCCATATTATTGTCGATACTAGTATAGGGTGCTACTGTTATAAATCTTAAATTCTTCTTCCTAGCTCAAGTTATACTTGTAGGAACCATTTTATTGTTTCCTCATGCCACAGTTGTACTTCCTTTAATCACATTTGTTACTGAATGAAGTGTAACATAGAATTGAATTGAACCCTTATTATTGTCGATACTAGTATAGGGTGCTACTGTTATAAATCTTAAATTCTTCTTCCTAGCTCGTTATACTTGTAGGAACCATTTTATTGTTTCCTCATGCCACAGTTGTACTTCCTCAACCTACCTTCATGTTTCCAGGAAATCTAATGGAGTTGTTGGGGGATTGAGGTAAGTTCCCTAGGAGAATACGGTAAACATTTTTATACTTGTACTTGCCTTTATTACACTTAAAGTAGTATTTGCATACACTTCATTGCATACCTCTACAGCAGGTAATATCATAGGTTCACTATAGCAAACCTTGAGATTGCTTATTGAGCAATCTAATTTCACAAGCCATCCCATGCATGTACACAAAAAGTAGACAGTGTGAAATTAGATTCCTCAACATTTAGTAATTCCATTGGAGCAATTTCAAAATTTACTACAGACCCAGAACATTTCCTCCTGAAGAAATGACCATGATAAAGATGCAAAGACCACTTGGCATGTGTAATAATTTTAGTACAAGTTAAAATTCTAATCTGTATTCTCTGAGAGAACTTTTTTCTTTAAAAAAAAAGTAAAATGTAATTGAATTTGAAAAAGCTTATATTGTTTTATTTATGATACAAAAAAATAAACATTTTAATTAAAAAAACAAAACAAAAACCAAAAAAAAAAAAAAATTATTACAATTGTTAAAAATTTCTTATGAGAGAACTTTTTTTCTTTAAAAAGAAGTAAAATGTAATTGAATTTGAAAAAGCTTATATTATTTTATTTATGATACAAAAAATAAACATTTTAAGTAAAAGAACAAAACAAAAACCAAAAAAAAAATATTTACAATTGTTAAAAATTTCTTATGGAGTAGAATAAAAAGATTAAGTAAAATTAATTAATTTATTTAAATGTTTAAATTTATTTAAAAAAACAATTTAAAATTTTTACAATAAGCAGGTAAAAAAATAAGTAATTTATTAAAAGTAATAAGTAAAAACATGAGTAATTTAGTTTAGAGTAAATAATAAGTAAAACAAAGTAAAAATACAATAAATTAAATAGCTGTTTAAAAAAAAAGTAAAAATGATAAAAAGAAAAGTTAACAATAAGCTAGTTAGTCATCAAATTAAAGTGTATGTATAGATAAATGATATAAATACATTTACATCATTTATAAAAAAAAACTATGTACATTTTTTTAAAAAAAAATTTACTTTTTAAAAAAAAAAAAATTGTATATATTACTTTTTTTTATAAAAAAACAATTATGTACTTACTTATTTTTTTTTTTTTTTATAAAGTATGTACCTTTATAAATCACAAAGTAAAATTTTATAAGAAAATATATTTCTTTCAAAGCTATTATTTATAAACATATTTACTAAGTAAAACAGTGTACCTATTTTATAGCTTATAATGACACAATTAATTACCTTTAAACATTGGGATTAAGTACGCCAAATTTTTTTCAGTCAAAATTATCTCTAATTGAGACATGTTACTAACTTTACAATTAATAAAATTTACTTTACATGAAAATAAGGTGTGAACGGTATGGTTAGTTTACTCGTGTTGAACTCGTGTTGAACTGAACCAAAGGGACGCTGCCGCTATCTACTCAAGACCTATCCCTACTCCTTTAAAGCTTGGATGTATCAAGGAACTTAATATTCTTCTCACTACTCTACATAAGTTTGTAGAACGAATACTGGTTCATTTTATTCTTATCACAAAAATAAATTATTCTGGAAACAGTAATAAACTTAAGGTTGGGTTCTCCCTTTTTATACTTGACCTCAAGTATAACTTAACTTGTTTCAAGACTAACGATATGTTAGTTAATTCCACCAGTCAAAATATCATGCCTATACAAAATTAAACTATTTATTCTTGTCAAATATATTTATAAGGCTGTACCGAAAATCTCAACAACGTGATAATATTTCAGGAACTAATTAAAATATGATATGGTACACCATAAATAACTACATAAAAACGAATAGCAACATAAAAATAAGTACGTACATACTTACCTTATATATTGGGTGTCCTAAGTATATATAAAGATATAAAGCTGAAATTCACCACCAATTAATGAGGTAGAAATCGGTGATCGCACAAGTAGACATTTTCACTTCCAAATTATAAACAATAGTAACGAAAGAATATTAGGGTCATTTCAAAATTTCGGTACAATTCGTGTCACAGGGTCATAAAAAGAAAAGTGTTTATCATAAAGTTTTTATTCTTTTTTAAATATTACCTAAGAACATAAGGGAACACATCTACTAAATTTTTGACAGGCTGGGGTCCACTACTAGGGAATTAATAATATACATATATGCTATTTTCTCACTCCCTAGCCTGTCACAAGCATGGGGTGGCCAAGTTCGCCTAATTTTTTTTGCATATCTAGAAACAAAAATTTAATATAACAATACGAGAGGTTGTGAGTGTTTACCTGTATTTTCCATAAAGTGATCCAAAAGGGTTAATTTCTGCTTATTAGCTTAATAAAAAGCACATTTTATATGTGTCACAAGGTTTCTACCTCACTCCCTAGAATTTTTTAAAACTTGTAGAGAAGCAATATTTGTTGCTCTAGCTTCATAAATAGGCAAAACTAATTCAACATGCTGGATAGAATAAAGTTTTATTAGGTTACAATCCAGGGCTTCTTATTTTTATGGTGGTTTAGTACTGAATGTTAACGAGTATTTTTTATTCAACCTCACTCCCTAGACCATTATAATTGAATGAAGAAAAGTGATTTTTTTAGTATTGCTTTTAATTTATAGTATAGTTTGTAGAATACAGTCTTGGACATAAGCTGGATCAACCTGGAGTCATCCCTGTTCACATAATATCTTATTTTCCACTAAAACCTCACTCCCTATAGCTTCTCACGAGTGAGAATCTTGATGAAACAATCATATTTTACATTTTATTTCAACTATTTTTGCCTTTTTTAAGTTGATTTACTTCAAGCCGTGACCTCTCCTTATCACATTCCTCTAAATGTTGCCTTGTAATGTACTTATAATAATTATTTTTGTGAGCAAAATTTTTAATTTTTGAAACGGACCAAATGTGATTTTGCTTCATAAGAGCTCAATTAAATTAGTTTTTAAACAAATATTTTATAAAGCTATAATATTATTAATATTACTTGATATTTTATTAATTAATTTATTAAGCTTCTCATTACCTAATCGACTTAGATATAAATATATTAGTGATATATTTAGGGAGAATAGAAGAGAAGATATAGTTCACTTCCTTTAGGAAACTGCACTGCGCTTAGAAACATAAAGCAAATATACCTAGGTGAGCAATATATACCAAGAGACGAGGTGCTGAATTTATTAAATGGTAGTAAAGGCTGGGACAAACTAGCCAGTTTTTTAAAAGCAGCTTATTCGTATCGAAAAATCGCTTATACTGTGGGGAAAAGAAAAGACGAAAAAAAAAAAAAAATTTGATTGGTAAATGAATGAATATACAAAAATGTAAAATAAGGTACCTAAAACTCAAATAAAATGTTTAATGATTAAAATAAAAAAGGGAGGGAGATGGCTAAACAAACAAATTTAATTTCTTGAAAATATTTGTCTGAGTATGCATGCATGTATGTATGTGTGCATGTATGTACTGTACGTGTGTATATAAATATAATAATGTATTGTTAAAATTTGTATACTTGTTTGTTCATTTTGTTATTATTTATTTATTTATTTTGTAGTTATTATAAAATTACTATTATTTAAATACCATTAGTAATATTACTGCATGTATGCGTAAGATTGTATGTGTGTGTTTATTGTGTAAATAAAATAATGTATAGTTAATGTACGATCATAATTATTAATTTATTGTATCTTATTATATAATTCGCTAGATTATTTGTTACAATATTATAATAATCAATTGTAATTTAGATACATTTTTAAAAGTGTTTTAAATGTTGCACTGGTTATTACTATTTTTATATATGATCATATATGTATTATGTTATATCTGCCTCCAACTCCCAGCTGACGACTTATAGCTAAGCTTTTTGTTGTTTTTATAATTTATTTTTTTATTATTTAGAAATCGTTACAATAAACAACCAATATTAATATTATTATTCTATTACTCATACTTTATTTCGATTACAGCATTTAGCCAAATACTGCTAACAAGTACAAGTGCCGGTCTGATTTTTATACTGTCAACAACACGAACTAATATTTTATAAAACTATTACTTCTTGCCATAAGTTTGGCTTAGTTTTGTATCGAGTATAACTATCAAGTTGATTTTAATACTATTAACAACCATAGCTAATATTACTTCAAACAATTACCTATTAGGACAAGTTTAATTTTATTTTTGAAACAAGTATAACTGCTTTCTAATACCAAGAATAGGCTTATTTTGTTAACAAGCATAATTTCTTGCTGCAAGAACAAATTCATTATCACAACTATTATAACGACTGCCGCAAGAATAGACGAAACAAGCATAGCTTAAACTTGTAAAAATAATACTATTTTTTTCAGTGTAATTTGATAAGTTTATAAACTACCGTTAAGAAACATTTAAATTATTTTACTATGCGAGGATATCTAGTTTCTATCCTTCCCACTTATTTCTACAACCCCTCCTCTTTGATAAGATAATTTGCTAATATCCCAAATTCACCCCCCTCCTAAATGAAAATATGACAAAACTATACATAACAACAATTTACTCTTAATGAGCTTTTCAACGATATGCATCATGAAGGGTATTAATTACTTTGACCCCTAATTCATAACTTGTACCCGTACCCCGTACCCCTGTGTACAAAAACTTAAATTTTGAAAATTCATGTAGACAGTGATTTCCCCTTGCTTTGAAGGTCAAGTGTGCAAATTATCATCGATATCGGACTGAAACTGTAGATTTGTATAAAGAACATACACATACGTTGGCTTTTTTATATATAGACATTTTTTTAAAAAACACTTCTCTCCTCTCTGGTTTTCGAACTCACTACATAATGTCGGTGTTTTGACCTAGGTTTCAGTGTGAAACACTTCTCTCCTCTCAGGGATTCGAACTCACTAGCTATGACGGTGTTTAGACCTAGGTTTCAGTGTGAAACACTTCTCTCCTCTCTGGGATTCGAACTCACTAGCTATGACGGTGTTTTAGACCTAGATTTTAGTGTGAAACACTTCTCTCCTCTCTGGGATTCGAACTCACTTGATACGTCGGTGTTTAGACCTAGGTTTCAGTTCTCTGGTATTCGAACTCACTACATAATGTCGGTGTTTTGACCTAGGTTTCAGTGTGAAACACTTCTCTCCTCTCTGGGATTCGAACTGACATGATACGTCGGTGTTTAGACCTAGGTTTCAGTGTGAAACACTTCTCTCCTCTCTGGGATTCGAACTCACTAGCTATGACGGTGTTTAGACCTAGATTTTAGTGTGAAACACTTCTCTCCTCTCTGGGATTCGAACTCACTAGCTATGACGGTGTGTAGACCTAGATTTTAGTGTGAAACACATCTCTCCTCTCTGGGATTCGAACTCACTTGATATGTCGGTGTTTAGACCTAGGTTTCAGTTCTCTGGGATTCGAACTCACTAGCTATGACGGTGTTTAGACCTAGATTTTAGTGTGAAACACATCTCTCCTCTCTGGGATTCGAACTCACTTGATATGTCGGTGTTTAGACCTAGGTTTCAGTTCTCTGGGATTCGAACTCACTAGCTATGACGGTGTTTAGACCTAGATTTTAGTGTGAAACACTTCTCTCCTCTCTGGGATTCGAACTCACTAGCTATGACGGTGCTTGGACCTAGGTTTCAGGTGGAGTTGCGCAATTGCGTTATTCACTCGACTACGACAATCCTCGAATGCATTTTTTTTTTAAATATAATTGAAGCGAGCGTAAGCGAGCTTCTTACATTCAACGAAATATGCATCTTGTCTGTCTGTCAGTAACGTTTACGCGTGTGACTATAACTTGAGTAAAAGTTGACCGATTTAGTTGAAATTTGGTATACATGATCCTCTTACTAATACTCAGGCTAAGTTCGTTGGACAGCGTGATCCGTCCAAGAGTTCGCGCGCAATGCTCGCGTAAACGTGAGCTTCAAATTTAAAATTGGAATTTCAGGACGAGAAAAAATTCTATCATCACCTATTCGATGAGACGAACATTTTTTTCAAATAACATTTTTTAGTAAAACCAACAACGACACTGGTATGAATTAATTAAGATCGCTAAAACTAATAAAGCGGACCTAAACGTTTAAAATAGAGAAAACAACCTTTTTACTGATATCTTACGTTCTAACGTAACGATTTAAAGAAAACTTCATGTACATCGTCTAAAGTACAATTGAAACAAGTATGTAAAATTTCAACTTGATACAAGCAGTAGTATTTGAGTAATGAAGTGATACATTTATAATATTAGTTTAAAAGCTATTAAGGGCGGTTAAGATTCTTATAGTCGTGTTGTGTGTGTAGGTTTGTTATGAAGTAAAGCTTTGTAGCCAGTATCCCCACTCTACCCCTCACTACCCTCTTCCACTTATCTTCAACTATGACATTCATCATGATAATCAAATTTCAATATTCAGTATTTTATTGCAATACGCTCGCTTCAATGATAGAGCCACGTGATGCCTAGTTAATACAAAATGCAATTATAATTGTTTCTTGAAATAGTCCAAGAGATAGAGTCCAAAGAAGTGTCAGACTAACATCAAGCTAGAATCAAAATAGAATGTAATAGTTCTGAAGAACAGCAAATTTTTATATCTCCGATTTAAAAAATTCCCAGACAGAAATCCGTTTCAGACATCAGGGATCATTTTTGGTTCCGTGTCTGTCTGTCGGTATGTCTGTCTCAATGTATGCGAACCAACATATCTTAAAAACTACACGTCCAATTTTAATTAAATTTGGGTGGTAGGTCATGAAGTAGACCATTGTTGGTCCCATACAGCGATCATAGAATCCTAAAACGGAAAGATTTCCAACTCCCCTCCTTATCTACCTGTGTTAGACTACTAGCGCTCCACGGGAATTTGCGGTTAATATTGTAAATAAATCTTTTACACCATTCAAAATATTTTGAGTTTCTAAATTCAAAGAAATAAATTTATAAATTAAATTGTCAGTTTACTAGATTCGAACCCGGGAACTTTCGCATTCGGAGCAATAGCTCATCTCACACAGCCACCGAGGCTGGTTATTATTTATTTTGTTTGTTTACAAAATAGTACAAATGTCTGACAACCAGTATTTGTTTATATTTTAGAATTCGAGGAATGTCAAAAGATCATAAGTAGTTTACAATTTTAACCACCATCTGCCCGACCAGCGCTAGTGGTCTTACACCTCTAGAATACTGGAGTTGGATACCCCTGGTCCCATATTTGTTTCAAACTTCTGCGCTTATTTGTTTCTCTTCCACATGCGCACAAACATACAATTTACACCTATAGCTTCAAAAGTACTTATCTGATTTGTATGAAACTTTTACAGTTTATCGAAAGTAACCCGCAGATATCCCAAGATTAATTTGAACCGTCTGCTCTCTTTAACTTTTGCTAAATTGATAGTTTAATTCATGTAAAAAATTAAAATAATTTTGACAGAATAAAAAAAAGGCGGGAAACAATTACACAAATTAGACAATTGGCTTGTAAAAGGATAAAATCAATAAAGTACGTGGACAGGATGCAAGGAAGCTATGTGCCACACCAATTGGCAGTCTATTTTATCAAATGCCTATTTCTAAGCTATAAAATACTTATTCTAATCGAACTTAGTCGGCAACATATTTTAAAAGGCACCAAAGAATTAACTTATAAACAAAATTCTAGCTTGATGTTAATCATACTCTTCTTTGCACTCTATCAACTGTACTATAATAATTATCTTATGTTTTCTAAATGCGATACAGCAATTTGAAATTATTAGATCTCTTAACATTTGAATTTATATTCATTACACAATAATTGATTTTATTCATTATATATAGTTTTAATGACGCACACATACATACATATATGTATGTGTGTGTATTATCTAAAACACATATTATATTATATCAATTAAAAAATAAAATTAAAAAATTGAATAATAAGGAAAACAATAGTTATAAAATAGAAACATCCCAGGCTATGTTGAATATATCTTTAATTATGAAATGAGTTCTATTCTTTAAATTCTAATTTTTTTCTACTAGAGAGCATCTTTTTTGTTATAGCGCCTTACATAATATCACTAGTACATCTCCAAGGTTCCAGTTATCATGTATTTTAATTAATTTAATATATAATATAGACATGATAATTATGGTTATAATTAATACATAATTATTCAATACAATAGATCTTTATGAAAAACGCAAATATTTTATTAATTTACTATTCAAGCCTCTAACAGCGAAAGATGAAGTACCCGATTACTTACATTATTTAAGTAAATTTTAAATGGCGCTGCTCGCTACTGCTCCAGTAGTCGCTCGCTCGCCCCAGCGGCGCCCCCCTCCCCCCAACTACAACTTCTGTTCTACTGCTCCGATTTGCATTGGACAAACGCCATAACCCTTAGAATATTATTCCTAAAAATAGTTATTTATGCACCTAGGGAATAATGTAAGATATTATTTCATGCGTGACTCAGTTGATTCCTGAGGCATAGCCGAAGGAATCAAGGAACTAAATCCCGAGGCGAAGCCGAGGGTTTTAGGTATCTTAACTCCCGAGGCGAAGCCGAGGGATTAATGTCAATTAGCTCCCGAGGCGTAGCCGAGGGAGATAATTATAACAAGGGAATAATAATGCATTATTCTCGAGGTACATACAACATTTTATTTCCAGAAAAAGGGCTATGTATATAAGATTTAATCAATAAAGAAAACATTTGTATTTCTTTATGAAACGAATTAAATACAAAAATAAAACAATATAAATTATTTAAAACAATTAATAATTACTTTTAAAGTAATAAAAAAAAAGTTGAACAAAAGCTAAACAAAAGTAAACAAAGCGTCGAAGAATGACTCGCAATACAGCTGGGAGTTTTAAAGCAGTGTTGCCAACCAGATTTCAATCAATTCACTATATTTGCCATTCATTCTCTACTATTTACAAAATAATTAGGTTGGCGAACGTGGATTATAATCCCGTTTTTACATTATTTCCCTGTTTTCACATTATTTCCCCGTTTTTAAGAACGGGGATGAAAAGACCAACATTATTACCATTAAACTAGCCCTGAAAAGTTACTTTTCGTCCCAATTGGAGATAAACTTACATACATAAAATGTATGTTATGTATGTAACTTACATTATTATTTCTTATTTTTGTTATATGTATACTATAATTTTTTGCATTTATTATAAAAATATGGATGAAGAAGCTAAAAGATTATTTCTTAATAATCTGGAAAAGTACTTTCTTTCTTCGTGTACTACATAATATTATGTTCGATTTAATTCCTAATTTACAAACGTAAGAATCTGCACGCTCGAATTTTTTGAAATTTTCATGTCTTTACTTTGGCACATTAACTTGAAAAGCGTTACCAAAAAAGCGTTATCAAAAAACGACACCAAAAAGCGTTACACAAGCGTTACCAAAAAACGACACCAAAAAGCGTTACATGAAAATGTCTCACTGTCTTGCAGACTCGTATGCAAGCATTTCATTGCTTATAACAAATCATTATTTTTTACACCTATATTTTTAAAAATACTCATGTGATTTTTATGAAAATTGCATGGTTTGTCGAAAATAGCTCGCACATAGACTAGATTAATTTCAACCGTCTGCGATTGATACTTTAATTCATGTAAAATAATTAATATAAAAATGCCATTTTTCAAAACTGGTCTTATTTTCAACTTATTTTCTTTTTTTTCTGTATTCTTCACCTTAGTTGAATCTATGTGCAAAATTTGGGGAAGATTGAATGACGATAAGTGGTTCAAAATCGGGGTAATAGGTGTGCGATGAAACTAAAAAAGCTAATAAATTTGACGCAATTTTTTTTTTTTTTTTTTTTTTTTTTTTTTTTTTTGGTTTCTATATTTTTCACCTTAATTGTATCTGTTCAATCTTTGGGGAAGATTGAATCACGGGAAGTGGTTCAAAATTGGGGAAACGGAAATGTGCGATGAAACTTACAAAGCAAAGTAATATAAGACCAGTAAAAAATCAAAAAAAATTCTGACTGATTAAAAAAACCGGGGGAAACAATTAAATTAGACAATAATGGCTTGTAAAAGCATAAAATCAATAAAGTACGTGGATAGGATGCGAGGAAGCTATGTGCCACACCAATTGGCAGTCTATTTTAAAGCTGTCTGTGCTCGCGTGGGACTTATTAACATTAAACTCAAAAATCATAGTCATTATCCTAATCCAAATTTTCACATTTAAAAATTCAAGGTTAAATTATTGCTTCCGCGTTAAATTATTAGTTTCCCATGTTAAACTAGTATTGAAAAACAATTGTAGAAGAACAGTTACGAAGAGTTTCATACAAGATTGTAGTTATTTTAAGTATTTTTGAAGTAATTACAACTAATTGATCAGTACTATCTAGCGGGCTAATTCTGCACTAATTGATCCTTATAATTTCCACACAAAGAGCTCAATGTCAAGGTATTTGCATGTGTGTGTGTTCTGCTGGTTTGCTTCATCTAACAAGAGACTACTTTTAAACAGACCATTATTATCTGTAAAATACAGTTTTAGGCTTGTTAGTCCAGGAGATAGCGTGTTAAAAAGTGTCTCACTAACATCAAGCTAGAATTTTGTGTGTAAATAAAAATTTTGGTTCTTTTTAAGAATATGTGGTCGGCTAAGTTCGTCTGTGGGACATAGCTTGGCAATATAGGCATTTGAAAAAAACAAACCCAGTGGAGAGCGGTCCTTTTAAAATCTTTGAAAATTCTGAAAATTTAAGTGCAAAAAGATGAGTTTTAAGGATTTCTGAGGGCAAATTTATCCATAATGAATAAAAAGGTTTGGTTGGGACGAATTTTGAAATTTAACAAGATGGGCTAAAGAGACCACAAATAATTGAGTTGTTCTGTGGCTGGTTAGTTTCATTAAAAAACCTTCTTTTACACTTTATATAATACCTACATAATTACAAATAACAATATAGTTATAATTTTACTTTAAATCAAATTATAATGATCAATAACTACGGGAGACATACAGAGAATAAACAGGTCAAGTGTGTGCTAGTCAGCACACAGCGAGGGTCCGTAGGCCACACTATATAGTGTTTAACTATAAAGTGTATAAACAGAGTTCTTTTAAAATGCTAAAAAGCTTACTTTGAAACATTCTAAGGGTCTGATATTCTCAAAACACACTCGGATAAAGTATTTTTTTGCCACTGAACCAGACTACAACCATATAAATACATCGAAAAGACCATAATTATAAAAAAACGTATTTTGTCAATAAAAAATAAAAGAATATTTTTTTCGAAATTTCTAAAAAGTGGTATCTTTACTTTTGGTCGAAGAATGTTCAGGCATTTTTTCAGATTTTTTGCACTTCACATAAGCGAGATAGACGGGGGGGGGGGGACACACGTTTCAAACCCGCTTCAAACTCGCTTACGCTCGGCCTATCAAAGTTATAACCAAAGAATTATATATTTTTGTAATCAGCTCGACGTACCCTTTCATATGATACCCCTCATGGTGTCGAAAAAACAGTACAAGACACATACATGCCAAATTTCAAAGTGATGGGACGAAAGGTGTAGCCCTGAGAGCACGCGAGAGGACGGACGGACAGACACACGCAGGAAAATATAAGGGTCCTTGGTTTTGCCTACGGACCCTAAAAATAGACCTCCGCACCGGAACTTGAACCACGGGCCTTTAATATATCCGTTACAGGCGCTCTTACCAACTGAGCTATACTGGAGAATGATCTTTCTCTGTCGTTACCGATACAAATTCCCCGAATCCAAACTTTAAATCATTTCTACAAATCTAGTAAGCCAAATATTCACGGCAATAGAACTAGATCGAGAGTTAACGCTTATAATTATAAAGTACTCAATTAGATCCTGTACCTAGTACAATCAATTAGAAATTCAAATTTATAAGTTCTGTATGTCTCCCGTAGTTAATGATAATTATAATTTGATTTAAAGTAAAATTTAATCTTTCCGTAGTATGAATACTACCAAAAACTTAAAAATTTGAATTTCTAATAGATTGTACTAGGTACAGGTACTAATTGAGTGCTTTATAATTATAAGCGTTAATTCTCTGTCTAGTTCTATTGCCGTGAATATTTGGCTTCCTACATTTGTAGAAGTGATTTAATGCTTGGATTCGGGGAATTTGTAACGGTAACGACAGAGAAAGATCATTCTCCCGTATAGCTCAGTTGGTAAGAGCACCTGTAACGGATTAATAAGAGGACCCGTGGTTCAAGTCCCGGTGCTGGGGTCTATTTTTCTCTGTATGTCTCCCGTAGTTATTGATAATTATAATTTGATTTAAAGTAAAATTTAATCTTTCCGGTAGTATGAATACTACCAAAAAATTAAAAATATAGTTATAATATAAATTGTTTGCTAAAATAGTGAGATTAAGAATAAACAAATCAAAATAGTTAAGTAACACATTTTTTTTTAAAAAAAACTTATTAATATCAGTTTGTTAATATGACTTGTCTGTCAGTTTCTCTCCTGTAAATTATCATCGACCATATTGAATAAGATGAAAACATGACTAAAATCTTAGTAACTAAATGAAACACAAGAATCCAAACTTCCGTACTCATGTCACATTAGGAATAATTTTAAGTTCACTACAATCAGTGGCGTAGCTTGGACATTGGAGGCGGAGGCCCTCGCCAAAAAAAATTGATCAGTAAAAAAAAAAAAAAAAATTGCGTCAGAACTGAATGGGGCCCCCTGACAATGGTATGGAAGTAAAATTCCAAGTTGGACTTTATTATGCTTTAAAGGAGCCCCCATCGACATTGGTACAAAGATATTAGTTTAATTTTTTTTTGGATTTGAGGGCCCCCTGGTACTGGGGGCCCACCCGCTATTTTGACTCACTGTTACGCCAATTATCACAATATCCTTCATGCCTTTTTGGTTGAAAAGAAACCAGGGCCGCCCCTCGGGGACCCGGGCCCCCTGGAGACCACGGCCTCTGGGCATTTGCCTCACTAGCCCCCCCCCCCCCTCCTCCTGTTGGTGGCCCTGGTTGCTTATGAAACCTATGTTATGGTCAAAAGAAAGAACATGGCCGCAATGTAGATATCACAACTTTTGCAGACCAATTTTTTCGGAGGGACTCTGAAACTTGGTCCTTATTTCCAAGGTTAGGTCTTTTGTGATGATTCTCTACAAACAAGCGCAGTGTAAATAATTAATTAAAGGTTATGATTGCTACTGCAAATGTAATGTAACGTGGAATATAAGATTGAGCATAGGGGAGACCGGGGACGGTTGAAACATTTTTTACTAAATCACTTCCTGCAAAAACATTTTAACCTCAATGTATTTGACAGTGGGCCTTAATTGAACTTTAGTTATCAGACTAGAAATGGATGAGGTTATAGTTAGATTATCTGTATTACAAAAATATTTATAGGCATTTTAAAAATTCAGGAAAAATGTTTCAACCGACCCCATACCATGGGGCGGTTGTAACAGTTATTGGGGTTAGTTGTAACACTAACAGAATAAAGAGAATTATCTTAGAAATATTTATTTATCGAGTCAAAATCACAGAACATGAAGCAAAATAATTGAATAATAGGTCATATGCAGAATAATAGGTGTTTAAGATAAATGAAACAATAATAAATATTCTAAATGTAATTTTCATCATATATTTTATAGTTCAAGGTTAATTAATATTAAAACTAATAAAATTTGACAAAAGTAAAAAAAAAAAGATTTAATTTAAATTATTTAAATGAAGCTTATAGTGTATTTGAAAATTTCATAATTTATTTCAATTTTGGTTGTCCCCTTTAATTTTAATAAGTAATTTCTTCGTATTGTGTCAATAGGGGTTTTTCTTTATAAAAAAATAAAAAATGAACTAATTCATTTTTGTTTTTTAAAAAATATGGTTATATTTCGTCCCTTTTTAGGACATTTTCAAACCTGTAATTAAATATACAAAAATTAGAAATACATAAACCTTTTACTTCAATAAACATTTTCCATTTTAAGGATTTAGTTAAAATTAAGCAATATATATAAAAAATATAATTACCTTTTTGGGTAAAAATTCTTTAAAAAATAAATAAAATTGCAGGAGTACTGCAATAAGTCAAGAAGGATTTTTTATATAAAAACTAATTATCACTTATGAAGTAACTCGTCAATAAGGAGTCTTAACCAATTAAAATAAATTAAATTAAAGGAAAAGGGTGAGTCACTTCACAAAGGGATCTGATCCATGACTGACCTTTTAATACAGCTTTCTTCTAATCTGTTGTATAAACTAAAACCCAGGTTCAGCTATTTTTGTATTGTTCAAAGAAAAATAATTGTTATTTGGTATTTATTGAATGAGATAAACAGTATAGCTTGTAAAAAGGAAACTTGTAACTGAACCTGGGTTTTAGTTTATACAACAGATTAGAAGAAAGCTGTATTAAAAGGTCAGTCATGGATCAGATCCCTTTGTGAAGTGACTCACCCTTTTCCTTTAATTTAATTTATTTTAATTGGTTAAGACTCCTTATTGACGAGTTACTTCATAAGTGATAATTAGTTTTTATATAAAAAATCCTTCTTGACTTATTGCAGTACTCCTGCAATTTTATTTATTTTTTAAAGAATTTTTACCCAAAAAGGTAATTATATTTTTTATATATATTGCTTAATTTTAACTAAATCCTTAAAATGGAAAATGTTTATTGAAGTAAAAGGTTTATGTATTTCTAATTTTTGTATATTTAATTACAGGTTTGAAAATGTCCTAAAAAGGGACGAAATATAACCATATTTTTTAAAAAACAAAAATGAATTAGTTCATTTTTTATTTTTTTATAAAGAAAAACCCCTATTGACACAATACGAAGAAATTACTTATTCATAATTTATAGCAAGCTGGTAACTTAATTGTAAACATTGTTACAACCGTACCCAGAACATGTTTTAAAAAAGTTGTCGTAATAACCTCCGAAGTAAACAATTTCGATAAAAAAGAATTAAACCTGTTGAACTTCCATAACCAAAGTTCTTACGTTAAAAACTATCATAAACACAACTTTTTTAGTTTTGGATAAAAAAGCAAAAGAGTAGCAACAAAAATACTTACTTTTGGACGCCAAAACACAATACCCCCTCTCAGAAACTTATGAAAAACTCGAAACAACACCAAACCCAAAAGTTCAGATTCCGCCACGGAAGCCGCGTCCATTATCCTTGGTTGTTCCCAAATATCGCTCATTTTTCCACCCAATAATTAGGTTGTTTCAACCGTCCCCGGTCTCTCTACTGATGATCTAACTACTAAAGTTATAATTCCGACCAATAAATAATAACCACCTCTAACCACCTCTAACCACCTCTAACCACCTCTAACCACCTCTAACTACTAAAGTTATAATTCCGACCAATAAATAATAAAATGTAATATTTTTGATACCAAAATGTGTAACTATTGATTTTATAGTTATGATTCCAAAGATCAATCAGTATTAGAATCAGTTAATTGGGTTTTAATTTTTAACCTCAATTAATAATAAATAGAGGTTATGAAGCATGTTGTATTTTTTTTTCAAAACTTTACAATGAAAAATCTTACAATAATATGTCAGTCAAGGTCGTAGCAAAAGAAAATTGCGTATTAAAAACTAAACATTTATGATTAATTTATTAATTGTGAGCTTTATTTAAATAATACCTTGAGTAATTGAGCTGTTGTTGATAATCTTTTCATGTTAAAAAAGAATAAAAATAAAAAAAATGTAAGGAAAAATCTTTGTAGAAACGAAAAAACATTTTCTATTGTAAAATTAACTTAATATTCCACATTCATTTTTACAAATTAGCAATGCATATTTTATTTATTATTATTTAAATGAATCTCTAAATATGTTATAAATATTTAAAAATGATATCAATTCTATTATTAAATTTCCGGTGTGATATCAAGACGTTAGAGTTAAAACAAATAATATAAAAATTAAAAAAAAAAAATATTTTCATAGGATTTTTAGGGTTTTGTAAATACTTAAAAAAATATAGATATATTATATAAATATATGCTGATGTAAATACCATTTATAGGTTTTATGAAATATCAAGAAATGCAATTAACTTCGTAAATGAAGGTTTTCAATTCAATATATGTAATGTATATGTATCTGTTCATTATATGTATGAACAATATATGTCACATCCCTTGTGATTTGCTTTTTATGTGGGTTTAATTTCTTTATCAAAGACAGTTTAAGATATGAGTCGTTGGGCCTTGAATAGATTCTTAGCTGATTAGATATGATCAGATTGAAATTGGGGTAACTAGGTTATCAAAATATTTAAGAATGAACCAATCTGAAGAAAAAACTAATAGATTGTTTATAAATATATATATATATTTAAATATGTTTATATTGGGAAACAATAACATATTTAGGATTTGGGGACACCAAAAAAGCTGTCCTTAGAAACAAATAGTGCAGAAGAATCTCGCTAAACTGAATTTGATAGGACTGAGCACTGTCCGGATCACCGAATGTCCGGATTAAACGGAATAAGTTTTAAAATGTCTATAAACTAGCTTTAGCTGGGTATAACTATTAAAATCTATGTTTTATCATAAAAATTACTGTTTAGTCTCGACGCAGGACCATTTCTAGACCTGCAAATTGATTTAGGATAAACAACTTACCATCTTAAAGATAAAAATTGGATTAGGACTCTTCTGTAGTTAATTTTAATACTACAATTGAATCACTAAATGTAAAAACCAAATTATAATCATAACACAACTACTAAATATTGTGGGATTATTACAAAATAATATAGCAGAGTTGTTGCAATAAATAGCCTTTTACTTTCATTAATATATGCAGTCAAATTTATAGCGAAAAGTATTGTGGTTCACTTCAACGATTAAAATTTAAATTTGACGAATCCTATTCTAGGCAATCCTATCTGTCTACCAAGACCTTCAAATTTCATCCAATGAAACCCTGTTACCTTCTCCTTCTCGACCATTGGTTAAAAATGGACTGTCAATTGGTGTGGCACATAGCTTCCTCGCATCCTATCACGTACTTTATTGATTTTATGCTTTTACAAGCCATTTATTGTCTAATTTGTTTAATTGTTTCCCCCGTTTTTTTAATCTGTCAAAATTGTTTTGATTTTTTACTTGAATTAAAGTATCAATTAAGCAAAAGTTAAAGAGAGCAGACGGTTCAAATTAATCTAGGGCTGTCTGCAGGTTACTTTCAATAAACTATAAAAGTTTCATACAAATCAGATAAGTACTTTTGAAGCTATAGGTGTAAATTAATTTATGTTTGTGTGCATGTGGAAGAGAAATAAATGAGCGCAGAAGGTTGAAACAAATATGGGACTAACAATGGGCTACTCATGACCTACCACCTAAATTTCATTAAAATTGGACGTGTAGTTTTTAAGATACGTTGGTCCGCAAAAATTGAACGACAGACCGACCGACAGACAGACACGGAACCAAAAATGATCCCTAATGATTGAAAAGGATTTCTGTCTTGGAATTTTTGAAATCGGAGACTTAACATTTTTCCGATTTCCGTTACCTTCGGTAAGCTCGGAAGCAAAATGACCGGATTAAGGAAGGAGAAAGTCTGCATGTCACTTTTACTCTTCGACACTCCAGACTCCAGTCATTCTTCATCAGTCCTTATTCCACAATCCAGCGCTGTCCTTTACCTGGGCCTTAACCTTGATAGAGGTCTTACCTGGCAACATCTCATAAAAAACGTAACGAACTGACATTTCAAGGAGATAAAATTTTCTGCTATCCCAAGTAGCTACTTTGTTCCTAGGACATTCACAGGACCAGTCATTGGTCCATTGGCACATCCTGTATGGAGGGTAGAATTTTTGCTTCTAGATGTCTTATGGCTGACCATATGTCCACCCTTCTAACGTCCATGGGACTTCAATTTACGACAGTTTTTTTTGACATATTCTGAATGCTTATTGTGAATTCTAAGATTGAATTTAAAGTATTAGAAAATGTATATTATCCCTGCAAGATTTGAACCCGGTTCTTTCAGTTTGTCAGTCTGACACTCTATCCACTCGGCTAATAATCATTTCCTATTTGGTGCAATTCAAAATGAATCACTATTTGGTGCGATTTTAAAGAAATCACAAAATTTGACCTTGTGGGAGAATGGTTAATATTTGGCCCATGGTTTATACAGCGTATTTTGTAGCCCATAAGACGTAGAACAGCCTACTTAATTTTTTCACATATAACGCCAGTCACCCTGTATAT
Source organism: Gerris lacustris (assembly GCA_951217055.1). Lineage (NCBI taxonomy): Eukaryota > Metazoa > Arthropoda > Insecta > Hemiptera > Gerridae > Gerris > Gerris lacustris. The sequence continues at coordinate 80,022,414 of OX578279.1, forward strand.
TGTCATAACACAGAACCGTGAAGAGGTTTAGGACTTATATTTTTAATAATTCACGACGTAAATATAGAAAGAATAAACAATTATAACCAAAACACGTATACGTTAATATTACCATGATAATAGTTATCATTATCTTTGTATGATTATTCGAGCGTAGTTTTGATTATTACTGAGGTCACTGCCTTAAAATTGATAATCCGAATTATTCAAATATAGAAAATATGAGAAAATATGGAAAAATATCATTAATAAATATTATGTGGCTAATCATGCTTAGTCATTGAGATAATAGATTATTGTTAAAAAATATGAGATTAGAAATGTAATAGAGTATTTATTTTATAATCATGTTTAAAATAAAATTGATTAAGAGTCTCTCCCTGACATTCAAGCAGGGAAGATTCCAAGTTGTTTTTTTATTTTTTTGTGAAACGTGTATGAAAATATATATATATGTATATATATATATATTTTTAAATTATATTCCACTCACATGTATTAGTGATGTTTTAAAATACTGTTTTAAAGAAAATATTTATTATATCGACTCATGTGACCTGGAATGATTATAAGCCTGAAGAAGCCCCAATGTGAGAGGGCGAAATATGGCAAATTATATAAAAAAAGAAAAGTTTAGTTTTATATTTTTTATATAAAATACATTTTTCTAAAAAAAAAAACCCTATACAAGGCCAAACATTTTCAATAAGAGAAATTGTTGATGAAAAAATTGATTAATTTAGATCTTACGTATTTTTTGTGTTTAGGATAGATTAATTATAATACTTTTTTTAATATATTTATTACATTTTTTTTTTAAATAAATAAATGTTTCTTAATCATTCTATTTTAATTACTTTATTATATTAAGTATGATATGATGAAATTTGTAAATGCTATATTGCTTCCGAGCTTAGCTGAGGTAACGGAAGCTATGTGATCGTTCTAAAGAACTAAAAATTGTTAGGTGTCCGATTTCCAAAATTCCTAGACAGAAATCCGTTTTAGACATCAGGGATCATTTTAGGTTCCGTGTCTGTCTGTCGGTCTGTCGTTCAATTTTTGCGAACCAACGTATCTTAAAAACTACACGTCCAATTTTAATTAAATTTGGGTGGTAGGTCATGAGTAGCCCATTGTTGGTCCCATATAAGTTTCAACCTTCTGCGCTCATTTGTTTCTCTTCCACATGCGCACAAACATACATTAATGTACACCTATTATAGCTTCAAAAGCACTTATCTGATTTGTATGAAACTTTTATAGTTTATCGAAAGTAGCCCGCAGATAGCCCCAGATTACTTTGAACCGTCTGCGCTCGTTAACTTTTGCTTAATTGATACTTTAATTCAAGTATAAAATCAAAACAATTTTGACAGATTTATAAAACGGAGGAAACGATTAAACAAATTAAACAATAATGGTTTGAAAATGCATAAATTATAAAATTAATAATGTACGTGATAGGATGCGAGGAAGCTATGTGTCATACCAATTGGCAGTCTATTTTTGGTTATATTTAAGGTCAGTGTCCTGAAGTATAACTAGAGGTTAGTTAAGAATTTATCTTTTGCCCTGTTGACCCCATGCTTCCCTAGATAAATTATCAATAAAATAAAAAACAATTTTATCAATCGTATATTATTTCGTGAGAACGGAATTATTTTGTTTCCTTTACGCTCCGATCAACATATTACAGTAGAACCTCGATAAGAAGTGTCTCAAGGGGTTTAGGGAAACAGTCTTGTTATCGAGGTGCTCTTTTTGTTGAGGGTCGTGTTATCAAGGTTATTTTGGCTATCAGTCGAGTTATCGAGGTTAATGGGCGGGATTTTCAAGTCTAGACTTGTTCAAGTTCGACCCATTCCTGTATAGAGTCGCGTTATAGAGGTTGACTTCTCAAAACGACTTGTTATAGAGGTTCTGAGTTACGTTGTGAATTGGAAAAAATCCGTGTTATTGAGGTTGTTTGGATAATAATAGAGGTTAATTTAACATTATGTGTTATGGCAATCTCAAGGGGATTTGAAAATTGCACTTGTAATTGAGGTTGTCGTGTTATTGAGGGTCGTGTAAGCGAGATTCTACTGTATAAGGTTATTACAGTACGGAAGAATCTAAATTTATAGTGAAAATTAGAATGAAAACGTTTCTCACCTTGCAATAGAGTTCAAAACAGATGTAAAGGAGTATGGACCTTAGTTAAGTGGAATTTATTTATTTATTTGATAAAATAACAAGAAATCGTTGTTACAAAATTGTTAGTACATAATACATTAAAATTGCAAATAATTACTTCAGATTTGTTTAGCTGGCCGAAAAAGCATAAGCTTAAGCGCGGCTCAGCTAAAATAACTAATTTAACTATGGAATTTTGAAGAATAAAATATTTTCACATCATTTTAGCGAATAAAGAAGAAAAAACATGAAAACAACATTTATATATATATATATATATATATATATATATATATATATATATATATATATATATATATATATATATATATATATATACTAGCCGGATCGACACGCTTCGCGCGCCTTATCCGTCTAGGAGTTGGCTCTATGTGTAAGAAATAATTAAAACAATATAATTAATATATCTTTATTGTTACATAATTTCTTATTTTATTACAAGTAGGCATTTTTTTTATGCTTATTTTTAAACATTTTATCTAAATTAAATATATGTCCAGCTGTTTTTATGTTTATCATGTAATATGTTTTTGCATTAAAAATGAATTTAACCATTAATTTTTATATTTATCTACTTTGCAGTTATTATTTAGGTAATGCATTTTGTTTAACTGTAATATATATTTTAACTTGTAATAAATTTAACTTCAAATTTTTTATTTTATACTTTTTAATTATTCCATATTATACTACCTGTAATTTTCAATTTTAGGTACAATGAGTCTATGAACCAAATTTCAGATCTATATGTGCACTGGAAGCTAAAATCTGTGATTAAATCCAAGATGGTGGTTATAATCAAAGATGGCGGCCATAGTTCAAGTGAAAGTACTTTCAATTTTCTTCTTTAGCTACTATAAGTCTATGTACCAAATTTCAGATTTCTAGGTCCACTGGAAGCTGAGATAATAGACTGTTATTAAATCCAAGATGGTTGTTATAATCAAATATGGCGGCCATATGTTGAAGTGAAATTGCCTTTAATTTTTTTTTTAGCTACCATAAGACTATGTACCAAATTTCAGATCTCTAGGTCCACTGGAAGCTGAGATAATTGTGTGTGTTTAAATCCAAGATGTTGGCTATAATTCAATATGGCGCCTATATGTTGAAGTGAAAGTACCTTCAATTTTTTTCTTTAGCTACTATAAGTATGTACCAAATTTCAGATTTCTAGGTCCACTGGAAGCTGAGATAATAGACTGTTGTTATTAATTCCAAGATGGCGGCTATGATTCAATATGGTGGCTATATATAGAAATAAAAATAGCCGCACTTGTCTATTTATGGTACACTATCTATGTACCAAATTTCAGATCTCTATGTCAATGGAAAGGAGAATTACTGATGAAGAAATTCAAGATGGCGGCTATAATTCAATATGGTGGCCATATATCGAAATCAAAATGGCTGCACTTTTCTATTTATATTATTATAATGTATATTCTATTACGCTTATATACCAATTCTGTGCATTTAATCATCTACCTTCGTGGTGCAATGGTTAGCACTTATGCCTGCTGAATCAGAGGTTGGTGGATCGAGAATCGTTCAAGTAAAAGATTTCCAATACGAAGATTTCTGCACGCTATCTCATGGACTAAACCCTCTTCCAGTCATCCAATCGAACTTTAACTCGCTACATTGACTATGTACCATCTTTTCTGTACCAATTTTAGGGTTAATATAATTATTATTACTATTATTATGATTTATATTAAAAACTTCATTTTTAAGGAATTAGTTTTTTGCAATAATAGTTTAACGTTAGTTTAAGAACTCGTTCATCTGGCAATGAAGTCAATGTTTCAATTACGAATAATTTGAATTTATGGTAAATTAAAATGACAACTTAATGAGATTTATTTTTTCAATGAAGGTAATTGTAATAAATTTTAACACATGTTTATTTTGTTCATTCATGTCTAGAGGTTCATTCATCAAAGTTAATTGAATGTTGAAAGTGAATATGACTTAGTGTTTGAATGAATTAAAGGTCTCAGTATTTAAATAAGGTATCATAAATTACTGCATACTTTGCTTTCTGAATTAATTATATTTGTTTTACTTGAAAGCTCACACAAATTTCTCTTTTATTTACTTTATATCCCAATTAATTGGAATAATGAATGAAAAAAGCCTTGACAAGAAATTAAATCAGCAATTACTCACATATATCTATGTAATTATGTGTGTTCAACAGATGTAAACAACCTTTGTATATGACAACTCAGACTGCAATTTACCCCAAATCATAATATGTACCGAAATTTTAAAAACCACCCTTTAAAATAATTATGTTCAATAATAAATTTATTAATAGTGGTTTGTGTTTCTGAAATAGTTAGTTATAAATTATAAATAACATTATATTAACCTTGGCACAGTTAAAGGCCCAATTTTTTGGATTCTTGACCACATGGCCTTAAATGGTACAAGAGAATGTTAATAATTATTTTTCTTTATCACCCAATAATGATAATGAATCATAACAAGATTTTGATTTATATATTTATTTCATCAGTAAATAACGTTCTTTTTTTTATTATTTGTTAAATTTTATATCTCAAATAATTTTAATATATATTTGTAAAACGTATTATTAAATTAACAGGCCTCCCCAAAAAAAAGGCGTGGGTCCTTCTGTATTTATTTGATCAGATTAAAAAATAATTATGTAAAATTGGGGTAATTCCCTAAAAAGTATTCGGATTTCAAAATAATGGTCGTTAACATGTTTTATTACAACATTAATTTTTATTATACATCTTAAGTGTTTTTTTTTTTTGTTTTTGTTTTTTTTCTCCCACCTTACTGAAGGTAACGAACATTCTGAAGCAAGAATAGTACATTACGCGTCGAGTGCGGAAAGTAGCATTTTGCATGCGAGTGTGGAGTTGGCACCCGAGCGACAGCGAGGGTAGTAAAACCACACGAGCAATGCAAAATGCCGTTTTCGCACGAGTTGCGTACCGTACTTTATCTACGATTGTTAGATTTAAATAATAACTACAGAAAAAAATAAACTTGCTGTATGTAAGTTCGTATCTCTCTCTTGATAAAGATGGCATTAATTCATTAGTTGTATTTTTTGCCGAATTAATTATTTCTGGAGGAGTATTATTCTCTACATTTTCGCCAAAGCCACTTGATTCATTCATTGCTTTTCACTAAAAACTCGATACAAACAGTTACTTTAATAAAAGAATAGCAAATTAGTTTTGTTAAATGTAAACAAACTCGCTAATTGTGCGTAAAGCTGAAGAATTCCTCTTCTTTACCGCGCTAGCGTGGTAAAGAAGAGGAATTGTTCAGAACTATGAGACGCGCATGCGCAATGAATACAAGTACGTAAATAATCACTTTCTACGCATCTAAACAGAGATATAATGTTTATATTTCGTATCAATCGTAGATAATAGTTATTTGTGCAACTAGTGCACAAAGTGGCACTTTGCTGCACTCGAGAGAAATATTTACGCACGAGCCGAAGGCGAGGGTGGAAAGGTTTCTCGAGTGCAGCAAAGACACTTTAAGCTCGAGTTGAACATTAAATTTTTCTTACAGATAGATTTTAATCTGGAAATAAAATATAAAATAATAGAGTATTCATTAACATGTAAAAAGGTTTTACCATATCAACTAAACCAGCTGTTCTGTTTATAGCCAGTGTTGCCTTTTTTTGCCAGATTCAGCAAACCTGACCAAGCGCTGTTATTATTTTTCATCATAACACTTACTCATCACATTTGATTCTTTTTTTAGATTGTCTATCTTTACTTTTTTTTTTTTATATTTTAACAGTTTTATATTTGATATATTGTGTTTAAATCATGTAGTTAGTTAAAAAATAATCATTAGTTGTCATTGTTATTATTATTATAATTTGGATTATTTAATCTTTGTTTAGATTTAAGTTCTTTATGTTTGTACGTTGGAACACTGGGGTGCGGTAGAGTAAAATGAGTGAGGTAAAGTAAAACGAGTGCGGTAAAGTAGTAAGTGCAGGAATCTGCTGTTTTGCGTACAATTTTGAGTGCGATAACAACCCCTTTATCGGTCAACTGTAGGAAAAAGGTTTTAAGTCTCCGAATTCCAAAATTCCTAGACAGACATCAAGGAACATATTGGGGTCTATCTGTCACTCAATATTCTATGAACCGCAATATCTTAAAAACTACTCATCTGATTCTAATTAAATTTGGTTGGTATATAGTAATTAGCCCATTGTTAGTCCCATATAAGTTGCAACTTTCTGTACGCATTTGTCTCTCTTCAACATGTGCACAAACATACATTTATTTACACCTATATCTTCAAAAGTACACATATGATTTTTATGAAAATTTTATTATTAGTCGAAAGTAGCTCGCAGATAGACTTGATTAATTTCAACCGTTTGCGCTCTTTAAGTTTTGCTTGATTGATATTTTAATTCATGTAAAAATTAAAACAATTTTGACATATTAATAATCAGTTCAAGTGTGTGCTAGACAGCACACAGCGAGGGTCCGTAGGCAACTCTGTATAGTTTAAGTAGTACCCTATTCATGGTGTTTTTTTAAAATGCTAAAAAGCTTACTTTGAACTATCCTATGGGTCTGATATTCTCAAAACACATAAACAAACTTCTGATAAAGTATTTTTTTGCCGCTGAACCGGACTACAACCATATAAATACATCGAAAAGACCATAGTTATAAAAAAACGTATTTTGTCAGTCAAAAATAAAATAATAATTTTTTTTCAAAATTTCCAAAAATTGGTATCTTTACTTTTGGTCGAAGAATGTTCAGGAATTTTTGCAGATTTTTTGCACTTCTCATAAGCAAGATAGAGGGGGGAGGGGGGGGGGGGGACTTTTCCCACCCACTTCAAACTCGCTTACGCTAGCCCTATCTAAGCTTATAACCAAAAATTATATATTTTTGTAATCAGCTCGACGTACCCTTTCATATGATACCCCACACGGTGTCAAAAAAAGTTTAACCCTTAAGTTTTTTAACCCTAATTTTTTTGAAAAATATTTTTTTTAAGTTGCTATATTTTAAAATGTGTGGGTAGCTACAAGACACATATATACCAAATTTTAAAGTGATCGGACGAAAGGTGTAGCCGTGAGAGCAGGCAACAGACAGACGGATGGACGCACGGTCAGACACACGCAGGAAAATATAAGGGTCCTTGGATTTGCCTGCGGACCCTAAAATGACTAAGCGTGGGATCACATCATTTTATACTAATTCGAGCATTTATCAAATAATATAGGACGTGAGGTCTGACTATTTACTATGTTTTTATTAGCTTGCTTTCTTGTTTGTTTATTTGTTTGTCCAGTACAAATCTTTCAATCGATTTTTAACTAACTTCCCGAGTAGCTAGACATTTGAAACTTTTAGAATAGCTCCGAACACGATGACAATGCATTATTTTAATACTTTTAGCCATCTTTCTGCAGAATTTAATTCATTTTCAGCAAATTTTGCTGTATGAAAAGTTAGTTCAGAAAAAATCCGCAAGTTGTTTTATTTGTTTTGACATATCCCATATTTACGATCTTCATTTTGAAGTGTTTCAAATTTATGATTTATGACAGAAAAGATAAAATCGTAGTATATAAAAAGTTCTTTTTATCTTGCAGTTTTTTGATTTTGATTGTTAAAATTAAACAAGATTGGAATATAAAATGGAATAAACTGAATTATAAAATAATCAAGGATTGTCATACACGAAAGGTCAGGCAGGATACAAAATGTATGTGTGATGGTTCGAACCCCAGAGATGTGATATATTTTACACTGATGATTCACATCAAGTAGATTTAAAAAAAAAATACTTATATATATATATATATATATATATATATATATATATATATATATATATATATATATATATATATATATAAAATGACCATCAAAAATTCTCTAAGAAATCGACCTTTACATTAAAATAACTTTATACATCCTTTACTAGGTAAAACAAAACTAATAAAATTCCTTGGTTAGACATTCAAGTTAATAGAAGGCTAGGAAAAGAATTTAAAATAGTCTGAACTTGTTTGTACATTACAAGATGAGGTCGTTTACTTCTCTTCAAGTCTCAGATCAAAACTTTTACACTTTTAGAATCATTAATGAACCATCTTCTAACTTGTTCAAAACACTGCAATTTTAACTTACACGAATTTGTTTTAATAATTACCTATTTTAATTCATGCCTGGAATATTCTAGATGTGATAAAATTATATATTATCGAATTGATAATCTATAATTTTATAAAGAAGCCCGTGTATTTTATAACACATTCAATTATTTTAGTCTAGAAAATAGAAAAATATAAGTAATTAAAAAAAATTAAAAATTATATTTATTTAAAACTTTAGTAAGAGACATGAGGACCGTACAAATTGGTAAAGAAGTTGGGCGAAGTTGAACCTAGTGCTAGAAATCTCAAGGTAGAAAATATTTTTTCTTTTCTCTTGATGGTGAACCCTTTTTTAAATTGCTAAATGATTTGAAGGGTTATAAATAAACTCCTCCTTTTCATAAAAAAAAGCTATATTTCGCCCTAACTAAGGGCTTCCTCAGGCTGGTAATATTTCCTAAGACATAATCTTTAGCAGTTTAAAAACGTTTTCATGAAAAAAAGCACAATTATAAAACATACTACTAAAATGGATCCTCCTTTTATAACTCCCAGACGAAGAGACTTATCCCTGAGGGATTCATTTTAGTAGTGTGTTTTATAATTGAGCTTTTTTTTTCATGAAAAAGTTTTTAAACTGCTAAAGATTATGTCTTAGGAAATATTAACAGCCTGAGGAAGCCCTTAGTTAGGGCGAAATATAGCTGTTTTTTAAGAAAAGGAGGAGTTTATTTATAACCCTAACCAGACCCTAAGAAAATATATATTTATATATAGTTTTTAATCATTTACTCGGTAGCAGTTAACCTTTCGTTCTCATTACTGAATTTCTCTTCTTACTCAAAGGAAAAACCAGCGAAAGCAATTTTTGGTACACTGCTTTTGTCATGCGCAAATAACTGAGGAAATCTAATGGTTCTTCGCTTAATTCTTTTAATAAGCTGATGTCCGAAGATTGACTTCGCCTTTGTAACCACTTCTTGCGCCACTGTTTACGGTTTTTTAATTTTTTACAAAGGTTGGTGGTAGTACCCTTTTATTTCTAATTTATACATATAAATGGATCCACTTTAGGGTAAAAATAATAAATTTCAATAAGTTATTGAAATTTATTATTTTTACCCTGAAGTGGATCCATTTTATATGTATAAATTAATTTTTTACGTTTTTGTAAAATAACAAAAATCGGCGAAATCTTTCAGTTTTTTAATCCATTTTAAAAACTGAAGGATTGAACAGTAGGATTGATACAAATTCAACTGACAGTTTAAAGTTTTCAGTTCAAACTGTGAGGCCTGGGTGGCTCAGAGGCTAGAGCGCTCGCCTTGCGATAAGGAGAGTTAAGCAGCCTCGAGCAGAGTCAGAAGATGGATGGATGAACGCTTCTGACCACAGCTCTGGGTTCGATTTCCGGACCGGGCCCCGCTCAATGTCCACCCAGCATTGTTTAAACAAAAGGGAAGCTCCTCGAAAGAGTGGTGCCACCAGGTTTCGGCCTGGAAACCATGATGATGACGCTCTTGGTTGTATTACAACCAGGAGGGGAGTCATGGTTAACGACCATATCTTCACACTAGTGTGTGAAGATTTCGGTCCCTAACCCGGGTTTGATGTATGGGCCCACCTAAGTGGCCTGCGTCTTCGGGTGTAAAAAAAGTTCAAACTGTACGTGTGTGCCCGGCCTTAGGCTAATGACACACTTCGCCACCCGGGTAGCGCCACCTGGTTGATACCACTTGTTTCCACCACCTGTCTTGCACCACCCGAGTTTTTACTTTTTTTGGCCAGTAGAGAAGTGGACCTGGAGGAGATAGCTGTACTTGCTTATCATTATGTTCGTTAAAGAAGGAAAAAAAGGCGTTCTTGGATTCATCTAATAATTTAAGACAAAAAGAATACTAGTTTGTTTCATACAGTGTACCCCTTATCAAAGAGGAAAGTAACATTTTTTAAATTTTTTGTCGTATGTCGCGTGGAACTTTTAACAATTTGCTTAGAATATTGAAGAACAGTTTGGACCTGTAAGAACACTTATATGAGGGATGCAGTTGCCCCTGATTCGATTTCCCCTAGATTTGATTGAAGGAGTGGGGGCTGAGTGGCAGAGACTTGGGTGGCACCGTGTGACAGGCTCAATTATGAACAATGGGCTGACCGGGTGGCGCCACCTCGTGTGGCAGGTTCCATTCTATTCTCATTGACGACCGGGTGGCGCCACCTCGTGTGGCAGGTTCCATTCTATTCTCATTGACGACCGGGTGGCGCCACCTCGTGTGGCAGGTTCCATTCTATTCTCATTGACGACCGGGTGGCGCCACCTCGTGTGGCAGGTTCCATTCTATTCTCATTGACGACCGGGTGGCGCCACCTCGTGTGGCAGGTTCCATTCTATTCTCATTGACGACCGGGTAGCGCCACCAGGGTGGCGCTACCCTGGTGGGAAAGTGTGTCACTACCCTTAGTTCCCAAAATTATAAATATACAAACAGACTGATAAACAGTCATGGGACCAACAAGTTCCCTGATGTCTGCCTAGGACGGATATCTGCCTAGAAATTATTAAATTCGAAGACGTAAACCATTTTTACTCTTCGGAACGATCATATATAACTTCCTTTTCCTTTGGTAAGCTCGGAAGCAAAAAATAAACAAATATTAAAACTTATTGTAATTAATGAAAATAGCTATCCTTTAATCATATTTTATCTTAAACAAAAATTCCAAAATTAAGTATACACAACATACCTGGAAAGATTTGGTCATTATTAAGAAAAAGGTTTATAAAATCACAAATAAATCTCTAAACAATACAATTAAATCACTTTTAAACAATCCAAAATACCTCACAAAAAAACTAAACTTCAGTCATATTTATTATTTTTTATAAAAAAATATTTAAAAAACCCGAAATTTTTAAACATTGACATTCAATAGCGATACATATGTTACAACGAATGTAGTAAAACTAGTCATAGTTGGCTCTTTCTTATCAGTTAGCGAATTATCAAGGACACGTGATCATGATAATAGATTATATCTATCATCTATCTCTGTTCTCTATTAATTCATGATTTTTATATCCATTACAATATATATATATATATATATATATATATATATATATATATATATATATATATATATATATATATATATTGATGTTTTATTATTTGATGATTAAATTGACCTTATTATAATATTGGCGTAAAAAACAAATCTGTGGGAAGAAACACTTTCTCACAATTAATAAATTATAATGAGCATGTTAATTAATGAATTACTTTGTACTGCATATCTGTTATATATTTTTTTACACGAGAGTAGACATGCGTTATCATTTCAATGTCTAGTTTGTAATATCCTAGCTGGATACCCGTGCTTCACTACGAAGTGTTATTTTAATTTGATAAGTTTATAAACTACCATTAAGAAACATTTAATAGTACATTACGCGTCGAGTGCGGAAAGTAGCATTTTGCATGCGAGTGTGGAGTTTGCACCCGAGCGACAGCGAGGGAAGTAAAACCACACGAGCAATGCAAAATGCCTTTTTCGCTCGAGTTGCGTACCGTACTTTATCTACGATTGTCAGATTTAAATAATAAATACAGAAAAAAATAAACATGCTGTATGTAAGTTCGTATCTCTCTCTCTTGATAAAGATGACATTAATTCTTGAGTTGTATTTATTGCCGAATTAATTATTTCTGGAGGAGTATTATTCTCCACATTTTCGTCAAAGTCACTTGATTCACTCATTGTTTTTCACTAAAAACTCGATATAAACCGTTACTTTAATAAAAAAAAAAGAAAAACAGCAAATTAGTTTTGTTAAATGTAAACAAACTTGCTAATCGTGCGTAAAGCTGAAGAATTCCTCTTCTTTACCGCACTAGTGTGGTAAAGAAGAGGAATTGTTCAGAACTATGAGACGCGCATGCGCAATGAATACAAGTACGTAAATAATCACTTTCTACGAATCTAAACAAAGATATAATGTTTATATTTCGTATCAATCGTAGATAAATTATTTTACTATGAGAGAATATCTAGATTCTCTCCCTCCCACTTATTTCTATACCCCCTCCTCTTTGATAAGATAATTTGCTAATATCCCAAATTTACCCCCCTCCTAAATGAAAATATGAAAAAACTGTACATAACAACAATTACTGTACTCCTGAAGAGCTTTTCAACGATATGCTTCATGAAGAGTATTCATTACATTGACCCCGTATTCATTACTTGTACCCCGAAGTTCTGTGTACCAAAATTTAAATTTTGTCAACATGGTGTATGTGATTAGGGCAAGGGCTTGCTTTAGTTACCTGCAGTACCCAACATCAAGCTAGAATTTGTTTTATAACTTAATCTTGTTATGGGCTTTAAGAATATGTGGTCAGTTAAGTTCGTCTGCCAGGACATGATAACGTATAGTTGTTAAAATATTTCTTCAAATTGAAGTGGTCACATAGCAATTGACAAACTTAAATTTGTACTGAAGTTGTACTATGGATCATGAAAATCACTCATCATCATCCGCCAAAATTGGACGCTCTGCGCCGTTCTGTTTTATTATTAACAGCCTATTGCCAAGCTATGTCCCGCAGACGAACTTAGCTTATAGCTTGTATTCTTAAAAAAAAAATTGATACGAAATATAGACATTATATCTCTGTTTAGATGCGTAGAAAGTGATTATTTACGTACTTGTATTCATTGCGCATGCGCGTCTCATAGTTCTGAATAATTTCTCTTCTTTACCACGCTAGCGCGGTAAAGAAGAGGAATTCTTCAGCTTTACGCACGATTAGCGAGTTTGTTTAATAAAAGTAACTTTTATATCGAGTTTTTTTGTGAATATCAATGAGTGATTTAAATGATTATGGCGAATATGAGGAGAATAATACGCCTCCCGAAATAATTCGGCACAAAATACAACTAATGAATTAATGTTATCTTTTATCTTTATCACAAGAGAAATACGAACTTGTATACTGGAAGTTTATTTCTTTCTGTATTTATTATTTAAATCTAACAATCGTAGATAAAGTACGGTACGCAACTCGTGCGAAAACGGCATTTTGCATTGCTCGTGTGGTTTTACTACCCTCGCTGTCGCTCGGGTGCAAACTCCACACTCGCATGCAAAATGCTACTTTCCGCACTCGACGCGTAATGTACTATTGCACGCTATCTCCTGGACTATTACCTATCTATCTATAGTCAATTATTATAAAACTTAATTTATGTTGATAGTTTAGTTTGCCTATGACTCGCGGATTTGAACTGTACTATTAAATTTTTCAGAACTGTGTTATTAATACATAGATAAATTTGCTGAATAAAAAAAAAAAAAAAAAAAAAAAAAAAAAAGTGCATGTTCAAAGCGATAAATTTAAAAATTCTGTCCGAGACAACTCAGACAAACTTTCTCATGTACGAGTTTATAATTACTTCCATTTACTTTCTCATATAATGAGAAAGTATTGTGATGGTGCGAAAATACGATTTTGATGGATTTACACGTTTGAATGTCCCCTGAGTCCAAAAAAGTGGTTTTAAAAAAATGTCTGTCTGTCGGCGCAGACGCCTGGAACCTAAACTATACTACGCCGATTTTGACGAAATTTGGCATACATTTTTAGAAATAGTCATACCCCGAGGTGAAATTAAGAAATGAATATTAGCTCCAAATTGAGGGGCACTACCCCCCAAAAACTCTGAAACAACGTGAAAAAAATTATTTCTCGAAAACGGTTCCAACCAATGGTTTTAAAAGGAAATGGTTTTAAAAAAATGTCTGTCTGTCTGTGCAGACGCCTGGAACCTAAACTACTACGCCGATTTTGACGAAATTTGGCATACATTTTCAGAAAAAGTCATACCCCGAGGTGAAATTAAGAAATGAATATTAGCTCCAAATTGGGGGGCGCTACCCCCCAAAAACTCTGAAACATGAAAAAAAATTATTTCTCGAAAACGGTTCCAACTATTTTGATTAAATAATTCAAAAATGTAGTCCATTTAAATACGAAACCAACGATATAAGCCGTTTTCCCGGGAAAAATCTAGTTCCTGAGAAAATAACTTAAAACGCGGACGGAGAGAGCCCGGGTTCGATTCCCCGCCCAGGAGAAGTTATTTTTATGATAAATTTTAATGAGATGTTCAATAATATTTAAATGTACTTACGAAAATTAATAAATGGAAGTAGTTATAAACTCGTATATGAGAAAGTTTGTCTGAGTTGTCTCGGACCGATTATTTTTTTTTACCTATTAACACAATAAAATATTTATATTATTCAATCAGTTATAAAATAAATAAAATTCCATCAGTAAACTGTTAATGAACGATTAAAGGGGCCCACTAAGTGGAATGGAATATTCACAACTTTTCTGCTACCGAAGGTAACAAAAGCTATTTGATCGTTCTGGAGAACGAAATTATTTTTATCTCAGATTTCAAAAATTCTACATCTGTATGTGTTTGTCTAAAATGTATGTCTGTCGCCACTTCAAAACTGGTTAGAGGAAATCGATTATTTGTACGCAGTAATGTACGAATGTTGTAGGCTTGGTTTCATCAAAAAATATTGGGTAGTACCTGAGTTATTAACATGATTAACTAATGTTTGAAACAAATTTAAATTTGAAAAGCGTAAATTATAAATGACTTAAATATGAGAACAATGTTATTTTTTTCAGATTTATAATAACAAGAGTGGAAAGGTAACAATGAAATATATTACTTATGAGAAAAAAATAATCTATATCTTAACACATAAGTAAATAATTATATACGAAAGGAAACAATGGATTACCATGTAATTATTTAGTTCATCCGAGTTTGACTCTTGGGGAAATACATTTGATTACCGGAACTTCCAATTATAAACTGACGTGTTTCTTTATACACCAATTTTGTTTCTTCCATTTTCTTATTTTTTTGGATTCTAATGTTTACATTATTATTATTATTATTTTTTTTTTTAACCTTATTTATTAATTTATTTCGTGGAAAAACTGTTAAAATTATGTGTTTTTGTCGAAGTAAATGAACATTTATTAAAAAATATATTACAGCTGGATTACTTTTTTGTTGTTATAATGTCATGTCATTCAATAATTATATATGATTTTGTTTTTCATGAAAAAAAGGAAAAACCCAATTTACAATTTTATTCATATGCATTGTAAACGCGTAATTTAGTGGTTTCAAAATTAATTGTAAGTTAGTTTCTCTATATATAGAGAGATGACTTTTTATTTGTTTTGTTTTGTTTTTACTGCACAATAAAGTATGGGTTAAGTTAAACAATGATAGTGTAACTTGATCTATTGTAAATTACACAGCCTTGAAGGATTATTTTTATTATTATCTGTTGGCTATACTTTAATTATTATATTTATGTAAAAATATACGTTGCATATAAAGTTATTATATGAATATAAATTATAACCTATTATTTCCTAGTAGGTTGTCATTCTTTATCAAATGCGCTTTAGATATTGAGAAATAATTATGGTAGTGCAAAGATTTACAGTCAAAATGTTTTTACATGTATATCATATAGAGTTACGTTTACTGATTTTCGTTCTACATATTTATCTATTATACATAACGGCTCAATAATTTTGATCACAAATATCTAGTTCCAAAGTATATAAAAGTGCACACATTTGCAAGAAAATGGAAATTTATATCAAAATTAGAATTAATATGAGAAAATTGGCTCACTACTCTAGGTCGGAGTTTGTATATTTGGAGTGAATGTTATGGACCGGACATTACTACATTTTTATTAGCTTGCTTTCTTGTTTGTTTATCTACTCGCGGCAGCAAAATTAAACATTACTTAACTGTTTTTAGGCTGGAAAGTACTATTTCCCTGATTTGTCATTAAAATATTAAAAACAGGCAGGAAAGTAGTTAAAACAGTCAGGAAAATACTTTCTCTGCCTAGGCAGGGAAATATTTCCCTGCCTAGGCAGAGAAAGTAACAGTGTTTACCACTGCGTGTCATAACCTCTTATTTTGGCAAGAACAGTTTATACTATTATCTCTATCTTATAACATTATATATTATATTATAGTTAAATAAGTAATATATAATAATAAATAAACGTTTTAATAATAAAATAATTTGTTTATATTTGTTAATTCTGTTAAATAAGTTTAATGATTAGTAGATCTTAAATTAAAAAAAATAGTAGAGTCACTGACTATACTGTAGCGTCATGTAAACATTAAACATCCATATTATTTTTATTATTGAAGTCTTTCTAGATTAGACTAGCTACTTTTCTTGATGGATCCTAGTTACTTCTTTTCTTTTAAGCAATAGAATATGTCTTTAACACTTTTATTAATTTTTTAGTAAAAATATAAATAAATATTTCATATTGCGTGCAATATTCATTCAGAAGTTATGTGTGTTATAAACGTGTGTTTTGTATTTTGTTGTTATAGATTGAGTTTGCTTTTCACTTATTGTTATTATTCCCAAGTTTCTTATTTGAACATTATTTTTAGTTAATACATATGTTATTATCTTTATTAATATGACACATAGTTATTAACTATGTTATATTAATAAAGATAACATTTTAGCAGCTTCATTTTTCTTGCGCAAGTAGATAAAATATTGTATTCAACAAGGCAGCAAAGAAACATTTCTGTCTCGTTTATTCATTGCCTGCCTCGGCTTCGCCTCGGCAGTCAAATAGGTAAATTACCTGCCTCGGCTTCGCCTCGGCAGTTAATTATCATAGCCTGTCCTCGCCTTCGGCTCGGAGGCTAATCTAATCACTCGTCAGTAAAATTCCATTTTGCTGCCTAGTTACATAAATAACTATTGTTTGTTCGTCCGGTACAAATCTTGCAATCCATTTCTAACTAACTTCCCGAGTAGCTAAACATTTGAAACTTTTAGAATAGCTCAGAACACGATGACAATGCATTATTTTTATACTTTTAGCCATCTTTAAGCAGAATTTAATTAGTTTTCAGCACATTTTGCTGTATGGTTAATTTATTATTTTAATAAATAACAATAATTGTTAGCACTTTTAATAGCAGATATAAGAGATTTAATATTAAAAACAAATAAGAATTGCAATTAAACTCAAATAGAAGGTTATTTAGATGCAGGTTACAAACAAAGATAAACATGGTCGAAAAAGTAAGTGTCGCCAACCTGATTTCAACAACTTCATTACATTAGCCATTCATTTTCTACTATTTATAAAATAATTAATTTGCAATCTACTTTTTTGCCCTACTTTACTTTTTCTCCCTACTTTTTGAGCTCAGGGATGAAAAGACTTACTTTAGTCCCTCTAAACTAATTCAAAATCATAACTTTTTCTCCCTACTGGAGATAAAATCATTATTCAGAACAATCCTATCATATAACTTCCTTTTCCTTTGGTAAGCTCGGAAGCAAAAATAAAAATTAAAACATATCGTTGTTTATGAAAATAGGTAACCTTTAATCTTTTGGTAAACCTTGAGCTATTTGGACCACCAATTTCTAACTGTCCGATGTACTTGCAATTTTTACTTTTCCTCACTACCTATAGTAGGAAAAGTGTTGTTTTCACCAACAATTGTTTTTCGAGATTTCAACGGAATTATCCGTTTTAGGTGTTTTTAAGACCTCCTGAGTGGTTTTCAGCATGACGTCTGTATGTATGTGTGTGTGTTATCATCGTAGCGCCCAAGGTATTAAACCTAGAGAGTTGAAACTTCAAAAAAATCAGTCCTTACCTGTAGTGCTGCCGCCCGGAAAATCAAGTTTTTTTTCGTCATCTTGAACCCAGTTTGCTGAGTCAGCAAAATTTAAAAAATCGAAAATGGTCCTGATCGAGTTGAAATTTGGCACTAATGTACCTCTCTGTATGACAAACAAGCCCACCAAATTTCATTTTGATATTGGCCAGATTTCAACTAGTTCACTACATTGGCCATTCATTCTCTAATATTTATAAAATAATTAAGTTGGCAATCCTTCTTTTTCTAACTGGTTTTACTTTTAAACGATCAGAATGCTTCCATTACAAAAAAAGTCACTATAATAGTGATTTTTTTATTTCTATTTTTGGTCTACGGTTCTCCAAAATTAGAAAGAGAGGAACAACTTATAAAACAAGCGTTAGATCATGCTCAAATTCATTAACAGGACTCAAACAGAATTTGTTTTATTTTTAACTCTCAGAAAATACTGGTTAACGATTACATTATTTAATATCATGATTCGCAAGTAATTTTATTGATTGATTGGAGTTCATAGCGCAGTTTTAACTTACATACACATTATAATAATAATACATAATAATAAATAAACACATTAAATACATGTTGCATCATCATTGATCTTCTTTCGTCTTATAAGTTATTAAAATAAATCGATGGCTCTATTAAAAACTTCAATTAAAAAATTGTTGATAGAGTTGAAGACAATGTTACATGTCTTGTTTGCTTGTAATTTAAAGCTATTGGTCCGAAGGATATATAGTAATTATTTCTATCTAGAAATTAATCTGTACATAATAACTAAACAAGTTTAATTATCACACCATTTCTGTTTGAAATAATTTGTTAATTACATACTTAATGTTAGATTTGTATATCTAAATCGCATCATTTCTGGGAAATATACTTTAAAAGTAGTGTACGTATTTTTTTAAATTAAAATAAGTCTTAAAACTGAACGCCATTATAATTTTTTTATTTTTGCGTAGGCTTTCACTATTTCATATAATATTAATCTAGGTTTATTCTTGAGAAAAACCTTCCCTTTTAACAAAATTTTTAAAATATAACTATGAATTAAAATAATTAAATCGGGAATCGTTGGTAATTCCACCTGGAATCAAGGTCTAAACACCGATATATCAAAATATACTGATTATGCTGATACATCTGGTGAATTCTTATCACAAATATTTCAGACACGTTTCACACTGATGATAACATCAAGCTAGTATGTAAAGTGGTTGCCATCCCCTGTTCTGTAATAACCTAATGATGTTTTGATCGGGACCTAAAAGAAAAAAAAAATGGGAGTTCGTAATTAAGTTGATTACATGAAAGAGGAATTAGCGGTAACACCACCAACCTCTAACCACCTCTAACCACCTCTAACCACCTCTAACCACCTCTAACCAGCTCTAACCACCTCTAACCATCTCTAACCACCTCTAACCACCTCTAATCCCCTCTAACCACCTCTAACCACCTTTAACCCCCCCTAACCACCTCGAACCACCTCTCTTTTCGTTATTCCTTTGAATCTAAAAGACAACATTTCACCACTTTTTCGATAAAATGTAATAAATACATATTATTGTTTACAGTTAGTTTTTTTTCTCGAAATTTCGTTAAGTTTTCTTAAAGTGAACAAAACTCTAAGAGAAAATTCGATCTATAGTCAACAAAACAAGAAAAGTGATGCACTATTAAGTGGAAAAGTGGTTTAATTTATTGTTTTAATAGTTTTAGTAGTAATTATGTACCTTGTATGGCTGTATAGTTGAAAAGCTAATGCGAACACACAAAAGAAAAAAAAAAAAGTATGCACGGTCTGCATAATAAAACATAATAGCTTACATTTAGCTGATCAATTTTGAATTTTAGGTTCCATTCAATATGTTTTTCTTAGAAAGAAATTAGGAATATGGTTTCCTTTACTAGATATGTGGGAAAAAAATGTAACCATCTAAATTCATAAAGTCAAATTATTCTCATAAATTGCATTAGAGGGTTAGATAAACATTTTAATTGCTTCGCGGAATTACACATAATATTCATTCTTTTAGAACGTACTTTTTTGTCCATTTTCATTTTTATTCCATAAAAATAAATAATAATTTATGCAGTTACATAAAATTAATCATATTTATAATTGCAATACACAATTAAATGCATGTAATAAATTTATGGGATTTTTTTTAAATTTTGTATTAAGTAAATTTGTAAAAGTTGTAATTGAGAGAGAAACGTATTTGATATTTCTTGTCCAAATTTTATTGGATTAAGTGGTGTAATATTATATTGCTTTTTAAGATGTGTAATTGATTATTTATGTCTCTTAGTGGTAAGTGGATAGTGGTGGTTATAGTTGGTTAGTGTCAAGGTCTATACATTTGATGGTTATATATTTTATAGATTTAGCATTCCTACTAAAAATTAATGAAACCATTAAATCCAGTTTCATTGATACTAACGCACAAAGAAAATGAATGAGTACTATCACTATATAAAATATATCAATGGGAAAGGAAGCTAAAGAATGCAAAAATAAAAATATGTAAATTCTTTGTTTTTCCAAGTTCTTGTGTAAGGTCTTGCACCGACCGATTTTATTTATTGTTGAGAAAACCGGTTTTTAATTTAATGAATGACAATCGAAGAAAATTGAAGTTTTAATTTCGTTAATTATAAGCAAAAAAAAAAGAAAAGAAGAAAAAAAGTAAATAAAAAGTGAGTTCCAGAACTAAATATCATGTTAATTTGATTCTATCAAGGACTCTAAATTACTCATTTTCATTGACACTAAAATTGTATCTTTCTAATTAAATTACACACACATACAGATATATATATATATATATATATATATATATATATATATATATATATATATATATATATATATATATATACAGAGGTCTCTCTAGCACCAGATTAAGAATACGACCATTTTGACAATCAATGTAATCAACTCATAGAATATATCAAAAGTAGAAAATGTTTGAAACATCAGAATAATATTTCATACTTATAAATTAAAATTGTAACAAGCATTACGATATATATTAAGATAAAATTAAAATTTCTAGTTTACTAGTATCTTCTTTGTAGCATCTATATAATTGCCTGTTAAATTGGCAATTATCTCTGTTACTCATAGAATTTACAATATCTATTTAACAATTCAATAACCGGTTATGTAAATTTAATAAGATAAGAGTTTAATCGTCTCATATTTAATTATATAACTTCAAAAAAGAGCAAAATTCGTCAGATACGGGGTACCTCGGAACTTTTCCTCACTTCAGACGCCACTAAAGTGGCCTCTCCTGCTGCTTCACAGCAGGAGGAAGCAGCATTGGACGTGGTCAGTACTTGGATGGGTGACTATTCTGAACAAACTGATTTATTATCATTCTTCAAAAAAAAACCTTATTCTTTTAAATACCTATATTTTATTTAATTATTTGAAGTTTAGCGGTATTTTGACAGATGTAAACAAACTTTGACGTCATTAAAATTATCGCACTAATAAATAATTATATTTGCTTATAACTTTTAAACTAATTAATGGAATTTCATCGTTTTTTTTTTTTTATTTTTTCCTTAATTTTTTCCGGTTCCAACGATATTCTATACGTCAAAAACGTATTTATACTTTCCGTATTATTAACCATCAAAGTTTAAAAATTAAAAAATTGATAACTTCAAAATGGCGGCCAATATCAAAATGAAATTTGTTGGGCTTGTTTTTTATACAGAGAGGTACATCCGTGCCAAATTTCTACTCGATCAAGACCATTTTAAATTTTTTTACGATTTTTTTAATTTTTTGCAGTTGATTGGTTTTACATATACTTGTTAATTGGCAATTACATAAATTGCCACTCCATGTAATTTAATTAATTTAAGGAGAGACAATATATGTTATTCCCTTAAAATGACCTCCATTGACCCTCTAGAGTTTACTAGTAATATAGCTAATGTTTACTAGTAATGTTTTAGACTAGTTTCAACTACTTTTAGTTGTTTAGCAAAACTAAGTGTCACAAGCACAATAAAATCAGTACTTCTTTAGATTGTTACTCCCCTATGTTTTATTAGAATATAAATGATTTTCTCTAAATAACTATTAAGAAAAAGGGATGTTTAGTACAATGTACTTTGGGACAAAGGAATATCACACTTCTGTTTTTATAAGGGGAGTAACAGTCTAAAGAAGAACATTCCGTACACCTTCTTTAGATTGTTACTTTTTTTTAATAAGGCGAGTAACAATCTAAAGAAGTGCCATAAAATCATCACAATGTCTCATTAGAAATAACCAATTTTATCACAGAAATGTTGTCTTCAATTTTTTTTCACAATTAATAAGTTGCACAAAATCTAGTCAAAACTTCTAATTTCGTCTTCAAATTCTGTTCACTATTAATTAGTTCAACAAAATCAAGCGCAAACTTTTAATTTTATTCATTATTAATATGTTCCACAGCATTTTGTAAAAACATTTAATTTTGTCTTCAAATTCTATTCACTATATTAATAAGTTCTTCAAAATTAAGTCAAAACATTAAATTTTTGTTAGTACTTATAAGTTTCAGAAAATCTAGTCAAAACATATCTAATTTTATCTTCAAATTTTTATTCACTGTTAATAAGTTCAGCAGTGTCTTTTCAAAACATTTAATTTCGTCTTAAAATTTTATTTAGTACTAATAAATTTCAGAAAATCTAGTCAAAACATCTAATTTTGTCTTAAAATTTTTATTCACTGTTAATAAGTTCAGCAATGTCTTTTCAAAACATCTAATTTCGTCTTAAAATTTTATTTAGTACTAATAAATTTCAGAAAATCTAGTCAAAACATATCTAATTTTATCTTCAAATTTTTATTCACTGTTAATAAGCTCAGCAATGTCTTTTCAAAACATTTAATTTCGTCTTAAAATTTTATTTAGTACTAATATATTTCAGAAAATCTAGTCAAAACATTTAATTTCGTCTTAAAATTTTATTTAGTACTAATATATTTCAGAAAATCTAGTCAAAACATCTAATTTCGTCTTAAAATTTTATTTAGTACTAATATATTTCAGAAAATCTAGTCAAAACATCTAATTTCGTCTTAAAATTTTTATTCACTGTTAATAAGTTCAGCAGTGTCTTTTCAAAACATTTAATTTCGTCTTCCAATTTAAGTTAGTCGTAATAAGTTCCTCAAAATTTAGTCAAAGCAGCTAATTTAGTTATCAAATATGATTTGCTCCTAGTAAGTTCCAGAAAATCTAGTAAAAAAAAAAAAAAATTAATTTGGCCTTCGAAATATATTAACTACTAATAACTTCTACGAAATATAGTCAAAACATCTAATTTCCTCCTTAAAATTTAATTCTTTATCAATAATTTTTACAAAATATCGGTTGAATTAACCGCAACTGAATACCTACAAGTGCAACAGGCAAAATTAACTTAAACAGGGTTCGGCGTAGCCACATGTTAAGCTTATTCAGAACTTGCTTGAAGCAAAAGTTTAAACTTCGATGTAATAAATTTAACACTGACGTTGCATAATACAAAGTAATTTAGCGATATTTATCTACCATTAGATTATGAGTGGATATATATATATATATATATATATATATATATATATATATATATATATATATATATATATATATAGACGTATGTATATATATATATATATATATATATATATATATATATATATATATACATACGTCTATATTATTATAAACGTCTTATTTAATAATTGAATTTTGCTCCATTTAAATCCATAAAAAAATATGAGAATATTAAATTTCATATCTCTTATCTATCCTATAATGAAATACCGGAAGATTCTAATTACTCTATGAATAATATTAATTATATATTTTTTTTTTATTATTACATAGTCTTGCACAATAAAAGAGTTAAACAAAATAATAATAATAAAAAAAATAAAAAAATATCAAAATTTAACTAACAATTAAATTAGATGATTTTGTGACAAGACGAAAGCGACAACATATTGGTCCATTATCTTATCAAATAGTGCAAATTCCAAATATTATATCTGGAAATGCAAAAAATTTTATCAGCAGCATATTTCAAATTCATTATTTTCATATATTATATTACATTTTTATTTCTATCTTTATTCTGAGTTAATTTAAATTTAATTTTTATTAAATTTAAATGCAATTAAATAGATTAAATCGCATAGAATTAATCTTAATTAAATTTCATAACATAAGTAACAATTTGTTTAAACTGTTCCTCAATTATGATTAAAATTTAATTATTAATGATTTTAATTACCTGTTTTAAATTATTTTACTTTTGATTAACTAAAATCTATTTATTGCCTATTAAAGTGATAGTTAATTATCTATATATCGATTATGATTTTGATTTAGTTGATGCAGCGTAATTTTATTAATATTTTGTAGCCCTCCTTTTTACCCCCGACTATTTGATTAGGAGAGCCTCGTCAGGTTTGTCAATTGGCGCCCCAATTCTTTTTACTTTCTCATATATAGTATAATATATGTATCATATAAAGTATATATATATATCATATATAGTATATATGTATCATATATAGTGTATATGTGTCATATATGTATAGTATATATAGAGAGAAAGTATTGAGATGGATCGAAAATTCTATTTAAGATTTTTATGAATCTACATGTTTTAAGGTCCCATGTGCCCAAAAGAGTGATTTTTAAAAATAATTTGTCAGTCTGTCAGTCCTCTGCAGTCTGTTCAGATAGCCTAAATTACTGATGGGCTGTTTCAATAAAATTTGACATATATCTTCAGAAAAATTATACCCTGAGGTGAAAGCAAAATAAATCAATTTTACCTCTAAATTTGGGCTATCCCCTAACACTGATTAATCTCAAAAAATAATTGTTTCATAAAAAAATGGCTTTTGACAACTTTGATTTAAAAAAAAAAAAAATGTTTAATCAATTGGAATTGTTTTCCAGGGAAAAGTTTGTTTCTGAAAATTTTATAAAAATAAATATGATTTTGTTGAAATCGAAAACGTGTTTAGAGTTACCACAAACAACACTTTTCCATACTCAAACCCAATTCAAAGCCCTTTCATTTCCTAGTTATTGGACACCCCTCTTTTTAAAAGATTAGAGATTTTTAATAAATATATGTAGTTGTTAATACTTTTTTACTATTAATAATTATATAATTAAATAAGAAAACATTTTTAATTGAAAAATCTGATAACAAATAAAAAATATAATTATAGAAAGTTTGGAAATGATAATTTTTATTTGTGTCCCAGCATTTCAAGAATACTCTACCATATAATATTTTTATTGCTGAATGATGAATTTTTTTCTCATTTTAATTAAAAATCATTAAATTATAAATTATAATTCAATTATTTAAATTATATTAAATTATTATATTTAAATTATTTATATTTGTATTTAATTATTTATTATATTGTAATTATGATTTTAAAACCCTGTTTTAAGTTTATTTTAATTTAATAAATGATTAATACAATACATACGAGTATATGATATGAATAGTATATCCTATATGAATATTATCTAAATAATCATCATCTTTAATTAAATTTAAAATATACTTTGTTCGATATATAGACCCTACCAAACTAACATTAAATTAAATTAAAAATAATTTTTCAATATCTAAATAATGTCTTTTTAATGACACCAAATTAATATTATTTTAGTATAATATACTATAATACATACATATATTTCATACATAATACATATGCAATACATATTTTTTTCACATATAGTAAAAAATCTGTTTATCTTATATATTTTAAAATATAATGTTTATATAATGTTTACTTACTTTTGTATTAACTGGGTTAGATATTTTGTAGGTAAATTTTTTTTCCACACAAAAAATGTTTATCACTTTATTAATTTAACAAAAAAGAAAATAACTATTTATTTTTAATATCATTTTTAAAAAAAAAAATAAAATAAAATAAACAAAATTGTTTTATTTTTTAAAATTTCTTTTTATTTTTTGAAGTTGATTAATTGGATAATTATGGTTAATAAATTGATATAAAATATATGAAGATCACGACACGGATTTTTAAAAACCTGGACGTGGTTAGGTTAGGGTTATTTTTTTTTAGTAGTTAGAGAATTATGTAAGGAGTTCGCGATGTTGGCTAAGAGAAGAACGGGAGTAGACTGATCTTGACTTTGAACGTGGTACTCGGAGCAGGTAATGGGGGTTGTACGAGTACCTCCAGGGTTCTCTTCCTTCTAAGTTCTCCTGGACTTCCTAGCTAAGTTCTCCTACACATAATCCTTCCTATAATAAGGGGTATAATCCTTCCTTACTTAAGTACAACAGCGTAACTTGCTTCACGTTAAAACTATACATATATATAATATATATATATATATATATATATATATATATATAAAGCACTTGTGCGTGTAACAAAACCACTCATTATTACTGGGTTTGTTTTTATTTTAATTCAAGGTCGTCTTGATTTCTCACACAGCCTCCCATCTTCGTAAGAATTTCCTTTTATAATGTATATATATATATATATATATATATATATATATATATATATATATATATATATATATATATATATATATATATATATATGTATATATATATATATATATATATGTATATATATATATATATATATATATATATATATATATATATATATATATATATATATATACATACATACATATTATATTATGCTTCCCTATTCGTATATCTGTGATTTGATGTGGATAATTGCAATTGATTTGTTTCAAATAACGATAAAACAAGGAACTTTTATGATTTTTTTTTTTTTATCATTGTAACTGTTATTAGTAATATTATTATTTTAGATGACGTAAAAAAAGATCTAGCTTATGATTTTATAGTAATATGGGCTGATTGTATTATTTTCTCACTGTTTGTAATTAGTAATAATTTGTTTTAAATTGCAGTAAAAAAGAAAGAACTAGTTTGCTTCCGAGCTTATTCAAGATAATTGGATTTATTATAAATTCTGAAAAACTTTTTTTTATATTTTTGAGGATTAAATAAATCCTAGACAGAAATCTGTTTCAGACATCATGGAATATTTTATATTTTTATCTACTCATAGCAGCAACATTAAGAATTACTTAACTGTTTTTAGGCTGGAAAGAAAATTTTGCTTCCAAGCTTACTAAAGGTAAGTGGATGTATTATAAATTAAAAAAAATAAAATCGGGTACGGGGTACCTCGGAACTTTTCTTTACTTCAGAAGCCACTAAAGTGGCCTCTCCTGCTGCTTCGCAGCAGGAGGAAGCAGCATTGGACGTGGTCAGTACTTGGATGGGTGACCGTTCTGAACTAACTGATTTATTATCATTCTTAAAAAGAAACCTTATTTTTAATACCTATATTTTATTTAATTATATGAAGTTTGGCGGTATTTTGACAGATGTAAACAAACTTTGACGTCATAAAAATGATTGCACTAATAAATAATTATATTCGCTTATAACATTTAAACTAATTAATGGAATTTCATCGGTTTTTTTATATTTGTTCCTTAATTTTTTTCCGGTTCCAACGATATGCTATATGTCAAAAACCTATTTATACTTTCAGTTTTATTAACAGTCAAGGTTTAAAAATTCAAAAATTTATAACTTCAAAATGGCGGCCAAAATCAAAATAAAATTTAGTGGGCTTTTTTGTCTTACAGAGAGATACATTCGAGCCAAATTTCAACTCGATTTATTACGATTTTTTTTAATTTTTGCTGACTCAGCAAACTGGGTTCAAGATGACGGAAAAAGTTGATTTTCCGGGCGGCACAACTACATGTTAGGACTGATTTGTCTGCTAAGTTTCAACTCTCTAGGTTAAATACCTTGGGCGCTACGATGATAACACACATACACACACATACATACGTCATGCTGAAAACCACTCAGGAGGTCTTAAAAACCCCTAAAACAGATAATTCCGTTGAAATCTCGAAAAAAAATGTTTTGGTGAAAACAATACTTTTCCTACTATTAGTAGTGAGGAAAAGTAAAAATTATGTACATCTGATGATAACAAATCCTAGACAGAAATCAGTTTCAGACATCAGAGATTTTTTTTTATCTACGGCATTAAAATTAAGCATTACTTAACTGTTTTTGGGCTGGAAAGTATTCGCTTATTTGTCACTAAAATATTAAAAACAGGCAGGAAAGTAATTGAAATAGTTAGGGAAATATTTCCCTGACTATAGGCAGGAAAAGTACATAGTATACCAGAGCGTGTCATAACATTTGTTTTTGTTTAGTTTTATTTTAATTGGTGTTATTTTAATAAATTTACTTAAATTTCCACCGTTAACGTGAAAAGTAATTCTTGACCGTTAACGAAAAAAAAAATTGACTTGCCCTATAAAGGGTTAAGACCAAAGTCTTAAAATCAACATATTTGGTTCGGTGATTCGAACCATAGAGAGATTAAATATGTCATAAACTGATTTGTCTAAAATGACCAATAGGTAATTATTATATTATTATTATAATAAATCAGTGATTATTACAAGGAAATGTTTGTTTTTACTTGATTTGACTTAATTAAATGTGGATCATCAATGACGTGGAATTGAAGGTTGTGAATCATAAAATGGAATTTTATTTTGATTTACGAATTGAAATTTATTACTTACGTCATATGTTATTAATTTATTCTTGAAGTTATAATTTAATCTAGAAAAAAGGAAATGCTTTCATATCCCGAATAAACTGGTATTAGGGTGAATCATTTACCACAAATAAGGATTTAAATAATAGGAAATAGTCAATTAAAAGAAAATAGTGAAGCAAGTTTTTTTTATTGTAAATTTTTAATTATTTATTTGTTAGCTAAGAATAAATGATTAGGGAAATAGTCTATCCAAAATAATTAAAACGCATTTATCCTGAAACTAAAGTCTAATTGGGTGAGATAAAGCAATATTTACTTCTTGTTACCCACTTTTCATTGAAGCCAAATGCGCGTTAACAAATTGCTCATCAGCCAAATATGGGCGTTGGCTAGGATGTAAGTACTGAATATTACTGAAGTTGTTTCTGAGATTGCATTCTGAGCGAGGTGTTACATGTTTACTCTTTGATCACGCATCAGTCACGTCAAAGTTCAGTCAACGTTCCGACAACTTAGGTTTACGTGTTATTTATGTATGTACTCTATATCTGTAAGCTTAATTGCTCTTGAGATTAAATTCATAGCTGCATTCTTTATTTAGATGAACGGGTGATTTTATATTAAGAAAATATATCTTATTATCCTTTTTGTCCTGTTTATCCTTTTGTCCTACTTATCCATGTTAAGTTTACAATTAACTCTTTCAACAGTAATATCCAAGAAGTTTATTTTTGGAAATAACCGTCACAAAATCACCGTCACGCAAAATCCGTCACGAAATCTACAGATGACGATAACTTGAGTAAAAGCTCACCGAGTTAGATGAAATTTGTTACACATGTTCATTTTACCAATGCCCAGGCTGAGTTCGTCGGAAAATGTTATCCACCTAAGCGTTCACGCGCAACGCTCGCGTAAACGTAAGCTTTAAAGACGGGAAAAAGTGTTTAAAAAATGAAGCCTGTTACTTGACTTGTTTTGATTATTTTTGTTATATTATGTCAAAAATGTCACTTTGTTTTGTAAATAAATAAAATATAATCATGTAAAATTTCACCCTGATACAAGCAGAAGCTGTAGAGTAGGGAAGAGATATATTTTATAATATTTTAAATTAATTGGCCGGGTAGGTAGAAAACAGTCCTATTTCAATCTAAACTCCTTTAACAAACATAATCTTTCTCTATAAACTCATCATGATCAACTTTTTTCTTATACTTAATATATTATATTTATAGTAAGACGCTTGCTTTAATGATACAAATAATGATTTTCTTTTTATTTTGCCTTAACTCTGCTAGGTACAAACAGTTCGTTACTTATAATTTTGTCTCTTTTTTAACTCCGCCATGTATAAGTAGTTAGCAATGAATACGTACTTACCAGTGTGGTTTTATAATTTATATTTAATGAAAAATGTAAGGAACTTCGTTCCTACCGGGTGTCCCGCGACACAACACGTATTTTTTTAACATAATATTTTCATTTATCTGGTTTAGTTTTTGTAGTATTATAATCTACTTAATTCTTTTTGACTATTTTGAATTAATTTACGTAATTTATTTAAAACGAATGTAATTAAATGATTAATATAGATTCCACTCAGGTAACAAAATGGGAACCGTTTTTTCTGTAATGCATATTGGAGAAAGTAAATTCATTATTAGTACAAAAGAATTTTAAAAAACGTGAAGGGTTAAACTTTGGATTGGTTTTTCTTGAATAATGTTACATGATTATTTAAGGGAAAATTGTTTTGATATTAAATGGAACCATAATTTAAATTAATCAAACTGAGTTGTGGATAGAAGGTCTTTACAGGTTAAACCACTCTTGCAGTCATAGTCAATGTTATTATTTAAGTTATTAAGTGATGGGTTAATAAATTATGATATTTTTATATTGGTAAATTTATAGCATAAATAATTGGTCTCTAAGGAATATTTACTTTGAGTTTTAATGAGTCCATAAATTCTGCCAAAATGACAATTATAATTATACAAGTTTTCTCTGTATCACTAATATAATTGTGTAACTTTAGATGCTGGATTAATTTATTGTATTCCTTCTTAACCTTGATAGAATAAAAATTATGGCATCAAGTATTCATTAAATATTTATTTAGCGTTATAACAGTTTAGACTGAAACAATAACTAAGTATCAAGCTTTGTTTTCAGAATATAATATTTGAACGACCGGGAATATGAAAATTGTAATTTCCAACCATACATGGACGTTTATAGCATTAGATATATAAAATTATTGGGTGTAAAATGTTATTAGTTGCATATTCTTTTTCTACACTTCAAGACCTTCAAATTGATGTATAACATGCCATGGTGACTAAAAAATTTTTTCTAATCGCCCGCCATATTGGAAATATTAAGTGTGAAAACGTCAAAAGTGTACAGTTGTCGCAAATGCCGATGACATATTGACGAGATGCACCTGTGTGCCGAATTTCATGTTCCTAGCTATGGTTGTTTATGAATTGAAACATACCAACGGACAGACAGAGCCGTTCTTTAAGGTTTCTTTTCGTACTTCGTACAGAAATATAAAAATCAACATGGATTTTAAAATTTTATACTAATGTTTATAATTTCTTCTTCTCGTCACTGCGCTTTAATTTAATTTAATCTTTAAGTTAATGGTTCTTTATTGCAATAATAATTTCATTAGCAGACTGACAGTATTGGATCTATAACCATCAGTTGCTTTATCAGTCCTGCCAATCACCGCAAGGTCTTGCTAAGTACGTCAGACTTAAGCTGGAATCTGTGGGAGAAGGACAAGGTTTGAAGGCTGGTATCCCGGTGAGAGCCTTTATCGCTGACCTAGACTGTGAGAGTGAAGCCGTGGTATTCCCCAGGGCCACTGTCCAGGTCAGTTACTGAACTCTGTTAGCGTTCTGCTACCTGCCTCTACTTCTCTCAGCGTATCTTCACACTCCTCCACTCTGAATATTCATCTTACCAATTTAATTTTGAAATATGGCATCCATAACCTCAATCCTCTTTATTGAAATAATTTATGGTTCAATTTCACATTTCTATTACTCATTCTATGTTATTTAAGTAAATGAATTTACTCGAATAACATACAAATAAATCTATAATATAAGTGGCAATGTCCTGATTGACTGACTGACTGACTGACATAGAATCAACGCACAGCAAAATCTGCTTATCCGAGAGACTTGAAATTTTGAGGATATACTCGGTTCATATCATAGGCATCCACTAAGAAAGGATTTTGCGAAATTTTTATTTTTGTACCCAGGGGTACGGGGTACAAATGTCAAAGTAATGAATACTTTTAATGATGCATATCGTTGAAAAGCTCTTTAAAAGTACAGTAATTGTTGTTATGTACAGTTTTGTCATATTTTCATTTAGGAAGGGGTAAAATGGAAAAATGTGTATAACTACATCTTATATAAATGAAGAGATTATAAAGTTAAAATGTTGGTACACAGGAGTACGGGGTACAAATGTCAAAGTAATTGATAGGTACCCTTTACGATGCATATCGTTGAAAGGCTCTTTAGGAGAAAAGTAATTGTAATGTACGTTTTTGTCATTATTTTCATTTAGGAGAGGGGGTAAAAAGGAAATGTCAACGTAAGTGTGTGTGCGAGCGCGCGCGAATGGGCCCGTGTGTGTGTGTGTGTTCTTTATTCAAATCTACCTTTTTATTCCGATTTCAATGAAAATTTGCACACTTGACCTTCAAAGCAAGGGGGAAAGGGGAAGGTCACTGACTTCATGCATTTTCGAAATTTTGATTTTGGAACACAGGGGTACTGGGTACAAATGTCAAAGTAATGAAAAAACCCTTCACGATGCATTCCGTTGAAAAGCTCTTTAAGAGTGCTGCACAATTATTGTTATGTACGGAAAAATTATGTATGGAAAAATATATCTATATATTTGTATAAAAATAAACACCTAATAATAGTTGTGTCTGTACAGAAGGAAAATACCACTGCTTTTCCTTTTTAAAAATTTAGTCGGAATGAATTACAAATTTGGGATATTAGCAAATTATCTTATCAAAGGGGAGGGATAGAATCTAGATATTCTCGCTTTGTAAAATAATTTAAATGTTTCTTGATGGTAGTTTATAAATCCATTAAATTGAAAATAAAACACCCCGTAGCGAAGCACGGGTATTCAGCTAGTAATTTTATAAGTTAACAGTAGTTGTGAATGGTACGGGCGCTGAATTATACGAAAACTCTAGACGAGAGAGGATTTGAGAGATCAGTTAAATGTTTATATTTTTTTCTTTACATCCCAACTTAAATCAAAGTACATGACAGAAATAGAAACTTTTTAAAATGAAGCATTTTTACTTCCATATGAAAATGGAAGTATGGTGATACCCTCCAAAACGTGATTCCGAGATCTCTGTGAAGGAGGGGTCTTAAGAACCCGGGGAAACCATTAAAGTCCGTTTCATATACATATATGTCTGTGCGTACGTATGTATGTATGTACGACCGTACGTTCGCAACTATTAACCTTTATAACATAGCTTCAAGATTTCGTATTGAGATGCGGTTTGTGGCATTTTTTAGAACTTTTGTCGGAAAAACTGATAGCGTAAACTCGAACATCGTAGCTCACGACGTTTCGGAGCTACAGTCACATAAGCACAAAATCAGTCTGCCGACGATATCTTATTATTATCAGTAGGCTTTATTTGATTTTAATTTCCTTGGGGTATATACATGTGTCATATATGGTAGATTGTACCTATACTTTTTGAGCACAATCGGACAAGCGGTTTGGGAGATATTGACATTTTACTTCCATGAAAATGGGTAAAAAATACTGAGTTCTCTCTTGCTCACGTATTGACACCACAACGCATTTCATGGAAGTCATGTGTGATATTTCCACACCGGTACTTATCAAAGAGGTAGGCCAAATAGAGAGGTTGGGGAACCAAGCCACCTCCTATTCCTCTCGTATATCTCCCTCCCCACGTCCTCTCCATAATAAAAACTATTAAAAGTTTTAGCGATCTTTAACACTTTATAGCGGTGTCGCTAAAACCTGTTGGTTTTACTAAAAAATTGTATTTAAGAAAAATGTTTGTCTCATTGAATAGATTAAGTTAGATTTTTTTCCCGACCAAAAATTCTAATTTTAAATTTGAAGTTCACGTTTACGCGAGTGTTGCGCGAGAACGCGTGGGTGGATAACGTTATCCAACGAACTCGTCCTGGGCATTGGTAAAATGAACATGGTGTACCACATTTCATCAAAATCGGTCAACTTTTACTTAAGTTATCGCCACACTTTTCAGAGGACGCGAACCCAAAAACGTTCCCTGATGTCTGAAACGGATTTCTGTCTTGGAATTATTAAAGTCGGAAACATACAATTTTTTCGTTCTCAAAATTGAACACAATGCTTCCGTTACCTTCGGTAAACTCGGAAGCAAATTGTGGTTACAATATTGTTGTTTTACATCGACTAATTTAATTTACAAACTAAAAATTAAATTAATTATAGCTAACAAAAATATTTGGTTTAATAAGGAGTCTCTATCTAACTAGTCTATACCCCCACCTAGTACTGTTAGTTTGTCATAAAAATTTGTAAAATAGTTCAAAATTCACTCTTATTTAGTTAACACGCACACTGAAGTTTCTTGAATATATGTATATCTGTTTGTTGTTACTCATTCCATAAAAAGCAATGTTTTAATAACGAAATCATTTCTTGTAAAGAAAAACTAACTTACACTAGCTCTTAGAAATTTCTTCATTTTAGGTTTCTGTACAAAGTACAAAAAAAAACCTTATATAACGGCTCTGTCTGTCTGTCTGTCCGTTGGTGTCTGCCCGTTGCTTGTTTCAATTCATAAACTACTATAACTATAGCTAGGAATACAGGTGCATCTCGGCATTAGAGACAACTGGACTCATTTTGGATTTTTCACGCTTAATATTTTCAAGATGGCGGCTGATATGGCGGGTGATTAAAAAAAAGTTTTTAGTCACCATGACATGTTATACATCAATTTAAAGGTCTTGAAGTGTAGAAAAAGAATATGCAATTATTAAAATTTTACACTTAAAAGTTTCAAGATGGCGGCCAATATGGAGGGTGAATAAAAACACGTTTTTAGTCACCATGACATGTTATATATCAATTGAAAGGTCTTGAAATGAAGAAAAAGAATATGCTACTATTAAAATTTCACACGTAATATTATTAAGATGGAGGTCAATATGGTGGGGGACTAAAAAAAAGTTTTTAGTAACTACGACATGGTATACTTCAACTTAAAGGTCTTGAAGTGTAGAAAAAGAATAACATTTTCAAAAATTATTTAAATTTTCAAAAAGAATTGAAATCTTCATTGATTTAGTTACCATAACATGTTATACATCAATTTAAAGGACTTGAAGAGTAGAAAAATAATATTACTATTAAAATTAGTGTAATTATATTACACTTAATAATTTTAACTTTAATGTACAGAAACCGACGATTATCGCCCAACGTACTTACGTGAAGCGCGCCTTACTTATTTATTTTTAAGATTGTTGTCGACGCTAATACTCTATCAACCCTCATCGTAACATAACTTTACAGTATAATTTTCTACAATTTTTACATTTCACATCATATCCCGTATACATTTAAGAACGGAAAAGTTTTTAATTCTAAAATTAAATTAATTGATGACTTGAAAAAAACAGAATAATCCTTCAAATTATTATAAAAGACAGAAATCTTTAAATAATTACTACGACGGGGGAAAAAAATGTCTTCATATGTACATGACTATCAATTATTTCATTATTGTTTTGTTTTTTCTGCAATGATAATTTGAATTCGCTTATATGAATTATTACTTATAGTAATTTCATGTAATTTGTTGTTTATTCCAGTGGTATTTTTATAAAACATTTCCTTGCATTTTATATTTGTGATGTTAAATCTGACGCAATACAGATGTTTTCATCGGATAATAAATATGATAGCATGACCTAGGACAACTGCTTTATCTTTATCTTTTATAACTTGTGAGACAAAGAAAGCAGCAAAGAAGTGCAGCAAGCAGCAAAACAGTCAGAGAATTTAACAACTGTAATTATTTTCGAATAGAATTTAATGCGCCGAATAAATATCAGTTTATTGACTAAAATAACACTAACTACATATATTTAGCACAGATCGAATTGAACTTCTCCCGAGCCAGGATTCCAAAATGCTGGGTCCTAGCCCCATATTTGGAGTTCAACGAGCATCGTAATAGTACATTACGCGTCGAGTGCTGAAAGTAGCATTTTGCATGCGAGTGTGGAGTTTGCACCCGAGCGACAGAGAGGGTAGTAAAACCACACGAGCAATGCAAAATGGCGTTTTCGCACGAGTAATGCAGGTATATATATATGTATATATTATTCACCTTGGGGTATGATTTTTCTGAACATGTATGCCGAATTTCGTCCAAAATCGGCCCAGTAGTTTAGGCTACAGGCGTCTACATAGACAGACGACAGACAACAATTTTTTAAAAGCCACTTTTTTGGACTCAAGGGACCTCAAAACGTGTAAATCCTTCAAAATCGAATTTTCAGAGGAAAAATTAAAAAATTAAAAACCTTTAAAATAGAGAAAACACGATTACCGATATCTTACTACCTATAACGTAACAGTTTTAATAAAACTTCACACACTATTGTCTAAAGTATACTATTGAAACAGGTTTGTAAAATTTCAATTTTTTTTGTGAAATTGGGAAAAGAAATAAGTTACAAATATATAATTACGTTATACATAAATTTATTAATACAATATTTGATCATATTTATTTATTAATAGTTACTTATTAATACTTATTTATTAATATCATATTCAACTTTAGCTAGTATCTGCTGGTCCATCATACTTTTCAGATGAACTAAGTTTCCTTAGAAGAGGCTTGTTGTCATTTTTGATTTTGTCGTGGAATTCTGAGAATGTGATAATAGAATTTGCTTTAATATTTAGAAGCTCTTTTACAACTGACAGAGATAATCTGTCTCTTTCAGGCGTCCAAATAGACCCCATCATTGAAAAAATACGTTCAGTGGGAGCCTATAAGTACCAGGCAGACACATGGCCAATTATACTATTTTAAATATATTAAAAAAGAGACGTTTCTTGTAGAAAATGCTTCAAATATTTATTTCCATTTCTTATGAGTTTTTGGGGTTTCTTCTTTTGGTAGGGAAGCCCAATTACCTTTCTGATTTTTCTTAAAATCCAGACGTTTCTCAAATCCGGACAGTCCGGACGAAATCCGGACGTATGGTAACCCTACCTACAGAGAACATGTCCGTATAAATACTGTTCGACGTTGTAGGGAATATTTTCTAATTATTTTTAAAGCTGACCGGTTTGCAATCTCTTCCACTCACCTCGCCTCTTTAAGAGGTAATGGACCGGATCTAAAATGCATTCCGGTAGTAGACTGGACTAAAATGCATTCAGTAGTAGACTGGACTCGGTCGTGTACAGTTCTAATCATTATCTCTTGTTGTGTTTCTGTTATCTGTTCGTGGTTATTCGTTAACTGTTTTCTCCCATTACAATGGGTTCTAAAAATGAAAGAACTATTAGCACCAGAAATAATCCGGTCTCAGCTTTAAGCTGCCTATTATGCTCGAAACAAATTTTTTCAACAAGTAATGCGTTAGCGTGTAAAATTTGTAACAAACTTGCTCACGCCGAATGTCTAAAAATCACGGAAAATGAGTTCGAATTTATGCGAGACAGTTATACTTGCACCTTCTGTAAATCTTCTAAGAATGATGACACCGTAGTGACACCCTCTAAGGTAAGTGATTCTTCTAAATTAAAAAACAATGTAATTAAGTCACCCTTAGCCGTCTCCTTTGAGAATGAAGCGATTATTGAAATCCTCAAAAATTCAGCCGCTACTGTTGATCTTGTGAAAAATCTATCTGCTAAAGTGACATCTCTCGAAAATAAAATAGATGTTATAATGGCTGAAAATGCTGAACTACGAAAAATGCTCTCTTTACCTGAGCTACGTAATTATAATCGTAGTTATGTAGATGTGACTAAACAAGTGAACATAACCCTTCCCCGATCTACGCAACGCAGTGGCGTTGCTCCCACTGTTCCAGCTGTTCCACCTCCTACCGCTCGAGACCAAAGGGCGTCCCCCCTCTCTAGACCTCCCTCCTCCACCTCTCGATCCGACGTTCACACCGTTCCTACGTACCCTGCTCAACCTTCTCTAACCGAGCGCGCGGCCTCGCCCTGCCTTTCATCTGGGGCAACTGATGTGCACACCTCTAAGTTTACTAGCAATAATGCATCTGATGATGACCGTCCCTTTACTGTGGTTAGTAGTCGTTCTAATGACAGCAAAAACCGCACTCGTCCACCTGTTATTGTGGGTTCTAAAAACGGATCAAAATTAGCAGTTGTTAAACGTCGCTCTGCTCTTTTTGTTACTAGACTCGATCCTAGTACATCAGCTGAGGATGTTGAATCTGTTTTGAAAGAGGAGGCCAACATAACAGATATTTTGGTCACCAGGTTGCTAACACGGTCTGACAAGTACGCGTCTTTTCACATAGATGTGCCTGAACCCGAATTTAACGTAATTCACAACGCTGATATCTGGCCTGCTGGCTCTTTAGTTAAGCCTTTTCGTGGCCGGCTTGAAAAATCAATGATTGGGACAGGTGTGATCCAGGAGGAGCGATCTAAATAACTTTTTATGACCATATCAGTTCTTTATCAGAATGTTCGTGGGCTTCGTACTAAAGCCAATGAGTTTTTTCTTTCTTCGTCTGCTTGCTCTAGTGATATAATTGCCCTTACTGAAACCTGGTTTGATTCGACGTGCTCAGATCCTATGTTTTTTCCTGATCGCTTTTCAGTTGAACGAACTGATAGAAATTACGATGCTTTTGGTGGGGCTAGAGGTGGTGGTGTTGCTCTGGCTATTTCTACACACCTGAAATACATAAGAAGAAAAGATCTCGAAGGTGATGTTGAGTCTGTGTGGGTTGAGCTGATACTGCAACATAACTCTGTTTTTATCGGCTGCGCTTATTTCCCTGATCATCTTCAGTTATCCGTTTTAACAAATTATTTTGAAACTCTATCCGATTGTTTTCCTGCCTCATCTTCTATATTTCTCTTGGGTGATTTCAATACCCCTGATATTGATTGGAACAAACTTATGTACGCAGGCAGTCGGCAAGACAAAAAAGATCGAGCCCTTGCTCTTTTCAATTTTACGCATGAGTTAAATCTATCCCAGTTTAATAATATCAAGAACTCCTTTAACAAACTTCTTGATTTAGTTCTATCTAATCGGGACGTACAGGTGTCTCGTAGTCCTGACTTTTTGGTTAAAGAAGACACTTACCACCCTAGTCTTCATATTCACCTCTCCTCCGTCAGATGTCCTAGAGAGGCTTCATCTGTGACATCTGTCCGTCGCAATTATGCTGCCGGCGACTACACTGGGCTTACTGCTGCACTCGCAACGCTTGACTGGTCGGATGTGTATGAAAACTCTGATGTCAACTATTGCGTGGAAACTATGACGACCCGACTACAATCTCTGTTAGATTACTTCATACCGTGTTTTTCTACTAAGAAATCCCGTTTTCCGAAGTGGTATTCTTCTTCACTGTGTTCATTTATTAAAAAGAAAAACTATCATTGTCGTAAATTCTCGGTCTCCGGTTATCGCATACATTATAATTTATTTCGAATTTACAGAAGAATGACCAAATCTCAATTTAAATCTGATTTTACCCGTTATAAGTGTAAAATAGAACATTCTATTAAAGCTAATGTAAATTGTTTTTGGAAGCATGTAAACAATGTTCGCGGTATTAATAATGAATCACCTAAACTTACTGTCTCCCAGTCTGTGGAGTCAGATCCAAAAGTTTTAGTAGAGGTGTTTGCAGATCACTTCAGTTCTGTGTTTGTAAACTCGTCTCCCTTTAATCATGTGTCCCCGTTTTCTCCTTTACCTCTCAATGTAATTAACGTTCCTCGCGTATCTACCAGTGATATTATCAACGCTATTCGTCGTTTAAAACCTACCAAGAGTTCAGGTAATGACAACATTCCTGCTTTCTTTGTTAAGGGTTGTTCTAGCTACTTGGCACCTGTTTTAGAATATATTTTTAACCTGAGCCTTGATTCCCACATTTTTCCTTCTCTGTGGAATTCAGCTCTCATTGTTCCCATCTATAAGTCTGGTGATCGCTTG
Source organism: Gerris lacustris (assembly GCA_951217055.1). Classification (NCBI taxonomy): domain Eukaryota; kingdom Metazoa; phylum Arthropoda; class Insecta; order Hemiptera; family Gerridae; genus Gerris; species Gerris lacustris. Next base: position 80,062,497 of record OX578279.1, read on the forward strand.
TCTGTTAGTAATTACCGTCCCATCTCATTGTGTAATGTGTTTTGTAAAGTGTTTGAGCGTATTGTGCACTCTTACCTTTCTCCTCAGATTGATCCTCTCCTGAATCCTCACCAACATGGTTTCCGTCCTTCCCGTTCAACTGCTACTAACCTGGTTTCCTTCCTTAGTTGTGTTGGTTCGTCTGTATCTCGTGGGACTCAGGTGGATGCTGTCTATTTTGACTTCGTTAAGGCCTTTGATAGAGTTGACCATGGTATACTCCTTTCCAAACTTACCTCTTTGAATTTCAGTCCAGTCCTTATTCATTGGTTCCAATCTTACCTTTCTTCCCGTACCTGTTCCGTGCGTCTCGGTCCACATACCTCATCTTATTATTCCGCTTCCTCTGGAGTCCACCAGGGCTCTATCTTGGGTCCTCTTCTTTTCAGTATATTTGTTGATGACCTCGGTAATGTTCTGCATAACTGTCTGTTTGAATTATACGCCGATGACCTGAAAATTTTGCGAGCTATAGATAATTTCTACTCCTGTCTTGAACTTCAATCTTCAATCAACCTTGTTCTTCAATGGTGTTCCGATAATAATATGGAGATACATGTTGGAAAAAGTCAGGTTATTTCTTTCTCTCGCTCCTTGTCTCCTATACCCTTTCCCTACTCCTTAAATGGTATTACTCTTCCTCGAGTTTCTTCAGTAAGAGATCTGGGTGTTATCCTTGACAGTAGGCTAAGATTTGATGGTCAGCTCGACGCCTTGATTAGTAAGGCTAACCAACGCCTTGGTTTAATTCGTAGGATCACTCATAATCTCTCTCTTGAGTGTTTTCTTCTTCTCTACAAATCCCTCGTACGGCCTCTCCTTGAATATGTAACTCCTGTGTGGAATGTCTATGGTGCAACTAAGTCCAGAATCATTGAGAATATTCAGCGCAGATTTGTCCGCGCATGTTATTTCAGGTATATGTTTCGGCGTGTGTTTTACAAGTATGAATCTTTGTGTGATCGGCTCAAGCTGGACCCCTTGTATAAGAGGCGTAAGGCCCATGAGGTTCTGTTCTTGGTGAACTGCTTGTCTGGTAAGACTTTCTGTTCTCAAGTTCAGGACCAAATTGTTATACTACCCCCTGGTAGGAGAGCTGGTCGCCCTCTCTATATTAAGGAGTTGTCAGACTGTTGTCCCTTAGTCAGATGTGTTTCGTCCTGCAACTCCCTCGTTAACTGTTCTGATTTGTTGTGTTTGTCTAATCTCCGTTCCGTGTTGTCCTTTCTGGAGTGATCTGAAATTTTATTTATTTATTTATTTTTTTCTAGTCTTCTTCTTAAGCTAGTCGTTTTTTTTATAATAATTTTTGTAAAAATGTTTAGTTGTTACTTAATTATTTGTTATTGCTTTTATATTTTTTTTATCTTGGTTTTTTTTTACTTAAATCTCGTAACCTCTCACCTGATTGGCAGGTTTTTAATTTTTGTTATTTTAGGCGTAATTATAGTATGTTTGTTATGTAATAGAGTGCCTCACTTGTGGCTTCAGCTGTTGAGGACTCTTAAATATGTTTAATAAATAAATATGTTTAATAAATAAATATTTGACTGATTTTTTTTTTTTTTTTTTCAGCGGAGGTGTGTTTTTAAAACATTTATTGACAGGGCAATTACTTTGATTAACAAGTTATTATATTTATTGATTTATTTAACATTTATATTTTGGTAATTACAACAAAAGTGCAAAGTATTTACCAACTTATTAGCTGTCCTTGATTAAAATGATTGACAGACATAATTATTATTATTATATATTTTAAAATATAATACATATTAAGTTATTATAACATATATTTCTTTAATAGCCGTATATGGATCAATTTGAGAGATTTATAATAGTTTTTATAATTTATGAGATATAATCTGACATTGTCTTATCTTGCCCTTTATGTTAACTTGTCATTCGTAAATGTAAAAACCATTTTATTACCTGAAATCATTAAACTGTTTCGACACTCAATCAAATTAGTAGCTAAAAGTATAATAATTATAATAATTTAAGTATAATAACTCCAATTTCATAAAGGTAATTTGCTTGATGATAATTCCAATGCTTATTAGCTAAACGTTTTTAGTAGTCGAAATTGGTGATTGGTTGATAGAATAATATAAACTTTAAAGCTTTTATTAAACATGCACTTAAAGAAGAAAAAATATTAACAGCCACCACAGTACTGCGAGTGACCAGATAGATAGATAACCATTTATTGCCACAATTTACAATATATGTATACAATATTAATTTTTCTTATAATATGGTGTAGCAACTGGGCAATTTGCCGTGGTGCCCACGAAGGGGTTTGGAGGTTACATAGTGATCACATTTTGGTGTGTAATATAAGTTGTAGATTACATATACTGTATAAACATTTTTAATTTAATTATAATTTTAAAAAAAAAACACATTTGTACTATGCGCATAGCGTTGACCTGATATTTTAACTTAAAATTATTTACTTCTTGAAATAAAAATAACTTTATATAAAAACTAAAAAAAGGAAAAAAAGAGTGATATCGTTATGATTAAGCATTATTTTTGATTTGCTGTGTTTAAAAATAAAAATTTACATAAGTTATTTTTTTTATTTATTTCTCTTTTATATTTATTTCTTTAATATTATTTAGTTTGTAATTATTGTTTAGTTGCTCGTACTGGTGCTTGAGGCGTTACTTTATAACCAGACATTCACGTAGACATCTTTCATGCGGTCCCATTCCTTTCTGTCTAGAGCTACCCTTGGCCAGGTTTCTCGTACTGGTGCTTGAGGCGTTACTTTATAACCAGACATTCACGTAGACATCTTTCATGCGGTCCCATTCCTTTCTGTCTAGAGCTACCCTTGGCCAGGTCTCTCCACCACAGCTTCTCCTCATTTCTTCATCCCACCTGATCTTGGGTCGTCCTCTTCTTCTCTTTCTATCCCTAGGATACCACTGGAGTATTCTGTATGTCCACCTCTCGTCCTTAACTCTGGCGATGTGTCCTGCCCATTTCCATTTTCTTTCTAACATCGCTTTACCTATGTCCACTAATCCCGTTTCTTCTACTACTAATCCGTTGCGAGTGACCACAGTACTCGTATATGCGTAAGTCACTAATGATAAAAGTGTGGGGCGCTATCCCACACATTTATCATTAGTGACATACCCAAATACTGTGATCACTCGCAGTATTGTGCATGTTAAAAAAACCTATTATCTCCTTTTTAGTGCGTATGTTTAATAAGAGGATTTGTTTATATATATATAATATTTTTATCTATTTTTTAGTCTAACGCTAAAAAGTGAATTTTAGCAAATTTATTGGCTAGTACCTCAGAGTAAGGAAGGGGTAGAGGGAACAATACTATAGAATCGGGGTCTCAAAAAGTGGTTCATTATGCTACACCCCTATACTATACCTCCCAAGCGGCAGTTTGGTGAAACAGTATCGATATCTCGATAAAAACTCGAAATTTATATGATAGCAGATAAAGATACGTATAATGTGATATTTTATTACGACATTTAATATTTTAATACAGTTTTCTTTAAAAGTAAATTTGTACTTTAGTGTTTGTTGTTAACCGAGTTAATTATCTAAAAGCAGTTACGTTGTTAATAACATGTAATAGTTCCTAGATAACCAAAAGCAATCTTATATAAAACAAAATCGTCTTCTAAAGAAATCACATCAGATGTTTCTCGTAAATATTTGATATTTTGATATATTTGACATTTCGATAATAAAATAATAAAACAAAGCACAAGGTGAGGTTAAAGGTTTTGTTGACAAACGTCAGTGGGCACGGAAGGACAAGGAGTAGACCAATAAGACAAGGACCAGTGACCACGTGATCGTGCTGTTGTCACTTTAGTTAGTGGTAGCATAATGAACCACTTTTCAAATCGCATTGCTCCCTCTATCCCAGGGGTATCCAACTCCAGTATTCTAGAGGTGTAAGACCACTAGCGCTGGTCGGGCAGATGGCGGTTAAAATTGTAAACTACTTTATGATCTTTTGACATTCCTCGAATTTTAAAATATAAACAAATACTGGTTGTCAGACATTTGTACTATTTTGTAAACAAACAAAATAAATAAAAATCAGCCTCGGTGGCTGTGTGAGATGAGCGATTGCTCCGAATGCGATGGTTCCCGGGTTCGAATCTAGTAAACTGACAAATTAATTTATAAATTTATTTATTTGAATTAAGAAACTCAAAATATTTTGAATGGTGTAAAAGATTTATTTACAATATTAACCGCAAATTCCCGTGGAGCGCTAGTAGTCTAACACAGGTAGATAAGGAGGGGAGTTGGAAATCTTTCCGTTTTAGGATTCTATGATCGCTGCTCTAACCCTTCCTTACTCTGAGGCTAGTACAAACGATTTTAAATAAAACTAATGACAAAAAGTGTAATAATTACAAGATAGAAAGAACTTTTTATATACTACGTTTTTAAATTTTCAGTCATAAATCATAAATTTGAAACACGTCAAAATGAAGATGGGATATGTCAAAACAAATAAAATAACTTGCGAATTTTTTCCGAACTAACTTTCCATACAGCAAAATTTGATGAAAACAAATTAAATTCTGCTGAAAGATGACTAAAAGTATTAAAATAATGCATTGTCATCGTGTTCTGAGATATTCTAAAAGTTTCAAATGTCTAGCTACTCGGGAAGTTAGTTAAAAAAGCGATTACAAGATTTGTACTGGACAAAAAACCAAAAAAGAAAGCAAGCTAATAAAAACGTAGTAAAATTCATGTCATTACATAAATATATAATAGTACATTACGCGTCGAGTGTGGAGTTTGCACCCGAGCGATAGCGAGGGTAGTAAAACCACACGAGCAATGCAAAATGCCGTTTTCGCACGAGTTGCGTACCGTACTTTATCTACGATTGTTAGATTTAAATAATAAATACAGAAACAAATAAACTTGCTGTATGTAAGTTCGTATCTCTCTCTTGATATGAATGGCATTAATTCATTAGTTGTATTTTTTGCCGAATTAATTATTTCTGGAGGATTATTATTCTCCACATTTTCGTCAAAGTCACTTGATTCACTCATTATTTTTCACTAAAAACTCAATATAAACAGTTACTTTAATAAAAGAACACCAAATTAGTTTTGTTAAATGTAAACAAACTCACTAATCGTGCGTAAAGCTGAAGAATTTCTCTTCTTTACCACACTAGTGTGGTAAAGAAGAGGAATTCTTCAGAACTATGAGACGCGCATGCGCAATGAATACAAGTACGTAAATAATCACTTTCTACGCATCTAAACAAAGATATAATATTTATATTTCGTATCAATCGTAGATAAATATATTAAACATAATATGTGTTTAAATAAAATTATAATTACTATTTATAAAGGGAGACAGACAGAGAAAAATAGACTTCAGCATTTCAGCATTTCTCAGTCTAGTTCTATTGTCGTTTGTTGACTTCTAAGACTTGTAGAAACATTTGAAAGCTTAATTCGGGATTAGGTATCGATATCGTCAGAGGAAAGTATTCTTTAGTGTAGCTTAATTGGTTAAAGCTCCCGCACATTGGATATGAGGGGGAGATCCGTGGTTCAAGTCCCGGCGCTGAAGTCTATATTTCTCTGTCTCTCTCCCTTTATGAATAGTAATTATAATTTGATTTAAACGTTCCGTAGGATGAATACTACCAATAACTTGTAAAAATTGAATCTATAATATGTGTTATAAAAATATTATTATATTTCAACACTACCTTCAATATGAAAGAACAGTTTATTTATTGGGATTGATAAAAGTAAAGAAAAATGCATTTTAAGTTTATAGTTATTTACATTTTGTAAAACATTTTTTATTAAATATGATATATAATATTAATTTAGTGTAAGTTAACTTATCTCTACTGATATTTTGTGGCACTTACTTATAGTATTAAACCTTATAATTATTATTATTATAATAATTATTATTATTATAATTAAACCTCAAATAGCGAAATGATTCAGTTGGTCAAAAAATCTTAGTAAATAATTTTAAATACAGTGAGACCAACATAAGTAATAAAGTATATAAATTGGTGTTTTTTTTTTTTTCTTAATAAACTCAAAAATAATTTTGATGTTTAATCATCTCATTGTCATTTCTTCAGTTAAAAATGTTTTTCGTTCTAATAATGAAGGAAGTAGCGGTGAGAAAGAGGGCTGTTAGTGTTAGGGTCTGTACTAGTCCTAAAGCCACAGTAGTGTTGGCTAAAGTCCATCCTTTAAGCGCTACTGCCCTGTAAGAGTGAAGTGCAGGAACTACTGGTAGAGTCCATAGCACTTTCATTATCACTGGGTGCATACCTTCGTTTGGCCAGATCACTCCTGCAATAAATAGAAAGTGTAAGAAATAATTAAACATTAATTCTTATCACAGAGATTTGAGACATGTTTCACACTGATAATAACATCGAGCTAATGTGTAAAGTGGTTGTGACCCCCGTTCTGTAATAACCTAATAATGTTTTGATCGGGACCTGAAAGAAACAGCTAAATAAAAATTTAAAACACAAAACTCGGGTTCGTAAATAAGTTGATAGCAAGAACGAAGAATTAGCGTCAACACCATCAATCTCGAACCACCTCTAACCACATCTAACCACCTCTAATCACCTCTACCCACCTCTAACCACCTCCAATCACCTCTACCCACCTCTAACCACCTCTATCCACATCTAACCACCTCTAACCACCTCTAACCACCTCTAACCACATCTAACCACCTCTAATCACCTCTAGCCACCTCTAACCACCTCTAACCACATCTAACCACCTCTAACCACCTCTAACCACATCTAACCACCTCTAATCACCTCTACCCACCTCTAACCACCTCTAATCACCTCTACCCACCTCTAACCACCTCTAACCACATCTAACCACCTCTAACCACCTCTAACCACCTCTAACCACCTCTAAATCAACATTAAATTAATACAAGCTAAGTACCTTCAGCAGTTAAGAATTATCGGAAAACGTATATGAAAAAAAGAAAAAAATGTATGGCTTTCTTATAGTCCAGAAGATAGCATGCAAAAAAGTGTCTGACTAACATCAAGCTAGAATTTTGTGTATAAGTAAATCTTTTGGTGCCTTTTAAGAATACGTTATCGGCTAAGTTCCTTTACGGGACATAGCTTGGCAATAGCCATTTGAAAAAAACAAACCGGTGGAGAGTGACCATGTCCCACCCTTTTTGGACAATGTGATTTTCATGATCCTGGGGTACGAAATTAGAAGACCAAAAATCAAGTTGATGGTAGTTTGTCACTTAATAAGTGACCTCTTTGATTTAGAGTTATATTTGACTAAAATATAACTCATATTTTAATGTCACTTAACTAACCTATTAAGTGAATAACTATCATCAACTTTATTATTGGTCTACTAACTGATTTCGTACTCAGGATCATGAAAATCACATTGTCCACCAAAAAGATAGGGACATGACCGCTCTCCACCGGTTTGTTTTTTTCAAATGCCCATTACCAAGTTATGTCCCGGAAGACCTAAGCAAGCATGCCACAAGTCCAGCCAAGAGGATCAACCGCACTTGAAGAAGCTGGGTTCAAACATTTTAAAGTTAGTCACATATATAACGTTGTGAAATGAGGACCCAAAAGCTGTACTTCATACTTGAAATATGAACTTAAAAAATATGAAGTAAGTTTATGGGGAAGTACTAAATGGTGAAGTAAACACCAAGATCGAGGTATGAGATCGAAATATTATTTAGTTTCATTGGCGGCAGATTGTACGAGAAGGCCCTTTCATAACGAAATAGTGGATAGTTAATGTCATTAATAAAATCTGGCATCAGAACAAGTGGTCCCTCTCTACTGCAAAAGTACTCAAATAATTTTTAGAAACTATGATCTTTATTCTCTACATGTGATTTAAAAGTAAGTACACATATTTGTTACGCTATTTTGAAGCATTTATTTACGAGTATATATATACAAGGCTTACCAAGAACACAAAGTAAGCAGACCATTGTACCAACTGCAGCATATGTAGACAATCTTTCCGAATTTATCAGAACCGATAAAAGCAAACCTGAAAGTAAAGTAAATAAATATTACAATTTACATTCTCTTGACATTAGTACTTATACAGCACTGCCAAGTACCCCTGCCACTCGAGCTACTCGCTGCTCTCCTCGTTGGCGGTTTTTTGTGCGGAAGTCAAAGGACATGTAGCGCGAGTGGCAGGAAATGTTTACATTCGCACTCTGCTCGTCTACATTCTTACCTTAACCCATTTTGCTGAGTTAATAAATATTTCAAAAATTCGTAAAATATCGAATTATTCCTCTTTATAAGACAAACATTCTCAAGGAATCTCGTTTTGATATCTGCCGCCATTTTGAAAATATCAACATTTGAAACTTTAACGCTAAATAATTACGAAAGTATTTCGGCAACGAATAAAATATCGATAGAAACCGTTTAACATAAAGGACAAAATGTAATAAGTGCAATAAAGCTGCATTTCTATCGACGTCCTCCAGTGTCCGAGGTAGAATGGGAAGCAATAATTAAGGGAGAATTTAAACACTCACTGCCCTTGATGCTGCTACAGCAGTATTTTGGGCAGTAAATACAGCAGCAGGAGTAGTGGCAATGGCTGAATGTAAACAAGGCAAAAGACCAAATAAATTTAATAATAATAACCTGATAGCAATACATAAATTATAAACAGTGATAAACATATTCTGACAATTTTAGATTAAATAAAATGGAATACTTCACCGGACAGATTTATTAAGTTAGCTAAAATTTTTAATTATCCATGTAAGGCATGAATCTGCTTTAGTAAAGAGCATAGTTAGACCTTTCTAATAATATTTTATTACTTATATGGTCTATTCTTGTAGTCAAGGTTTATTATAAATAAAAATATGAATGTGATGTGTGGCAATAAAAGCATCATTATTAGCTTCGTATACGAATATAAAATTCTTTTTAAAAGAATCAAGAATTTCATTTGAATTCCTTACATGGAACTAGCAATACTTTTTTATTGCCTTACGAACATAATAATATAAGCTCATGTCTCGGTGTTATGGCAGTGAATTACTACATCTTTATAAAACAATTTTCACAATAATAAGTTTATTTATTTCATGTTTCGACATTAAGCTCTATTTGGACAAAATTACACATAAAATAGTTCACTTTACAGCTTTTTTAAGTGGCCTTCACAGCGTCCAATCAAGTTAAAAAAAGTTGTACTTATAACCCTTTTTCAATCGATAGGATAGATTTTATGTTTTTCTGTTTTTTAATTTTTCTATTCACGTATAATAAATATCGAGAGAAAGTGTTGTGACCGCATGAAATTTAATTATTTGAAAATATTACATGAAAATATAATATATTTTGACGGTTTTACACGTTTTCAGGTCATTGATTGAGTCTAAAAAAAAATGTTATTTTGATAAATTAGGCATATCCATGTTTATAAAAAACATACTCCGAGATGAAATAGACAAAATTAATTTTAGTGTAAACTTTGAGGATGCTACCCACCAAACGCTCTGCGAAAAAGAAAAATGAAAATAATTATTCCGTAAACGGTTGCGGTTACGACAATTTTGATTAAAAAGTGAAATTGTTTGATTAAAAGTTCTGAAGTTAATTGAAATACAAATGTTACCATATAAGTCGTTTTACTGGGGAAAAATCCGGTTTCCGAGATATTAATGAAAATAAATCTGATGTTGAAAATCAAAAATTAAAAGATAAAAAGAACTTTTTATATACTACGTTTTTAAATTTTCTGTTGAATCATATGTAATGTTGATAATATAATTGTCATTGTTATATATAATGTTAGTGAAAAAAAAAAATACATAGTTCCAAATTTATTTACTACACATAATAATGACGATCATCTATAGAGCTGATCTTAAACCTATAAAAGGACAAATCGTTGTACAACGGATCTCACCGACACCGAATCAAAACCGTGCCACCGATATGCCCCCATGTAGGGGACGGAAAGAGAAGAAAAATGAGTTCAAGTAAAGAAGTACAGATGCAGAAAAATTAAACCGATACCTAGGACACAAGTGTAAATAAACCTGGTTGTCACACGTCAATTAATTTATTTCTTTGTTTACTTTTCCTATTTCGCTGTCATTCAATGTTTATCTCTTAACAATGTCAAAACAAATTAAATAACTTGCTGATTTTTTCCGAACTAACTTTCCATACAGCAAAATTTGCTGAAAACGAATTAAATTCTGCTGAAAGATGGCTAAAAGTATTAAAGTAATGCATTGTCATCGTGTTCTGAGCTATTCTAAAAGTTTCAAATGTCTAGCTACTCGGGAAGTTAGTTACAAATCGATTGCAAGATTTGTACTGGACAAACAAACAAACAAGAAAGCAAGCTAATAAAAACGTAGTAAAAAGTAAACAACCTCCTGCGGAACAATTTTCAAATAAATCAATTAAATGAGACAGTATGGGATTTACATACAGCATTAATATCTATATAAGAATGTTTTATTGGATTTGTCGAACAGATTGTTCTCTATATATAGGTTTTAGTATTCTTTATTATGTATATAGTAGGCTAGGGGATGGGTATGAATATGCTATATTAGGCAGTATAATGGATATAAATCCCTAGTAGGAGTATTTATTTCAACCTTGAACTTGAAGTCCTTGTGTCGCCTCCACCAACGAATCCGTTCCCGGCAATAAACCGCGTCGTAAAATCCCTTTGTAAAATATTACGGTTTTTGTAAACTAGCATAAATATATATATATATATATATATATATATATATATATATATATATATATATATATATATATATATATATATATATATATATATATATATATATACAATTTGTGAGAGACACCAAGGGATGTGCCACGCAAGCGTGACCCATAGGAACTGTTCCAACATCAGACATTGCGTCATTAAGCTGTTGGCTCGGCATTACGCCATGTCCTGCATCGTTTCGTCGCGTCCGACTCATCAGGGGCCCGACGATGCCCACCCAACTCCGGACCTATACTAGATCAAAATGATCAGATATAGGACTTATCAGAGACGAGCGTGCTCTCATACCGCCATTCTTGCTTGGCTGGCAAAACACATCAGCAATGTAATACCGTGTTTTTGCACACTGCAATAGGCAACACAATTTGTGAGAGACACAGATATGGGACTTATCAGAGAAAAGCGTGCTCTCATACCGTTATTCTTGCTTGGCTGGCAAAACACATCAGCAATGTAATACCGTGTTTTTGCACACTGCAATAGGCAACACAATTTGTGAGAGACACAGATATGGGACTTATCAGAGAAAAGCGTGCTCTCATACCGTTATTCTTGCTTGGCTGGCAAAACACATCAGCAATGTAATACCGTGTTTTTGCACACTGCAATAGGCAACACAATTTGTGAGAGACACAGATATGGGACTTATCAGAGAAAAGCGTGCTCTCATACCGTTATTCTTGCTTGGCTGGCAAAACACATCAGCAATGTAATACCGTGTTTTTGCACACTGCAATAGGCAACACAATTTGTGAGAGACACAGATATGGGACTTATCAGAGAAAAGCGTGCTCTCATACCGTTATTCTTGCTTGGCTGGCAAAACACATCAGCAATGTAATACCGTGTTTTTGCACACTGCAATAGGCAACACAATTTGTGAGAGACACAGATATGGGACTTATCAGAGAAAAGCGTGCTCTCATACCGTTATTCTTGCTTGGCTGGCAAAACACATCAGCAATGTAATACCGTGTTTTTGCACACTGCAATAGGCTACACAATATGCAGTGTGCAAAAACATGGTATTACATTGCTAATATATATATATATATATATATATATATATATATATATATATATATATATATATATATATATATATATATATATAATATATATATATATATATATATATATATATATATATATATATATATATTTATATATATATATATATTTATATATATATATATATATATATATATATATATATATATATATATATATATATATATATATATATATATATATAAAATCGTTTGTGTTGTACATAAGCTATTATAGTTTTTTAACAAATGAACATAGTAGTAGTCTAGTACTTTCTACTAGGACGGGTAGGACGAACCACTTGTTCGAACCTTGCAATTAGGCCATCACTTAGGCCCTTTCTACGGCCCGCGGTAGAGAGTTCCAGCCACTTCACACATCATACCTCTGTACATAGTACCGCCAAAGCGAGTATGATGTGATCAATAGTCAGCCATATAAATCAGAGTGTCACGGCGAGGAATCGAACCCTGTCTCGATCCACTCGAGATTCAGTGATGGCCGAGCAGACGTGGTTTGACCGATACAAGTTCCCCGAATCCAAGCTTTCAATCTTTTCTACAAGTCTAGCAAACCAAATATTCACGGCAATAGAACTAGACCGAGAAATAACGCTTATAATTATAAAGTACTCAATTAGTACCTGTACCTAGTACAAGTTCTAGTGTAGAAAAGATTGAAAGCTTGGATTAGGGGGATTTATATCGGTAACGACAAAGAAAAATCATTCTCCCGTATAGCTCAGTTGGTAAGAGCACCTGTAACGGATATATAGGAGGCCCGTGGTTCAAGTCCCGGTGCTGGGGTCTATTTTTCTCTGTATGTCTCCCGTAGTTAATGATAATTATAATTTGATTTAAAATAACAGTCTAATTAAACAGTTTTATAATGCTTACCTAACTCATAAGGGTATTAAACAAAAAATGTAAAATGGTTTGTAATTTGAAACGGTTTTTTACAGAAAGCGTGCTCTCATACCGTTATTCTTGCTTGGCTGGCAAAACACATCAGCAATGTAATACCGTGTTTTTGCACACTGCAATAGGCAACACAATTTGTGAGAGACACAGATATGGGACTTATCAGAGAAAAGCGTGCTCTCATACCGTTATTCTTGCTTGGCTGGCAAAACACATCAGCAATGTAATACCGTGTTTTTGCACACTGCAATAGGCAACACAATTTGTGAGAGACACAGATATGGGACTTATCAGAGAAAAGCGTGCTCTCATACCGTTATTCTTGCTTGGCTGGCAAAACACATCAGCAATGTAATACCGTGTTTTTGCACACTGCAATAGGCAACACAATTTGTGAGAGACACAGATATGGGACTTATCAGAGAAAAGCGTGCTCTCATACCGTTATTCTTGCTTGGCTGGCAAAACACATCAGCAATGTAATACCGTGTTTTTGCACACTGCAATAGGCAACACAATTTGTGAGAGACACAGATATGGGACTTATCAGAGAAAAGCGTGCTCTCATACCGTTATTCTTGCTTGGCTGGCAAAACACATCAGCAATGTAATACCGTGTTTTTGCACACTGCAATAGGCTACACAATATGCAGTGTGCAAAAACATGGTATTACATTGCTAATATATATATATATATATATATATATATATATATATATATATATATATATATATATATATATATATATATATATATATATATATATATATATATAATATATATATATATATATATATATATATATATATATATATATATATATATATATATATATATATATATATATATATATATATATATATATTTATATATATATATATATTATATATATATATATATATATATATATATATATATATATATATATATATATATATATATATATATATATATATATATATATATATATATATAAAATCGTTTGTGTTGTACATAAGCTATTATAGTTTTTTAACAAATGAACATAGTAGTAGTCTAGTACTTTCTACTAGGACGGGTAGGACGAACCACTTGTTCGAACCTTGCAATTAGGCCATCACTTAGGCCCTTTCTACGGCCCGCGGTAGAGAGTTCCAGCCACTTCACACATCATACCTCTGTACATAGTACCGCCAAAGCGAGTATGATGTGATCAATAGTCAGCCATATAAATCAGAGTGTCACGGCGAGGAATCGAACCCTGTCTCGATCCACTCGAGATTCAGTGATGGCCGAGCAGACGTGGTTTGACCGATACAAGTTCCCCGAATCCAAGCTTTCAATCTTTTCTACAAGTCTAGCAAACCAAATATTCACGGCAATAGAACTAGACCGAGAAATAACGCTTATAATTATAAAGTACTCAATTAGTACCTGTACCTAGTACAAGTTCTAGTGTAGAAAAGATTGAAAGCTTGGATTAGGGGGATTTATATCGGTAACGACAAAGAAAAATCATTCTCCCGTATAGCTCAGTTGGTAAGAGCACCTGTAACGGATATATAGGAGGCCCGTGGTTCAAGTCCCGGTGCTGGGGTCTATTTTTCTCTGTATGTCTCCCGTAGTTAATGATAATTATAATTTGATTTAAAATAACAGTCTAATTAAACAGTTTTATAATGCTTACCTAACTCATAAGGGTATTAAACAAAAAATGTAAAATGGTTTGTAATTTGAAACGGTTTTTTACAGATGTAAATAATATATTTGGATCGTGGATAATATTTCAAAGTTAAAAATGCAATAGAGTTCAAGAAAACCACAGCTTACAATCATATTGTGTGTCGATACAAAACTTAATTAACTCCGCTTCCTATATAAAGCTTCTATATCAATATAAAGCCTAATCAAAATTAAAACCGCAGAAATCTTGTTTATTCACTAACCGCAAACAAATTTCTTTTTTTTTTTGGATAAAAATTAAATATGAATAAAGTGTAGTTAAATGAAAATACTCTTAGTATTTAACATTTTTCTTCATTTTACCACAAGCATAATTATTTCACCAGCTGAAATAATTTGAATTAGCATGTCATTTATTATCCACTTAAATCTCGGAGCAAGGAAGGGGTAGAGGGAACAATCCGATTTGAAACCTGGTTCATTATGCTCCCCCCCTATACTAAACCTCCCAAGCGAGCTCAATCCGAACTAAAGTGATCACGTGGTCACTGATCCTTGTCTTATTGGTCTATTCCTTGTTTTTCCGTCCCCACAGACTCTTGTCAATAAATCCTTATCAGTAGCATTTATTTGATACCGCACTCAAAGAAGATTGCTATTGGTTATCTAGGAACTGTTACACGTTTATTAACGATGTTACCTCCTTTAGATAATTAATATGGTTAATAACAAACATTAAAGCACATATTTATAAAGAAAACTGTATTAAAAATAAAAATATTAAAAGTCGCAAGAAAATATCACTTATTCTTATCAGCTGATATCAGATAAATTTAGAGTTTTTATCGAGATATCGATACTGTTTCACCAAACTGCCGCTTGAAAGTGTTAGCATATGGGGGGAGCATAATGAACCACTTTTAGAGACCCAAATTCTATAGTATTGTTCCCTCTACCCCTTCCTTGCTCTGAGGCTTAAATAATGTAAAATTTGCCTGAACCAAAACTTTACTAAATATTTACTTTGTGCTTTCATCTACACTTAGTATATATAATATAAAGAGAAAGTTTTTTGATGCCACTAAAATAAACGGTACTATAATTAATGCCACTAAAATTCGATTTTGAGGTATTGATGGATTTCATGTTTTGAGGTTTTTTTTTAGTCCAAAAAAGTGGTTTTTATAATTATTTTATCTCTAGTCTGTAATATGTGCAGACATGTGGAACTACTGGACCGATTTCGATGAAATTTAGTATGCACATATATACAGAAAAATCAAACCCTGAGGCAAAATCGAGAAATGAAATTTAAGTTAAAACTTAGAAGCAATAATCCCCCTAAACTTTAAAAAAAAATTTCAATAAATTTTAAAAACAATTTTGATGATTTTGATTGAAAAACTATTTTCTTGTCCATTAAAATAAATTCTAACCATTGTCTTTTTCTTAGGAGACATCCTCAGAGTAAGGAAGGGGTAGAGGGAGCAATGCGATTTGAAAAGTGGTTCATTATGCGACACCCCTATACTAAACCTCTCAAGCGAGCTCAATCCAAACTAAAGTCACAACAGCAAGATCACGTGGTCACTGATCCTTGTCTTATTGGTCTATTCCTTGTCCTTACGAGCCCACGGACGCTTGTCGACAAAACTTTTAACGTCATGTGCTTGGTTTTATTAGGTTTGTTCCAACCCCGCTATTTGTACCGTCCTTTGTATCGTCCCGCGGATCGTTCGGGAATCGTTTAGGACAGGTTTTATACGCATGCGCTAACATTGTATTGTAATAAAATCATGTCAGGTTGGAACGAGTTTAGGACTATTATTCGCACTGTATTAAAAACATTAAGGAAACCTAACAGTTAGGAAACCTTCCTGTTGATATTTGTAATTATTGACATAACTGCGCATGTCATTCAAACCAGTACATGGTATTGTCAGAGAATCGTTGGGACCGTACAGTCGTACAGTGAACGGTTCGCAAACGATCCCTGCCGGGGTTGGAACAGTTTCGTGTACGGTACGAAACACTGTCCCAAGTCAGCTTGGAACGGTTTTTATCTACTGCGCATGCCGGTGACGATCCCGAGGACGGTACAATGCTCGGTTGGAACAAACCTATTGTTTTATTATCGAAATGTCAAATATGTCTAAAAATAAAATATTTAAGAGAAAAATCTGATGTGATTGCTTTAGAAGACGATTTTGTTTTATATAAGATTGCTTCTGGTTATCTAGGAACTATTACATGTTATTAACAACGTAACTGCCTTTAGATAATTAATAAGGTTAACAACAAACATTAAAGTACATATGTATTTATAAAGAAAATTGTATTAAAATATTAAATGTCGTAAGAAAATATCACATTATACTTATCCTTATCAGCTAACATCAGATAAATTTTGAGTTGTTATCGAGATATCGATACTGTTTCACCAAACTGCCGCTTGGGAGGTTTAGTATAATAGGGGTGTCGCATAATGAACCACTTTTTGAGACCCCGATCCTATATTATTGTTCCCTCTACCCCTTCCTTACTCTGAGGATAAATCTAGTGTCCGAGATGTTAATGAAAATAAATCTGATTTAATTGAAAATCAAAAAGAAAATTTAAAAAACCACCTGTTGTTAAAAAAAAAAATGTTAAAATATATATAAATTACATAAAGGCCCCCATACACGATCAAACATTTTGCGAAAAATGTTTGCGCAAAACTGATGGGCAAATTTAGTCCATACACGTCAAACATCATGTTTGCGCAAACATCAAACAGCACCATACACGGTCAAAATGTTTGCGCTAACATTTTGACTTTATTATTATAATTTGGATTATTTAATCCTTGTTTAGATTTAAGTTCTTTATGTTCGTAAGTTGGAACACTGGAGTGCGGTAAAGTAAAACGAGTGCGGTAAAGTAAAATAAGTGCGGTAAAGTAAAATAAGTGCGGTAAAGTAAAATAAGTGCTGTAAAGTAAAATAAGTGCGGTAAAGTAAAATAAGTGCGGTAAAGTAAAACGAGTGCGGTATAAAGTAGTAAGTGCAGGAATCAACTGTTTTGCGTACTATTTTAAGTGCGATAACAACCACTTTATCGGTCAACTGAAGGAAAAAAATATTATGTATATTATATAATGTTTTTAATGTGGAAATATTAAATGATGAAAAACAGGTTACCGTAAGACGCTCCAAGTGCTTCTATGAGAATTATCACTAAAAAGATAAGAGCCCAGTTTCCAATCTGAGGGTTATAGTAGAAGATATAGCATACAGACATGATGACAATGTTCTGTACAAAGCACAGCAAAGCCTGAACAACTGCATGAGCTGCCAGAATCTCCAGCAGGCTTAAACCTACAATCAAAACATGCGTTTAGTTATAAATGAATACAATTTTATGTACTATGATATGATATAATACGTGGGAAGTATGGAAGAAGCAACAGGGTGTTCTGATAGTCGAAATGGCTGTGCTGTGGGAAGTCAACTCTCATATCATATCATATCATATCATATCATATCATATCATATCATATCATATCATATCATATCATATCATATCATATCATATCATATCATATCATATCATATCATATCATATCATATATCATATATCATATATCATATATCATATATCATATATCATATCATATCATATCATATCATATCATATCATATCATATCATAAGCGCACCATGAATATAAGTTGAATAAGTAAGAAATGTGGGCTAATTCGGATTGTACGTGCCCCACAAATTTGTCGTACTTTTTCCTACTTAATATGAGAGAAATTATATATTATGTATTATTTGTTTATAGGAGAGTATATATATATCCCTTTGTCTAAAAATATGTTGGAGTACACAAAAGGGTACACAAAATTAAGGTTTTTAATATAATATACGGGATTTTATCACCTAACCTCAAAGTGGGGGCACGTACAATCCGAATTTACCGAAATGTGTCCGCTCTTCTAATAGTCAAGAAGGAATTGAATGTTACATATGCAAGGTTGTCCAAAAGTCTCTTCCCCCCATCCTCTTAACTTTTGAACGGTTTGAGATAAATTAATGAAACTTAGGGGTTCCTTACCATGCAAAGGGAAGTTTTTTTTTTCAAGCAATCGCGCACTAGGGGCAACCACCCACTTTGCCCCCAGGCCACCCAACTTTAAATGTGTATATTTTTGATGGCATATTTGGATTCCACAGTAAAAAATAAGAATATTTTATATCTTCTTAGGTGTGGGTCGTGTAGGGTAATTAGAATATTTTACTTCAAAATTTTTTTTTTATCTCCAATATTTTGCCCCCTATATGGGGAAAAGTATAAAAATGGTAGATTTTCAGTGCCTGGGGGTAAAGTGGGTGGTTGCCCCTAGTACTCGAGTGGACGAATATACACTTCCCTTCACATGGTACGAATCCCCCTAAGTTTCATTAATTTATCACAAACCATTCAAAAGTTAAGAGGGGGAGGGGGGACTTTTGCACTACCCTGTATACGGTTGGTGTGGAATCAATGACGTTTTACTTCTAAGAATGTAGCTTATGGTGTTTGATTTAGGTTTAGCAAGTCAGGTCCTTGTAAGTCTGCCCTGGCCAGATATTTTATTAACTGCACAGGCAAGCCTTCACGGATCAAAACCCTTACTAATCCCTTGCTTTTTGAATCCACGTAAGGGTTAGCCCCTCAAGTTTTTTATCTGTCGTATCATACATTAATATACCCTCGCTTTATGCAACCGAAATATATACATCATAGGAGGCCCGTGGTTCAAGTCCCGGTGCTGGGTTCTATTTTGCTCTGTATGTCTCTCGTAGCTAATGATAATTATAATTTGATTTAAAGTAAAATTTAATCTTTCCGTAGTATGAATACTATCTAAAACTTAAAAATTTGAATTTCTAATTGATTGTACTAGGTACAGGTAGAAATTGAGTACTTTATAATTATAAGCGTTAATTCTCGAACTAGTTCTATTGTCATGAATATTTGGCTTACTAGACTTGTAGAAAAGATTGAAAGCTTGGATTCGGGAATTTGAATCGGTAACTACAGAGAAAAATCATTCTCCAGTATAGCTCAGTTGGTAAGAGCGCCTGTAACGTAATAATATATAGGAGGCGGATAACGTTTTCCAACGAACTCAGCCTGGGCATTGGTAAAATGAACATGTGTACCAAATTTCAACTAAACTAACTCGGTGATAGGAGGCCTGTGGTTCAAGTCCCGGTGCTGGGGTCTATTTTTCTCTGTATGTCTCCCGTAGTTAATGATAATTATAATTTGATTTAAAGTAAAAAATATACATCACAATATAATATACAACCATAAAATGTAATACACGTATATATAAAGCTCATTA
The DNA here is from genome assembly GCA_951217055.1 of Gerris lacustris. Lineage (NCBI taxonomy): Eukaryota > Metazoa > Arthropoda > Insecta > Hemiptera > Gerridae > Gerris > Gerris lacustris. The sequence continues at coordinate 80,082,374 of OX578279.1, forward strand.
TGCAATATTATTTATAAACAATGATACTAACCTGATGCCATGGACCTTTCTATTTGTCCTGATTTCTTTTCCATTAACACTGAGGATTGAGTGAACATCATCGGAAGATAAAAACAGAATCTGTGAAATAAAAATCAAATAAAATAAACTTTAGAAAATAAATTATAAATAAAGAATTTAATTAATAATATAAGACTCAAAGTAAAATTGAAAGAGTATTAACAACTAAAAACCTTTTACTGACAATGCGTGTTCTCCCTTGTATTTAAAATTATTGGACGCATTCCTTAATCACACTAGAGGTCGACCAAGAAGTCATGGAAATAAGAGGAGTGCGCTAGTGTCGTCATGTACAGTCAGTTTTTGATATAATAGACCACGGTCAAAAAACACAGTGTTGTTCTTCTGTTATTAATAATTTTATTTTTGACAACTTCTATATTTTTTAAATATTTTTTGCAACAGGCAACACTGTACCTGATAAGAAATCACTAATAATACACGATAATATCTTTATATTATTATTTATTGATTATTCATAATAATATTCTTTAAATCTAAATCGATATTCTTTTTCCTTAATCTATTTTTTTTCTTCCTCTTTATTTCTGAGTTTGATTTGGATTTAGAACAGTTGTTCGTGCTGTATAAAAACAAACAAAACAGGAAACCTAACAGATTGGAAACCTTCCTGTTGTTATTCGTGAGATTTGACATAACTGGGCATGTCATACAAACTAGGAATGGTTATTGTCTTAGCACCCGACTGTACTGACTTCGGCACTACTCGGAAGTTCTTATTTTAAACGAAGTTAAGCTTTCCGTTTCTCCCTGTTCATGACTTCTTGGTCGACCTCTAGTATGAAATATTATTTTACCTCCAGGCGGGAGAAAAAGTTATAACTTAACTGCCTGAATTTTAGGGTGTTAAGTGCAATTTTACTGCCTGGCCGAGCCACTGGGAGTTATAGCATATCTCCCTGTAAATTCAGTGCAGCCAACTTAATTCTAGTAAAAGAACTGCCTTTTAACGGATTTTACGAAGATTCAAGTTGGCAACACTGTTTATTACAAACACGACTCGCAATCTGCAGTTTTTAAATCTATCTTTGTTTTGTTTTAAAACGCTCTGTGTTTTGAGTAAATGTTTAATTAATTGTGTTGTTTTTAGTTAAATTTATTAGTTCTTTTTTTAAATTTGGTCGTTTTTATTTAAATATAAAGTTACGTAAAATAGATAAATAAGGAATATCTTGTGTTACAAATTTGTTTTTTTTCTCCCTTCTGAAGGTAAAATCTTGTACGCATCCCCAGAGCAAAAAGGTATAATTCCCAGAGCATTACATAATTCCCTCGGCTCCACCTCGGGAATTAAATTCATGGTTACTCCGGCTACGCCTCGGGAACTAATATTTAAGTCTCTCGGCTTCACCTCGGGAGTTAAATGGATGATTCCTTCGGCTTTCACCTTAGGAATCAAGTTCATTGCTCAGGGAATTATGCCTAACTCTACTCCCTTGGTGCGTGAATAACTATAATATAGAATACTATCCTCGACTGTGTTTTTCTCCAGAGTGTGATAGCGACTCATCATAGAAGAGGAGTAGTTCAATAACCAAACAACGTCTTCACACAAAATAATTGAAGCGAGCGTAGCGAGCTTCCTACATTCAAAGAAATATGCTCCGTGTCTGTCTGTCTGTCTGTCTGTCTGTCTGTCAATAACGTTCACGCGTGTGACGATAACTTGAGTAAAAGTTGACCGATTTAGTTGAAATTTGGTATACATGATCCTCTTACTAATACTCAGGCTAAGTTCGTTGGACAGCGTGATCCGTCCAAGAGGTCGCGTGCAACGTTCGCGTAAACGAGAGGTACAAAAATTAAATTGGAATTTCAGGACGGGAAAAGATTCTATCATCATCTATTCGATGAGACGAACATTTTTTTCAAATAACATTTTTTACTAAAACCAACAGCGACACCGCTATGACTTAATAAAGATCGCTAAAACTATTAAAGCGGGCCTAAACGTTTATAATAGAGAAAACAACCTTTTTACCGATATCTTACGTTCAAACTTAACGATTTTAATAAAACTTCATATACACCATCTAATGCACAATTGAAACAGGTATGCAAAATTTCAACTTGATACAAGCAAAATTCTTTGCGTAGTGACGAGATACATTTATAATAATTGTTTAAAAGCTACCGCGGGTGGTGAAGATTGTTATAGTCGTATAGTGTATAGGTTTGTTTAGGAAGTAAAGCTTTGTACCGAGTACCCCCACTCTTCCCCATTCTTCCCCGCACTACCCTCTTCCACTTATCTTCAACTATGACATTCATCATGATTAATAAATTTCAATATTCAGTATTTCATTGCAATACGCTCGCTTCAATGATAGAGCCACGCGATGCCTAGTTGTATTTGTAACAATTGACCTGTTTCGACTGTTCTAAAGCAGCCTTCTTCAGATAACCTGTGTAGGTTATTAAGTCACTTACTACTTTAGAGTAGTACTTTTAGAGTCTCTTTATAACCTTCACAGATTAATCTGAAGAAGGCTGCTTTAGAACAGCTGAAACCTGCCAATTGTTACAAATACAATTATTTTGGGTGAAGACGTTGTTTTGGTTATTGAATTAAACCTCTTCTATGGTTAGAGGTGGTTAGATGTGGTTTGAGGTGGTTAGAGGTGGTTAGAGGTGGTTAGAGGTGGTTAGAGGTGGTTAGAGGTGGTTAGATGTGGTTAGAGGGGGTTAGAGGTGGTTAGAGGTGGTTAGATGTGTTTAGAGGTGGTTAGAGGTGGTTAGAGGTGGTTAGAGGTGGTTAGAGGTGGTTAGAGGTGGTTGGCACCTACCTATATCAAGTTCATCTAAATCTGAGTAGAAACCACTAATTTTATGTAATACCCAAAATTATGTACTCAAAAACATCTTCTTTTGACTCAACGAAATCTCGAAGCGGTAATGAAATATGCATTTAACTCATATTATACTGTCTAAGAACAACATTTTTAGTTATTTTATTTTTATTTTTTATATTTACATTAAAAGGATTAAAGTTTATTCGTGGACTTAAAATCTTCATAAAAATAATCATATTCAAAAGACTTTTAGCATTTAAACTTTTTTTTCATGACAACCTAATACTTTTTGTAAAAACACAAACATTTTAAATCGTTATATTAATATCCCTCATATTAATCCTACATTATGTGTTCGCCGTTTTTAAATAACATTGTAAATAATAATTTTAATATTCCTGGCAATTTCTGTGCTATGACATCATGAAATTATTTAAAGCAATATTCAATGTATCGGACTGATATTTTTAATTTATGTATACAGAGTTTTTGAATTAGAGCTTTTACTTCGTTTTTCTCTTTTGGTATTTTTGCTTCCGAGCTTACCGAAGGTAACGGAAGCATTGTGTTCACTTTTGAGAACGAAAAACTTTTATGCCTCCGATTTTAAAAATTCCAAGACAGAACTCCGTTTCAGACATCAGGGAACATTTGTGGTCTCGTGTCTGTCTGTCTGTCTGTGTGTCCGCGAATTATGATACGTGCGACGATAACTTGAGTAAATGTCGACCGATTTTGAGGAAATTTGGTATACATGTTTGTATACGAGTAAAGACACTAAAATCGAAATATTAAAGGACATATGACACAAAGATTAATCGGTGCAAAAGTAAACTAAATTATTCTAACTAGGTCTTCCTCTTTTATTTAAAATCCCACTTTATAAAAATTTCCACTCCTAAAATTTCAACCCCTGGTTTTTGAGAAATTATTTTTTTCGGTTTTTCTATATTTATCCTGAATTTAACTACACATAACATACTTGCAATATTTGAAATTTTTGCATTGGGGTTTCTGTAGATCAGTTGCGTTAGCAGGCAGACAAATATAAGGGTCCTCGGTTTCGCCTACGGACCCTAAAATGGTAAAAATAAGTACTCTATTAAAATACCAATAATATACATGGTATAATAATTTCGGGTTATTTGGCAACACTGTTTTTTATATGAGACTTACTTGGTTGTTGTCATGGTTACACCGTTCAATAACATAGCATTTAAGTTCTAAGAAGTTCTAAGAATTTTCATCTGCAATGCTCTGCATCACCTACCCTCCCCCCCCCCCCCCCCCACCACTTCGCCTTCATGTACTCAAATTTAATTAGATCCTTGCTTGATCTGATTTAAGCACCAAGTTAATTAAATATAATTTCTCAGCGTTGACTAATTGAGTGTATCTACAACAACATCCCCTATTAATTAAGTACTAAATTTTAAGTGCCAATTGCTTTAAAAATATCACTGGTTACAATTAATTTCACGGTAAACTCGTTTAAAATGATAATTTATTTTAAATCAAATTATAATTACAATTTACAAGGGGAGACAGATTTTTCTCTGTCTGTCTCCCCTTGTAAATATTAATTATAATTTGATTTAAATTACAAAAGAAACGTTCCGTAGTATGAATACTAACAAAAACTTAAAAATTGAATTTCTAATTGATTGTACTAGGTACAGGTACTAATTGGGTACTTTATAATTACAAGCGTTATTTCTCGGTCTAGTTCTATTGTCGTTAATGTTGGCATCTAGACTTGTAGAAAAATTTGAAAGCTTAATTCGAGACTAGGTATCTTTATCAACAGAGGAAATTATTCTTCAGTGTAGCTTAATTGGCTAGAGCATCTGTACTGGAAATATAGAGAGGTCCATGGTTCGAATCCTGGTGCTGAGGTCTATTTTTCTCCTTCTGTCTCCCCTTGTAAATATTAATTATAATTTGATTTAAATTAAAAAAAAAAGGTGCCGTAGTATGAATACTACCAACAACTTAAAAATTGAATTTCTAATTGATTGTACTAGGTACAGGTACTAATTGGGTGCTTTACAATTAAAAGCGTTATTTCTCGGTCTAGTTCTAATGTCGTTAATGTTGACATCTAGACTTGTAGAAAAATTTGAAAGCTTATTTCGAGACTAGGTATCGTTATCAACAGAGGAAATTATTCTTCAGTGTAGCTTAATTGGCTAGAGCATTTGTACTGGAATTATAGAGAGGTCCGTGGTTCGAATCCTGGTGCTGAGGTCTATTTTTCTTAGTCTGTCTCCACTTGTAAATAGTAATTATAATTTGATTTAAATTAAAATTTAAACGTTCCGTAGTATGAAAACTATTAAAAATTGAGGATAATTTTTATTAATTTTTAAGTTTCTTAACATATTTGTTAAAATATAATTATTATTATTTTACACTAATGACTAATGTATATTAATTCATTTATTTTTTGTATTACTAATAAACTTATTTAAATTATTCATCTTGTATCAGAATAGTTATTATCAATTAGTCTAAAAATAAAATAATAAAGTCTACAAATGTTATAAACAGCTTGGTTTTCCGGTGAAATCCCCGTCACGAAGGGGTTAAAGTCTGACCTTTTGCTTCCACTATTGGAATCATCTTTAGGGGCATGGTGGGAGCTAGGGTAGACGAGCGTCTTAAGGCGCTCGCTCAGCTATCAATAAATCGAGGCAACTCGAGGTCGTGGGTTCGATCCCGTGCCATGATACTTTGATGAATTCCATCAATGACACGCGTACGGTGCAGGGTGAGGGACTCTTATGGGGACTCTTCCCCCACTCTTTGATGTGGGTCCGATCCGTGTCATGATGATGTAATTTGTATCTATGGTTCGAGGACGGAGCAGAGCGAGGGACACCCTTTATGGGGACTCTTCCCCCACTCTTTGATGTGGGTCCGATCCGTGTCATGATGATGTAATTTGTATCTATGGTTCGAGGACGGAGCAGAGCGAGGGACACCCTTTATGGGGACTCTTCCCCCACTCTTTGATGTGGGTCCGATCCGTGTCATGATGATGTAATTTGTATCTATGGTTCGAGGACGGAGCAGAGCGAGGGACACCCTTTATGGGGACTCTTCCCCCACTCTTTGATGTGGGTCCGATCCGTGTCATGATGATGTAATTTGTATCTATGGTTCGAGGACGGAGCAGAGCGAGGGACACCCTTTATGGGGACTCTTCCCCCACTCTTTGATGTGGGTCCGATCCGTGTCATAATGATGTAATTTGTATCAATGGTTCGAGGACGGAGCAGGGCGAGGGACACCCTTTATGGGGACTCTTCCCCCACTCTTTGACGCACGCTTATATAGCTTACTAATGACCTCACCATACTCGCTTCGGTGGTACAATGTACAAATGTATGATGTGTGAAGTGGCTGGAACTCTCTACCGCGGGGCTAGTAAAAAGGGCCTAAGTGATGGCCTAATTGCAAGGTTCGAACAAGTGGTTCGTCCTACCCGTTCTAGTAGGAAGTACTAGACTACTACTAGGGGCATGGTGCATCGTTTATACCAATGTAACCAGGATTGAATTTCGAAGCAAATTAACTCATTTTAGCTTGATCTTTGTCAAAAACTATTGTAATATTATAGCCCTTTTAAAACGTCAAAGTCCTTCTAAGTTGTCTGGGAAAGTAATTTGAATGATCCTATGCAGAATGGAAGAAAAAGTTAGTAGATAAAAAATTAGTAGATAATAATTTCAAAAACAAAGGGTCGGACACACATTCAATATTCCAACCCCCAAATTTCATTTGTCAGAAAGTTTTTTTTTTTTTTTTTTTTTTTTATCTTATTTTAATGTTATAAGAAACAAATAAAATATCAAATTGCCTTGATATTAAATAGTCAAAATAAGGGAAAACTTATTCCTGTTTAATTGATTATGAGCAATTTATGTTCAGAGGACGAACTTTGCCGACTCGCAACTTGCCGTTCGAACTTTGCCGTTCACAAAATTCTAGCTTGGTGGTATTAAGTCACGCTTATGTACAGCAGCTTCTGCATAATTAATATTATTGTTATTTAATTCAGTAAAGACATTTTTATTATGAAATATTAGTAGTTTATTGTTAAAATTTACAGGAAAAGATGTTAACACAGAGACTATTATAATTTTATACTGTTTATTTTTATGTTATCTTTTATTGCAATCTTAATTCTTTTTTTATCTTGACGCCATCATAACCGAATCAGATTGTTCAATTAAGCAATTAGAAAAATAATTCACATTAATTAAACGATAGAGAAGGATAGACTAAACTATGTGAGTAGATAGAGGTAGATATATCTCCCCGTTAAAGAAAGAGAAGGCAGTTCTCAATCGTAACCAAACGGTTATAGTTTCGTACCTGCATTGTGTCTGTCTGTCACTCTGTACGGTTCCAATAATTTTTTAATCAAAAAAGATACCAACGTGAAACTTTGCAGTACGCGCACAGAGGAAAAATATAGCGAACTAAAAATTATCAGCTGTTGAAATCCAAAATTCATGTCACGTGAAATTGATTTATTAAAAATTTCTAGTGGGGTATTAAATGAAATGTATCGTAGAATAGATTAGAACACCCCCTGAAACTATATTTTTGCTGTTACTAAAAATATAAAGAAATATGAAAAATATGTGGTCTTCTGGGCCCTAAAAAAAATAAGGATTGCAATTTGAATCCAAAATCGCGGATAATTCCTGTCACAGGGATACAAATCGATCCGAGACAACCCAGACAAACTATCTCATATACGAGTTCATAATTACTTAGCCCAGTGCTTTCCATTTATTAGTTTTCTCATGTACATGTAATTATTATTGAACATTTCATAAAAATAACTTCTCCTCAGCGGGAAATCGAACCCATGCTTTCTCCTAGAAGAGGTGTAGTTCAATAACCAAACAACGTTTTCACACAAATTAATTGTATTTGTAACAATTGACCGGTTGAGCAACCAAGTGAGAAACCTAATTTTCTTTTTTTAAATTTACTCTTTAAAAATTTGTCTACTTGCACTTTAAGAGTCTCCTTATTACCTACCCACGTAATTTGCATTATATTCATTACAATTTTTTTCTTTACTTTTTTTTTTTTTAATGTCTGTCTTTATTCTGGTTTACTTAAAAATTATTTGTTACCTTATTGTATGTTAATAATGTTATGTGTGTTTGTTTCCTTTAAATTTAAGTTTGTCACTTGGTTTGTAGATTATCTGAAGAAGGCAGGTATAGAACAGCCGAAACCGGTCAATTGTTACAAATACAATTATTTTGTGTGAAGACGTTGTTTTGGCTATTGAACTACACTTCTTTTACGCAACAGGTTTGATTTTAAATTGGGCAAAGGCCCCCTCCAGTTGTTTACCCAGTATAAGCTGTCTAATTGAAGAAGTGTTTATCAGGATATTAATGTCAATTATACGGTTTATGCAACGACACGCTAACCACGTGCCATTCATTATTTATTATTATCAATGAACTTGTACACTATATTATAGTGTATAAGTTGACAGGGCTAAACTCTTGCCCTTTAATTATTATTTTTTATTTATTTTTCTTTAAAAGATCCCCTTATAACTACTTGAAGTTACTTTAAGTGTTAAATTACTTATAAAGTGTCTTATATAACTAACTCTAACCCTATACTGACGCCATATTAAATAATTTTCCTACCTTAATTATAGCATTGAAAATATTAAATCAATTAAACAAAACATTTAGATAAAAGTTAATCCCTTTTAAGAATTAAAAAAATATATATATATTTATGCTATTATATATAATTTTGCTAATAATTATTGACAAACATTAACGAAACGTGTGTGTTTATAATAGTTCTTATTTTTGTAATTTATTATAAACTGTTTTTTTTTTAAACTATAGTTGGTTATTCGAGCACGTGGTTTTCTCACAGTAAAATAAAACATAATTATTTTTATTATTATCATCATTAAAATTATATTGACTACTACATCTAACTAAACAATAGTTATTTACGCAACAAGGGAGAGAAGTATGTTTTCCTGCTCGAGGTTAAGTTTTCTCCTGAGGCACCGCCGAAGGAGAAAACTTCATTAGCTCTCGAGGCCTTATAGCCGAGGGAGATAACTGTAATATTAGCTCCCAAGGCATAGCCGAGGGAGATAATCCCGAGAGCAGAAATACTTCGATCCATGTTGCGTATTAATTTTTATCTACGACTAGTGCACCATGGCTAATAGCTATTAAGTTTGTACCTACGTATAAATGTTTTATGTACCTACAAATTCAGTAATTTGAACACCTTAATAACTGATATTTAGTTACTTGATTTTTTAAAATCACAATTTTTATACTAAATATACACGTTTTACAACAAACAAACACTTTCAATAGCTTGTTTTTAATTTAAAGACTTTGTATGATAACCTAAAGTAACCTTTCCGAAACATTAGCTATAAACAGCGGAAAAACTGTACTACCAACATAATACTTAAAACATACCTAAAAAAAATACCTTTTAAGTTGGTTTGATTGTTTTTTTTACTCCTATAAGAGGGAAGTAACACTTCCCGCCATGTTATTTGCAATGTAAAGTCCACTTACAATGCAAGTCGTAGATAAAATTATTTTTGATGTTACTATTATTATATAAATTTATTATTATTGTTTAATAGTTAATTTACCCACCAAGGGAGTTAAGTTAGGCATAATTCCCTGAGCAATGAAGTTGATTCCTAAGGCGAAAGCTGAAGTAATCATGAATTTTAAGTCTCGACTTAACGAGAAAGACTTAAATGTTGGTTCCCGAGGCGTAGCCGAGGTAACCATGAATTTAATATTGCTGAGCTTAACATGAATTAAGTATTGCTCTGGGAATTGTGCTTCTTTGCTCTCGTGGTGCGTACAAGATTTTACCTTCAGAAGGGAGAAAAAATTACAAATTTATAACACAAGATATTCCTTATTTATCTATTTTACGTAACTTTATATTTAAATAAAAATGAGCAAATTTAACTAAAAACAACACAATTAATAACACATTTACTCTAAACACGGAGCGTTTTAAAACAAAGCAAAGATATATTTAAAAACAGCTGATTGAGAGTCATGTTTGTAATAAACAGTGTTGCCAACTTAAATCTTCGTAAAAATCCGTTTAAACGCAGTTCTTTTACTAGAATTAAGTTGGCTGAATTTACAGGGAGTTATGGCATAACTCCCTGCTATAACTCCCTGTGGCTCGGCCAGGCAGTTAAAACACTTAAAACCCTAAAAACCAGGCAGTTAAGTTAACTTCTTCTCCCGCATAGAGGTAAAATAATTTAATTGAAATGATTTTGACGAAATATAACTGTTCAACGTTGAAACCCACCAATTTGAAGTATATTCCTCTTAAATAAGAGTATAAAATCTGTATTAGTTTTATACTATCCTTGAATTATAAAAGTTCTCATAGTATAAAATGTATTTTTGTTATGGAGCAAATTTAATTGCAAAATGTTACCTTTCGTAATTTGATACAAACACTTAAAACCCATCTCACACAATTAAGTTTCAAGTCTTCCAAAATTGAGATAAATAAAGTAATAAAAAAAAAAAAAAAAAAAAAACATCAACAATTAATATTTTATATATTGACCTCGTTCTTATTAATTTAAGATTAATTGTCGATTAATTTTAATTTCCAGATAACTTATAAAACGAGTGTAGTTTTTTGAACTATAGTTACTCTTGTAATATAAAACTTGAATGTAATTTACTTACAGACAGAGGAGGCCAGGGAGAGAGTGGTGAATGAATGTACTGTTAAATGAACCATAAATTGGGTTTTCAATCTGGAAAATAAACATATATTAGACATATTCGTAGTATATTACCCTTTATTTTTAGGGTCCGTAGGCAAAACCAAGGACCCTTATATTTTCCTGCGTGTGTCTGTCCGTCCGTCCTCTCGCGTGCTCTCACGGCTACACCTTTCGTCCGATCACTTTGAAATTTGGCATGTATGTGTTTTGTACCTACCCACACATTTTAAAAATATAGCTACTTAAAAAAAATATTTTCAAAAAAATTAGGGTAAAAAACTTAAGGGTTAAAATTTTTTTATTTTTTTTCGACACCCCCTCACGTATCACATGAAGGATACGATTACAAAAATATATAATTCTTTGGATATAACTCTGATAGGGCGAGCGTAGGCAAGTTAGAAGTGGGTGTGAAACGTGCCCCCCCCCCCTCTATCTCGCTTATGTGAAGTGCAAAAAATCTGAAGAAATTCCTGAACATTCTTCGACCAAAAGTAAAGATACCACTTTTTGGAAATTTCGAAAAAATATTATTTTATTTTTTATTGACCAAATAAGTTTTTTTTTATTTTATAATTATGGTCTTTTCGATGTAGTCATATGGTTGTAGTCGGGTTCAGTGGCAAAAAATACTTTATCAGAGTGTGTTTTGAGAATATCAAACCCTTAGAATTGTTCAAAGTAAACTTTTTAGCATTTTAAAATACTTTACACTTTTTTATACACTTTACAGTTAAACACTATATAGTGTGGCCTACGGACCCTCGCTGTGTGCTGACTAGCATACGCTTGACCTGTTTATTATAATATTCTTATTCTATTTAGGTCTGTAGGGTATAAAAAACTCAAATTATTTCATTTCGGCAATATTTCGCCTCCTTTGAGGCATCTTCAGGCCATTAACAATTCCTCTTAAAACATAACTTACTTTATCTTCTTGGTAACATCATCTCCAGGCAATCCACCTGTGCGACCATACATTGACAGTATCCATTTAAAACTATATCCTTTACTTATTTTAATTTAATTTTAAAAAACTTCCACGAAGAACGAGAGAGATAGACCTGTATTCTCTACGAGAAAGTTAAAGTTTTTTAAAATTAAATTGAAATAAGTTAAGGATATAGTTTTAAATGAATACTGACAATGTATGGACGCACAGGTGGATTGCCTGGAGATGATGTTACCAAGAAGATAAAGTAAGTTATGTTTTAAGAGGAATTGTTGAAGGCCTTAAGATGCCTCAAAGGAGGAGAAATATTGCCGAAATTAAATAATTTGAGTTTTTTATTCCCTACAGACCTAAATAGAATAAGCATAACAAATATTAGTAAATTTTTAAGAAATTATCATTTCTTATCTAAATAACTGTCTGCGTTCTTAAACTTTTGCTAAATTGATACTTTAATTATTACTCACTTAATATACTTTGATACTTCAACTACTTTGCGACATATTAAAAACATCGGGTACGGGGTACCTCGGACTTTTCCTCACTTCAGAGGCCACTCCTGAGGAGAGGCCACAGAAGCAGCATTGGACGTGGTCAGTACTTGGATGGGTGACCGTTCTGAACTAACTGATTTATTATCATTCTTCAAAAATAACCTTATTTTTAATAGCTATATTTTATTTAATTGTTTGAAGTTTGGCGGTAATTTGACAGATGTAAACAAACTTTGACGTCATCAAAATTATCGCATATTTGCTTATAACTTTTAAACTAATTAATGAAACTTTATCGTTTTTTTTTTATATTTGTTCATAATTTTTTCCGGTTCTAAAGATATGCTATACGTCAAAAACCTATTTATACTTTCGGTATTATTAACGTCAAAGTTTAAAAATTTAATAATTGATAACTTCAAAATGGCGGCCAATATCAAAACGAAATTTGGTGGGCTTGTTTGTCATACAGAGAGGTACATTCGTGCCAAATTTCAACTCGATCAGGACCATAATCGATTTATTACGATTTTTTAATTTTTTGCTGACTCAGCAAACTGGGTTTAAGATGGCGGAAAAAGTTGATTTTCCGGGCGGCACAACTACAGGTTAGGTTAGTTTCAACTCTCTAGGTTAAATACCTTGGGCGCTACGATGATAAATGATAACACACATACACACATACAGACGTCATGCTGAAAACCACTCAGGAGGTCTTAAAAACACCTAAAACGGATAATTCCGTTGAAATGTCGAAAAAAAATTGTTTGGTGAAAACAATACTTTTCCTACTATTAGTAGTGAGGAAAAGTAAAAACGGGGTAAACAATTAAATAAATAAGAGAATAATAGCTTATAAAAGCATAAAATAAATTAAGTACGTGATAGGATTTGAGGAAGCTATGTGCCACACCAATTGGCAGTCTATTCTTTGCCACTCACTCTCTCCGTAGAATTAAATATTTGAAAAGCTGATCAGAGAAACTACATATACCTATTCGTACAAGTTATAAATTAAACTAAAATAAGCAAGGCGCGCTTCACGTAAGTACGTGGGGCAATAATCGCCGGTTTTTAGTCGCCCGCCATCTTAAAAATATTACGTGTGAAATTTTAATCGTTGTATATTCTTTTTCTTCATTTCAAGACCTTTAAATTGATATATAACATGTCATAGTGACTAAAACCTTTTTTTAGCCGCCCGCCATATTGGCCGCCATCTTAAAAATATTAAGTGTGAAAAATCCACGTGTTTTTTAGTAAAAAACTACCGAATTTCATGTTCCTAGCTATAGTAGTTTATGAATTGAAACAAGCAACGGATAGACACCAACGGACAGACAGACAGACTGAGCCGTTATTATAAGGTTTCTTTCTGTACTTTTTGTACAGAAACCTAAAAGTAAACATTATTAGAACAAATTTCACGTTGTTTCGAATACCTTGATGGGAGATGAAATATCAGCTGATGAACCTTCACACTTATTCACTATCTGAGAAAGAAATGAGCGAGAGGCTTCTGCTAAAATGCTTTGTACTTTGGTTCCAACCCACGCATCTGAAAAATAAAACAAAATGCAAAACTTCAAAAAAACTTGATTTAGGTGTGAAACCGCATAAAACATTGATGAAAAAAATTACCACATACAAGTATCCGACAATATTTTTGTGACGGCGTCCACTGATCAAGTTACAGTTCTTTTTTTTATTATATCTTTTCGCTGCAAGATTATGTTTTGACCATATTAGGAGCATTATTTTTATACATTCCTCTTACCTTTTTTTTGTACCGACCCCATCTGATTTTAAAGACGTATACATTCCGACACTACGATTATATTTCTTATATTTCTAGAACAACTTATAATATAAAATTACAAGATAAAAATAACTTTTTATATAGGTACTACGTTTTTAAATTTTCTATTGACTAAATATCAATATGAAACTTGTCAAAATAAAGATTGTAAATATGGGACATCTGAAAACAAATAAAAAAACTTGCGGATTTTTTCCGAACTAACTTTCCGTACAGCAAAATTTGCTGAAAACGAATTAAATTCTGCTGAAAGATGACTAAAAGTATTAAAATAATGCATTGTCATCGTGTTCTAAGCTATTCTGAAAGTTTCAAATGTCTAGCTACTCGGGAAGTTAGTTAAAAATCGATTGGAAGATTTGTACTGGACAAACAAACATACAAACAAGAAAGCAAGCTAATAAAAACGTAGTAAAATTTGATTGTAACTCCCTTCTTTGAGAAACATCTGTTACCCCTATTTACGACAGCTGTAGAAATATATTAATAAATTAATTAATTAAATATTTCTAAATATAAAAAGAATAAAAAAAATTCGAATCATTTCAAGTTGAAGAACTCTTGTAAATGTAATTTCAATTCTAAATTTTCACATTATAAATCAAATTTCTAAATCCTGTCGGGTGTTACTTAATTAATCCCATTCTCAGACAAATCTTATCATAAATTATAAAATCTCTAAAACATTTAGACAATTTAATTTCGTTTAATCATTCCACATGAAATGTTATTTTAATCAACTGTAGGGGGGAAAAAAGTCTAAAGGAAGACTTATATTTTGACTTAATTGGAGATCAAATTACTGAGCTTACCCTCGGTAAGCTCAGTATTTTGTAGTTAAGAAGTATCAGGATCGTTCTGAAGAACTAAGTTATATTTGTGTGTCCAATATAAAAAAATCGTTTCAGACATCAAGGAGCATTTTTGGTCTCGAGCTCAGAGCAAGGAAGAGGTAGAGGGAACAAAACTATAGAATCTGGGTCTCAAAAACTGGTTCATTATGCTACCCCCGTATACTAACACTTTCAAGCGGCAGTTTGGTGAAACAGTATCGATATCTCGATAAAAACTCGAAATTTATTTGATATCAGCTGATAACAATAAGTGATAATTTTCTTACGACTTTTAATATTTTTATGTTTAATACAGTTTTCTTTATAGATATGTACTTTAATGTTTGTTATTAACCATATCAATTATCTAAAGGCAGTAACGTCGTTAATAAACGTGTAACAGTTCCTAAATAACCAATAGCAATCTTCTTTGAGTGGGGTATCAAATAAATGGTACTGATAAGGATTTGTTAAATAGAGTCTGTGGGGACGGAAGGACAAGGAATAGACCAATAAGACAAGGACCAGTACCCCCGTGATCACACATTAGTTCGGATTGAGCTCGCTTAGGAGGTTTAGTATAGGGGGGAGCATAATGAACTATTTTTCAAATCGGATTGTTCCCTCTACCCCTTCCTTGCTCTGAGGTCTCGAGTCTGTCAGTTAGTCGGTTTGACGGGTGTGCCGTTCGACACTTTTACTTACCACCACAACTTAAAAACTACTCGTCCAATTTCAATGAAATTTGGATGGTAGGTCATAATTAGCCCATTTTTGGTCACATATAAGTTTCAACCAACTTCTACATGTAAACAAACATACATTTTTTATTTAAAGCTACTTATGGTATCTTTTTATACATTTATTTAAAGATACATATGATATCTTTTTGACTTTTTAAAAAATTTGGATGCTTTTTTGTATTCGAATAACGACGTTGAAAAATTTGAATAGCATGTCCAAGCTATTCCACTGATCCTCATATTAATTTAAGTCACTAAAATTTGCTAAATTAATACTTTTATGTGTGTAAACAAAACCATTTTGATGGATTTAAAAATAGACAGCCAAGTGGTGAGGTACATAGCTTCCTCCCATCCTATCACGTACTTTATTGATATTATGCTTTTATAGAAGCCATTATTATCAGATTTGTTTAATTGTTTCCCCCACTTTTTAATGTCAAAATTATTATTATTATTTTTTTTGACATTTTCATGTCTTGACTATGGCACATAACCTCGAAAAGCGTTACCAAAAACTAGTTTTACACGAGTAGGGAAGATATAGGAACAGGGAGTTAGGAAGATATAGGAGGTGTACAATGGAGTTTGCCCGCTCTCAGTAGATATAGTGTCCCCACTACCGCGGTTGGTAGGGCCTACCCACCCCTGCCCTCCCGATCGGCTACCTACCACGTCTCACTCTCTTCGCTTCTCACTACCACTCCAGAAGTCGCTCACGAGCCCCAGCAATGCCCCCCCCCACCCCCCAAATACAACTTCTGTTCTACTGCTGCAATTTGCATTTGACAAACGCCACAACCCTTAGAATTTTATTCCTCATAAACTTACATACATAAAATTTATATTTTACATTTTTTTTTTTTGTTAAACTATAATTTTTTGCGTTTATTATAAAAAATATGGGTGAATTTGAAGCTATGTGCAACACTAATTGCCTGTCTATTTATTTATTTATTTTTTTTAAACTATTGATTTCGCAAAAAAATGTATCAGGTTAAAAGTTTTTAAAATTAAAAAAAACCTGAAGTCAATTTAACATATTAATGGAAATAGATGGTGGAAATTTACAATAAATAATTTCGCTTACCCTATTATAACTAAATAACTATCTTCCCACAGTTATTATTTATTTATATTTAGCTCAATCGATTTTACAAATAATTATATTTGAAACATATAATTAAATATATTTTTTTAGAAAAACAACTTATTAATAATAATACAAAATTAAATAGTATTTAAATATTTTCATTTCTAAATAGCAGAATTAGATCATACTATGCTATTAAGTGGTTCTAAAACGATCCATATTTAAGTCTATAATTAAAGTGGATGACTTAAAACAGATCCACATTAAACATAATACACCTTTGTTTAGAATTACGTAAAAAAAAGCAATATTAATGATAAAATGAAACAATAAGAATTAAAAATACATAAATATATATATTTTTTTTAAATCCTTCAAGGATTTTTCAAAGTCTTACACGTGATTGTAAATTACATATATTTCCGCTTATCTCAAATTATAAATCTTGTCTAGATTATTTTATTTTGTTTGCATTATTTTAATAATGCATCTTAATTTTATTTGCAATGCGTTGTATTTATAAAGTAGACAATATGACGTAAGTAAATTTTTAGTTTAAATTAAAAATGTTTACATAATATAATTAAATAAGATGTATAATTATATAAAATCTTATGTACAAAGGTATTTTTTCGAGCTGAAAGAAGCGAAGCTCTTATACTACACTTTGCATTTGGTTGGACACATCTCCTCCTGAACAGCTGAACCAATCCGCATGGTTATAGTGACCAACCACAGGAAGGTATAAATCTGAAATGGTCCATATTGGTACACAAGGGTACGGGGTACAAAAGTTAAAATAGTATATGGCCTTTATGATGCATGTCGTTGGAAAGCTGTTTAAGAGTACAGTTATTGTTGTTATGAACACTTTTGTCATATTTTCATTTAAGGGGGGGGGGGGGGAATAGAAGAACAGGAAAAAAATGTTTTTTAATTAAAAATTAGAAATATTACTTTTTTTAATCCGATTTCAGCTGTTTATAAATAAAAAAATACGTGTGGTGTCGCGGGACACCCGGTAGGAACGAAGTTCCTTACATTTTTCATTAAATATAAAATCACACTGCTAAGTACGATACGTTGCTAACTACTCGTTCCGATAAATATATAAATATATTTTTGACTCAATTAGAAAATTATTATTAGTAAAGTTATTACATAAAACGTATTACAAAAATCCCATGATCCGCTTATGAGCAATATTATTTTATTACATAAATTTATACTTATATATTTACAGTTTTACTGGTTAATTATTTAACACAGTCGACACTGTCAATTTTTGACGATTCTCTTGGTGCACTTTCCATTTTAAATAATATACAAATACTTTTCTCAATGATAGAAACAATAATTGAAAAAAAGCGTTGTTTTGTGGATAAATAGCGAGTTTGATAGGAAGGAGTAAGAGAGAGAGAGTATAGTGAGAGAGAGATGGAAAGATAGAAGAGTTGGGATTGCGCACGAAAGGATACAAGGCGAAATATAGGAGTGGGGGAATCACTCTACATTCTTAATATTCCACCTATATTAACTACAAACCCAACACTTCGGACATCAACATTTAAAAATTGTAAAATATATCACTTATCTGTAAAAAAACTGCTGCTTGTATCAGGTTAAAATTTTACATGTCTGTTTCAATTGTACGTTAGACGATGTGTTTGAAGTTTTATTAAAATGGTTACGTAAGATATCGGTAAAAACGTTGTTTTCTTTATTTAAAACGTTTAGGTCCGCTTTAATAAATTTAGCGATCTTTATCACTTCACAGAAGAGTCGGTGTTCGTTTTACTAAAAAAAAATATTTATAAAAGCTGTTTGTCTCATTAAATAGATAAAGTTAGAATTGTTTCCCGTCCTAAAATTCCAATTTTAAATTTGAAGCTTACGTTTACGCGAGCGTTGCACGTGAACGCTTGGGCGGATAACGTTGTCCAACGAGCCTGTCCTGGGCATTGGTAAAATGAACATGTGTACTAAATTTCAACTAAGTCGGTCAACTTACACTTCAACAAGTTATCGTCATCCGTAGATTTTGTGACGGTGATTTTGGTCGTTTTTTCGGATTCACTCCCGGGATCCAGAACGTGCCATAAGGAACTTCGTTCCAAAAATGTTTATTGTTAAAGATTAAAATGCACGCTCACCTCAATATTGCAAGCAGACAACTGCATTGCACACCTAGTAGATATCTCGGTATAACTTTAAGTTAAGATCCTTTCTTTCAATCATTCAAATCTTAAACTGGCAATTCTTTAGATAGTTACTCCCCTTATAAAAAAAACAGATGAAAGTAACAATCTAACGAAGGTGAGTAAGCAATGTTCTTCTTTAGACTGTAACTCCCCTTATAAAAACAGAAGTGTGATATTTATTTGTCCCACAATACTAAATACTCCCTACAACCAAATAACTAAATATTCCTTTGTCTTAATAGTTTATATTTACATTTAAATTCTAAATAAAAACATAGGGGAGTAACAATCTAAAGAAGTACCCTTAAACATGTGGTGAATTGTAAAATCTGAGAATGATGTTATTGATATTTAGTTTAAATTCAAATATTTACCCGGGTAAAAGTTCATCTCTGTGCCAGCTGAGTTTAGGCCAGGTGAAACTTTTACTATGTTTCCATGATGTTAAAATACGGGTTGAATGCAGTTTCTGGATCCAAAGTGTTCATAGAAACCTAGATTTAATACGGATTAAATACGATACCGCTCCCGATACGATACTCTAAATTCTGGGATCGTATCTGCAACGAGTTGCACGGAAACACCTGAACTCGATCCTGACATGCGCAGAGCGTGGGTGTGAGCGAACCTAGCGTATTTATCTAGAAACTGTAGCCTAATCTGTCAAAATACGTAATAAAAATCATGTTTATAATAGGTGAAGGTTACAAAATTATTAATTATAATTACCTTTACCAAACGTTACCAAGAAAAAGTTGTTTTTTTTATTTCGTATTGAATACGGATTCAATACTACTTATGGAAACACCTAACTAGTTAAATCCCAAATCAGGATTCAATCCGTATTTAAACACATGGAAATGTAGTAATTATTTTTTAGTGTAAATGTAACTTGGTGCCTTGTTAACACCAGCTGTTTTCCACTTGAGGAAAGATAAACCTAACTGGGGTCAAGTTTGTTTCTCGGTCGCTCTTCACCATGTCTTAAAAGGTAATTGTCACTGAAGCAACTAATACTAATAACACTACTAACATTGTATTTTTTTGTGTGTTATCCATTAAAGTATAAGAGAAAAATAAATAAAAGCTTAACATTTCGTAAAGGTTAATCTTCAAATCACGTTAGTTTATAGTCCGTAACTAAGAGATAGCGTGCAAAAAAGTGTCTGACTAACATCAAGCTAGAATTTTGTATACAAGTCAATCTTTTAGCGCCTTTTAAGAATATGTGGTCGACGAAGTTCGTATGCGGGACATAGCTCGGCAATAGGCGTTTGAAAAAAACAAACAGGTGGAGAGTGGCCATGTCTCACCAACTATGGTGGACAATGTGATTCTCATGATCCTGAGTACAGAATTAGTTAGTAAACCGAAAATCAAGTTGATGTTAGTTTGTCTCTTGAGAGGTGACCACGTTGATTTTTAATAATATTTGAATAACTAACCTATCAAGTGTAAAAATAACATCGACTTGATTTTTAGTCTACTAACTAATTCTGTACTCAGGATCATGAAAATCACATTGTCCATCATAATTGGTGAGACATGGCCGCTCTCCACCGGTTTATTTTTTTAAAACGCCTTTTGCTAAGCTATGTTTCGTAGACGAACTTCGCCGACCACATATTCTTAAAAGGCTCTAAAAGATTTACTTGTATACAAAATTATAGCTTGATGTTAGTCAGACACTTTTCTCCACGCTATCTCCTCGACTATTATGTTTTATACAACAATGTAAGATTTATAAATGTAATCCATGTGTTTCATTAGATCATTCTATCAAAATAAATGACAAACAATACTATTAAGGCTGACTTACTTGTCATATCCATCCATACGGATACAGTACTGGCGTCAATAATTTCATTACTGCTGTCTAAGCCTTGTTCGAGTCTTTCTTCCACAGCATCTGAGAAATTTCCATTGAAGTAAATCAAAGCGATGGTTTGACCCTCTCGAACTGACCTTTTACCATCTTCTAAACTGTTATGTTTGGTCTAAAAAAATTAAGAAATTTTACGCTACATTGAGTATAAATTAAAATAATTTCTAGATAACAAGAACTTTTTATATACTACGTTTTTAAATTTTCTGTTAAATCGTATGTAATGTTGGTAATATAATTGTTATTGTTATATAATATATAAAGTTAGTGAAAAAAAAAAAAAAGTTCCTAATTTATTTACTTCACTTAAATGACAACCATCTAGAGAGCTGATCTTAAACCTATAAAAGGACTAATCTTTGTACAACGGATCTCCCCTACACCAAATCTAAAGCACGCCATCTATATATTTGAAATAATATAATCGATATTTCCTGTTTTGCTGTCATTCAATGTTTATCTATCACAAATTTGAGACCCGAAAAAGAAGATTGCGTAAATATGGGATATGGCAAAACAAATAAAATAACTTGTGGATTTTTTCTGAACTAACTTTCCAAACAGGAAAATTTGCTGAAAACCAATTAAATTCTGCTTTAAGATGGCTAAAAGTATTAAAATAATGCATTGTCATCATGTTCTGAGCTATGCTAAAAGTTTCAAATGTCTAGCTATTCGGGAAGTTAGTTAGAAATCGATTGCCTGATTTGTACCGGACAAACAAACAAGAAAGCAAGCTAATAAAAACGTAGTAAAAATTGAATGTCAAGTAGGAATAAAACGTATAAAAAATAACAGACAAAATAAACTAATTTTTACAAAATACTAATCTAATTTACCAAAATACATAAGTTGTAGTTGTTTGTCCTGAAATGTTGTAGCTCTAATTCAAAAAGGTACGTTATATCAAAAAGCAAAGTAATTAGTTTATTTCTCAGATCCCCCAACAGATAATGTATCAGGCTGTGTAACAGGCCAATTTCACTCAGAGCTTTATTCACCAATGGCATATAACTCTCTTTTTCCTTTCGTCATTTATACGGCCAATTACTAATAACAAAATATTGACGATGTTTATACAGGGTTTTACACTTTGAGATTATTTTAAAACAATAAAACTTTGGGATAAAATATTTAACAAAGATATTCACAATATCCTTCTAGAAAATATGACTATTTTGTAAAATAAAAGCTATAATAGGGGAGAGTCGGACAAAACCGGGTAGGCGGGTAAAACCGGGTACCTCGATATCTCTCTGATTAGTGATCCTATCTACCGGTAAACAATAAAGCTTTTAGCGGTGGCCATTCCGTGCAGTTGGAGAGAAAAACAGCATCGGCACCACGTATTTTCATACTCAGAACGTTTTTTTAAGTTTTTAGTGAAAAAGTTTTTAATGTTGTTACATTTGTCTACTGAGTTTCAATTGCTACAACATTTTCTCAAGAAAGTGATAAGTGCACACTTTAATTAAGCATATTTTACTTGATATTTTCATTCTCTTTTCATACACCTAGAGCGACGCCAAACCTATCAACTCCATATTGAACTCAACAAGTAACTGTTGGGTTAAACCGGGTACCAAGGTCCCAAGGTGTGGGATAAAACAGGGTGCCCGGTTTTGCCCTCCACTTTAGGAAATTATGTAAAATTAATTAAGTTGAAGACAGCTCTGAGGAAGCTTGCATACTTTGCAATGCATCAAGTTATGTATGCACTCTATCTCGATCAAAAGAAGGGCGGATTAAATGTATTTCCTGTCGCAGTTGGGCTTATATGAGTGTACTAATGCAGAAGAAGAGAACGATTCTCTTGTGTGCGACATTTGTCCTAAACTGAGTTAAGGACAAAACTGTTTTAAGGATTTTTTTTTAACAATTCTTATAAATAAAGATTTTTAAAATTAGAGTTGTTTTGAATTAATATAATGAGGACCCGGTTTTACCCCACCCGTGGGGTAAAACCGGGGTTTTGTACCCGGTGATTAAAAAAAGCATTAAAAATATTGTGTTAATATAAAAGCAACAAAAGAATAATATGGTATAAATGAATGAATAAGGCAACTGATAAACTTTGTTTTGTTGATCTGTTACTAATATCAATGATTTTATTACAGATTACAGATTAGGTATCCGGTTTTGTCCGACTCTCCCCTATATGATAAAATTGTAGACTAAATTGATTGATGAATGAACTTACCAGAAGTATCGTTTCTCTTGATAAAACTGATAAGTAAAGATAAGAAAATGATGACGAGTGACATGTCCAGTCGTTCATATAGCATGTATCATTTAGCATATGACTCTCTGGGACAGACTCGTATTCACCAGGTTTGGAGGGTTCTAGAGAACGGTGCTGTTGATGTTCTAACGATGCTCGGTTGCATGGCTCTCGAGGTACATCCTCAAGTACAACTCCTACAGGAATGTGCTTCACATCTGACTTGAGTACTTCGTTACTTAGATAAGATAGAACTCCTGGTAGAACGAATAGAAATACTAATATCCTGTGCAGAAAAATAATAAGCTTAGATGTATAAAAAAAACTTTAAATTAAGGAAATGTCTTCTTATTGTAATAATATCAAATAATTTTATCTCCAGTAGGGAAAAAAAGTTATGATTTTAAATTAGTTTAGAAGGACTAAAACAGGTCTTTTTATCCCTGGACTCAAAAAGTAGGGAGAAAAAGTAAAAGTAGGGCGAAAAAGTAAAGTAGGGCAAAAAAGTAAAGATTGCAACTTAATTATTTTATAAATAGTAGAAAATGAATGGCAAATGTAATGAAGTTGTTGAAATCAGGTTGGCGGCACTGCGCTTTTTTGACCATGTTTATCTTTGTTTATTACCTGCATCTAAATAACCTTCTATTTGAGTTTAATTCCAATTCATATTTGTTTTTAATATTGAATATTGAATCTTATATCTGCTATTGAAAGTGCTAATAATAATTATTGTAATTTTTTAAAATAATTAATAAAAACTGTGCAATGGATGAAAATGTGTATTTTCTTCCTACTGGAGATAAAATATTGTATGTACCTCATGAGAAAAGTGCCATTATTCCCCTCGCGATTATTATCTCCCTCGGCTGCGCCTCGGGAATTAAAGAGTCTAATTCCCTCGACTTCGCCTCGAGATTTAGGGCCCATAGTTCCTTCGGCTTCGCCTCAAGTACCAACTTTTTCACTCAGGGAATAAAGGCTTACTTTACTCCCTAGGTGCATAAATAACTATTTAATTAAGTTCTTTTGAAAAATAAAAAAGAAGTTGATCTATAATTGTATACAGCAAGAAGAAGAATTTATCTCAAAGGTTTAACTACAGCAATAATTTTTTTTAAATTTTCTTTCTGAGCGAGCAATACGTCTAACTAATCACGATTCTGAATAAAACAATCATTTTTATGCAACAAAATGTTTTTAAAACAATTGATTTAAAAAAAATAAATGGGGAAGAAAAACCCCGAATTTTATCTTGAGTATTTGGACCACAGATTATGTGGATCAAAATTTAATGAAATTGCTAAATAATTAAGGTATTCTTTTGTGCATAAGACTAATAGAACTAGAATACAGAATAACGATATGAATACACGATTTTCACAAGATATTTTCGCTGCATCTCAATCCAAGATTGAGTTTTATATTATAATATATACACATGTAAGTAACGGGACAAAGTAATTGTAATTACTATGTATTGTACAGTGCATTCAAATAATAATCGAAAATTAGTCTTAACAGTAAATCAATAATTAATAGGGAAGTCTGGGCAATTTAAGAAGTGACGGAGTATGAAATAACCTACAATTATACCAGACTATCATGAAGTTATATCGTTAGACGTAATGAACACTATATACCTGCCTATATTAATATATACCTGCCAACTAACTGATTTTTAATCTATGTACGGATATATATATATATATATATATATATATATATATATATATATATATATATATATATATATATATATATATATATATATATATATATATATTTTTTGCCTTGCATATTGAAGGCCATAATAACTTTGTTGCAATTTTTCTATATAAAACACGTGCATCTAATAACTTATTTAGTATTACTCCATGTTTGATTTTTATCTTATTAACAAAAGGTCAAAATCAAATTTAAATTGGAAAGGGAAAATTATTGTACATTTTAAAATGCATTATTAATATCAATATTGATGATTTGATACTCTAAACATGAATTCATTGCAACTTTTTAAAGATAGGTACTGGATAGGGACTTTCGAAGGAAAAAGCATAATGAGGGAATTATAATGTAATATAATAACAACATTAAAATGAACTATTACTCTCAAATGCAATAGTGATTGAAAAATGACAGTAGGTTAAGAAATTAAATTTATATAAAAACATTATTGCAATCACATTTTAAATTGATCAATATGATGGCAATGTTTAACCTACTGTAATCTTATTACTTGATAGCTTTTTACTTTCTTATATAAAAAGAAAGTATTGTGATGGTGCGAAAATTCGATTTTGTGATTTTGATGGATTTACACGTTATGAGGCCCCTTGAGTCCAAAATAGTGGTTTTAAATCGGAGAGTCTGTCAATCATCTGTGCAGACACGTGGAGCCTAAACTACTGGACCGATTTTGACGAAATTTGGATACTTGTTCAGAAAAATTATACTCCGAGCCGAATTCAAGAAGTGAATTTTTGGGGGCGCCACCCCCCCCCCTCCCCCCCCCCCCCCCCCCCCCCCCCCAAACCTTGAAAAAATGTGAAAAAGATTATTTCTCAAAAACGATTACGACTACTTACAATTAGTCAATTTAAATTCGAATCAAACGATATAAGCCGTTTTTTCCGGGAACAATTTAGTTACTGATAAAATAGCTTAACTCATGGACGGAGAGGGGTCGGGTCTGTTTCCCCGCCGGGAAAAGTTATTTTTATGATAAATTTTGATGAAATGTTCAATAATAATTAAATGTACATACGAAAAACTAGAAAAACTAAAGTGGAAAATACTGAGGTAAGTGTTATGAACTCGTATATGAGAATGTTTGTCTGAGTTATCTCGGACCGATTTTTTATTCTTTTAATTTAATTTACCTCCAGCAGGGAGAAAAAGTGAACTTTCCTCCCTAGTTTACAGTTTACAGGGAGGGAAGTTACTCATTGCACCCGGTCGGGTTAAACAGGGAGTAATGAAAAATAAGGGAATTATGAACTCTCATGATTCCCTCCAGTGTTGCCCTAGATAAAGCACAAGTAAATAAGGTTGGGGCTAATACACATTTCATTCACTAACTTTTGTTCAATGTCCAAATGTATAATGTTATCTTCACACATGTCATGTAACCTCCACAACGCAACGGTTGCCAAAGTGATTCATCAGTAAAAGAAAGAAACAAGTTAAAAGTGGAAACATAATTTCTAAATGTAAATTAACTAATCCATTTTTTAAATACATCAGTTGTCAACACCATTCAATACACGACTCAGCTTCCAGCTGATTCACCCATTTAATTTTAGCATTGAAATTCAAATAATTATTATCTACAATTTAATTTTAACGTGATTAAACTTATTTAGAGAATTGTTAATATTATATCTAACTAAATTTCTTTTAAAAATAAATATGAACCTATGTATTATTTGTTGAATAACGTAATTTAAAATTAAAATCTTTCTATATTTTTTTCTTCCTTCTGGAGGTAAAATCTTGTACGTACCTTGGGAGTAAAAATCATTTGCACCCTCGGCTCCGCCTCGGGAGTGAACGTTATGGTTCCCTTGGCTTCGCCTCAGGAACTAACTTCATCGCTCAGGGTACAATCGCTTACTTTCCTCCCTTGGTGCGTAATTAACTATTCCTTCTATTCTTTGGTACTTTCTCGTGTGTAGCGAAAGTATTGTAATGGCGCGAAAATTCAAAATTCTGATGGATAGACAATAGAGACGTATGATGTCAGTAGCGTCAATAAGAGCCCCGCAGATCCACAGATTCCCGGGGGACCCCGGTAATCTGTGGGCCCCTAGAAGGGAATTAGTAGGGCCCCCACTAAGCATTTGCAGGGGACCCCCAAAACCTTACCACCGCTACTGATTCCAATTCCTGGAGGGAGTCAAATGGGCTTCCGCTTTTATATAGACATGGATAATTATGAATTTGAGAATTGACACAGTAAGTCACAATAAGAATGCTTTACAAACAATATAGATAATACTTCACCCTTTGTTTCTCTTCTGCCAGGTTATGTTCTTTAATAGCTGAGCTTTGAACCTCTGGGAGTTCCACATCGATTTGGCTTGCATGATTTTATGATTCTGTGATCCATATTCTATTATTACCTCTGGTACCTAGATTAGAAGAAATAAATAAATGGCAATGACAATAACATACAAATGTAATAAAATAAATATACATTATTATTGCAACAATAATAAAAAGCTAATAGGTTTGTTCCAACCAAGCAGTGTACCGACCGCAGGATTGTCCCGGGCATGCGCAATGGATATCGGCTGAACGGTCCAAACGATCCTTTGACAATACCAAGTACTGGTTTATATGACATGCGCAGTTCACACTTATTAACAGGAAGGTTTTCTATCTTTTTTTAAAAAATTCGGGTAAAAAAACTTAAGGGTTGAAAAATAATTAAGTTTTATAGAAACCGTGTGGGGTATCATATGAAAGGGTACTTCGAGCTGATTACAAAAATATATAATATTTTGGTTATTGGTTATAAGCTTTGATAGGGCAAGCGTAGGTTAGTTTGAAGTTGGTGTGAAAAGTGTCCACTCCCCTTCTATCTCGTTTATGTAAAATGCAAAAAATCTGAAAAAAAATCCTCAACATTCTTCGACCAAAAGTAAAGATACCACTTTAAGGAAATTTCGAAATTTTTTATTTATTTTTATTTTATTGACAAAATACGTTGTTTTTTTTATAACAATGCCCTTTTCGATGTATTTATATGTTTATAGTCCGGTTCACTGGCAAAAATTAATGAATTGGCAAAGGACAGATATATGGAGATAAGCTAAAAGAATTGGCAATGGATTGGTAAATGGAGATAAGCTATATGAATTGGCAACGGATTGGCATCTGGAGATAAGCTAAATGAATTGGCAAAGGATTGGTATCTGGAGATAAGCTAAATGAATTTGTCAACGGATTGGTATCTAGAGATAAGCTTAATGAATTGGCTAAGGATTGGTATCTGGAGATAAGCTAAATGAATCGGCAAAGGATTGGCATCTGGAGATAAGCTAAATGAATTGACAAAGGATTGCCACCTGGAGATAAGCTAAAGGAATTGGCAATGGATTAGCATTTTCAGGTAGCTAGGTTATAAACGAAGAAGACCTTTAAATCGTCATTCGTCATAAAGGGTGAAATTGGATGAAAAGATGGAAGTTTGTTCAACATATCCATAATAAATTAAAAATCTTTGAAACTTTGCACATCTTAATAACAATGTGATAAATTAATCACTTTATAAGCCAATTAAAAGCTTTATTCGTGTAAACATTATGTTTCATAACTCTGATCTGAGAATTGAACTCAACTAATTGTAATTATTTGAAATTCACTTTTAGACATCACTATTATTATAAACTCTTCAATTGTATTATTTTATTTATATTATTTTTCTCCAATTTATTAATTATTTTGAACAATGTAACTGTTATAAAAAATCAAAGAAAAATAAAATCCTTCAATATTTTCCATTGTTTACCAACTTCCTTTGATAATTGTAATAGAAAAAGTATAACGGAATTAATTTTATTTTTTTTACAATTAGAAGATTAGAATTTTTGTAATTAAGGGAACAAAGAAAAAATGGAATGATTTTATTTTAAATAAATCATTTAATTGGAAAATTATTTCCTCTGGTATCCAAAGTAACACCTTAATTACAGGTAGAGATAGACTAAATTTTAAAAACAGTAGTGTAAGCAATTATATTAATAACTATAATGAAATGATCCTCTCCATTTTTTTAAATACATTTACAATTAATCAGGGAAATATTAAACTTGCATGTCATCTATCTACTGCATTTATATCAATTAATATATATTCAGATCATTTTAATTGATTTGTTTAAACATTCAGGATTTTATAATATGTTCCATTCTGATTCCATTTAAACCGAACTTTATTAAATGTAATAAGCTGTGAGGCGATAATCGCCGGTCCTGTACGATTAAGTGTAAAATTTTATTAGTTTCAAATTCTTTTACTACACTTCAAGACCTTTAAATTGATGTATAACATGTCATGGTGGCTAAAAACGTTTTTTTAGTCACCCACCATTTTGGCCACCATCTTGGAAATATTAAGTTTGAAAACTCCAAAAATCGT
Organism: Gerris lacustris; assembly: GCA_951217055.1. Classification (NCBI taxonomy): domain Eukaryota; kingdom Metazoa; phylum Arthropoda; class Insecta; order Hemiptera; family Gerridae; genus Gerris; species Gerris lacustris. The sequence goes on from OX578279.1 coordinate 80,111,436, forward strand.
ACTGTTGTTACAAATGCCGAGATGCACCTGAGTGCCGAATTTCATGTTCCTAGCTATAGTAGTTTATGAATTGAAACAAGCAACGGACAGACACCAACGGACAGACAGACAGACAGAGCCGTTATATAAGGTTTCTTTTTGTACTTTGTGCAGAAACCTAAAATCACTAATGGTCGGAATATGTGATGTAGTTTGTGTACAGTTAGGAAAATTTTAATATTTGGTTCATATCCAATTTATTAATTGCCTATTTAGTGTGAGAGAGGGAGAGAACCTATTATAAAAATAAATATTAATTTATATTTACCTTATGTTTATTTTTTGCATATAGTTGTCTGTCTTGTTTTTCAGCTAATTTAAAAAATACCTGTTCCAAATTTGAACACTTATGCTCTAATATTAGTTCTAATGGTGGTTTCTGAACTATAAATTTACCATACCTCAAAAGGCCAACCTAAAAAAAAAAAAAAAAAAAAAAAAAAAAAAAAAAAAAAAAAAAAAAAAAATTAAATAATGTTAAGATAATGAAATAAATTATGATTTCTTTATTTTTATAGTTCTTAAAACCTTCTGGAATGAAATCGTTACTTATATTCTACATTCTACTCTTTAAATTTCTATTTTTAAAATTATGATTGTCTCAATATTCCTACAATTATAATTTTAAAATTTATAATGGTCACAATATTCCTACAATTATAATTTTTAAATTATAATTGTTTCAATATTCCTACAATTATAATTTGAAAATTATAATTGTTTCAATATTCCTACAATTATGATTTTAAAATTATAATTGTCTCAATATTCCTACAATTATAATTTTAAAATTTATAATTGTTTCAATATTCCTACAATTATAATTTTAAAATTATAATTGTTTCAATATTCCTACAATTATAATTTTAAAATAATAATTGTCTCAATATTCCTAAAATTATAATTTTAAAATAATAATTGTCTCAATATTCTTACAATTATAATTTTAAAATTTTAAGTGTCTCAATATTTCTATAATCACTCCGTGAGTACCTCTTAAATAATCTTACCTGATGTTATATTACTAAATGCAATTAATTTAGTTTTACGAAAAAATATTGATTTTTTGTTAAAACTTACCATGTGAGCATGTTTTGCTTCTTCAATATAATGTGTCGTGATTATCACAGTTTTATCTCTTACATCTGCTAAATATATTAAATAACTCCAAATTCTGCAACAAAGGAAGCGGACAGTTTTAGTATTTTATTATAACTGTAATATGTTTTGCTTAGATGGTCATTTATTCAGGAAAAAATAGTTAAAAAAAATGAAGGCTTTATTTCCTTTGATAATATATGTATATATATATATATATATATATATATATATATATATATATATATATATATATATATATATATATATATATATATATATATATATATATATATATATATATATGTATATATATATATATATATATATATATATATATATATATATATATATATATATATATATATATATATATATATATATATTATATATATAATATATTACTAGCAAACCCCGGCAGACGTCCTGCCTGAGTGTAATTAGTTACCTCCGTATATTTAAATATGGGTGATGTGTATGCAATCTAGAATCTATACTCATTGTAGAATAATGAAAGATGGCTTATACTGATGAGATTCCATAATTTGTATTGATATAAAGAGATAACGAACTATATACATTTATTTTAATTGATTATTCACGTGAATGAACAATATTATTCACTATTACATTCGCTGTATAATTTATCTTTTGTTTTCTGATTTGGTCTATGGATGTACAGAGTTTTTGGAGTTCCTACTCTGGAGCAAGCGACATAAAGTTGGTCCATATAGTACATATAGTACAAACAAGCAGATATCCATTTTGGTACTTCTTTAGATTGTTACTCCCCTATGAGTTTTTTTTAGAATATAAACAACTGACTAAATAACTATCAAGACAAAGGTATGTTTAGTCCAATGTACTTTGGGACAAAGGAATATCACACTTCTGTTTTGATAAGGGGAGTAACAGTCTAAAGAAGAACATTCCGTACACCTTCTTTAGACTGTTACTCCACTTTGTTTCTTTTATAAAAGGAGTAACGATCTAATGAAGTGCCCCATTTTTATATAAGTAGATAAATGAAGGTGACATAATAATGGAGAATGTACTGAAACTTGTCAAATGAATTTGGTACATTAGATTGTGAATCGTAAATACAAATCCATAGCTGCAGCAAATGAAAAAAGAAAAAAAAAAAATCATCTTTTCATTCATCTTTTAAAAAAATGTTAAAAATAATCATCTTGTTAAATTACTGATAAATGTGTAGCTTCATATAAAACAAATAATGGAAAAAAGGTGTTTAGTTATTGTATATAACGTTCTGACAATGACACGTATTTAGATAAAGTAAAAAGCATTAAATGGTTTTATTTTACAGTCATATTAAATATTTTATTGATTAGGCGGTATATTTTTAACCCTGGAATGCTAATGGTAGTCGAATCGACGAGCACAGTTAGAACCTGATGGTGATGGGTACCCCATCCTTCTGCAGTGCTTACACTGGTTAGTAACACACCTGCTAGTGTAGCGTGATGGGTACCCCATCCTTCTGCTGTGCTTGCACTGGTTAGTAACACACCTGCTAGTGTAGCGTGATGGGCAGCCCATCCTTCTGCTGTGCTTGCACTGGTTAGTAACACACCTGCTAGTGTAGCGGTAGAAGTCTTTTTGAGCATACACTCGTTTTCTGGCTAATTCCCGTCAAAGCTACTTCGTCGATTCGACTAACGTTTTGTTATAAACGTAGGGAATTAATTGGTCGTCGAATGAGGCTATAGCCTGGGAAAATGGGCCTTGGGGTAAGGGGCAATAGGCCTAGAGGTAAGGGGCAATGGGCCTAGGGTAATTGGTCTTGGGCCAGAGACCAATGGCCGATAATCTGGGGCCTGGAGCACTTAGCAAAGGGCCTAGGGCATTTGGCCAGAGGCATGGGACCTGGTGCATAAATGTTCACTCAATTTAAAATTCTTCTGATATTCCAACTAAGTTATTTGTCATAAAATGTTTGTATATCTCACTAAAAGATTTAATAATGAGTTCTTAATAGTTTTCTCTTTATAAAAGTGTAGTTTCAACCCAAAAAAATGTATTTTCTGCATATGTTAGTCGAATCGACGAAGGTTTAGTAATACCAGCCATCCAATTAGCATTAGCATTTAAAGGTTAAGATAACCTCGCTCATGTTATCCTTTAACTAATTAGGAAAGGATTTATGAATGAAAAAGATGATTACCTGTTTCTAAGTAAAGGGTCGAGTCCAACTGTTGGTTCATCCAGGATTACTATTTGCGGATCGTGAATTAAAGCCACTCCAAGAGAGACCCTTCTCTGTTCTCCAGTACTTAAACAATAAAATAATTATAATTTAGTCAAATATTTAATTGAAACGACAAAAATTCACTTCATTAAAAATGAATGTTCGTGCCTTTAATTTTTTCCTAATTAATTTTTTAATTTAATCTGCAATTCTTCAATTAATTAAAATTCAATTATAGAATAGTAGCCTTGATCTCACGCTGCGGGGCTCATGACTTTGGAATCAGTGACTGTTTCCTATTATAATGTAGACCAAGCGTCTGTATGAAATCCTAAATAGTTTTGTTTCCTGAACCTTCATACAAGAGTTTCAGGACTATATTATACTAAATTTATTACATTATTACGAATAAAATATCCTGTGAAACACATTTTCAAAAAAAAAAAAAAAAAATCCACTACTTCGATAAATAACGATTTTAAATCAAGATTGAATTTTATCACACAATTATTATTTTAATTGTGTTTTTAAAAATAATTAAAAAAGGAATATTCTTAATCTACGCCTCAAAAGCGTTCGTATAATATGAGTAAATAAGCAATCAAAATTAAATGCAATCGAATTAGTTTAAAATACTCTGGCAATTAGTGTGGCACATAGCTTCCTCGAGACCTATTTTGTAAAATTTAATTATTTTATGCTTTTAAAACCCATTATAATCCAATTTATTTCATTTTCCCTCATTATTAAATTTGTCAAAAGTGTTATGATTTTTTACATGAAGTATCAATTTAGCAAAAGTTAAAGAGCGCAGATGGTTCAAACTAATCTGGGGCTATCTGCGTGTGACTTTCGATAAACTAGAGAAGTTTCATACAAATCAGATATAAGTACTTTTGAAAATATAGGTGTAGATAAATCTATGTTTGTGCGCATGTAGAAGTTAAACAAATAGGCGTAGAAGGTTGAAACTTTTATGGAATCATCAATGGGCAAATTATGATCTACCATAGAAATTTCAATAAAATCAGACGAGTACTTTTTAAGATATGCTGGTTCTCGCGGACGGTACAATGCTTGGTTGGAAAACATATATTAACGGTGCAAACGTAAACAAATCCTACGTTTCCATGTGTTTAAATACGGACGGAATCCTGATTTGGGATTTAACAAGTGTTTCCATGAGACGTATTGAATCCATATTCAATAAGAAATAAAGAAAAAACTTTTTCGGGTTACTTTTGGTAAAGGTTATAAATAATTTTGTAACCTTCACCTTTTATAACCATGTTTTTTATTGCGTAATTTGACAGATTTGACTACAGTTTAAACAGAAATACGCCAGGTGCACTCAGATACACACTCTGCGCATGTCAGGATCGAGTTCAGGTGTTTCCTTGCTACTCAATCCAGATACGATCCCAGAATTTAGTGTATCATATCGGGATCGGTATCGTATTTTAATCCGTATTGAATCTAGGTTTCCATGGACACCTATGGACTGTGGATTCAATAACTATATTCAATCCGTATTCAAACACCATGGAAACGTAGTAAAAGCAGGAAGTAGTACTTTTAAAAACATTTTTGTTTTGCTAGAAAAATGAAATAACCACGATTGTTTGAACAAAATGATAATAGTGTTTTGAACCAAACTTTTATTTTATGTTTTATTTAATAACTTTATTTCTACTTAATACTTGTCAATAGAATCAAGCCTACTACATACAACTCATGTTTGCATGCACCACTTCATGGGCACCCATATGGGGGGGGGGAGGCAAGCGCCCCTGCTTGCCTCCCGCTGCACCACTTTCTAAAAGTTATAACATTTTCGTTGAATCAATTTTGAGTTTATAATGTAATGGACATGTGGCGACAGACATGTAGACACACTGACAGACAGGAAAAAAACAATGATTTTGGTTTTCACAATATATCAAATGAAAAAGTTTACAATTCTGATCAATGTATAGACAAAACTTTAATATATATATATATATATATATATATATATATATATATATATATATATATATATATATATATATATATATATATATATATATATATATATATATATATATATATTTATATATATATAATATATATAAAGAGACACCATGGGATGTGTTAGGATGCCACGCAAGCGTGACACATAGGAACTGTTCCAACATCAGACATTACGTCACAAAGATGTTGGCTCGGCATTACGCCATGTCCTGCATCGTTTCTCATCAGGGCCCCTGATGAGTCGGACGCGACGAAACGATGCAGGACATGGCGTAATGCCGAGCCAACATCTTTGTGACGTATAGTCTGATGTTGGAACAGTTCCAATGTGTCACGCTTGCGTGGCACATCCCTTGGTGTCTCTCACAAACACAAATTGTGTATCTTATTGCAGTGTGCAAAAAACACGGTATTATACATTGCTGATATATATATATATATATATATATATATATATATATATATATATATATATATATATATATATATATATATATATATATATATATATATATATATATATATATATAATGGACTTGTGAATACAAGGTGACTTACCACTAACCTAAGTGAATTAAGCGTTGCATTTACCGGTGGTAGATCGAGTAATTGAACGAGATGGCATATTGTTGTCGTGATTTCCTTGTTACTCAGTCCGTTTATGGAGCCGAAGAAATCAAACGTTTCTTTTATAGTGAGATCCTTTTGAAGAGCCAACTCCTGAAATATTGAGGATGGTTCATTAGTATGCGACTCAGGTAGGTTTCACTTCACAGACAGTGAAAACAAAAAACAAAAACAAAAAACGCAGCTTAAGAAAATAAAAAATTGGTCGAAACAGTCTTATATTTTAGATTAGACTGGTATAAATGAAATTAATATTGGTACTATTTATACTTAACATATAGGTTTATTCTTTTGAAAAATAATATTTTAAATTTATTTACTGTTAAGTAAAAAAATAAATAAATTGATAAATCAAACGAATTCCTATAATATAGAAGTATATTATATATTTCAAATTGTTTCCCAAGGAAGCCGTTATATTAAATTATTTTTTCCGTGGTTGGCTGTGAAATTTTAACTTAAAAAACTTAGCTAAAATCCATTTTTTCATTACGTGGACTTAAAATATCGTTTCATTTCTCCTAAACTGTATTGAAATGTTTTTTTACTTACTAGTAGTAGTTATCAAAAGTGCCGTTTTTAGCGCTGCAATCAAGTAGACATGCGTCTTAGTACGATTAAAATCTACTAGATGTCAATGCGTTTTATCTTTTTTTTTTTGCAAACCTCTTTAAGGTTGCTTTTCCTCAAAATATTAAGTATGTAGTATGTAGTATGTACTGATATTTTTTATAATTATATTGATTAATATTTAATGCTTTTTTAATTGTCTGCTACCTCGGAAAAAATAGCTTTTACTACATGACTGTGAAGTGTTTTTTCTTTTGTTAGGCAATATTTACTGTGTCGCTTCGCTCGGCCGTATATAATTGATGCGGTAAAGAAAAAAATCATTTCACAGCCTGGTACCACACTCACGGCAGTGAGTTTGGTAATAATTACTTAACTGTTTTTAGGCTGGCAAGCACTATTTCACTGATTTGTCATTAAAATATAAAAAAAACAGGCAGGAAAGTAGTTAAAACAGTCAGGGAACCGGTTAAGCTATTAAGATCACTTTTGGTCTAGTGTCATCCAAATCTATAATAAAAATCGGTCCGAGACAACTCAGACAAACTTTCTCATATACGAGTTCATAATTACTTAGCCCTGTGTTTTCCATTTAAAAGTTTTTGTATGTACTTACGGTCCTACATTTAATTATTGTTGAAAATTTCATTAAAATATCATAAAAATAACTTCTCCTGGGCGGGGAATCGAACCTGGGCCCTCTCCGTCCGCGTTTTAAGTTATTTTCTCAGGAACTAGATTTTTTCTGGAAAAATGACTTATATCGTTAGATTTGTATTTAAATGAACTACATTTTTGAATTTTGTAATCAAAATCGTCGAAACCGTTTTCGAGATAAAATTTTTTTCAGAGAATTTGGAGGGTAGCGCCTCCAAATTTGGAGCTAAAATTAATTTCTCGACTTCACCTCGAGGTACAATTTTTCTGAACATGTATGCCAAATTTCGTCAAAATCGGCCCAGTTTGAGGCTCCAGGCGTCTGCACAGACGACCGACGGAAATTTTTTAAAAACCAATTTTTTGGACATAGGGGCCTCAAAACGTGTAAATGCATCAAAATCTCAAAATCGAATTTTCGCGCCATCACAATACTTTCTCTTTATATGAGAAAGTAAAAATCGGGCACGGGCGTCTCGGAACTTTTTATTACCAATCATAAATATATAAATAACAACCAACTCGGCACCTGATAAAATAAATAATATTGAATATTTTAAAATGCAACCTTATTCCTTTACCAAACAATGTATACCCATTTGAAAAATTACTTATAACATTTTGAACAATTCAATTTATTTTGACTGGTCTTGTTGTCTGATTTGCTGTATTTGAAATGTAACTGTTCAATTATTTACCCCAAAAGGCCAAACCACTCAAAAAATATAATTTAGCGTTAAGGTTTCAAAGTTGAAAATTTTATATTTTAAGATGGCGGCAGATCTCAAAACAAAATTCAGTGGAATGTCTTATTCAGCGCAATCGAAAGTGTTTTAGATTTTGTACAAATTTTTGCTGAAAGCAAAATGAGTTGACGTCATAAATTACTGATTTCCTGGATCAACTATAAGTAAGTACCAAGTTTTAACTCTCTACCTTATCAACTGTGGAAGTTATGCCTGAATGAAAATAAAGTTGACCCTTCTGTTCAAAATTCAATTCCCAGTAGGATCACATATTTCACACTCATATGAATGAACTCGTTCAATAATAGAACATGAGTAAGCTATGTGCCACACTAATCGGTAGATTATTTGTAGATGTATCCTATATGTTTTTTAGACTTTAGAATTTTTGCTTCCGAGCTTACCAAAGTTAATGGAAGCTATAAGATCGTTTTGAAGACCGAACAATATTTAGGTCTCCAATATCAAAAATTTCAAGACAGAAATCCGTTTCAGACATCGGGGAACATTTTTGGTTCCGTGTCTGTCTGTTGGTCTGTCGTTCAATTTCTGCGAACCAACATATCATAAATACAAAACATCCAATTTTAATGAAATTTGTATGGTAGGTCATAAATAGCTCATTGTTGGTCCCATATAAGTTTCAACCTTCTGCGCTCATTTGTTTCTCTTCCACATGCACACAAACATACATTAATTTACACCTATAGCTTCAAAAGTACTTATCTGATTTGTATGAAACTTTTATTGTTTATAAGTAGCCCGCAGATAGATCCAGATTACTTTGAACTGTCTGCGAACTTTAACTTTTGCTAAATTAATACTTTAAATCATGTTAAAAATCAAAACAATTTTGACACATTAAAAAAAAAAACGAGGGAAACAATTAAATAAATTAGACAATAATGGCTTGTAAAAGCATAAAATCAGTAAAGTACATGATAGGATGCGAGGAAGTTATGTGCCACACTAATTGGCAGTCTATTTTTATTAAATAACCGTTTAGCTTATCTTTGTTAATTTTTTATACTAAATTACAAACAACAAACTCTTTCCTGGTAGGAAGTTAAGTTTACGCAATATAATTTGGACTTAGATCCTACGTATTGAGTTAATCATGTTGTTTTTTTTTTTAGTTGTTTCTTTAAAACGAGATGTTTTTGTTCATCAAAATGCTGGAGGGAGACTCAGGAGTTGTAAGTTCCTAGTGTCGCCTTGTTAACCTTGAGTAACAAAGCTTTTTATACACACCGCCGATCAAATCCAGTTTTTTTTCTCACTTGTTTTTGTTTTCTTTTTACCCAGTTCCGAGTTTGATCTTTTTTCTCTCTTTTTTTTATAAAATTATTCAAGATGGTAACGACACATTTTTAATTTTACACACACACACACATATTATATTTATCTACGATTGATACGAAATATAAACATTGTATCTCTGTTTAGATGCGTAGAAAGTGATTCTTTACGCACTTGTATTCATTGGGCATGCGCGTCTCATAGTTCTGAAGAATTCCTCTTCTTTACCACCCTAGAGATGTAAAGAAGAGGAATTCTTCAGCTTTACGCACGATTAGCGAGTTTGTTTACATTTAACAAAACTAATTTGCTGTTCTTTTATAAAAGTAACTGTTTATATCGAGTTTTTAATGAAAAACAATGAGTGAATCAAGTGACTTTGACGAAAATGTGGAGAATAATACTCCTCCAGAAATAATTAATTCGGCTAAAAATACAACTCAAGAATTAATGCCATCTTTATCAAGAGAGAGGTGCGTTACATACAGCAAGTTTTTTTTCTGTATTTATTATTTTAATCTAACAATCGTAGATAAAGTACGGTACACAACTCGTGCGAAAACGGCATTTTGCATTGCTCGTGTGGTTTTACTACCCTCGCTATCGCTCGGGTGTAAACTCCACACTCGCATGCAAAATGCTACTTTCCTCACTCGACGCGTAATGTACTAATATATATGTTGTCAAAAGTAAAAAGGCTTTAAGTCCAACATTTGTATTCAGTATTTGAAATCAGCCAAAAATTATCTACACTATGTTAAAAAGGAAGTAATTCAGGCCTGTTTTTTTAATTGAAATATCGAGCTAAGGGTTAAGCTAACATAAGGGTTAAGTTTGTAAGAAGTATGTAGAACCAAGTATAAAGGGTTTAAGTAAATTTAACGTCTTTGTACATTCTCTGATGAGATATCTGATTTTAGTATAAAGAGTGTAAGTCAACTTACACGTATGTATGTCATTCAACACCTTCATGCTATTGTGATATAATCAAACTAGGGTGGTTGGTTATTAAAATATACTTAATATAGAATTGAAATAACAGTTATTCTAGCTTATTAATGCTGATGATACACTATTAATGAACAACATACAAATTATTATAAACCATCTTAAATTTTACGAAGTTTGGTCCAAAGAAGTTAAGTCACTCAACAATGTGGTCCAAAGGAGTTTAGTCAGTCAACAATGTGGTCCAAAGGAGTTTAGTCAGTGAACAATGTGGTCCAAAGGAGTTTAGTCAGTCAAATATGTGGTCCAAAGGAGTTTAGTCAGTCAACAATGTGGTCCAAAGGACTTAAGTCCGTCAACAATGTGGTCCAAAGGAGTTTAGTCAGTGAACAACGTGGTCCAAAGGAGTTTAGTCAGTGAACATTGTGGTCCAAAGGAGTTTAGTCAGTGAACAATGTGGTCCAAAGGAGTTAAGTCAGTCAACAATGTGGTCCAAAGGAGTTTAGTCAGTGAACAATGTGGTCCAAAGGAGTTAAGTCAGTCAACAATTTGGTCCAAAGGAGTTTAGTCAGTGAACAATGTGGTCCAAAGGAGTTTAGTCAGTCAACAATGTGGTCCAAAGGAGTTTAGTCAGTCAACAATGTGGTCCAAAGGAGTTAAGTCAGTGAACAATGTGGTCCAAAGGAGTTAACAATGTGGTCCAAAGGAGTTAAGTCAGTCAACAATGTGGTCCAAAGGGGTTAAGTCAGAGGTTTTTTCCAAACTAATAATGATATAAAAGGAATAATGATCTAAGCTTGTGGATCCTACACAGTATACTCCTAAGAGGAGCAGGATTGCATTAATAATCTGTAAGTATGCACAATATTTTTTAGAGAATTTTTCAAAGTCTGTTTTAGCTTTCCTGAAAAGTTGCATTTTTGGACTTGACGCCTTTTTGGTTTTGACTATAGATATATATATATATATATATATATATATATATATATATATATAAATATATATATATATATATATATATATATATATATATATATATATATATATATATATATTTAAACGCCTCAGTTTGTCTTTAATACGAATTTGCTTATATAATGTATTTAGATCCTGGACTGTGTTTTTCTCCCATAAGTGATAAGTGGTAGACTCGTCATAGAACAAGTGTAGTTCAATAAGCAAACAACGTCTTCACACAAAATAATTGTAGGTACTTACAATTACTTATACAATATTTTGCGTGAACTCGTTGAATGGTTATTGAACTGCACCTCTTTCATAATGTATTTACTTATTTATTCCGTATATTATACTGTTCGATACAAAACTAATGTCCAGTGATTCATGTTTGTAACCTTAATCAATAAATAAATATGAGAAAGGGTATATTTGTTTTAAATAGATAAAAATGCTGTTTTTACATATTTTAAAAATCGGTCCAAGATAAATCATTCTCTAAATGTATTATATATATGTATACTTACATTTTTTTACTGTAGAGGTAAAAAGAAAAAAAAAATCTTGTCTTTTATATGGCCAAAAAGAAATAACACCAATATATGATATTAATGATGAACTTATAAGATTGGTCCACCAAAAAATAAAGAATAAGGAAAAGATTAAGTTCAATGAAAAAAAAAAAGAAAAAGAATTATTAATGACTTTTACATTTAAAAATACTTTATAAAGGTAAAAATAAAGAAATAATAGCGGACAATATTATATAAGCAAGAATAAGGAATCAAGATAATTATGTTAATCAAATAATATTATTTTGATACATTTTGCCGGATATCTGATGAAAATTATCACTAATAACTTAATACCATGAATTATCTCTATTTACGTCAAACCCTTCTCATACTAGGATTATTTCTTTCTGTAATGGTCTCTTGAAGTTAATTAAGTCCTTTAGAGGAAAAATACTGCATGGAAATTAGATAGACCGATAATGATAGCTTAAGTTCTGTGTTGTTTTATTATGAATTTAAAAAAGTATCCGTAATAAAACCGTTTTTAATTATACGCAATAAAATAGACTGTCAATTGGTGTGGCACATAGCTTCCTTGCATGCTATCACGTACTTCATTGATTTTATGTCTTTACAAGCCATTATTGTCTAATTTGTTTAATTGTTTGTTCCCCCGTTTTTTAAATCTGTCAGAATTGTTTTGATTTTTTACATGAATTGAAGTATCGATTTAGTAAAAGTTAAAGAGTTTACTCGGTTCAAATTAGTGTGAGGCTATCTGCGAGTTACTTTCGATAAACTATAATAGTTTCATACAAATCAGATAAGTATTTTTGAAGCTATAGGTGTAAATAAATGTATGTTTGTGTGCATGTGGAAGAGAAACAAATAGGCGCAAAAGGTTAAAACTTACATGGGACCTACAATGGGATAATTATGACCTACCACCCAGATTTCATTATAATTGAACGTCTAGTTTTTAAGATATGTTGGTTCACAAAAATTGAACCATTGACCTACTGACAGACACGAAACCAAAAATGTTCCCTGATGTCTGAAACAGATTTCCTTGGAATTTTGGAAATCGGAGACCTAAAACTTTTTTTGTTCTCCAGAACTATTACAATAGCTTCCATTACCTTCGGTAAGCTCGGAAGCAAAAAGAGTATAATATTATGATTTTTAGACCTTTTCCGGTTAAACTTTACGATAAGATAAAATATAAAATATTACGGTTATAATTATGTGGATATTGAATTTGAATTAAATGGTCATTGAGGATAGTAAAAATCAGTCAAAAGTAAGAACTATTTGTTTTGTAGTCACGCAATTATTGGTGTGGCACATAGCCATCCCGCGTCCTATTGCGTACGTTAATATGTTGCTTTTACAGCCCGTTCATTTCTACATTCTCATATAAGTATCGTGATGGCGCATTTTGAAATTTTGATGGATTTACACGTTTTGAGGTCCCCTGAGCTCAAAAACGTCAGTCGTCTGTGCAGACGCGTGGAGCCTAAACTACTGAGCCGATTTTGACGAAATTCGGCATACATGTTCAGATATATCAAAGGGACAAAGAACCAGATTTTTTCGATTTTTTTAATTTTTTCTTGATTTGTACAATAAACTCTACCTATATACAAAATTTCAAGTTTCTAGGATTGTTAGAAGTTTTTTAGAATTATTATGAGTGAGTGACAAACTAACAAAACTTTGGGCTCATATATCTTATGAACTACTAGGGGTAGAGGTGTGACATTTTCATTTCTGGTTCAGATTGTCATGAACTTTAAATTAAAATTAATTTCATATATCTAAGTATCTTCAATAGGATAATAGAGGGGGGGTCCAAATTGCCGTGAGTTGGTTCCAGTAAAGGTTGGTACGGCACTCGACTTGGCGGGGGCGCCCCCAGATCTTGCGAGTTAATGATAATTGATAAGAAAATGTCAACTCCAAACACTGCTGATTATAATAAATTAGAATTGTTGAATATTCAGTTTTAGAACAATAAAATAGTTTTACATAAAACTCACAAAATTTTAATTAATAAAAATATAATTCGTTTATTTTTAACTTCTTAATTTTTCACTACCTTCCTGCATAATTAAAGAAGTCAATATTAATGGAATTTTAACAAGCTCTAGAAAAAAAAATAGTTCATCGCGTGGCCGTGTTGCTTTTAGAATTATCCTTATAAGTGATCTCTTCCATGTGTATAGAATAGTTTGTTATATTTCCCAGTAATTGTAGAACAACATTTTTTCGCTCAATTATTTTCATTAAAGTTGTTCTAGTGTCACTCAAAATTAAAAGATGATAAAAATAAACTATAATATAATTTGTTTTCCTTCGAAATTATATTTGCGTGATTTCTGCAAATTTGTCTTGAGGGTGATTTAAAAACTATTTTAAAAATATATCAAAAAATGTATTCTGATTTTTTAAAGTTGAAACTGCCAAAAAAAAGTTGTTCAACATTAATATATAGGTAGCAGAGAGTATGAATAGAGTAGTACAGTGGTTCTTAACCTTTTGGTAACCACGGCCCCCTTAAAATCTCCACATATAATATATATAGTACCTAAATACCTTTCGAGGCCCCCTGGGGGGCCGCGGCCCCCCGGTTAAGAACCACTGGAGTAGTACCTCACTATAACGGACTAATAGGGGTTGAGGGATGTCCGCAATTATGAAAGTCCGTTATGTAACAAATAATTATATTTCAAATAATAATTGCAATAGGGTGTAGTTGTTTACTATAAAAAGTTTTTATTACCCAGCAAATAAAATATAGCCTTAAACATAGGTTTATAACACACCACATAGGTAGTTACATAGGTACATAGGTTAGTTATATTATTATTTTATATTTTATTTTAATTCATTTTTATTTCTTTTCTTTTACTTTATTTTCTTTTCTTTTCTTTTCTTTTTTCTTTTTTTAATTTTTTAATTTTATTTTTATTATTATTATTTTTTATTTATTTATCTTTTTATTTATTTATATATATATATATATGTATGTATGTGTGTGTATGTATGTGTATGTATGTATGTATGTGTATATGTGTATGTTTATATATATATATATATATATATATATATATATATATATATATATATATATATATTTTCTTTTTTTTATGTTTTATTTTATTTTATTTTATTTTTTTATTTTTTTATTTTTCATGAAAAATGTACAAGGCTCAACGGCCACTCCCGCGCACGAGTGTCTCATGCGGGTGTGCACCATCTTAATTTCAAAATACATATTTAGTTCAAAATAATATAATAAATGTACTATTTTAATTTATATTTTTGTAAAGGAGAAATGTTTTATTTTATGGTGGAATAAAGAATTATTATTATTATAAGCAACTTTTTTTTAAAGTTTATTAACAAAACAAAATAGGATACAGGCTCTTAGGGTGGTCAGCAAATTTTGGAATTTAACAGGAAAACTATACTTCTTTGGAACTAAGTTCCTAATGGTACGTTACAGCGTCAGGAGCCCGAGAGTGATTTCGGAAAAAACGGACGTCACAAAACCGACCACCACGAAATCAAACGACGACGATAACTTGAGTAAAAGATGACGGATACACTTGAAATTTGGTATACAGTTGCAGCGATCGTAGTGTAGTAGTGTTGTCGGTGTTAGTTATACTAAAAACAAAAAAAAAATTAAAAAAAGTTGTTTGTATCATTGAATATATGAAGTAAGAATTTTTTCCTTTCTAAAATTTCAATTTTACATTTGAAGTCCATTTAACGCGAGCGTTGGGCGCGAACGCTTGAGTGGATGACGTTATCCAACGAACTCGTCCTGGGCATTGGTAAAATGAACATGTATACCCAATTTCAACTAAATTGGTCGAGATATTTTACTCTATTTATCGTTATCGGTAAATTTCGTGATGGTCGGTTTTGTGTTTTTTCGGCGTTTTTTCGGAATCACTCTCGGGCTCCAGACGCTGTAACGTGTTATAAGGAACTTCGTTCTAAACTACTTTTCTTTAAATTTTCCTACAACAAAAAGGGGAACAAAAAAAAAGAAGTATTTATACCTGTATATTTTTGTGAAATTGGGAAAATAAATAAGTTAGGTACAAATATATAATTACGTTATATATAAATTTATTATTACAATATTTGATAATATATATATATATATATATATATATATTAATATTTACTTATTAATACTTATTTATTAATGTCATATTCAACTTTAGCTAGTATCTGCTGGGTCCATCATACTTTTCAGATCAACTAATTTTCCTTAGAAAAGGCTTGTAGTTATTTTTGATTTTGTCGTGGAATTCTGAGCATTTAATATTAAGAAGCTCTTTTACAACTGACAGAGATAATCTTCCTCTTTCTGGCGTCCAAATAGACCCATCATTGAAAAAATACGTTCAGTGGGAGCCTCTAATTACCAGGCAGACACATAGCGAATTCTACTATTTTAAATATATTAAAAAAGAGACGTTTCTTCTAGAAAATGCTTCAAATATTTATTTTCACGTCTCATGAGTTTTTGGGGTTCCTTCTTTTTGTAGGGAAGCCCATTTAGCTTTCTGATTTTTCTTAAAATCCGGACGCAAAACCGGACAGATGTTTCAAATCCGGACAGTCCGGACGAAATCCGGACGTATGGTAACCCTAGTTATAGTGAAGTTCTATTATACTAAGAAACTACAAACACTAACATGGAAAAACCTTAGTTAGTACAAAATGAAAGCAATAAATTTGCTCTTACATAAATTTACATGAAATCCTCACATAATAGCTATAATTTATTAATTTTCCTTTAAGGAAAATGGAATTAATGTACTTGTCAATAGCATTGACTTATAGTCAATTTATTTTACCTGTGGCATATATCCTATGTCGGTTCTTCGTTTGGAGGTGATTAGTATGTCACCATGGTCGTACTGCGTAGTTCCTAGAATACATCTGAGAAGAGTCGTCTTCCCACAGCCGCTAGGACCAAGCACCGCGTATCTGTAAAATATTTTATCTACGATTGATACGAAATATAAACATTATATCTCTGTTTAGATGCGTAGAAAGTGATTATTTACGTACTTGTATTCATTGCGCATGCGCGTTTCATAGTTCTGAAGAATTCCTCTTCTTTACCACGCTAGCGCGGTAAAGAAGAGGAATTCTTCAGCTTTACGCACGATTAGCGAGTTTGTTTACATTTAACAAAACTAATTTGCTATTCTTTTATTAAAGTAACTGTTTATATCGAGTTTTTAGTGAAAAACAATGAATGAATCAAGTGGCTTTGACGAAAATGTAGAGAATAATACTCCTCCAGAAATAATTAATGCGGCAAAAAATACAACTATTAATGTCATCTTTATCAAGAGAAGAGATACGAACTTTCATACAGCAAGTTAATTTTTTTCTGTATTTATTAATTAAATCTAACAATCGTAGATAAAGTACGGTACGCAACTCGTGAGAAAACGGCATTTTGCATTGCTCGTGTGGTTTTACTACCCTCACAGCCGCTCGGGTGCAAACTCCACACTCGCATGCAAAATGCTACTTTCCGCACTCGACGCGTAATGTACTATTGCTGTCTTTGCCCCCCTATATGAGGGAAAAATATTGGAGATAAAAAAAAGTGAAATTTTATTATTTTTCACCGTAGAAGCCAAATATGCTATCAAAAATACACACGCCAATTTGAAATTTTGAAGTTGGGTGGCCAGGGGCCAAAGTGGGTGGTTGCCCCTAGTGGGCGGGCGATTGCATGAAAATAAACTTCCCTTTACATGGTACGGATCTCCTAAGTTTCATTACTTTATCTCAAACCGTTCAAAAGTTAAGGGGGGGGGGGGAGACTTTTGGACAACCTTGCATATAAATTTAAATAAGTAATTATATGTGTTACAAAGAAATTTAGTTATCACCAATACTGGAAAAGATCATTTATAATTTTATAATGATTGTATATTTATTATGTTTATATACTTGCGGCAGCAAAATGAGGCATTATTGTACCGATTTCGGGCAGAGAAATGAACTTTTACTGCCTAGGCGGTAAAAGTCAGGAAAAATTTTGGCAATGACAGTTTATTCTATTATCTCTATCTTATAACATCATATATTATTGTTTAATAAGTAATATTTAATAAATAAACGTTTTAATTATAAAATAATTTGTTTATATTTGATAATTCTGTTAAATAAGTTCAATGATTTGTAGATCTTTAATTAAAAAAATAGTAGAGTCACTGGCTATACTGCAGCGTCATGTAAACATTGAACATCCATATTATTTTTATTATTGAATTCATTCTAGATTAGACTAGCTTCTTTTCTTGATTTATCCTAGTTACTTCTTTTCTTTTAAGCAATATAAGATATCTTTAATACTTTTAGTAATTGGTTAGTAAAAATATAAATAAATATTTTATATTGCGTGCATTATTCATTCAGAAGTTATGTGTGTTATAAACGTGTGTTTTGTATTTTGTTTTTATAGATTGAGTTTGCTTATCACATATTGTTATTATTCCCGTTTCTTATTTGAACATTAATTTTAGTTAATACATATGTTATTGTCTTTATTAATATGACACATTTATAACGCAGTTATTAACTATGTTATATTAATATAGATAACATTTTAGCAGCTTCATTTTTCTGCCGCAAGTAGATATTATATTGTATGCAGCAAGGCAGCAAAGGAAACATTTCTGCCTCGTTTATTCATTGCCAATAGGTCAAATAGGTAAATAATTACCTTAGCCTGTCCTCGCCTTCGGCTCGGAGGCTAATCTAGTCACTCGTCAGTAATATTCCATTTTGCTGCCTAGTTACATAAATAACTATTATAGTATTATTTAAAGTGAAAAAGAATCCTTATTATTTTAAATACACCAACTTGTCTTGTAGTTTTTTATCGCATACTAACTATGCATATATTTGCAATATTATCCTTTTCTAACATTAAGTACAGGTAATGTTATTTAATTGAATCTGTTGTTTACTAACGAAGTAAATATACTTACATTTGACCTCTTTCAACTTGTAGTGAGACTTCATTTAGAATTGAATTTGCATTAATAGTTTTACGTAAATTATTTATTTTTATCTCGAGACGAGATGGTGACTGTATCCCTGTTGAATTGTTGTTAAAATAATCCATCCTTCAGATAAATCTATTTATACAGTCTCAGTCTAATAAATATTCATTTTTATTTTCACCTCAAGAGCTGCAATCAGAAAATAGAAAATAAATTTGATGTTGAAGTCATTAAATTAAATTAATACAAGAAGATAACTAATGTAAAGTAGTTAGTGTCTGTCAAACAAGTATTTTGTTCGAGTACATTCTTAAAGTTCTACCATTAATTAAATGTACTTGTACTATCCATAGATATTGCTAATAATGGTTACTATACTCATAGTTTATATTCTTATAGTAGTGAGTGTTCATTATAACTTCTCATACACAACTTAGTTGCGTAACGACTTCATAGTGCGTACATTTATTCACCTTTTATTAACACTAGGTGTGCAATGCAGTTGTCTGCTTGCAATATTGAGGTGAGCGTGCATTTTAATCTTAAACAATAAACATTTTTCGGCTAAAATCGGATCAAAATTAGTAATATTTCTAATTATTTAATTAAAATAAGCATTTTTTCCCTGTTTTTCAATTTGACCCCCCTTTTCAATGAAAACATGACAAAAGTGAACCTACCAACAATAACTGTACTCATAAAGAGTTTTCCAACGAAATGCATCATGAAGGGCATATACCCCGTACCTCTGTGTATACCATTGGACCATTTAAGATTTATACCTTCCTTTGGTTGGTCACTTTGACCATGCCGAATTTTGTGCGGATCGTGGTTCAGCCGTTCAGGAGGAAACTTTTGTACCCCGTACACTGTACACCTGTGTACCAATTTGGGCCATTTTAGATTTATACCTTCCTATTGTTGGTTACATTGACCGTGCTGAATTTTGTGCGGATCGATTCAGCCGTTCAGAAAGGAACTTTTGTACCCCGTACCCCTGTGTACCAATTTGGGTCATTTCAGATTTATACCTTCCTCTAGTTGGTCACATTGACCGTGCTGAATTTTGTGTGGATCGGTTCAGCCGTTCAGGAGGAAACTTTTGTACCCCGTACACTGTACACCTGTGTACCAATTTGGGCCATTTTAAATTTATACCTTCCTCTGGTTGGTCACATTAACCGTGCCAAATTTTGTGCAAAGGAAGGCTTTGTACCAAAGATTGTGAAAGGACATAAAGATGTCCTGAATTATGTAAAGACATAATTCTTAAATTTACACTAATGGACAACCACATGTCTGATACTCTATTACATTTTTCGAGTGGTCAAAAGATTAAAATTTACAATATCATATACAGTTCAATATATGGCATCCCTCGTATCCGCTACCAACTACCTGCTATCGACCTTGATATCGTTAATTCATTCCGACAAATAAATTAAATATTCAAGAATTGCCAAAATAACATTAGTTTTGTTCAACCCACAATTAAATACAAATATATATTTTATTGAAGTATCAGATAAACACAATAGACTGCACATTGGTGTGGCGCATAGCTTCCTCAGAGCCTATCACGTACTTTGTTGATTTTATGCTTTTACAAGCCATTATTGTCTAATTTGTTTAATTGTTTCCTTCGTTTTGCTTCCGAGTTTACCGAAGGTAATGAAAGCATTGTGTTCACTTGTGAGAACGAAAAACTTTTATGTCTCCAATTTTAAAAATTCCAAGACATAAATCCGTTTCAGACATCAGGGAACATTTTTGGTCTCGTGTCTGTCTGTCTCTCTGCCTTTCGGTCTGTGTCTCCGCAAATTATGAAACGTGCGACGATAACTTGAGTAAATGTCGACCGATTTTGATGAAATTCAGTAGGCATGATCATTTTATCAATGCCCAGGACGAGTTCGTTGGACAACGTTATCCGTCCATGCGTTCACGAGCAACGCTCGCGTAAACATGAACTTCAAATTTAAAATTGGAATTTTAATCGGGAAAAATCAAACTTCATCTATTCAATGAGACAAACTTTTTTTCAAATAAATTTTCTAGTAAAACCAACTATGCGACACCTTCATAGCGGTGTCGTCGTGGTAGAGAAACAACTGAGCGCAGATGGTTGAAACTTATATGGGACCAACAATGAGCTAATTATGATTTACCAAACAAATTTAACTAGGCATCGCGTGGCTCTATCATTGAAGCAAGCGTATAGTAATAATTATGCATTGAATATTAAAAATAGATAATCATGAATCATGATGAGTTTATAGATAATGGGTATAGAAGTAGTACAGCGGCTATTAGTAAGGGTAACCCACCCCGCATTCTTACTATTCCCCTAACCACACATCTCCATTTCAATTATTATACAATGTATCTCTTTGCTACAAACAAACTACTGCATGTATCAAATTGAAATTTGCATGCCTGTTTCAATTGTGCATCAGATGGTGTCAATGAAGTTTTATTAAAATCGTTACGTTAGAACGTAAGATATCGGTAAAAATGTTGTTTTCTCTATTTTAAACTTTTAGGTCCGCTTTAATAGTTTTAGCGATCTTTATTAATTCATAGCGGTGTCGCTGTTGGTTTTACTAAAAAATGTTCATCTCATCGAATAGATGATGATAGAATCATCATCTATCTATCTATATCAAGAAATTTTCCCGTCCTGAAATTCCAATTTAATTTTTGTACCTCTCGTTTACGCGAGCGTTGAACTCTTGGACGGATCACGCTGTCCAACGAACTTAGCCTGAGTATTAGTAAGAAGATCATGTATACCAAATTTCAACTAAATCGGTCAACTTTTACTCAAGTTATCGTCACACGCATAAACGTTACTGACAGACAGACAGACAGACAGACAGACAGACAAGATGCATATTTCGTTGAATGTAAGAAGCTCGCTTACGCTCGCTTCAATTAAAAGTCGGACGTGTAGTTTTTAAGATAAGTTGGTTCGCAAAAATTGAGCGACAGACCGACAGACAGACACGGAACCAAAAATGTTCTCTGACGTCTAAAACGGATTTCTGTCTTGGAATTTTTGAAATCGGAGACAAAATATTTTCGTTCTTCATAATGATCACATAGCTTCCGTTACCTTCGGTAAGCTCGGAAGCAAAATAATAAAGAAATAAAATAATTTATTTAGTTAGTTAGTTAAATAGTAATTAGTATTGATGTAAATTAAAATATCTAAATAAATATTCTGAAAAAAAAAAAATCCTTTATGAAAGGATGAAATATAAAGTTAATTATATTAAGATTTGCTTGAAATTTCTAAAAAGAATATTCGATTTTATAAATAAATTAATACAAAAGATTTTGACAGGATAATAAATAATAAATATCTTGGTCCAAACCACTTAATCAAAGACCTGTAAGAATCCGCGCAAGGTATAAAGAAAAAAATAAAGAAAAAATAATATATTCTTTATAATATAATATCTTAATCTCATTCCTCGTCTTTGAGTTATTGCAATTAAGCGTTACAAGACACTGTATCTAATAAAAATAGTGTTATTTAAATAAAATTTCCATATAAACCCAATAAATTAAAATACAAATCCTTAAATATATTATTTTAATATGGCAGAACTATACATTATGTATTGCCACCTTTACATATATTATTAAGAAGATGGATTATAGAATATGAATTCATAGTTTGCAATCTATTCATGTTGAGGTAGTCTATTTCGTAATCTACCAAATAATAAATATTTAAAATCAATAATAATTGACTTCAAATTTTAAATATTGTTTAAAGGCTAAATTTGATTGGATTTTTATAGATATATTTATGGTAAACTATTACAGTTCTATCATGATACCATTGAATACAAACCTCAGTACGATAAAAAAAAAAAAAATACGTGTGGTGTCGCGGGACACCAGGTAGGAACGAAGTTCATTACGCTTTTTAATAAATATAAATTATAAAATCACAGTTCCAAAATGTATACGATACTAACTACTTATACATGGTGGAGTTAGAAAAGAGACAAAATTAAAAGTAACTAACTATTTGTACTAGCGGAGTTAAGGCAAAGTTAATAGAAAAGCTTTTTATTGTCTTACAAGCGAGTGTCTTTCAATTAATGATGTATTGTATATTGAGAAAGAAAGTTAATGATGGATTTATAGTTAAAGCAGATGGTTGTAGAGACAAAATAGAACTGACCCCGGAGACCCTGCCGGTATATTACTCTAATTAAATATTATTATAAAAAATATAAATCATTAACTCAAAAAAACTTCTGCTTGTATCAGGTTGAAATTTTACATGCATGTTTCAATTGCACTATAGGTGATGTATACGAAGTTTTATTTAAATCGTTACGTTAGAACGTAAGATATCTGTAAAAACGTTGTTTTCTCTGTTTTAAATGATACGGTCAGCTTTAATAAATTTAGCGATCTTTATCACTTCATAGCAGTGTCGGTGTTCGTTTTACTAAAAAAAAAAATATTTAAAAAAGCTGTTTGTTTCATTAAATAGATGAAGTTAGAATTTTTTCCGTCCTAAAATTCCAATTTTTAAATTTGAAGCTTACGTTTTCGCGAGCGTTGCGCGTGAACGCTTGGGCGGATAACGTTGTGCAGCAAACTCAGCCTAGGTATTGGTAAAATGAACATGTGTACCAAATTTCAACTAACTCAGTCATCTTTTATTCAAGTTATTGTCATCGGTAGATTTCGTGACGGTTTTTTTGTGACGGTGATTTTGGTCGTTTTTTTGGATTCACTCCAAAAAACGACGTTCGGGCTCCAGAACGCGCCATAAGGAACTTCGTTCCAAAATATATATATACATATATTTGTGCATTTAAGTAGAAAAAGATATTACTTATTATAACGTACAAGTTAAAGACAAAAACAACACAGAAAGTCATAAGCAGACTTACAATCTTAATTATAGGAAGCTTTCCTTATCACATAATTACATAAAGACGTGGTTTGATGCAGCAGACTCATTGTTCTCTGTCTTGTTAATGCAAATTCATCTCTGTCTGTATTTCCTCATGCTAATTTATTTTTTGGGCTAAATCGATACAGTTAAAATTGTCATTTATCTGTTGATTCCTTGACCTCAGTTCATTAGTTTCTTGAACTCGGAAGATAATTAGTATAATGTGTAATAGAGCTTAATTTAGCATAAAATTGTTAGTTAGTTTGTCGACTAAATAAGAGTAATTACTTTTATGGAGCCCGGCTACACCCTCATGATGTTAAACAAAGATAGGTAATTGAAAAATGCAATGTAAGATGTTCGAAACATCGAAGGTCTTGAGAAAAAATCACGAATTGCTTGCAAGGTGCTTATTACCGACTAATGACGGGTTGTGGGCCGAGTCTTCGACTCAGTATCTTTAGTTTTATTCCTTGGATAATGCAATAGGCTGAAATGACCCAACGATGGATTTCTAACAATATTTCTTACTTTTTAGTATTTTAAAAAGTCACGTTTGGTAACTGTAAAACACAAACACGATTTATTCTTTGGACTAATAACTTAGATAAAAATTCCTATGAAAAGGTTAGAAGTCAAAGGCTTTTAAGTTTTTGTTAAGGCATGGCTGGTAAAGGCATGTTTTAGTAAGCCGGTTCCCCAATCCCTCGTGGCAAGGATTCCTTTCGTGTAGGCTTCACAGAAGGAATCGAACCGTTAATTTTCGGTAATATCATTACTATGGGATGTCAGGGGCCTAGATAAGGGGGGGGGGGGCTGAGCCCCCCTCCCCCCCCAGAAATTTGCATAGAATGATTTTATTAAAGAGCAATAGCAAGAGTGGTTTTATTAGGTATATAGATGTATGTGTATGTATAAATACACACACACACATATATACACACACACACACACACACATATATATATATATATATATATATATATATATATATATATATATATATATATATATATATATATATATATATATATATATATATATATATATATATATATATATCATATGAACTCTATGAAAAGTTATCTAAATGAAAAGCATTACGTGTATATTCTTATACTCCCCCTTTTTAGTTTAGACCTAAAACTTGCTAGGTCCTGACACATTTATATGGTTCTGATAAATAAAAAATAAAATTATCGGCACTAAGATTTTTTTAAAATCCTTAGTTAAAATTTTGATTGTGAGTGAGTGACTACAAATTTGATTAAGGACATCTTGTATTTAAACTGACACCATTGTATTTTTTTGGGGGCAAATATTTTTTTTTCCGAATACAAAAGATATCTCTTTTGTTGAGATTATACTACTAAATTGTGATAACCTGAAACAACAAAGGTTTTTTTAATGACAGGGATCGTATTACATTAGTACTTTGTAGAGACGCTGTGCTAAAACTCTCCCGGAGCGAGTGAGACGGAATGTTTTGTTAATTTAATTATTCGTATAAACCTAAGTGTCTATTTATTATTGAGAGTATTATAACAACACGTGACATGCTAATCAAGAAATTGTTTATAAAAAATACTTCTTAAAATAAGTTTACACACGAAATGCCCACCTGATTGCAGTGTAGGTATACGTCTAAAACTGCTGAAAATGCTGTTTTTGAACGTTTATTTTTAAAAACCCATTTTATTTTTAAAATGGGTTAGAGAGAGGGTAGGTTGTAGTTCCGGCACCTCAATTTCTAGAAATCGAGCACTGGTTATACTAAACCAGCAATTTAGCTCCCCCCGAAATTTTTCTCTTGCTACGCCCCTGTGGGATGTACTGTCCTCCAGGCAACGTTTTCCGGAATACTACTTGAAGGACTTGTTCATCAATGCCAGGAATTGTTTTTTAAACTATAGCTAGGAGTCACTGGTATCGAGGTGATTTCTCATCCTTACAAATGACGATATCTCCGACTTCTATGTTCTTTATATTTTCGGTATACTTTTCTCATTATTGAAGGTTTGTCAAATATTCCTTTACTCTACCTTATCCAGAATTTGCTGTCATAAAAATGAATTGATTCTGTTCATTTTAACTAAAGTTTCATACAAATTTCTCGGTGCCTGTACGAATTGCTTAGGTTTGCAACAAAATCATTAGGTTTTGGATGAATACACGGTCAGGGGCCTGGGTGGCTCGGAGGCTAGAGCGTTTGCCTTGCGATAAGGCGAGTTAAGCAGCATCGAGCCGGGTCAGATGGTTACCGCAGCTCTGGGTTCGATTCCCGGACCAGGCCCCCCCCCCCCCGCTCAATGTTCACCCAGCATTGTTTAAATAAATGGGTAGCTGCTCGAAAGAGTAGCGCCACCAGGTTTCGGCCTGGAAACCATGGAATACACTCTCAGTTCGATTCACATCGAAAGAGAATCATGGTTAACAATCAGACACTTCACTCTAGGTGAAGAAGTTAGGTTTCTAACCCGGGTTTGTTCAATGGACCCACCTAAGTGGCCTATGTCTTCGGGCGTAAAAGCCCCCCGGAATAAAAATTAATAATTAATATAAAAATGCCATTTTTCAAAACTGGTCTTATTTTCATTTTTTTTTTTTGTTTTTTTTGTTTTTTTTGTTTCTGTATTGTTAACCTTAGTTGTATCTATGTGCAAAATTTGGGGAAGATTGAATCACGGTAATTGGTTCAAAATTGGGGTAATAGGGGTGCGATGAAACTTAAAAACCAAATAAATTTGACGCCATTTTTTATTTTATTTTTTATTTTTGGTTTCTGTATTCTTCACCTAAGTTGTATCTATGTGCAAAATTTGAGGAAGATTGAATCACGGGAAGTGGTTCAAAATTGGGGAAACGGAAATGTACGATGAAACTTACAAAGCAAAGTAATATAAGACCATTAAAAAATTAAAAATACACGGTCAACATTTTTGACGAGTAAGGCCTAAATTTGCCCGACATCAGCTTTGCGCAAACATTTTGCGCAAAATGTTTGATCGTGTATGGGGGCCTTAAAGGGCGCAAATTTATGCCATTCTCGTCAAACATTAGTTTGCGCAAACATGAAACAGCCCCATACACGGTCAAAATGTTTGCGAAAACATTTTGACCGTGTATGGGGGCCTTAAGAGTTCGTCCAATAAATAGTTGGTAATCAAAGAATATAAGAGATCAACTTCTTTAAATTCCAACAAGCTATGTCAAAGCAATGACAGATGTCTTTGGGAAAAACTATATCACTTGTCTAACCCAGTTCCACTAACCTTACACAAAATTATTTTAATAATATACCAAATAATTTAATACCTTCTCCTTTCATCAACCCTAAAAAAATGTCTTATCAAGGTGTACAGCTCATAAAAATCATTTTATCGTGTTAAAAGATTTTACAGAATTACGAAATTTATTTCTGACCCAACCTTCACCAGATTAGTAATTCAATTATACAAAATGATCTGTTGCTTACAATATGAATTTCAATGTTGCATTATCATTTTGTTAGATTTGACCTTTAAAATTTTAATTAAAAAGAATCAAATGTAAATCAATTAAATAAATAAATTCAAAAAATGAAAGAAAAAACAGTCTCAATGTCCGTCTAGAATTAAACTAATGACTTAAATTCTTCTAGAAATGAAGATAACCTTCCAAAAAAATAATTAAATTGAATTCCTTTTAAATGAATATAGAAGTAAGAAGTCGCAAGGATGCCCGTTTATTATTAATATTAAATAGTTTATTGTTAAATAGTTTATTATTAATATTAAGTAGTTTATTATTAAATAGTTTATTATTAATATTAAGTAGTTTATTATTAAATAGTTTATTATTAATATTAAGTAGTTTATTATTAAATAGTTTATTATTAATATTAAGTAGTTTATTATTAAATAGTTTATTATTAATATTAAGTAGTTTATTATTAATATTAAGTATTAGTTTATTATTAAAAGTATAGACTAAAATATCCAATTTTAAGTATTAAAGAAAGACACGAAATTTTTAGCTAAATTAGATTCAATTGTTTAGACTCCATAAATAAAATCAAAGATATAAAATATTTTAAATCGAAAATATTGTATTTATAGGATCCTAAAATATGTAATTCAATTAAAATTACACAATCGAATTTGGACTCCATTAAGATACTCGTGTACTTCAATGAATTTATTTTATTGGAACTAAGTTCCTTATGGCACGTTCTGGAGCCCGGGAGTGAATCCGAAAAACGACCAAAATCACCGTCACAAAGCCAAGCGTCACGAAATCTACCGATGACGATAACTTGAGTAAAAGATGACCGAGTTAGTTGCAATTTGGTACACATGTTTATTTTACCAATGCCCAGGCTGAGTTCGTTAGACAACGTTATCCGCGAACAAGCATTTACGCGCAACGCTCGCGTAAACTTAAGCTTTAAATTAAAAATTGGGATTTTAGGACGGGAAAAAACTTCATCTATTTAATGAGACAATCACCTTTTAAATATTTTTATTAGTAAAAAAAAAAACACCGACACTGCTATGAAGTGATAAAGATCGCTAAATTTATTAAAGTGGAACTAAACGTTTAAAATAAAGAAAATAACGTTTTTACCGATATCTTACGTTCTAACATAAAATTTTTAATAAAACTTCTTACACATCGTTTTAAGTACAATTGAAACAGGCACGTAAAATTCCAACCTGATACAAGCAGACGTTTTTGAGTAAGGAAGAGATATATTTTATAATATTTTAAATTAGTATTTTCTTTATGTACGTTTTATTCCTGTATATCTATTTACTCGCATATCAGAAAATAAAAAGGATTGTTTACTAAGTCAGGCCTATACTTTAATATATTCTTAACTTTATTAAATAAAGGTTATTCGTAAAATCACGAGGTAAGGAAAATGGTAATGTATATTATAAATGTATGTGAATAAAACTCTGAAACTTCGAGTAAACAAGATATTGCTTAAAATGTAAAAAAGTAAAAAATAATGGACACAAATAATTATTAATAATGTTATTTCGAAAAAAACGATAACAGTAGGTATTATGCGGATTAACGCTGACTTTTTTTAAATAAGGTAATATTAAATATTCCAAGATGAGGCACTTAATTTATCTCTTTTTTTATAAAAAAAAGCAAAGCTTTTTAAAAAAGATGTTCTCTTAAAATATCCACGTCAAGTAAACAAGTTTTAAGAGGATCTGAAATAAGTTTCAAATAAGCCGATATACCAAGAGAAGAGGCACTTTTTTCAAGTTGTCGAGAATTTGAACCTGTGTTGATATTATTAAAGAATACAATACTGGACTGAGCCTTTTGACGAAAACATCTCCGGAATCTCAAATTGATATTGAATTATAGAGAAGAGAATTATATTGAATTTAAAGATACAATAATGTCAAATAGACAGTATAATCCTTTCCGATTACAAGTTTCCTTCCGATATTTCGGTATCAAGATTAGAGAACATTTCACCCGGAGGAGGATATCAGCGATACTGCGAATGTCTTCTCTTATAATTGCTGCAGCAGCTTCAACTATTCGTAGACATTTTTCATTGTGACTTAGTTTTTTATTTTCGTACCAAGCATTACAAGGAATAGTCGCTTGAGTATTGTGGAAGCAAATCATTGTCATATTTTTGGCTTTGTTGTAATAACAATATTCTTGCCATACGTTTCAATCAATTTTGCTAGCATTGCATAATGGGTGTTATCAAAATAATTACTCCGAAAAATGTCTCCTAAATATTCATAGATTTTCTTCGCCCTATAGTCCGTAAACCGTCCATTGTACGTAAAAATTTAATAGAACATTTTTTATGGAAAATTTTGTTATCTTTAATTTTGATAACCACGTTGATTGGTGTCCGAGCCATAGGAAGCGAGATATTAGCTATTAACAGAATTTTTTGACATTTGCCCTTGAATATATTTTAACGCGACAACAATCTCGTTGCCGATTTTGGATATGTTCTTCAGAACGTCAAAATAAAGCGATCTACAAAATAAAATTTTGGCTCCGATTTTTTCGGAACAGAAGGCATATTTTTGACTAAAATAACTGGACTAAAAGTAAATTACCAAAACAATATTGGGATGAATTTAGATGTTCGTTTATTGCTTTATCTGTGTAATATTTGTAACATATTAATAATTACGCTATTCCTTTGTTGTAACAAAACCAACAAATAATACATAATATTTTTATAATTGTGTAACTTGACATTTGAGCAAAAAAAAATTCTTTTTGGAATGAGAATTTTTATTGCTTCCGAGCTTACCGAAGGTAACGGAAGCTATGTGATCGTTCTGAAGAACGAAAAAATTTTACATCTCCGATTTCAAAAATTCAAAAAGTAATCCGTTTTAGACATCAGGGAACATTTTTGGTTTCGTGTCTGTCTGTCGGTCTGTTGTTCAATTTTTGCGAACCAACATTTCTTAAAAACTACACGTCCAATTTTAATGAAATTTCGATGGCAGTTCAAAATTAGCTTATTGTTGGTCCCATATAAGTTTCAACCTTATGCGCTCATTTGATTTTCTTCCACATGCGCACAAGCCTACATTTATTTACAGCTATATCTTCAAAAGTACCTACTTACTTATCTGATTTGTATGAAACTTTTATAGTTTATCGAAAGTAGCCTGGAGAGAGCCCTAGAGTTTTGAACCGTCTGCGCTCTTTAACTTTTGCTAAAATTGATACTTTAATTTATGAAAAAAAATCCAAACAATTTTGACAGATTAAAAAAATGGGGGAAACAACAAATTAAACAATAATCGCTAGTAAAAGTATAAAATCATTGAAGTACGTGATAGGATGCGAGGAAGCTATGTGCCACACCAATTGGCAGTCTATTTTTCTGGTTGCCAAATATAAATCCTTCTCTTAAAATATTAAATATAATAACGAGCTAAAAATGAAAAACATTAACAATAATTAGTTAATGTTTTTCATTTTTAGAAAATTATAAGGATTGAAAATGACCTTAGAGAAGGGTCGAAACGTCTCTGAATAAAAAAATATATGAAAACTATAAGTTTTTGATTATTTATTAAACACCTGGGAAAAGAATCCGTCAAACAGAATTAACATATGATAATAATTAAAGAAGGTGTTAAGTATAATAACGTCATTTGAAGATATAATAACGAGTATAGGATGGTCCAAAATTAGGTATACAGTATTCAAAAACTTTAAATACCTACTTACCTACTTCAGGATGTATATCGACAATAGACGACGATGTAGCTTTGAATGGCTACAAGGTTTACCAAACATTACATCTACAATTTCTTCCTGTAGTGTTTAGTAAAAAAACAAGTAAGGCGGTCTTCACGTTAGTACGTGATGCGATAATCACCGGTTTCTGTTCAATTAAGTTAACATTTTAATAGTTGCATATCAATATTATACACTTTAAGACTTTTAAATTGTTGTAAAACATGTGATGGTGACTAAAAACTTTTTATTAAGTCACCATATTGATAATATAAGGTGTGAAATTTTAATTGTTGCATATTCCTTTTCTACACTTCAAGACCTTTAAATTGATGTATGTCTTAGTGCGACTAAGAACTTTTCTTTAGTCGCCATATTGAAAATATTAAGTGTGAAATTTTAATAGTTGCATATTCTTTTTCTACACTTCAAGACCTTTAAATTGATATATAACATGTCATGGCGACTAAATTTTTATAATCGCCCGCCATATTGGCCGCTATTTTGAAAATATTATATGTGAAAAAACTCAAAAAAAGTGTACAGTTGTCAGTTGTCACAAATGCCGAGATGCACCTGTGTGCCGAATTTCATGTTTCTAGCTATAGTAGTTTATGAATTGAAATCTGCCAACGGACAGACAGACAGACAGAGCCGTTATATAAGGTTTCTTTTCGTACTTCGTAAAGAAACCTAAAATCTGTATTTGAGAGAAAGACTGAGTAGTAAAGAATTAATAACAGAACCATTTATGGACATTTATTTAGACCACAATTATGTGTGTCGAAGTGGTTTAAATATGTAAGAAAAGTGTTTTTCCGTTCATAAAACATTTGGAGAACTTACAAGATGTGAATTCAATTTAATCTAATAAACCCGACCACAATTATGTGTGTCGAAGTGGTTTAAATATGTAAGAAAAGTGTTTTTCCGTTCATAAAACATTTGGAGAACTTACAAGATGTGAATTCAATTTAATCTAATAAAGCTAATGTTTACTATCATAAATATACTATTAAAACAAACCATTATTCAAAGTTTTATCACATATATTTGTCAAAATATATGTGCTACTATACACGATATACTATTTCATAGAAAAATTAAAATTCGGAAATCAGATTTAGTTAAAAATAATACAAATATTTAAATTAAAATTAAATAAATAAATTTCTTACTTATCCATTTGAACACTTTTTTTTAAAGATTTGTTGATAAATCTTTAATTATTACCGTTATGTTATATTTTAAAAAAAAATTGTTCTTATAATAATTAATTAGAATATTATAATAATTAATAACTAAAATATTCAATATCTACTGTAACATTTGATAAAAATGAACATTGAAAAGTTACAAACATCGATTACTATTTTTGTACACTTCTAAATTGACAGTTAAAGTGAAACTAAAATGAAGACAAGCTAAAATCGGACTAAACAATTATCAGGTTCAAACTATTTCGAAACTTTAAAATATTACTAATTATATATAATTGTAAAAAATAATGAGAGAACGGCTTAAGCGGTAAGCTTATTGGTGAAAGTGTGAGTCGAATTATATTCTAAAGATGTTAAAAGTAAATTATATATTGGTATGTCAATTGTCCATGAAGGTTAAGGCCATTAGCTTTAGGCGAAGCATTACTTACTTTTAAAAATATTTTTGAGCATCCAATTTTTTAATTTTTTTATTAATTTATATTTTTTTTCGTAATTACATAACAAAAAATATAATATTTGTATGAAAACTCGTGTTTTAAAAAAAACATTTTTATTTTAAGAATATAATATATAATATATACTCGTATATATAACTTATATCGGTTCGTATAAGAATTAAGTTTTTAAAAAGTTTATTTTAAACTTACAAATACAAATTTTACTTTATTGGCTTACAAAATTATAACAACTCAATAAAGGGTATACTCAATTATAACTAACGACTGACATAGATTCGTACCGTGTAACATTTATAAGAGAAATACAAAGAACAATCAAAAACCCTAAGTTTATATACGGTTAGTCTTGCTGGGGTCTGCATTAAAGTTGACACCTCAGTATAATTAGCTGCTATAACTTATATATATATATATATATATATATATATATATATATATATATATATATATATATATATATATATATATATATATATATATATATATATATTATAATAGCAAGCATATCATATATTTATGTACAGACGTAGATAGATGCAACAGGAACATTGTTGTATACATATATATTAAATATACTTACAAACGTTTTTACTTGCATTATATTGTCCAAACGCAATAAAACTACTCCGAAGTGTTTGACCCAATCAGTTCCTATATTTTAGAACATTTAAGACTTGGGGGGAAGGATTTTTTTCTCATTAAATATGGGATGTTTAACAAATAATAACTGACACTAAGATATAATAATAACTAAGATGCTTTCGTTGATTTGTCAAAAAATACAGGGGGGAGGAGCGCAAAAACGAAATTTTCAAGAACACATAGTGCAAAGATGAATTGGAACCAAAAAAGAAATCAAATACATAAATTTGTACTCAGGACGTACTTCAAAAATTCAACCTCTAGAACTTCAGCCCCTAGTTTTAGGGATAATTTTTCAGAGCAACCCTGTCATTTTCCTGTGTTTGGGTAATACCCGTAATTTAATTGTAAAGTTTCAAAATTGTATATTGGGTATACTTTTAGAAATCAGGTGTGTTACATACAGACAGACATGCGCAGAAAAGGATAGAAAAGGTCCTTGTTTTTTCTAAGGACCCTAAAAATAGTTAATCTGCCTTATCTGACCCACTTTTTATTATCAAATCACTTATCTGTATGAAGAAGTGACAATATCTCTTTGTCTTAACAGTTTTAGGCTAATTGATATCATCACTTATCTATATCGAGGACATTGCCCCCCCCCCCCCCCCCGCAAGAACTTTTCGGGGGCCCCCCGCCAAAATAAAATTGATGAGCAAAAAAAAAGCCTTCAGATCTGAATGGGGGCCCCTTGACAATGTTATAGAAGTATAATGTTCCAAGCGTAAGATTTTATTAACTTCTAAGGGGGCCCCCTTCTATATTGGTTTGGGGCTCCCCTGGCACCGGTTAGGCTCCCCTGGCACCCTGGCATAGTTACGCCATTGATATCGATGAGATAATATCCCTTTATTTTCACAGTTAATTAGATTAAGTAAGGGTTATCATCACATCTATTCATCGAAGAGATAAAATTCCTTTGTCTAAAGCAGCGGTTCCCTAACTGTGTGGTACGTGTACTACTTGTGGTACGTGTACTACTTGTGGTACGCGGGATCGTGTCCAGTGGTACTCGCTGCATAAATATTTGGGGTTGTTAGGAGTGTATTCATCCCTTATATACCTCAAAACCAAGTATAGAAACAGACTGTCCTGCGTTGAGGATGATTTGTGTTTAAAACTCAGCCCCATCACACCAGACATTGTTAGTTTGAGCAAATTATTGCAGCACATCCATCCCATTAACCTGCCTAACCACATTGCTAATTCGCACGTATTCTTTCATTATGTTTTGTATGCATTTTTTTTTAATACAATTGTTATTAATATTCTATGTTCTATTCATGTTATTTTATGTTCTAATTGATTAAAAATGTTCTTTCGTGAATATTTTAGTTTCTTTCATGAATTTATATTTTGTCCATTTTAATTTAACAGTCATCCTGAAACACCTATTCTCTATCCAAGGGATTGAAGGTAATAAAAATAATGATACAGTACTTTGGTCTGGTACAACTTAAATTTAAAAAAGGTATTGCAATGAAAATAATGTGATATGCCTACCCTTTTTGTATTAAAGAATAGCCCTACGCATTTGACCCTTTAATACTCAAAATTTTTCAGGAGAGCCCCGGACCCTCTTTCTTCTGTAAAAACGTCTGGATGTTCCAGTATAAACATCAGTGGTACATGAAAAAGTCAAGACATATTATGTGGTACACCACCAAAAAAGTTTGGGAACCTCTGATTCTAAATAACTTTTGGACAAGAACTAAAAAGGTGCAGGAGGAATAAAAAAAAAAAAATTTGGGAAGGATACAGCAGATTTACCTAAATAAATCCATACTTGTGTATATATTATCTTGAAAACTGAATACATTAAATACATTAATAAATAATTATTAAGTAAAATGAGCAGATTAAAAAAAATTTCAAGATAAAAAGAACTTTTTATATACTACGTTTTTAAATTTTCTGTTGAATCGTATGTAATGTTGATAATATAATTGTTATTGTTATATAATATATAATGTTAGGGAATAAAATAGTTTCGAATTTATTTACTTCACACAAATGACAACCATCTAGAGAGCTGATCTTAAACCTATAAAAGGACAAATCTTTGTACAACGGATCTCCCCAACACCAAATCTAAACCGTGCCATCGATATATTTTAAATAATGTAAATAATATAATCGATAAATAATATAATCGATATATTTCCTGTTTTGCTGTCATTCAATGTTTACCTCTTAATAAAAAATCACAAATTTGAAACCCGTCAAAATGAAGATTGTAAATATGGGATATGGCAAAACAAATAAAATAACTTGTGGATTCTTTCCGAACTAACTTTCCATACAGCAAAATTTGCTGAAATCCAAATAAATTCTGCTAAATGATGGCTAAAAGTATTAAAATAATGCATTGTCATCGTGTTCTGAGCTATGCTAAAAGTTTCAAATGGGTAGCTATTCGGGAAGTTAGTTAGAAATCGATTGCCAGATTTGTACCGGACAAACAAACAAACAAGAAAGCAAGCTAATAAAAACGTAGTAAAAATACAGTAGAACCTTGATAAGAAGTATCTCAAGGGGATTAGGGAAACAGTCTTGTTATCGAGGTGCTCTTTTTGTTGAGGGTCGTGTTATCAAGGTTATTCTGGCTATCAGTCGTGTTATCGAGGTTCGAGGGCAGGGATTTCAAGTCTAGACTTGTTCAAGGTCGATCCATTTCTGTATAGAGTATCGTTATAGAAGTTGACTTCTCAAAACGACTTGCTATAGAGGTTCTGAGTTACGTTGTGAATTTGAAAAAATCCTTGTTATAGAGGTTGTTTGGATAAAATAGTCGCGTTATAGAGGTATATTTAACATTATGTGTTATGGTAATTTCAAGGGGATTTGAAAATTGCACTTGAAATTGAGGTTGTCGTGTTATTGAGGGTCGTGTAAGCGAGGTTCTACTGTAATTATTTTAATCATAATTAAATAATTATACATCATGACTAAACGTATCTAACTTAATAAAATATAATAAGAAGTACAAAGAACGGAATTATTTCATGTATTGATCTTATTTCTAAAATTATGTATTCACGTTCTACTTGTAATTACAAGTTCATTAACTTGAAATCAAATCTTAAACTATTCAATCTCCATTAGATAGAATCTTGAATACATTGTGGAATTAAAATCTAAACTGAATTTTGTACCTGATGACGCACGAACTCAACTGTTTTATAATTGAGGTCACATATAAATATTGGATTATCTATAGTTGCTATATATTATTATTACTTTTTTTTTCTTGTTCCAGATAACTGGTTCTTTTAAGTTAACTCCAAGCTTGAATAATAAAGAGCTTAGAACATTTAACTTTTTTTCCATCTCTCTGACGTAAAAGAAACCGATTTAAAACCTGAGAACAACTCCCTAACGAAAAAGTAGTAACTAAAAAGAAACCATCTTATTAAATGAAATCTTTGACGTCAGAATCAAAATTGACCTCTAAATATTATGTACATAATGTTTTTTTTGTTTTTTTACAAGATATAACATGATTTACACTGATTATTTTAAACTATTATATACACACACACATCACACATACATACATATATATATGCACACACTCCAATTTACCATTATATATATATATATATATATATATATATATATATATATATATATATATATATATAAGCACATACTCCAATTTACCATTTTATATATGCATATACACACACGCACACACACATATATATATATATATATATATATATATATATATATATATATATATATATATATATATATATATATATATGCACAAACACCAATTTATAATTTTTTTGCATAAAGCCATCTAATCTCATTGTAGAGATTTTTATTCTAAAAATTAACTTTGAATAAACACGTAACGTATAATTAGGATGTGAGTGTGAGATTAGATATTTTCATATATTTTCCTACGCAATATAAAACATTTTAAACCATTACGGGGTTTTCCCGATTTTATATATATATATGGGATCACTTTAGTTTTAGTTTTAGTTTTATTTGTGGTGAATAAAAGTTGTATATTAAAGCAAAACATTGTTTTGCTTAAGATTTTCTTTAAAAAAAATTGTTTCAATGAATTGTAGCATCCTATTTATATTATATCTATATTTACTTATATTAACATCTACTTTAATTTGAACTGAAGCAGCTTTATCACAAAATCATCGTTTATATCTATCGTAATCGCAATATCTATCGTTTATTTTATTGTTCCATTTAAAAATAACTTTTTTTTTAATTGTTTTCTCAAACAATACGGCTGTTGTACATGTCTAAAACGGTTTATAAGTTTGTTCATTTATACTGTGTATTATGAAATTTATTTAATTATAATAATAATCAAGTATAATAAATATATATTTGCAGTAAATTTATCTAATGAAACAAATTAGAGTTTTACAGAGTGGCTAAAAACCGCACTTTTTTGAACACTTATAGCTCAGCTTCTGTAATAGATAGAGATATGGGATTTGGGTCTGAAAACTACATTCTTCTACTTTAAATTGCTTATCTATAACTTAACAAACTATTGGGTGATAGCTATCCAATGATGGTTTGAAATTAGGATCTTAAATAAAGTCGTTGTCCGGATAGTAATGGTTGTTTTGTATTATAGTTTAGATAGAATAAATTATCATGATGGTTGAGGGGAGGGGGGTTCTTTGTAGGTAAGTGGGAGGAGTTTCTCAGTGTTATAAAGTTATAACAAACATTGAAGATGTATTAAGTACAATGTTGCCTGAAATTGAAGATCAAGTGCCAAATTACACGTTTATGCAAGATGGTGGTACCCCGTCCCATCACTCCTTGCAAATAATTCAATACTTGCAAGAGAATTGCCCAGACTTCATTCGGTCAGACGAGTGGCCGTCTAACAGTCCAGATCTAAATCCAATTGATTACTCTGTCTGGGGTTGGTAAGAACAAAGAGTGTACGTGGGAGGCAGAATAAAGGACGTTGATGAACTTCGAAAGAGGATTCTTTGTGCCTGGGATGATATGCGTCAATCAACTATTGCTGGGGCCATATCCCACTAGAGAAGGAGAGTGCAGGCTGACGTAATTGGACATATTGAACCATACAACAAGTAAATCTGTAAAATATGCATTGTTTTTTTTTTGCAATTCTGTAACATTCAGATTTACGAACGAATTAAAACGAATGTTACCGTTTTTTAAATACAGTAATTTTATCAAAACTACCCGGACAACGTTTTTTTTTAAGACCCTAATTCAAACCATCATTGCATAGTTTTCACCTAATATTTTGTTAAGTTCTAGATATGAAATTTAAAATAGAAGGATTTAGTTTTCAGACCCCGCAAACCCCATATCTCTATCTAGTACAGAAAATGAGCTATAAGTGTTCTAAATAGTGCGTTTCTCTTGCCCACCATGTATATTTTTGAATGTACTAGGAATTTAAATATATATTTTTGTAAATGGAGATTGGCCGAGATAATAATTAAGATGAATAATAGAAGAGTTGTTTTATATAGCTGGTGTGTAACTTAAAAAAAAAAATCTTTATTCATTGAATACTTAACAGAACACATCATAGTATGCTCTAAATCTAAATCTTCATTCACCAAATAATTGGTTTGAATTGGAAACTTTTTTCTTTCCAATATATTAAGTAAATATGCTTTATAAATACAGTTTATCAATTGTTGTAATCACACTTAATTTTACTACATGACCATACAAATCTGTTTTAAATCTTTGAAATAATTTGTAAAAAGGAATCTGCAGTAGTAGAATTTTGAGTGAAAAACTGAAAAAGCTAAATATTAAGGTTTTAATAACGTGATTTTCTGAATTCTAAATTATAAGTTATTTGATAGAAATGATTGAGTCATAAATTTATATCTTGAATAACTTAGAGTCAACTCAGAGAGACTAAGAAAATGATTAAATAAATATAACTACACAAGGATTATAGAATATCACTATCAATAAGTAATAAACACGTGTAAGAAATAAAAATATACCTCTACAAATACGATTTAAGATTTGCATATATATGTGTATATGTTTATATATATATATATATATATATATATATATATATATATATATATATATATATATATATATATATATATATATATATATATATATATATATATATAAATATATATATATATATAAATATATATATATATATATATATATATATATATATATATATATATAT
The DNA here is from genome assembly GCA_951217055.1 of Gerris lacustris. Taxonomy (NCBI): domain Eukaryota; kingdom Metazoa; phylum Arthropoda; class Insecta; order Hemiptera; family Gerridae; genus Gerris; species Gerris lacustris. Next base: position 80,150,854 of record OX578279.1, read on the forward strand.
ATATATATATATATATATATATATCAGCGATGTAATACCGTGATTCTGCACATTGCAATAGGCTACACAATTTGTGAGAGACACCCAGGGATGTGCCACGCAAGCGTGACCCATAGGAACTGTTCCAACATCAGACATTGCGTCATTAAGATGTTGGCTCGGCATTACGCCATGTCCTGCATCGTTTCGTCGCGTCCGACTCATCAGGGGCCCGACGATGCCCACCCAACTCTGGACCTATACTAGATCAAGAAGATCAGATATAGGACTTATCAGAGACGAGCGTGCTCTCATACCGCCATTCCAGTGTGCAGAATCACGGTATTACATCGCTGATGTGTTTTGCCAGCCAAGCAAGAATGGCGGTATGAGAGCACGCTCGTCTCTGATAAGTCCTATATCTGATCTTCTTGATCTAGTATAGGTCCAGAGTTGGGTGGGCATCGTCGGGCCCCTGATGAGTCGGACGCGACGAAACGATGCAGGACATGGCGTAATGCCGAGCCAACATCTTAATGACGCAATGTCTGATGTTGGAACAGTTCCTATGGGTCACGCTTGCGTGGCACATCCCTTGGTGTCTCTCACAAATTGTATATATATATATATATATATATATATATATATATATATAAATATATATATATATATATATATATATATATATATATATATATATATATATATATATATATATATATATATATATATATATATATATATATATATATATATATATATATATATATATATATATATATATTGTATTTATATTATTTGTATTTATTGTATTAATAATATATTGATTATTTAGGATATGAAGTGTCATATCCATTCAAATAGGAAAAATACAGACTAATTGTAGGATTTGGTCCCTGTAATAGTACTAGAAGCTTAGGTCCAACTGCTTCTTGGAACCTAGCAATTAAGCCTTATCGTGAGGCTTTTTTTACTGGCCCCAAAGTTCCAGCCACTCCACAGACCATATAACACTGTACAATATACCGAAGATGTGCATTAGTAGGTATGTAATAAAAGTATCGAGCTTCGGAATCGAACCCAAGAGTGTACGCATAGTGTAAGAGTGTACCCAAGAGAATCGAACAAAGAGTGTACGTAGGAGGCAGAAAAGGACGTTGATGAACTTCAAAAGAGGATTCTTCGTGCCTGGAATGATATATGTGTCAATCAACTATTGCTGGGGCCAATGTAAATGAATTGGGAGGACATATTGAACCATACATCAAGTAAATCGGTTGATATAGCGTATCTGGGGCATCACGTATAGAAATGTAAAAACTGACAAATAAAATGCATATATAATTAAAGTGTTTCCTCTATAGTGATACAAATTGCATTATTTATGGACACTTTTTCATTTCATACTCTCTCAAAAAACCTGATACGCTACATCGAAGCATAGTTAATCTACGACAGATAAATACGCCCAAGATTCGCAAAATCGACCTGTATACAGCTGTGTCTCAAAATAAAGGACTGAATATGGAAAATGTATTAAGAGAAAACTTATGGAATGAAGAAGTATCCATAATTGGTGCATTTTTGATCAATCTGCAGATAAGACTTTAACCCTGAAATGCTGCAGATAATTGGCCTTGGGACAGAGACCAGTGGCTGATAATCTGGGCCCTGGAGCACTTAGCAAAGGGCCTAGTGTATTTGGCCTGGGGCATGGGACCTGGTGCATCAATGCTCACTCAATTTCAGATTCTTCTGATGTTCCTACTAAGTTATTTGTCATCAAATGTTTGTATATTTCACTAAAAGATTTAATAATGAGTTCTTAATAGTTTTTTCTTTATAAAAGTGTAGTTTCAACCTAAAAATGTATTTTCTGCATATGTTAGTCGAATCGACGAAGGTTTAGTAATACCAGCCTTCCAATTACCAGTAGCATTTAAGGGTTAATTATATAAGCCAGTGTTTTTCATTTCTATACATGATGCTCCAGATACGCTACATCAATTCAAGAGATATTACGTCGTCAATACTTCATAATATACCTTTCATTTCATTTTAACTTTTAGCTTTAGTCTGCACAATAAAATAATAAAATATTTGACGGTACAAGATCAAACTAAATTTACGATCACTTATCTTATCAACTGCGTCGCATCTCTTGTCTATATCATTGATCAACATTTTATTACTTAATTATACATTTTAATTAGCATTTTATCAAAATAGAAATATGCTATAAAAGCAGTTTATAGAATGAGTAGGAAGGCCATTAATTACTAATTTATGCATAATGCATAAAAATCTTTTCTTTAACATACTATAGTATAGATTGTTATGTTATATGATACCTTTTGTTACTTTATTATCCTTGTTTTTTATATTGTGATTTTAATTATTTATTATTATTTTAATTCGAAAATAAAAATTATGCTATTTTAAATTATGCTATATAAGATTGATGTGAAGGTTATATCCTATTATTATTTTATTACATTTATAGTTCATTTTGTTAATTTGAAGCTAATTATAGGTTGGATCATAAATATGTGTCATATCAAAGAATGTGAAGTCTTAAATAGATACGCAGAAAAGAAATAGTTAAATAATTATTTGTATATATATATATATATATATATATATATATATATATATATATATATATATATATATATATATATATATATACATAATGTATATATATATATATACATAATGTATATATATATATATATATATATATATATATATATATATAATGTATATATATATATATATATATATATATATACATAATGTATATATATATATATATATATATATATATATATATATATATATATATATATATATATATATATATATATATATATATATATATATTATTTGTCAAAAAATCAAGTTATGACTAATTTATCAAGAATTATATACATGAATATGAGTCAAAAGAGAACTAGTAGACCCTCACCCAGAACTAGCATGCCTAACATAATCTTCATCGTCACTATATATAGATATATGATATTATAGATAGTCATAGATAGGATATATGGGACAACCTAGACTTTTAGATGACCTAGTAATCGTTATAATAATAATAGTTCCAGTTGAGGAACCCACATAAACTTATTAAAAACTGGTTGAGCTATAACTGTGTTATTTATCTTATCTAAGGAAAAAATAAATATATATTATTAGTAGTGATTTCAATAACTATTTTTCATTAAATTTAAAAATAAATTGGATATACGTGACGTCTCACGTAAAAATGATTTCGTTGATATTGCCAACATGAAATTAGTTAGTATAAGGGGGGGGGGGGACGCAAACTTGATGTTTTTGGACAAAATGGCGTTAAAAATTAAACACTTTCCACACGTGTTATATATTTTTGTAATCTACTCTCCAATTCCTTTCATTTGATACCTTACTCGAAATTTTTTAAAAAGTATATTTTTCCCCGTGACAGGAATTACACACCATTTTGGATTTCCAGTTAATGAGATCAAATTGCTATTCTGATTTTTTCTTTGGCCCAGCAGACCGCACATTTTGCATATTTTTTTATATTATTAGGAACAGCAGAAACATAATTTTAGGGTGGGGGGGGGGGGGGCACGCAAAATGATTGATGTTTTTGGACAAAATGGCGTTAAAAATTAAATACTTTCCACAAGTATTATATATATTTATGTAATCGTCTATTTAATACCTTTCATTTGATACCCCAATCAATATTTTAAAAACACATTTTTTCTGCAGGACATGAATTATCCGCCATTTTGGATTTGAACAGCTGATAATTTTGAGTTCGCTATATTTTTCCTGTGTGCACGTCAAAACGATCTTTAACACTAGATAGTTTCACGTTTTATCTCTTTTGATTTAAAAGGTATTGGAACCGTACAGAGTGCCAAACAGACAGACACAGGAACTCTAGCAGGGAACAAACAAGACAGGGTTGATTTTTTTTCGTTTTACCAACTAAATCCTAAAAATGGAATGTGCTAATCAAATTTGTCAAACGTTATATACAATATACGTATGTATATTGTATAGGTCCTGGTAAATACAAGAATAATAAAAATGAATATGCATGAAAAAGTATTTCGAAGTGAGGAAAAATCTAGAACTAAATCAAAGTCAACACAATCATATTTATCTACCATAATCTAAAATAGTTTGCAAATATCTGTGGAACATAACTTCGTCTCTCCATATTGGACAAAATGTCTTATGATATTTGCATCGGTTTCGATTCCCAGAGGAGTCACAATTATTATTTATCAATATTATAATTTGCGGAGACGGTTCAAATTAATATGGAAGAATCTGTAGGCTACTTTCAACAAATCATTCAAATTGTTTCAAGGTTTATGAGTACTTATGATATAGGTGTTATTAAACAACGTTTTTGATTTGATTACACTGTTCTGAAAAAAAAAAAAAAAAATCTTACGACTGAAAATGTCCTTTACCTCCAGCGGGGAGAAAAAGTGAACTTTCCTCCCTAGTTTACAGGGAGGGAAGTTACTCATTGCACCCGGTCGGGTTAAACAGGGAGTAATGAAAAATAGGGAATCATGAACTCTCATGATTCCCTCCAGTGTTGCCCTAGATAAAGCACAAGTAAATATGAAAATGTCCTTTTCCTCCAGCGGGGAGGGAGAAAAAGTGAACTTTCCTCCCTAGTTTACAGGGAGGGAAGTTACTTATTGCACCCGGTCGGGTTAAACAGGGAGTAATGAAAAATAAGGGAATCATGAACTCTCATGATCCAGTGTTGCCCTAGATAAAGCACAAGTAAATAAGGTTGGTGCTAATACACATTTCATTTACTAAATTTTGTTTAATGTCGAAATCTATAATGTCATCTTCACACATGTCATGTAACCTCCTCAACGGTTGTCCTAGTGATTCATCAGTAATAGAAACAAACAAGTTAAAAGAGGAAACATAATTTCTAAATGTAGATTAACTAATTCATATTTAAATACATCAGTCGTCAACACCATTAAATACACGACTCAGCTTCCAGCTGATTCTCCCATTTTATTTTAGCATTGAAATTCAAATAATTATTATCTATAATTTAATTTTAACGTGATTAAACTTATTTAGAGAATTGTTAATATTATATCTAACTATATATTTTTTTAAATAAATATAAACCTATGTATTTTTTGTTGAATAACGTAATTTAAAATTAAAGTCATTTCATATTTTTTTCTCCCTTCTGGAGGTAAAATCTTGTACGTATCTTAGGAGTAAAAATCACTTGCACCCTCGCGATAATTTACTCCCTCGGCTCCACCTCGAGAGTGAACGTTATGGTTGCCTCGGCTTCGCCTCAGGAACCAACTTCATCGCTCGGGCTGCAATCACTTACTTTCCTCCCTTGGAGCGTAAATAACTATTTCTAAAGTATTTTTGTGTGCTGTCATTAGTTAATTAATCCAAGATTAATCATTAGTTACTTACTTACCTAGTCAGTGGCCCTTCTACCCTGAGATGAAGGGCAGCAACAGAAAGCCGATAAAACAACATTGCGGCTCAAATAAATATAACTATTCTGCAAAATTTAACGAACTTTCGGGGCCCAAGAAACTTTTATCTGAACTTTATGTTTTCGAGGTTGCTGAATCCAAATCTGAAGTGAATTTTTCCTATACGTATAGTTTTCCCGGAAAATTGGCCTAAAGTTCGAAAAAATTTGTTTTTTGGGGTTTATCGACCCACATATTCACCCAAAAATTCATCGAAAACTGTCTTAGTTTGTACCTACTCGTATATAGTCTGTATATATGCGTGGAGCATACTACTGAGCTGATTTCGATAAAATTTTGCATGCGTGTTCAGAAATATCATATCCTGTGGCTGAATCGAGAATGGAATTGTGGCTCTAAATTTGGGGACACTAACCCCAAAAACTCTAAAAAAAAAAATTATTCCTTAAAAGAAAGCGGTTCCGATGCATTTGATATATATTTTTTTTTTTTATGTAATCCAATCAAGAGAATCTAACCATATAAGTAATTTTTATATATATGAGAAAAATTAGAACGAGTTGTTTCGAATAGATTTTTTTTCTTCTTTTTTTTTTTTTTTTGCGAGGGACTTAAAAATCTGAAGCCGTAAGACCTCACAATGGGGTCCAAGGTGTAAACCCGGTTTAGTAAACTTTTATATGCAGAGTAAGAACTTATTTCACCGTTACTTTAATTCTGAGACTGACAGTGGTAATTTCATTATATATATATATATATATATATATATATATATATATATATATATATATATATATATATATATATATATATATATATATATATATATATATATATATATATATATATAAAATTCACAGTTACCAATTACTATAGACTAATTTTATAACCGGACTAACTTGTAAAGCATGATGTCCAAGGTTGATTCTTGAGTCCTGTAAGGACCTAAGTTCAGTTTTCTTCCAGCATATAATATAAAAAAAATCCCGTCAAGTACTTACCAGCAAGCTACTAAAAGGGTTTCTTCAATATCCTAAAAATTCATATACAGGGTGTCCCACATAAGGCGTAACACAGAAAAACCTGATGTTCTACATCACATTTCTGACAAAAAATGTTATATAACATAATGGTTGATCGACCTTCATTTTCGAGATATATCGATTTTTCAATTATCTCATTTCCTGGTGACTTTTCCCCAGGGGTATCCGACTTCAGTATTCTAGAGGTGTAAGAGCACTAGCGCTCCACGAGAATATGGTGGTTAAAATTGTAAACTACTTATGATCTTTTGACATTTGTACTATTTTGTAAATAAACAATACAAAAAAATAAACAGCCCCGGTGGCCGAATGAGATGCGCGATAGCTCAGAATGAGAAAGTTCCCGGGTTCGAATCTAGTAAATTGACAAATTAATTTATTAATTTATTTCTTTGAATTAAGAAGCTCTAAATCTTTTGAATGGTGTAAAAGAATTAGTTACAATAATTCCCGTGGAGCTCTAGTAGTCTAACACAGGTAGATAAAGAGGGGAGTTGGAAATCTTTCCGTTTAAGGATTCTATGATCGCTGCTTTTCCCCATTAAAAACGTTATAGCGTAAAATCTAATGAAGATATAAAGAGAGAGGTTTCACCATTCAACAGGTGAGGAGATTTGCTTTAAAAATGGTAGTACCCTACCAGTTGCCCGTCTCTCTCCTTCAGGTTTCAATTTGATAGCATCAAACGCTAAATTTGTCCGCTAAACAAGGTCCTCTCTTGTGTTCAGCAATTGGCTGTACACTTTAATTTTCACCTCTCCCCACAAGTAGGAGTCTAATGGAGTGAGATCGGATGAACGAGGTGGCAAATTCACAACCCCACCCAGACCGATCTACCGTCTAGGATAATAGGTTCCATAGTTCGCCGCTGCAGAAGATCCATTAACAGCAACGGGGGGAGGGGGGGGGGGGGCTACTTTAAGTTTTTGTAAACAATCATGTACACTTTTCTATACTATATTATTCAATTTTTCATTTTGTTAATACAAGGAGTGATATTTTTTTATTTTTTGTTACCCTTTCTATTTTTTCACCAAGTCTTAGGGTCATTTAAAGTCATGGAAACTGATAAACTTGTCAATTTTTATCTCATTTTCATCTAAATAAGTTTGAAAACTTGAAGCAAACTTATTAACAAGTTATATCATTTTAAAGCTTATTAAACGGGCCAGTTTTACATGAGGTCAAATTTATTCATTTACCTTACAAATTAAAAAGTTGTGCTACCAAGAACGTTGACCACAAATTTCTTATTAACCAAAACATTGTATTTAGAAGTATATAAAATTAATTTAATAAGGATATTATGGGCAAGCAGCATACCATTTTTAAAGCAAATTTTCCTCACCTGTTGAATGGTGAAAATCCCATCTTTATATCTTTTTTAGATTTTACGCTATAACGTTTTTAATGGGGAAAAGTAACCATAAAATGAGATAATTGAAAAATCGATATATCTCGAAAATGAATGTCGATCAACCATTATGTTATATAACATTTTTTGTCAGAAATGTGATGTAGAACATCAGGTTTTTCTTTGTTACACCTTATGTGGGACACCCTGTATATCCTAGATTTTTTTTTTTTTTTTTTTTTTTTTTTTTTTTTTTTTTTTTTTTTACTAAAATATGTGTAAAAAGTTGGACTTTGGAGAATCAAGAAGTGCATTTATATTATTCTTTAGGAACTTCGTTATGCACTTATTTTGTTGTTTTAATCGAATTTCCATGCTATCACAATACTTCCTTTCTATATACATACCTAGCTACAACTTATATATAAAAGTAAAAAATATTGAATAACTTTATAAGTTTTAGTATTGTTGGTAAATTTAATTTTGTTTTAATAATATCTATTTTAACATTATTAAAAAATAATAATTTTCATATATTTTTTTTCTTACAATATATTATTAATATGTATATTATTATTGGTTAATTAATTAATGGCTAACAAATTTATAAAGTAATATTTTACCGGTTAATATGTGATAGATACGAATTGAAGATGTGTCGTTACAAAACTAGTTTTATAACTGAACGTTATTAATCAAAATACAAAAATCATATTATAGATGAAATTAAAAGCAATAATAATGTGGAAGAATAATAAATATAGATGAAATAAAATAGAATGAAATGATAACATTATAATCTATATCTAGCAATCAACTATGTTTTTATTGTATGCTCTTTTAATTTTTTAAATAAGCATTTTTGCCTCGCATCTAAACCATATCAGCAGATAATTGTGTTTTATCAAACATTAAGCACAATCATATACAAATGATTTTACATGGGTAATTAGTAACTTCTGCTTTTGTAATTTATCCATAAAAGTTAGCTAATCAATTAAATATATATTTATATTTTTTAAAGCATTCTGCACGATAAGCTATATCTTGGTAGACTTGATAGATTTGTAATATATAGGATAGATAAAATGATTGTGTAAGATAGTTAATTGGGGAAAAATTAAGAAGAGAAAAAGACAAGAAATATTTTTAAATATCACTTGTAGTTTTTTGAGGTCTTTTTAAGATTTCCTTAAACATAAAAAGAAAATAAAATCCTTTCATATTGCTATTTTGATCCTCAGCTAGGACTTCTTCAGGGTCTTATAACTATTAAAGGTCGACCAAGAAGTCATGAACACGTGAGAAACTGAAAGCTTAGCTTCGTTTAAAGTCGGAACTTCCGAGTAGTGCCGAAGTCAGTACAGTTGGGTGCTAAGATAATACCTATTTCTAGTTTGTATGACTTGCGCAGTTATGTCAAATCTCACGAATAACAACAGGAAGGTTTCCAATCTGTTAGGTTTCCTGTTTTGTTTGTTTTTATGCAGTACGAATTAATAGGTTTGTTCCAACCCCGCTATTTGTACCGTCCTTTGTATCGTCCCGCGGATCGTTCGGGAATCATTTAGGACAGGTTTTATACGCATGCGCTAACATTGTACTGTAATATAATCATGTCAGGTTGGAACGAGTTTAGGACTATTATTCGCACTGTATTAAAAACATTAAGGAAACCTAACAGTTAGGAAACCTTCTTTTGATATTTGTAACTATTGACATTACTGCGCATGTCATACAAACCAGTACATTGTATTGTCAGAGGATCGTTGGGACCGTACAGTGAACGGTTCGCAAACGATCCCTGCCGGGGTTGGAACAGTTTCGTGTACGGTACGAAACACTGTCCCAAGTCAGCTTGGAACGGCTTTTATCTACTGCGCATGCCGGTGACGATCCCGCGGACGGTACAATGCTCGGTTGGAACAAACCTATAGTCACAACTATCCTAAACGATTTTTGTACGATCCACAAATCCACGGGATGATGCAAATGCAAAGGACGCTACAAATAACGGGGTTGGACAAACCTAATATGTATCTGTTATTATAAAAATGATTGCTCTCTATGACAATTAATCAAAATAATATTAGCGAATTTCTAGTTTGTTTTTCCCCACTATATTTTTTAAAAATAAAATAACCAGTGAAACTTATCATAGAATCTCATTATTTTTATAATTTCTTCCTAATTTTGAATTCGTGTTATTATCCATATTTTTTATTAATAATAGGAAATTTAATTTACCAAAGAGAAAATTGCCAAAAAAAAATCCGAGAGAGGTAATAGTACAATAATAATTCACAAAAACGTAACAACTAAAATCCAGAAATAAAAAAAGTAACAAATCAAACTCAGAAATAAAGAGGAAGAAAAAAATAGATAAAGAAAGAAGAAAATCGATTTTGATTTATAGAATATTATTATGAATAATCAATAAATAATAATATAAAGATATTATCGTATATTATTAGTGATTTCATATCAGGTACAGTGTTGCCTGTTGCAAAAAATATTAAAAACATATAGAAGTTATCAAAAATAAAATTATTAATAACCTCAAAGTAAGGAAGGGGTAAAGGGAGCAATGCGATTTGAAAAGTGGTTCATTATGCTACACCCATATACTAACGCTTTCTAGCGAGCTCAATCTGAACTAAAGTGACAACTGCGCGATAAACATTGAATGACAGCAAAACAGGAAATATCGATTATAGTATTTATATTATTTCATATATATCGATAGCACGCTTTAGATTTGGTGTTGGGGAGATCTGTTGTACAAAGATTTGTCCTTTTATAGGTTTAAGATCAGCTCTCTAGATCTAACTATTTTTTTTTTTTTTTCACTAACATTATATTTTATATAACAATAACAATTATATTATCAAAATTACATACGATTTAACAGAAAATTTAAAAACGTAGTATATAAAAAGTTTTTTTATATTGAAATTATTACTACGTTTTTATTAGCTTGCTTTCTTGTTTGTTTATATGTTTGTCCAGTACAAATCTTGCAATAGATTTTTAACTAACTTCCCGAGTAGCTAGAAATTTGAAACTTTTAGAATAGCTCAGAACACGATGACAATGCATTATTTTATTACTTTTAGCCATATTTCAGCAGAATTTAATTCATTTTCAGTAAATTTTGCTGTATAGAAAGTTATTTCGGAAAAAATCCGCAAGTTATTTTATTTGTTTTGCCATATCCAATATTTACGCAATCTTTATTTTGACGGGTCTCAAATTTATGATTTATGACAAAAAATTTAAAAATGTATAATATATTAAAAGTTCTTTTTATCTTGTAATTATTAAAAAATCATGTTGTTTGCTAATAAAACCGCATTTTCTCTGGAAAATAGTGAGGGTTCATAGCATTTCAAATGTTTTTTTCTAAATTTTGAACGTTTAAATTTGTTAAAAAAGTATTACTTTTTACTAGGAAATTTTTTTATAAAACTTAAGGTGGTTCCCCCACTTTCTTCTTCTACCAATTAACATGAATTTTATTTTAGCAATTTTTCTGATTTGAAAGGTTGATTATAGAAACCAGTCCTCAATGACTTTTGCAGGATGTAATTTTAAAACCAGAAGATGATTTTTACTTTCAATACCAAAATGTTAAAGCGAGAGAATAAAATATCAATTGAGGAATTAGCGCCTAAGGGCAATTTTTCCTGGATCTTAATGATGTATCATAAAAAAAACCTTTAACTAATAATTACAGACTAACCATAAGATTTTAAAATTGCTCAACTTATGATAATTAAACTCGAAGAAAAAATAATTGACCATTTTATCTCTGAAATACAATACGTGTGGTGTCGCGGAACACCCGGTAGGAACGAAGTTCCTTACATTTTTCAGTAAATATAAATTATAAAATCACACTGCTAACTACTTATACATGGCGGAGTTAGAAAAGAGACAAAATTAAAACTAACTAACTGTTTGTACCTAGGCGAAATTAAAAGAAAAGCATTATTAAAGCAATCGCCTTACAATAAATATGTATTCAATATTGAGAAAAGAGTTAAAGACTATGCTTCTAGTTGTTAGGAAATAGGACTGTTTTCTACCTACTCGGCCTTCTAAATTATAAAAAATGTACCAAAATCTGTAATATAAATGTATGGTGGAAATAAAAATTATTATTATTATTATTATTATATGTAATTTTAATGATAACGTATGTGGCTACACTGACAATTTCTTTTAAAATATCAAATGATCTATATAAAATATCTTTGATGTACGCTTTAAGAAATAATTATGACACATTTTTTTTGAAGGTTTCAAAAACATCAGGTTAGACACATACAAGTTAAGTTGTGTCACATGAGTTCAAAATCTACATCCTGTAAAGATTCATACAAAAAAAAAGTAACGAGAAATATTAAATTTCCACACTTATAAAAACTAAATATAGGTTTGCTTTAACGTGTGTTTCACTTTTGTTTTGATTCATTTACGTCTTCATATTTGTTTACGCTCCATTTAAGTTTGTATCGCTTTCATTCTCTGTTGTTTACCGACCTTCTCGATATTTCCCAGCAACCGAATTTCTTTGAATAACGAGGATTTACAGAAAAAATGCAGACACATCCTTGTCTGAAAGTTTTGATACAGTATAAACCCGCAAGACTTCAGTGTATTGCTGTTTACATACATTCCCCCCTACAAAATATTTACAACTGCATAATTCATTATTACTTAAATTAAGTAAGCCTTCTTATCATTTATATAATCGTTTAGTATTCCGACGACTCAACCACGAAATGATTTGTAGCTAAAGCAAGCTAAAGCAACCACATTTATTCCAATTGAAATAAATGGTTGTTTCTTTTATTAGTTGGTCTTTAAAAAGTTATAATTAGTCCAGTCAATCTGTCGTAAAAAAGGGGTGTTCGCTTGCAAAAGGTCGGGTAGTTTTGATTTTTGGATATATTGTAGGTGTAGGTTCATTAATGAAAACCCTAAGTTTTCGACCTCGGTGGAGCGCCGCCGGCGCCGCTGGGGCCGAAATACCGCAAAATGTTGGACTTATTTCCAGTTTTAGCCCGTTTTCTCCAAGAAGGAGTGATTTAATCGAAAAAATGAATCTATTATTTAATAAAGTAGACTAAATTTTGTACAATTATAAAAAAAAATCACCTTTCTAGCACTATTACTTTATAATGTACAGCCCTTCAAATGTCGAGTATTTTTTTAATATTTTCTTCTTTTTAATATTTTTTTTTAGTATTCAAAATATTAATTTTTCATTTTATTATTATTTTTTATATTTTCATTTTATTTTTTTTTATTATAATTAATTTTTTTTTATGTTTATTTAATCAATAATAACTTTAGAAGCATTAAGTGTGTACATAATCCTTTGTTTAAAATGTTATTTTGACAGAAGAATATAAATTTCTTTGATTTACAAACGTATGTACTTCTTGATGTTATTTCCCTAAAGACGATTCCAACTTCAATAAGCCGTACCACGAAAGCTATTAACAATAAAAACCTGTTACTGGTTGCACATAATAGAATGATTATTCTACTTAAAGCTTGATCCTTATAAATTTTGATGGAAAATCAAGTCTTCAGGTTGGAAAATTAAAAAAAAAACAAAAAAAAACAAGCATCTTTTGAAAATATTAAAAAAATACTCGATATTTGAATTGCTGTACATTTTAAAGTAATATTGCTAGAAGGTGATTTTTTTTATAATTGTACAAAATGTAGTCTGCTTTATTAGATATTAGAATCATTTTTTCGATTAAACCACTCCTTCTTGGAGAAAACGGGCTAAAACTGAAAAAAAGTCCAACATTTTGCGGTATTTCGGCCCCAGCGGCGCCGGCGGCGCTCCACCGAGGTCGAAAACTTAGGGATTTCATTAATGAACCTACACCTACAACATATCTAAAAATCAAAACTACCCGACCTTTTGCAAGGTAAAATGTTTAGTTTGACTGGACTAAATAACTTATCTTAATTATTTTTATTTTATTTTCTAAATATAAAATTAAGCCCGTTGCCACTGGCCTAAGAGATCGTAATGATATAATATGTATTGTAATTAACCCTGGAATGCTAATGGTAGTTGAATCTATCGAGCTCAGTTTGAAACTTAACCTTTTACGCTCGTATACGATGGTGATGGGTAGCCCATCCTTCTGCAGTGCTTGCACTGGTTAGTAACACACCTGCTAGTGTAGCGGTAGCAGTCCTTTTGAGCATACACTAGTTTTCTGTCAAATAGTACTACGTTTAGTAATAAACGTAGGGAATTATTTGGTCGTCAGATGAGCTTATAGCCTGGGAAACTGGGCCAGAGCTAAGGGGCAATAGGATTAGGAGGGGGTAAGGGGAAATGGGCCTAGGGCAATTGGCCTTGGGCCAGAGACCAGTGGCCGATAATCTGGGGCCTGGAGCACTTAGCAAAGGGCCTAGGGCATTTAGCCTAGGGCAGGGGTGCCCAACCTACGGCCCGCGAGCCGATTTTATGTGGCCCGCCGTGTTGCCATAAAAACAAAGAATTTACAAGCATTCAGAGAATCTAAAATATATTAATTTCCTAATGCTGAACAGCCCAGCTGATTTTGCCCAGCAAGATTGGAGAATGGGGAAAACAGAGATCTGCTGCCATTCTACAGCGCCTTGCCCAATGAAGATTTCGAAAACTTAAAAATGTTTGCTCGTACCATGTTCTCAGTGTTTGGCTCGACCTAAATTTGTGAACCAACATTTTCAAAAATGAATTACATTAAATCAAAATTCCGGTCTTCCCTCACAGATGAGCACATAAAATCGTTATTAATGATTGGTACAACCATGTTTGAGCCTAAGTGGAAAGACATTTTAAGTACAAGTGCAAAACAGTTTCAACCATCTCACTGACGCTAAGTTACATACAAACTTGATATTTTGATTAATAACTTTTTAAAATGAAAGACTAAATTTATTGTAATTCATACTGTTATTGTTGTATTTTTATACTTGTGTGGTTAATTACAATCATTCTAATATATATTTGAGTGTTTTATTTTCTGCAAAGTAAAACTAGGCTTGTAACAGAAAAAAACTTTATTAACATGGTGTTTCAGCTAAAATCAAAACGGAAAATTAACCTTCTATAGGAAGCATAAAAACGTGTTTTATGAGGGTAAAAATTCTAAAATTTTCTGGGGAAGGAATATTAAACCGATATAATGAATTGATTTTTTACATTCAAATTAAATCTGTGAAAATACTAAAAATAATTTAGTAAAATATTATCATATAACATCACTCAAAGCGAAACAAAGGTAGGTACTTATTCTATGTTCTAAACATCTGAAGCTTATCGATGACAATATAAGATATCAGAATGTAAGCAACTATAAAACATTATAATATTTCACAATATGATAAGCTGCCAACAAAGACTAATATTATTCTACATATCTCCCTGCTCCGCAAGACTTCTTCTCCGTTCTTCCCAGGCCAACTATTTTCTTACCCTATCTCATGCCCCTGTCATAGGACAGAGGCATCAGATTTGGTAAGAAAATATTTGGTATAAAAAAATGTTCTATGACATAGTTCATAGAAAATAGTTCGTCCATTCTGAAAGTGTTCCTTCTTTTTCCATGCCAGGCAAAACCATTGAATAGCACTTATTTATACTTTTGTATTCAAATCTGTTTCGAATTGTAAAAGTTTTGCTAAAAGTGTTAATACTTAGTGTGGTTGCTATTGGTCTATTAACCCTAGAGTGGTACTGCTTCGTAATTTTTACGAAGGGTTGTTTTTTTCTGTGAATTACAGAAGTCAAGAAATGTGGAGGGGGTTGAGTCCTTATCTATGCCTTCACTGGAATGTTTTCAGTATATCGGTAGACCTTCACGTGTCAGTGAATCATCGTTTGTCAGCTACATCTGTTTTTCCAAAAGTCACTTCGTCGGATTTACGTAGATGTACCGTTACACGTAAAATATTATTTGTAATTTTTACGTATCATTATTGTTGTATCCTTTATAGATATAATTAAGACTGTCATTAATTTGTTTTTTAAGTTGTATTTTTATTTTTATAAACAAAATAAGTAACAAAAAGGTCAGTGATGTCGAAAAAATGTTTAATATTATGAGGGAAATGTCTGACGTCGAATATAATGATGAAGATGAAGACCATTTAGATTTTTGTCGTGATAGTGATTCAGACTTACCAGGCGATATTGTGTCTTCTGATAACGACATTGATGACCTTGATTTTGATCCATTTATAGAAATAGTTGCTGGAACGATGGTGCAAAACGCTATAGATGCTTCAGAGGCCCAATAAAACTTAATACTTTATACTTAATATATTTTATTAATATTTGACGAATGCTAGTAATCCTCTCTCTAGCAGTATTAAAATATTTTCATATATGCTCAAAATAGATGGCGATAAATATATAAAGGTAACGAACATCGAATTATTGTTAAGTGTATAGGCTAAGAGTGTTTTTTTTATTTATATATACTTAGGCACCAGCTATAAAATTGTTTAATATTTTGATTATAGTCGTATTAAAGGCCTTTATTTATATTTTAACACTAATGCTGAAAATTGATATATATTAACGAAATTATTAAAAGAAAATTGTGATGAAGAATAACTTCGTAAAAATTACGAAGCAGTACCAATAACGTACTAATAAGCGACAGTACCACTCTAGGGTTAATAGGGGGAAAAATATAGATTACATGAATTTAGTTCCAATAAATGCGTTGATATAAAAATTGTGAAAGAATTAATAAAAAAAATAAATAAAAAAATACAAGTTATTAATAAAAAATGTATTAAAAATAAATAAATAGAACAGTTCTATACAATGCAATACACATTTATTTGAATAAATAATTAAGAAATGATGAGAGTAATTTTAAATTTATTTTACATCACTTTGTCAATCAATAATAATAATAATTACAATTTTTAGATTAAGTATTAAAAATATTAATAGATCATAACAATAATAATAATTTTATAGTAATTGTTCTAATGCTTTCACACAATTTTATAATAAATAATAATAAAAAGACTAGACATTGTTACTAACAATATAATAAATATTATTATAATTCAATTTTTGCTTCCAAGCTTACTAAAGTAAGGGCATTGTGATATATTCGTATAAATTTACAGTGAAACATGCAAAGATGATAACAATTTTGGGGCTTTTTTTTTTATTAAAAGATGTAATTTGTTTATGGACCACCTTCCTAGATTAAAATTATTTGGTCATATTATGTGGACAACCTTAACATGATGCCCTCTTCCATTTACATTAACAGATTATATAGCTTTACATTTTAACTATAATTCCCCACTTTACTGAGGTCATTTTCACTTGCACTAACAGGTATTTTTTTTTTTAATTTGGTTGCAATGAGTACCAAAATAAATTACCATTTTCAATTTAACTGAACATATTGTTATAATGTTAACCTACATAAGAAGGTTACTATTTATGTGCTAACATATATGTTAGATATTGTGTTTTGATTTAGTTATTATTATTTATATAACTAAGATGGCCACTTATATTTATTTCAAGAGAACATGATATTGATTATACATTGGTTATAATAAACCATTTCATTAAAGAAGATACTTTTAGAATAGGTTGTTTTCGGAAGGTGTCAAAACATTTTTTCGGAAAAGAATCTCGAAAAAACTCAAGAAAAAGAAGATATAAAGAATAGGGAGAATACAATTACTTACGTAAGTAAACCACTACAACCTACTAGGCTTAGCGGAAACATGGGGGATCATGAGAAACCCCCTGATCCAGGGGGTCAGCAATATGTTGAAGATAATTTAAATGACATCTCAATGTCAAAATGTCAAAACATGGAAATTTTGGAAAATGATCAGAAAAGTATCAAAAGACCCAGATCAAACTCCCCTGTAAATGTGGAGTCTTCTATTCCAAAGGCCAATATGACCTTTTTGGTAGTTAAAAGAAATGACGGAGAATCCATGAGTAAAATTTCCCCCTTCTTAATAGAAAAATTATTAAAAAATGCTTGTGGAAATGTAAAATGCGCAAAAAAATTGAGAGACGGCAGTCTTTTAGTAGAAACTTTTACCACTCAACAAGCAGAGAAACTTATTAAAAACTTACATCAAAATATAAATATGTCACTTTCAGTAGAACCCCACAAAAAATTAAACTCGGTTAAAGGAGTCATTACCTGTTGGGATCTTGATAGTGTGCCTATAGATGAAATAAAAGAACACCTAAAGTATGAAAATGTAACGGATATTACTAGAATCAATAGAAAAAGAGATGGACGGCTTGAACCGACCCATAGTTATATAGTTACACTAGGATTAGCGGTACTGCCAGCTAAGCTAAAAATTGGGTATTATTCAGTCCCTATAAGACCGTTTATACCACTACCAATTAAGTGTTTTAAGTGTCATAGGTTTAACCACATGCAGACAAATTGCAAATCTACAGATCCACTTTGTCCTAAATGTGGAGCTGTAATTCATGAAAATACTGATTGCCAGAAAGAGAAAGCTTGTGTTAACTGCAAAGGACCCCACCCGTCTACAGACCGGGACTGCCCAGAATGGAAGCTTGAAATGAAAATTAATGAAGTTAAAGTTAGAGAGAAAATTTCATATTTGGAAGCTAGGAAAAAGGTAAGACCAGCACCACAACTACTGGCGAAATCATTCTCCAGTCTTCTACAACCTGAAAAGAAGGAGACTAGAGAGGTCGCTGTTCAGTGTGGAAGTACAGCGTTTGAGAAGACCAAGAAAACACCGAAACTAAAAGAACCCGTATTGAAAAAGAAGAAAATTACAGACACGGAAGAAGAGAAAGACGAAGAAATAGCTAAGAAACTACCAATTAATAATATTAATTGTGAATGCGGTCCAGACTCCACCTTTGTAGGCAGGTCAAATAATAGCGTGAAGCTTATGCAGACCCTAGAAGCGGCCCAACAATGGGTTGCTGAATGGGAAGAAGAACCAGTACCTGAGGATGTCATAAGTGAAGGAAGTAGCGCCAGTACCAGCAGCAAAGGAACTGGCCGTCGCAGGAAAAAGTCTTCAAAAAAGAAACATTAAGAAAATGCATGACAAATTACGCATATGTTCATGGAATTGTAAAGGTTTTAGAAGTCGAAGAGAGGACCTTCGGGTGTTAGCTAACGAAACAGTGCCTGATGTTATTCTGCTTCAAGAAACTCACCTCCCATCCGAGTTTGCATTAAGCATACCTGGATATAAGACTTACAGGTTAGACCCTTCACCAGGATCGTGGAAAGGTGGCCTTGCAATTTTAGTAAATAAGAACATACCGAGCCATGATATTACGGTAACTTGTAGAAATTTAGAGGTGATGGGTTGTAGAGTAGGGACCTCCTACCCGATTACGCTATGTAATATTTATGCTGATATCAACAAAGACATGACGACAGCACAACTTGAAGGTTTAATTAATCAACTATCGGGCCCTTATATTTTAATGGGGGACTATAATGCTCACAGTCAAGTATGGGGATCCACAAAAACAGACACTAGAGGCCAGACAGTAGAAAATTTTATAGACAAGAACAATCTATTTATACTAAATGAGGACCAGACGACGTACTTAGATTCTCGAACCGGAAAATTAGACGCTATCGACTTAGCAATATGTACCCTCCCAGTGGCTAAAATAGCAGAGCTCAAAGTTTCAAGAAACTTATATGGAAGCGACCATTATCCATTATTTATTACTCTGTTTCCAAAAGGACCAAAACAAGCTCAGGTAATAAAATGGTCCCTAAAGAAAGCAGATTGGCAAGCATACAAAACACAACTAATAAATACACCTCCCCACAAATTAACAAAGGACGATACCACTGACAAACTATTAGACTACATAACAAAAGCCATACTGTCGGCTGCCACAGTTGCAATTCCTCAAGTGAGATATGGCAAAGGGAGACCTTCAGTTCCTTGGTGGAGTAGCGAATGTAAAAGAGCATTAAGAGATCGTCGAAAGGCTCTATGGAAGTTTAAGTACAACTCGACAGAGGCAAACATGGAATCATATAGAACTGCGAGGGCAAATTGCAAAAGGGTTTTCAGGGAGGCGAAAAAAGAATCATGGCGTAACTACATCTCTACATTTAACCAATCAACATCAACAATAGAAATTTGGAAGAAATTCAAGATACTATCAGGAGGTAAGAGAGGTGGAGGGACCATACCAGCAATTAAAGTGGGCAATAACACCGTAACAGAACCAAGCAAAGTTGCAGAAGTAATTGCTGACCATTTCGAGAAAGTTAGTGCCTCTTACTCATACTCGAAAAAATTCCAAAATATTAAAAGAAAGGCAGAAGACGAGGGGTTTAATTTTGATTCCGAGAATAAAGAAGACTATAATCGAATATTTAGTGAATGGGAGTTAGAGACCGCACTAAAATCGTTGAAAGACTCATCTCCAGGACCAGACCAAATTAGCAATACCATGTTAAAAAATTTACCGAAATCATTTTGGCCAAACCTATTAAATTTGTACAACCAAATTTGGACAACAAATTCATATCCCGTTAGTTGGAGAGAAGGAGTTGTGGCTCCAATCCTAAAACCGGGTAAGGACCCTATGTTACCAGAGTCCTACCGTCCAATTGCAATGACAAATACACTTGGAAAGTTATTTGAAAAGATGGTGAACTATCGGCTAGTATGGGTTTTAGAAACAAAAAGACTCCTCTCACCAAACCAAGCTGGGTTTCGAAGAAATAGATCAACTTTAGACCACTTAGTTGAATTAGAGACATATGTAAGAGATGGTTTTGTCCAAGGAAAACGAACACTTGGAGTTTTCTTCGATTGTGAGAAGGCGTATGATCGTACATGGAGATTCAAAATACTTAAACAAGTCTATGACTTTGGTTTTAGGGGACACTTGGCAAAATTCATAAAAGACTTTTTAGAAGAAAGGAAGTTTCGAGTTAGACTTGGAAGCACCGTGTCATCATTGCATAAACAGGAAAACGGAGTACCACAAGGTGCAGTGCTAAGTGTAACCCTTTTTCTGTTAGCAGTGCATGACGCTATAACAGCTTTACCAACATCTGTTAAAGCTCTTTTCTTTGTGGATGATTTTACCCTACTGTTCAGGGGAAAAACACTGGCTGAAACCACTTACGTAATGCAACAAAGTATAGATATGTTAACAGCTTGGGCAGAAGGTAACGGGTTCAAATTCTCACCAACAAAATCCACATGCGTTTGTTTTGAGCAACGAAAGAAAAATGGAGGAAATCAGCCGTGGTTAACTATTGCAGGTAAACCAATTAAAATAGCTTCGGAGGTGAGATATCTGGGGCTTATACTTGACGAGAGACTGAACTGGAAATCTCATGTGGAACAAATTAGATCTAGTTGTGTCAGATACCTAAATCTCATTAGATTAATTCAAGCCCAGCGATGGGGGGCGGATAGAACTTCCTTGCTAAGGATCTATCGGCAAACTGTCCGCGCAAAAATAGATTACGGCTGCATTATATACGGATCAGCTAAGAATAGTGTACTCACAAGATTGGACCCAGTACATAACGCAGGAGTACGGCTAGCTACTGGTGCTTTTAGAACTAGTCCAGTAGCAAGTCTGTTAGTAGAAGCCAATGAACCGCCCCTAGAATTAAGAAGAGAATACCTTTTACTAAAATATGGACTACGAGTACAACAAAATGCAAACAATCCTGTAACAAAAGTCTTTAAAAATGTAACACTTGAACAAAAATACGAGAGAAAACCAGCGCAGAGAATACCGTCTGGTGTACGGTTTAGAAAACTAATAAAAAACTATAGACTGGATGATCTCCCGCAGGTAACTAAAGTAGAGCTATCATCGATGCCTCCATGGTTGTGTAAACGACCTAGAAATATCAACTGTTTCACTACGAAAAATCATCTTGAGTACATTAAGAGATTTTTAAGAGAAATAAGAAGCAGGAATCGAGACTTTGTTCACGTGTTTACTGATGGATCTAAAGATCGATATGGGACGGGATATGCGTACGTCGAAGGCTCAAGCTTAGGCCTTTTCTCCGGATCACGATGGAGCTCAGTGACCACGGTAGAGCTAACAGCAATAAAAACTGCTATCGAGAAGGTTGTCGCGCGAGGCAAGACCAAAATTATTGTCTTCACGGACTCGCAGAGTGCAATTTACATTATGGATCAACTATATTCTCAGAATCCAATAGTGCACGAAATTAGGAAATTAAAAGATCATCATCAGCTAGACTTAAAATTCTGCTGGGTACCAAGTCATTCTGACATAACTGAAAACGAAAGAGCAGACCGACTAGCTAAATCAGCTATAACAGACGGTTCTCCTACAAAAACATTAATTAGAGCTAGAGACCTATACAGCGATATTAGGAACAAATTAAAAGAAAAATGGCAACAAATGTGGACAGACATAACTAACAACAAATTACGATTTATTAAACCCTTTATTTCGGAATGGACAACATCGAGTAGGAAAAGCAGGCACGAAGAGACAGTTCTATGTAGATTAAGATTAGGGCACACTCGACTTACCCACAGCTACCTCTTCTCAAGGGACAAGATTCCACCTAGGTGTCAATACTGTGACGATGTACTTTCGATTAGACACTTGTTGACTGACTGCTTTAGACTAGACCAAACCAGAGAACAATTCGACCTCCCTACAACACTGACAGACATTCTAGGTGACAACCAAGACAATGTTACAAAATTATTTGAATTTCTAAAAGACTTAGACGTATTTGACAACATATGATACGTTCTATATTGTGATTCCTGTTATAATGGTATTTTATGTTATTGTGATTGTTTTATGATAAAGTTGTAATTATAGGCGGCTAATGGCCTGAAGGCTAAGCAGCCAAAAATAAAAATAAAAAAAAAAAAAAAAAAAAAGAAGATACTTTTATTTGTTAAATAGATGTTATTAATAATATTTTGGGTAACAACCATTTAGACTAAGATGGCCACTTATATTTTTTGTAGAAACAGAAAATGGGAATACGGTAATTTGGATATAATGCCCACTGAGCACAGATACGAATAATGATTTATTAGAAGACTAATAGTCAAGGAGATCGTGCAAAAAAGTGTCAAACTAACATCAAGCTAGAATTTTATGTGTAAGCAAATTTTTTGGTGCCTTTTAAGAATATATGGTCGGCTAAGTTCCTCTGCGGGACATAGCTTAGCAATAGGCATTTGAAAAAAAACAAACCGGAAAAAAAACAACTGGAGAGCGGCCATGTTACGAACTTAGTTAGTAGACCAATAATAATCAAGTTGATGGTAGTTTGTCACTTAATAGGTTAGTTAGTCAAATATTACTTCAAATCAAAGAGGTAGTAGGAGGTATTAGCAGGTAGTGACAAACTACAATCAACTTCATTTTTGGTCTACTAACTAATTTCGTACTCAGGATCATGAAAATCACATTGTCAACCAAAAATTGCGGGACATAGCCGCTTTATCCACCAGTTTTATTTTTTTAAACGCCTATTGCCAAGCTATGTCCTGCAGACGAACTTTACCGACCACATATTCTTAAAAGGAACCAAAACATTTACTTTTATACACAAAATTCTAGCTTGATGTTAGTCAGACACTTTTTTGCACGCTATCTCCTAGACTACAAGCTACAAGTGTAAATGATAATTTAATAATTATCAACTTCATTATCACAGTAACAATCTGTTAGTTACCATTTTCAAGTAATTCCTTAACTGATCTCCTAACACAGGTTTTACTGTACATGTATTTATATACACACATGAACAAATCTATATAATGATACTGAAATTATATATTAGGATGATATTAAAATTAACAATTAAGGTAGGTCAAGTTAGTTTGTTTTCTGAGTTTGAGACGATTCGTTATTTTGCTGTGGTCTTGATGGTAGATTCGTGTATGTGACGGGCACCACAAACACCTTCTTATCTTCCTCCTTAATCTGAAAAATAGAAATATAAAATAAAATTATAATATAATACAATTAACAATATATATATATATATATACAGGTTAGTCCAAGAGTCCCCCTCCCCCCTCTTAAATTTTAAACAGATTGAGATACATTAATGAAATTTGGGGGATCCGTACCATGTAAAGGGAAGTTTGTTATTAATGCAATCGCGCATTAACCACCCCACTTTGCTCCCAGGCCACCTAACTTCAAAATTTCAAATTGGAATATATATTTAGATTCTACTGTGAAATAGAATAAAATTTTACTTTAATTTTTTTTTTCTATCGCCAATATTTTGCCCCCTATAAAGCCCTTGAAAATAGTAAAAAAAATTCCAATTATATCGTTATAAAATCTAAACAGTTTGAAATAAAGTAATAGAACTTGGGGGATCTGCACCATGTAAAGGGAAGTGTGAATTCATCCACTCGCGTACTAGGGGCAACCACTATTTTGCCCCAGGCACTGAAATCTACCATTTTTATACCTTTGCCCTCCTGTAGGGGGAAAACTAATGAAGCTAGAAAAAAAAGTTTGCAGTATAATAGTTTTATATTTCACCGCAAAATCCAAATCTGCTATCAAAAATATGCCCTCCAGTTTGAAATTTTGAAGTTGGGTGGCCTCGGGGCAAAGTGGGTGGTTGCCTCTAGTGGGTGATTGCATGAAAACAAACTTCCCTTTACATATTACAGATCCCCCAAGTTTCATTAATTTATCTCAAACCGTTCAAAAGTTAAGAGGGGGGGGGGAGACTTTTGGACCACCCTGTCCAAAAGCCCCTCTATCTTAAAGGATTCTTATAAAAATCAAAGTATTAACAACAATAGCTATGTGGGTTTGATTGTCAGAGATGTGGAACATGTTCTAATTATATGACATGCAGTGATGCAACTAAAAACTCAGCGAAATTGTGGAATGTTGTGACGTACAGAAACATAAAATTCTCTTGTAATCTTAAAAGAATTTCTTCAAGAAATAATTGTTATAATTTAACTAAGTCTTATTTACATTATTTAATTGTTTGTTTTTATCCATACTATGATTATTATTGTTTTGTTTTCTTCTTTAAAAAAAAAATACTTAGAAGATTATTTGTTCAAAATGATAATGATAGAATTTGAAGTAATTGCATTTTAAACTTAACTTTGTTTAATTATTTTATTAAATATAATTTAGCATTTTCTAATAGGAATTATATTTTAAAACCTGAAGTAAACGGAGGAATATTTTATTGTAATTCTTCAAGACTTGATTTACTGAATATAAACTCATTATAGCAGTGGCTTAAGTTTTTTTTATACGCTTTAATATGTGCAAAATTATCAATTATATCGTTAAAATCAAATGTCTATGCCGTTTCAACCTCGATACTTAAGATTGCAAATGGAGTCAAACATTCTTGCGATATTGAGCTTCGTAGCCATGTTTTTATTAATTTAAGCTTTGAAAAGGATCGTTCCGCCGATGTAGTAACGGGTTAAGTAAGGAATAAAATAAATGCTGGACTTTACTTCAGGAAAATTAGATAACAGAGTTGAATAATTGTCACAAATACTAATTTAGCCATATCTCTAATTTTCGTTTTTATGTGGGTCGATCAAGGGTAGTAATAAACAATAAGTTGAATATTTCTTAAATTTGGCTATATTTCGGCCCACTCCGGGGCATATTCATGCCTAAAAACATCGAAAAATCTAAGATTACCATAAATGTTCAATTTACATGACTTAAAATACAATAATTGATATTGGGGCGAAATATAGCCAAATTTAAGAAAACATCACCTTATTGTTTATTACTACCCTTGATCGACCCACATAAAAACGAAGATTAAAAGAAGGGACAAACCTAACTACTATACATATCTCTAATATTTTGCATTATAATTTATAAGTGATTCTTTAGAACGATTTTTTTTTAATTTACTTATACACAAACGATATATTTGATGAAATATAATATATTTTTATGAATCGTTAATGTAATTATTATAATTTATTTATTTTATTAATATTATTTATTTATTTTATTAATTTTTTTTTTCACTTTCTCTCTATTTCAAATTCTACCTATTTATTTCTTCTCCAATTTTTTGTTCCCCCCCTCCCCCCACAACCAGCATTATCTCTTATTAAGAGTGATTCTTAAGAGTGTTATTAAGAAGAATTCTTCTCTATAGAATAGGGATTTATAAAAGAAGAAATTTCAATAAAGTAAAAAATAATTCATACCAATTTAGGAGCTTGAATTGAAAGGACACCATCAGAAGATAATTTGGAAGCTAGAGCATCCATGTCCAGACCATCAGGTATGGTGTACTTCCTGGTGAACTGTCTAGACACGAACCCGTGTTCATCAGATCTCTCCTCGTGTTTCCCTTCTATGATGATGATATCACCTTTAATAGTCACTTTAAGATCTTCTGGTTTGAACTGCTGCACGTCTAGGTCCACTTTGAAATCTTTTTGGTCATCACCATGAACACTGCTATAAAACCAGGGTGTTGGACAACCTGATCTGACAGGAAAGTGAAGCGAGCCGTATACTGGACGCATCATTGGGTTCACTAACATCCTGCCGACATGCTGACTTGCCATATTTCTCATTGTCGCTCCTCTGAAGTCTTCAAACATCTGACTCATCATCATTGGTCCAACAGACATCTGTAAAAATAATCAATCACAAATTTTAAAGATTATAAATATAAATCGATAATGTTTGAATTTATAATCAATCCTTATTAAAAAAATCGGTCCGAGACAACTCAGACAAACTTTCTCATATACGAGTTCATAATTACTTAGCCAAATGTTTTCCATTTATTAGTTTTCGTAGGTACATTTAATTATTATTGAACATTTCATCAAAATTTATTATAAAAATAACTTCTCCGGGGCGGGGAATCGAACCCGGGCTCTCTCCGTCCACGTTTTAAGCTATTTTCTCAGGAACTAGATTTTTCACGGGGAAACGGCTTATATCGTTAGATTCGTATTAAAATGGACTACATTTTAGAATTTTATAATCAAAATCGTCGGAACCGTTTTCGAGAAATATTTTTTTTTCACGTTTTTTCAGAGTTTTTGGGGGGGGGGGGGTTGTGGCCCCAAATTTAGAGCTAAAATTCATTTCTCGATTTCGCCTCGGGGTATGATTTTTCGGAACATGTATGTCAAATTTCGTCAAAATCGGCTCAGTAGTTTAGGCTCCAGGCTTCTGCACAGAAAGACTACAGACGACAGACAGACATTTTTTAAAAACCACTTTTTTGGACTCAGGGGACCTCAAAACGTGTAAATCCGTCAAAATCGAATTTTCGCGCCGTCACAATACTTTCTCTTTATATGAGAATGTAAAAATGTCGATCCGAGACAACTCAGACAATCTCAGACGATCTCAGACAAACTTTCTCATTACGCGTTCATAATTACTTAGCCCAGTATTTTCCATTTATTAGTTTTAGTAGGTAAATTTAATTAATATTGAACATTTTATCAAAATGTATCATAAAAATAACTTCATCTCGACGGGGAACAGAACCCGGCCTCTCTCCGTCCGCGTTTAAAGCTATTTTCTCAGGAACGTGATTTTTCCCGGAAAAAACAGCTTATATCGATAGATTTGTATTTAAATGGACTACATATTAGAATTTTTTTTATTCAAAACCGTCGGAACCGTTTTTGATAAATAATTTTTTCACTTTTTTCAGAATTTTTGGGGTTAGCGCCCCCAAATTAGGAGCTAAAATTCATTTCTCGATTTCACCTAGAGGTATGATATTTCTGAACATGTATGCCAAATTTCTTTAAAATTGGTCTGGTAGATTTGGCTCCAGGCGTCTGCACAGACAGACGACTGACAGCTGACATACAGACGACACACATACATTTTTTAAAAACATATTTTTTGGACTCAGGGGACCTCAAAACGTGCAAATCCATCAAAATCGTATTTTCACGCCATCACAATACTTCCTCTTTTTATGAGAAAGTAAAAAATACTAGGAAAGTACTTAATTGTTATAAGATCCATCATATTCATTATAGTACTAAAATACTATACTATTACGTTTCCCTATTTCTAATGGCTATAATATATAAATCATAACTATAACGGCAAGAATCTATAACTGTGGAGTTTCTTGGTAAAAACTATATTTTTGTCATTTATTGAAAAATTAAAGAACTTTAAAGTAAATGAAGTATTCAGCTAAAAATTTTAATTCATCTACATTTTAGTATTGATTAATCATAATCTTCGGAACCGTTTACGAGGA
Source organism: Gerris lacustris (assembly GCA_951217055.1). NCBI lineage: Eukaryota > Metazoa > Arthropoda > Insecta > Hemiptera > Gerridae > Gerris > Gerris lacustris. The sequence goes on from OX578279.1 coordinate 80,179,046, forward strand.
ATTATATTTCAAAGTTATTGGGGGGTAGTGTAAAATTTAAAAAATTAAATTTATTGATTTCACCTCGGGATATAATGTCAAAAAAAATTGAGTCAATAAAAATTATATGCTAAATTTCATTCGAAATCAGCGCTAGTACAGAATTTTAGGTTCCATGCGTCTACAGACATTATAGGGTTTAAATAATGTATCTTGAGAAAATCAGCTGACTATTAATTAATAGTAATTAATATTAATTAATAGTAATAAGTCAACATTTTAATATTGTCTGACGCAGGACTTTTTCCGATTTTCCAGTCTGACGCGTCAAAGTTATAGGGTGCACAAATAATAAGAAAACGCCCCAAAACCAAATAAAATCACAGAGGAAAACGGTGTCAGACTTAGCCTAATCAAGCCATACAAAGAGGTTTGGAAAGAGTATCAATAATTGACTTTTTTGCTTAAGGGCATTCCGACTAATAATATTGAGGAAAATTAAAAAAAATTAAATTAAATAAATACCTTTATAAATGATTAAATGAACTGAAGAGAAGCTTTAATTATCAGTATTTAAATAATCCTTAAAATGCACTAAGAATAATTAATATTATTATTTTTTTTAAAGTTTAAAATGCACAATAAGATAAGTTACAAGAACTAGAGTTCTAATTCACAACTAACTGAGAGAGTGTAGTGGCGACAGCTATATACGTGAAAATGCAGGGGGCGAGAATACTCTCACTACAAAGAGAGTGTGGGATCAATTAAACTAGAAGATACTAGAATTTTCCCTCGCTCGGACTTATATTAGATCTTACTCACTCTTTATTTATTACGCTTCTTTTAAAAATATTTACATAAATTGTGTAAATATAGGAGAATATTTACACAATACGAGGAAATGCTGAGCCATGTGTTCTATTTATATTCAGATCTTTGAATAAAACTGTGAGATGTAGAGAAAGAGAAAATAGATTTTAAACATCGTATTTGAAATGATTCATTTATTTATTTTTAAAAGTAGAACTAAATTTATGAATATATTTTTGAAAATATTTCTAATTTTATAAAGTACTGGCCTTCACTCTGCGCTCCACGCGGGGCTCATGCTAGATATTAGTGGCTATGTTTCCTAATATCATGTAGGCCTAGCAATTAAATGAAATTCCAAAATAATTTTGTTTCCAAAGCCTTCTAGGAATATAATCAGGACTATTTTATACATCAATCATTCCTTTACTAAGAATATTATAATACTCTCAAAATTATAGTTTGGAGTCTATTCATATATTATATGAAAAATAGCCAATACAAACTAATTAATATAGTAATAACTAACAATGCTAAATAAAGGTATAATAAATAAGAAAATAAACGTAATAAACCAATTAGATTGGGAAGTCATTGTAACATCGTATTCGATTGTGGAACATCGTATTTGAAATGATTCATTTATTTATTTTTAAAAGTAGAATTACATTATGAATATATTTTTTTTTTAATTTCTAATTTTATTATTTTTTAGGGTCCGTAGGCAAAACCAAGGACCCTTATATTTTCCTGCGTGTGTCTGTCCGTCCGTCCTCTCGCGTGCTCTCACGGCTACACCTTTCGTCTGTTCACTTTGAAATTTGGCATGTATGTGTCTTGTACCTGCCCACATATTTTAAAAATATAGCGACTTAAAAAAAATATTTTTCAAAAATATAAGGGTAAAAAAACTTAAGGGTTAAAATTTTTTTATTTTTGTTCGACACCGTGAGGGGTATCATATGAAAGGGTACGTCGAGCTGATTACAAAAATATATAATTCTTTGGTTATAACTGTGATAGGGCGAGCGTAGGCGAGTTTGAAACGTGTCCCCCCCCCCCCCCCTCTATCTCGCTTATGTGAAGTGCAAAAAATTTGAAAAAATTCCTGAACATTCTTCGACCAAAAGTAAAGATACCACTCTTTGAAAATTTCGAAAAAAATATTATTTTATTTTTTATTGACAAAATAGTTTTTTTATAATTATGGTCTTTTCGATGTATTTATATGGTTGTAGTGTTGTGGTTGTAGTGTGTTTTGAGAATATCAGACCCTTAGAATGGTTCAAAGTAAGCTTTTTAGCATTTTAAAAAAACACTGTTCACACACTTTACAGTTGAACACTATATTGTGTGGCCTACGGACCTTCGCTGTGTGCTGACTAGCACACGCTTGACCTGTTTATTTAAAAATTCTATTTCTATTTTATAAAGTATATAATACCATTATATAACGATATTAAGTTCTTATCGCTATATACTCGTATATAAAATCAATAGTTCTTTAAGAATATATATATATATATATATATATATATATATATATATATATATATATATATATATATATATATATATATATATATATATATATATATATATATATTTATTACCAAGAGGGATAACCTTTAAAGGTAAATAGCAAAATATGGTCTATGGAGCACATTTTATGAGTGGTGGAGGTATGAAGAAAATGGTTCAAGTCACTTGGTTGTTGTTTTCAATTGCAGCCTTCTATTTCTTCTCCAGAAGTCGTAGAGTTAAAATCTTTGATCTGTTATCTCTAGCTCGGAGTTTCTATTGTCTCCATATTCATGGTATAACAATAACTGAAAGGAATATCGGTTAGGGTCCACTCCCTCAGGGCTGAGCAGAAGATGTGAAAACGACTTTAAAATCCTCCTCATTCCAATTCTAAAGCGAGAAATAACATTTATCTCCAATAGGGACGAAAAGTAACTTTTCAGGGCTAGTATATAGGTAATAATGTTGGTCTTTTCATCCCCTTTCTTAAAAACGGGGAAATAATGTGAAAACGGGATTATAATCCACGTTCGCCAACCTAATTATTTTGTAAATAGTAGATTGAATGGCAAATATAGTGAATTGATTGAAATCAGGCTGGCAACACTGCTTTAAAATTCCCAGCTGTAATGCGAGTTATTCTACGATACTTTGTTTACTTTTGTTTAGCCTTCGTTGATTTCTTTTTTTTATTACTTTAAAAGTGATTATTGTTTTAAATAATTTATATTGTTTTATTTTTGTATTTAATTCGTTTAATAAAGAAATACAAAGTTTTCTTTATCGATTAAATCTTATACAGCGCTTTTTCTGGAGATAAAATTTTGTATGTACCTCGAGAATAATGCATTATTATTCCCTTGTTGTAATTATCTCCCTCGGCTACGCCTCGGGAGCAAATTGACATTAATCCCTCGGCTTCGCCTCGGGAATTAAGATACCTAATACCCTCGGCTTCACGTCGGGATTTAGTTGCCTTTGATTCCTTCGGCTTTGCCTCAGGAATCAACTCAGTCAGGCGGAAAATAATATCTTACATTATTCCCTAGGTGCATAAATAACTATTATCTCCAGTAGGAAAAAAAAGTTATGATTTTGAATTAGTTTAGAGGGACTAAAACAGGTCTTTTCATCCCCGAACTCAAAAAGTAGGGAGAAAAAGTAAAAGTAGGGCGAAAAAGTAAAGTAGGGCAAAAAAGTAAAGATTGCAACTTAATTATTTTATATATAGTAGAAAATGAATGGCTAATGTAATGAAGTTGTTGAAATCAGGTTGGCGGCACTGCGCTATTTTGACTATGTTTATCTTTGTTTATAACCTGCATCTAAATAACCTTCTATTGAATTCCAACTCTTTATTGTTATTTATTAAAATAATAAATAAAAACTGTGCAATGGACGAAAATGTGTATTTTCTTCCTACTGGAGATAAAATATTGTATGTACCTCGTGAGTAAAGTGCCATTATTCCCCTCTCGATAATTATCTCCCTCGGCTGCGCCTCGGGAATTAAAGAGTCTAATTCCCTCGGCTTCGCCTCGGGATTTAGGGACCATGGCGATGGTTCCTTCGGCTTCGCCTCAAGAACCAACTTTTTCGCTCAAGGAATAATGGCTTACTTTACTCCCTAGGTGCATAAATAACTATTTTGCTTCTATTCAATGTGAGTTAACCGGAGTTAAAGATTCTGAAATAAAATTTGGTAAATTTATTTAATTGAAATAAAAACGACTGCCAATTAGTGTGGCATATAGCTTCCTCACATCCTATTATGTATTTTATTGTTATATTAACATTAACATTATTGTTATAATATTTAATTGTTATATTGTTTATTGTGTAAAAACTAATAGTTTTATTGATCTTTAACACTTTATAGCGGTGTCGCTGTTTGTTTTACTAAAACATTGTAACTGAAGAAAATGTTTGTCTCATTGAATAGATGAAGTTAGATTATTTTTTCCCGAGCGAAAATTCCAATTTTAAATTTGAAGTTACGTTTACGCGAGTATTGCGCGTGCACGCTTGGACGGATAACGTTTTCCAACGAACTCGTCCTGGGAATTGGTAAAATGAACATGTGTACCAAATTTCAACATAATCAGCCATCTTTTTCTCAAGTTATCATCATCCGTCGATTTCGTTACCAGTCATTTTTTTCTGATTCACTGCCGGGGTCCAGACTGCCATAACGTGCCATAAGGAACTTAGTTCAAAAAACTACACAATAAGTAAAACCATAATAAGATGATTATGGTAAACAATTAAAATAATTTGTTAACTACCGTTCGGATTTTTGTCGGTTTTATCATTACTTTGGTTTTTACAATTTTTACTTAGTTTATAACTCAATAATTATTCTTAGGTACTGATAATGATTTTATGAAGGCTAAAAACAGCATTGTTAAACAATATCCAATGAAAGAGCTTTATATATTTACAATATTTATGACCACATTAGTGATACAGCATTACCAAATGGATAAAACATTCTAATACATACAGTGCGCAAATTAGGTTAAGTCATGTAGAGATATAACAGGATGAGCTGTTTATAAATTGAGCAGTAAATATTGAAATTAATTTGTTGAAAGAATATAAAGGTTATTGCAAAATTGAGATAAAGGATAATTTCGATAAGAGAAACTAAAATAGCACTGTTTTACACAATATACTGATAAAATTCTCTCTATTTGTTATTTTTCACTTCGAATTCTAAAATATTTCGGTGTTAACACTAACCTAGTTTTAGTATCTCTGCGTATTTTTTATTTAAATTAAATATTTTAGTCAAATATTTTGTTAGTAAGCGCATAGTTTAAAAATATTAGTGGGATTAAGAATATTAATGTAATAGTATTCAATATTGCTTGAACATTTTGTAATAGTACATTACGCGTCGAGTGCGGAAAGTAGCATTTTGCATGCGAATGTGGAGTTTGCCCCCGAGCGACAGCGAGTGGAGTAAAACCACACGAGCAAAGCAAAATGCTGTTCACACGAGTTGCGTACCGTACTTTATCTACGATTGTTGGATTTTAATAATAAATACTGCAAAAATAATTAATAAACTTCCTGTGTATAAGTTCGTATTTCTCTTTTGATAAAGATGACATTAATTCATTTGTTGTATTAGTTGTATTATTTCGGGAGGCGTATTATTCTCCTCATTTTCGTCATAATGTCATAAATCAATCATTGTTTTCCACTAAAAACTCGATATAAACAGTTACAGCAAATTAGTTTTGTTAAATGTGAAGAATTCTTCTTTTTTACCGCACTAGACCGAAAAAAAGAGGATTACGAAACGCGCATGCAGAATGAATACAAGTACGTAAAGAATCACTTTCTACGCATCTAAACAGAGATACAATGTTTATATTTTTATCAATTGTAGATAATAGTTATTTATGCACCTAGGGAGTAAAGTAAGCCATTATTCCCTGAGCGAAAAAGATGGTTTTTAAGACGAAGCCGAAGGAACCATGGTCCGTCCCTTAATCCCTCGGCGAAGCCAAGGGAATTAGAGTTTTTGATTCCCGAGATGCAGCCGAGAGAATAACGCTAATTAGCTCCCGAGGTGCAGCCGAGGGAGATAATTATCGCGAGGGGAATAATGGCACATTACTCACGAGGTACATACAATATTTTATCTCCAGTAGGAAAAAAAATATACACTTTTTCATCCATAGCACAGTTTTTATTTATTATTGTAACAAATAACAATAATTATTAGCACTTTTAATAGCAGATAAAAGAGATTCAATATTAAAAACAAATAAGAATAGGAATTAAACTCAAATAGAAGGTTATTTAGATGCAGGTTATAAACAAGGTCGAAAAAGCAGTGTCACCAACCTGATTTCAACAACTTCATTACATTAGTCATTCATTTTCTAGTATTTATAAAATAATCAAGTTGGCCATCCTTACTTTTTCGCCCTACTTTTACTTTTTCCCTTACTTTTGAGTCCAGGGAAGAAAAGACTTACTTTAGTCCCTCTAAACTAATCCAAAATCAAAACCTTTTCTCCCTACTTTAATTTTTGACTATATTTATATTTGTTTGTTGACAAAATGGCATTCAAAATTAAACACTTTCCACAAGTGTTATACATAGATGTAATCTAATCTTCAATACCTTTCATTTGATACCCCCACACAATGTATTTTTTTTTTTTTTATAATTTTTTTTTTTGCGTAACATGAATTATCCACCATTTTGAATTCGAACAGCTGATAATTTTGAGTTCACTAAATTTTTCCTGTGTGAGCGTCAAAACGATCTTAATACTGCAAAGTTTCATGTTTGTATCTCTTTTGTAAAAGTTATTGGATCCGTACAGAGTGACAGACTGACACAGGAAAGAAATCGCGCCAGAAATACTAATGCACATGGGAACAGATGAGCAAAAGCTCTTGTACCAAGTGTGTAATGCTTGGCGCTCCCAAGGACTGGGAAACTGCAGTAATTACCCCCGTATTTAAAAAAGGGGACAATAGAGAGTGCAGTAACCACAGAGGCATTTGGCTGCTGAGTGTAGCAGGAATCTAGTGGACCGAATAAAAAGTTTTTATAAACAATACCGAAACTTTGTCCGAACTTCTAACTCAAGATCCACAGAATTCTCTACAAGTATGGGAGTCAGGCAATGAGATATTTTGAGCCCTCTTCTGGTCATTATTGTAATGGACGATATAGCTAATAGCTAAGTCGTGTCAAGACCAAATACGAGGGTACCATCTTGGTAATTGGCTAATGCAGCGGATGACCCTATCAGCAATGGCATTTGCTGATGATTTAGTTTTAGTCGGAAGGACTGCCGAAAAGCTCCAGAAGACAGTCGATATCTGGAGCAACGAATTTGAAGCAAGGGGTCTTAAAATTAATGTAGCCAAGACAAAGACCATTGTGATTGAGAGGGAACGGAAAGAGCACCACATCACTATCCAAGAAGAGCAGCTAGAACAAGTTTCTAGCTTTAAGTACCTCGGAGAAATGTTTAGTGAGGATGGCAAGAATACTGCGGAAGTGGAAGCAAGAATAGCGACCACGGGCAGACCATTCCACGCAATTAACAAGGGTTTCGTCAATAAGGCCGAAGTCAGTAAGAAAACCAAGATGACTGTATTCAAAACTATGTACGTGCCTACCTTGACATATGGGTGTGAATCTTGGGCTCTAACGAAGAAAATGGAAAGCCGAATCCAAGCAACAGAGATGAGATATCTTACAAGAGTGGCAGGCAAAAGTAGAAGGGATCGCATTAGAAACTCCATCATAAGATTGGGCTTAGAGGCACAACCAATCCTGTGCACTGTGGAAAACGCCCAGTTACGGTGGTTTGGCCACGTACAAAGGATGGACAATCAAATTATATGAAAATATTTCGCAAAATAAATTAACCACTAACAACGAATAAATTCGTTCGAACTTCAACTTCAACTATTTTGTTATCATTACAGAAAATAAATCATAAATTGTTTCCTTCATGATGTATTGAAAATTTGAGTAAAAGATAGAATAATTGACACGGGACAAATGGTGTTGATCAATCAAATATGTGTCGTGTTTTGACAATGCATAAACATAATTTTTTGAAAGAAGAAGGGAAAACAGATAGTCCACAGGCCACCATAAGAAGTGAGTCGCTGATTGATAAAGTTTTCTTACCTTATGGAATCGCTTATTTATGCCGTGTCCACCGATGAATTGGGTATATGGCAACTGGGCGCTGGGCCATTTCTTTTTTGTTGACATGCGAAACTTGCCCCTCTGCGGGAACATTGAAAAGAGATAGATAAAGTTTTGATTTTCACAGGATCGTTTAATTAAATTATTTAAAAAACAGTGGTACACGTGGCCACCGATAAGAGTGGTCCGTTTGGGGTGTCCACCGCCCCAAACATATCGCTCTGCGGGGACGTTAAAAAGAAAACGGCCCACTCTTATCGGTGGCCACGTGTACCACTGTTTTTGAAATAATTTAATTAAACGATCCTGTGAAAATCAAAACTTTATCTATCTCTTTTCAATGTTCCTGCAGAAGGGCAAGTTTGGCATGCCAACAAAAAAGAAATGGCCCAGCGCCCAGTTGCCATATACCCAATTCATCGGTGGACACGGCATAAATAAGCGATTCCATAAGGTAAGAAAACTTTATCAATCAGCGACTCACTTCTTATGGTGGCCTGGGGACTAAGATAAAGAAACTAAACATATTTATAGCGAAATATGTTTCACGATAGCTATTATTATCTATTTAGGCACTGATTGCCATTATCAATAACAAATATCAACAGTTTTGGCTTACAATTCTATACTACTACTATGAAATATTTGAAGAAGAAAGAAAATCAGAAAACATACGTAAATACAAAAAATATTGGAAAGTTTTTAACAATATAAAATTATTTCAATCAACAAACTAAAACTGAGTAGTGATAAGAAACAAGTAAACTATGTAGATAAGACTTTAGAGAAGGAGGGATGTTTTATGAAGGTCACCAGTCACCAGTGATAAAGTCACCTGTGAGTTAAAAGTAAAATATAATTCACTGAGGAACCACTCTGGTACCAGTCACAGAGTGACTCAAATCACAATCACTGTGATTTTGTAAAGCCAATCACCGACGGTGATTGTTACTTTTAAATCACCGGTGAAAAATCACAGTCCCTGTGATTATTGCTCATCCCTACCCTTTATTAGCAGAGCTTAGTGCTGATTTATTTCTGTAGACCTTTGGCTTACTTCAAAAACACTTACAAATCCACGTTGACTTTACTTCTTATTATCGTTTTAGAGAGAACTTATATTAATAGTGTAATTAATTAATTATGTTCCATAAAATATGCATCCTTTTCTTCGTCAGCTATACCTTGGCTCATGCCATAGACACGAATGAGGTGATTATTTTTAAATTATATTATCATTTATTTTAAGAAATATTAATTTGAAAATTAAAACTTCATTTGTATATTCTAGTTAACTTGGAATTTTTCTCTTAATTGTAAACGAGCAACTTTAACCACCAATGAGTAGCTGGCAATTATGACCGGGCTACACTGATTAAAATCCAGAAAAATTGGCAGCAATATGTTTATGTAGCCTGGCATTATTGCTGTATACTATAATGCCGTTAACACATTGCCGAACATTTTTCCGGGCAGTACAGATATATTTCCAAGCCATAGGAATATATTGCCGGCAATACTTCTGGATTTTGAGCAATGTGACCATAATTACCTACAAATATTAGCGAATTTTCGAAGGAAAATTAAGCTATTGCAATGACTTCAAAGTTTTTGTAATGCGAATTTTTGAAAATTTTCTCCATGGCAATCCGTTTTAGACCATTCTTAATCGATTCCTGAAATTTAACACTTTTTCTATGTATGTATGTATATATGTGTTACTCCAGACGATATCTCACCCAAGGATGCTCTTAGAAAATTCAAGCAAATTTTAAAATGTCAATAATATCAAAAGATAGGATGAGTTCGTTGGCCAGAATTTTTGGAGTCCATCATGTAGGGGTCAAATTTTGACAATTTAGTGTAAAAAACATGTTTTTTTAACACAACACATAAAACACAACATAAAAACGTGTTTTTTTCCATTTTATATGGACCCCCCCCCCCCCCCCCCCTCTTATATGGAAATAAAACAATGACAATAATGTACATAACATAACCACAATTACTGTACTCTTAAAGAGCTTTCCAACGACATACATCTTGAAGAGTATATACTATTTTGACTTTTGTGCCCCGTACCTCATTTGTTTTCATTTTTTTCTCCCCTTCAAGAAATTGTCTACATTATTTTTATTTTTTGAACATATTGTTTGTATCTTTTATAATACGCAGATTTCTTTGAAAATTCGCTCACTAAGTCATGGTGCTTGACTGGACTTTTTTTCGTTTAGAAAATTCAAACAAATGTACAGACGTAAAAATCTGCTTGAAAAATAAATAAAATCTAAATTGAGTGGTGAGGAATTTTATTTAAATGCCACTTATACTCGTATTTCTGAAAAGTCAATAATTTATATTAGGTATAAAGAAATAAACTAAAAATATATTTTAAAAATTAAACTTCTTTAATTATGGAAATGAAAATCTATTTGGAATGAAAGTCCTTTTTTCTTTTATTATACTTTATTTAACAAGCTTTCGTCCAGGGAACCTGGGCTTCTTCAGGTTTTGAATGTTAGAAATACTGTAAATTTAGAGATAAATGGTCAAAATGAAAAAAGTAAAAACGAATTTTGGAAATGAAAGTCTTACCAAGTTAATTTTGATTGTTTTTATGTTTTTTGAAAATAATTAAATTTATTTTTTTAACTGACATACCTAATCAAAAAAATAATAATAAAAGAAAAAAGGACATTCATTCCAAATAGAATTTCATTTCCATAAGAAACCTCAACTCCCCAAAAGAAAAACTTCTTTAATTATATTTAATAATCTAAATCAAATTATAATTATTAACAACTACGGGAAACAGACAGAGAAAAATACACTCCAGCGCTGGGATTTGAACCACAGGCCTCTATATTTCCAGAATAGCGCTCTACCAACTAAGCTACGCAGGAGAATGAATTTCTCTGACGTTAATGATACCTTGTCCCGAATTTAAGCTTTCATTTTTCCACAAATTTGAAAAGTCAACATTAATGACAAAGAACTAGATCGAGAAATAACGCTTATAATTATAAAGTACCCAATTAGTACCTGTACTTAGTACAATCAATTAGAAATTCATATTTAACGATTTTGGTAGTATTCATACTACGGAAAGATAAAATTTTAATTTAAATCAAATTATAATTACTAACAACTACGGGAAACAGACAGAGAATTCTAATTGATTGTACTAAGTACAGGTACTAATTGGGTACTTTATAATTATAAGCGTTATTTCTCGATCTAGTTCTTTGTCATTAATGTTGACTTTTCAGATTTGTGGAAAATTGAAAGCTTAAATTCGGGACAAGGTATCATTATCGTCAGAGAAATTCATTTTCCTGCGTAGCTTAGTTGGTAGAGCGCTATACTGGAAATATAGAGGCCTGTGGTTCAAATCCCAGCGCTGGAGTGTATTTTTCTCTGTCTGTTTCCCGTAGTTGTTAATAATTATAATTTGATTTAAATTAAAATTTAATCTTTCCGTAGTATGAATACTACCAAAATCGTTAAATATGAATTTTTAATAATCTATAAATTTTAAATCTATTATATAAGATAAATTAAACCTATTAACATACAAAATTGTCAGCCAATTAGTGTGGCACATAGCTTCCTCGCTTCCTATTTCCTATACTCTAATATAATTATCTGCTTTTACACCCAATTAGTGTCAAATTTATTTAATTTCCCCCCCGTTTTGCGTCCGAGCTTACCGAAGGTAACAGAAGCAATGTGATAGTTCCGAAGAAAGAAAATACATAAAAAGAAAAAACTTAAATTTATTTAACCTTTATCTTTAAAAGTACACATCTGATTTTTACGAAATTTGGATGGTTTGTCGAAAAAAGCCCACAGATAGCACCAGACTAATTTCAACCGTCTGTGCTCTTTAACTTTTGCTAAATTGATCATTTAATTCATATAAAAAATTAAAACAATTTGACATTTTCATGTTTAGGCTATGGAACATAAGTCAAAAACGTTACGTTACTTTTTAGCTCCCCAGTTAAGAACCACTGGTCTAGAGGGTTGTACCCCTTAAAATTTTATTCCTAAACTTACATACATTAAAATTTATTTTTATTTTTTTGTTATACTATAAGTTTTTGCATTTATTATAAAAATATGGGTGAAGAAGCTAGAAACATAAACGCGAAAAGCGTTACCAAAAAACGACACCAAAATGCATTACATGAAAATGTCTCACTGTCTTGCAGACTCGTATGCAAGCATTTTTTTTTTTTTTTTGACATATTAAAAACGGGAAAAACCATTAAATAAATTAGGCAATAATGGCTTGTAATGACATAAAATCAATAAAAAGAACGTGATAGGATGCGAGGAATTTATGTACAATACTAATTGGCATTTTATTTTTAAATTTATTCTTCTTGGCACTTAAAAACAAAATGATTATATTCGAAATTTTAAAACAAACCCTAACTTATTATTGTTTTAAGAACCATTAAATATGAAATATTTAAAAAAAAAATTTAAATTTTAGTAACTATTAAAAAAAATATAATCGGATCTAATAATTTATTTTTGTTCAAAATCGTCAAAATTCACTTTTTTTATATTCACGAAAACTGATAAAAGCAATTTAGAACTATAAATAAATAATGCACCTGATAATTTTGCAATAAACAATTAAAAAATCACATTTGATTTAATTTTTATAATGATAAAAAGTTTTTCAAAAGTTTCCTCCATTACCTAAATAAAATTTAATGTTTCTTTTTTATTTACGACAAAGAAATAAAAGATAAAAGATGTTCGGAATAAGAGGAAGTAACTAATTATTAGACAAAGTCATTTTGTATCAGAGAGCTATCAAATTTTATTATCATATTATCAGAGGCTTTTCTCTTATTAGTCCGTCCGTTACTTATGTTTTTTACAAACACACACACACACACACACACACACACACACACACACACACACACATATATATATATATATATATATATATATATATATATATATATATATATATATATATATATATATATAACAAAAAAATGAAAATCCCAGGGATCGGTCATATAACAACACCTTACAACATTCTCAATATACCCGACGTTTCGGCTTTAATCAAAACCTTCTTCATGGGATCTACAACAAAAAACAATTCAAAAGTATTAACATCAAGATGCCTAACTGATACAAAAACAAAAATAAATAAACATAGCTGATGGCTTAAAAGTTGAAACTTACAAAGACTACAGTTGAAGGTAAACCTTTAAATAAACATTTACATGAAAACAGAATGACTAGAAAAATGAATAAAATATATAAATTAGATAACAAAATAACAAGACTAGACTGGAAAACAACATACAACAAGTGGTTACAAGTGGTTTACACAAACCACTTGTTACAAGTTGTTGTGAAAACTTTAACACTTAAAATATGACCAAGAGTAAACTACCCTTATTTGTGATGAAAAAAATTATTTAGAAAAGTGGTTCAGAATTGCAAAATACGTATAAATATTAAATATCAATTTATTTTATGAAAACAAGATAAATTTCTTATAAATCAAATAATAAGCTAATGCAATAACTAAAATAAAATATAAATATTATCACCACCCTTAATTAACAATTCTAATCTTAGCATCTAATAAAGAATCATACATAAATAAATCAGCAGAGTTGAAAAATAAAGTAAATGAAATGATCATTCAAATGTATTGCCACCTATTTCAGCGTAAATTTTGATTCTATTTATGAATTCTTTATAAGCCTTTTGAACTTGCTGAAGGGGAGAATTGACAGTGGCCTTTTTAATTCTTTCCTTTAAAACTATTTGTTGTCATAACAATTATCACACTTGTTTATTATAAAAATCCAAAGATACTAGGTTTGTTCCAACCTCGCTATTTCTACCGTCCTTTGTATCGTCCCGCGGATCGTTCGAGAATCGTTTAGGACAGGTTTTATACGCATGCGCTAACATTGTACTGTAATAAAATCATGTCAGGTTGGAACGAGTTTAGGACTATTATTCGCACTGTATTAAAAACATTAAGGAAACCTAACAGTTAGGAAACCTTCCTGTTGATATTTGTAATTATTGACATAACTGCGCATGTCATACAAACCAGTACGTGGTATTGTCAGAGGATCGTTGGGATCGTACAGTGAACGGTTCGCAAACGATCCCTGCCGGGGTTGGAACAGTTTCGTGGACGGTACGAAACACTGTCCCAAGTCAGCTTGGAACGGCTTTTATCTACTGCGCATGCCGGTGACGATCCCGCGGACGGTACAATGCTCGGTTGGAACAAACCTACTATTTGCTGTAGTTAGCTTAATACTCATTTTTAGAAAAATAAAATAAAATTTAATATTTCAGAAAATGAACTAAAATTTAATAATTCATAAAATAATTTGATATTTAATATTTATACGTATTTTGCAATTCTGAACCCCTTTTCTAAATAATATTTTTCGATACCATCATAAATAAGGGTAGCTTACTCTTGGTCATATTTTAAAGTTTTAAAAAAGCAGAAAAAACTGTGTACACAAATTGAAGAAAATTATTAAAAAAACCATAATATATTACCTTGAGTAACCTGTTAAATATAACTAATAATAGATTTGACGGCAAACATTTTCTTTTCAGCTGTTTGCAGTAAGAAATGACTACGATCCAGTGGCTGGGGCAGCAGACGCCTGTCCTAAACCTACAGGTCCAGGAATATGCGCTTTTATGTGTAGGGATGACACGGATTGTAAAGTGAACGAGAGATGTTGCCCCACAGCTTGCGGTGGAACCGTCTGCATTAGATCAGTAACTGGCAAAGAGTAACAGTGACATGAAATGAAATGGTCTTAAGTCAACACTACCATTAGAATTATTATTTCATCTAAAATTATTTAATATTATTATCTAGTAAAGTATTATTATTTATCGTTATTTTTATAACTTATTATTATAATGTTATAATTATTATTTATAATTGTATGATTAACATGTGTTTAATTTTATTATTAATAAATTACGGTAACGGGATAGAGCTAGGAGATTATCTTATCAGAGGAGTGGGGTTGGCAGGGGGTGAGGAGGCTAGAGCATATAAGGGCCTGAGGCCCTAGTAATATCGCCAGTTGTTCTCTCTCACTCCCAAGAGAATCTCTGGTCCCTCACCTCCCTTCTTGCCCCTCGACGAGAGCTCTCCTGGACTTCTACCTCGTTCCGTGACTAGCCGGAATAGAGTAGTTGTTCTTCTAGGGCTACCTTTCCCAACCACCCGCGGATCCAGGTTCCGCCGATCATGGGGTACTTCCGTGGTCGCATACCTGAAGGTAAACCACCTTCAGACCCTGACCGCCGGGCGAGCACCACGTTTGGCCTCCGACCTAAACCCCGTCAGCCGCGATGATCACCACGTCCGGCCCTCGACTCCACGTATAGTCGTTAGTTTACCACCTTCGACCTGGCCTAGTTTTTCCCTTCCGCCGGACGAGCACCACTTCCTGTCTTCCCCCACGTGCCGGTAGGAGACCACCTCCGGACTCTTCTTTTGTCGGTCGGAATACCACCGTCCGGGTGTCTCTCTGCCCCGGTGCACGTCGTAGGTCCTTCGACGCGGCCTCTCACCCTATCCACCATGGCAGCCACCACGCCCAGCCGTGGCCCGTTCTCCCCTCCCGCTGCGGAACTCCCGGTACCCCCTTTTATACGTATTTTTTAATATTAGAAACCCCCGGACAGGCATCATGCCATAGCATTTATCGAGTTAAATCCCCGAGTTTCTCCCTTCTCTCTAAAAAGGGAGTGGCGACCGTGATAGTAGAACTTTGACCCTCGGGCCGGTCTAGCAGGATGTCTTATCCCCCGGTTGTCGCGCATGCCGTGGACCGGCGCCGTGCGCGCGGTGTCAACAAGGTAAGTTTTAACACCATAACTTAATGATTAAGTAAAATCAGAGTGATAAGGCTTAATAGTACATTACGCGTCGAGTGCGGAAAGTAGCATTTTGCATGCTAGTGTGGAGTTTGCACCCGAGCGATAGCGAGGGTAGTAAAACCACACGAGCAATGCAAAATGCCGTTTTCGCACGAGTTGCGTACCGTACTTTATCAACGATTGTTAGATTTAAATAATAAATACAGAAAAAAATAAACTTGCTGTATGTAAGTTCGTAACTCTCTCTTGATAAAGATAGCATTTATTCTTGAGTTGTATTTTTTGCCGAATTAATTATTTCTGGAGGAGTATTATTCTCCACATTCTCGTCAAAGTCACTTGATTCACTCATCGTTTTTCACTAAAAACTCGTTATATACTGTTACTTTAATAAAAGAACAGCAAATTAGTTTTGTTAAATGTAAACAAACTCGCTAATCGTGCGTAAAGCTGAAGAATTCCTCTTCTTTACCGCCCTAGGGTGGAAAAGAAGAAGAACCGGGGGTTCTCCCCCGGAAAAATTTGAAAATATGACCTCTCAAAACAGTGCGTAAATGCATTTCTGAGATAAAATTTGATTTTAATACTTAGTCACAAAAGGGTCATTTTTGGCTCGATTAAGTATATGGTGTAGTTTGTTGGAAAAAAAGTATGAACATGAACACAAGTTCATTTAAAAAAAATATATATAATACAAACTTTTTAAGTCTGTACTTTTAGTATAGTTATTGTAATACAATAAAAGTTGTGCACCTAATCATTCCCTTTGTCAAAAATACCTAAAAAAAATTCGTTCTTGAGAACGAAAATTTATCGCTGTTTGTTACCTTCGGTAAGCTCGGAAGCTAACAGGGGAATTTTAATTTTTTCGTTTTATATATCTACGAGCCGTTAACCCCATGACAACGGACCTAATTTTATATTTAGAAAAAAATAGTTAAATTAAGTAAATTAATTTAGATAAGTTATTATATCTATTTGAAGACCATCGAATCAAAGCAAATATTCGTACTTATTTTTATTGGAATAAATGCGGTTGATTCAGATTGGCAATAACAAACATTTTGCTAAAACTACGCATCTATAAATTATTTTATAAAATAAATTATCAGAATATGTGCGTATTTGTTTAAACTATTATCGGCGTCTCTATTGAAAACTAGGGCATTTTGGCGTCCCGAAGTGTTTTCGGGAGACAAGTTCGGGATTTTAAGTCCAAAACTGGGACAACTCCGAGACGCGGGGGTGGGGGGGGGGGGGGAGGATATATTGCGGGGCCGGGAGTCCTCCCTCGAAAAATTTTGAAAATATCAAACTCGCATGCGCAATAAATACAACTACGAAAAGAGAAAATTATAGGAGAAAGCAATCAACTATTGTGCAACCTTATCAAGCAACACAAATATGATGAAAGCAAGGGTAATTCCAACACTGCCTTATCTTGTCACGCGTTGGCCACTAATCATCAATTCAAATTCGAGGACACTACAGTTATTAGTACTGAAAACAAGTCCAATCGCAGAAAGATGGTAGAAGCTTTAAACATAGCCATGAGATCAGATTCCACAGTAAATATTAAGACTGATTCAAGATCCTTTAATAAATATTACTGTGGTATTTATACCAATTCAATTGCATCTTAATCACTGGCACAATTCGATTTATTTGTTATTGTTTATGGCTAATTTATTAAAATATTTACTAATAATTAAACAAGTAATTTTAATTAGTTTAAATGTGTTTATGGAATTAATTATTTTTTGTTTTCGGCTTTAAATGTGAGACCTGCTAGTCAATGATAAGAGTGTGATAATAACTTTAACGATGCAAAATACTTTTAGTTACCTTGTAAATATAAGTCCCGATGTTATTTTATTTTACTTCCGAGCTTACCGAAGGTAACGGAAGCTATGTGATCGTTTCGAAGAAGGAAAATATTTTCAAAAATTCCAAGACAGAAATCCGTTTCAGACATCAGGGAACATTTTTGGTTCCGTGACTGTCTATAGGTCTGTCGGTCTGTCGTTCGATTTTTGCGAACCAACATATCTTAAAAACTACACGTGCTCTTTTAATGAAATTTAGATGGTAGGTCATAATTAGCCTATTTTTGGTCCCATATAAGTTTTAACCTTCTGCGCTTATTTGTTTCTCTTCCACATGCGCACAAACATACATGTATTTACACCTATAGCGTCAAAAGTACTTATCTGATTTAAATGAAACTTTTACAGTTTATTGAAAGTACCCTGCAGATATCCCAAGATTAATTTGAACCGTCTGCACTCTTTAACTTTTGCTAAATTGACACTTTAATTCATGTAAAAAATTAAAGCAATTTTGACAGATCAAAAAAAAGGGGAACCAATTAAACATATTAGACAATGATGCCTTGTAAAAAAAAGCATAAAGCCAATACATTATGTGGATAGGATGCGAGGAAGCTATATGCCACACCAATTGGCAGACAATTTTTATTGTTTTATCTAGGCGTTATGCGTTATGTTAATTGTTAATTTTATTGTAATGAGCTGTGATAAACCTTTTATGGTTGTTTGATGGTGAGTGAGGAGATAGATTAATTTATGTAATTTAAAGCCAATGTTTTGACGAAGCAACGATATGGTTCCAATTTACTTTTGAATTTACACATCATGTAACGATCCTCACATTACTACATTACAGGTATGATAGTCAATTGTAGTCAAGTAAACTTTTGTAGGTAATTTATTACGTCGTTTTATTAAATAAGTTATATTTTCTGGGCTTGAAAATGGCCGGTCAGGTCGAAACGTTGCCGCACGTAAATGAGAGTTTGACTTATTACCCTGAAAGGATTAATTATAAAATAATATAAATAAGGCAATGAGTTTTTAAAAGTTAAAAAAATATCTCCGCAATTCAGGATATACCAGTCTTATTTATTGAAATTATACATGATTCTTTAGAAGTATAAAAATAAAAGATTCATTTTGAGGAAAGTTTAAGTCAGACTATAATTTCTTTGGTGCCTAATGAAAATTCACTAAAGAAAATGAAACGAAAACTGAAAACTGATACGGTAAATATTAGAATGGGTTAAAATAGTTATTTATGCACCCAGGGAGTAAAGTAAGCCATTATTCCCTGAGCGAAAAAGTTGGTTCTTGAGGCGAAGCCGAAGGAACTATGGTCCCTAAATCCCGAGGCGAAGCCGAGGGAATTAGACTCTAATTCCCTAGGCGCAGCCGAGGATAATTATCGCGAGGGGAATAATAGCACTTTACTCACGAGGTACATACAAAATTTTATCTCCAGTAGGAAGAAAATACACATTTTCGTCCATTGCACAGTTTTTATTTATTATTTTAATAACTAACAATAATTATTAGCACTTTTAATAGCAGATATAAGAGATTCAATAATAAAAACAAATAAAAATTGGAATTAAACTCAAATAGAAGGTTATTTAGATGCAGGTTACAAAAAAAGATAAACATGGTCGAAAAAGCAAGTGTCGCCAACCTGATTTCAACAACTTCATTACATTAGCCATTTATTTTCTACTATTTATCAAATAATTAAGTTGCAATCTTTACTTTTTTACCCTACTTTACTTTTTCACCCTACTTTACTTTTTTACCCTACTTTACTTTTTCACCCTACTTTACTTTTTTACCCTACTTTACTTTTTCACCCTACTTTTACTTTTTCTCCCTACTTTTTGAGTTCAGGGATGAAAAGACTTACTTAAGTCCCTCTAAACTAATTCAAAATTATAACTTTTTCTCCCTACTGGAGATAAAAACTATTATTATAACCTGTTATGGTTGTTGTTCAGATCAACTATGACATGGCTATAACCTTCCGGCACAAAAATGTTTGTGATTTTTAGCTTCAGTAAATAAAAGAACAAACTGAAGGTCAAACATACGCACTGCATATATGTATTGCGGGTTTATATACTACCGCAAATAACGACGAATATGCAAATGTTCGTCATTATTTGGATAAGACATTAACAAAATTAGTGAAGATTTCATTGAGATGAAATTTTACTCTAAGAATGATTTCGTTGAAGCTTCACAAACATATTTCATTAAAACATAACCTTCATTCACATTTTATCACATTATTGTTAAAGTTTTCGCATAAATTAAGCGGTGTTTGCTTTTATGAATTTATAGCCCTAAGTATTAAAACACAAAAGAAATTACAAAACCTAAAATATTACAGATAATAGTACATTACGCGTCGAGTGTGGAAAGTAGCATTTTGCATGCGAGTGTGGAGTTTGCACCCGAGCGACAGCGAGGGTAGTAAAACCACATGAGCAATGCAAAATGCCGTTTTCCCACGAGTTACGTACCGTACTTTATCTACGATTGTTAGATTTAAATAATAAATACAGAAACAAATAAACTTGCTGTATGTAAGTTCGTATCTCTCTCTTGATAAAGATGGCATTAATTCATTGGTTGTATTTTTTGCCGAATTAATTATTTCTGGAGGAGTATTATTCTCCACATTTTCGTCAAAGCCACTTGACTCATTCATCGTTTTTTACTAAAAACTCGATATAAACAGTTACTTTAATATAAGAATAGCAAATTAGTTTTGTTAAATGTAAACAAACTCGCTAATCGTGTGTAAAGCTGAAGAATTCCTCTTCTTTACCGCGCTAGTGTGGCAAAGAAGAGGAATTCTTCAGAACCATGAGACGCGCATGCGCAATGAATACAAGTGCGTAAATAATCACTTTCTACGCATCTAAACAGAGATATAATGTTTATATTTCGTATCAATCGTAGATAAAATAATAGATTTAATTGGTGAAGACACTTACAGGCATAGTTGTTTCTTGACCCTTTTACCATGAAACCTAACTATAAATTTATTTACCAAATTTCAAATTTCAACCATTATTTCATCATTTATTTTGAAGAATCCCTACATAATATCATGTTGCATCATTTCATTTAGTATGACCCCCAACCATTTCATGACAGTGAGCAAGTGAATAATGCATGTTATTAGTTAATTCTAATTGAGCTGAGCGAAGCGAACCTCTTATACTTCACTTTGTATTTGTTTGGACGCATACTCCTCCTGAACGGCTGAACCAATCCGCACTAAATTTGGCACGGTCAAAGTGACCAACCACAGTAAGGTATAAATCTGAAATTGCCCAAATTGGTACACAGGGGTACGGGTTATAAATATTTCCTCCTGAATGGCTGAACCGATCCGCACAAAATTTGGCACGGTCAATGTGACCAACCACAGGAAGGTATAAATTTAAAATGGTCCAAATTGGTACACAGGGGTACAGGGTACAAAAGTTAAACTACACTGAGAAAAAAGTGGGATAAAAATGCAAAAACTAAATATAGTCAATGCAGATTTGGTCACCGCAAAGTCAAATGCAATTGAAGCAACTGCATTTGGTTTGCGCCAATAATTTTTCATTTGTTTTTGTGGTTACCGCAATAAGTAGGGTTTAGTTACGCCGGTTTAGTATCCCCAATTATAAATTAGTTGTGGATACTTATTTATAATTGTTGTTACTATATTTTGTTTTATTTGTAGTTGCGGTAAATATGTGAATCTTGAAAATCTTAACGTTGTAACCGCATCTAATGAATTAGTTGAGGGCTGAAGTATCTGAGACTAACTTTGGTGATTACAGTTGCCGCAACTATATATTTAGATTTCACATAAACTAAGTTGACAACGCATGACTTTTAAAAATAAAGATTATAACATTATTAGAATAAAATTAATTTTTTACTTTAGATCTACAGAAAATATAAATATTTTATTATTATTAGTATTACCCCAATTTTTTATGTTTAATCTTTATCTTTTTGTGCAAGCATATACCGGGCCGCGCCGATAGGGGGTGCAGAGAAGAATTTGTAATCGATTATTCCTAATAGAATTAAATCTAATCATTAGATTATCATCATCGGTTGGAATCAAACTTTAATTCGATTAATGATTAAAATCGAATCAATTTAACGTTTAACAAAAATTAACATGTATGTTTTATAATGTAATTTTGACCAAATCATTAATCGATAGATGTTGAACAAAAGACTAAAAGACCCATAAAAAATAAATGTATAATGTGTAATAAGATGCGTTTAAGATAACATATTAGAGTAGTTTTCAGTCGTCAGTTAAGAGCTACTCGAAGGAATAGAGCTTCTTTTTTTCTATACTTTGTTAATCTGGTTCTAGGATTAGGGTATTTCCATGTGTCTTATTAAATGTAGATATTTTAATTTAAACTAAAGAGTATAAGGGATTAAGTATTCCATGTGATTGGACATAGCATTCCAATGTAGAATGTGTTTTGTGAATTCTTCTTTGGATTTAAGATTTTTTTTGGGATCACTATTGCTGCTAGATGCCATAAAAAAATAAGAAAAATTGCCAAATTTAGAGAATTTAATGTTTGTAACAAATTTAAGGTTTGTATTCTCTAGATAAAAATGAGACATTTTTACTCTTGGCAATTTATTTGTAGGGTCAATATTTTAGCGGAAATTCAACTTCAAACATTCCTACTTTGAAGCTTTGAGCGCTTATCGGCGACAAAATTATGGTTGTAGAAAAACCTTCAAAGAAGTAAAATGTCTTACATTCATCCCTAGAATGCAAAACGTTCATTACAAATATGTCTTACTATTAACTTTTTTTTTCATTTTTGCGATAGCTCATATTAAATGGAACACCCGAAGTGAACAATACCACCAAAATGAAGTAAATCACACAAAAAAAGACTTACTCTGTTTTACCCCTTTTCACAAGAAAAGTACGCCAGGTTTCATTCATTTATGTCAAATGGTTCAAAATTTAAAGGGGGGAGACTTTAGGACCACCCTGTATAATAAAGTTCTAAAATTCTAGTTTGCTCCACTCGGCCTTGAAGTTTTTTTGTAGCTTAAATGATTTAATGTAGCTATTTGTTTTTCATGATGATAACATTTACTAGCTATTCAGATAAAGTTTCTTAAAAAAATCTTAAATTCTTGTTGAAAGCTTAAATTTTAAAAGGTAGAAATTTAAATTGACATAATATTTTACCCGCCTTCAAGTTTCCAACTAACTCCTCCAAAAAAGTATGCCTGTTCCCTCAGCTGAACTTACATTGGGGGTTTGGTTTGGATCAAAGACCGCAGTTCGTAGAGCGATTGGGCCTAAGATCTTTTTAAGGTCTTTAGGGGCGTTTGTTGGAATTTTTCCCTAGAACCAGGACCACCCTGTCTGGTAAAGTTCTGAAATTCTAGTTCGCTCCATTCGCCTGTGTTTTTTTTTTTTTTTTTTTTTTTTGTTCTTAAACGATTTAATTTTGCTATTAAGTGTTTAACATTGATTTTCATGAGGATAACATTTATTCGCTATTCAGATATATAGTTTAAGGTTTCCAGGGCCCCTATTAAAGAACTCGGTTGTCAGAGGCCTCGGTTTTGCAGTATTTCATTTATTCATGGCTTCTAACATACGAATTCTTTACTGAAAAGCTTGGAAAGTGAAATTGAGTAGCTCAAATTTGATGTAAAACTATAGTTGGCAGTCTGTTTTCCAGTATTTTTGTGAGTCATACCCGCTTTACTATAAATGTATTAACTGCAACTAAGCAACTAGGTACCCTTTTTATATTATTGGTTAGGACGAACGATTTAAAAAAAACTTAGTTATGGATAGTGTTTTAACAAAGTTTATAGTAACCGTAAGTGATTTTAGTAACGGGAACTAAATTTGCAGTCATTTATGTGTTGTAACTATAAAGATAGTCGGAGGAGCTAATGTTCTAGTCACCATACCTAAGTTTAGTTTCCGTAACAGTAAAAACGATACCCGTAACTACATGAACCACTTCCGAGCATGCGCAGTTTCATTTTACGACACCATGCTGGCCAGAGACAACTAGAATTATCGTCCGTCAGTTGTCAGTTCCTTGCCTGCCTCCGTACCGTGAACTAGGGGTGGTTGTTTCTAGTGTATCTTGTACACAGTACTACCAGGTACAGGTACCTAGGTACTGAAATAATGTTAGTTTTAATTATATGTAATTAATTATTGTGTTAATTTAATTATTATTTATTATGTTATCTAATTATAATGTTATTTTTTTTCTTTTATAAACGAGTATATAAAATTACTTTTAGTAATTTTAATGCAGTCACCATGTATTATTTAGTTATAATTTTATTCAGTAATTTTATACAGTAATTAATTTAAAGTAATAATGAATAATTTCTTAATGATTTCAATTGTTCAATACTTTTATTTTTATAATAATTTTAAGTAATACTTTTAAAATTATATTGTAATTACTTTTTGTAGTAGTTAAATGTTTACTTTTCTTTTATATATTTTTAATAAATAAGCTTAAACAATTTGTATTATAAAACTGTGTCCAGGCTAAATTATATTATCCTTAAACATTTAACATCATTAATTTGTCGCATATTCTAAAACTATTAAAAATAATTATTTAAAAAAAAAAAAAAAAAATACTTCGCTGAAATAACAAATATTAATAAGTAATTATATTTTTCTTTTTTTTTCTTTTATGCATATATAAAAAATATACAGTCATTTTAATGTAGTCATTATATATTATTTAGTAATCATTTTATTTAGTTATTTTATACAGTAATTACTTTTAAAGTAATAATTACTATTTTTTTAATAATTTTAATTAATAATTTTAAAGTAATACTTTTAAAATAATAAATATAGTAATTACTTTTATATTGTAATTAAGTATAATGTATATTTTTCTTGTATATATTTTATAATAAACATGTTATACACTAAAACGGTGTCCAGGCTAAATTATTCTATCCTTAATTATTTTGCATCATTTGTCTTTTATTGCAACGTTTTATAAATTTTCTTTACTTTACTGACTTGTTTTGATTCAAAAGTTTGAACTTTTAAGTAAGTTCGATGTCATGCTTTATGCTTTGAATACTTAGTCAGTAAAGCAATGAAATAAAGAGTCACATTCAATGAGTAAGTATGAATTCAGGGTATACTAGTAGTAGTATAGTTCCCTGTAAATGTCATGGTAGCTATCCATGGATGGACCTATAGTAGTATGCACCCTCCGATTGAAAAATAGATGATTGTTTATACTGTTGAGTGTCTCAGGTTATGCAATTTATTAAAAGCAAACAAAGTTATAAATTTAAAAAAGATTATTATTGGTAGCAATCTAAAATGCTTCCAATAAATTCTAAATATTTTGCTCTCAATAAATTGCTTGGCCTAAAATACTTAACTGTATAAATAATAATATATTTTGTAATCGGAGAGGGCGTACTACTACAGGTCCCACCATGGATAGTTCCCTTAACTACTCTTTTGGTTCCTGCAACTATGCAGGAGCCAAAAGAGTAGTAGAGGGGAATATAATTATTGTTGAGGATGACAAACGTTATGTTTGGTGTGACTATATACATAATTGGGGGAATTACATTTATTGTTGGAGTCATTATGTTATACAGTAGCGGCAACAAATTTTGGAGTTACAGCAACTGTTAAATAGGCACAGCAACTATTGTTATAGTTGAGCAAACTAATTAATGTAGCTAGCGTAAAATATATATTGTTGGGGTCATTAATTACACAGCAGCGCTAACAAATTTTGTAGTTACAGCAACTATAATTTATGTTCTGGCAAAAAAAGTGTAATCGCAGTAACTATAAAAATAATTGCCGTGACTATACAGACTGTTGACGGCAACTAAAAACATTGTTGCAGCGAATACAGATTTTTTTCATTTAATAACAGTTACAAACTTTCTTGGTTACAGCTACAATACAAATTACAATTACAGCTACTAAAAGTCTATTGTTAACGGTCTACTAAACTCGACTTGTTATCGCAACGAACTTCTGGTGGTCCCGGCCGCAACAATATTTTTGGTCAGCGGCTACCCAAAAATCGCCTCTTTTTTTTCTCAGTGTAGTATATGCTCTTCATGATGCATGTCGTTGGAAAGCTCTTCAAGAGTAGAGTTATTGTTGTTATGTTCAATTTTGTCATATTTTCATTTAAGAGGGGGGTAAAATAGAAAAACAGGATAAAAAGTGCTGTTTAAATAAAAATGAGAAATATTAGATTATGATAACAGATTTCAGCTGTTTATAAATAAAAATGTTTATAGTTTTAGATTAAAATACAAGCAGATAAGTGCATTGCACACAATATTTGATAGTTTAAGATTTCATTAAAAATGTTTCATAAGACTAAGATCAGGGTGCCTACACGTAATTATTATGAGTTTTATTCTGAATGGTCATTTGGGGCGATTTTTAGATTTGACAAAAATAATTAATTATTGATATGTTTATCCTATCAATAAAGTTAAGCAGTATCAAGTGTGGTCACCACTTGGATGGGTGAAAATTGGGAGTCTAATTTTAATTTTTAACATTTAACTCTTTAATTTTTTTCTTTTGATCTTATCGAAGCATTGTGAGCATTCTGAAGAATAATTTTCTTTATGTCTCCAATTCCAATAATTTTTCATTAGAAAACATGTTTGGTCTCGTATCTGTCTGTAGGTCTGTCCGTCAACATTATATCTTATGATCTACTCGACAAATTTTTGTTAAAATTAGCCTATTATTGGTCCTATAATAATTTGTAACCTCTGCGGCCATTTACTTCCTTTCACGTCCGCACAAACTTGATATATTAACAAGCAAGTAAGGCACGCTTCACGTAAGTACGTTCTTAATCGCTGGTTTCTGAATATAATCGCTGGTTTCTGTACATTAATGTTAAAATTATTATGTGAAATATAATTACACTAATTTTAATAGTAATATTCTTTTTCTACTCTTCAAGACCTTTAAATTGATGTATAACATGTTATGGTAACTAAAACAATGTTTAGTCACCCACTATATTGGCCGCCATCTTGAAAATTTTAATAATTCCATATTATTTTTCTACACTTCAAGACCTTTAAATTGATGTATAAGATGTCATAGTTACAAAGAACTTTTTTTAGTCGCCCGCCATATTGACCGCCATATTGACCGCCATTTTGAAAATATTACGTATGAAATTTTAATAGTTGCATATTCATTTTCTACATTTCAAGACCTTTAAATTGATGTATAACATGTCATAGTTACTAAAAACTTGTTTTTATTCATCCACCATATTGGCTGCCATCTTGAAACTTTTGAGTGTAGAATTTTAATAATTGCATATTCTTTTTCTATCCTTTAAGACCTTTAAATTGATGTATAACATGTCATAGTTACTAAGCATTTTTTTTTAGTCACCCGCCATATTGGCCGCCATCTTGAAAATATTAAGTGTGAAAAATCCAAAATGTGTCCAGTTTTCTCAAATGCCGAGATGCACCTGTGTGCCGAATTTCATGTTCCTAGCTATAGTAGTTTATGAATTGAAACAAGCAACAGACAGACAGACAGACAGAGCCTTTATATAAGGTTTCTTTTTGTACTTTGTACAGAAACCTAAAACTGTATCTCTAAAAGTATACTCATCTAATTTTGAAGAAATTAGGAAGGTTAATGTATTAATAGCCTATAAATGGGTCTCATAATAATTTAAACCGTCTTGCTCATTTAATACTGAATAAAAATAAGTGTGGCCCCACTGAGAATCGAAACAACATCTTTGCTTTATTCATAACAATAACTTTAAAAGTACTTACCCGATTTAGAAGAAATTTGAATGGTTTGTCAGAAGTAGCCAACAGATTGTTCAATAATAATGTCAACCGTCTGACGCTTATAAAATATTGTGTTATTAGTGTTTGCGCCAATTTAATATTGCTTAAAAATAAGTTTGACCCCATTGGGAACTGAAACAGGTCCAAATCTTTACTTCGAATTGGACGTGAAGGAGCTAAGAGCCACACAAATTGATAGAATTTTTATTTCAGAATTTATTTGTATCAAATGCTTTCCAACACAATTTTTTTATTTTAAGTTCAAATTTAAACCAATTATAGAATTCTTAAAAAAATAAGTATTGCTTATTCTTATTTAATTTAATTATTTTTAAATTATTAATTACATATTTTAAATTTCATCTCATACCTAGTACATTGTATTAATATGCAATGGCCTTAATTTTACATTTAGAAAAAAGTAAAATCAAGCAAATTAATTTAGATATCTATTTAAAGACCATCAAATCAAAACAAACAGTTATTTTTATTGGAATAAATTTGGTTGCCTTAGCTTAGCAATAACAAATCATTTCGAGGTGCGTCGTCGGGACACTACTTGATTATATAAATTATTTTTTTAAAAGTATTAAAAATGTTTATTATTATTGTATACAAATTTAATTATTAAATTATTATTTTTTTTACATTATATTAGTATTGTTTAAAAATTGTATTATTTGTTATATTATATATATCATTTTTGTTGTATTAAATTGTTATATTATTCAGTTACAAATAGAGTTTAAAATTCTGGATGATGTAATTATTCACTTACATTAACAAAATTGATGTAAATGCTTAGAAAATAGCGTAATAACAACGAATGATTCAGTTCATAATGAAACTGAAGTGAGGGAATGTTCTAGAACCATCTGGAATGTTGTCGAGTGTAGATGATGCCACTCAGCATGTAGTTAGCGTTAAGAGCGGGTTCAACTCAGCACGCGGTTCTAGAATGTTCTCGCTCCCTGTAATTTCACATATAAAGCTGTTGCCGCTTCACCCTCTAATTCATTACCAAACGAAAACTGTAAGCTTTCTTACAACTTGTGTTATTTTACTTTAAATAATTTAGAACTTATATTAAAGATTTTAATTAAATACTTGTATTAAAATTTGTATTAAATTTAAAGTGTAATTTCAATTTGGAAATAAGTTCATCTAAACATTTCTAAAGGTAAGCCTTCTTCTCAACTTATGTTTAAATTTTCTTTTTTTAATTTAATTCTATTAAATTTGAATAGTCATGTTTAATATAAATTAATTAAATTTTTGCATCCGAGTTTACCGTTGGTAACGGATCATTCGAAAGAAATATTTTTTTTTTTTTTTTTTTAGCAGTAGAAGTTGTATATTTACATATACTTCTGTATAAGTGTTACAATAATTGTAAATATAATTAAATTGTATATTAAAATAATTATGCAGTTATCTAATAGCTTTTATGTTCTCACGGCAGCAAAATTAAGCATTGTTGTACAATTTTTTTTAGTCTGCAAAATGTAATTTTTCTTTATTCTTTTGATCAAAGTGTCAGCAAAATATCAAAGTGTCAGCAAAAGTTCAAAGTGTCAGCAAAAGTTCAAAGCGTCAGCAAAATAACAAACAGGCTGTCACATTTTAAGAAAATTTTACTAAAAAAAGGTTACTTCATATCGTTACATAAATAACTATTTTTTTAAATTTATTTATATTTAATACATTTTTTTATTACAATTGATGAAAATAACACTTTATTTATTTGTGTATTTTTATTAAAGCTGTGAGCCTACTTTATTAATTTATTCATAATATCGTTCTAATATGACCAATATAGTGCAATAGAGTTGATATAATTAATTAATTAACTAAATTTTAATATTTAATGAAAATTTAATTCTATTCAATTTTAATTGTTATGTTTTATTTAATTTTATTATTGCATTCGAGCTTACACGAGCTCACACGCGATCATTCTGAAAAAATAAATTTTTTTATATCTCCGTATTAAAAAAATTTCTTGACAGAAATACGTTTCAGACATCAGTGAACATTTTTAGACTCATTTCTGTCTGTCGGTTCGTCTGTAGTTTAACATTTTTGAGATCAATTGAACAAGTTTGAATGTTAGTTTATAATAAGCCCCATGTAATCCCAAAACAATATCAACCTTCTGCGCTCAAGCGCTAAGCATTCTCTTCCGCTCATGCATACAAAAATGACTAATGCGAAAATCAGTGAATCAAGTAAACAAATAAGTTACGCATGTTTTAATAGTGAGATATTACTTATACCGTATCTATGCATTGTAAATCATTTAAAATTGTAAAAATAGTTTAGTTTCAATAAATCATTATTTTATACAAGTGATAAAACGGTAAGGCCCTCCTTCGGTACACGGGTCGACTGATTTCAAACTAGTTGCGAAAACTGTTTAATGACACTGGCTATGTAGAAGAGATTTTTTTAAGTTTTTAAGAAACTGTACAGAAACACTGAACACCCTGAACACAAAATCAAGATAATATTATCATTTAGAGGTTTAAGAACAAGCAGATGTTTCTATAAAGAATTTATATTTTTCCAAAACCTAAATACATATAAGAAAATGTTTCCCCTTGAATAATTGATCTTGGGACATACTGATGTATCACACATTTTACGGTACTTCTTTAGATTGTTCCCCCCCCCCCCTTAAATAAAAGACAAGAATGCGTACGGATTGGTCTTATTTACTGGTTATTCCCCTTATAAATCCGAAGTATGATATTCCTTTGCCTCAAACATACATTGGACTTAACAACCTTTTCTCCTAATAGTTAATTACTCAAAGTCATTAAAATTTTAAAACAACATAGGGGAGTAACAATCTAAAGAAGTACCCATTTTACATACAACACATATCAAGAAGATGTTTTAGTTGTGGGATAAGCCAAACAGGACACGAATAATTGTTTTGACCGATGAATATATGTGAACAAAGACATCATGCCAAGATATAAATTAAAGCACAATTAGATAACTTTAGAGGTTTGGTACACTAACTAATTGTTTATGACATTCCTTAATCCTAGTCCATTTCATCCTAATAACTGAATATAATATATCTTTGACTTATTTAAAATCCATTAAAATGATTAAAACTTTTGATATTTTTGTATCTTGCAGATGTCTACACCATTGTTTATGAATCAGCTGTTTCAAGACTTCACAGGTCACCCTGTGAATCCCCTAGATATAAAAAGAAGCATGGAGGTACTGCAAGAGTTGATTGGACCCATTTGCGAATCTTTTCAGCAAATGCCATCTACATCAGACTGCAATAGACCATCTACATCTGGCTGTCCTAGAGCATCTACATCAGGATGTCCTAGAGCATCTACATCAGGCTGCCCTAAAGCCTCTACATCAGGCTGTCCTAGACCATCAAGCAGTAAAACATCTGCTAAAGAATCTTCAGTAAATTCACATTCTGATGACAAGAAAGAGTTCATTGTGAGCCTGGACGTTCAGCAGTTCAAACCAGAAGAACTTACTATCACAGTTGATGACAGTTTTATCACAGTAGAAGGCAAACACGACGAGAGATCTGATGAACACGGCACCATCTCTAGACAGTTTACCAGGAAGTACAAGATTCCTGATGATATATATAAGGCTGCTCTTAGTTCCAAGTTATCTCCTGACGGTGTGCTTACTCTACAAGCTCCTAAAATGGTTTGAATTATTTTTATGTAATTATATATAACTATTTTAAAATGATAATATTAAAGGTTACTTAACGTCAATAGTTGCTTGATCTGGGGATCACTGAACCAGTTTCGGCTATACACCGTGATCAACAGAAGAATATCGAACTGCGGGAGGCGTATGACATTGAACTTGTTGAGTCTCTCACGTAGACTCTACGAGTTCAATTCGACTCCGAGAGTTCCATATTCTTCTGCTGATGATGTCGTATAGCCAAAGCCAGTCCAGTGATCCTCAGATCACGCAAGTATCGGCTTGTAAGTAACCCTTCATTCATAGCTTACTAACTTGTGGTAGTTATCCTCACTTCAACTTCCATCTTAGAAGTCTATTATGAATACCTTCCAGTTACGATCGTAGTTCATCGTACATTTTTCTAAACTGGAATCCAACCAGAAATATTTTAATTCATATGTTCATTTATATAAAATACGATTATTTCGGTACATTCCTCTCCAAAAATTCAATGGCTCCAAAAAAACACACCTCTCATGATGGTAGTACCGAGTGTCTTCTGATAAGGTAAAGTCTAAAGGATTGCTCGACAAAGCACAAATTCTGACAACATAAACGATCATGTGGTCCCGCGATGTATTTCTGTTAGGTATATTTTGGCTCCCAATAGATTTTCTCCATAGTTAAATTGATCAGTTTCATTCTGGCATTATGATTGACAATATTAAACTCTTATTTTTCACTTACATTATTACGTCATGTTAGCCAATTGTAAATTAAGGTGATGACAATATAATAACATATTTATGACCAAAATAATTGTTAGTATGTTTTTGTTAAGCTCATTCAGTTCTTTTTTATACCTAGCCCTTTCTTTATTGTCTCTTATATTTATTAAACTATTCCTGATGCATATTTATGTTATTTTAACTATTTCATACTATTTTTGTGAAGTAAATATTTATTTATTTTTCTTTTTCAGATCAAGGAAGAAGAAAAGAAAGTGTTTGAGGTGCCCATTACTTTCACAAACCAACCAACAATAATAGAACAAAATAATCAACCCACAGAGTCACAAGAAAATAGTCAAGAAACTAAATAGAACAACTTTAGCAAGAGAACAACGATTTTTAAGATTGATTACCCATAGCCATCATAGCATTACAGAAAAAGCAACTCTAAAGATACAAAGATACCTCAGAAGAATATAGAAGCACTATTACTACAGGCTAGCCAACAACAATGATAAACAAGAAAAAACACAGGATATCCGCAGGATTTAGTAATCGCAAGATCAGCTTCAGTAACGAAATAAGCAATATCTATAACGAGCACACATTAAAACATGTCCTCTACACTTACCTACCGTAGTAGGTTATTTATAAACAAAATTTCTCCTTACTTATGTAATTTTTTTAAATTTTATTTTACCATTCTAAACGATCGTTCTTCTCATTGTCAGTAATATTTCTGTGATTGAAAATTAATTTAATCATTGATATTTAATATATTAAATATTATTAGCTTATTTTATCTCTATAATGTCTTATTTGATTAATTGGGTTAGTGATTAGTGATTAGTATTTAATTATAATGCAATTTTACAAGTGTTAACTATGGGAGACGGAGGTGTATTATTATAGAGATCAAATTAACACTTCTCTCTATTATTATTATTATTATTATTATTATTATTATTATTATTATTATTATTATTATTATTATTATTTATTTATTTATTTATTTTTTTTTTTTTACAGAGTTCATTATTATATTATTTTGTCTTATTATATTTAAATTTTGTTCCTTTATTTTGTATAGTAAGATCGTTTTCCACATTAAAGACTAACAGATATAACTGTTATAGACTATGTCAATATGAATTTATATTCTGTTCCTGTTTTTGTCCAATACTTTTTTTTACTAAGTATTGATGTATTTATTTTGTTTATTTATTTTAAAAATAAAATTATTTATTAATTATATGTGATTGTTTTTCTGAATAATTAATTTATTAACTCTACCAGCTCTTTTACTTGGACCGAAAAAATAGTCTTATAAATCTGTAGCCTCTTAGTACATATTATAAAAAATCAAAAATGTTCAGGTCAATGTCTAATCCTGAATATCAAATGCCTTAAGCATCTTATATTTACAACTTTATTATTATCAGTACATTTGTAATACTTTTTGGTACTTTCAATTTACTACTATCTGATTATATTGATATAATAAGATTTCTTAACCACCAAAACAATTCCATTGTCAATATTTACTGCCCTTTAATTTAAATTATTTTTAATTTAGATTAATACATATAGAGAAATTTTTTTTGAGAGAGATTTTAATGGATTTACACGTTTGGAGGTCCCCTGAGTCCAAAAAAGCGGTTTTTGAAAACATGTGGCCAGCCTCTGTCGACCGTTGTCTGCTATCTTCGGAGACATGTGAAGCCACTACTACTTTGAAGGATTTTGATGAAATTTGGCATTCATGTTAAAAAAAATGTATACAAAAAAAAAAATTTCTGAACTGCCATAAAGCATTAAATTCATGACTTATAATGAGACGGTTTATAGAAAAGATGGCGGGCCCTCTCTCCAACGTATTGTTTTGGCAAAGGGATATCAACTCTCCTATGAACAAATCGTACATAAATAATTTCTCTAATGTTTAAATCATACAAATGTACTGTTTGACAAAGGGATATTATGATCTCTCAAGTGAATGAATTAAGCAAAGTTAGGCCGCTAAGCGATTCTCGAACGTATCATCGCCTTCAATTTGGCCCATAATTCATCTATAAAGTTATTATTTTACACTTTGCACTATAACACATGACCTAACTAAATAGAAGGTCTTTACTATATTATCATCACCCAAATTGGTTTGTTTAATATTACCAATTATCTTTCATTTTTATTTAATAACTTAATTTTAATGCTATATTTAGGTAAAGTTGCTTTTTTATTAAAATCACAGGCAAATCTTTTAATTGAAATAGTGGCTCAACCAAAGGGTGGAGCCAAAAAAAATATTAGTCATTTGTAACTACTTGTTGGATCACTTGCAATCTCCTCGTATACCATCTCCTACAATCACTAACCTTGATATAACATTTCTTAACCATACAATTATCGTGTTTCTAACCATCTACATGACAGTAAGTGTTGCTGCTTCATTTTTAAATTTGACACCTGTAGATATTATTTTACCAACTCTGCAGTTACAGTCTAGAGCAGTGGTTCTTAACCTATTGGTAACTACGGCCCCCTTAAAATTTCCAAATGTAATAAATATAGTACCTAAATACCTTTCGAGGCCCCCTGGGGGGCCCCGCGGCCCCTCGGTTAAGAACCACTGCTCTAGAGCAAAGGTATAGATTAACAACATTCAGCCTCTTGTAAGTGTTCTCTGGCGCCCTCTAACTTTATAATTAGTTGAAAAGCTACCATTTCCTTTACATAGATACTAGCTGGATACCCGTGCTTCGCTACGAAGTGTTATTTTAATTTGATAAGTTTATAAACTACCATCAAGAAACATTTACATTATTTTACTATGCGAGAATATCTAGATTCTATCCCTCCCACTAATTTCTATACCCCCTCCTCTTTGATAAGATAATTTGCAAATATCCCAAATTTCCCTCCCTCCTAAATAAAAATAAGACAAAAATGTACATAACAATAATTACTGTGCTCTTAAAGAGCTTTTTAACGATATGCATCATGAAGGGTATTCATTACTCGGACATTTGTACCCCGTACTCCTGTGTACTCTGTGTGCTTTGAAGGAAAAGTGTGTAAATTTTCATCAATTTGGGATAAAACTGTAAATTCGTATAAAAGACATACGCTCATACAGACACTCTTCATTTTATATCAGGTATAGCTATATTTTTTAATTTTACCCCCTCCTAAATGAAAATATGACAAAACTGTAAATAACAACAATTACTGTACTCTTAAAGAGCTTTTCAACGATATGCATCATGAAGGGTATTCATTACCCGTACTCCTGTGTACCAAAATTTAAATTTCGAAAATTCATGTAGACAGCAATTCCCTTTGCTTTGAAGGTTAATTGTGCAAATTTTCATCGAGATCGGACTAAAACTGTAGATTTGTATAAAGAACATACACACACACTTACGTTGACTTTTATATACATATATAGATTTTCTTAATACATTTAGCTTTCATAATCATCCCCTAGCTTCACAAACATGTTTCTTAACAACCTCTTCTCTCCTGTATGTGTTTTCATACCACATTTGGCTTTCCTAATCGTGTTGCCTAATCGCATCCAGCTATCTTTAGCCATCCTTATAAAAAACCATCAAGAAAGCAACTAACTTGCTCTAGCAAACTACTATTTTCTGAAAATAAATAAATATGGCTGATTTTTCACCACAAATTTCTTTTCATTCTTTTTAAAAATAATTCGCAGTTTTAATTCATATAAACTGAACATTTAATCTAATTCTCTAAGAATTCTAAAAAAAATATCGGGTACGGGGTACATCGGAACTTTTCCTCACTTCAGAGGCCACTAAAGTGGCCTCTCCTGCTGCTTCGTAGCAGGAGGAAGCAGCATTGGACGTGGTCAGTACTTGGATGGGTGACCGTTCTGAACAAACTGATTTATTGTTATTCTTCAAAAAAACCTTATTTTTAATACCTATATTTTATTTAATTATTTGAAGTTTGGCGGTATTTTGACAGATGTAAACAAACTTTGACGTCATCAAAATCATTGCACTAATAAATAATTATATTCGCTTATATCTTTTAAACTAATTAATGGAATTTCATCGGGTTTTTTTTATATTTTGTTTCTTAATTTTTTCCGGTTCCAACAATATGCGATATGTTAAAAACCTATTTATACTTTCGGTATTATTAACCGTCAAAGATTAAAAATCAATAAACAGGTCAAGTGTGTGCTAGTAAGCACACAGTGAGGGTCCGTAGGCCACACTATATAGTGTTTAACTGTAAAGTGTATAAACAGTGCTAAAAAGCTTACTTTGAACCATTCTAAGGGTCTGATATTCTCAAAACACACTCTGATAAAGTATTTTTTTGCCACTGAACCGGACTACAACCATATAAATACATCGAAAAGACCATAATTATAAAAAAAAAACGTATTTTGTCAATAAAAAATAAAATAATATTTTTTTCGAAATTTCCAAAAAGTGGTATCTTTACTTTTGGTCGAAGAATGTTCAGGAATTTTTTCAGATTTTTTGCACTTCAATTTCATTCTCGCAAAAGCGAGATAGAGGGGGGGGGGGACGTTTCAAACCCGCTTCAAACTCGCCTACGCTCACCCTATCACAGTTATAACCAAAGAATTATATATTTTTGTAATCAGCTCGACGTACCCTTTCATATGATACCCCTCACGGTGTCGAAAAAAAAAAAAATTTTAACCCTTAAGTTTTTTTACCCTATTTTTTTTTTTAAATATTTTTTTTAAGTCGCTATATTTTTAAAATATGTGGGCAGGTACAAGACACATACATGCCAAATTTCAAAGTGATCGGACGAAAGGTGTAGCCGTGAGAGCACGCGAGAGGACGGACGGACAGACACACGCAGGAAAATATAAGGGTCCTTGGTTTTGCCTACGGACCTTAAAAATTATATAACAAAAACACATATTACGTTTTTAATACCATCTTGTTTGTTGTATTTCATTTTTAACAATCATTACTTGATGCAATGATATACCAACATTCTTTGGCATTTACAAAATAAAGAAAGGAAAAAAAATAAACAACCTGGAATGTATACAATAACTATAAACAAATGTTACATATTCAATTTATCATTATCATTTACCAAAAAAAACAAAAATTTTATTTTTACAAACATGGTATATACTTTATATAAATCAAAATAATGTATTACATTATATTTAAATTTGAGCAAGATTTCCATATTAAAAAAAAAATATAAACACCATGTCAAGAAAAAAAAAATACAAAATACATTAATTAAAATCAAATTATGTTTATTTATTTAAAATATAATTTTTAAAAGTATTTATTATTTTATACAAAAAAATATTTTATTTTTGAAGAATACCCTCGTATTTACATAGTTTTAAATGTTATATTACAATTAAAATATAAATTTATAACCGATAAAATAAGTTTTTAACTAACTTATTCGTTGGTTTTAAAAATAGATAATTATTTACATTTATTTATTTGAATTTAAATTAAAATAATTAAATAGAAAATCTTTTTTAAAAAAAGAAAAATGTTTCTTTTAGTAGAATGGTAATTATATCAATTTAAGTCAAAGATTTTTATTTAAAACTAGACATCCCGTGGCTCTATTTAGTAAATTATATTTTGCTCATCTAATTAGTAATTTTATTTTATTTTATTTTTTTGTGTTCATTAATTGAAAACAAAATTTTTATAGAAATAAAACAAATAAACATGACTAATTTAACAAAAATTGAGTTACATGATTTACTATCACTTACTTGCCTGCAAATAAGTTACCTGTTTTACAGTTAGTTTTATAATTAATTACCTTTGAGTCAAATCTTTTGTTATTGCTTCTTTTAAGAATTGAAAATTAGATTATAAAATATTGACCTTGTAGTAACGGGGAACTGTAAATTGCACCATTTATAACGAAGTAAATCAAAGTATGTAAATTGCACCACTACCTCTTGAATCGAAGTAAGTCAAACCTTGTAAATTGCACCACTCCAATTTAAAACGAAGTAGATCAAACCTTGTAAAATGTACCACTACCTCTTGAAATGAAGTAAGTCAAACCTTGTAAATTGCACCACTCCAATTTAAAACGAAGTAGATCAAACCTTGTAAATTGTACCACTACCTCTTGAAATGAAGTAAGTCAAACCTTGTAAATTGCACCACTCCAATTTAAAACGAAGTAGATCAAACCTTGTAAATTGTACCACTACCTCTTGAAATGAAGTAAGTCAAACCTTGTAAATAGCACCACTCCAATTTAAAACGAAGTAAGTCAAACCTTGTAAATTGCACCACTAAATGTCCCTTTGTCTAACTTAATTATTGAACTAATGGATTTTACATATTTTTTTTTCCTTTGTACCAAAATACATTGGACTAAATGTCCCTTTGTCTTATATTTGATTGTTAGGCTAAAAGATATTGTCACTATCAATTACAGAAGTGTGATATTCCTTTGTCCCAATGTACATTGTACAAAATAATTTTACTTACGATGGAACCATTGAAAAGAGGTTGAAAGAAATTGGTGCAATTTACATAGTTTGACCTACCTCGTTCTGAAAGGCAGTGGTGCAATTTACACTATTTTCCTTACCTCGTTTTGAGAAATAGTGGTGCAATTTTTACTATTTTCCTTACCTCGTTTTGAGAAGTAGTGGTGCAATTTTTACTATTTTACTTACCTCGTTTTGAGAAGTAGTGGTGCAATTTACACTATTTTCCTTACCTCGTTTTGAGAAATAGTGGTGCAATTTACACTATTTTCCTTACCTCGTTTTGAGAAATAGTGGTGCAATTTACACTATTTTCCTTACCTCGTTTTGAGAAGTAGTGGTGCAATTTTTACTATTTTCCTTACCTCATTTAGAGAAGTAGTGGTGCAATTTTTACTATTTTCCTTACCTCGTTTAGAGAAGTAGTGGTGCATTTTTTACTATTTTCCTTACCTCGTTTTGAGAAATAGTGGTGCAATTTACACTATCTTCCTTACCTCGTTTTGAGAAATAGTGGAGCAATATACACTATTTTCCTTACCTCGTTTTGAGAAGTAGTGGTGCAATTTACACTGGTTTTCTTACTTCGTAAAACATTCTTTTTTATTTCTGCTAAAAAGAAATGGTGCAATTTACATATACCCACCGTAACATATACGTTTTATCTTTAAGATGATTTATGATAGTGTTCTTGTCATAAGTGCATCAGTTTTTCTATATCCGAATATTTTTCAATATCTATTAGAATTTTCCTTTATTTTATTGTTTTTTCTCCAAACAAACTCCCGCACTCATACCAATGCAATAAAGTTCGGTTATAACTTCACTCTTGCTTCTTTTTTTATATAGACTTACGTCAAATGGTGTAAATACTTCAAGTAACGTTTTTTATTCGACGAAAAATGATACAAATGTTTGAGGATACATTAGGTCAAATGGGGTTTTCATTCATAAACATCCATTTCTTATTAATAAAAATTAATTTCGATTTATTTTCTCCAGAGAGGCTCTTATCAATGAACGTTTACTGCAAATATTAATAACTTGAAAAAAGTGGGAAAATATTTAGAAGAAGAGAAGTTGTGTAACTACGATTATATAATATACTTGTCATAATAAGTTAAATTTATTTTTATAACATTTATTATTTTATATCAGAGTGACATCCTCGTGTATTTTTCCTTTAATTTATATTTCTCCTGCGTCATAGGGAGGGAAATTTCATTGTGAATTACTAGTTAAAAATAGAGTACAAGGTCAATTTGAAGTGGGAGGGGGGAGATAAATCAATATGCTGCCTTGTCCCTGACCAATCACAGCGTTTCTCACAAGTTCTTCCAACGTAGTCACTCCAGACTCCCTTATTTTTATTTTTTTTTTAATAGGGGATGATTTATTCTAAATTAAAAAAACATTCGGATTTTCAAATGATTCTCTCTAATATTTGTATTTTCAAACATTCAACAATATCAAATGGAGCATTATAATTTTAATTGAGAAACCCTTATTTTACTACGTTTTTATTAGTTTGCTTTCTTGTTTGTTTGTTTGTTTGTCCGGTACAAATCTGGCAATCGATTTCTAACTAACTTCCCGAATAGCTAGACATTTGAAACTTTTAACATAGCTCAGAACACGATGACAATGCATTATTTTAATATTTTTAGCCATCTTTCAGCAGAATTTAATTGGTTTTCAGCAAATTTTGCTGTACGGAAAGTTGGTTCGGAAAAAATCCGCAAGTTATTTTATTTGTTTTGCCATGTCCCATATTTACTCAATCTTCATTTTGACGCAGGTCTCAAATTTGTGATAGATAAACATTGAATGACAGCAAAACAGGAAATATCGATTATATTATTTATATTATTTCAGATATATCAATGGCACGGTTTAGATTTGCTGTTGGGGAGATCCGTTGTACAAAGATTTGTCCCTTTATAGGTTTAAGATCAGCGCTCTAGATGGTTGTCATTTATGTGGAGTAAATAAATTCGGAACTTTTTTTTTTTTTTTCACTAACATTATATATTATAAAGCAATAACAATTATATTATCAACATTACATACGATTCAACAGAGAATTTAAAAACGTAGTATATAAAAAGTTCTTTTTATCTTGAAATTTTTTATTTATTAGGTAAACATAATGTTTTGGAAGTAATTATTATTTGTTTTAAAAACTTCAATATATAATTGGAATTCAGCTGAATATTTTTATTCATTAAAATATTTGTTTTAATAGTTTAAGTGATGGATGAATTTTAATTATAATTATAGAAAATAGTTTTCAACTATATCAATTTAGTCACAAGTATTTTAATATTAATTAAAATTTTTGAATTAATATATTTAATGTTATATATTCTAATTATACTGCAAGTGTAGAATTAAATGTTAAAAATTTGCTAAATTTCAAATTGATCGCTAATTTTATATTAGAAGTATAAATTGATGTCTACAGCACTATTATTTTTATATTTAAAGCTGACTTTTTATTTATTGTATAGAAAACGTTATTCATATAATAATATTAATATATTTTTCTATACAACACATAAAATAGATAAATCTATAAAATAAATGAAAAGACCAAAGGAGAAGATAGGTATTATATTCTCCTTTGGTCTTTTTAAAGGTTAAAAAATAAAAGTTTTCAATACAATAAATAAATCAAACAAGGGTTCACTACACAGAAAAATTACGAAATTTAAAGATGACTGTAACCTTGATGATAATATACATAATAAATGTTTGGCAGATTGTTCGCTCTCTGAATTGCGGTATTAATTAACAATGTTTTGAAAGGAGGTACTCTACTCACACCATTCTAGATTTAGTATCTATACTCGTACAAAATTACTATTAATTAAAATTAATTAATAAGTGCTTGCAATATTGAGCTGAGCGTGCATTTTAATCTTAAATGTTATTCATGCGTTAAAATTCATATTAAATTAATTTTTTGCATCACGCCATGATCACATTTATCAAAAACTTGCCCTACTGTTGTCGACGGGAGATGTAACTCCGCATCGCTTTATTCCTGTTTTTCTATTTTACCCCTCTCTTAAATGATAATATGACAAAAGTGAACATAACAACAATAAATGTACTCTTAAAGAGCTTTCCAACGACATGCTTCATAAAGGGTAAATACTATATTAATATCCCGCCCCCGCACCCAGTACCTCTGTGTACCAATTTGGACCATTCCAGATTTATACCTTCCTATGATTGGTAACTATGACAGTGCCGAATTTTGTGCGGATCGGTTCAGTCGTTCGGGAGGTGTATGTGTCTAACCAAATGCAAAGTGTAGTATAAGAGCTTCGCTTCGCTCAGCTCGAAAATATGAACAATGCCCAACTAAAAATATTTACTTTCCCACAATCTTTAAAAACTCGTAAAAGACTATTTAGATATTGATTTAGCTTACAAAAGCTTATTTTTATGAATGCTTATTGGTATTTTAAAGAAAGGTATGGAGAGCCCACATCTAATAACAAAACTATATTGAACCATATGCGGTACTTTTTTACTTTAGCACCCCCCTATATCCCTTTCAGTTATTTAGACCAGTGGTTCTTAACCGGGGGGGCCGCGGCCCCCCAGGGGGCCTGGAAAGGTATTTAGGTACATATATTTTATATTTGGAGATATTAAGGGGGTCGTGGTTACCAAAAGGTTAAGAACCATTGATTTAGACAAAGGAACATTATACAGATAGCATATATTCCGTAGTATATATTAGAAGGGATATTTATTCCAATATACCTTGGGACAAAGGAATATCACACTTGTGTATATAATTGTGATCATATCCCTTAGTCTAATCAACTATTAAGATAAAGGAATATTTTTAAGTTTTTGGTAGTTTTCATACTACGGAAAGATTAAATTTTACTTTAAATCAAATTACAATTATCAATAACTACGGGAGACATACAGAGAAAAATAGACCCCCGCACCGGGACTCGAACCACGGGTCCTCCTATTAATCCGTTACAGGTGCTCTTGCCAACTGAGCTATACGGGACAAAATCATTCTCCCGTATAGCTCAGTTGGTAAGAGCACCTGTAACGGATTAATAGGAGGACCCGTGGTTCGAGTCCCGGTAAGGGGGTCTATTTTTCTCTGTATGTTTCCCGTACTTATTGATAATTGTAATTTGATTTAAAGATAAAGGAATATTAAATATAAAAAATGTCTAGGGGAGACAAACACACAAACCTTTGAGACTTTTGTAGGGCAGACTATTGTTTAGAACCAAGGGGGGTGCTAAAGTAAAAAAGTGCCCCATATGCTAATATCTCAAAGTAATATCAAACAAATTATAATTACGATAATTTAATCACGGACATTTCTCAATATGGTTTTGGAAACTGCTGCCAAACAGTAGCGATTCTAGGTCAATAGTTCTGGGGGGGCTAAAGCCCCCCATGTCTTGTGGGTTTAGTATACATTTTAATGTACCAGGAAGCAACACATTTATATATTATATGTATGTTGTTACAGTCCTTTCCGGTGGCAATCCTATGCAGTGGCGTATCCAGCGGCAAAGTCTGGGGGGGGGGGGGGGGGGTATTCGTGTACAACTAATAAACAAAAAACATCTCCGCGGCCAAGTAACAACAACTGTGTTTAGAACGGATTCGTTAGAAATGTAATGCTGATGCTTACTGCTTTACAATATCTTACTGTAAGTCATGGGCGTCGTCTGCAGTTAATTAATGCGGGGGGGGGGGGTCCGGGGGTACACCCCAGGACATTGAAATTGATAATTTGAATCCTGGGGGGGCTAATTTGGTTTCTGGGGGGGCTCAAGCCCCCTTAGCCCCCCTAGGATCGCCACTGCTGCCAACAATTTCGAACATTAATTTTTTCAAGATGTAGATGATCCATCACGATTAAAAGAAACTTATTCATAATTTTGATATTTGGAGCCACGGAATTCTAAACATCTCATAAATAATATTATTTATATATTTATTTTATTTATAAGTCTATTTAGGATATTTTATCTGTCTGTGTGTAAGAAAATTTATTTGGCACTTCTTTAGATTGTTACTCCCCTTATAAATAATACAGAGAGGAGTAACAATCTAAAGAAGGTGTATTGAATGTTCTTCTTTAGACTGCTACTACCCTTATAAAGACAGAAGTATGATATTCCTTTATCCCTAAATACATTGGACTAAACATCCCTTTGCCTTAATAGTTATTTAATCAAAGTTATTTATATTTTAAAAAAAACATAGGGGAGTAACAATCTAAAGAAGTACCATTTATTTTTTTATCTCAAACAATATGTGGCTATAACTGCCATTAGTGTTTAAGATTTTGATATTAAGAGGTCATGGTTTTTAAAGTCTTTAGTATTTTATTTTTGCATTCGCTGAGTGTAAAATTTGTGCCTCTCGATGGTGTGAGGTGGAAGGCCATGGATCACCTTTTGTTGAACTTGTGAAATAACCATGTGAGTAGTGCGAATATTAAGGTCCACACCACTGCAGATACGATACCCATGTAGACGACTGGGTGGTAAATGGAGTAGCCTCTGATACTCACTCCACTAAGACTTTCCACTGTAGCTACTACGGGCATGAACTTTACCCATGATCGGATGAGGTAGTGGCCTCCTTCGATTGGCCAAATAATCCCTGAAAAAAGAACAAACCGTAATTTATGTGAGCGTAAACGAGCTTTTTACATTCAACAAAATATGCATCTTGTCTGTTGTTCCTCTGTAATGTTTGCGTGTCTGACGATAACTTGAGTAAAAGTCGACCGATTTCGCTGTAATTTGGTATACATGTCCCTTTTACTAATGCTCAGGCTATCCTAGCGTACTAGTAGCTATATACAGCGTGCTCCGTACAACAGTTCACGCACAGCGCTCGCATAAACATGAGCTTCAAATTTAAAATTGGAATTTCAGGACGGGAAAAAATTCTATCATCACCTATTCGATGAGACGAACATATTTCTAAAAAATAATTTTTTTTTAGCAAAACCAGCAGTGACATCGCTAATAATTA
This sequence comes from Gerris lacustris, assembly GCA_951217055.1. Classification (NCBI taxonomy): domain Eukaryota; kingdom Metazoa; phylum Arthropoda; class Insecta; order Hemiptera; family Gerridae; genus Gerris; species Gerris lacustris. The sequence goes on from OX578279.1 coordinate 80,223,665, forward strand.
ATAAAGATAAAAAAAAAAAAATAATAATAATAATAATAAGATTAAAGTGGACCTAAACGTTTATAGCAGAGAAAACAAAGTTTTTACCGATATCTTACGTTTAACGTAACGATTTTAATAAAACTTCATATATATCGACTAAAGCACAATTGGCCGTAAAATTTCAACTTGATACAAGCAGAAGTTTTTGTGTAGTGAAGTGATACATTTTATAATAGTTTAAATGGAATGGCCGGGACGGTGAGTTAAGGAATAGTGGAAGAACTCTTCTCCCCTACTACACGGTTGTCTCTAATAGAATCATATTCTTCAACTATCAGCTCATCATGATTTAACTGTCTAATATTTATTACATTACGCTCGCTTCAATGATGCGATGCCTAGTATATTCTGTTCAATTTAGCTAATTTATATGTTTGGATATAATCCTTAGTAAGACGTCAGCAGCTTTAAGCCTCGTCTATTTTAGCGAACACGAACTGAGTGAGAAGCAGAGCACTGGTATCACTATCTACACATGCGCAGAAGCCAATACCCTGCTCCTTACTCGGTTCGTGTTCGCCGATCTAGACGAGGCTTGTAATTCTATATTTGCTGTGGCTGCTGTCATACATGGAATTTATTGTTGTTCCATACTTACCAGCTAGTTAATTATCATGAACAACATCTTCACACAAAATGAATTGTATGTTGTTGAACTACACTTTCTTTATGATGAGTCGCTATCACACATTGGAGACAAACAGTTGAGTAGTTTATTATAATTTAATTTATGAACTTGTATTTATTCGTTCAGTTTAGTTATAACTTAGGAGAAGAACACAAGGAACTGCATGCACAAGAAGAAGGAAGGAGAAGAAGAAAGAAGGAGAAGATGAAGGAAGGGGAAGAAGAAGGAAGGAGAAGAAGAAGGAAGGAGAAGAATAAGGAAGGAGAAGATGAAAGAAGGAGAAGAAGAAGGAAGGAGAAGATGAAAGAAGGAGAAGAAGAAATAAGGAGAAGAAGAAGGAAGGAAAAGATGAAAGAAGAAGATGAAAGAAGGAGAAGAAGAAGAAAGGAGGAGAAGAAAGGAGAAGAAGAAAGGAGAAGAAGAAGGGAGGAGGAGAAGAAGGGAGGAGAAGAAGAAGGGAGGAGAAGAAGAAGGAAGGAGAAGAAGAAGGAAGGAGAAGATGAAAGAAGGAGAAGAAGAAGGAAGGAGAAGATGAAAGAAGGAGAAGAAGAAATAAGGAGAAGAAGAAGGAAGGAAAAGATGAAAGAAGAAGATGAAAGAAGGAGAAGAAGAAGAAAGGAGGAGAAGAAAGGAGAAGAAGAAAGGAGAAGAAGAAGGGAGGAGGAGAAGAAGGGAGGAGAAGAAGAAGGAAGGAGAAGAAGAAGGAAGGAGAAGATGAAAGAAGGAGAAGAAGAAGGAAGGAGAAGATGAAAGAAGGAGAAGAAGAAATAAGGAGAAGAAGAAGGAAGGAAAAGATGAAAGAAGAAGATGAAAGAAGGAGAAGAAGAAGAAAGGAGGAGAAGAAAGGAGAAGAAGAAAGGAGAAGAAGAAGGGAGGAGAAGAAGAAGGGAGGAGGAGAAGAAGGGAGGAGAAGAAGAAGGGAGGAGAAAAAGAAGGAAGGAGAAGAAGAAGGAAGGAGAAGAAGAAGAAAGCAGAAGAAGAATGAAGGAGAAGAAGAAGGAAGGAGAAGATGAAGGAAGGAGAAGAAGGAAGCAGAAGGAGAAGAAGAAGGAAGGAGAAAATAAAAGAATGATATAAGAAGGAGGAAGGAGAAGAAGACAAGGAACTTCTTGTGCAAGTAGAAGATAATATAGAAGTTAAGTAATTAGAAAGTTGTACATCCTACATGTATCTTAGTAAAGCATTTTTCGGTTTAATTTTTTCACTGCCTAGCAACTCTTTAGTGACTAAATTGATCAATCTACCTGAAGTTAGTAGAAGTGTAAGCGTAGACCCAACAGCTGCGTAGTTAATTAGGGCGTCATTAGGAAATACTTCTGCCAACAAAAATCCTATAAACAAACAATACAAATTAATTTATTTTATATATAATCAATATATTTTAATTACAAATAGCTAATGGAGATATAAAAGCCTTGTCCACACTAGCAGACATGTTGCACGATTTTGGTCTCAGAAACATGTCTAGCGATTTGTCTATAGACATCGGCTGAGACAAACGGCGTCTACGGTCTCGTTGCTAGACCAAAATCTCATGTCTATGATTTTCCATTCTAAATGGTAGACATGGTGCAACGTTAGGCATGTTGCGCAACGTGTCTACAAGTGTGGACGCTAGACCAAGACCATAGACGGTCTCAGAAGATGTCTATAGCCACGTTGCGAGACATTTCTGTAGACGGTCTATGAGACCGTCTACAGAAATGACTCGCAACGTGTCTACTGGTGTGGACTAGGCTTAAGACTTTTTTTTGTTTTAGATAGACGAGTTTGTTTACCGTATGAAGTGCCGACTGAAGCGATAGCAGACATGAGAAGTATGGCTAATCCAATTTCACCCATAATTTTGTGACTGAAGAGTATGTAGACGACGAAGCACATGATGCCAGTCTGAAGACCTATAATCACTATCTGCACTATAAGGTGAGCTAGTATCATCTCCAGCCTTGTTAGACCTGCAATGATAATACACAATAATATAATTGAATCTTCTCTGAGGAGTGTTAGTTAACTACTCAGAGCAAGAAAGGGGTAGAGGGAACAATGCGATTTGAAAAGGGGTTCATTATTCTCTCCCCCCGATACTAAATCTCCCAAGCGAGCTCAATACGAACTAATGTGTGATCACGTGGTCACTAGTCCTTGTCTTATTGGTCTATTCCTTGTTCTTCCGTCCCCACAGACGCTTGTCAACAAATCCTTATCAGTAGCATTTATTTGAAACCCCACTCAAAGAAGATTGCTATTGGCTATCTAGGAACTGTTACACGTTTATTAACGACGTTACTGCCTTTAGATAATTAAAAAGGTTAAAAACATTAAAGTACATATTTATAAAGAAAACTGAATTAAAAATAAATATATTATATGTCGAAAGAAAACATCACTAATTTTATCAGCTGATATCAGATAAATTTCGAGTTTTTATCGAGATATCGATTACCAAACTGCCGCTTGAAAGAGTTTGTATCGGAGGAGAGCATAATGAACCACTTTTTGAGACCCAGATTATACAGTATTGTTCCCTCTACCCCTTCCTTGCTATGAGGTCAACTGTAAGGTCTATGGACTTCTAAAGACAAAGTTTTCCAGCCACTGAATAAAGTTATTCAAGTCAGGATCATAAACCTAGACTAAGGATATTTGTCTTAAATAACTTTGTCTAATAAAGCCACGGGTATATTTTCGCTTAGTCCAGGAGATAAAGTTCAAAGAATGTCTGACTAAAATCAAGTTAGAATATTGTGAATAGGTTAATCTTTTAGTGACTGTTAAGAATATGTTGTCGGCTAAGCTCGTCCGTGGGACATAGCTTGGCAATCGGTATTTGGAAAAAGCAAACCGATGGAGAGCTGCCATATCCCACCAACTATGGTGGACATTGTGATTGTCATGATCCTGAGTACAAAATTAGTAAGTAGACCAAAAATCAAGTTGATGTTAAAGTGTCATTTGATAGGTGACCACTTTGGTTTGGAGGAATATTTGAATAACCCGTCAAGTGACAAACTAACATTAACTTGACTTTCTGTCTATTATCTAAGTTTGTAGTCAGAATCATGAAAATCACATAGTCCACCATAAATGGCAGGACATAGCCGCTGTCCACCAATTTTTTTTTCTTCAAATGCCTCTTGCCAAGCTTTGTCCCGCAAACGAACTTAGCCGACCACATATTCTTAAAAGGCGCTAAAACATTTACTTGTACACAAAATTCTAGCTTGATGTTAGTCAGACACATTTTTGCACGCTATCTTCTGGACTATCAATGCTTTGCCTTGGTTCCTAAAGAAAACGTCTTAAATGATCTGAATGAACTGAACCAAATTCAGTACACCTCATATCTAGAGGTTCACAAAGTGTTCAACACAAGATTTTTTTTTTTTTTTTTTTTTTTTTTTTTTAACAGCCCGTTGACACTCACTTTCGTAAGCAAAGGCCTCCCCGTGAGTGGGGGTAATGGTTATCTTTTTTTTCCTTCCTTCTAACTGTCCTCTAAATAATGTTTTGTTGTTCTCTTCCACGCTTGCCTGTCCATCGCAGTTCTGTGCCATAACTTGCCTATTCTTTCATCAAACTCGTCCCTCCATCTTCTTTCTGGGCGTCCTTTTTTCCTTTTTTCTGTCGGCCTCCACACATTGACTTTGTGCGCCCATCTTTTTGGATCCATTCTGATTACATGGCCTGCCCATTTCCACTTCAATTTGTGAGCTTGCTTCATTAGACTTTTTACATTTTGCTTTTCTAGCATTTTCCTGTTACTGACCTGTATTTTGCTTACTCCAAGGTATGATCTCAGCATCTGACATTGAGAGGAAACTAATTTTTGATCCTGTTTCTGGGTTAGGCTCCACGTCTGGCTGTCATAGAGAACTGCCGGATAGACACAACTCTGTAAGGTGCTAATCTTTATGCTCTCGAATTCTCGGATGCAGAACTCTTAAAGATTTTTCTTAACGACCAATACTTTTTCCATCCAATGTTCACTCTTCTGTTAACTTCTTCATTTCTCATTTCTTCAAAAGATACAACCTGTCCAAGATAGATGTATTCGGATGCGTATTCGATTTCTTGATTGCCTATAGTCATTTTTAACTTTTCACTATTTGTAAGTAACTTTGTTTTGGACCAGTTGATTCTCAAACCTATTTTCTCACTCCATTCAATCAGTGAAAGTACTATTGTCTTTAAATCGTGAATATTTTTTGATAATAAGACGGCGTCGTCAGCAAAACGAAGGTTGCTCAACGATGTTCCGTTTATTTTAACTCCTATGTTTCCCAGCTCGAGTTGTTTAAAAATATATTCAAGTACACAGTTGAATATCACAGCCAAAAGTGGACACCCTTGTCTTACACCTCTTTCTATTCTAAATGGCTTTCCCTTCTCTTCTGTACTTATATAGGCATAATTTTCTTTATAAATTTCTTGCAGTAATTCTATGTATTGTTCTTTTATGCCGATCTCCCTCATTGCTATCCATTTGTAGTCATGCTCTAGAGAGTCGAAAGCTTTGTTGTAGTCAATAAACATAAAATATATAGGGATGTTCAACACAAGATAACTATTACTATATAATAACAAACATTGATTTTAAAAATAAACATATCTTACCAGCGATAGAATTTCTGTCTAGCAGTCCTGACGTTTTATCCATCATAATGGCTCCCGCTGTAAAGGTAAGTGGCAAGCTGAAGACAAATCTGTATCAAATAATATTTACATTCAAATTAATTATAAATTAATTAATAAATATTGGTATAATTTATTAAATCGAAAAGTCTCATAACGTGAAAAACATAAAACAAATCAATCCGTCACAGAATTCGTCATGCGGACGGAGTGAGAATATCTTTCACTCCATAAGTAAAGGCTTGTGAGTATATAATACATACCTGTATTATATTCTTAACAAAAGCTAGACCAACTAACGATTAGTTGATATTATTTGGAAGTAGAATTTGGGCAAATGAAAGAATTCTAAACTTTTGTTGGTTGCCCTTATGTTAGTCTTGGGTTTTGGTAGAAATTAGATTTATTTTGCGGCAAGAGTTGGTTTCAGGCAAAAGTACATTTTGCTGCCTGTTTTATTTTCTTATTTTTATCGCATGTAATAAGGAATCTTAGTGAACGCCTATTTCACCCGAATTGACACTTATGAGAAGGGAAAGGTTACCAAAAAGATATAATAACCATTATACAACCAAAGATATAATGACAACAAGGTTTTATTAGTAGGGTTGCCTTTTTTTTTTAAATGCTTGCAAGCCTATATTTATCCCACTGATTTTTAATATTCGATAGCTAAGAAGTGATACCTCGAAATTACCAAAATAATGATTTTTAAGATTGTCATTATATTGGCCTTTGGAGGCTTTAAGTGAAATCTCGTAAGTGAAAAACAAAATGCCTTCACATAGAAAATGGGCAGTCGTGACATCTCATATCAGATTCACAAACTATTTGTTATGTGATAGCTTGTAACTACGATAGACAGGTGTAGTGACACCTCGTATGTGTTTCTGGTTGAACGAGCGCAGTGAGTTCTTCATTACAGAGACTTGGGATTTGAAAAGTTTGTGTGTTTGTTTGTTTGTGTGTTTGTTTGTTTGTCTAACGATAACTGGAGTAAAAATTGATAAATTTCAACGAAATTTGGCACATATATGCATCTCAGCATTTGTGAGAAGTGTATAGTTTTTGGAAATTCCTCACTCAATATTTTCAAGATGGCGCCCAATATGGCGGACGACAAAAAAAGAAAGTTTTAGTCAGCATAATGTGTTATACATCGTTTTAAAGATCTTTAAGAGAAGGAAAAGAATATGTAACTAATAAATTTTCACATTTAATATTTTCAAGATGGCGGCCAATATGGCGGACGACTATAAAAAAAAGTTTTAGCCAGCATAATGTGTTATACATAGTTTTTAAGGTCTTTAAGAGATGAAAAAGAATATGTAACTAATAAAATTTCTCAGTTCATATTTTCAAGATGGCGGCCAATATGGTGGACGACTAAAATAAAAAGTTATATCCAGCATAATGTGTTATACATCGTTTTAAAGGCCTTTAAGAGGAGGACAAGAATAAGTAACTAATAAAATTTTACACTTAATATTTTCAAGATGGCGGTCAATATGGCGGACGACTAAACAAACAGTTTTTAGTCAGTATGACATGTTATACATCAATTTAAAGCTCTTGAAGTCTAGAAAAGGAATATCCAACTATTCAAATTTCATACATAATATTTTTAAAATGGCGGCCAATATAAAGAAAACAAAAAAAAGTTTTACATATCTGCATAACATGTTATAAATCATTTAAAGGAATTTTAAAGGCTACAGATTATGTACTAATACTGTATAAAAAGGCGAGCGCCGCGAGCCTGCAATAATATTATTAAATAAAGATTATGCAGAAATGCTTTTATAACAGGCGAGCGTAGCGAGCCTGCATTAATATTATTAAATAAAGATTATGCAGAAATGCTTTTATAACAGGCGAGCGTAGCGAGCCTGCAATAATATTATTAAATAAAGATTATGCAGAAATGCTTTTATAACAGGCGAGCGTAGTGAGCCTGCATTAATATTATTAAATAAAGATTATGCAGAAATGCTTTTATAACAGGCGAGCGTAGCGAGCCTGCAATAATATTATTAAATAAAGATTATGCAGAAATGCTTTTATAACAGGCGAGCGTAGTGAGCCTGCATTAATATTATTAAATAAAGATTATGCAGAAATGCTTTTATAACAGGCGAGCGTAGCGAGCCTGCAATAATATTATTAAATAAAGATTATGCAGAAATGCTTTTATAACAGGCGAGCGCAGCGAGCCTGCAATAATATTATTAAATAAAGATTATGCAGAAATGCTTTTATAACAGGCGAGCGTAGCGAGCCTGCATTAATATTATTAAATAAAGATTATGCAGAAATGCTTTTATAACAGGCTAGCGTAGCGAGCCTGCATTAATATTATTAAATAAAGATTATGCAGAAATGCTTTTATAACAGGCGAGCGTAGCGAGCCTGCATTAATATTATTAAATAAAGATTATGCAGAAATGCTTTTATAACAGGCTAGCGTAGCGAGCCTGCAATAATATTATTAAATAAAGATTATGTAGAAATACTGTATAAACAGGCGAGCGTAGTGAGCCTGCATTAATATTACTTTTATAACAGGCGAGCGCAGCGAGCCTGCAATAATATTATTAAATAAAGATTATGTAGAAATACTGTATAAACAGGCGAGCGCAGCGAGCCTGCAATAATATTACTTTCATAACATGCGAGCGCAGCGAGCCTGCAATAATATTATTAAATAAAGATCATGTAGAAATACTGTATAAACAGGCGAGCGTAGCGAGCCTGCAATAATATTACTAAATAAAGACTATGCAGAAATGCTTTTATAACAGGCGAGCGTAGCGAGCCTGTATTAATATTACTTTTATAACAGGCGAGCGTAGTGAGCCTGCAATCATTTTATTAAATAAAATATTTACTACAAATGCATGTTATATAAGCAGGCGAGCGAAGCTCGCCTGCATTAACGTTATTAAATTAAGATTATGTGAAATGTTGTATAAACCGGCGAGCGTAGCGAGCCTGCATTTATATTATTAAAAAAATATTACGTACAAATGTTTTATAACCAGGCGAGCGCAGCGAGCCTGCAATAATTTTTATTAAATAAAGATAATGTAAAAATGCTATATAAACAGGCGAGCGCAGCGAAACCACAATATTTTTATTAAATAAATATTATATAGAAATGCGGTATAAATTGGCGAGCGTAGCGAGCATGTATTACTATTATTAAATAAATATTAGTTACAAACGCTATATAACCAGGCGAGCGTAGCGAGCCTGCATTAATATTATTAAATAAAGATTATATAGGTAACAACTGGTGAGCGTGGTGAGCCTGCAATGACTTATGGACTTATGCAATGAAAATATGGAATATGTACGGATGAATGGAAAACATTTTAGCTCCTGAGAACTTGCATCTCGGTCCTACAATATGACGATTAAAGAGGAAGATTGTAGTCAGAATGATATACCATACATTGTTTTAAAAGGCTTTATGAGTAGCAAAGTTTTCAAAAAATGTGACCGAGATGAGGGTGTTAAAAAGTAAGCTTATTCTTATTGCTGATTTTCGTAAAATGTTTTTAAACCTGTTTTCAGGTTGAATAAGAATATGTTAGGTTTTCACCGAAAAATTATCCTGGTAGCAATATTGAGAACATAGTAAGGGTGATGTACTCGTAAGACCTCAATCTATGCGAGTTCTTTATGCACCGCATCACTAGTATGTGTTTTGGTGAAGGTTAGTAGTGACACCTCATAACTGAGCTGCTAATTCTTAAGTGAGACCTCGTATGTGTTCACTTTATTAAAAAAGTGACATAGTGAGAACTCATAACTACATTATTTTATCAACTGTTATAATTTGACAGTTACCAATGTTTCAAAATGGTTAAATGTTACAAATTTATAAATCACGTAAAAAACTTAGTCAGTTAAAGTAAATTTATTTTTATAAATAGTTTTTTGTTCCTCCTGTAAACCTGACATTTTGAAGATACGAGGTATCACTAATTAGCCATCGAATGTTGATAACGCTACTTTAAAACCTAATTTTTAAAAAAATAAAAATAAAACATAGCATGCATTTCTTTATTATTAAAAAATAATAAAAACATAATATATAAAAAAATAATATATAAAAAAATAAAAAAAAGCAAAGCAAAAGATAAAAAAAAATGTTCAGGCACTTCTTTTGGTGTAAGAGTTGAAATATAGTGCGAAGATAATACGTCTTATGATCTGCACAGATAAAAAAAGTATGAACATGGTTGATTATAAATTAAGTAAAAAATATTTATGAAAGTAAAAAAAAAAAAAAAATGAATGGGTGATTAAAATATTTTGGTAAGATGTCTTACGAGCAAAGGAAACCAGGTAGACCTGACGTACTAAATCCATGATCACTGTCTTCTCCGTGAATTGGATCTTTAAACTGAATCAACAACAGATAATTTATTAAAATAAATATGAATATTAGATATTAAAGTTGTTAAATTAAGTATAAAAGTGTTAAGAAACTTGATTCTTACCTGGATCGGTATATTACCAACGTTTGGATTAATGCCACAGATTTCAAGAACGTGTTTTAAATAAAGCGATAACGTTTCCATAATGTACCTCCTCAGCTGATTTGAAATTATATAATCTATAACATATAATAATTATAAAGTTTTATCAATATTTAGTTATTAATTAGCATTTATGTTAGAACAGAAAGATGTATTAATGAATTTCATTAATATTAATAATAAAATTAATGAATGTATCTATATAAATAACTCGGTGACATAACAGAATGTAGAGGGCCTAGGCCTGCTAAAGGACATATAAATATTAATCTCTTTATTGGAGCCTAATATTGTATGACACGTGGTTATAGCGTGTTGCTATCAGCTGCATAACCTTAAATTAACACGCGCAATCGGATAGACTTTTCATTATCATTTTAATAGTATTGAAATGTGGATTACAAATATATATCGCTTTTCCGAAGTGACGGCCATTACTTTTATTTATACATATTTTAGTTAAAAAAATAAATAAATAATAATAAAAAATAATGTACAATATATGAATGATGAAGCCCTCTTAGTAGCTTGCTGGCAAGTACCTACTTGACGAGATTTTTATGATATTTGTATGGTTTGTCAAAAGTAGCCAGCAGATAACCCTAGATTAATTTCAACCCTCTGCTCTCTTTAAATATTACTTTTTCCGTGGTAGGCTGTGAAATAGTAACTTTAGAGCCTAAAAAACATAGCTAAAATCCATTTTTTCATTACGTGGACTTAAAAAATCTTTTCATTACTCCTAGCTGTAAAGAAAAAATCTTTTACGTCCTAGGCACTAAAAGATTTTTTCTTTACGGCGGGTAGTTGTCAAAACTTCCGTTAGTAGTGCTGCAGTCTTTGTAGAAATGCTTCTAGTACGATAAAAATCCGCTAGATGTCAATGCGTTTTATTTATCTTTTCTTATAGTGTAACCTCTTTTTAAGGTTTCTCTTTTTAAGTCTTAAGTATGTACTAATATTTGTTATTATTATAAATTGATTAGTGATTAATATTTAATGTTTTTTCATTGTCTGCTACCTCGGAAAAAATAGCATATGCTACGCGACTTTGAAGTGTTTTTTCTTTACCTTGGCAATATTTACTGTCTCGCTTCGCTCGACAATAAATGTAATTGCCGCGGTAAAGAAAAAACTCACTTCACAGCCTTGTAACATAATATACTATTAATTCATGAAAAAAAAACTCTCTCCGCCCCTTGGCCCCGCTGGGGGAGACACCCGGATGATATTACTTTAAAGCCCGTGGCTAAAATTCAAGAAACATGGAGCATGGCTTGGTTGTACTTGAAAATCATTAGAAAATTTCGTAACTCTTTATCGTCACACATCCGCGTTCCCCAAAAACGTGAGACTTTTTGGTAGTTAGGTTAAGGCTAAAGCATGTTCCATGCTAAAAAAAAAAAATGTTTGCATACGAGTCTGCAAGACAGTGAGACATTTTCATGTAACACTTTTTGGTGTCGTTTTTTGGTAACGCTTGTGTAACGCTTTTTGGTAACACTTTTCGAGTTTATGTGCCAAAGTAAAGACATGAAAATGTCAAAATCCAACCCAAGGCCCTATCCAGCGCACAACTGTCCGGCAAACTCGATTGAACACTTCCTATATCTTCCTAACTCCCTGTTCCTATATCTTCCCTATTCGTGTAACGCTAGTTTTTGGTAACGCTTTTCGAGGTTATGTGCCATAGCCAAGACATGAAAATGTCAAAATCAAAAAAATGTCGACATTTTTGAAAAATTTGGAGAGGAAAATTTAAAAAAGGGCTGTAAAAGCATAAACTCATAAAAGTAGAGGAAATAGGACGTGAGTAGGTAATCCTTACTTATATGTATTGCAGTCTAGTCTATTTCTTATACAGATTATTGTTCAGTCAAATTTCTTTTCCAGTTTTTTAAGGATTTAAACGTTTTACGATCCTCTGAATCAAAAAATAATAATTATTAGAACGTCTCTCTGTGGGCTATAGTCTATCGTGTTTGCAGATGCGTGGAGAGCCTAAACTGTTCGATGAAATTTTCCACATTATAATAATATGTGTTCGGATTAGTCATATCCCGGAGTCGAAATCGATAAATGAATTTAAGCAGTAAATTTGGAGGTGTTGCTTTTATTATTTTTATTTTATAGTGATAGTGATAAGAAATGATCGTACAGATTTTTATTTGAACACGTTTTTTGTCTAAATTCGCATTATCAATGTTTCTGGGTTAGGTACTTCTCCCGTCATCTAGTTTGACACCTATTGAGGCACATCCTTATCATGATTCGTGGACTGAAGCGTTCTGGGCTGGCTGCAGCTAGATGTTTCACACTATATGGATATTTACACGAATGCCTGAGTTTAAATTTGTATCAACGTAACCTGGAATAGAGCCCAACATCTTTTAATTGAAGCGACCTTCTTACATAATAACAAAATATGCATCCAGTCTGTCTGTCAGTAACGTTTACGTGTTCGACGATAACTTGAGTAAAAGTTGACCGATTTAGTTGAAATTTGGTATACATGATCTTCTTACTAATACTAAGGATAAGTTCGTTGGACAGCGTTATCTGTCTAAGAGGTCACGTGCAACGATCTCGTAAACGTGAGCTAACTATCAACTCATCATGATTAACTAATTTCTTTTTTTTTTTTTTTTTTTTTTTTTTTCACTTTATTGAGTAACACAACTACATATATTAATGTTATAAGTGTTAATGATAAAAGTTTTTCTGGACATTGAATTACTTGAGAAAGGTTGTAGTCCATTGACTACTCCTTTCGGCATGAGGATTAAAATTATGATGACAATACATAAGAATGATGAGAATACAATAATAAGAATTACGAGTAATAATAAAAGTGATTTTCAATAATTAATCACATTCTTAGTAGGTCTCTGGGCCACTGCCTTTTCAGGCGGCGAGGTGGGTCATCTGGGATGGATCGGGAGGAGAGGATTTCAACTAAAGGATTGGTGTGATTGGATAAGGATTCGTGAAATTTATGGTATCGGGATATGGATAGGTCTCTAACAAAAGGTACATTGAGGTCGTTATGGAGAGTGAGGTTGGAGACGTAGTAAGGAGCATCTGTGATTTTTCTGAGGATCTTGGATTGAAGAGTTTGAATTCGACGGGAATTGGAAGGCTTGGTGCTACCCCATACTTCTAGACCGTAGGTCCAAGCTGGTTTTAATATTACATTGTAAATTCGAAGTTTGTTATTTAAAGTAAGTTTAGACCTACGATCTAGTAAACGAAGCAGCAACTTGTATCGTCTTGAGATGTCAGTACGTTTGGTCTTAGTGTGGTGTTGCCAGGTGAGTCGTCGATCAAGGTGAAGGCCAAGGTAACGGACAGTATTGGATTGTGGAATGAGGACTTGGTTAAGAATGACTGGGGGACAGGTGCTATGACGAAGAGTAAAAGTGACATGTACACTTTTCTCTTCGTTAATCCGGATCCTCCATTTTCTTAGCCAAGGTTCGAGAAGGAGAAGATGATTTTGGGTGTTATTTGAGGCAATTTGAGGGTCTTGGTGGACAGATAGGATTGCCTTGTCATCTGCAAAGGTGGCAAGGACTGAGGAAGGGTGTTGAGGGATGTCATGTGTGTAGAAGGAATATAGGAGAGGTCCGAGGATACTGCCCTGAGGTACTCCAGCTCTTACAGGGCAGATGGATGAGGAAGAGGTTCCTAAACTTGCACAGAAATACCTATCAGTGAGAAAGGACTTAAGGATGAGGTAGTAAGTGAAAGGAAGGACGGCCTTGAGTTTCTTAATATATAAAATGTATTGCATTACGCTCGCTTCAATGATAGAGCCAGGCGATGCCTAGTCATTAGGTGGGATTTTCCTCGTCTGCTTAATTTAATTAACTTACTAGACATGTCCATCCAGACGGAGATGACGCCTTGTTCTAAAATGAGATCATCAGTACCGATGCCATCACTGAGCCGCGCGATGAATGCCTCGGTGAAATTAGAATTAAACTGAAGAGCTCCCCATATCACTTTGTTCGCTACTGAAGTCTTGGCTTCCACCACATTGTCAAAATATAACTAAAAATAAAACAAAGCAGTTTCGTTAGATAATTGCAACAAAAATATTTAAACTGAAAATATTAAAAAATAAAAATTAGAGTAGCTGATTGATTATTGTACACCTACATATCTTGTTCTTCATATTACCTACATATCTTGTTCTTCATATTACCTACATATCTTGTTCTTCATATTACCTACATATCTTGTTCTTCATATTACCTACATATCTTGTTCTTCATATTACCTACATATCTTGTTCTTCATATTACCTACATATCTTGTTCTTCATATTACCTACATACCTTGTTCTTCATATTACCTACATATCTTGTTCTTCATATTACCTACATATCTTGTTCTTCGTATTACCTACATATCTTGTTCTTCATATTACCTACATATCTTGTTCTTCATATTACCTACATATCATGTTCACATCAAGATTAGAAGTGAAATCAGGCCGCCCTCACCGTCGTCATTTGTACCTATTATTAAGTTGGTTCTTGAAAGGAACGAGTAAGCAGACAACCTTTAACCTCGCTTGACTTCTAACTAGCCTAAAGTTTTAATTATTGGATATTAAAGTTTTTAGTTGAATTCATAATGTGCTATCATAAATTTATTGTTTTGAAATTGAGTATCACCACATAATAAGTAGAATAGTAAATTAAATGTAGACTCAGCAATATTGCAAGAAGGAATAGTACATTACGCGTCTAGTGCTAAAAGTGGCATTTTGACTGCGAGTGTGGAGTGTGGAGTTTGCACCCAAGCGATAGCGAGGATAGTAAAACCACACGAGCAAAGCGAAATGCAGTTTTCGCACGAGTTGCGTACCGTACTTTATCTACGATTGTTGGATTTTAATAATAGCAAATTAGTTTTGTTAAATGTAAAAAAATATGCTTATCGTGCGATACGGTGAAGAATAATGAAACGCACATGCGCAATGAATACAACTACGAAAAGAATCACTTTCTACGCATCTAAACAGAAATAATATTTTTATATTTTGTATTAATCGCAGATAATAGGTCTTTAAAATACCTTTTGATAGGTAAACATCTCAACATGTTCTCCGTGAAAACGGATTCTCATACTTCATTGACATATTCCACTTGACGTCGAATCTAAAGCCAACATATCTCTAGTTCTGCATGATTTAAACTCACTCTGGAAGTGAATTGTTATTGGTTAACAACGAAGCCTTGAGTTATGAAGATATCTATTAAAGATAGTAATTCGTATTGCACTTGAGTCAATGCAGTTCAGTTTTATTGTCTCAAGTAATTAAAACAGAAAATTGCATCCGAGGTCATGATCGTAAATAAACTCAAATATTAACTTCGGTTGAAGTTTCATCATACCTCTTTTGAAATATACAATTAAAGTTATTAATAGTAGGGGGTAGATTCTACTACTAGAACTAAACGGGTAGAACAAATCGCTTGTTTGAACTTAGCAATTAGGCCTTATTGAAGAACTGTTCAATAACTGCCTTGTGTAAGAACTCACCATAAGTGAGTATGATCAAATAACGCCACACTACAGTTATGACTATGATCAAGAAACGCCACACTACAGTTATGATTATGATCAAAAAACGCCACAATACAGTTATGATTATGATCAAAAAACGCCACACTACAGTTATGATTATGATGAAAGAAAGCCACTCAACAGTTTGATCATACTCAAGTAAGTAAGTATGATCGAAAAACGCCACACTACAGTTATGATTATGATGAAAGAAAGCCACTTAACAGTTTGATCATACTACTCACATAAGTAAGTATGATCAAAAAACGCCACACAACAGTTATGAGTATGATGAAAAAAGCCACTCGACAATTTGATCATACTCACATAAATAAGTATGATCAAAAAAAGCCACTCAGCCACGCTGAAGATCTTAATTTAAGTTAAAGATTGAACATATTGCACGAATTTAAGTAAACATATTTAACAGTTTCCCAAAAATAAGTGACATCATTGTTTTTCTACATTATTGAGCAATAGCTTCATAGATATCATTCTCTTTCCAACATTTATGAGATAGCAAACAGCTGAAAATCATTGTTGATAAGGATCTAAAAGGAATTGTAGGGCTCAAATTTCTAATATTTCAAACTTTCATTGAGTTATTCTCGTGGATGAATCATATTTATTATATTTAGTAATTTAACCTTGAATAAAAAAGTTAATTAAATAAGTTTTTTAGGCATTAGATATGTATAACATTTAGTACTCAGTTCTTAAACAAAGATAAAACAAAAAAACAACTGTGGCAATACTTTCTCACATTAAACATTTAGCATAACCAAATTTAAATTTCAGGATTACATAAAAATTAGCAGACTAGCAAGATTCGCGTGTTTAATTAAGGAATTAGAACGATGCGAAATATATAATTACTGTTTTTTGATGAAGTGGTGGAAAAAATTTGTATCCCTTAATTAATATCTTCCTTTTCATTTTTAATGATACTACTAACAAAAACATTTATTTTTTTAATTAATTAATATCATCCACGAACGTGGAATTTCATATTCCAAATATATATTGCCTATTGTTAACTTTTACCAATAAAAAAAAAATCAAACAGAGTCAATTTAATCTTATCTTATACAGATAGGGTTCAGAGAAAATATACAAATTTTCACATTTTTAACATAAATATGTAAATCATTAATTAAACTATGTTCCAATTGGAAGAGATGAGGTTATATTAATAAGTCTAAAACATTTTTGGAGTAAACTGAGAGAGAGATTTTGTGAATACCGACGTTTCGAAAACATTACAAAGATCATCATTCTCAAGGAAGATGCTCATGCTGATGGTGATTTGCAACCAGCAGTCAGTTGCTGAAACTGGCTCTCATCATAAGTAACTCTTTTGAGAATGATCCCTGTAAGGCCGGCAACACATGTACAGTTTGAACAGACAGTTAGACCTGAACAGTTTAAACTGTCAGTTGAAACTGTACAATGTAGAAGCACACATGCGTACTGTTCAATCCTTCAGTTTTTAAAATGGATTCGAAAGCGCAGAACGATTTTACAAAAATAAAATCGTAAAGAGTGGTGCAAGAAGTGGTTACAAAGTCAATCTTCGGACATCTAGCTTATTAAAAGAATTCAGCGAAGAACCATTATATTTCTTCAATTATTTGCGCATGACAGAAGCAGCGTACCAAAAATTGTTTTCGCTGTTTTTTCCTATCATTAAGAAGAAAAATACATCAATGAGAACAGCAATATCTCCACACGAAAGGTTAACTGCTATCTTAAGATTTCTAGCACTAGGTTCAACTTCGCCCAACTTCTTTACTAATTTGTACGGTCCTGATAGTCATGGATCTTTACTTGCCACAGACAAGGTGGTTGGGCTAGCCTATATGGGGAATCATGTATAGAAATGCAAAAACTAACAAATACAATGCATATATTATAATTAAAGAGTTTCCTGTATATTGGTATAAATTGCATTATTTATGTATTATTTTTCATTTTAAACTCTCTTGAAAAACCAGATACGCTACATCGAAGCCAAGGCAATCTACAACAGATACATACGCCCAAGATTCCCAAAATCGACCTTTATACAGCTGTGTCTCAAAATAGAGGACTGAAGATTGAAATTTTATTAAGAGAAAACTTATGAAATGAAGAAGAATCCATAATTGGTGAATTTTTTATCAATGTATAGAAAAGACTTTAATTATATGTGCCAGTGGTTTTGCATTTCTGCTATACTGTTTTTGCATTTCTACTATACATGATGCCCCGTATACTCGTATAGGCTAGTTCAACCATCAATTCAACCTTTCAGTTAAAAAAAAAATGAAATTTCATTCGTCTCAGTTTAACTGTACAGTTGAGTTGAACAGAGACTGAAATGTCACATGTACACACGAACAGTTTCAAGTGAGTAGTTAAAACTGCTCGTGTGTGGCCGGCTTTAATGGGCATTTTTACATGTTCGCTGAATATTAACTAAGATTCGATCAATACTTACTATATTTGATTTTGCTGCTAGATGCGTCATGAATTGACACGGTAATGACGAGGGCACCGAGCAGCCAAGCGCAGTATTGTAAGTTATATTAGGAGGGAAGAGTGAGCAGGTATCGAGGCGTTCGTCTGATACTACACCCAGAGACAGTCCACTCGGCTCCTTACCGAAGGCAGTGGCGTAAAGAAACGACTCGATCAGTGGTAACAACATGACAAATGCTAACATCCTATCAACAAATCAAGTATTCGTAAATAAAACATTTTATAAACTTCTCATGATTAACTTCATTATTGCATAACTTTACTCCGTTTCCCTGATGTATAACCCTCTGCCCGGAACATCGGTATTTTTAAACCGCTATAGTATACTAAATATTCGCTGGTAGTACTTTAAGTGAACGCATATGGTTGTGGCCCGAAGACAGTCTCAGTGGACATCTTACCATAAAGGAGAGACGGTTACCACTCCGCTACCTGATTTTTTCTGGGCATAATCTCGATATCGTAGAAGGCTGCGGGTAAAATCTACGGGTTTTCCACATTTGGTTAGATTTTTTTCCAGTCCTTCAAATTTACCGATATTCTATCACTAAACCCGTAATTTTTACCGATGTTCTATTACAAAACCCAGAATTTTTTTTTACCGATGTTCTATTACAAAACCCAGAATTTTTACCGATGTTCTATTACAAAACCCAGAATTTTTACCGATGTTCTATTACAAAACCCAGAATTTTTACCGATGTTCTATTACAAAACCCAGAATTTTTACCGATGTTCTATTAACAAAAACCCAGAATTTTTACCGATGTTCTATTACAAAACCCGTAATTTTTACCGATGTTCTATTAACAAAAACCCAGAATTTTTACCGATGTTCTATTACAAAACCCGTAATTTTTACCGCTGTTCCAGTACTCATGGTAGTAATTTTCACTGCCATTTCAATTATTCTTATAAACCAATAGTTATAAAGATCTTTAATTATGTTTTCTACTAAGTATGTGTTATATAATAAACGTTTAATGAAATAATAGCCTAAAAAAGTGGAAAAAATACTGATGATCCGAAACATGGGATGCAAATCATGATCCGGGCAGAGGGTTGAATACGGATTGAATACAGTTTTTGGATCCAAAGTGTCCATGGAAACCTAGATTCAATAAGGATTTTTAGATAGATACGATACACTAAATTCTGGAATCGTATATCTGGATTGAGTTGCATGAAAACACCTGAACTCGATCCTGACATGCGCAGAGCGAGGGTGGGAGCGCACCAAGCGTATTTCTGTTGAAACTGTAGTCAAATCTGTTAAAATACTTAATAAAAAACATGGTTATAAAAGGTGAAGGTTACAAAATTATGTATAACCTTTACAAAAAGTAACCAAGAAAAAGTTTTCTTTTTTTTTTTTTTCGTATTGAATACGGATTCAATACTACTCTTGGAAACACCTAGCTTGTTCACTCCCAAATCAGGATTCAATCCGTATTTAAACACATGGAAACGTAGTATATAATTATCACCTAAAAAAATGATAAGATAAAAGTAAAGTTACCCGGTATTCCTGTAAGTCCACCTTGTATTCCTCATCAGCTGGGCCCAGAACCTGTTAATTTTAAATATACCTTCAGATAGGATGGGCGTCCTTGAACCTTTCTCCTCTTCGATCTGCTCAGCGTAGCTTGATATCTACAGCACATACTACCATTAGCTAACCCAACCATTGCACAGATTATAACCAAATAAATATAAAAGTTTGCAACATGCGTATTAGTTAATAATAGGCATTAAATGTTTCAAAGTGTACGCTATAAGATGCATACAGGTATTTGTTACATTCTCTTCTCTGACAGAGTTGTTCCTTGATCTTTAAGAATATATGGGATAAAAATTTGGAAAACTTCTGACTTTTTGGAATTAAATGATATAGTCCACAGGCCACCATAAGAAGTGAGTCGCTGATTGATAAAGTTTTCTTACCTTATGGAATCGCTTATTTATGACTTTTCCACCGATGAATTGGGTATATGGCAACTGGGCGCTGGGCCATTTCTCTTTTTTTTCTGACATGCCAAACATACCGTCCTGCGGGAACATTGAAAAGATATAGATAAAGTTTTGATTTTCACAGGATCGTTTAATTAAATTATTTAAAAAACAGTGGTATAGGTGGCCACCGATACGAGTGGGCCGTTTGGGGTGGCCACCGCCCCAAACATGTCGCTCTGCGGGGACGTTGAAAAGTAAACAGCCCACTCGTATCGGTGGCCACCTGTACCACTGTTTTTTTAAATAATTTGATTAAACGTTCGATCCTGTGAAAATCAAAACTTTATCTATATCTTTTCAATGTTCCCGCAGAACGGTATGTTTGGCATGTCAAAAAAAACAAAAACGAAATGGCCCAGCGCCCAGTTGCCATATACCCAATTCATCGGTGGACAAGGCATAGATAAGCGATTCCATAAGGTAAGAAAACTTTATCAATCAGCGACTCACTTCTTATGGTGGAGTGGGGACTAATATTATTTTTCGCTAACATATTGATAACTTGTTTATTTTTACTGGTCTTATATTACTTTGCTTTATAAGTTTCATTGCACGTATCCGTTACCCCAATTTTGAAACCACTTCCCGTCTTTCAATCTTCCCCAAATTTTGCACATGGAAACAATTTAGGTAAAGAATACAGAAACAAAAAGAAAAAAAAATTGTTGAAAATAAGACCAGTTTTTTTTTAAATGGTATTTTTAAATTAATTATTTATATTAATATTAAGGTAATTATCTAATTGTAAATTTTGAAGACAACGAAAAATATGGTTGTTAATCTCGGAACCAAAAGATATTCTATCCCAAATAGCGAAAATTGTTGATAAATTTTATAAGACAGTCAATCCTCAAAAATCAATAATATTAGGCCAACATTTGGGCCGTATATAGATAATAGCCTATAAGAGATAGCGTGCAAAAAAGTGTCTGACTAACATCAAGCTAGAATTTTGTATACAAGTCAATCTTTCAGCTCCTTTTAAGAATATGTGGTCGGCTAAGTTCGTCTGCGGGACATTGCTTGGTAGTAGGCATTTGAAAAAAAATACGTGTGGTGTCGTGGGACACAACATAGGAACGAAGTTCCTTATACGCTTTTCATTAAATATAAATTATAAAGTCACTGTAATAACTACGTATACATGGTGGAGTTAGAAAAGAGACAAAATTAAAAGTAACTAACTATTTGTACTAGCGGAGTTAAGGCAAAATTAAATGAAAATCTTTTTACTATCTTTGAAGCGAGCGTCTTTCAATAAATAATGTATATATATTGAGAAAAAAGGTAATGATAAATTTATAGTTAAAGCAGATGGTTGTAGAACGAAAAAGAACTGTCCTCCCAGGCCCCGTCGGCATATTACTCCAATTAAATATTAAAATAAAAAATATAAATCATTAACTCACAAAAACTTCTGCTTGTATCAGGTTGAAATGTTACATGCTTGTTTCAATTGTACTGTAGGTGATGTATACGAAGTTTCATTTAAATCTTTACGTTAGAACGTAAGATATCGGTAAAAACGTTGTTTTCTGTATTTTAATCGGTTTGGTCCGCTTTAATAAATTTAGCGATCTTTATCACTTCATAATAGTGTCGGTGTTCGTTTTACTAAAAAAAATTATTTATAAAAGTTGTTTGTCTCATTAAATAGATGAAGTTAGAATTTTTTCACGTCCAAAAATTCCAATTTTAAATTCGAAGCTTACGTTTACGCGAGCGTTGCGCGTGAACGCTTGGGCGGATAATGTTGTCCAACGAACTTGTCCCTGACATTGGTAAAATGAACATGTGTACCAAATTTCAACTAAGTCGGTCAACTTTTACACAAGTTATCGCCATCGATAGATTTCGTGACGGATTTTGTGTGACGGTGATTTTGTGACGGTGATTTCGTGACGGTGATTTCGTGACGGTTATTTTGTGACGGTGATTTTGGTCGTTTTTTTTCTGATTCACTCCCGGGCTCCAGAACGTGCCATAAGGAACTTTGTTCCTAAAACAAACCGGTGGAGAGCGGCCATGTCCCGCCCTTTTTGGTAGACAATGTGATATTCATGATCCTGAGTACGAACTTAGTTATTAGATCAATAATCGAGTTGATGGCAGTTTGTCACTTGATACAGTTGATGCAGTTAGTCAGACACTATTTTGCACGCTATCTCCTGGACTAAAATTATTAAAGAGCTTCAAAACTATATACCTTTCGTTGTACTGCATTCGTGTAACCGGTTGTCTGTTGTTTTTTACAAAGATTTAAAAATACTTCTTCCAGTGAGGTTGAATTCTGTGAAGTCATTAAATAATGGGGGCTGGCTTCCACCAGTAAAGCTCCTTCTCTCATTAAACCTATCTGAAACAGATGACTCATGTTAGAACACTGATAGGGTTTTAAATGATCATCTATTTATATATAAAACTAAGAGTGACAGTTCATGACTGATCAGTAATTCTCCTACTTCCCATTGAAATAGAGATTTGAAATTTGGTGCATAGATAGAGTGTACCATAAATAAAAAAGTGCTGCCATTTTGATTTGGATATATGGCCACCATATTGAATTATAGCCGCCATCTTGGATTTATTCACACTCTATTATTTCAACTTCTAGGGGACCTAGAGATCTGAAATTTGGTGCATAGACTTATGGTAGCTAAAGAAGAAAATTAAAGGTAATTTGTCTTCACCATATGGCTGCCGTAATGAATTATAACCACCATCTTGGATTTAATAACACTCTATTATCTCAGCTTCCAGTGGACCTAGAGATCTGAAATTTGGAACACAGACAGAGAAGATGATTTGGAACATTTGGACACAGAGTAGCTAAAGAAGAAAATTAAAGGTACTATCCCTTCAACATATTACCGCCATCTTGGATTTAATCAGATACTATTATTTTAGCTTTCAGTGGACTTAGAGATCTAAAATTTGGTACATAGACTCATTGTACCTAAAATTTAAAATTGAAGGTAATATAAAATAGAATAATTTAATATTATAATATAAAATAAAAAATTGAAGTTAAATTTATTTCTACAAATATTTTGAATTATATCCTCATCTTGAATTTATTACGTTATATTACCTCAGCTTCCTGTGGACTCAGAATTTTGAAATATGGTAAATTGAGCAATGATGACTTGAATATAATTTTTAAATTTTTTTCAAATTTTTGATCTTGAGTTTATGTTTGCTCAATTTAAAAATACATTATACTTTTAAACAAAATGCATTATCTAAATAATAACTGCAAAGTAGATAAATATAAAAATTAATGGATTAAAAAATTATGGAAATTAATATAAAAATTTCATTTATAATGAAAAACATTTTAAAAAAAAACAAAAAACAGCTGGTCATATATTTATTTTAGATAAAATGTTTAAAAATAAGCATAACAAATATAATATACCTACGTGTACTAA
Organism: Gerris lacustris; assembly: GCA_951217055.1. Taxonomy (NCBI): domain Eukaryota; kingdom Metazoa; phylum Arthropoda; class Insecta; order Hemiptera; family Gerridae; genus Gerris; species Gerris lacustris. Next base: position 80,247,055 of record OX578279.1, read on the forward strand.
AATACGAAATGATGTAACAATAAAGATATATTAATTATATTGTTTTAATTATTTTTCACACACAACGCCAACTTCTAGACGGATAAGGCGCGTAAAGCGCGCCCATCCGGCTAGTAATATGTAAAATAGTGCCGGGTCCTTGCAAAAGCTTGGTCGGGCCACAAGAGGACGACGTATTCTAATTTAAGTAAAACATTATCTGGTGCACAGGCGCAGACAAACGGGAACATTATGTTTACAATCTTTGAGCTCAATACTCAATAAAGCTCAACCATGCTTATTCTAATATAAAATTTCATTATTAAGAGTAAAATAATACTTTAGTTTTGACGTTCTCTACTAATTGTCACTATCCCGTCTCCTCGAGGATAATAGGTAAAAAATCGGTCCGAGACGCAACTCAGACAAACTTTCTCATTTACGAGTTCATAATTATTTAGCCCAGTGTTTTCCATTTATTAGTTTTCGTACGTACATTTAATTATTATTGAGAATTTCATCAAAATGTATCATAAAAATAACTTCTCCCGGGAGGGGAATCGAACCCGGGCTCTCTCGCTCCGCGTTTTAAGCTTTTTTCTCAGAAACTAGATTTTTTTCTGGGAAAGCAGCTTATATCGTTAAATCCGTATTTAAATGGACTACATTTTAGAATTTTTTAATCAAAATCGTCGGAACCGTTTTCGAGAAATATTTTTTTTTCACGTTTTTTCAGAGTTTTTGGGGGGTAATGCCCCCAAATTTGGAGCTAAAAATCATTTCTCGATTTCGCCTCGGGGTATGATTTTTCTGAACATTCATGCAAAATTTCGTCAAAATCGGCCCAGTAGTTAAGGCTCCAGGCGTCTGCACAGACAGACGACAGACGACAAACGACAGACGACAGACGACAAACAACAGACGACAGACGACAGACAGACATTTTAAAAAAAAAACTATTTTGGACTCAGGGGACCTCAAAACGTGTAAATCCATCAAAATCTCAAAATCGAATTTTCGCGCCTTCACAATACTTTCTCTTTACATGAGAAAGTAAAAATTACTCACTTTATTCCTTTAATTAATCTGTATGCACCTTTGTAAATTATTATTAATGATATGAAATATTTATCCACGTATTTTAATTCATAGGTTAGCGAAGGTAACGGAAGCATTGTGATCATTCTGAAGAACCAATGTCTGGACAAATAGCCCCCGTAGCTACTCCCATTATTGGTACAATATTAATTTCAACCTTACTTATTTCCGCATAAGCACACACATGTTTTAGCACTTCTTTAGATTGTTACTCCCCTTATAAAAAAACAGGGAGGAGTAACAATCTAAAGAAGATGTAAAGAATGTTCTTCTTTAGACTGTTACTCCCCTGATAAGAACAGAAGTGTGATATTCCTAGGTCCTAAAGTACAATGGTCTAAACATCCCTTTGTCGTAATAGTTATTTAGTTAAAGTAATTTATATTCTAAAAACCATAGGGAAGTAACAATCTAAAGATGTACCCATGTAAATGTATTTATCCGATTTTGAATTTTGGATTGTTTCCAATAATTGGACTCGAGGAAGCTATTTTCCACACAAACTAGTAGGTTTTTCCAAGGATCTTATATAAAGGGGATAGAGGGTTGAGGCAAAAAAGTGACCCCATGAAGATATGTAAAATATTAGCTCCAATGGGACAAATTACCTTCCTCTTGGTTATAGGTTACCAAGAATTTGTTTATAGTGTCAGGTTATAACCTGTTAAAAAAGGTAATTTGTCCCAGTTCAAAGGTCGTGGAGCATGCGCAGTATGATTTTTTCTCCAATTTCTCTTACCTTCATGGGGTCACTTTTTTTGCCTAAAACCCCTTCTTAACATTACATTCGCTTTATATAAGATCCTTGGTTTTTTCCTACCTTTTACAGCAGAAAGACATAAAATATTAGGTATCATTCTTTAACAAAAACGTATACTAATTAATCTAAAATTTATTAGTAAGAACAGATGATAAAGTAAAAAATAGACTGCCAATTAGTGTGGCACATAGCTTCCTCGCATTATATTAACATTAACATTATTGTTATATTAAAATTAACATTATTGTTATATTAACATTAACATTATTGTTATATTAACATTAACAATATTGTTATATTAACATTAACAATATTGTTATATTAACATTAACATTATTGTTATATTAACATTAACATTATTGTTATATTGTTTATTGTGTAAAAACTATTAATAGTTTTAGCGATCTTTAACACTTCATAACGGTGTCGCTGCTGGTTTTACTAAACAATTGTATTTGAAAAAAATGTTTGTCTTATTGTATAGATAAAGTTTGATTTTTTTCCAACCTAATTCCAATTTTAAATTTGAAGTTCACGTTCATGCGAGAGTTGCGGGTGAACGCTTGGACGGATAACGTTGTCCAACGAACTCTTTCTGAGCTTTGGTAAAATGAACAGGTGTACCAAATTTCATCAAAATCGGTCAATATTTACTCAAGTTATAGTCACACGTTTCAGGATTCACGGACACACAGACCGACAGACAGACACGAGACCAAAAATGTTTCCTAATGTCTGAAACGGATTTCTGTCTTTGAATTTTTAAAATCGGAGACATAAAAGTTTTTCGTTCTCAAAAGTGAACACAATGCTTCCGTTACCTTCGGTAAGCTCGGAAGCAAAATATAGTTAATTGATACTAATTTTGAGTCATACGGGAATTCCCTAGTGATTCTACAAACAATACTAATAAGTCTTCTCTGGAAGGAAGCTAATAACTTATTCATACTTGCAAGTGAAGCCATGAGTAAAGCGAATAACTTACTAGATGGGACTGTCCAGCTTCTTCTATGTAATGAGTTGTGATTATTATTGTTTTGCCTTCCTCGTTAGATAAGTGTAACAGGTACTGCCAAACACTGAAACATAGAATTAACATTAATTACACACTTAGTGTTAATTAATATGCAAAATAAACCTTGTTAATTCTAATTTGGTGTTATAATGAACCTGAAATTTTAGCCAAAACAGAAAGCATTTACATAAACTACTGTCGCATCTTATTAAGAATTACATAGGTTTAAATACACTCTATACATGCAAATGTATGCAAAGTAGGCTCTTGAATATTAAGTTAACGTTATATTTAAGGCTTTTATAAGTCATTTAGAAGAAAGCCAGGATTATTTTAAATTAGCTACTTTACTCGAAATATACTTTAAGTTCCACAAGTTCTTTTGTTAAAATATTATACTCTGATACATTAGAAATATACAGTTTCTTAGTAATATAAATATAATATATAAGTAACTAACATTTATAGCATCTAAATAACATTTCATTGTAGGAGAAAAAACAATTGCAGCATCTAATTAAGTTATCTAAGTTATCTATTATATAAATAATAAAAAATATTAATAATAATAATAATAATAATAATAATCCAGGAGATAGCGTGCAAAAAAGTGTCTGACTAACATCAAGCTAGAATTTTGTATACAAGTCAATCTTTTGGCGCTTTTTAAGAATATGTGGTAGGCTAAGTTCGTCTGCGGGACATAGCTTGGCAATATGCGTTTGAAAAAAACAAACCGGTGGAGAAAGGCCATGTCTCACCAATTATGGTGGACAATATGATCCTGAGTACAGAATTAGTTAGTAGACCGAAAATCAAGTTGAAGTTAGTTTATCCCTTGACAGGTGACCACGTTGAATTTTAGTAATATTTGTATATATTTGAATAACTAACCTATCAAGTGTGAAAATAATATCGACTTGATTTTTGGTCTACTAACTAATTCTGTACTCAGGATCATGAAAATCAAACTGTCCACCATAAATGGCGGGACATGGCCGCTCTCCACCATTTTCTTTTTTTCAAATGCCTATTATCAAGCTATGTCCCGCGGACAAATCTATCCGACCACACATTCTTAAAAGGCGCTAAATGATTGACTTGTATACAAAATTCTAGCTTGATGTTAGTCAGACACTTTTTTGCACGCTATCTCCTGGACTATAATAATAAAATAATAAAAATTAATAATAAAAATATTATTATAAATTATCTATTAACATCTAAAATTATATTTCAAAAATTTCTTCATCGTAGAAATAAAACACCTGTAGTATCTAGATAAGATTTTTTAGGGGTATAATCAAATAAAAATGTAAAGCATGAAAATCATTATATACTATAATGAGCTTTATAGCTTTAATAATAGACCCTACTGTCAGGTATGAGTATAAAAAAAAAAATAATAATAATAATAAAAAAAATAATAATAATAATAAAAAAAAATAATAATAATAATAAAAAAAAATAATAATAAGAAATTAATACAAGGGAATAATAGGTAATAACCATTATATTAGTTTAAAAAACAAAGTATTTATTGTTTATATACTCTTAGAAGAATTTGTTATTTTTATTTTTAATCATTAGTCAATAATATAAGGGGAAAATTTTAATTATTAAAAATAAATAAATAAGTAATAATAATTGAAAGAATTTTTTTCCACTATTGGGCACAATAATAAAAAAAAAAAAAAAATTAAAATAAAAAAAAAATTAAAATAAAAAACGATCCGTAGAAACGATCCGTAGAGAATATAAATGCATTAAAAATAAACCCACATCCCTGGGAATCGAATCACAGATTCCAACGCTTCTATAAGAAATTATCTGTTTATCTTTTTAACCAGAAGTAAATATTTATATTTTTGATTCATTATCATGTAACAGGAATCCAAGGTTACCTTGCCCTATCTTTGTTTATTTATGAAATTTAGTTCAAAACTAAATAAATAAAAATTGTTGATTATATTTTATATCCATGCTATCAGTGTAATTTCACATAAAACTATAATGTAGATCTAATTGTAAACAAATGCAAAGTGTATCTAAAGCGTTATTTAATGAAGTTTTTTAATTTATTGGAGCTCATGTTTTTAATTTATATTATGTATGCAATTGTATGCGATTCTTTTGTTCAAGCTTGTAGCATTATACAAATAAATATCTATCTATCAATCTATCTACTGTCAGGTATGAAACCATCGACCTCACCCAAGGTGAGTAAGTCCATAAGGAGAAGGAAGGCATTTATAAAAAGTGCATCACATTCCTCAAAGAAAAATACCACGAGAGCCACGGTGCCAGAGAATACCAAGTCAGAGGTTTATGGTTTGGCTCTAGAGGATCCATACCAAGTTTAACATCTTCATTCTTTGACGAGGTCGGTATCGACAGAAAATATTTGACAACCCTGTCAGAGTCGATTATTTTAGACTCGCTGGGAATTATTAACTATCATATCTACTAAACATATTACTTACTTTAATTGTATCCTATTTAACTATAAATCGACTTGTTTTGACAGTGTGACCTTATCTTTGTTTAATGGTAACTTAATTGCTAATATATTATAATTGTTTTGACCATGTCATTTAATTAATTGTACAGAATATTATTTTAATTATTTAATTAATGTCTCACGATAGATCAGTACGCTGTGTATATAGCAACCCATTCTATTTGGGCAGCATCACTGTTATTTATGTAAATAAAGTGTTTCTCTCTATGTACTGATTATATGAAACAAAATCTTGGTCTACATTTAAAAAATTAATCTTACTTATGAGCTAATATAGGGTCGAGTCCAACGGTAGGCTCGTCAAGAATAATCAGTTCAGGATTATGAAGAAGTGTTACAGCTAACGAAACCCTTCTCTGCTGGCCTCCACTGAAACATTAAAATCATACCTTAATTAAACTTTCAATTAATATTAAAGAATAATTTATAAAATTTAAAGGTATAGTACGTGAAATTAAATTTTTAATTTACCGAACTTTTCTCCGGGCATACCTATATACTATTTGGAACTAAGTTCCTTATGGCACGTTAAAAAATGACCGTCACCTAACCAACCATCATGAATTCCACCGATGACGATAACTTGAGTAAAAGATGACCGATTTAGTTGAAATTTGGTACACATGTTCATTTTACCAATGCCCAGGATGAGTTCGTTGGACAACGTTATCCGTCCAAGAGTTCGCGCGCAACACTCGCGTAAATGTAAACTTCAAATGTAAAATTGGAATTTTAGGACGGGAAAAAAAATTCCAACTTCATCTATTCAATGAGACAAAACAGCTTTTATTAATATTTTTTTTTTTAGTGAAACTAAAACCGACACCGCTATGAAGTGATAAAGATCGCTAAATTTATTGAAGCGGGCCTAAACCTCTAAAAAAAGAAAAATCAACGTTTTTACCGATATCTTACGTTCTAACGTAACGATTTTAATAAAACTTCATACACATCGTCTAAAATACAATTAAAACAGCATGTACAATTTTTAAATTAGACGGCTAGGTAGAGAACAGTCCTATTTTCATTCCAACTGCAACCATACTCTGTAACTATAAACTCATCATGATAAACTTTTTTCTCAATATTCAATACATATTTATTGCAAGACGCTTGCTTCAACGATAAAAATAATACGTTTTCCGTGGTAGGCTGTGAAATAGTAACTTTAGAGCCTAAAAAACATAGCTAAAATCCATTTTTTCATTACGTGGACTTAAAAAATCTTTTCATTACTCGTAGCTGTAAAGAAAAAATCATTTACGTCCTAGGAACTAAAAGATTTTTTTTTTTCCGGCGGGTAGTTGTCAAAACTTCCGTCAGTAGCGCTGCAGTTTTTGTAGAAATGCTTCTAGTACGATTAAAATCCGCTAGATGTCAATGCGTTTTATTTATCTTTTCTTATAGTGTAACCTCTTTTTAAGGTTTCTTTATTTAAGTCTTAAGTTTGTACTAATATTTGTTATCATTATATATTGATTAGTGATTAATATTTAATGTTTTTTCATTGTCTGCTACCTCGGAAAAAATAGCATATGCTACGCGACTGTGAAGTGTTTTTTCTTTACCTTGGTAATATTTAGTAAATGTAATTGCCGCGGTAAAGAAAAAACTCACTTCACAGCCTAGTAACATAATATACTATATCTATTAATTTTACCTCAACTCCGCTAAGTGCAAACAATTAGTTACTTTTAATTTTGTCTCTTTTCTAACTGCCATGTATAAGTAGTTAGTAGTTAGCAACGTATTAGCTGTGTGATTTTATGGTAAATAGATTTAATGAAAAGCGTAAGGAACTTCGTTTCTACCGGTTGTTTTGCGACACAATACGTATTATTTGTAACTTTAGATTTCTTATTATTTGAGGAAATAAGAAGTCAATTCAAGATATACAAAAAGAAGAATACAGAAAAATGTAAAATATTCCTAAAAATCCTTGAATTTCAAAGAATAAGGAATATTAAAACATTTGTCGTTCCACGAAAAAACTAACTTTATTGGCAGAGATTGTATATTGCATCATTTCAATCCTGATGAATACTAAAAATATTAGAAGGAACCCAACTTTCCATATAAAACGCATTTATTCTTCTACTTTTCATGAATAACAATTTAAAAAAACAAATCCCCGCATTAATTTACCATAATGTAATGTAGTTCTTTTTTCATTAGCTTCAAATAATGTTTACTTATATGTATGAATGGAAATCATGGTTATTGTTACTTATTATATATTCTTAAGACACATTCGTTAGCGTATGTGCAATATATTATTAGAATTTTTACTTTTCCTCACCTATAGTAGGAAAAGTATTGTTTTGATTAGCATTACCTCATATTTTTGACTGGCTTATGCTTGGGAGGGAGTTCTAAGATTGTAGTAAGTTGGATAAGCCTGTATTCCACTGTGTAGGATTCCAAACCAAATATCCTGCCATAGAAATAGAAAATTTCTTCTATATCTAATTCTTGAAATAAAGCTACTTCCTGAAACAAAAAAAATAAAAAAATAAAACAAACATTAATAATAATATTTTATTTAGTTAAGTAAATCCTTATGTTATATTTCCGAGTTTAGTGAAGGAAACTGAAGCGTCCTCTAAGTTTGATGTTAAAGGTTCAGCAAAGCTTTACAGAAGTTACTTCTGAAGTTCAACAAAGCTCTATAAAAGTTACTTCTATGGTTCAACAAAGCTTTATCAAAGTTACTTTTAAGGTTCAACAAAGATTTATAATAGCTACTTCCAAGGTTCAACAAAGCTTTGTAAAAGTTACTTCTAAGGTTCAACAAAGCTTTATAAAAGTTACTTCTAAGGTTCAACAAAGCTTTATAAAAGTTACTTCTAAGGTTCAACAAAGCTTTATAAAAGTTACTTCTAAGGTTCAACAAAGCTTTATAAAAGTTACTTCTAAGGTTCAACAAAGCTTTATAAAAGTTACTTCTATGGTTCAACAAAGCTTTATCAAAGTTACTTTTAAGGTTCAACAAAGATTTATAATAGCTACTTCCAAGGTTCAACAAAGCTTTGTAAAAGTTACTTCTAAGGTTCAACAAAGCTTTATAAAAGTTACTTCTAAGGTTCAACAAAGCTTTATAAAAGTTACTTCTAAGGTTCAACAAAGCTTTATAAAAGATACTTCTAAGGTTCAACAAAGCTTTATAAAAGTTACTTCTAAGGTTCAACAAAGCTTTATAAAAGTTACTTCTATGGTTCAACAAAGCTTTATCAAAGTTACTTTTAAGGTTCAACAAAGATTTATAATAGCTACTTCCAAGGTTCAACAAAGCTTTGTAAAAGTTACTTCTAAGGTTCAACAAAGCTTTATAAAAGTTACTTCTAAGGTTCAACAAAGCTTTATAAAAGTTACTTCTAAGGTTCAACAAAGCTTTATAAAAGTTACTTCTAAGGTTCAACAAAGCTTTACAGAAGTTACTTCTGAAGTTCAACAAAGCTCTATAAAAGTTACTTCTATGGTTCAACAAAGCTTTATCAAAGTTACTTTTAAGGTTCAACAAAGATTTATAATAGCTACTTCCAAGGTTCAACAAAGCTTTGTAAAAGTTACTTCTAAGGTTCAACAAAGCTTTATAAAAGTTACTTCTAAGGTTCAACAAAGCTTTATAAAAGTTACTTCTAAGGTTCAACAAAGCTTTATAAAAGTTACTTCTAAGGTTCAACAAAGCTTTATAAAAGTTACTTCTAAGGTTCAACAAAGCTTTATAAAAGTTACTTCTATGGTTCAACAAAGCTTTATCAAAGTTACTTTTAAGGTTCAACAAAGATTTATAATAGCTACTTCCAAGGTTCAACAAAGCTTTGTAAAAGTTACTTCTAAGGTTCAACAAAGCTTTATAAAAGTTACTTCTAAGGTTCAACAAAGCTTTATAAAAGTTACTTCTAAGGTTCAACAAAGCTTTATAAAAGTTACTTCTAAGATTCAACAAAGCTTTATAAAAGTTACTTCTAAGGTTCAACAAAGCTTTATAAAAGTTACTTCTATGGTTCAACAAAGCTTTATCAAAGTTACTTTTAAGGTTCAACAAAGATTTATAATAGCTACTTCCAAGGTTCAACAAAGCTTTGTAAAAGTTACTTCTAAGGTTCAACAAAGCTTTACAGAAGTTACTTCTGAAGTTCAACAAAGCTCTATAAAAGTTACTTCTATGGTTCAACAAAGCTTTATCAAAGTTACTTTTAAGGTTCAACAAAGATTTATAATAGCTACTTCCAAGGTTCAACAAAGCTTTGTAAAAGTTACTTCTAAGGTTCAACAAAGCTTTATAAAAGTTACTTCTAAGGTTCAACAAAGCTTTATAAAAGTTACTTCTGAAGTTCAACAAAGCTCTATAAAAGTTACTTCTATGGTTCAACAAAGCTTTATCAAAGTTACTTTTAAGGTTCAACAAAGATTTATAATAGCTACTTCCAAGGTTCAACAAAGCTTTGTAAAAGTTACTTCTAAGGTTCAACAAAGCTTTATAAAAGTTACTTCTAAGGTTCAACAAAGCTTTATAAAAGTTACTTCTAAGGTTCAACAAAGCTTTATAAAAGTTACTTCTAAGGTTCAACAAAGCTTTATAAAAGTTACTTCTATGGTTCAACAAAGCTTTATAAAAGTTACTTCTAAGGTTCAACAAAGCTTTACAGAAGTTACTTCTGAAGTTCAACAAAGCTCTATAAAAGTTACTTCTATGGTTCAACAAAGCTTTATCAAAGTTACTTTTAAGGTTCAACAAAGATTTATAATAGCTACTTCCAAGGTTCAACAAAGCTTTGTAAAAGTTACTTCTAAGGTTCAACAAAGCTTTATAAAAGTTACTTCTAAGGTTCAACAAAGCTTTATAAAAGTTACTTCTAAGGTTCAACAAAGCTTTATAAAAGTTACTTCTAAGGTTCAACAAAGCTTTATAAAAGTTACTTCTAAGGTTCAACAAAGCTTTATAAAAGTTACTTCTATGGTTCAACAAAGCTTTATCAAAGTTACTTTTAAGGTTCAACAAAGATTTATAATAGCTACTTCCAAGGTTCAACAAAGCTTTGTAAAAGTTACTTCTAAGGTTCAACAAAGCTTTATAAAAGTTACTTCTAAGGTTCAACAAAGCTTTATAAAAGTTACTTCTAAGGTTCAACAAAGCTTTATAAAAGTTACTTCTAAGGTTCAACAAAGCTTTATAAAAGTTACTTCTAAGGTTCAACAAAGCTTTATAAAAGTTACTTCTATGGTTCAACAAAGCTTTATCAAAGTTACTTTTAAGGTTCAACAAAGATTTATAATAGCTACTTCCAAGGTTCAACAAAGCTTTGTAAAAGTTACTTCTAAGGTTCACCAAAGCTTTACAGAAGTTACTTCTGAAGTTCAACAAAGCTCTATAAAAGTTACTTCTATGGTTCAACAAAGCTTTATCAAAGTTACTTTTAAGGTTCAACAAAGATTTATAATAGCTACTTCCAAGGTTCAACAAAGCTTTGTAAAAGTTACTTCTAAGGTTCAACAAAGCTTTATAAAAGTTACTTCTAAGGTTCAACAAAGCTTTATAAAAGTTACTTCTAAGGTTCAACAAAGCTTTATAAAAGTTACTTCTAAGGTTCAACAAAGCTTTATAAAAGTTACTTCTAAGGTTCAACAAAGCTTTATAAAAGTTACTTCTATGGTTCAACAAAGCTTTATCAAAGTTACTTTTAAGGTTCAACAAAGATTTATAATAGCTACTTCCAAGGTTCAACAAAGCTTTGTAAAAGTTACTTCTAAGGTTCAACAAAGCTTTATAAAAGTTACTTCTAAGGTTCAACAAAGCTTTATAAAAGTTACTTCTAAGGTTCAACAAAGCTTTATAAAAGTTACTTCTAAGGTTCAACAAAGCTTTATAAAAGTTACTTCTATGGTTCAACAAAGCTTTATCAAAGTTACTTTTAAGGTTCAACAAAGATTTATAATAGCTACTTCCAAGGTTCAACAAAGCTTTGTAAAAGTTACTTCTAAAGTTCAACAAAGCTTTATAAAAGTTACTTCTAAGGTTCAACAAAGCTTTATAAAAGTTACTTCTAAGGTTCAACAAAGCTTTATAAAAGTTACTTCTAAGGTTCAACAAAGCTTTATAAAAGTTACTTCTATGGTTCAACAAAGCTTTATCAAAGTTACTTCTAAGGTTCAACAAAGCTTTATAAAAGTTACTTCTAAGGTTCAACAAAGCTTTATAAAAGTTACTTCTAAGGTTCAACAAAGCTTTATAAAAGTTACTTCTATGGTTCAACAAAGCTTTATAAAAGTTACTTCTAAGGTTCAACAAAGCTTTATAAAAGTTACTTCTAAGGTTCAACAAAGCTTTATAAAAGTTACTTCTAAGGTTCAACAAAGCTTTATAAAAGTTACTTCTAAGGTTCAACAAAGCTTTGTAAAAGTTACTTCTATGGTTCAACAAAGCTTTGTAAAAGTTACTTCTAAGGTTCAACAAAGCTTTATAAAAGTTACTTCTAAGGTTCAACAAAGCTTTATAAAAGTTACTTCTAAGGTTCAACAAAGCTTTATAAAAGTTACTTCTATGGTTCAACAAAGCTTTATAAAAGTTACTTCTAAGGTTCAACAAAGCTTTATAAAAGTTACTTCTAAGGTTCAACAAAGCTTTATAAAAGTTACTTCTAAGGTTCAACAAAGCTTTATAAAAGTTACTTCTAAGGTTCAACAAAGCTTTGTAAAAGTTACTTCTAAGGTTCAACAAAGCTTTATAAAAGTTACTTCTAAGGTTCAACAAAGCTTTGTAAAAGTTACTTCTAAGGTTCAACAAAGCTTTGTAAAAGTTACTTCTAAGGTTCAACAAAGCTTTGTAAAAGTTAAGTGTAAGTTTTATTCTTCTGTCCATATAAATTCTTTTTTCTACAGATGTCAAGTTAGACAACTAAACTTAAGGAGAATTATTAAACTTCCTATAAAACTTTGTGAAAGAAGAAAAATCATAGTGAGACTACTCATATTAATTAAGTATTGCATAATTAAAAATGATCAATTCATACAATATAACATATGTTTTATATTGACCGGTTCAGATAAGTTAAATCGGTTATCAATAGTAGTGAACTGATAACAACATTTATATGTGTGTTTGTGTGCAAAACGGATAGTCCATAATATACACAACTACTGCAAATAAAGAAGTAATGTGTAAGTATGAAGCAAACACAGTCACTTGATTGAAACCCGTTTGTATCACTTTTCTTTTGCTATTTGCCTTAATTTATTTAATTGTTATTCTATTATTTTTGTTATCATTACCTGAGGCATATAGCCAATTTGTTTTCTCTTGCAGACGCCCAGCTTGATGGTGCCTCGATCTAGCGACTTATGGGCCACTATACAACTGAGAAGAGTCGTTTTGCCGCACCCACTTGGACCTAGCAGACCATATCTGTAAGTCAACATTTTTAAAAAAATTTAAACTTTTGACATTACATACAAAAAGAGTCTTGTAAGCTATACAACTATAACTTATAGGATATACAGTAGAAACTCGCTTACACGACCCTTAATAACACGACAACCTCAATTACAAGTGCAATTTTCAAATTCCCTTGAGATTGCCATAACACATAATGTTAAATTAACCTCTATAACGCGACTATTCTTAGCCAAACAATCTGAATAACACGGATTTTTTCCAATTCACAACATAACTCAGAACCTCTATAACAAGTCGTTTCGAGAAGGCAACCTCTGTAATGCGACTCTATGCAGGAATGTGTCGACCTTGAACAAGTCTAGACTTGGAAACCCCGCCCATTAACCTCGATAACACGACTGATAGCCGAAATAACCTTGATAACACGAACCTCAACAAAAAGAGCACCTCGATAACCAGACTGTTTCTCTAATTCCCTTGAGACACTTCCTATTAATGACTGTTGGAGTTATTGGACTTAACATCTTTAGAAGTTGGAGGTTAAATATGGATTTCGAATGGACAGGGCCGGATTTAGGCATAGGCGACATAGGCGGCCACCTAGGGGCCCGCACCACAAGGGGGCCCGCACCACGAATTTTTTTTAATTCTTCCATTAATTGTGGTAATCATGGAAACTAGAAGGAAAATCTACTTATTCATAGAGACCAAAAAATCTTCTTTTTAAAGAACGAAAATTCAATCTTAGTCCAGTTAACAAACTAAACATTACGGTACTAAATCATAAAGTTTTGATAAAGTTCATTTATGTTTGAAATTGAACATATTAGTCCCGAAATTTCTGAACGAAATCTATGGCCTTAATCGTGATCAATTTTTGTTTCACAAATATCTATAAAAAGGTTAGCTTTGCCAAAAATGTCATTTAGGTCACTTATCAAAGATGATTTTTTCTCTACAAATAAGGTCTAAATGATTTCCTCAAAAACATTTCCTTTATTAAAGTACAAACTAAAATACAATTGCTTGTAAAGTTTAATGAACATTTTTGTAAATTATTTACAGCCTTTTTGATTTATCTTTTTATTAGACACAGCTGTATGTAAAACCTAAAATAATAAAAATATTTTTTAGTAAATTTTCCAAATATTCAAATGGTTTAACTTTCTAAAGTAAATATTCCATATTGGACGCAACTTTTAACTTTCTTTTAGCCCATTCCTTCTCTAAATATTTGAAAAATTGGACCTATTTTCTAAAATGGTGGTCATACGCAGCGTACTCTCCTCTCAGGAATTTCCGGACCATTGATATATTCATTTACAAACATCAATGAACAAATATCCAAACTTTTCGGTTTAGTTCCATGATATGCCTAAATCAAAGCTTCGTATACTGCACTGCTTTATAATGTGGCTTAATATCTGTTAGTTTTGACGAGTCTCAAGGAACCAGAAGAGGAAAAATATTTGATTAATATTTTTTTTATAAATAAAATATTTGCAAGGCCTTATTTCTTAAAATTACCACAATATAGGGGACCCCCTCCCTATTTCCCCCGTTAGATTTACCCCCCAATATTTGGTCAATGCTAAAAGCAGGTGAAGGGGGGCCCGCACTACATCATCTGCCTAGGGGCCCACATACTCTGAATCCGGCCCTGGGAATGGAATTAGATAATGGAGTAAATTGTCTAAAAAAAAATACAAATAAATCTCCCTTTAGGAATATGGTAAACTGTGTCTCCACATAAATTTAATATTTATTTAATTATTTAAGCAGATTTCAGTCAAAATGTGGAAGAAATTTAATTATATTAAAAAATTAATTGGTTAAACACGTGACTCTATTTCATGTCCGAGATTAACAAGACTTGTTAAATAAATGTTTTGTTTATTTGTTTCACAATTTTTTGTTTTATATTATTGTGTAGCTATATAAAGTAACCATTTTTTTTAAAGAGATACTGCCCCCTTTCTGGTTTTAGAAGGTGGGGGATACATAAAAGACTTTTTCCTGGAGCGAATGCAGTGCTTTAAGTTTATTGGGGGAGGGGAAGCTAATTTGAAAATTTGAGAGGTTTGTATACTATTTTCAGGAGGAGAGGGGAGATAAGGATAATAACATTGATTCCCCCCCCCCGACAACTTAAACCTAGGACCGCCCTTGACCTTGTGTTGTAGGGAGTCTTTGCTTAATTTTTTAATGACCCAACAACTTAAAAATTAATACTTATAACAATAAAAAAAAAAAAAAATAAAATAAATAAAAACTTACATGGTACCCCTTGGTACACACATGTTAAGGCCATTTAGAATGGTCACCTGTCCGTATTTCTTGTAGCCATTGGCCACATCCACCATTTTCTTTAAATCGATCATGATTTTCCATTTATATCTACAGCTTACCTCCTGAAATTAATTATAAATTATTAGATCTTTAGCATGCTCTTGCTAACTGCAATAATATGGATGTCTCCTATAATACTTGTACATATTGTAAGGTAATTTTGTGTACATGTTTTAAACCGTTTTAGAATCTTTTCGATTTCTTTGACCTTCGAACCACCAAAATATGCAGTACTTCCCAAGTAGCACACAATGTCCGCAAAATACGTTTTCTGGATGTCAGTTACCCAAAAAGCATCTAATCCATGTTGACAACTCTGATGGATGTCTATAGGATATTCGCTTGGATAGTGCAGCACTATCCAGCTAAGCAGCTTCCCTTATTATCTCAAAGACATCCACGGGATATCCTTAAAAAGATATTTATCATAGGATATCCAACCATTGATATTGATAGCCCCAGGATGATCTTTTCGAACATCCTGAGGACATCCATAGGATAAAATAAATGAAAAAACAAAAGGATTCAAAGGTCTTCTTTTAGTTGTTGTTTCTTTTATTTCAATAAGGATGTTGGTGTTCCTGCTCAGAAAGGGGGTTTTTTAAAGGTATATTTGTCCTTTGTTTTCCACGGGCTAACAAGTAACAAAATTTACAATTTTTTTATTTTAATTTCTTAAAGTTTTTCAATCTATTAATAGTACAGTAAACTGTAATTAATTACAATTTTATTTATGAAAATTGACAAATTTAAAAAAATGTAAATATACTCTATTATCTACTAAATTATTATAATTATTTTTAAAAGAAGTAATTGTGATTTTTAATTAATTAAATTTTTTCAATGCAATTATATCTAACGTTATAACTTCAAAAAAATATTAAAATAATAAAAATATATTAAATAATAAAACTATTTTTAAAAAAAAATGTAATTGCACATCCCTGTGTATTTTTAATTTTGTATTTACTTTTTTATGTAAATAAATAATTATTGTTTCTTCTACATTTTTGTTGTTGTTTTTTCACAATATAAAAAAAGGGTACTACATGATAATGATTTGGAAGGGCTGGAAAGAAAGGAGAGGGGGTAAAAAGAAGAAGGGGAGAGTAGAAAAATTCGAATATTGGTGCACAGTGAGGATATTCATAAGATATCCATGGGTAATAAAGATTTGTCTCATGGATATCCAGTAGATATTATAATATCTCTACAGTATCCCACATATATCCTGAATATATACAATCATCCTATAGATGTCCAAATAATACATCACCAATATATCATTTACAGACGATCCAAAGGAGATTCTAACATTGTCCAAATTTAATCCAAATAGATATCCTGTGGATGTCTAAATAGCATCTTTTTGCAGGAAATTAACATCTCCCATGGATGTTCAAAGATAAAATATGGATATCCATGGGAGATGTCAACGTCCAAGGCTCTATAGCCCTGGGATATCCATTAGATGTAAGTGTTCTACTTGGGTTATTTACTCTACATAGACTATATTTTTAGCCCCTATCTCAATCGGACTAATTTAAATTCAATAATGATGTTAATAGTCTTAAGATTTTAATGTATTTTTAGAAGGCTGTTAAAGCCACTAAGTGATTCACAAAGACTTAACAAGGGTAAATCACTAAGTTGACGGAAGACTGATGTTGCCAATTTTGTTTGTTGGAACGTGCTTTAGAACAAATTGGTACTAAAGCGCTTGATGGTATTGAGTCGGTGATAATTCCAAGTTTCAAGGTATCTGAGAGGTAAAGCTTCGTTATCAGATAGCTTTGTTTATTCATTCACTTAACCACGCGTCCTGTTTACAAATTACTCTAATAGCAAATATCATTATATTTTTTCAAAAAAAAACAAAAAATTAAAAATAAGAGCGAACATTGAAATTCTAAATAAATGTCCTGAGATAGGACGAAATATAGCCGATTTTTGGAAAAAAATTCTAAATGTAGCAGTTTTTTTTCATATTATAAATACCCCTATTTGACTTATATTATTAATTAAAGGGGACAGCTAATATAGAAATGAATATTAACATCAAAATGTACATAAAATTAATGATGCTTTTTTCTTATTTAAAAAAAAATATACTGTTGCAATGAAAACTACGTTTATATTTTTATCTACGATTGATACGAAATATAAACATTGAATCTCTGTTTAGATGCGTATAAAATAATTCTTTACGTACTTGTATTCATAATTCCTCATTTTTTCCGTCCTAGTGCGGTAGAAAAAAGAAGTATTTACTTTAACGCACGATTTGCGAGTTTGTTCACATTTAACAAAACTAATTTACTGTTTGTTTAACTAAAGTAACTTTTTATATCGAGTTTTTAGAGAAACAATGAGTGATTTATGTCATTACGACGAAAATGAGAATAATAACGCCCCCCGAAATCATTAATTCGGCTCAAAATACAACTAATAAATTAATGTCATCTTTATCAAAAAAAGAAATATGAACTTACATACAGGAAGTTTATTAGGCATTTTTTTTCTGTATTTATTATTAAAATCCTACAATCGTAGATAAAATACGGTACGCAAATCGTGGGAAAACTGCATTTTGCTTTGCTCGTGTGATTTTATTACCCTCGCTGTCGCTCGGGTGCAAACTCCACACTCGCATGCAAAATGTTACTTTCCGCACTAGACGCGTAATGTACTATTATAATCAAGTTGTGCAAATACAATAAATATAAATAAAATGTATCATTATGTGGTGTCTCCTATGTCTCCTTATCCAAAGAAAGAAGTTTTAACTGTGGAGCTTCACCTAAAAAACCGATTTCGATCAAATACTTATTCTATAGGCAATTCAGGAAATGCCATTTGGGTTTAAAATTTTATTCATAACTTCCAGAAACTCTTGAAATATATTTGTATGAAAAAGGAATACCAATGTATTATCATTATCAAAACTTGTAGCTTTACACAGTTTATAAATGGGGGGGGGGATTCTTCTAAAAAATAAATGTCTCCAACATTATGATAAGTGATTAAATAAACAGACTTATTGATAAAGAGGTTAAGGTCTCCAAGATTCATAAATAAACCTGTATTGTTTTAGATGTTAGGAAAAGAACAGTTGCCCGTCGATATTTTTAGTCAGTGTTAACCAAAGATATGAAAGTTTTTCGTTCAATTAGCATACCATTGTTAACATCTGCACCGTCTGGTAATTCTAGATTTAATTTTGTTCCATACTTGTTCTCAAATATTTATATCTGGTTAAATAATGGTTAAAAGAATTTCATAACCTCGTCAATCAAACGTTAGTATTAAATAAAGTATTCACTTATATGGTTAAATTTTAATCCAATTTTTGGCTGTTAAAATAATAAAAGAAATTAAGAACAAAATGGATATAATTTTGTCTGTATTCAATCTGACCACTTCACAAAAAGATATTATATCATTAGAGCCAAGTTTAAAAACCAGCATGACGTAAAAGCGATGCGGGTGCTATTCAGTGTACATAATATTAAATTAAACCAATTAGGACTTACATTTACGTTCCTACAAAATCAAATCCCTGATATTATAAATTAATTCTTGCCTTAGCTCAAATATTTGTTCTTTTGATGAATTAGAAAATGTTACTTGTCATTTTTGAATCCTGAGTAGTTTGTTCTATTAAAATTCCTTAATAGATTCAACTCAAGAATTGTTCTTTTAATTCTAACTTTAATATTCGGTTCAAATTGGAATTATCTGGTGTATAGTATGTACATAGTATATTCAAGTATGAATCATTTTTTTTTTTATATAAAATCATCACTAATTAGCTCTAAACCAGCTGGAATCATATGTTTCTTTTTACAAATATGGATAGTTTCGCGGGTAGATTCGTAATAAACAGCTTGGTTTTCCGGTGTCACGAAGGAGTTGAAATCCACCCCTTCATTTTATTTCCCGGATTTCAACTCTCTTCATTTAATGGATTTCATCCCCTTCATTTCATTTTCTGGAATACAACCCCCTTCATTTCATTTCCTAGATTTCAAGCGCCTCCATTTCATTTCCTGGATTCAATTCCCCTTCATTAAATTTCCTGGATTCCATCCCGTTCATTTCATTTCCCGGATTTCAACCCCCTTCATTTCATTTCCCGGATTTCAACCTCCTTCATTTCATTTCCCGGATTTCAGCCCCCTTCATTTAATGGATTCCATCCCCTTCATTTCATTTTCTGGATTACAACCCCCTTCATTTCATTTCCTAGATTTCAAGCGCCTCCATTTCATTTCCTGGATTCAATTCCCCTGCATTAAATTTCCTGGATTCCATCCCCTTCATTTCATTTCCCGGAACCCCCTTCATTTCATTTCCCGGATTTGAACCTCCTTCATTTCATTTCCCGGATTTCAACCCCCTTCATTTCATTTCCCGGATTTCAACCCCTTCATTTCATTTTCCGGATTTCAACACCCTTCAATTCATTTCCTGGATTTCAACCCCTTCGTGACCCGGATTTCACCGGAAAACCAAGCTGTTTAATAGATAGTTTTTTCCTACTTAGAGTTGTTCCTACTTTGAGCTTGACGTTATTGCTTTAAAGTATATTAGATGTGTCAACTGAACTTGTATGCGTTTCTATTAACATATATTGCGATATGTGCGGGCTCAATTTTTTTTTTTTTTTTTTTTCAAAATATATATAAAGAAAAAAGTTATTTAGGCAGCAAGGGAGTAAAGTAAGCGATTGCACCCTGGGCAATGAAGTTGGTTGCCATAACGTTCACTTTAATTATCAGTCAGTTAATTATCAGTCGGGTACAACTGATTTTTACTCCCGAGGTACGTACAACATTTTATCTACAGCAGGGGAGAAACTATAATTGAATATTATTTTAATTTTAAAGTAGTTTATCAAACAAAAATCACAGGGAAGTACTTGCGTCCAAGTACTTTTTAGGGTTTTGTAGAAGATTAAGCAGGCCCGTTATGTAATTATTATTTTATTCTTCGATCTCAAGGGTCCGGGTTCTATCCCCCGGGGGGTCACAATGTTTTTCATCGGTAATAACGACTAGAAAAATTCATTTTTTCAGACCATTTCCATCGCCTCACCATAAGGTATAACCATGAATTATTTTGAAATTTTAGGACCACCCGATATATAGTGGTTGGGGAGGGGGGACATTTTTGGGGTATATTGTGACTTATAAAATTAATAAAGAATAAAAAATTTAAAAAATCAAATATATATTTGAATCCTACTCTTCACCAGCTTTCATATGATACCCAACTCAAAATTTTAAAAAAATAAAATTTTCGGCGCACTTCAAATTTTCGCGCCCAAAATTGGCAATTTTTTAAAATTTGGGATGAACTCCCGGAATTTTCATCGCCCCATAATAAGGCATTAGCATGAATTATTTCGAAATTTTAGGAGCAGCCGAAGTATAATGGTTGGGGGGGGGGGGATTTTTTGGGGTATATTTTCATTTTTTTACCCAATAAGGAATGCAACATTTACAAAAGCTTATATATATTTGCGTCCTACTCTTCAGCAGCTTTCATTTGATACCCCACTCGAAAATTAAAAAAAATATAAATTTTTGAGTTTACAACATTTTTGCGAATTGCTCATGCGCATATTTAATTTTGAACTTCTGTATATTTTTCCTGTGGTTGGGTCAAAAAGTTGCACCAGTATTTCAAATTTCAGCTCTTAAGCTTTAACGGTTCGGGCCCTATGAACCAAAGAGCGACGGACAGACGGACACATCACCCTCGGCATAAGGGTTTTGAGAAGAATCTACAAAACCCTAAAAATTCAATATGTTGAGTTAGGTGTTGGTTGTAATGAAAGTCCTTTTTAATTTATTTTTTTTATTTTATTTTACAAAGCTTTCGCCCAGGGAACCTGGGCTTCTTGTTTTGAATGGTAGAATACTGTAAATTTAGAGAAAATGGCCAAATGGAAAAAAGCATTTACGAAATTACGAAATGAAAGTCTTACCAAGTAAGTCAAAATTTTGATTGTTTTTAGCTGTTTTTTGAAAAGAATTTTTATATTATTTTATAACTGACATACCTAATCAAAAATTTTGAATTATTTATTTTTTATTTGTATTATACATAAGAAAACCTCTCAAGTCCACATAACAAAACTTTCAAATAAAAATTAAATATTTTATATTTAAAATTAAATAAATAATAATAATAATAGTTAGATAAAATATTATTAATTCACTAAATAAGTCTAATCACGTTAAAATTAACATATAGATAGTAATTACATGAATTTCAATGCTAAAATTAGATGGGAGAATCAGCTGGTAGCAGAGTCGTGTATTGAATAGTATTGCCAACTGATGTATATGCATATGGATTAGCTTATCTACATTTAGAAATCATGGTTTCACTCTTAGCTCGTTTGTTTATTTTACTGATGAATCACCATGTCAACTATTGTGGAGGTTACATTATATGTGTGAAGATGCCATTATAGATTTAAAAATTTTCAAAAAAATTAATAAATGAAATGTTGTATCTAGAACAAACCTTACTTGTGGATTTTCTAGGGCAACACTGGAGGGAATCATGAGAGTTCATGATTCCCTTATTTTTCATTACTCCCTGTTTAACCTGACCGGGTGCAATGAGTAACTTCCCTCCCTGTAAACTAGGGAGGAAAGTTCACTTTTTCTCCCTTCTGGGGATAGTACATTATGCATCTAGTGCGGAAAGTAGCAATTTGCATGCGAGTGTGGAGTTTGCACCCGAGCGACAGCGAGGGTGTAAAACTGCACGAGCAAAGCAAAATGCAGTTTTTGCACGAGTTGCGTACCGTCCTTTATCTACGGTTATTGGATTTTAATAATAAATACAAAAAAAAAATCAGTTACTTTAATTAAACAAACAATCGTGCGATAAGGTGAAGAATTCTTCTTTATTTCCGCACTAGTACGGAAAAAAGAAGAATTATGAAACGCGCATGCGCAATGAATACAACTACGAAAAGAAATAACTTTCTACGCATCTAAACAGAGATATAATATTTTATCTCTTTAGTTTATATTTCGTATCAATCGTAGATAAAATATATTTCTTTGTTTTCGAAAAGCTCTACGTTTCACTAAATTGATAAAAAGACAACTTAAACGTACATAATATTATAGAAAATTTCCTGATCTATCCCATGTTTGGTTATTCATTGCTCCACGATTAATATTTTTTTAGTTATTGTATTTATTAAGGTTGGTGAATTCTTATTTTAATATTTACTATTTATATTATGCTATCTATTCATATTATCCTATTTTTTTATTTATTATGGAACCCAGCAGATATTGGGATGGGTATTTGACTCCAACTAGAGGCTGCCCTGCTATCTAGCGGTAGGGTAGCCTAACCTTTACCTCGCAAAAGGCCCGCAGCGCTGGTTTCGTTTTCGATGCGGCACCGTCTCGTTCGTCGCGTAGTGTTTAATGGTCTGGAGCTTGAATATTCCGCCTTATTATGTTTCCGCCATCTCGCCGCCACCGCTTATTATAAAAGTTTCTTTTGATTTAATTTATCATTTATTTTAGTTATCATTTCGCCACATAATTAAGTCCGTTAGACAGTGGACCACTTCCGGAATCGGCCCGCCACATCAAACAAGGAAACCCAGGTGAGCGAAACCCAGGTGAGCCCTACTATTTTATTCTTATATCTCCTAGGTTTCATGCTATATTAATAATTATTAGTAGCTATCTCTTATATGTTATTTCCTACACCTATTTCACCTATATACAGTCCACCTTCGCACCTACTTCCACCGAACCACCGCCTGGTTGGGTATTCAGGGGTCATACTACATGCCCAAGACCCACCAAAGGTAATAATCGATAAATTTTAACACACCACCCAATTTTTTTATTTATAGCTCCAACACCATTCAGAATTCCACTACAGCTTATATGAACTTTATTGGTATGAATAACCTGTAGATACACTCCTTTCAATATTGAAATATTAAATTGATACACCGTGTATAAATATATGTACACATTATTTGAATTAATAAATAAATATAAGAATATTGTTGCTCGAAGCCAGCAACACTGATTAAAGGTAAATATATTCTACGTTTCCATGATGTTTACATACGGATTGAATACGGTTTGAATACAGTTATTGGATCCAAAGTGTCCATGGAAACCTAGATTCAATACGGATTGAATGCGATCCAGATCTCGATACGATTCACTAAATTCTGGGATCGTATCTGGATCGAGTTGCATGGAAACACCTGAACGCGATCCTGACATGCGCAGAGCGTGGGGTGGGTGTGAGCACACCTAGCATATTTCTGTAGAAACTGTAGTCAAATCTGTTAAACTACGTAATAACAAACATGGTTATAAAAGGTGAAGGTTATAAAATTATTTATAACCTTTACCAAAAGTAACAAAGAAAAAGTTTTTTTTTTTATTTCGTATTGAATACGGATTTCAATACTACTCTTGGAAACACCTAGCTTGTTCACTTGCAAATCAGGATTCAATCCGTATTTAAACACATGGAAACGTAGTAACACAAATAAGATGCAGCACATTTAATTTAATTTAAATCTATCTTACCTAAGACTATGACAATATTTGGACTTTGGTCTCATGCTTGTGTATTTATCCAAACGACATTATCCAAAAACGAAATTCCTCTTCATTTTTTTTTTCTGAAACAAAATAAAGTAGGAACAAATTATAAAACTTTATAATTATTATCTATTTTGATGAAATTATATAATATAAAATAAGTTATTTCTTTACCGAGATATTTATGACATTTATTCACACATTAAAACCAAAATTCATACGTTTATTGTCAATTGGTCTGCATTGAAAATAAGTTACTGTAATTTCTTGCCGAATGTATATTGCAAGATCATTCTAAAGAACGTCATTTCGATTCTTCTTTAGATTGTTACTCCCTTATTTTCTTTTAGAATATAAATGGAAATTATTATTTTAGCATTGTTTGCCTTAATAACTATTAAGATTAAGGAATATTTAGTTCAATGTACTTTGGGACAAAGGAATATCACACTTCTGTTATTACAGAAGTGTCAAACAGCCTAAAGAAGAACATACCGTTCATCTTCTTTAGATTGTTACTCCCTTCTGTTTTTTATAAGGTGATGTTACTCACCTTATAAAAAAGGCAGCTCCCTGACTTGTCGGTACGGTATCGGTGCGGTATCGGTAAGCTAGTATGCCGATACGGTAAGATTCTTTATCTACGATTGATACGAAATATAAATATTGTATCTCTGTTTAGATGCGTAGAAAGTGATTATTTACGTACTTGTATTCATTGCGCATGCGCGTCTCATAGTTCTGAATAATTCCTCTTCTTTACCACGCTAATGCGGTAAAGAAGAGGAATTCTTCAGCTTTACGCACGATTAGCGAGTTTGTTTACATTTAAAAAAACTAATTTGCTATTCTTTTATTAAAGTAACTGTTTATATCGAGTTTTTAGTGAAAAACAATGAATGAATCAAGTGGCTTTGACGAAAATGTAGAGAATAATACTCCTCCAGAAATAATTAATAAAAAAATACAACTCAAGATTAATTCCATCTTTATCAAGAGAAGAGATACGAACTTACATACAGCAAGTTTATTTTTTTCTGTATTTATTATTTAAATCTAACAATCGTATATAAAGTACGGTACGCAACTCGTGGGAAAACGGTATTTTGCATTGCTCGTGTGGTTTTACTACCCTCGCTGTCGCTCAGGTGCAAACTCCACACTCGCATGCAAAATGCTACTTTCCGCACTCGACGCGTAATGTACTATTACCGAGCGCCTATATCCTTTACCGATTCGGTACAGATTCTTTACTGCGTGGTAAGGAATCGGTATACCGAGAGTCGGTAAGAAAATCTTACCGCATCGGCATACTAGCTTACCGATATCGTACCGACAAGTCAGGGAGCGGCCTAAAGAAGTGCCGAAATGTCCTTTTGTCTCAGAATTCAAGATCTCTGAGACAGAAATCTGTATCAGACATTTTTGTGAATCAACATGTCTAAAAAACCACACCAATTTTGATGGAATTTAAATGTTAGAAGATCACAATTAACCCATTATTGGTATTTTATAGATTCCAACCTTCTGAGCTTATTTCTTTCTCTACTGCTGCATGCGAACAAAATAGTTATTTATGCAACTAGGGAGTAAAGTAAGCCATTATTCCCTGAGCGAATAAGTTGGTTCTTGAGGCGAAGCTGAAGGAACCATAGTCCCTAAATCCCGAGGCGCAGCCGAAGAAGATAATTATCGCGAGGGGAATTATACCACTTTACTCCCGAGGTACATACAATATTTTATCTCCTGTAGGGAAAAAATACACATTTTCATCCATTGCATACTTTTTTATTTATTATTTTAATAAATAACAAGTTAGCACTTTTAACACCAGATATAAGAGATTCAATATTAAAAACAAATTAGAATTGCAATTAAGCTCAAATAGAAGGTTAATAAATACAGGTTCAAACAATGAAGCGCAAATTACAAATAAGGTCAAAAAAGCCCGATTTAATTAACTTCACTACTTCAGGCGGCTTTCACACTGCGGGCGAGACCGAGCCGATCGGCAGATTACCTACCAGTCCGCGTACAACCGTTTTTAAAGCGTTTTCAGCTGCCGAAAACGCTTAGCTATCAAAACGCTCGAAAAAAACGCCAGGGGCGGCTCGGTCTCGCTCGGCGTTTAATATGAATAGCCCCATACTAATACATGTGTTTGTTTCTCAAGCGCAATTAGCCTCGCTCGGTCTCACTCGCAGTGTGAAAGCCGCCTTAGCCATTCATTCTCTACTATACTATTTATAAAATAATTAAGTTGGCCATCCTTCTTCTTCTCCCTACTTTTTTGAATTCAGGGAAGATAAGACTTACTTTAGTCCCTTTAAACTAATCCAAAATCATAACTTTTTCTCCCTACTGGAGACAAACGTTATAATAGTAATTAACACCCATAACCTTAAAAATACTCATCCAAATTTAAAGAAATTTGGATGGTTCATCAGAAGTATCCCACAGATCTCTTATAACTATTCAAGAATAACACAGATATAACTATTAAAGTTCAAGTTAAGACATATATAGTATTAGATATATTCATTTAGGAAGGATATTTAGGGAGCCTCCTGTTTCAAGGTTTTCCTTCTTGGGGGCTCTTTTGATTTAGTTTTTGATATTAATTTGTTAATTTCTAATTATTTATGTAAGAAATTGTAATTTATAATTATTTATGTAAGAAATTGTAATTTATAATTATTCTATATGAATTTGTAAATATGTTTATCTCAAGTTGGGAGAAAAAGTTATGATTTTGAATTAGTTAAGGGGGAAAAATGAATGGCTAATGTAATGAAGTTGTTGAAATCAGGTTGGCGACACTGCTTTTTCGACCATGTTTATCTTTGTTTATAACCTGCATGTAAATAACCTTCAATTTCAGTTTAATTCCAATTCTTATTTGTTTTTAATATTGAATCTCTTATATCTGCTATTAAAAGTGCTAATAATTATTGTTATTTATTAAAATAATAAATAAAAACTGTGCAATGGACAAAATAATGGTATAATTCCCCTCGCGATAATTATCTCCCTCGGCTTCGCTTCGGGATTTAGGGACCATGGTTCCTTCGGCTTCGCCTCAAAAACCAACTTTTTCGCTCAGGGAATAATGGCTTACTTTACTCCCTAGGTGCATAAATAACTATCATGTTTATGTTTAAATAAATATTGTTTTAAAAAGCTAAATAATGTTAATTCATTCTAAGTTAATTAAGTCAAGGAACCATTTTAATTCAAATTCAAGTACGTCGACCCTGTTGAATAGGGTTAAAAAATAGATTTATTTATAAACGATGTCTGGTATAGGGTAGATGAAAGGAATGAGTTAAAGATGTGAAGCAAGGTACTCAGAGTATGAAGGTAATTATATTTGAAATACGTAGAGTATATGGTGAGCATATTGCCGTAGAACCGGTATATTTCATTGCAGGTACCAGCGAGAGTACAAGCTAATAGAACTGTATCCAGCGTACTGGCTCATAGAACCGGCTTAGTAAACATTTAACTCGTACTACAGAGGTTAATCAACTCTTTGCTGTTATTCAGGTCTCCTTTTAGTTTTTATTTTACGCACATTCTCTTTCATTAAGAATGGTGAAGAATAGTAAGATGAATAAATATTATTAAAATAATTAAAAGATAAAAAGAACTTTTTATATACTACGTTTTTAAATTTTGTTTTGAATCATTATGTAGTGTTGATAATATTTAGGAACGCGGCTGCGTTCCGCCCCGCCAAGTCAAAAAGTCAAAATTTCACAAAAGCTGCCAGTGTATATATACTGTAGGTGACAAACTAGGGTTTTTGAGGGTCTGCAGCGTGGAATACGTACAAGCTACCTAAATATATTTTAATATCTTTGAAGGCCGTGTCCTGTAGATCAAAATAAAAAAAAAATGTCGAAATCGGTTAAGTAGAAGTAGAGAACAATAGGTTTGAAAATGGCAGTTTTGATGACTTCTTATTCTTATTCTTATTCTTCCTTCATTTTACGTTGACGCACCTACAGCCTAAACTACTGAACCGATTTCAATGAATGAGGGCTTTTTGGATTTGTCTAGGGCCCTAGTGCACCCCCCCCCCCCTTCTATTTGACTCTAATGTGTGGGAATATACAGTTTAGAGAATCCTTCCTTAGGGACCGTACAAAAAGTCATGAAATCTGACCAAAAACCACTTACGTGGTAAAAAAAACACCCCGCCAAGTCTGTGGTCCAAAAAAGTTGTGAAATAAACTTTCTGTCCCGCCAAGTGATGTTGGCACTTTCTCCTGACCCAACACTGTCAACATAGATATTTATCAGCTTCTTCTCCTTGGCGGTGTGAGGAAAGCCTTTTAACAGTGTTGTTGAAGGCTCTTCTCGATGCCACAATGATCATCGCTGTAAATCTTTCCCATTATCAAAAAGCAAATAAAATAGAAATAAGTTATATACAAATTAAGCTTTCAAGGAATGACCCCATGCAACTACTACTTTCTTTGCAGAGGATGCGTGGAATACAACCAGTTAACTTTGAGTAGTACTGCAAAGGCGGATGCAGGCACACCACCAAGGAGAATAAGCTGATAAATATCTTAGTTGACAGTGTTGGGTCAGGAGAAAATGCCAACATCACTTGGCAGGACAGAAAGTTGATTTCACAACTTTTTTTGACCACAGACTTGGCGGGGTGTTTTTTTTTACCACGTAAGTGGTTTTTGGTCAGATAAGTTATTGTTATAATATAATGTTAGTGAGAAAAAAAATAGTTCTGAATTTATTTACTTCATAATATAAATGACAACCAACTAGACAGCTGATCTTAAACCTATAAAAGGACAAATCTTTGTACAACGGATCTCCCCAACACCGAATCTAAACCGAGCCATCGATATGCCCCCGTGTAGAGGACGGTAAGAGAAGAAAAATTAATATTAATTAACTAATTATACAGGGTACACTTAGCATCACTATACAAACAATAAATACTAAATTTTATCATATACTTTTAGCCTTTTAGCTGAAAAAATATTTTCGATTGGCAATAATAACAATGAGTTCTGAGAACAGTAGACCTCGCTTCTGAATGAATAATAGAAAAATATCAATTATCGACATAGACTTTAATGACTTCAAGGAACGACTAACTCGCTTGGTCCTGACTGTGAAACAAAAAAAAAATGTACTGAAAGTCAGACGAAATGCCAAATGGTCGAGTATTTAGGATCGGGATTTTAGACTATTCTCTATGACAGGGGTGCCCAACCTACGGCCTGCGGGCCGATTCCGGCCCGCGAGCCAATTTTATGTGGCCCGCCGTGTTGCCATAAAAACGAATAATTTACAAGCATTCAAAGAATCTAAAATATATTAATTTCCTAATGCCAAACAGCCCAGCTGATTTTGCCCAGCAACATTGGAGAAGGGGTCGTCTTGAAATAAGTAAAGCAGTTGCAGCCAATGATACTATGGCGAGTGCCTAAACAAGTCTGTTAGAGGTGGAAACAGACGGCGATCTGTTGCCATTCTACAGCGTCTTGCCCAATGAAGATTTCAAAAACTTAAAAATGTTTGCTCGTACCATGTTCTCAGTGTTTGACTCGTTTTGCGAACAAACATTTTCAAAAATGAATTACATTAAATCAAAATTCCGGTCTTCCCTCACAGATGAACACTTAAAATCGTTATTAATTATTGGTACAACCAAGTTTGAGCCTAAGTGGAAAGACATTTTAAGTACAAGTTCAAAGCAGTTTCAACCAGCTCACTGAAGCTAAGTTACATACAAACTTGATATTTTGATTAATAACTTTGTAAAATGAACGACTAACTTTTTTGTAATTCATACTGTTATTGTTGTATTTTTATACTTGTGTGGTTGATTGCAATCATTTTAATATATATTTGAGTGTATTACTTTCTGCAAAGTAAAACTAGGCTAGTAACAGAGAAAAACTTTATTAACATAGTGTTTCAGCTAAAACCAAAACGAAAAATTTACC
The DNA here is from genome assembly GCA_951217055.1 of Gerris lacustris. Lineage (NCBI taxonomy): Eukaryota > Metazoa > Arthropoda > Insecta > Hemiptera > Gerridae > Gerris > Gerris lacustris. Next base: position 80,276,772 of record OX578279.1, read on the forward strand.
TTCTAGGAAGCATAAAACAGTGTTTTATGAGGGTAAAAATTCTAAAATTTTCTGGGGGAGGACCCCCCCGGTACACCACCGGCCCCCGGCCCGCCTTCCCTTTGAATGATGACAATGTGGCCCTTGACAAAAAAAGGTTAGGCACCCCTGCTCTATGACATTGCACTTAAGGCGACGAATTGTAAAAGCTGACAGGCCTAATTAGACGGCCTGTCTACTAGATCTTCATAGGCCGGGCTAAAAGTTAATATGGTAAAATGTCTCAAGGTTAACGTAAATCAAGAAAGAAGATTTCAATACGAGGATCGTGATATCGAGTATGTGGACTTTATGAACCCTGGTAGTCAGATCGTCCAAAACGGAGAGGCTATAGTTAAGTCTAGCCTCTCCGTTTAGCCTCCGAGGCTAGACTTAACATTGTAACGAGGATTCGAAGAGCATGAGTGGCTTTCAGAGCACAAAGTGTCATTTGGCGCTTCTTTTGCTTTAACACCAAACAGTGGATCTTTAACACAAATGTGAATCTGTATTGCTGTATGAATGTTAGACATGACTTCCATCAGATGAAGGCACAGCAAATCTTTTGGTGATTATAAACATATGCCTCCGCCGAACACATAAAATATGGTGATGACTGAACTGATGGATTACGAACGTTTGTATTTAGAAACTACCAAAGACCTATTAACATTTAAACCTCAGACATATCCTGTGCAAGGATGCTACTGATTTATGTGGACAAGTCTTTGATAGGAATCCTCAAGGAAGCCGGAGAAAATTAAGGCCTAAAACCTGGTGAAGTATTCCTATTCCACAGAAGTTAGCAACGCCAATGACCTGATTGGCGTGGGGGGTAAAAGTTAAGGAATTGGTCATAAACCGGAAAGAATGGAGAACCTTCAAATATTAGGCCTGTCACATATTATATTACAATTCAATCGAAAGGAAGGGAAGGAAATCAGGAATCCTCCAAGATCTATAAAAACCTATGAAAACATTTCTGGTTTCTAGCTAATAGCAATGAGTTGTAGTTTTTAAGATATTTCTATTACTACGTTCACACATCGTTTTGAAAGCGTTTCGGATCCAATTCGTTTTCAAAACGATTCCCGTTCACACAACAAAAAATACAGGTGATCGAAATATTTGTTTTCGAAATCTCGTAACGGTGACGTCACGAGTAAAACCTTCTTTCTTGTTACCCAATATGTCCGCGAATTTTTACATTTTATTTACAAGTTATTAAAAGTTTTTACAGGTTCTTTATAGTAGTAACTTTTGTTTAAAAACGTTTTTGCAGTTTAAAAAAAAGAAACGGAAGCTCACGAAAACTTTAAAGCTTCAAGAACTTAAAAAGTGAAAAAGAGTAAAATAACCTGATATCTCGATCCCCTCCCCGACCTGTTCATACGAGCGTTTTGAATTTCGATCCCCCGTTCCGATCACGTATTTTTGGTGGAGCGGATCTAACCCGATACGATCCGTCGATCTCCGTTCATACAGCGTTTTGAACTAGCGGATCGTTTTCAAAACCGTTTCCAAAACGATGTGTGAACATAGTATATGTTTGATTTTTAAATAATATTTATTTAAAAATTTGAAACTAAATTTCTAGAATTTGTTAAGCTTTTATTTTAACATAATAAAGATATTCCTTTTTTTATTTCAAGCTAAAGTCTTGAAACAGTGTAATGAAAGAAGTATGTGTGAGGTATGTGATGAATACGTGTAAACATCCGTTTAAAAATATAATATACAAGGAAAATTGAAAAGACGAATGTGGTCTCTAATAAGGTATTATAATATCATATACGTCACTTAATATTTATTTTGTCTGATACTCTAAATATTGTTTAAAATTTGTTATTTAATACCAAAAGTGAATGTTTGAGGCCGATGACATTAAAACTAAAACCCAAGAATCCATCATGTCCGTGTTGGATTTCACTAGATTTGACATATTTCAGCCTAATGATCGTATTAAGGCTAAGTTCGTTGGACTACGTTATGTAAATGTTTTGTTCTCAATTTAAACGTATTTTAATGATTTAATAATGACAACCTGGATTAATTAATAATAATAATTCTATAGAAAAACACCATCATAGGTATATAATTATCCATTCTGGCCAATTGAATATTAATACATATAATTTTATGAAAGTAAATGTTTAAGTATGCTTACCTCCTTTAATACATAGAAGAATTAATATCACAAAAAAACTTTTGATAAACCATTCATAGATTTTAATAATTACAAGATAAAAAGAACTTTTTATATACTACGTTTTTAAATTATAAACTGTCATAAATCATAAATTTGAAACCCGTCAAAATGAAGATCGTAAATATGGGATATGTCAAAAAAAATAAAATAACTTACGGATTTTTTCCGAACTAACTTTCCATACAGCAAAATTTGTTGAAAACAAATTAAATTCTGCTGAAAGATGGCTAAAAGTATTAAAATAATGCATTGTCATCGTGTTCTGAGCTATTCTAAAAGTTTCAAATGTCTAGCTACTCGGGAAGTTAGTTAAAAATCGATAGCAAGATTTGTACTGGACAAACAAACAAACAAACAAACAAACAAGATAGCAAGCTAATAAAAAGGTAGTAAAATATCAATTCCAAACAATTCAATTCAATTAGAAAATTTCTCTTCAATTAGAATTTCTCCTTTCTTAAACATTGAACTTAAATTGACTTATAAACTGCTTTTTGAAAATAAATAAAATTTATTCTTAACTGGAATGTGATTCTTCTTAAATTTTGATTTTTTTAGTATTGTTAATATTTTCCCTTTTATTGGTCAGTCATGTAGATTGTTTTTGTAAATTATATTTTTTCAATTTTTACAAGTTATTGGTAGTATTCATACTACGGAACGTTTAAATTTTGTTTTGAATCAAATTATAATTACTATTTATAAAGGGAGACAGACAGAGATAATTTTCAGAATTTATTTACTTCACATAAATGACAACCATCTAGAGAGCTGATCTTAAACCTATAAAAGGACAAACTTTGTACAACGGATCTCCCCAACACCAAATCTAAAGCGCGCCATCGATATATTTCAAATAATATAAATAATATTATCGATATTTCCTGTTTTTGCTGTCATTCAATGTTTATCTATCACAAATTTGAGACCCGTCAAAATGAAGATTGCGTAAATATGGAATATGGCAAAACAAATAAAATAACTTGCGGATTTTTTCCGAACTAACTTTCCGTACAGCAAAATTTGCTGAAAACCAATTAAATTCTGCTAAAAGATGGCTAAAAGTATAAAAATAATGCATTGTCATTGTGTTCTGAGCTATGCTAAAAGTTTCAAATGTCTAGCTATTCGGGAAGTTAGTTAGAAATCGATTGCAAGATTTGTACCGAACAAACAAACAATCAAGAATGCAAGCTAATAAAAACGTAGTAATTTATTGAGATAGTTGGGTTCTAACAAAAATATCCTACTTTATAGATCTAAAAGTTTTAGAACTGAGGATATATCTTAATTAGATAGACAGACTCAAACTGTAAACCATAAATTATGTTTATAAAATCTTTTAATAAATTTACTTAAAGAAAAAGTTGAATTATGTTAATAAAAAAAAAACAACGTAAGAACTTCAATACTTTTCTACCAGCAATCCTCGACCCTCGTCCTCGTATTTTTATCATAACATCTCAATGAGCTTATAACTTAGTATTATAAACTTAAACAAAAGTCGCAAAGATATTAGGAAATAAATATATCTTAATATTTCATAAATTATGCTTTTTGACCCTTAAGCTTTATTTAAACAAAAATTAGATGAAATAAAAAATTGTTTAGGAAACATTTTCAGCTTCACGTATTCATTTAATATATTTTTAAGAATACATTAATGCAATATAGCTCTGTAAACATTTGCAGTTAATAATATATTTATATGCATTGTGACATTTATTTTACAAAATAAAATAATATATTTATTCAGCAATTTGTTATTTTAAATCACATAAAATAAACTGTTATTTATATCCATCCTAAGGTTCCTTTCATCATTTTGTGGTGACAATACCGTCTGCTAAAGAATACGAGTATATGTATTAGTATTTTCTAAAACAATTTTTTTTTTTTTTAATTGTTAGGCAAACATCTATTATATGAAAAGAATTATCATAAAATAATTTTGTTGTAACATATAATTAAAATTATTTAAATAAGCAAGCTTCTGAATAATTTAAAAATTAAAAACAATAAAAATAATTTATTTGCATGTTTAATAATTTATAGTGCATGCATTATTATCATAAAACAGAACTAGTACAGTAAATAAAACTGAAAGGACAAAACTGATAATTATTTTTACTAAAAGCAGAATATGTCACGCTGATTGAGACGTGTTTCAAGCCAACAGCTAAGGTAGCGTTTACCCGTCAAAATAAACAATTATTAATATAAAATCTTAATTTCTAACTTAGTCATAAGCTACAGAAAATGTTAACCCTGACACGAGGATGTAAGTAATTATATCTATGTGTTTGCATTTATATTGGAAGGACTTATTTGAACAACTTTCAACTTTCTTAGAAGAATGGGATCTCTTCAAATGGGGTATTCCCGGTGACTTCTAAAGTCAGTAGCGCACATATTGCACCTATTAACAAAATCCTAAAGGAAATTCCATACAGTGTTGACCTCCGGATGTAATATTTTATCCAATAAACAATCTTTGCACAATTTTAAGTGTAATATTGGGAAATGATGGTGGGGGTCATAATATTCTGGTGGCTCAGATGTAATGTTATGAGGAAACAGGTTCGTCCCTTTGTTTTAGGGGGGCCATGAGTCAATATAAGATGCAGTTTTTATATGGTATAAGTTTATTGGACACTTCTTAATATCAAAATGCATGATTATAAGCTAGTTTACGTAGTATATGCTGCTTACTAGTATCAGGTACCAAGTACCAATAAAAATACAATAAGAAGACGAGAATCTCTTCTTTCTGGAGGACCTTTGTTCTAAGGCTTGGACCTTTTTATTCCCTCTCAGGATTAGCACTCTTTTTTCTTAATATAAGTACTTCTTTATTAGTAAATGAAGCTCATCTTCCCTTCTTTATTTATTTTTTATTTTATATATTAGCTGCGTTGCCAAGCTGTTTGCTTGGATGCAGTAGGTCATATAATAGTACAAAAAAAATACAAGAAAACTTAAATACATTGAGTATTAGGAATAATATAAGTATAAATTATCAAAATATATACAGTGATAAATTTGATAAGAGCAGAAAAAAAAACAAAAAAAACAAAAAAAAAAACAGACAATCAACTTAAACATAGAATAAAAAGTAAAAAATATTAATCAAATAAAATATATATTTCAACATTCTTGCTGCATATATTCTTGAACACTATAATATGTCTTTTTTTCAAGAAACCTCTTTAAACTATTTTTAAATTGTTTTGTTGTGGCATATTGTTTCAATGAGGCAGGTAATCTGTTGAAACAGGCCACTGCAAAGTTGAAGGGAGATAATTTATATAGACTTGTCCTAAACTTTAATGGGTATAGATAGTCTTTGTGCCTTGTGTTCATGTTATGTTCACTATATTTTCTAAATTTCTGTGGATAATTGGCCGCATATAGGCAGGATTCTTGGATTAAAATTGAATAGAAGGTTAGGAGGTTATGTTGCATGAAAATCGGTTTGACTGAGTCGCGAGAAGAAAGATGAAATATCGTCCTTATTATTCTTTTCTGTATAATAAAAACCCTTTTGGCCGGCGCACTGGTGCTCCAAGCAAGAATGTGACTTGACATGAAAGGGTAAGCTAAACCATAATAAAGCATCATAATAACTCCTTCCGTATTAAAGCTTCTTAATTTTCTTATTAAATAATAGGCCGAGTTAAGTTTTTTTACAACATTATTGACATGGTCGCTATATTTTAGGTTGCAATCGAGTGTTAATCCTAAAAGTTTACCCATGGGAACCGTAGACAGGGAACTACTATTAACCAGAAAAGTCCCTTCTAAGGGAAAGGACCATTTTCTTCTCTTCCAAAAAAAAACCTGCCCCCGTAAGTACCCCACACCAACATGTTGATCTATTTCCCTTTAATTGACCTGATAAATTGTCTTAAATTATCAATGTATTTCTTTATTTTCATTTATTTATTTCATTTGAATTCAAATGTTTGTGTTGGGTACTTTCTGGTTTGTTACATCAGACAGACAGACAGACAAGATACAAGCACAGGAATATATATGGGTCCTCGTTTTTGCCTATGAACCCTATAAACAATTGATTAGTATACAACGAAATTTATCACAATTTTTTAACTTTAACTAAAAAAGTTGCATATTTTATTTTACGTAATAATATACATTATTTAATTATTATTGTCCAAACACTATCAGTTTTATAATTAAAATTTGATATTGCATCTAATTAATCTAATAAATTAATATGATATTCTTTACCGTAGATTTATCTAATCGTTACACTTTGTGCTTATCAAATGATCTTGATTGTAGACTGTTAGCAGCTAACGAAAAATATTTTGGATTTATATAATTATCTCTTCCATAACAAGGTAATTATCTCTTTCCATCATTTCCTTTTTCGAGTGGTCCCCAGTAAAACATTAAGAGTTGCTTGCGTGTTATACATAATCTTCAAAACTCCGCACCTCGTTAACCTGTTATACAATCCAATATATTTCTAACAGCTGTTAAATTGTTTGCTCACTAAGGATATATACTCTTTTATCTTAATCTTATATATGACTAGGCATCGCGTGGCTCTATCATTGAAGCGAGCGTATTGCAATAAAATACTGAATATTGAAATTTGTTAATCATGATGTATGTCATATAGTTGAAGATAAGTGGAAGAGGGTAGTGTGAGGTAGAGTGGGGGTACTCGGTACAAAGCTTTACTTCCTAAAACAAACCTACACACAACACGACTATAAGAATCTTAACCACCCGTAATAGCTTTAAAACTAATATTATAAATGTATCACTTCATTACTCAAATACTACTGCTTGTATCAAGTTGAAATTTTACATACTTGTTTCAATTGTACTTGAGACTTAGACGATGTACATGAAGTTTTATTACGTAAGATATCGGTAAAAAGGTTGTTTTCTCTATTTTAAACGTTTAGGTCCGCTTTAATAGTTTTAGCTATCTTTATTAATTTATAGCAGTGTCGTTGTTGGTTTTACTAAAAAATGTTATTTGAAAAAAATGTTCGTCTCATCGAGTAGGTGATGATAGAATTTTTTCCCGTCTTGAAATAATTCCAATTTTAAATTTGCAGCTCACGTTTACGCAAGCATTGCGCGCGAACTCTTGGACAGATCACGCTGTCCAACGAACTTAGCCTGAGTATTAGTTAGAGGATCATGTATACCAAATTTCAACTAAATCGGTCTACTTTTACTCAAGTTATCGTCGGACACGTAAACGTTACACACAGACAGACAGACAAGATGCATATTTCGTTAAATGTAAGAAGCTCGCTTACGCTCACACCAATTATACTTTTTACTTTGATAAAAATTAGATGTAAATAAATCCAGATAATATATAATAATTTCAGACTATAATTTTTCTCATATAAAGAAAAAGTATTGCATGAAAGCGTGAAAATTCGATTTTGAGGGATTAACATGTTTTGAGGTCCCCTGAGTCCAAAAAAGTAGTTTTAATAAATTTCTGTCTGACCTCTTTCTTTGAAAAGCTATTGGGCCAATTTGGAAGAAATTTGGCATACATGTTCAGAAAAATTATCCCCAGAGGCGAAATCGAGAAAAAAAAATTATCTCGAGCTAATTTGGGGGCGCTACCCACCCAAAATCTCTGAAAAAAAACATAAAAAAAATTATTGCTCGAAAACGGTTCCGACGATTTTGATTAAAAAATTTTAAAATGTAGTCCAATTAAATACAAATCTAATGATATATAAGCCGTTTTCTAGGGGAAATCTAGTTCCTGAGAAAATAGCTTAAAACGCGGATGGAAAGAGGCCGGAGAGACGGGATGGGGAGAACCAAAACATTTCTGACCTTTCCACTCCTAATTGAGAGATGTTAGAAATGTGGCGATTTTAGGGAAAACTTTTGCTTTTCAAATTGTATAATTAAAGTTTAAGATCAACGGACTAGTTTTTGAATTAGGGTGGATTGAATGTTATCAGACGAGACATTTTTTTGTCAGGACCACAACCAATTCTTGTACATATCCAAAAAAAAAGGTTACCCCGAACGAAACCACAACACTTGAAAATTTGACGCTGAACAAATATGTTCCTATAAACATGGAACCCCTTCGTTTTCGGAATATTCGGAAAAAACTTAAGTTTTGGACGTTTATCTTTCAAATTCTCCAATACTCAGCTTTCGATCATAAAACACCTGGAAGAAAACCTTGCAGAGAAAATATTTTTTTGTTGACTGGTATCAATTCCAGCTCTGTACAACAAACCCCTGATTTTCAGCGAAAATTCTACGCTCTTGCCACTTTATTAGTCAATTCATTAAGGTGATTTCCATCAACAGTTAATTTTAAAGGATTTTGATGTAGAGAACTAAATTAGTGTAATTCGACTCTCTACAAGATTTATTCCTTCAAGGAGTATTATGGATAAAAAGCACAGTATTATATTATTCCATCTAATGATGTTTTTTTCAGGTTTTATCATAATCCACCGAAACACTCTTTATTAATATTACCACGGTTACAACCAGTTAGTTTATCTATCGTGTCATCTTTAAAAAATAAATAAAGTGAAATAGAAAGAAAATAAAAAAATCGGTCCGAGACAACTCAGACAAACTTTCTCATATACGAGTTCATAATTATTTAGCCAAGTGTTTTCCATTTATTAGTTTTTGTATGTACATTTAATTATTACTGAACATTTCATCAAAATTTACCATAAAAATAACTTCTCCTTGGCGGGGAATCGAACCCGGGATCTCCCTGTCCGCGTTTTAAGCTATTTTCTCAGGAACTAGATTTTACCCGGGAAAACTACTGATTTTGAAAAAAATATATGTGTGAGGCTCTCACGCATTAGAAGTGAAACTTAAGTTCTAGAATGCATTGCTCATTGCTCTCTTTCATTTTTTGACGAATTTATTATTTCAGGATTAAGAAATGGTTATGGGAAATTTAATTAAAATAAAAATATTGCTACGCTAAGGCAACCACATTTATTCCAATAAAAATAAATGTTTGTTTTGATTTGCTGGTCTTTAAATAGATATAATACAATTAATCTGTAAAAATGTTACACTTGGACGAGTCTCGAATCGCAAACTTCGTTACACGATTTCACTATATGAAAAAATTCACTCTACCGCCGCCAAAGAAGTTTCACTTCAAAAAAAATTCACGTATTTTCAGAGTTTTTGGGGGGTAGCACCCCCAAATTTGGAGCTAAAATTCATTCGCCTTGGGGTATGAGTTTTCTGAACATGTATGCCAAATGTCGTCAAAATCAGCCCAGTAGTTTAGGCTCCAGGCGTCTGCACAGACCACAGACGACAGACAGACATTTTTTTAAAAACCACTTTTTTGGACTCTGGGGACCTGAAATGTGTAAATCTCAAAATAAAATTTTCGCGCCATCATAATACTTTCTCTTTATATGAGAAAGTAAAAAGGTAATTTTAATGGCTTGTGGCAACACTGATAATTTTACTATACTATTTGTTTACGTTTTCCCGCTAGCTAGAATTCTATTTTATTAAAACTCAATGGGGCGTAAACTCAGGTATCTGAGGTTTGGTGTTTCCTGGCAGTGTAGGATATTTCTACAGCAGTGTAGAAGAGTTTCTCTCTTTTTATATTAGAATTATATTAAAGATTGAATCTTTGGGTCTTTTCTGTTATCTCTCCCCCCCCCCCCCTACTGTATAGAATGTGAATGGTTAAAAAACTACTGAAAACTAAAGAAGCTAATGGCTTCATTACAAGTTGTATTTGAAAGTGCAATATGAAACATAGTTTTACTACGTGAGTCACCTCTTGAGGTATCTTTATGAAGCAATAAAACTGTTCAAACTCTGCCAAGATGAACTCTGTAAGTAGACAATCCACCTTCCATCATGAGCTGCCCATATACAAAGAATGAAACATCCTTATAAAAGGAAATTAAATTGGCACTGCTCCTAGTTGACAAACTTATTTTTCATTTGATAAGGTGATTTACTGTTTATATATGTGTGAGTCATATCAAAGTCTCTCATTTCTTTACCTCTTCATTTCTTTCCTTGTTATTCTATAATTTGCCAACTATAAATAGAACTTACGAGTTACCTCATTGAAATTAAATTTTATACAACTGTTTGCAGAATTCTGTTAAAGGAAGATCAGCTGATTTGATTTTCATTATGATTTAAGTAGTCACAACAACAATAGTTATTTATGCACCTAGGGAGTAAAGTAAGCCATTATTCCCTGAGCGAAAACGTTGGTTCTAGAGGCGAAGCCGAAGGAACCATGGTCCCTAAATCCCCAGGCGAAGCCGAGGGAATTAGACTCTTTAATTCCCGAGGCGCAGCCGAGGGAATAACTCTAATTAGCTCCCCAGGCGCAGCCGAGGGAGATAATTAACGCGACGGGAATAATGGCACTTTACTCACGAGGTACATACAATATTTTATCTCCAGTAGAAAGGAAATACACATTTTCGTCCATTGCACACTTTTTATTTATTATTTTAATAAATAACAGTAATTATTAGCACTTTTAATAGCAGATATAAGAGATTAAATATTAAAAACAAATAAGAATTGGAATTAAACTCAAATAGAAGGTTATTTAGATGCAGGTTATAAACAATAAATCTATGATAAACATGGTCAAAAAAGCGCAGTGCCGCCAACCTGATTTCAACAACTTCATTACATTTGCCATTCATTTTCTACTGTTTATAAAATAATTAAGTTGCAATCTTTACTTTTTTGCCCTACTTTACTTTTTCGCCTACTTTTACTTTTTCTTCCTACTTTTTGAGTCCAGGGATGAAAAGACCTGTTTTAGTCCCTCTAAACTAATTCAAAATCATAACTTTTTGTCCCTACTGGAGATGAAATGTTTTTTTTTATACTTAAAGTGCAACAGCCATCTGAAATCAATTAGTTTTTCGTTAATTTTATGTTTGATTCCTTACAGGAATAAATAAACTATATTTATTCATACATAATTTTTTCAAAATTTAATAATAGAAAGATTATACTCAGTCTTCTGTACTAATAATCTTATCTTTCGTTATCACAAATGCAAGTTCCTGCAATAATAGCACGCAATCCCCTTTGTGAGTCATTAATATGGGAACTAAGCTTTTAACTAATCACTCCAGAAGAACGACTTTTCTGGTTTTTCAAAACTTTTTTTTTAACTTTCTCTTATACGTAGACTATATAAAGAGAAAGTATTATGATATAGTCCATTTGCGGCACTTCTTTAGATTGTTACACCCTTATGTTTCTTTAGAATATTATTCGTATTAAAAATAAAAATTAGTACGAATTGTTTCGGACAAATTATTAATCTAATTTAGGATGTAAATAATATAAAAATATCTGCTTGTTGAAGCACGAATTTCTCTTATTCTTTAAAGCCTCCCAAGCAATACTTTACCCAAATAATTATTGAGCAAATATTCCTGGATCTTAGATTTTTGATTATAATGAAATGGGGAAATAGCATGGTAAAAAAATCGGTGCGAGACAACTCAAACAAACTTTCTCATTTACGATGAGAACTTAGCCCAGTGTTACCCATTTTTTAGTTTTCGTAGTGAAATTGAATTATTATTGAACATTTCGTCAAAATTTATCATAAAAATAACTTCTACTGGGCGGGGAATCGAACCCGGCCTTTCTCCGCGTATAAAGCTATTTTCTCAGGAACTACATTTTTCCCGGGAAAACGACTTATATCGTTAGGGCTGTTTCACACTATACGGTTTTGGCCGTACGGCAATAAACCGTACGGCCAAAACCGTATAGTGTGAAGCGGGCCTTAGATACGCTTATAATTGGACTGCATTTTTTAATTTTTTAATCTAAATCGTCGGAACCGTTTTCGAGAAATAATTGTTTTCACGCTTTTTCAGAGTATAGCGCCCCCAAATTTGGAGCAAAATTCATTTCTCGATTTTGCCTCGGGGTATGATTTTTCTTAATGTGTATGTCAAATTTCGTCAAAATCGGCCCATTAGTTTAGGCTCCAGGCGTCTGCACAGTCAGACGACAGACAGACATTTTTAAAAAGAAACACTTTTTTGGACTCAGGGGACCTCAAAACGTGCAAACCCAAAATCTCAAAATCGAATTTTTGCGCAATCACAATACTTTCTCTTTATACGAGAAAGTAAAAATGTAGTACGAGATGTTTCAAGCAGGTTATTAATCTACATTTTGAATGTAAATAATATCAATATATCTGTTTGTTCAAGCACGAATTTCTCTTATTCTTTAAATCCTCCCAAGCAATAACGTTCCTTAATAATTATTGTGTAAATATTCCTGGATCTTAGCTTTTAGATTATAATAAAATGGGGAAATATCATAGTAATTCAAATGATAATAGATAAGTAAGTGGCTGTAAGGTACGGGGTCAGGGTTGAATTTTATCAAGCATGAATGTTGAAACTGGTTAAAGGAACGGGTTTATATTAACCAGTTAACCGCAAGGTAAGGCTGCAACTATGTTTTGAAATTAACGGAAATATTTATGTAGATTTCATTATAAATAATAATTGGATGCAATCATGGTCTACTTTCTATTTCCCTTCCATAAAGAGATCAATGAACTTCATTACATTTTGTAACATTATCCATAAACATAAGTTTATCCGTATAAACATAAGTTTATCCGTATAAACATAAGTTTATCCGTATAAACATAAGTTTATCCGTATAAACATAAGTTTATCCGTATAAACATAAGTTTATCCGTATAAACATAAGTTTATCCGTATAAACATAAGTTTATCCGTATAAACATAAGTTTATCCGTAAACATAAGTTTATCCGTAAACACAAGTTTATCCATAAACACAAGTTTATCCGTAAACACAAGTTTAGACCAATAGTTATTTACGCATCAAGGGAGTAAAAAGTAAGTCATTGCACCCTGAGCGATGAAGTTGGTGAATGAACCATAATGCTAACTCCCGAGGTAATTATCGCTTGGGTACAATTGATTTTTTACTCCCGAAGTACGTACAAAATTATATCTTCAGAAGGGAGAAAAAATTGAATAAGATTTTTAATTTTAAATAATTTTATCAAACAGAAAATAAATATTTTTAAAATTTATTTTATGAATAAAAAGAAGAAATAATTACAAGATAAAAAGAACTTTTTAAATACTACGTTTTTAAATTTTCTGTTGAATCATATGTAATGTTGATAATATAATAATCATTGTTATATATATAATGTTAGTGAAAAAAAATACATAGTTCCGAATTTATTTACTTCACATAATATTGACAACAATCTAGAGAGCTGATCTTAAACCTATAAAAGGACAAATTTTTGTACAACGGATCTCCCCAACACCAAATCTAAAGCGTGCCATCGATGTATTTGAAATAATATGAATAATATAATCGATAAATAATGTAATCGATATTTCCTGTTTTGCTGTCATTCAATGTTTATCTATCACAAATTTGAGACCCGTCAAAATGAAGATTGCATAAATATGGGACATAGCAAAACAAATAAAATAACTTGCGGATTTTTTCCGAACTAACTTTCTGTACAGCATAATTTGCTGAAAACCAATTAAATTCTGCTGAAAGATGGCTAAAAGTATTAAAATAATGCATTGTCATCGTGTTCTGAGCTATGCTAAAAGTTTCAAATGTCTAGCTATTCGGGAAGTTAGTTTGAAATCGATTGCCAGATTTGTACCGGACAAACAAACAAACAAGAAAGCAAGCTAATAAAAACGTAGTAAAAATTACAAGATACAAAGAACTTTCTATATACTACGTTTTTTAATTTTCTTTTGAATCATAATATGTAATGTTGAATATAATTTTTATTGTTTTATAAAATGTTAGTGAAATATAAATAGTTCCGAATTTATTTACTTCACGCAAATGACAACCATCAAGAGAGCTGATCACAAACCTATAAAAGGATAAATCTTTGAACAACGGATCTCACCAACACTGAATCGATATGGCCCCGTGTATTGGAGGGTAAGAGAAGAAAAATGCGTACAGGTAAAGAAGTACACATGTAGAAAATATAAACCGATATCTAGTACACAAGTGTAGACAAACCTGGTTGTCATACGTCAATTAATTTATTTCTTTGTTTACTTATTCTTTTTAGCTGTCATTCAATGTTTACCTCTTAATAAAAAATCACAAATTTGAAACCCGTCATAATGAAGATCGTAAAAATATGGGATACGTCAAAACAAATAAAAAAACTTGCGAATTTTTTCCGAACTAACTTTGCATACAGCAAACTTTGCGGAAAACGAATTAAATTCTGCTGAAAGATGGCTAAAAGTATTAAAATAATGCATTGTCATCGTGTTCTGAGCTATTCTAAAAGTTTCAAGTGCCTAGCTATTCGGGAAGATAGTCAAAAATCGTTTGCAAGATTTGTACCGGACAAACAAACAAACAAACAAGAAAGCAAGCTAATAAAAACGTAGTAAAAAAGAAGTTATTTACGTACCAGAGATGCCTTAATAAAAGTAAGCCTTCGTTCGTTTATCATAGTAACAATATTTTCAAAAATGTCTGTTTTTAATTTCACTATATATGTAACAGTATAATATGAACAATTCACTAAATAAGTTTAATCACGTTAAAATAGAATTATAGACAGTATTTATTTGGAATTTAAAACTAAAATTAGATGGGAAAATCAGCTGGTAGTTGTCTTATATTGAACAGTATTGCCAACTTATCTTTATAAGTATTAGTTTATCTACATTTAGAAATTATTATTTCAATGAATTAGTTACTTAACCTGTTTGTTTGTTTTACTGATATTGAATCACCATGACAACCGTTGTGGAGGTTACATTGTGAAGATGACATTATAGATTTAGATATTTAAAAAAAGTAAATAAGTAAAATTGTGAATTTAATATTGACCTTATTATCATGAAGTTCATGGTTTCCCCCTGAATTTCATCAAAATTTCCCTCAAAAAAATTCCCTCCCTCCCCAACCTCCCTATAACGGCTAGTAAAATTATAAATTCATTCATTCTAATACCTAGTGGTGGGGCGATGCGATGAAAATAACCGGTGGAAATTCCCAATATATATAAATTACAAAATTTGTGTGCACACATGCGCAATTAGATTTTAATTTTGAGTGGGGTATCAAATGAAAACTACTGAAGAGTAGATTAAAATATATATTTATTTTGCGTTTTTAGAGCCAATATTTCACCCCAAAAAATTACCCCGCACCCAACCACCCTATAAAGGCTAGCCCTAAAATTTGGAAAATAGCAAATAATTTGTGGTAAGGTGGTGAAAATTGCAATTTAACTTTTTGTTTAACGACCCACAAACAGTATAAGCTTGAAATTTATATTTTAAAAATAATTTAGTTTCGACATTTCAAAAGTTTAATTTTTAGTATTTTAAATGATAAATAAAACTATTTAAGTTTTAGAGGGAAGGATTTAAATATATTTTGAATTAATTTTACTTAATTTTGATTCGACATTTTACAGGTTTAATTTTAAGTATTTTAAATTATGAATAAAACTATGTGAGTTATAATTTAAATATATTCCGAATTCATTTTAAAAATAGGATCTAAAAGATAATCTAAGTCAAATGGACAATTATTGATTTCACAATTGAGTTTTTTTTTTTACAGTAAAAGGTAACTATCGAAGAGGAAGTTAAAAAAAAAAAAAGTGTTTTTTTCTAATTTAGATCTCGCAATACGAAGTCATGTTCCATTATCTTCAGAAAGAAGGAGTTGTATGGCTGAAGAGCAGTTCAGTGGGAGTTTTAGGATTGGATTGGCTCAAGAGGTTTGTGAATGAAGCAATATTATAACAAGTCGTGAAATGTGAAAGTTGAAGTTCCACGTAGAAGTTCTAAAGTAAGTATGTGAAGAATTAAATGTTTTTAGAAATTATTAAGAAAAGATTCAAGAAGTAAATTCAGTTGGAATTATGGTTGTAAGAAGATTATTTTAGTAGCGTTTAGAATATAAAAGATTCATCCGATGATCTTATTTTTATGAAATGATATAAAACGTTGATTGCTGTAATATAAGATGGTAATTGAATTGAGAAGAAGTAGGGATAAAGAGAAGGGATGTGTGTAACGCATGGTTATGTAGAATAGTTATGTGAAAGACTTGAGGTTCAGTTGCATAATGACCTCAAACATCCTTGAACTTGGGACGCGGAAAGGGTACATGGAGGTACTCACTGGTGGGGACAAGGTACCACTCTTACTTCTTTACAACGACTCCTGTACCCAATACACTGAACCATCAACTATCTACTGACAATAAACAGGTCCTTTCTTTCACCATTATATGCAAATATTCTTCTATCAATGAAACATTGTAATTATCTCTTCTACGTTAAATTAATAGTTTAAATATGTTAAAAGATCATTTGTGTGATCTTAACCTTTGTATTAATTAAATAAATGATTTTATCTAGATTCTAGATCAATATTATTTCTATGTATATTTAATGGAACTGTTAGTATATATTATGTATTCCAAAATGTCTTAGGATATATAAAGATGAAAACAATAGTTAATAATACACTCTGGCGCTACACTTCTCATTCAAAAATACCCTCTACGAAGGGAAACATAAATCACTATTACTCACAATCTCTTGGAAAAATATACACCAAATTTCTATTGTAGACATAAAAAACTTTTTCCTTCAGAAGGGAGAAAACATTAAAATTCCACCTTAGTTTACAGCGAGGAATGGATCCCATTACAGAGCCTATAGTTGAGAAAATGAGGGAGGAAAGTAAAATTTAGGGAAGAAAGTAAGTACCCCACGTTATTTTAAGAAATATTAAAATAATAAGAACAGTTGAGTCAACTCAGTTTAAAAAAAAAAAAAAAAAAAAAAAAAAAGTCAGTGTTGCACGAATTGCACATTTAATTTTCATTCGTTTTTTTTTTACTACAAGATGTTATAATAAGTTTTTTTTTTTTTGTTAAAATTAAAGGCATAAAATTTAAAAATTTAGTTATTAATACTTAAAGAAATGGTTCAAATCTAAATCTTTTGTTATATTTGTGTTGTTTCTCTCCCTTCTAGAGGAAAAATCTTGTACGTACCACAGGAGCAAACAGTCATAGTACCCTCGCTATAATTAACTCCCTCGGCTATGCCTCGGGATTTAGGCAACAAAAACGCTTAGGGTGTAATGACTTTGTTTCCTCCCTTGGTGCGCAAATAACTATTATTGTGCCTCTGGTACTATTAAAGCAACTTTTTTCACGTAAAATGTATTTAAATTTTTACATTACCACTAAAATAGCCGTTAAATATTGGCATCTGGCTAACTTACGTACTTTACGTACTATTAGGAATTCATAGCTTTCATTTCCTACTAAGCTTATTAAATTAAAAAAAAAAAAGATGAACTGACAACGTGCATTAGTTATTGAGGTATAGATTTTTATTTGCCCACGCGAAAAGAAATGTATATTAAAATTATTTATTTAATTCTCATAATTTTACAGTGCATGCATTCAAGTAACTACGCTTATTTTAACTAAACAAGTGTATATCTTATACTTTTGAGTTACTTAAAACAGTATAGCGTATAAAATAAGTTTATTCAGCCAATTTTTAATGATTAATTGCTTCTAAGATAAGACATCTTGTAATTCGACGTAAAATGCAAGTTATTGATAAGTATAAGTTATGATAAGTATATATAATGTGTTAAATTATTTAAATTGAGTCGTATATTATACAAGCAGTTTTAGTTCATTCATTTCCACGAGCCTGAACCCCACTAAAGGTCGACCAAGAAGTCATGAACACGGGAGAAACTGTAAGCTTAGCTTCGTTTATAGTCGGAACTTCCGAGTATTGCCGAAGTCAGTGCAGTCGGGTGCTAAGACAATATCCATATCTAGTTTGTATGACATGCGCAGTTATGTCAAATCTCACGAATAACAACAGGAAGGTTTCCAATCTGTTAGGTTTCCTGTTTTGTTTGTTTTTATACAGTACGAATTATAGTCAAAATTGTCCTAAATCCAAATCAAACTCAGAAATAAAGAGGAAGAAAAAAATAGATTAAGAAAGAAGAAAATAGATTTAGATTTAAAGAATATTATTATGAATAATCAATAAATAATAATATAAAGATATCGTATATTATTAGTGTTTTATTATCAGGTAAAGTGTTGCCTGTTGCAAAAAATGTAGAAGTTATCAAAAATAAAATTATTAATAACAAATGAACTACATTGTTTTTTGACAGTGGTCTATTTTATTAAAAACTGACTATACATGACACCAAATCAACGGCACTAGCGCACTCCTCAGATTTCCATGACTTCTTGGTCGACCTTTAGTTATAATTAGATTCAATAAATTTTCTTCAACGTTTTTCGTTGATGACCACATTATAGGTAAAAACGTTTAATTAATTAGTGCTTAAAATTAGGGTTAGATAGGAAATACTCTATAAGAAAATCAGGTTTGGGGTGGGTGCCTTATGAATTTAAAATATGGCTGGCAAATTTAACTATACCTCGGGCCACAGCCATACCAGGACGAATACCTTATGCCCTGAAAAGTAAAGTTAAAGTGGAACTAGAAGAAATGGTAAGAGATTAAGTAATTTCACCTATTGAAGAGCCAACACTTTGTTGTTCAACAAGCTACTGTACCTAAGCCTAATGGAAAACTAAGATCATGTGTCGACTATATACACCTGAATGGCTGCAATCAAGGGAGAATATTTCATTCTCCTCTAGGTGGAAGATTCAATGATCGAAATTGGGGACTCGGAGTTCCTTTTAAAGTTGGATGCCAGTTATGGGTACTGACAGGTACTAGCAGAAGAAAGCTTAAACAATTTGACTTCTTTTAAAACATCATTTGGCCGATATTTTTTAACATAATGCTATTCGGAATAGGTTCGCCTCTGAATTTCACCAACGGATAATAGCCTAAACGATCAATGAGAGAGAAAGGGATACTACATAATACATTAGAAAAGGGTACTATATTATGTCAAATAATGTTTATTTAGACACTTTGACGTAATGTGACAGTTTGATAAATATAGTTTTGTGAACTACAACTATACTCATTCAGTATGGTTTCACAGTCAGAATGTATATTAAGTAAAACACAGAAAACCAGCAGGAAACACATTCAGCCTTCAAACAAATATATTAATTGAAAATTTAACCAAGAGCTGAAATTATTCTGCTAAATTGAAAATTTTACACTGAGGAGGATTGTAACGAGGACCAGTGTCCTCGTTACAATCCTCCTCAGTGTCCTTTTAATTTATTGATTCAAGCCTGAAAATAATCCTTTATATTAATATCCATAAAAATCATTTATGGAAAGGCCATATTAGATCTTGAAGTCAATGATTATAATAACCCACTCAACTGGCAAATTTGACTGATGAATTCTACCCATTCATATATTAAGACCCTGATATTAATAATTTAACATTGTTTGAAGATGCCCTCAGCGATGGGTGTGTAAACGTATAACTTTAACAAAAATTTAATTAATGGGCCATAAATTCTATTTAATTTAGAGCTTATTCATTTATTAATTTAATTCAATTATCAGAGGTACATAGCATAGGCAATTGTTTCAATAAAATTTCATTGCCATTGGTATTAATATACATAAGAAATTAGGATAATAATTCTATTTAATTCATAGGTACAAGCTGTCATTTGAACTTAATAGATATAAATATAGGTTAGAACACCCAATAAATATAAATATATATAAATGTAGGTTAGTAATTGTAACTTTAATGCAGGAGTTTGATTTAGTAGTCATCACAATAATTTACGATTGTTATTTAATTTGCATGGATGCATATGTTAACCAGACAATCATAGTTAACTTACATCTTACTGCTCTCGAAAAGATGTTTAATGTAATTCTAAAACCAATGATTATTGGCATAACTTTAAATACATATAATTTATTACTTATATTCAAATATATATATATATATATATATATATATATATATATATATATATATATATATGTATATATATATATATATATACATATATATATATATATATATATATATATATATATATGAATAAATTCTCGACCCTAAATATAAACAGAAAACAAACAAAACTCAGGTTTCGGTCACAAAAATCGTCTTTATGTTACAATCCCGACGTTTCGGTTTTTACTTAAAACCTTCTTCAGGGGCCTAAAAAAAACAAACGAAATACAAAAACCCATGAAACAAACACTCATGACTATCAAAACGGAAAAAACTAAGCAGCTGCTACACAATAAATATGAACCCAAGACCTAAACTCACCGTAAAACATCTAAACAACGACTGAAAAAATCCTCACGCGTCACACCTATATATACGGAGAAAAACCACAGCCTCCTAGATAAAAACATACTTTTTTTTTTTTTTTTTTTTTTTTTTCCAAATATTATAATAATAACAACAGTTACGTAATAAACAAAAAAGAAAATTCTCCTCCCCCCCCCGCAACTCCTACATATTATAGACAAAGATAAGGGCCAAAGCTAGAAAAGATAAAAAAAAAAAAAAAAAAAAAAAAAAAAAAAAAAAAAAAAAAAGTATGTTTTTATCTAGGAGGCTGTGGTTTTTCTCCGTATATATAGGTGTGACGCGTGAGGATTTTTTCAGTCGTTGTTTAGATGTTTTACGGTGAGTTTAGGTCTTGGGTTAATATTTATTGTGTAGCAGCTGCTTAGTTTTTTCCGTTTTGATAGTCATGAGTGTTTGTTTCATGGGTTTTTGTATTTCGTTTGTTTTTTTAGGCCCCTGAAGAAGGTTTTAAGTAAAAACCGAAACGTCGGGATTGTAACATAAAGACGATTTTTGTGACCGAAACCTGAGTTTTGTTTGTTTTCTGTATATATATATATATATATATATATATATATATATATATATATATATATATATATATATATATATATAAATACTATAGTATATGTCTACTTGTCTCTAAAATAAAATCTTCAGTGAATAATCGATCAGAAATAAACAATACCCCTATATAGATGTCATTGAATCAAATTGTATACAATGAGATAATGCTATTGCAAGAACAAGAATGCTCATGAAATTATTTCAAACTCTTCTGAAATATTCTAAATACTCCGTAGCAAAGACAATGATATCGCTAATCTGTCATGATCGTTGCATCATATGATATGTGTACTGTTGTTGTTTTCATTCTTGTCTGTCTGTCTGCATGTCATCATTTTATTTCTTGGCATTCTTCGGAACTCTATTGTTTTTTTCTCTCTCGATTGATTCAGGGTTGCAAGATGTATTTAAAAAAAAAAAAAAAAATACTACAACACAAAATACAGTTGATCAATTCATTGAGAATTAAAATCTTTACTGGTCTTTAGAAATAATGAATGTATGACATAATTAATAGCTTTCTTTAAATATATATATATATATATAAAATAAACGAGAAAAGAAAGGAAAAAACTAATTATAGATGCAGATTAACTTCGTTTTTTATCCTTCTTATTATTTCTTAACTGTTTAGAAGTATTATTTTCATAACATCTTCAAAATATCATTAACAGTATAGATCACTTCTTTCACTTTAATGATCCCAAATCCCCGTAACTAATTCAAATCCCCAAATAAATACTAAATCCCTTCGTAAAAAACTAGGAATCGCTACTATGGGATATGCTGCTACGTCTCGGAAAGTATGTACATTGTGCTTATAGTACACATTCCTGAAATAATTCCTTATTTAGTACCTTTGTAAACACCGAACACCTTTTACCAAAGTAATTCGATTAAATACCCGCGCTACTCCTTCTTCCCTCAACAACGGACTGAAGTAAACCCATAAGTGTGTACCGTTTGTTAACATGTACTTGAAACAGAAACCAGAAACAGCTGATTTTGACAGTGTTGTTCAAATTACTTGGATCGTGTCAACCCTGCTTCAAAAAATGCACAACCACTTGGTCCAAGTGAATTTGATCAAAGTTTCTTGGTCCAAGTCCACTTGGATCGTGTAAACTCTACTTCAAATGTAGCACAACCACTTGGTCGAAGTGAATTTGATCAAAGTTTCTTGGTCCAAGTCCACTTGGATTGTGTAAACTCTACTTCAAAAGTAGCACAAGCACTTGGTCCAAGTGAATTTGATCAAAGTTTCTTGGTCCAAGTCAACTTGGATCGTGTAAACTCTACTTCAAAAGTAGCACAACCACTTGGTCCAAGTGAATTTGATCAAAGTTTCTTGGTCCAAGTCCACTTGGATCGTGTAAACTCTACTTCAAATGTAGCACAACCACTTGGTCGAAGTGAATTTGATCAAAGTTTCTTGGTCCAAGTCCACTTGGATCGTGTAAACTCTACTTCAAATGTAGCACAACCACTTGGTCGAAGTGAATTTGATCAAAGTTTCTTGGTCCAAGTCCACTTGGATTGTGTAAACTCTACTTCAAAAGTAGCACAACCACTTGGTCCAAGTGAATTTGATCAAAGTTTCTTGGTCCAAGTCCACTTGGATTGTGTAAACTCTACTTCAAAAGTAGCACAACCACTTGGTCCAAGTGAATTTGATCAAAGTTTCTTGGTCCAAGTCCACTTGGATTGTGTAAACTCTACTTCAAAAGTAGCACAACCACTTGGTCGAAGTGAATTTGATCAAAGTTTCTTGGTCCAAGTCCACTTGGATTGTGTAAACTCTACTTCAAAAGTAGCACAACCACTTGGTCCAAGTGAATTTGATCAAAGTTTCTTGGTCCAAGTCAACTTGGATCGTGTAAACTCTACTTCAAAAGTAGCACAACCACTTGGTCCAAGTGAATTTGATCAAAGTTTCTTGGTCCAAGTCAACTTGGATCGTGTAAACTCTACTTCAAAAGTAGCACAACCACTTGGTCCAAGTGAATTTGATCAAAGTTTCTTGGTCCAAGTCAACTTGGATCGTGTAAACTCTACTTCAAAAGTAGCACAACCACTTGGTCCAAGTGAATTTGATCAAAGTTTCTTGGTCCAAGTCCACTTGGATCGTGTATACTCTACTTCAAAAGTAGCACAAGCACTTGGTCCAAGTGAATTTGATCAAAGTTACTTGGGCCAAGTCCACTTGGATCGTGTGAATCCTGCTTTTATAAATAGCATACATTTACTATACAGTGTAAAAATGTAAACAATGAAACTGTCAAAGTTGCAGGTTATCCATTGTAAATTATAGTGTAATTATCATTATTGTGTTTATTTTCACTATAACATTTAATCATGAAGTAAGTAGCGAAATTATGTTTGGAAATTATGACATAATTCATAATTATAATAAGTATTGATTTGTAAGTGTCTATTTATAGTATAAGGTCAAGGGTTTAACCTTTTCACAAATCTTAAAGTTAGTTTTTATATAGTCCAGGAGATAGCGTGCAAAATAGTGTATGACTAACGTCAAGCTAGAATTTTGTAAAAAGTCAATATTTTAGCGCCTTTTAAGAATATGTGGTCGGCTAAGTTCATCTGCGGGACATAGCTTGGCTGAAAAAAACAAACCGGTGGAGAGCGGCCATATCTCACCGATTATGGTGGACAATGTGATTTTCATGATCCTGAGTACAGAATTAGTTAGTAGACCAAAAATCAAGTTGATGTTAGTTTGTCCGTTGACAGGTTGTTTTTAGTTGATTTTTAGTAATATTTGAATAACTAACCTATCAAGTGTGAAAATAACATCGACTTGATTTTTAGTCTACTATCTAATTCTGTACTCAGGATCATGAAAATCACATTGTCCACCATAATGGGAGGGACATGGCCGCTCTCCACCGGTTTGTTTTTTCAAACGCCTATTGCCAAGCAATGTCCCGCAGACAAACTTAGCTGACCACATATTCTTAAAAGGCACCAAAAGATTTACTTATACACAAAAGTCTAGCTTGATGTTAGTCAGACACTTTTTTGCACGCTATCTCCTGGACTAATGGTCATATCGAAATCAAAGCTCAGAGATTTTGCTTCTTACGCAAGGCTTTAGATTAATGTATCTTAATGAAATTTTTCCAAATTTCATATAATTTCATCGCATATCAATAGATATTAAACTTTGAATTGTCAACTCTAGGAATTTTTTACTAATAACCAGTACTATAGGTTTACGAAATTCGTTAAGAATGGTTGGTTGTGTTAAAAATTTAACATTCACGTTTTATTAATTCAATCGCATGCAATATAAAAAATAGCTTTATCAATTTTGTCTAAAGGCCCGTATACACTTTTTTTTAGTGTTTAGTACAAACAGTAAACCCATTTGGACACCATGTGTTTAGTGTAAGTGTTTAATAATTTTTCGAGTGAAGTTTAGTAGACTTGCACTGTTCCCCACTCCAACCTAGATATTAGGTTTTTTATTTGGTAATTATACAATTTAAAAGGAAAATGCACCGAGTATAGAGACTAAATTGAGGTGGCACCAGCTTCCCCCTCCCCTAGAATACCAACACGCTATAAAATACAAGACTTTTCTCAGTGTAAAAAGGTAGTGTTATGACAGGAGACAAGTATTTAAAAGGTGTTTATATTATAATTTAAAAACTGACAACTTGACAACCAGGACGAAGGTTTCAATCTTTGTATTCTAGTGGTGGGGAAAAATGGTGCCATCTGCCTTCCCTCTTTAGCTACTCTATTTATTCTCTATACTCGGTGGGAAATGTTTATATGATTTGTCAAAAAACTGTCTCAATGTGTCAAAAATCAACAAAAAATTACCCCTCCCACAAAAAAAATAATACAATCTAATTATTATAATTTTTGTATTATGTTTTATACAAATCCGAATATGAATTCATTAAAAACTCATTACATTTTTAAGTTCATTGAACTTCATTACTAGCCATCGCCCACCCTTTCTTGCCACTTACTTACAAATTGCGATATATAAATTTATCAGTTTGCATATTCACAAGGATGGATTAGAATGTCTAGGTCTAGATTTAATATTAAACTGGATTTATGCAATTGAATTAAGGATAAATATCACTCGTAAGAGAAATATAATCAGCTGGTTGGTAATATAATATTTTTATGCTGAACCCTGTTTAGTAATGAGTTAACAGGTACTTATTTGAGAGATGAAATGTGGCTAAACAAGTCAAACAACTTGTTATGAAACTCATATTAAAAACCTGAAGCGAAAAAACAAATATCTAGTTCCTTTCTGTGGTTATTTTCATGGTGTCCTATTATTCCTATATTCATAATCAATATGTCCAATTATTCCGAATCATATTCCATAAACGTTCTATTATTCCTACTCATATTCCATAAATGTTCTATTATTCCTACTCATATTCAATATGATCTATTATTTCTATACTCATATTCAATATGTTCTATTATTTCTATACTCATATTCAATATGTTCTATTATTTCGACTCATATTCAATATGTTCTATTATTCCTACTCATATTCATTATGTTCTATTATTTCTATACTCATATTCAATATGTTACATTATTTCTACTCATATGCAATATGTTCTATTATTCCTACTCATATTCAATATGTTACTTTATTTCTACTCATATTCAATATGTTTTATTATTACTAGGTGCTTATTCCAAATTTTCTATAATTACTTCTTATATTCAAATATCCTATTATTATTATCAGTTGCATTTAACAAATAATTGGTTGTTTTGACTGAGATTTTGTGGTACCACTTCATAATTTTGACTAGAGAGGTTAATATAACAAGTAACACAACAATATTGTCACCACAATTTTATACTAAGGTATATGGATATGGACATATTTATACTAAGGTAAGGGATATGGAAGCAGTCAGGGAAATAGTACATTACGCGTCGAGTGCGGAAAGTAGCATTTTGCATGCGAGTGTGGAGTTTGCACCCGAGCGACAGTGACGGTTGTAAAACCACACGAGCAATGCAAAATGCTGTTTTCGTACGAGTTGAGTACCGTACTTTATCTACGATTGTTAGATTTAAATAATAAATACAGAAAAAAATAAACTTTCTGTATGTAAGTTCGTATCTCTTCTCTTGATAAAGATGGAATTAATCTTTAAATTAATTAATTATTACTGGAGGAGTATTATTCTCTACATTTTCGTCAAAGCCACTTGATTCATTCATTGTTTTTCACTAAAAACTCGATATAAACAGTTACTTTAATAAAAGAACACCAAATTAGTTTTGTTAAATGTAAACAAACTCGCAAATCATGCGTAAAGCTGAAGAATTCCTCTTCTTTACCGCGCTAGCGAGGTAAATAAGAGGAATTATTCAGAACTATGAGACGCGCATGCGAAATGAATACAAGTATGTAAAGAATCACTTTCTACGCATCTAAACAGAGATATAATGTTAATGTTTCGTATCAATCGTAGATAAACATTATTTTTCAACTGCTTAAGTCTAAACAATAATATATTAACAACATAATATATTAAACAATAACTAAAGAAAGTTGAGAGTTTTATAGCGAGAGTGGAACTGAATTTATTTAAACATTTTCTTGAACAAACTAAATATGGCAAGTTATAAATATAAAACAAGTTATGTCAAATGTCAATTCTTAACACTCCTCCTCAATTTTTGATCTTCAGAGAAAGGTCATGAATTGCACTTAACTTTAAATGTTAATTTAATTGATTCAAATAATAAATTACAATTTGAAATAAAAATATTATAAATAAATAATATGTCATTAGATAAAAATATGTAAATAAATAATAATACACAAGTAAATAAATAATATGACATTGAATAAATATATATAAATAAATAATAATATATGTGAATAAATACATAATATAATATTTAAATATATTATACTATTTGTATAGCATTAATGTTTTATATATCATTATTAATCATGAATGATAAAAGCAAAAAATAAATAAATAAAAACAAAACAAAACATATGGCTTATTGGCTTCTTAAAAAAATTAGAATAAGCCAAGTAGAAATCTAAAATTTGTAAACTTAATGAGCGATAACGGTTTTGTCATTATGTCAGCTCGGTTGTCATTTGATGGAACGTAACAAATATTTATAATTTTCTTGTTGACTAAATCTTTGATAAAGTGGTGTTTGATATCTATGTGTTTGCTTCGTTTACTGTTCTCGTATCCTTTAGTTAGGTCAATCGCCCCCTGGTTGTCAACCAACATAGTAACATCTTGTGGTTCGACAGCCTCCATGTCTTGAACAGTTCCTTTTATAGATATGAGCTCTGCCGCCGTTGCTGCTGCTGCGATGTATTCAGCTTCTGTAGATGACAGTGAAACACATTTCTGCTTTCTTGAAAACCAAGCGATTAGATTTCCATGGTAATAAATAACTGATCCACTGACACTCTTCCGGTCGACTTTGCTGCCTGCCCAATCTGCGTCAGCATAGGCTTCTAGAATTTTTGAGTTATTATTTTTCTTAAATTTTAATGTTACATATTTAGTTTCTTTTAAATATTTCAGTATTTTCTTAGCATTTTTCCAAACTTGTTCGTTAGGTTTGTCTAAAAATTGACTTAGATACGACACCGCGTAAGTAATATCGGGTCTGCTTGCTACCGCAATGTACATAAGACTTCCGATGAGTTCTCTGTAAGGAACATCAATAATTTCTGCGTTTAAGTTAACTTCTAAATTATGTTCCATAGGCGTCCGTGAGCCTTTGCAGTCTTTCATGTTGAATCTATCTAATATTTTGTCTATCATTTTCTTTTGGGATATTTCTAAAACATTATTTTCTTGATTAATTTCCATTCCAATAAAATTTTTACATCTTCCTAAGTCTTTAATTTTAAATTCTTTCCTCAGTAAATTAATAATTTCGTCAGTATCTTGTCCTGTAATTAAAATGTCGTCTACATATACCAGTACTAGTGTCTTGTCTTTAACGTATAAGCAAAAGTCGTTCTTTGATCTAGTAAAGTTGTTTTTCTCCAAAAATGTATTTAATCTTTCATTCCAGCATCTAGGAGCTTCTTTTAGTCCGTATAATGATCTTCTTAATTTATAAATTTTTTTCCTATCTGCTAAACCTTCAGGAGCTTTTATATATACGTCCGTACTTAAATATCCATTTAAAAATGCTGTTGGTACGTCAAATTGTTTGATTTGCCAATTATTAGTGACAGCGAGTGAAAATAACATACGCACCGTCGATAATCGAGCTACAGGTGAATACACATTTTCCTCACATGTCTCCTGGCATCCTCTAGCAACCAATCTGGCCTTCTTCAAGTCTCCGTCTTTAGTCCTGAATACCCATCTTGTGTCGATCGCTTTCTTTCCTTTGGGTAACTGTGCCTCTTCCCAGGTTCCTAATCTTTGATGTGCATCAAGTTCCTTCTTCACAGCATCTTGCCATTCTTTACTTCTATTTATTGCCTCTTCATATGTTACAGGATCATTGTCTGCTATTAAGCAAAAGGCTGAGTAAAGTTCGTAGTCGTTAAATTTAGCAGGTTTATTAATATTTCTTTTTGGTCTGTCTGTTTCAGTTTTAGTTTCAGATTGTTTATTAATTTCATCTAAATCTTCATTATCACTAGTCCAAGAAATTATATTTTTAGGTTCTGTTTTGACATCTTCTTTATATGGTAATGAATTTTCGTCGAATCTTACATCTCTGGCATTAATAATTTTATTTTCTTTTGGTAACCAAACTCTGTATCCATTTATATTGTATCCAACCATTCTTGATTCTGTAGCCCTTTCTTCGAATTTTTTTGATTTAGGTAATTTATAAGTCCAAGTTTTACATCCAAATACTCTTAATTTTGTTAAATCCAGTTTGCCATACCATTTTTCTGCTGGTACTCCACCGTTTAATGCGTCTGTTGGGCTTCGATTTAGTTGGTACGCCGCTGCTTGAATTGCTTCACCCCATAAAAGCTTGGGTAAGCCTGATTCTATGAGCATTGTTCTGGCTTTGTCTATTAACGTCCTGTTCATTCGTTCGGCAACGCCATTTTGTTGGGGACTATGAGGAATGGTTGTTTCAATTTTTATTCCCTTAGAATAGCAAAATTGTTTGAAATAATTATTGATGAATTCTTTACCGTTGTCACATCTTATTCTGCAAGTTTTCTGATTAAACTGTGTTTTTAATTCTTTAATGTAACCGATTCAATTTTTTGTAGCTTCATTTTTATATTCTAAAAGATATACTTTAGTAAAATGTGAGTAGTCGTCAATAATTGTTTGGAAATATTTAATTTTTGGAAAGTATTTTTGGTCATTATTTTCAATTGATATAGGTCCACAAATGTCAGTATGAAGGAGTTCACCTATTCTGTGTGATTTTGGATGATCTACCCTTTTAAACGGTAATCTTGTGGCTTTCCCACGTAAACAGCTGTCACATTTCTCACTGCTTACTGGTAAATTTAGTAATTTTAAGCCTTTTCTGTTGAGATGACCTAGTCTTCTGTGCCATAAATTTTCGTCTCTAATGTTTAAAATACTATTTGATTTAATTGGATTTTCAAAATTTATAGCGTATAGGTTTCCTATCATTGTACATTCAATATAAAAGTTTTTATTCCAAATTTTAGCTCCATATTTATGAAATGTTACTTTCTTACCTGTTGATGTTAGTTTTCTGACTGATAGCAAGTTTATACTTAATTTTGGTACGATCAATGCTTCAATATTAATATTAAGTCCATTATATTTCACTCTCAATACACCTTGTTTCTTGGCCACTAACACTTTTCCATCGGCAATTCTTAAGTTGACTTCATTTTTTAAATTTTCAATTTTTTCCATGAAGGGTTCCATTGATTCCATCACTAAATTATCTGTAGCACCTGAGTCAATAATAAATTGAATATTTTCACTTATTGGTTTTGAGTTGATTGTACTCATTACTATAAAAGATAAATTTTCTTGCACTGACTGTATATTTCCCTGTCTTCTTCGAAAGTTATTTCTTCCTGAGAAATTTCCTCTTCCTCTGTAATATCCTCTGTAGTTATTGTTATAATTCTCTGAATAATTTTCTCTCTTCTTATTTTCAAAATGTTTATTATTATTAAAAGGTTTGGGCGGATATGATGTATGGTGATTTTGATTGTATCTTGACCGATTAGCACTAAATAAATTTTCATTTTGTATCATAGTTTCTTGATTATTTTTAAATTTTAATTCGGCATCTAAAAGGCGACTTTTCACAAATTCTAATGTTTCACCAGTTGTCATCGTCTCAATAGCTGTTATGACCGTATCGAATTTTTCCGGCATAGTTAGTAGGAGATGACACACTTTATCACTATCATCCATTTTAGATCCAATAGTCTCTAATTTTCTTATAAGATCGTCGAATTCCACAAAATGATCTTCTAACTTCTTTTCGGGATTGAATTTTAATGTTAGAAGTTTTTTTCGTAGATATAATTTTGAAAATGTGCTTTTTCTTTCAAAAATGGCTTCTAGTGCTTCGATCATTTCTTTGGCAGTTTTTGAATTTTTAATGTATTCCAAATGTTTATCACCGATGCATTGAATTATTATTGATTTCGCTTTAGCATCTGATTTCTTGAATTTTTCAATATCCTTTGATTTTGGATCTTCATCTTTTTCTAATACTTCTGTGACACCATGAGCTTCAAGTATAGCCATCATCCGAAATTTCCAATTATTAAAATTTTCACCATTAAATTGAGGAAACTGATTGAATGAAAAATTTGATGGAAACGAACTCATTTTTAATTAAATTTTTTTTCAATTAGTTATTATTTAAATAAATATTGAGATTTTGACTTTTGAAAAAAAAACTGACAGATTTTAAATTTAAAAGATATTACTAATATTTTTTGATAGTGTCTGGGCTCCATAACCTAAAGAAAGTTGAGAGTTTTATAGCGAGAGTGGAACTGAATTTATTTAAACATTTTCTTGAACAAAGTAAATATGGCAAGTTATAAATATAAAACAAGTTATGTCAAATGTCAATTCTTAACAATAACAAATAAGCTAAACAATATTTTTGTTTATCTTTAAGCAGTTGGAGAAAAATGTATTACCTGAATGGCCATTAATAAATATGTTGATTCGCAATAATGTTGATGACGGAATTCTGACCAGGAATTTTTGAAATCTGAGATCCAAATGTAATACGACTATTCGTCAAATTAAAGGAAGCGAGGAAGATCTGTTCCCCATAAATGGTTAGACGGTTTATTTCTACATAGATACTTCAAATAGTAATGGTACTTATGTAATTGCTAAATATAACGAATAAAGAAATGCGTCTCTTCAATAAAATTAACATTTACAGAAGCTATAAATAAATTTCTTTCTAGTCTTTGCGCCTCGCTGAATACAGATAATATGCTAGTGGTTACACTGGTATTCCAGTTATTTCATAGCGTATTACTGCTGTCTAAGTATGGTTGTTACATTTTAAGTTAGACCTTATAATTCAATTTTTCTCATATATCTACTAGTCCAGGAGATAGCGTGCAAAAAAGTGTCTGACTAACATCAAGCTAGAATTTTGTATACAAGTCAATCTTTTAGCGCCTTTTAAGAATATGTGGTTGGCTAAGTTCGTCTGCGGGACATAGCTTGGCAATAGGCGTTTGAAAAAAACAAACCGCGGTGGAGAGCGGCCATGTCTCACCAATTATGGTGGACAATGTGATTTTCATGATCCTGAGTACAGAATTAGTTAGTAGACCGAAAATCAAGTTGATGTTAGTTTGTCCGTTGACAGGTGACCACGTTGATTTTTAGTAATATTTGAATAACTAACCTATCAAGTGTAGAAATAACATCGACTTGATTTTTGGTCTACTAACTAATTCTGCACTCAGGATCATTAAAATCACATTGTCCACCATAATTGGTGAGACATGGCCGCTCTCCACCGGTTTGTTTTTTTCAAACGCCTATTGCCAAGCTATGTCCCGCAGACGAACTTAGCCAACCACATATTCTTAAAAGGCGCTAAAAGATTGACTTGTATACAAAATTCTAGCTTGATGTTAGTCAGACACATTTTTGCACGCTATCTCCTGGACTATACGGGTTTCTTAAAAATGAATTATGTTAAACTTAACTATTCATCGGAAATATTGCTCGTGGACGGTTTGTTGGTGTAATTTAATAATATTGGTTGAACTAGCCTATATGGGGCATCATGTATAGAAATGAAAAAAAAAACTGGCACATATAATTAAAGTCTTTTCTGTATATTGATAAAAAATGTACCAATTATGGATTCTTCTTCATTTCATAAGTTTTCTCTTAATACAATTTCCATCTTCAGTCCTCTATTTTGAGACACAGCTGTATGCAGGTCGATTTTGTGAATCATGGGCGTATGTATCTGTTGTAGATAACCTGGGCTTCGATGTAGCGTATCTGATTTTTCTAGAGAGTATAAAATGAAAAAGAAAACATAAATAATGCAATTTATATCAATATACAGGAAACACTTTGATTATGTATGCATTATATTTGTTAGTTTTTGCATTTCTATACATGATGCCCCATATAGACTAGTCCAACCTCAACGACAAACCATAATAGTCGGAAACCATAATAGTCGGAAACCATAATAGTCGGAAACCATAATATCTAATGTTCATTAACATTTAGACCATTTTAGTTAGTCGAACACGAAAAATCAGCTGCTCCAAAATTTCTCATAAAGTCTTTAGTTATTAAAAAGATTAGTCATTCAACAATATTCAATTAAAAATATTAATTACAACCCTCCATTGTCACACACGATTAAAGGTTGATTACGTTTTAATTACAATGTAGAAACCTAAAAAAATATCGAATACCTATTACCAAAACTCTATATAAACCATTCTGAGCTATAGGAACGTTAAGACATAGTAGATAGACATTTAATCTCCTGTTATGAAACAATGAAATAAAATTAATTCTAGAACTAATGTTTGTATATTGCATTAAAATAATCAATCAATTGGTGTGGCACATAGTTTCCTTGCGCACTATTATTGGACAAATAGTCAAATAAGATTTAAACCTGTTTCAATTTCCCAGTAGGGCCACACATATTTTGAAGCCATATTAAATTTGACAGTTGAAATTAATATGGCTCCATCTGTAGCCTATACTTTCGACAAACCATAAAAATAGTCTGCCAATTAGTGAGGCATATAGCTTTCTCGCTTCCTATTTCGTATACTTTAATGATTTTACTACGTTTTTATTAGCTTGCTTTCTTGTTTGTTTGTTTGTTTGTTAGTCCGGTACAAATCTGGCAATCGATTTCTAACTAACTTTCCTAATAGCTAGACATTTGAAACTTTTAGCATAGCTCAGATAACACGATGACAATGCATTATTTTAATACTTTTAGACATCTTTCAGCAGAATTTAATTGGTTTTCAGCAAATTTTGCTGTATGAAAAGTTAGTTCGGAAAAACTCCACTAGTTATTTTATTTGTTTTGCCATATGCCATATTTACAATCTTCATATTGACGGGTTTCAAATTTGTGATTTTTATAAATAAGAGATAAACATTGAATGACAGCAAAATAGAAAATATATCGATTATATTATTTATAATATTTCAAATATATCGATGATCGATGGCAC
The DNA here is from genome assembly GCA_951217055.1 of Gerris lacustris. Lineage (NCBI taxonomy): Eukaryota > Metazoa > Arthropoda > Insecta > Hemiptera > Gerridae > Gerris > Gerris lacustris. Next base: position 80,310,628 of record OX578279.1, read on the forward strand.
GGTTTAGATTTGGTGTTGGGGGTTGGGGGAGATCCGTTGTACAAAGATTTGTTCTTTTATAGGTTTAAGATCAGCTCTCTAGATGGTTGTCATTAATGTGAAGTAAATAAATTCGGAACTATTTTTTTTTTCACTAACATTATAATATATTATATAACAATAACAATTATATTATCAACATTACATACTATTCAACAGAAAATTTAAAAACGTAGTATATAAAAAGTTCTTTTTATTTTGAAATTATTTATGCTTTTAACACCTACTATTGCCAAATTTATTTAATTTTCTTCACGTTTTTTAAATTTGTCAAAATTGATTTGATTTATACATAATTTAAAGAATCAACTTGTCAATATTTAAAAAAGCATAGGTGGTTTAAATTAATATGGTACTATTTGTGGGCTCCACATAAAAAACTATACAAATTTCTTAAAAATAAGCTGAATATTTTTGAAGATATAGGTTAATTAAATGTATGTTTGTGCGCATGCGGAAGAGAAACAAATAAGTGTAGAAGGTTGAAACTTCTATGGGACCAACAATGGGCTAATTATGACCTTCCATCCTATATTCATTAAAATCAGACAAGTAGTTTTTAAAATATGGTGGTTCGCAATAATTTTGACGGACATTAGCGGATTTATGTCCAGGAATTTCTGAAATCGGAGACATAAAAAGTTTCTTTCTTCAGAACGATCACAATGCTTCCGTTACCTGTGGGGTAAGCTTCGTTAACTTGGAAGGAAAAAAACTAGAACCGGAAAACTATAATATGTACTATGTTAGGATAGTTAAGACATAGTTTAATCTCCTGTTACAAAACAGTGAAATTAAATTAATTCTAGAACTGATGCAACATACTATAATACTGCTAAACGGTATAAAAAACAATTGTCGGATGCAAAGTGCACTACACTTATATACGAGTACATAATTACTTGATCCAGAGTTTACGATTTGTTAGTTGTTTCGAGTGTTCTCGGTTATACATTTAATTATTATTGATATTATTACACAATTGACCACAAAAATAACTTTTCTTCAGCTGAGGATCGAACCCGGCCTCTTATAGGCTAGGTGCACATTGGGGGCAAAACAGTCTGCAGACTGTCTGCGGAGGCTGTCTCCCAGTGCAAAAGATTGTCGCCGGACGACAATCTTTTGCACTGGGTCAGCCTTACCGTCATTTTCACAGGAACTAGATTTTTCTTGGAAAAACAACTAATACGGATAGATTCGCATTTAAATGGACTAAGTTTTAGAATATTTTAATATCAAAATCGTCGGAACCGTTTAGAGGAATATTTTGCTTCCGAGCTTACCGAAGGTAACGGAAGCTATGTGATCGTTTCGAAGAACAAAAATATTTTAGGTATCCGATTTCAAAAATTCCAAGACAGAAATCCGTTTCAAACAGAACATTTTTGGTTCCGTGTCTAGACAGACGTCGGTCTGTCGTTCGAATTTTGCGAACCAATATATCTTAAAAACTACTCGTCCGATTTTAATGAAATTTAGATGGTAGGTCATAATTAACCCATTGTTGGTCTCATATAAGTTTCAACCTTCTGAGCTTATTTGTTTCTCCTCCACATGTGCACAAACATTCATTTATTTACATCTATAGCTTCAAAAGTACTTATCTGATTTGTATGAAACTTTTATAGTTTATTGAAAGTAGTCCGCAGATAGCCCTAGATCAATTTGAACCGTCTGCGCTCTTTAACTTATGCAAAATTAATACTTTCATTTATGTAAAAAATCCAAACAATTTTGACAGATTAAAAAAAAAGGGGGGGGGGGAATTAGATAAATTAGACAAAAATGGCTTTTAAAAGTATAAAATCAATAAAGTACGTGATAGGATGCGAGGAAGCTATGTGCCACACCAATTGGCAGTCTATTTCATAAATATTTTTGTTTATAAGGAATTAAAATTTTGAAAAAGATGCTTAATTTGTAAAGTGAAATACTGCATCAGAAACACCAGCGACAGCGATATTAGATCCATCAATATTTTATCTACGCTATACATTTTATAGGACATAATAATAATTTTTGAATAACAAGAAAGTATGAATATTAAAAATGTTTTAGGACATTTCGAAATTAAAGGACATTACATAATTACGAGCCCTAAGGCCCGCAGCAACAGGCTTAATTTTATAATTAGAACTTAGAAATACTTAAAGAAAAAAAATATAAAATTAAGTAAATTAATTAAGATATCTATTTGGAAAGATATATCTATTTAAAGACCATCAAATCATAACAAACCTTTATTTTTACTGGAATAAATGTGGTTGCCTTAGCTTAGCAATAACAAATAATTTCGAGGTGCGTCGTCGGTACACTATACTTGATTATATAAATGATTGCAAATCTACAACAGAAATAAAAATCGAGGTCTCTCAGTTTTTATAATCAACATTCATAAATTAGGACTGGCTTAGATCCAGGCAACTGTTTCTCATTCATTTTGCTAAATAATTACCATATTCATTCATTTTCATTTCTGCAAAAACTATAGTGTATCTTGTAATCGAAAAATTATAATTACAGTGTATTATACGCTTCATGATTATTTTGTTATACGTTCGATGCGACGTTACTTATACGCCTTGTTATCTATTTAACATTTTTACACATTGCAGGAAGTTAAATAACATATTAAACAAAAAAAAAAAAAAAAGAACGACACAAATTATAACCTGAATTAAAAAGGAAAGGTTAAAAATACACTGACAATTAGAGTGGCACATAGCTTGCGTCCTATCGCGTATACTTTAATTATTTTAGGCTTTTAAAATCCATTATTGTCTAATTTATTTCATTTCCCCCCCAAATAAAGCCTGGTCTCGAGGTCCATAGGCTCCCTGTGTTATTGAAGAGGTACGACAAATAGAGAGGTGAGGGAACCAATACACCTCCTATTCCCCACGTCTATCTCCCTCCCCGAGTTCTCTCCATAATAAAACTATTAATAGTTTTAGCGATCTTTAAAACTTCATAGCTGTGTCGCTGTTGGTTTTATTAAAAAATTGTAATTGTAAAAAAAAGTTTGTCTCATTTAATAAATGAAGTTAGATTTTTTTCCCCGACCTAAAATTCCAATTATAAATTTGAAGTTCACGTTTACGAAAGCGTTGCGCGCGAACGGTTGGGCGGATAACATTGTCCAACGAACTCGTGTTGGGCATTAGTAAAATGAACATGTTTATCAAATTTCATTAAAATCGGTCTACTTTTACTCAAGTTATCGTCACACGTTTCAGTGGACGCTGACACACAGACAGACACGAGAACAAAAATGTTCCCAGATGTCTGAAACGGATTTCTGTATATGAATTTTTAAAATCGGAGACATCAAATTTTTTCGTTCTCAAAAAGTGAGCACAATGCTTCCGTTACCTTCGGTAAATTCGGAAGCAAAATGGTTTTACTTCCATCTATTGTTCTTTATTATTTTTGCAATAGCCAAAATGGTGAAAATATATATCAATGAGTTCTATTATTATTGTTGTGTTTTATTATTTAGTTATTAAATCCAAGATGGCGGTTGAAATTCAATATGGCGGCCAAATGTTGAGTGATAGTACCTTTCATTTTCTTCTTTAGCTACCACAAGTCTATGTACCAAATTTTAGATCTCTAGGTCTACTGGAAGCTGATATAATAGAGTGTTATTAAATCCAAGATAGTGGTTATAATACAATATGGCGGCCATATGTTGAAGTTATAGTACGTTTAATTTTCTTTTTTAGCTACCATTAGTCAATGTACCAAATTTCAGATCTCTAGGTCCACTTGAAGCTGAGATAATAGAATGTGAATAAATCCAAGATGGCGGCTATAATTCAATATGGTGGCCATATATCGAAATCAAAATGACCGCACTTTTCGACTTATGGTACACTCTATCTATGTACCAAATTTCAAATCTCTATGATAATGGGAAGTAGGAAAATTAGTGATCAGTCAGTCAGTCACTGTCACTTTTAGTTTTATATTATATATGTATATAGATTATAGAACAATTAATTGAACAGCAAAGAACAGATGAAACAGTTCTACACGAAGGACTGAGTCTGTTGTCAATAGTTAAATGGTTTTTGACGTTCGGCCAAGGGGAATAGGAAAAGACATTGAGGACATAAGGAAACCCTTGAATTCATTCCTTACTTCTCTTTTGATGAACGACCTTTAACTTTAAATCATTTGAACGTGAGCAGTCAAAGTAAATCAGGAATTGAAATTATAATAATAGAAACCAACTGAGGTTTATATTATGTTTTTGTGTATAGAGATCTAATTCGTGATCTATTTTGAAATATTAACTTTTGTGTTTTTTAGGTCTTAGTTTCTTTCGTGTATATAATTAATGATAATACTATAATTAATGAGAAGCGTATACTTGTTTATTTTTCGGTTTAGCTTTTATTGACAAAGGAATATTTTTTAGTTTTAGGAGCTAATGTTCCTTTATGTAAAGACTGTTAAAATAAAAGAACATTATCCACTCTTATTAGACAGTTTTGATATCTTCGGAGTTCTAAAAGGTTAAAGAGTACTAACAGAAATAAAGGATACTATATCTTTTATAAACTATTAATGATTCTAATGATCGTTGATCAAGTTTGTAACAGATGCGTGAAAAATACTCTAGCAATTAGTGTGGCACATAGCTTTACGTACATTATTGTTTTTATGCCTTTACAAGCCATTATTATCCCATTTATTTAATTTTTTCCCCCGTTTTTTTTTTTTTTTTTTTAATATGTCAAAATTGTTTTGATTTTTTACATGAACTAAAGTATCAATTAAGGTAAAAGTACCAGTCGCGGACACTGTACTAGTGGTGGACACTTGAGACTTCAATAACCGATAATAAGAAATCGGAATGAGTTAAAGGGACGAGTCTTTGCTGTACTCTTCAGTAGTGGACTCTAGCAGTTATGGTTAAAAGCGTGGGAGGTTGGAAGAATGGGATGGGGTTGTAACTTCAGGATTTAGTGAGGGCTAGGACGCCTCATGTCAAACAACGTGGTTTCTTATCTGTTCGCTTAAGGAAGGTAAGGTAAGTATTTAAGGTTTTGTCATTTATTTTATGGATGAAATTATTTTTTAATATAATTAAATGTTTTTGCACATATTTACATTGAAGTTTCTATCTGTATAATTTTCGTAATACTACAATTATCGTTGCAACGATACATGTCCGCTTCTGGATCTCTTAATTAATGGTTTCTCCAGTAGCGGACAACCCTGTCCGCTACTGGTTCAAAATCATTTTTAAAAAATGTTTAATCTGAATAATCAGTTGATCTTTTCATAAAGTTTGAAAAATATTGATACGAGTTTGACTGTTGTGTGATAACGAGAACCAAAAGCGGACAGGGTGTCCTCTACTGGTACTCAGTGGTGTCCGGTATTGGTCCACTGATTTTGTTTGCAATGCGGTAGGCATATTTTATTTCTTTAGGTTAGGAACCTATTATATTTTTTAAATGCCTGCTTATTTATATATTTCATGTTATAGTTTTTATTTTTATATATTTTTTAAAAATATTTTTATTAAAATATTCTACTTTTTACAGATATTAATTATGATATGGCCCTGAAGAGAAGAAAGAAGATTCTTAATTATACTGAGGATCAAATGAAAAATGCTATTGCTGACCTCTATGGAGGAATGGCGATTGCGACGGCTGCAAGAGTTCATAAAGTTCCTCGTGTTGCATTAAATTACAAGGCGAGACCTATTGAACGTAAAGTGGGACCTGATTCTATTTTGAAAAAGGAAGAGGAGAAAGAGAGAAATAAATGTTGGTATCTTGGATAATATCACTGTTCAGGCAGGGTTCCCTGTTACAAAAGATAAAGTTCTTGATATTGTTAAAAAAATTATCGAGGATCTTAAGAAGAAGAATACTTTTTTTTTAACAAACCTGGTAGAAAATGGTTTCAATTATTTTAAAAAGAAATCCAATTATTTCTACCATAGTAGCTTAAAATTTGACTGTTTCCTGAGCTTCAGTTCAAAAATCATATGGCACTCGTCCACTTTCAATTATTTCAAAGAAAACATGTATGGCTACATATTATTTAAAATAATATGTATATTAACATTATTTTTTAAAAAATACTCGCTTGTGTTAGGAATATTAAATTAATGTTAAGAAATATTAGTTAAACATAAATGATTTGTGATTTTTATTAGACTGGTACTGAATCTGATATTATTGAAATCATATAAAGTTCATCCATAATTTGTAAATAAAACCGTAGTTAATATATGAGTAATTGTGTTACCAAAATAAGAAGGCTCATAGATAATAATTCCAAAAAAGCTGTTGTAGTAATATAACGTTTTTATTTATGGTTTATCTAATAGGCAATTTAATTTTCTTTTATGATTGTTTTCCACATATTTGTTTCACACATATTTTGTATTGCAATTACATGTTTTATAAATAAAAAAATATTTTGTTTTAATAACTTGTTCCCCTTTAATTTTCTATATTTATTGTAATTTTATTTGTAAATAATAAACGTTATTTTTTAAAATACTCGCTTATGTTAGGTTGCATATTGCTGATATTTTCATCTTAATTACAATTATTATTATTTATTTACTAGATATAATGATGACAACTAATTTCCAAGAATAGTGTTATGCCTATAAGATATATATGAAGGCAAAATTTGAAATATATTACTGTGTCCACCAATGGAACATGAAGTGTCCGGTTTAGGAACATGCATTTTTTGGGGTGTCCACTACTGGTGAAAAAACATGTAGTTCATTTTTTTAATTTTAAAAATATAAATCATGATTATAGAACAATCTTACAATAATCAATTAAAAGAAGAAGATTTAACAAATTCATTGATGTATATACGAGGTTAATAGCAAATCATTAAGAGGGTCATACAACGGTTAAAACAGAAATTCGACCTTAAAGTGTCCGCCACTGGTGCTTTTACCTTAAGCAAAAGTTAAAGAGCGTAAACGGTTTAAATTAATCTGGTGGTATATGCGCGGTCTACTTTCGGCAAACTATCCAAATTTCATAAAAATCAGATGAGTACTTAGAGGTGTATATAAATTTATGTTTGTACGCATGATGAAGAAAAACTAATGAGCGCAAAAGATTGAAATTTATAAGGGACCAACAATGGGCTAATTATGACCTACCATACGAATTTCATTAAAATCAGAATGACCGACAGACTGACAGACCGATAGACACGGAACCAAAAATGTTCCCTGGTGTCTGAAACGGATTTCTGTCTTTAATTTGGAAATTTTTGAAATCGGAGACATAAAATATGTTTGTTCTTCAGGTCGATCACATAGCTTCCGTTACCTTCAAAAGCTTGGAAGCAAAAGATAATCCTTTTTTAAAAAAAGAAACATTATTTTTCTTAAGAACTGTTAAGACAAAGTTTCATTGACTCTTTAGTGCAGAAGGTAGATCTTCTTTCTTTATAAATGGAACTGTTAAGGACAAAGGACAGTAGATCTTCTAAAATAATTGTTTTTATCTCCAGTAGGGGAAAAAAGTTAATGATTTTGAAATAGTTTAGAGGGACTAAAACAGGTCTTTTCATCCCTGAACTCAAAAAGTAGGAAGAAAAAGTTAAAGTAGGGCGAAAAAGTAAATTAGGGCAAAAAAGTAAAGATTGCAACTTAATTATTTTATAAATAGTAGAAAATGAATGGCAAATGTAATGAAGTTGTTGAAATCAGGTTGGCGGCACTGCGCTTTTTTGACCATGTTTATCATTGATTCATTGTTTATAACCTGCATCTAAATAACCTTCTATTTGAGTTTAATTCCAATTCTTATTTGTCTTTAATATTGAATCTCTTACATCTGCTATTAAAAGTGCTTATAATTATTGTTATTTATTAAAATAATAAATAAAAACTGGGCAATGGACGAAAATGTGTATTTTCTTCCTACTGGAGATAAAATATTGAATGTACCTCGTGAGTAAAGTGCCATTACTCCCCTCGCCATTATTCCCCTCGCGTAAATTATCTCCCTCGGCTTCGCCTCGGGATTTAGGGACCATGGTTCCTTCGGCTTTGCCTCAAGAACCAACTTTTTCGCTCAGGGAATAATGGCTTACTTTACTCCCTAGGTACATAAATAACTATTGATGTAAAGGGGCTGTTAAGACATATTTTTTAAATCCTTCCAGTATAATGCAATCCTTACTTGAGAACCTACATAGTGCCTTTAAAAGGGCCTTATTTATTCTTAGAAACTAAAATTATTTAATTTTTTAAATAAATAAATTGTTTTAAGACAACCTCAGTTGAACGATTGAGATCCTGTAGTTAAATATTAATGAAACTTCGCACATACTAAAACAATAACTTTTTTTTTTATCTTCAAGAGGCAAATTTATATATTTTCTTTTACTTATGAGTGATCCTACTGGAGTTATTTCAATGAAATTTGGCATCCATGTTCAGAAAATGCATACCCTGAGGTGATATCAAAACATGACTTTTTTTAAGCTTTAAATTTTCGCTTCCGTCAGTTTCGAATCTAAGTATATAAGTGGTTTTTTCCGGGGAAAAAATTGGAGAAAATAGTTATGATCGCAAAGGGTAAGAGGTAGGTTTTGATTCCCCGCTGAGGGAAGAGTTTTTTTTATGGTAAATTTTGATAAAATGTTTAATTACAGTTAAATGTAATTAGGAAAGCTCGAAAAAACTAATAAATGGAAAATACTAGGCCAAGTTATGTCCTTACACCATATATCTATTTACCTATCACAAGGATGACCAATGAAGGAAATGTATAGGTTCTAAAGAAATGGTTTGCTGTCCTTTCTACTGAATTGCATTTAAAATTATATCCTAACAGTCGTTACACCTATATGTACTATTCGTATTACTACTAGAGGTCGACCAAGAAGTCATGAACACGGGAGAAACGGAAAGCTTAACTTCGTTTAAAATCGGAACTTCCGAGTAGTGCCGAAGTCAGTAAAGTCGGGTGCTAAGACAATACCCATTTCTAGTTTGTATGACATGCGCAGTTATGGCTAATCTCACGAATAACAACAAGAAGGTTTCCAATCTGTTAGGTTTCCTGTTTTGTTTGTTTTTATACAATACGAATTATAGTCACAACTGTCACACAACAATTTTAATTTTGTACCATTCAGCATGATGATGCAAATGCAAAGAACGCTACAAATAATGGGGTTGGAACAAACCTAATATTTATTTATTATTATAAAATGATTGCTCTCCATGACAATTAATATCTGTATGGATAGGTACTTCTGTTCTTGAACTGCCACTCCCGGCAATGTTGTTGTGTTTAAAATACAAATACACGTTGTAAACGATTTCCCGTCCTTGGCTGTGAAGAGGCTTTTTTCCTAATTTTGAATTCTTGCTATTATCCATGTTTTTATTATTACCAGGAAATTTAATTTACCAAAAAGAAAATTGCTAAAAACAATGTGAGGAAGGCAACAGTACAAAAATTTAATTCACAAAAAAGTAACAATTAAAATCCAGAAATAAAAAAGTAACAAATAAAATAGAAATGAAAAATTAACAAATAAAATAGAAATGAAAAATTAACAAAAAACAAGTAACAAACAAAAAAGTAAAGAGGAAGAAAAAAATAGATTAAGAAAGAAGAAAATTGATTTAGATTTAAAGAATATTATTATGAATAATCAATAAATAATAATATAAATATATTATTAGTGCTTTCTTATCAGGTACAGTGTTGCCTGTAGCAAAACAATTAGAAGTTATTAAAAATAAAATGATTAATAACCAAAGAACAACACTGTGTTTTTTGACCGTGGTCTATTATATCAAAAACTGACTGTACATGACGACACTAGCGCACTCCTCACATTTCCATGACTTCTTGGTCGACCTCTAGATTTGTATTTATAGCAGAGTTGTTTATGCTTCATATATTATTGCACTTTTGCTGTCGACTAAGGAAGAGAATAATTAAGTGAAAATGTTAGTTCTTTAGATAAGGAAAAAAAGAGTTAGATATACCAGTATACAAACATAAAGGATGAATACACGTATACAAAGAAACCATTATAGAATATAAAGAAGGGTGAGATATGCATTTTTGTATCAAGTTTTTATTTGGTTTACAAAATAAAAGTCTTTTTGCAGGCGGAATTATTTCTAGTTTTTTTTTTAAACAATTTACATATCAAAAGCATGATGTCAGTTATAAAGATTCAGAGCTTTATGAAAATGTAACTTAACTATTTATTTTAAAGTGTTTAATTTAGTTAATGTATCCTTATAGTATCTTGACGAAATCACTTTTAGTCTATAAATTATAATAACCAATTAGTAGATTATTCCTTGTAGTATAAATTCTTGATTACTTGGATCTTCTAAGGAAAATTCAAACGCCTCACATTTAGGGTTGGGTTATCGATTCCGATATATCGTTAGTATCGATATATCGGATCATAAAACATCGAAAATCGAAGTCAGTGACCTTTTTCTCTCTTTTCTTTTGGTCAAAAAAGGGGAAAATTGCACCGACTTTTTTTAGTCCGAGTCAGGGAGGTTCTCGATACATCGATATTTTCTTCCGATATCCCAACCTCAAATTGCGATATTTTGATGCCTCCTTCGATCATTCTCAAGCTGACTAGCTGATTGATTACATTGTCACAGTTATTGTTTTATATAAAGACCAGCTGATTACATTGTCACAGTTATTGTATTATATAAAGACCAGCTGATTACATTGTCACAGTTATTGTTATATATAAAGACCAGCTGATTACATTGTCACAGTTATTGTTTTATATAAAGACCAGCTGATTACATTGTCACAGTTATTGTTTTATATAAAGACCAGCTGATTACATTGCCACAGTTATTGTTTTATATAAAGACCAGCTGATTACATTGCCACAGTTATTGTTTTATATAAAGACCAGCTGATTACATTGCCACAGTTATTGTTTTATATAAAGACCAGCTGATTACATTGTCACAGTTATTGTTTTATATAAAGACCAGCTGATTACATTGTCACAGTTATTGTTTTATATAAAGACCAGCTGATTACATTGTCACAGTTATTGTTTTATATAAAGACCAGCTGATTACATTGCCACAGTTATTGTTTTATATAAAGACCAGCTGATTACATTGTCACAGTTATTGTTTTATATAAAGACCAGCTGATTACATTGTCACAGTTATTGTTTTATATAAAGACCAGCTGATTACATTGTCAAGGTCAAATATATGGAAGTTTCAAGTTGAAGTAGGTAGTAGAAATGTGTAGTTTTTGCGTGTATTTAGATGTCTGAGATGTTGTTATATAATAGTGTAATTGACAGTACCTGATTTCAGGTGAATTGACGAGAATCTGTCAGATTCTGATAAGTACTTTCAATTTTTTTTATTGAAAACAATAACTATTACAATGTAACCAGCTAGTCAGTCAGCCTGAGAATGATCCAAGGAGGCATTGAAATATCGTAAATTTGAGGCGTTTGAATTTGCCTTAAAAGACCTATCTATAATTATCAATACATATATTATGTATTATTATCAATATTTACTGCGTTATAGTCAATTATTCTGAATGGGTATCGCCACCATCGTATTTAATCATAAGTTTAAAGTAAAGGAAATAATATAAATGGGACTTACATTGTGTTTAGCAGTGAAGGAAAGTTTTTATCACTATAATCCAAATTATGTCTTCAGTTGCTTCAATTCTGTAACAAAAATGAATTGAAATGTTATAATTATTGATCACTATAAAAATATACATATTAAAATTGTATATATGCAGGGTGTTTCAAAACATGAGTCGGAAAATGAAGGCCGTGATTCTTTGAAAAGAAGTTCCTATTAACATTTGAGTCCGCAAAACCACCGTTTTAGGCATCTGTACAAAGTACGAAAAGAAACCTTATATAACGGTCTGTCTGTCTGTCTGTCTGTCCGTTGCGTCTTTCAATTCATAAACTACTATAGCTAGGAACATGAAATTCGGCACACAGATGCATCTCGGCATTTGTGACAACTGTACACTTTTTTCAATATTTCTAATAATATTGTGCTAATATTAATGATAAAATGTGTATAAAAGCTAAGCTTTGTATATCAAACGATTCCTGAGATATTGTCAAAAAAATCGGTCCGAGGCAACTCAGACACTCTTTCTCATATACGAGTTCATAATTACTTAGTCCAGTGTTTTCCATTTATTAGTTTTTAATTGATTTTTGTGTTTAGACATTTGTATTTAAATAGACTATATTTTAGATTTTTTTAAAATCAAAATTGTCGGAACCGTTTTCGAGAAATAATTATTTTCACGTTTTCTCAGTTTTTGGTGGTTATAGCACCCCCAAATTTGGAGATTAAATTCATTTTTCGATTTCGCCTCAAGGTATGATTCTTCTGAACGTGTATGCCAAATGTCGTCGGTAAATATCTAAATTTCAAGATTCTTGGTCAGCAATTGGTTCCGTAGATATCGTCATTACAAACTAAGAAAAGTAATGGCGGATCGTAGCCCCTAGGGACTAGGAGGAACCCATGTTCAAATTGCTAGGTCATAGGCCTAGCGTGGATCTAGAAATATCGTGATGAGTCAATCAGTCAGTCAGTCAATGGTATTTGGATTATATATATATATATATATATATATATATATATATATATATATATATATATATATATATATATATATATATATATATATATATAACCTATTTACATAAGATATGGATTAAATCTCTTGGAAAGAGAATGTCAACAGGTAGAAATATTAGAAAAACAAGTTTTTAAACCAGTGAAACAGAAACCTACAAATACAAAATTAGAATAAAATATAGGTTAATATAATTCTTTAACTCATTTCTCTCTCATTATTAGAAAAAGGGCATTGCTATTAGCCCTTCTATTGCCTTTTACTGCCTAAATAAGTGGCCAAAAGGTCCTAGAACTCAATTCTTTCAATATTTTTATTTCAATATCTAACATTTTTATCGACTGGTTTAACCGGAAAAACATCTAATAACCTACTAAATTAAAATTCGATGTAATATAATATAATAAACAGGTCAAGTGTGTGCTAGTCAGCACACAGCGAGGGTCCTTAGGCCACACTGTAAAGTTTAAGTAGTACCCTATTGATGGTGTTTTTTAAAATGCTAAAAAGCTTACTTTGAACAATCCTAAGGGTCTGGTATTCTCAAAACACACTCTGATAAAGTATTTTTTTGCCACAGAACCGGACTACAACCATATAAATACATCGAAAAGACCAAAGTTATAAAAAACGTATTTTTTCAATAAAAAATAAAATTATATTTTTTTCGAAGTTTTTTTTACCCTATTTTTTTTTTTTTTTTAATAATTTTTTTTAAGTCGCTATATTTTTATAATATGTGGGCAGGTACAAGACACATACATGCCAAATTTCAAAGTGATCGGACGAAAAGTGTAGCCGTGGCCGTGAGAGCAGGCGACAGGACGGACGGACAGACACACGCAGGAAAATATAAGGGTCCTTGGTTTTGCCCACGGACCCTAAAAACAAAATAAATGTGACACACAGTAAATTGAATTACTTTATTTTATAAATAAGATATGTATAACGCTCTTTTCAAACATAAGAAAAAATGAATAAATCACGTTGGTACAAAAGGCATCGTGGTTTATTTATCTACAGAACATAGTAAAAAAAATATACATAATTATACAGCTAACAAGGCTTTTTAAGAATTAATTAAGCGGTGGCTTTTGATATTTTTCAATGAAGCCAGTTCGGATAATATTGAACGTTCAGAAACTGAAGTCCCGATAATCAACGCTCCACAGTATATAATTATATTTTGTTCTGTTTTAGTAGCAATTCATCATTGCACCACGTGACCTTAAACAATTTTTTGACACCCCCTCCCCAATATTTTTAAAAATTTAAGGAAAAAAATCTTAAGAAGAAGAAAAGAGTTTTAACTCCAGAAAGGAGAAAAAGTAAGCTTTTCTCCCTAGTTTGCAGGGGAAAGTACACATTACACCCTGTCAAGTTAAACAGGGAGTAATGAAAAATAAGAGAATCATAAACTCTCATGATTCTCTCCAGTGTTCCTACATGTAAGTATAAGGTTGGTGCTAAATACACAATTATTTCATTTACTACCTTTTTTTTAATGTCTAAATATGTAATGTCATCTTCACACATGTCTTGCTACCTCCACAACGGTTGCCATGGTGATTCATCAGTAAAACAAACAAACAAACACAATAGTCCACAGGCCACCATAAGAAGTGAGTCGCTGATTGATAAAGTTTTCTTACCTTATGGAATCGCTTATTTATGCCTTGTCCACCGATGAATTGGGTATATGGCAACTGGGCGCTGGGCCATTTCTTTTTTGTTGACATGCCAAGCTTGCCCTTCTGCGGGAACATTGAAAAGAGATAGATAAAGTTTTGATTTTCACAGGATCGTTTAATTAAATTATTTAAAAAACTGTGGTAAAGGTGGCCACCGATATGAGTGGGCCGTTTTCTTTTCAACGTCCCCGCAGAGCGATATGTTTGGGGCGGTGGACAACCCAAACGGCCCACTTGTATCGGTGGCCACCTTTACCACAGTTTTTTAAATAATTTAATTAAACGATCCTGTGAAAATCAAAACTTTATCTATCTCTTTTCAATGTTCCCGCAGAAGGGCAAGCTTGGCATGTCAACAAAAAAGAAATGGCCCAGCGCCCAGTTGCCATATACCCAATTCATCGGTGGACAAGGCATAAATAAGCGATTCCATAAGGTAAGAAAACTTTATCAACCAGCGACTCACTTCTTATGGTGGCCTGAGGACTACAAGTTAAAAGTGGAAACTAATCCATATGTAAATACACCAGTTGTCAATATACTATTCAATACGCGAGTTAGCTACCAGCTGTTTCTTCCATCTAATTTTAGTATTCAATTTCAAATAATTACAACTTATAATTCAATTTTAATGTGGTTCAACTTATTTAGTGAATTTTTAATATATCTAACTTTTTTTTATTGTTTGAAATAAATATAAAAATATTTTCTTTTAGTTTAATAATAGTTATTAATGCACCTAGGGAGTAAAGTAAGCCATTATTCCCTGAGTCAATAAGTTGGTTCTTGATGTGGCGAAGCCGAAGGAACCATGGTCTCTAAATCCCGAGGCGCAGCCGAAGGAGATAATTATCGCGAGGGGAATAATGGCACTTTACTCACGAGGTACATACATTATTTTATCTCCAGTAGGAAGAAAATACACATTTTCGTCCATAGCACAGTTTTTATTTATTATTTTAATAAATAACAATAATTATTAGAACTTTTAATAGCAGATATAAGAGATTCAATATTAAAAACAAATAAGAATTTGAATTAAACTCAAATAGAAGGTTATTTAGATGCAGGTTATAATGTTGTAAACAAATATAAACATGCTCAAAAAAGCGCAGTGCCGCCAACCTTATTTCGACAACTTCATTACATTAGCCATACATTTTCTACTATTTATAAAATAATTAAGTTTCAATCTTTACTTTTTTGCCCTACTTTACTTTTTCGCCCTACTTTTACTTTTTCTCCCTACTTTTTGAGTTCAGGGATGAAAAGACCTGTTTTAGTCCCTCTAAACTAATTCAAAATCATAACTTTTTTTTCCCCCTTCTGGAGATAAAATATTTTAAAATTAACATTTTCTTTATTTTTTTCTTCCTTCTGTCTTCTGTAGATAGTAACAAGTACGAAACTCAGGAGTAAAAATCAATCATCCCTCGGCTATATCAATTGTACTTGGCTTCGCCTCAGGAACAAACTTCACGCTCACGGTACAATCACTTACTCTACTCCCTTCAATAACTACTAAGGAATTTTTCATGCTTCTCGTATTTTGGAGAAAAAAAAAGCCCCCCCCCCCCCCTCACTTCTTCTAATAGTAATAATTTTTAACGGTTTGACCGAGAGACTTCGGAGTAGTTCCATTGCGTTTGGACAATAAAATAATTAATATAAAAATTCCATTTTTCAAAACTGGTCTTATGTATTTCAAATTTTTTTTGGTTTCTGTATTCTTCACCTTAGTTGTATCTATGTGCAAAATTTGGGGAAGATTGAATGAAGGTAAGTGGTTCAAAATTGGGGTAATAGGTGTGCGATGAAACTTAAAAAGCAAATACATTTGGCGCCATTTTTTTTTTTTTTTTTCTTTTTTTTTGGTTTCTGTATTCTTCACCTTAGTTGTAAATATGTGCAAAATTTGGGGAAGATTGAATAGCGGGAAGTGGTTCAAAATCGGGGAAAAGGAAACGTGCGATGAAACTTACAAAGCAAAGTAATATAAGACCAGTAATAAAAACATTAGAACTTTGTGTTTGCTATCAGCACATATTCAAAGGTATTAGAATACCCATAGTAATCCACAGTTCACGAAACCATAAACTTCCTCTTGTGACAATCCAGGAAGAGTTTTTTAAAACTTTAATATTCTTTAATATTGTATAACCTGAATAAAACCTTATACACTTAATATGTATTCAAAATGTATCTACAAATAAGGTCTCCATTTTATCGTAGGTTTTTGGCGAATAATCCTTTATTAAACAAATAAAATAAGGCCTTGTTCAAGAGAACAAGAGGTTACGTATTTTCCACCATAAAAGACACATAAGTAGAGATTTAGGAGATATGCTAAAGATGTACAGATATACCTGAGAAGGAAATTAACCCCATGTTTTGTGATGAATAATATGTTATTTATTCCCAAGAAAATACTGAGCCAATTAATGTGGCACATAGCTTCCTCGCGTTCTATTTTGTACACTTTAATGATTCTATACTATTAAAACCTATTATTGTCAAATTTATTTAATCTTCCCCCGTTTTTTAAAACTGTCAAAATTGTTTAGATTTTTTCATTATTAAAGTACCTATCAATTGAGCAAAATATAAGGAGCGCAGACGGTTGAAAATTGAACTAGGGCTATCTGCAGGCGGCTACCATCCTAATTTCATAAAAATCAGATAAGTGCTTTTGATGATATAGGTGTAAATAAATGTATGTTTGTGTGCATGTGGAAGAGAAACAAATAAGCGGAGAAGGTTAAAACTTATATGGGACCAACAATGGGCTAATTATGATCTACCATTCAAATTTCAATAAAATCAGATGAATAGTTTTTAAGATATGTTGGTTAGCAAAAATTGAGCGTCAGACCGACAGACAGACACGAAACCAAAAATGTTTTCTGATGTCTGAAACGGATTTCAAAAATTTTCGTTCTTCGGAACGATCACACAGTTGTAGTTACCTTCGGTAAGCTCGGAAGCAAAATTAATAAAAGAAAAATATATATATATATACTTTATAGTAATTGCTTTTTTACAAATACATATTCAAACAATGTATTTATCATTTTAAGTTATCATATAATGGTAAATGATACTTTTATTCTGTAACACTACTAGTGTTACAGTACAAAGGTACCACGGCCTATAATAGCCGATTTATGACCAAAAACAAATATATATGTGTGTGTGTGTGTGTATGTATGTATGTATCTGTATATGGGTACGTGTGTATGAATGTGTGTATATGTATATATAATAGATACATATTATTATTAATTATTTATGTATGTAAAGAATTATTTATTTTTATATCAATTTATGTAGTTAAAATTGTATATGATGTCATAATAAATGGTTTATTATTATTATTATTCTGTAACACATAAACTTATAAAAGCAATAAATATGAGACTTCTTAATAAAGAGATTATTTTCAGTTGTGTTTACAAAACCCATAAGAGAATTTTAACTTATGATTACATACTACATAAAAAAATACATAGAGATAAAAATAAGAGAAAGGGAAGAAATATTTCGATTATAAGTTTACCAATTACCGATCAACACATCTGTAATCTACTGCAGTAAATACATGGAATCGTTATAGTGTTAAATAACCACTTTGTTCACGCTCTGTCTCGCAGTTTGGATTCTGACCTTCACTATAATGTTCTAAAACGGATCATTTTGAAATCGCATCTAACGCATTTCTTAATACTCCAAAAGAGATTGATTCTTGGAAATTCAATTTCTCTCAAGCAGGTCTCAAACTAACTTATTTGTGGTGTCATTATCCTAAATTCTAGCGTGGAACATATGACCTAAAATGATTAACCATAAACAGGGCCGGATGGGGAGGTAGCGTCCGGCGCGGGAAAACATAATCACCGGAGCGGCGTCATATTGTTGTCCCCCCCCCCCCCCCCCCTAAAAAAAATAAAAAATAAATCTACTTTCCCAAAAACTTAAATTTTGTACAATTTTTTAAACTGTAAATATGAGTACAAACGTAATATTTTAGTGAAATTTGGTCAAAAATCACAATTTGATTCAATATTATTTTAAAATGCAAAAAACTACCATAAACAATGATAAATGAGTGATAAAATTAAAATAGGCAGGCGCAGGCGTAGAGAATGCATGTCAACTGTAACGATATAAAGAACTTCAAAATTGGAACGCTTGCGCTTGTTTTCTTAGTTCAAAAATCGAAGGGGAAACATAATCCATAGAGGCGACGTAGCAGGTCCCCGTCTGAGTTCTGTGCAGGTTATAAAGGACACCAAATCAAAATAGTAGTTTTAATTTTATCTTGTGACTTAAAACTTTTAAACATGCTTTCTCTGTTATATTATTATCATCATTATATATTCTATCTTATCTCTGGATATTAATAATGATTATTAAAATACAATTTATTTGTTTAAAGTATAGCTGAACAAGTGTACAAAAAAAAAATCTTAGGGAAGTACTTGCGTTCAAGTTCAGGCAAATTACAATTTTTCAGCACATTTTCTTCGCCCACCATAAGGTATTAGCATGAATTATGAAAGCCTGCGCCTTTTTATACGCTTCCACACAAGGAGCGAGAGCCGTTTTGCCACCAAAGCCAGCGCCTTTTTTTACGCTTTCACACACGGACCGAGAGCCATTTTGGCTCTAGGACGAGAGCCTGGAAGCACCGGAGCCAGCGCCTTTTTCTACGCTTTGACACACGGACCGAGAGCCATTTTGGCTCTAGGACGAGAGCCTGGAAGCACCGGAGCCAGCGCCTTTTTCTACGCTTTGACACACGGACCGAGAGCCATTTTGGCTCTAGGACGAGAGCCTGGACGCACCGGAGCCAGCGCCTTTTTGTACGCTTTCACACACGGAGCGAGAGCCGTTTTGGCAGTAAAGCAAGAGCCTGGACGCACCGGAGCCAACGCCTTTTTGTACGCTTTCACACACGGAGTGAGAGCCGTTTTGGCTGTAAAGCAAGAGCCTGGACGCACCGGAGCCAGCGCCATTTTGTACTCTTTCACACACGGACCGAGAGCCGTTTTGGCTGTAAAGCAAGAGCCTGGACGCACCGGAGCCAACGCCTTTTTGTACGCTTTCACACACGGAGCGAGAGCCTGGACCAGCCAAGAGAGATGTTGGTGGGTAGTTGGGTAGTCTTATCTCGTCCTTGAAATGTATATAATCAGAAGGTAAGTTTTTACTACCTCAACCTCAGTTCAAAATAATATTTTAATTACAGATTTTTGCTCTGATATACAATAACATAATAATAAAAAATTACATTTAACAATTTTTTATTTATATTTATATATATATATATATATATATATATATATATATATATATATATATATATATATATATATATATATATTTATTTTTTATTTTTTTTTTTTTTATTAATTGGCGTGGCGGCGCTTCGGGAAATTTCCCGGCTTCCCGGTGCCCCCATCCGCCCCTGACCATAAATACTAATATAAAAATATAATATGTATATGTATAGGAATAATAACAATATATTAAATAATTTCAAGATAAAAAGAACTTTTTATATACTACGTTTTTAAATTTTCTGTTGTAAACGTATGTAATGTTGATAATATAATTGTTATTGTTATATAATATATAATGTTAGGGAAAAAAAAATAGTTCCTAATTTATTTACTTCACTTAAATGACAACCATCTAGAGAGCTGATCTTAAACCTATAAAAGGACAAATCTTTGTACAACGGATCTCCCCAACACCAAATCTAAAGCGTGCCATTGATATATTTGAAATAATATAAATAATATAATCGATAAATAATATAATCGGTATTTCCTGTTTTGCTGTCATTCAATGTCTATCTATCACAAATTTGAAACCCGTCAAAATGAAGATTGCGTAAATATGGGACATGGCAAAACAAATAAAATAACTTGCGGATTTTTTCCGAACTAACTTTCCATACAGCAAAATTTGCTGAAAACCAATTAAATTCTGCTGAAAGGTGGCTAAAAGTATTAAAATAATGCATTGTCATCGTGTTCTGAGCTATGCTAAAAGTTTCGAATGTCTAGTTATTCGGGAAGTTAGTTAGAAATCGATTGCCAGATTTGTACCGGACAAACAAACAAACAAACAAGAAAGCAAGCTAATAAAAACGTAGTAAAATATTTAGTGATTAAGGTGGCATTGAGGTTAGAATTTCCAAACTAACCTCAAAATTATATTTCTACAGTTAAATTAAGTGGTTTTCGTGATAGTGAAATTTCATTTCTTATAACGTTTGTTTAAAGCTTCTGCTAATTGCTTAAGCCTGCTAATACAAATTTGACTTAAACCACTGTCTAAACACTAAAGCCGGGTTCCCACGGGGAGTGAAGACTCTAGAGTGGCTCACTGTAGAGTGGACTCGCCCCGTCTGAACGCGTCGCAGTGAACTCTGCTCTGACGTCACCGGGAGTGAGGATAGTTCACTACCGCTCACTCTCCAAATCAAACCTGTTTAATTTTCAGGAGTGAATACTCCTGTTGCCAGCCGTTTCATAGAGCCAACACTTTGTTTTTTTTTATCTCTCCTCCACCCGCGGCTAAAACCTTTAACCTTTGCTTGTTTTATTATAACTTATTATATATTATACTATACTAGGCATCGCGTGGCTCTATCATTGAAGCGAGCGTATTGCAATGAAATACTGAATATTGAAATTTATTAATCATGATGAATGTCATAGTTGAAGATAAGTGGAAGAGGGGGGGTACTCGGTACAAAGCTTTACTTCCTAAACAAACCATACACTATACGACTATAACAATCTTCACCACCCGCGGTAGCTTTTAAACAATTATTATAAATGTATCTCGTCACTACGCAAAGAATTTTGCTTGTATCAAGTTGAAATTTTGCATACCTGTTTCAATTGTGCATTAGATGGTGTATATGAAGTTTTATTAAAATCGTTTCGTTAGAACGTAAGATATCGGTAAAAAGGTTGTTTTCTCTATTATAAACGTTTAGGTCCGCTTTAATAGTTTTAGCGATCTTTATTAAGTCATAGCGGTGTCGCTGTTGGTTTTAGTAAAAAATGTTATTTGAAAAAAATGTTCGTCTCATCGAGTAGATGATGATAGAATCTTTTCCCGTCCTGAAATTCCAATTTAATTTTTGTACCTCTCGTTTACGCGAGCGTTGCGCGCGAACTCATGGACGGATCACGCTGTCCAACGAACTTAGCCTGAGTATTAGTAAGAGGAACATGTATACCAAATTTCAACTAAATCGGTCAACTTTTACTCAAGTTATCGTCACACGCGTAAACGTTACTGACAGACAGACAGACAGACAGACAGACAGACAGACAGACAGACAGACAGACAGACACGGAGCATAATTCGTTGAATGTAGGAAGCTCGCTACGCTCGCTTCAATTAATTTTATATATTATACTATATTTATACTATATTATATTATACACTATATTATTATACTATATTATGCTATATGTACTATATTATATATTATACTATATAATATTATATTTCTTGTTAGTTTTCGTGATATTATACTATATTATATTTCTTGTTATAGTATGCGTGATATTATACTATATTATTATACTATATTATATTTCTTGTTAGTCTGCATGATATTATACTATATTCTTCACGTTGTTTTAAAAGGTAGTAGGTAACTATGTCTGAGCCTTCGGCGTCGGCTCTTATTCTTAAATTGCAAGACGGTGAAACTATGAAGTTTCTAAAGTTGTATTCCAGTGAGTCAGTTTTAAATGATTCGAGCTGTTCAAATTTTAAAAATAGAGATTTTAGAGAAGCTCGCTTTTCTACGAGAAGCTCGTTCATGGTTGGCTCCCTGGGATAAACTGAGAAGCGTGAGCACTACACTGTGTGAACTCTCCACTGTTCTCCGCTAGTTTCACTCTTCTTCCCCCTCCAGGCGTGGGTCACAAGAGTCTTTACTCTAGCGTGGCACTGTAGAGTCTTCACTCCCCGTGGGAACCCGGCTTAATATATAGGTTCAATTCCTGGAAAGGGTTGATATGTTTCACGCATTTGATTATACCGAGTAAAATTTGTTTAATTGCCGATGAACTAATATGTTGGTACAAAAAATTTTGACCAACATCAAAATTATTGGCTAATTAATTTTTAATTCTATAGCTTCCTCGCGTCCTATGGCGTGTATTTTAATGATTTTAGTCTCTTAAAATCCATTATTGTCTAATTTATTAATTTTCCCCCCGAATGAATCCTGGTCGCCAGGTCTCGAGGTCCCTTGGCTCGTTGTGCTATTAAAGAGGTAGGTCAAATAGAAAGGTGGAGGAACCAAGCCACCTTCTATTCCTCTCGTCTACCTCCCTCCCCGTGTTCTCTTTATGATAAAAAGTATAGATAGTTTTAGCTTTAGCGATCTTTAACACTTCATAGCGGTGTTGCAGTTAGTTTTACTAAAACATTGTATTGGAAAAAATGTTTGTCTTGTTGAATAGATGAAGTTAGAATTTTCCCGATCTAAAATTCCAATTTTAAATTTGAAGTTCACGTTTACGCGAGCTTTGCGCGTGAACGCTTGGACGGATAACGTTGTCCAACGAACTCGTCCTGGGCATTGGTAAAATGAACATGTCTACCAAATTTCATCAAAATCAGTCTACTTTTACTCTAGTTGAAATAACGCGGACACACAGACCGACAGACAGACAAGAGACCAAAAATGTTCCCTGATGTCTTAAACGGATTTCTGTCTTCGAATTTTTAAAATTGGAGACATAAAACTTTTTCGTTCTCAAAAGTGAACTATGCTTCCGTTACCTTCGGTAAGCTCGGAAGCAATATATCTTTAAATATTGTTTAGTCTTTCACAATAATTATTTTTTACCGAGCTAAAAATTGTGAGCTGATAATATTCATTATGAAAAATAAAAAAATAATGAGGTATAATGTGCTAATAAGACGCATATTAATGACTAAAGATTTTATAATGAATAGAGGCAAGTGTTAACTAAAGAGTTGAGAGAATCAGTGTTACCCTTGACTTGTGTTTCATTACTTTAACACTAAAATGAATTCAACCAAAACCATCTTCTGTTTAAAGATCTGTAAGATATCTTTTGAACCATCTCCAATTTTTTATTGTGCTTTCTTGTATTATTGTTTAATGTCTTTTATTGTCGCTATCATCTTGTTGTCTTTTGTTCAATTGTTAATATAATAAATTGCATAGTTTATATCTAATTTAAAAATCTGTATGACCTTCTTTGTTTTCATACATGTTTTTTTTTATTAGGGTTTTTTTCTCTAATTATATAATTGTCTCATTACGCGATTTATAATAAATAAACATTTACAAAATTGATGTTCGCTCCTTTGCTTTGTATACTAACTTTTTTCTTCTTCATCTTGTTCATTCAACGTTAAATTTATTACTGTTAGTTATCTGTTAAACATCCAAGACCTTGGTTAACTTGTTTTTTTTAAGTGATTTCTATAATTTGTTAATGTAATTTACCGTAAAAGAGACTAAAATAGAAAAATGATAAAGGACAAAATGATTTATCAATTATTAATATATCAAATCTATATAAATAATAAACAGGTCAAGTGTGTGCTAGTCAGCACACAGCGAGGGTCCGTAGGTCACACTACATAGACATATAGTGTTTAACTGTAAAGTGTAAAAACAGTGTTTTTTTAAAATGCTAAAAAGCTTACTTTGAACCATTCTAAGCGTCTAATATTCTCAAAACACTCTCTGATATAGTACATTACGCGTCGAGTGCGGAAAGTAGCATTTTGCATGCGAGTGTGGAGTTTGCACCCGAGCGACAGCGAGGGTAATAAAACCACACGAGCAATGCAAAATGCCGTTTTCGCACGAGTTGCGTACCGTACTTTATCTACGATTGTTAGATTTAAATAATAAATACAGAAAGAAATAAACTTGCTGTATACAAGTTCGTATTTCTCTTTTGATAAAGATAACATTAATTCATTAGTTGTATTTTGTGCCGAATTATTTCGGGAGGCGTATTATTCTCCTCATATTCGTCATAATCATTTAAATCACTCATTGATTTTCACAAAAAACTCTATATAAAAGTTACTTTTATTAAACAAACAGCAAATTAGTCTTGTTAAATGTAAACAAACTCTCTAATCGTGCGTAAAGCTGAAGAATTCCTCTTCTTTACCGCACTAGTGTGGTAAAGAAGCGGAATTCTTCAGAACTATGAGACGCGCATGCGCAATGAATACAAGTACGTAAAGAATCACTTTCTACGCATCTAAACAGAGATATAATGTTTATATTTCGTATCAATCGTATAGATAAAAGTATTTTATCTACGATTGATACGAAATATAAACATTATATCTTTGTTTTTGTTTTTTTTTTGTTTTTTTATTTTAAATCCAATTATAATTATTATTAACTACGGGAAACAGACAGTGAAAAATACCCGTAGTTAATAATAATTATAATTGGATTTAAATTAAAATGTAACTTTCCGTAGTATGAAAACTACCAAAAACTTAAAAATTGGATTATATCTTTGTTTAGATGCGTAGAAAGTGATTATTTACGTACTTGTATTCATTGCGCATGCGCGTCTCATAGTTCTGAATAATTCCTCTTCTTTACCACACTAGTGCGGTAAAGAGGAATTCTTCAGCTTTACGCACGATTAGTGAGTTTGTTTACATTTAACAAAACTAATTTAGTGTTCTTTTATTAAAGTAACTGTTTATATCGAGTTTTTAGTGAAAAACAATGAGTGAATCAAGTGACTTTGACGAAAATGTGGAGAATAATAATCCTCCAGAAATAATTCATTCGGCAAAAAAATGCAACTAATGAATTAATGCCATCTTTATCAAGAGAGAGATACGAACTTACATACAGCAAGTTTATTTGTTTCTGTATTTATTATTTAAATCTAACAATCGTAGATAAAGTACGGTACGCAACTCGTGCGAAAACGGTATTTTGCATTGCTCGTGTGGTTTTACCACCCTCGCTATCGCTCGGGTGCAAACTCCACACTCGCATGCAAAATGCTACTTTCCGCACTCGACGCGTAATGTACTATTTTTGCCACTGAACCGGACTACAACCATATAAATACATCGAAAAGACCATAATTATAAAAAAAAACGTATTTTGTCAATAAAAAATAAAATAATATTTTTTTCTCGAAATTTCCTAAAAGTGGTATCTTTACATTTGGTCGAAGAATGTTCAGGAATTTTTTCAGATTTTTTGCACTTCACATAAGCGAGATAGAGGGGGGGGGGGCACGTTTCAAACCCGCTTCAAACTCGCCTACGCTCGCCCTATCAAAGTTATAACCAAAGAATTATATATTTTTGTAATCAGCTCCATGTACCCTTTAATATGAACCCTTAAGTTTTTTTACCCTAATTTTTTTAAAAAATATTTTTTTTAAGTCGCTATATTTTTAAAATATGTGGGCAGGTACAAGACACATACATGGCAAAAATTTCAAAGTGATCGGACGAAAGTTGTAGCCGTGAGAGCACGCGAGAGGAAGGACGGACAGACACACGCAGGAAAATATAAGGGTCCTTGGTTTTGCCTACGGACCCTAAAAATGAATGTTTGTCTGTCTGTCTGTCTCTTATGCCTGCCTAAACTGTTCATCCAACTGCGATGAAACATTGAGGAATGGTTGGATGCATGCATGGGAAGGTTTCTGAGTTAGTAAAACTATGTTTAAATTTTGGTACACAGAGGTACGGGGTACAAATGTCAAGGTAATGAAAACCTTTAATAATGCATATCGTTGAAAAGCTCTTTAAGAGTGCAGTAATTGTTATTATGTACATTTTGTCATATTTTCATTTAGGAGGGGTGTAAAATGGAAAATACAGGAAAAAATATTTGTATAATCTATATCTATAAAAATAAAAATGAATGTTTGTTTATCTGTATATGTCTCTTATGCCAATATTGTATATTGTGCAAGTATATAATGCAAATATAAATGTTTCATATGAGGCAACATTATTTATAATTAACTATTTATAAGGTTATTCAAAGGTAGCAGCTATATATTTCTTATGATATTAATGTTTATTATAGGTGGTACAAAGTTCCTTGGGTTAGCTAGTATTATAATAAAATGCGATTCCCCTTTCCAATAGCGTTGATGAGTTTTCCATAGCTGTTTCTATGGCTATAAGGCTTTATCGCGAAATCATTTTCTGTACGATTAAGTTTGTGAGTCATCAGCAATTCTTCCGGTAATCGTAAGATGGTACCATACACTCGTATAGCAGGACAAGGCTTCTATATTATCCTCTTTAAATTACGATATCAAAATCTCGCAATCATGAAGCGTTTACGTTAAAACAAAAAGTCAACCCCTTGCTATTAAGGGATGATTTATATGATTGCTATTAGGGTTTCCTTATATTTTTACTTTGTGACAGTTATAACTCGTAACAAAACTTAAAAGTTTCAAATTTTTGTTTTAGGTACTTCTGGAGATAATAGTATATTATGTTACTAGACTGTAAAGTGAGTGACACTTCACAGTCGCGTAGCATATGCTATTTTTTCCGAGGTAGCAGACAATGAAAAAACATTAAATATTAATACTAATCAATAAATAATAACAACAAATATTAGTACATACTTAAGACTTAAAAAAAGAAACCTTAAAATGAGGTTACACTATAAGAAAAGATAAATAAAACTCATTGACATCTAGCGGATTTTAATCGTACTAGAAGCATTTCTACAAAGATTGCAGCGGTACTAACGGAAGTTTTGACAACTACCCGCCGGAAAATAAAAATCTTTTAGTTCCTAGGACGTAAAAGATTTTTTCTTTACAGCTAGGAGTAATGAAAAGATTTTTTAAGTCCACGTAATGAAAAAATGGATTTTAGCTATGTTTTTAGGCTCTAAAGTTACTATTTCACAGCCTATCACGGAAAAAGGTGCATTAATGAACTCTGGATAAATAGACATACAAACACAGAAAAATTATAAATGTCCCCAGATTTGACCAAAATCATAAAAACCTATATGTACTTACAAAAGAGGCATATTAAAGCAAACACTTGGACTCTGTTCAGCCAATTACTCAACACAAAATCCTCTTCTCTCCATTCTAAATTAAAAGATAGATAATATATCCTTTTTCTCGGATTATTTGTAGTAACAATAATTGTGTAAGTCGTAAAGTTCTTAAATACATGTTTCATTTTCTGTTGCAATAAAAGGAACCGTGATCAATAAGGGATTTTTTGGAAGAGGTTTTAACATTTAGAAGTTCTCCCATAAAAGGTCATTTGTATCCTTTCTATATTTCAACTCGGGCTCACGATACTGTATCTACTTTTTACCGAAGTTAGTAAAGGTATAAGGATTGAATAACATTTTGGATTCGTAACTTTGTGTTATCAGATAAAGACAATAAAAGATTTAAAGCTATTATTCTAAGAACCTCTAGGTAACAGATAAATTCTTCATGTACCTATATATCACTAAAAGAAGAAGAAACAGTCTCTCCACGTAAAATATTTGTTTTATTCAAAGCGGCTTTCGGCCTCTATAAGGCCATCTTCAGTGCTAGCTTGATCAGAAACTCTCTTGTAGGCTCGACTGGCCGTATGTAAGACAGGATATGGAGCGTTTGTGGAGTTCATAATTAAAAGAAGAAGAAACAGTCTCTCCATGTAAAATATTTGTTTTATTCAAAGCGGCTTTCGGCCTCTATAAGGCCATCTTCAGTGCTAGCTTGATCAGAAACTCTCTTGTAGGCTCGACTGGCCGTATGTAAGACAGGATATGGAGCGTTAGTGGAGTTCATAATTAAAAGAAGAAGAAACAGTCTCTCCACGTAAAATATTTGTTTTATTCAAAGCGGCTTTCGGCCTCTATAAGGCCATCTTCAGTGCTAGCTTGATCAGAAACTCTCTTGTAGGCTCGACTGGCCGTATGTAAGACAGGATATGGAGCGTTAGTGGAGTTCATAATTAAAAGAAGAAGAAACAGTCTCTCCATGTAAAATATTTGTTTTATTCAAAGCGGCTTTCGGCCTCTATAAGGCCATCTTCAGTGCTAGCTTGATCAGAAACTCTCTTGTAGGCTCGACTGGCCGTATGTAAGACAGGATATGGAGCGTTAGTGGAGTTCATAATTAAAAGAAGAAGAAACAGTCTCTCCACGTAAAATATTTGTTTTATTCAAAGCGGCTTTCGGCCTCTATAAGGCCATCTTCAGTGCTAGCTTGATCAGAAACTCTCTTGTAGGCTCGACTGGCCGTATGTAAGACAGGATATGGAGCGTTAGTGGAGTTCATAATTAAAAGAAGAAGAAACAGTCTCTCCACGTAAAATATTTGTTTTATTCAAAGCGGCTTTCGGCCTCTATTAGGCCATCTCAAAATATTCCAATATTTACGTATTTACAATATTTACATATTTTATTTTTTTACATATTTCAAATATTTTACGTGGAGAGACTGTTTCTTCTTCTTTCAATTATGAACTCCACTAACGTTCCATATCCTATCTTATATATCACTAGTTTCCCGAATGTTTTTGTTCAAATAATTTTGCTTAACGTATACGAGTATTTTTCATGTGTTCCTCTATTGATTCATTACCAAGATATCATGCTTAAAGACTTACCCGGGATTCGTTCTTATTGGTTATCTTGAATGATGAGATTATTTTAATTGAGAGTGCTTTCAGTTTTTAATGGGTTGTGCACCTAAATTTAAAGCTAAAATTAGTTTCTTGATTCGCCTCAGGATATAATATTTCTGAATATTTATACCAATTTTCATAGCAATTGGTAAAGTAGTTTAGGCTCCAAGTCTATATGCATAGTATCATAAACTATAGACTACTGACCATACAGATAGACATAATTTAAACACTACTTTTTTGGACTTAAAGCATAAATTTTAAAATCAAATTTGGACTTAAAATCAAATTTTCGCAACATGACAATACTTTCTCTCTGTATTATGTACTTAGTATATGAGCAGGTAAAACAGAAAGATATATGGAAAGATCCAGGATCGTTTTGTAACATAGATTATTTTTTAATTTATAAAATATATTTTTAAATTAATACTGAATGATTTAGTTTAATTGATTTTAATCACACTTGCTTTTATATCATTTATGTAATCGAGTAGTGTCCAGTGTCCCGACGGCAACGACTCACCCCGAAATGATTTGTTATTGCTAAGCTGAGACAACCACATTTATTCCAATAGAAATAAATGTTTACCTCCAGGCGGGAGAAGAAATTAACTTAACTGCCTGGTTTTTAGGGTGTTAAGTATTTTAACTGCCCGGCCGAACAACAGGGAGTTATAGCAGGGAGTTATGGCATAACTCCCTGTAAATTCAGTGCAGCCAACTTAATTCTTGTAAAAGAACTAACTTGTAAAGAACGGATTTTACGAAGATTTAAGATGACAACACTGCTTATTACAAACATGACTCGCAATCAGCTGTTTTTAAATATTTCTTTGTTCTGTTTTAAAACGCTCCGCGTTTTGAGTAAATGTTCTATTAATTGTGTTGTTTTTAGTTAAATTTATTAGTTTTTTTTTTTAATTTGCTCGTTTTCATTTAAATATAAGTTAAGTTGAGAATTGTTAATATTATATCTATTTTTTGTTTTAAATATGGATTTTTTTGTTGAATAAAATAATTTAAAATTAAAATCTTTCCATATTTTTTTCTCCCTTCTGGAGGTAAAATCTTGTACGTACCTCGGAAGTAAAAATCACTTGCACCCTCACGATAATTAACTCCCTCGGCTCAGGGTGCAATCACTTACTTTACTCCCTTGGTGCGTAAATAACTATTGTTTGGATTTTTTGGTCTTCAAATAGATATAATAACTTATCTAAATAGATATCAAAATTATTTTTTTTCTAATTATAAAATTAAGCCCGATGCCACGGGCTTAATGGCTCGTAAATTTATAATTGATTAAATTAATTAAAGTATAAAACACTAAAATAACGTGATCAACCGAAGTCAATACTTTAGTTCTCTAGTTCTACATTAATATCTAGACTAGAGGTCGACCAAGATGTCATGAACACGGGAGAAACGGAAAGCTTAACTTCGTTTAAAATCGGAACTTCCGTGTAGTGCCGAAGTCAGTACAGTCGGGTGCTAACACAATACCCATTTCTAGTTTGTATGACATGCGCAGTTATGTCAAATCTCAAGAACAACAACAGGAAGGTTCCCAATCTGTTAGGTTTCCTGTTTTGTTTGTTTTTATACAGTACGAATTATAGTCACAACTATCCTAAACGATTTGTGTAGGATCCACAAATCCACGGGATGATGCAAATGCAAAGGACGCTACAAATAACGGGGTTGGAACAAACCTAATACGTATTTGTTATTATAAAAATGATTGCTCTCCATGACAATTATTATCTGTATGGATAGGTACTTGTTGTTGAACTGCCACTCCCGCCAATGTTGTTGTGTTTAAAATACAAATACACATTGTAAACTATTTCACGTCCTTGACTGTGAAGAGTCTTTCTTCCTAATTTTGAATTCGTGTTATTATCCATGTTTTTATTAATACCAGGAAATTTAATTTACTAAAGAGAAAATTGCCAAAAACAAGCCGAGAGAGGTAATAGTAAAAAAATAATTCACAAAAAAGTAACAACTAAAATCCAGAAATAAAAAAGTAACAAATCAAACTCAGAAATAAAGAGAAAGAAAAAAATTGATTAAGAGAGAAGAGAATCGATTTAGATTTAAAGAATATTATTGTGAATAATCAATAAATAATAATATAAAGATATTATTAGTGATTTCTTATCAGGTACAGTTTTGCCTGTTGCAAAAAATATTAAAAAAAAAATATAGAAGTTATCAAAAATAAAATTATTAATAACAAAAGAACAACACTGTGTTTTTTGACAATGGTCTATTTTATTAAAAACTGACTATACATGACGACACTAGCGCACTCCTCTCATTTCCATGACTTCTTGGTCGACCTCTAGTAATTATAAAAATTAATTAAAATAATTGTATATATAGATGATGTAAGCAAAAAGCTCTCCGTGCTAGAAAGTAAATGTCAGCCAAGACGATAAAAACATATATTTTTAATAATGTAAATAAAATTGTTAGTTGTTTGTCTGGACTAAATGCATTCAAACTAATAATATTGCTACTAATCCAGATCAGACAGGTGTTATTTTAAAAATAAAAAACTAAGAAAAAAATGGTTGAGTGTCATGCAAGGCTGATGTATGGTGAAACAAGGCGAACATCGCGTAATGAAGAGATAGATGGATGGGAAGATGTGGTGAAAGATGGGATGTGGTCCAGTAAAGCGGAGGAAGGTCACGAGGATTATATCGGCATAACAGAGTGGAGAGTCTGAGGGCCAGGTAATTTGGTTCGAGTCTACAAGCGGAGCGGACTTGTGTTGTAACTGGTCAACACTGGTTTTCTCATCCAAGGGCCTCACACCATAGTCAACTCGTAACTCATAAAAATATAACACTTGGAACACAATCTATATCTCTTTCATTCACTCCTTTATAATCTATTTCTACCAAATAGATTATCTATTATGACCTGTTAACAACTAAATAAATCAATAATTTAAAACCTTTTATTTTTATATGTATTAAAGAAATTAAGAAAGTGTTTAATAATTGATTTCGTAATTTTTGAAATTAGATGTTAAGATTATAATTATTAATTACTTGTTGTGAAGATAATTTTTTTTTTATTATTTATTATTATATTATAGTACAGGAGGTCTGACTAAAACCAAGCTAGAATTTTGTATACAAGTCAATCTTTCAGCGCCTTTTAAGAATATGTGGTCGGCTAAGTTCGTCTGCGGGACATAGCTCGGCAATAGGCGTTTGAAAAAATCAAACCGGTGGAGAGCAGCCATGTCTCACAATTATGGTGGACAATGTGATTTTCATGATCATGAGTACAGAATTAGTTAGTAGACCAAAAATCAAGTTGATGTTATTTTCACACTTGACAGGTTAGTTATTCAATTATTTTACTAAAACTCAACGTGGTCACCTGTCAAGGGACAAACTAACATCAACTTGATTTTCGGTCTACTAACTAATTCTGTACTCAGGATCATGAAAATCACATTGTCCACCATAATTGGTGGACAAAAAAGATAAGTAAGATCGACTTGTATACAAAATTCTAGCTTGATGTTAGTCAGACACGTTTTTGCACGCTATCTCCTGGACTTTTTAGCTTATTATTTTTTTTATAAGTAATTTTTTTTGTTTTCATGAAATAAATTAATATTTATATGTTTTTTTGTAATTCTGAATCACTTTTCTAAATAACATTTTTCGATAGCATCAAGAATAAGGGTAGTTAACTATTGGTCACATTTTAAAGTTTAAACACCCTGTACACAAATTAAAGAAAATTGTATAATTTTTAGAAGTTTAAGATCAAGCAGGATCTTGGGACAAACTGTATATAATATTGATATATGTTATTATTCTACCATAATATAGGTATTTAGGTGTTTAAATATTAATATTATACACCTTAGTATTGATCATTATAATAATTGTAAACAAGAAAATTATTGTTAAATAAACAAAAACAGATGAAAGAAGTGAAAGGGGTTGTTAGTATTTTTACATATAGGATTAAACTGTATTTGCAGAATGCAACTCTCAGAATTTAAAAAAAGCTGTTTTAATTTCATAAGAATAAGATTTATATGTCATATGTTCCGTGACTGGTCGCCCTTGGACTTTGTTTCAGATTCATCAATTTCATTTTTTATCAAAAATCCAACAAGAAATGCAATTAAAACTACATTTATTAATTTGCTGTTTCTTATGTGTTATTTTCTTTTCATAATAATTAAGTAATAAAGCTTTAACTAATTACTTGTTATAGTTTTTATTTATTATAAATTAGTCTAAATGTCACTATGTACGATTTTCAAATTATTATTTCTTAATTTTTACTGCTAATTTTGATGAGAGGTTTGGCATTTTTTAATTCTATTGAAAAAGAAAGAACATATCTTAAAACAGCTTGTTCGATTTTAATGTAATTTATAGATGGTAGGTCATAATTAAGCCATTGCTGAATGCTAGTCCCATTTTCATAATCTTCTCCGTCCCTAGATTTCTCTTCCACATGGAAGCAAACTTTCTTTATTAACCACGTATATCTATTATAGTCTGTACTCATCCTATTTTTAAGAAATTCAGATACTTTTTTAAAAGTAGCTCACAGATGGTGCCATATTAATTTCATGTGCACATTAAAAAATTAATAGTATAAAACATTTATAAAAACAAGCTTTTATTTAATTGCTCTAAAAAGAATTTTTCGTATTCTTCTCAGCAAACCCATTTATTAGGGTACGTAGGCAAAACCAAGGACCCTTATATATTCCTGCGTGTGTCTGTCCGTCCGTCCTCTCGCGTGCTCTCACGGCTACACCTTTCGTCCGATCACTTTGAAATTTGGCATGTATGTGTCTTGTACCTGCCCACATATTTTAAAAATATAGCGGCTTAAAAAAAATATTTTTCAAAAAAATTAGGGTAAAAAATCTTAAGGGTTAAAATTTTTTTATTTTTTTTCGACACCGTGAGGGGTATCATATGAAAGGGTACGTCGAGCTGATTACAAAAATATATAATTCTATGGATATAACTTTGATAGGGCGAGCGTAGGCGAGTTTGAAGCGGGTTTGAAATGTGTCCCCCCCCCCCCCCTCTATCTCGCTTATGTGAAGTGCAAAAAATCTGAAAAAATTCCTGAATATTCTCCGACCAAAAGTAAAGATACCACTTTTTGGAAATTTCGAAAAAAATATTATTTTATTTTTTATTGACAAAATACGTTTTTTTATAATTATGGTCTTTTCCATGTATTTATATGGTTGTAGTCCGGTTCAGTGGCAAAAAAATACTTTATCAGAGTGTGTTTTGTGAATATCAGACCCTTAGAATGGTTCAAAGTAAGCTTTTTAGCATTTTAAAAAAACACTGTTTATACACTTTACAGTTAAACACTATATAGTGTGGCCTACGGACCCTCGCTGTGTGCTGACTAGCACACACTTGACCTGTTTATTTGATACTCATATTATGGGAGTGCTTAAAAATAACTAGTCCGCTATCTTGTGCTGGAATATTGGATTTAGAATGACGTCACTTAGCTAACCACGCATTGTCATCCAAACTAAACGTGTATACAAAATTTCAATTCAATCGGTTGAGGATAACTGCTTTGAAATTCAGTTGTAAGATTTGACCCGAACATACATACATACATACATACATACATACAAACATTGCAAGTTAAATAAAAGCTTGCAAAATATTGCTAAATTTGTACTTTTCTTTGTTAAAAAAATACCCAGCAAACAAGTGAAGTAAAATATAATATATTATAATTAAATACTGTTTTGAATTTAGAGTTATGTTATTTGTCGTTAATCTTAAAATAAATCATAGAACAGGTGTAGTTCAACAACCAAAACAACAAGTACTTGTATAAGTACAAGTCACTTGTACTTTTAGAGTCTTCTTATAACCTACTCAGATTATCTGAAGAAGGCTGGTTTAGAACAGCCGAAACTGGTCAATTGTTACAAATACAATTATTTAGTGTGAAGACGTTGTTTAGTTATTGAACTACATCTCTTCTATGATGAGTCGCTATCACACACTGGAGAAAAACAGTCTAGGATCTTTAAATAAAATGGTGTTGCGGTATCCTCAATGACTTTAATAAGAGATCCACTATCGGTCATTCCTGAATCAAAATTATATAACTCATATTGTAATGTATTTATACCAGGCGACATTTGTGAAGTCTCGCCTCTTTCCCCGAACAAAACAAAATCAGGTTATTGAGCTGAACGAAGCGAAGCTCTTATACTACACTTTGCATTTGGTTGGACACATATTTCTCCTGAACGGCTGAACTGATCCACACAAAATTCGGCACGGTCATAGTGACCAACCACAGGAAGGTATAAATCTGATATGGTCCAAATTAGTACACAAGGGTAGGGGGACAAATGTTAAAATAGTATATGCCCTTCATGACGCATGTGTGAAAAGCTCTTTAAGAGTACAGTTATTGTTGTTATGTTCACTTTTGTCATATTTTAATTTAAGAGGGAAAAATAGAAGAACAGGAAAATAAATCGGTAGTGCGTGAAGTCTCACGTAAAAAGGGTTTCGTTGGTGTTGTAAACATGAAATTAGTAAGGGGGGGTGAGAAATTTGGATGTTTTTTGACAAAATGGTGTAGAAAATTAAACGCTTTCCACAAGTGTTATATTTTTTTGTAATCTACTCTTCAATACCTTTCATTTGATACCTCACTTAAAATTAAAAAAATATTTTTTTTTTTCCCGTGACATCAATCAGCCGCCATCTTGGATTCCCAGTTAATCCGACCAAGCTGCTATTCTTATTTTTTCTTTGGCCCATCAGACCGCACATTTTGCATATTTTTCTATATTTTTAGTAACAGCGGAAATACGATTTTAGGGGGGGGGGGACAGGCAAAGTTTTTTGACAAAATGGCGTCGAAAATTGAACACTTTCCCTAAGTGGTATATATTTTTGTAATCTACTCTTCAATACCTTTCATTTGATACCCCACTCAAATTTTTAAAAAAAATATTTTTTTCGCATGACGTGAGTTATCCGCCATTTTGGATTTGAACAGCTGATAATTTTGAGTTCGCTATATTTTTCCTGTGTGCGCGTCAATACGATCTTTAATATTGGAAAGTTTCACGTTTCTATCTCTTTTTATTCAAAAGTTATTGCAACCGTACAGAGTGACAGACAGACAGACAGACACATGAACGAAACTATAAGGGTTTTTTTTTTTTTTAGAAACCCTAAAAATGCTTTTTAATAAAAAAAATAGAAATATTAATAATTTTGATCCGATTTCAGCTGTTTATAAATAAAAATGTTTATTGTTTATGATTAAAATGCACGCTCAGCTCAATATTGCAATCAGACAACTGCATTATACACCTAGTTATATAGACCTCTCATGAATGGGGTCGTCACTGTGGAACTTCTTGTATCTATTTTAGGATGATATTAGTGTTAAATGATCAATTATATCTAATTTTACTCTGATAGATATATCATTCTTATGATATTGATGTTACATTTGCTTATAACCTGTTTTACTGAAATAACCTTCTTAAAATGGGAATTATAAAGCTTCACTTGCTTTAAGTAAGACGTGTATTCTTGTGAGGTAAAAATGAGAACGGAGATAAAAGTGGATTAGTGTATGGACCAGTGTCTGAGGTACAGAGTGTAATAGGGTCGCCTGACGAGTTGACTATATGATATAACACCTGGTTCTGTTCCTTACAGGATACCTTCACCCCGATCTCATGATAAACAGCCACCCACCTCTAAACTTACCTTATATCTGTTCCTTACTGACGAAACAAAGAACTTCGGCTTACTTACACTGGGGGGATTTCCTTAACGCTTAACTTTCAACAGGTTTTTTTTTGCGCTTTATTTATTTATTCGACTACTCAATCTTACGCCCATACTTAGAGTTTAGCATTCTTGTAGAAAACCATAAGATGTGTGCGGTTTATATCTTTCTGGTATTGAACCATGTTTATTTCCACATTCCATATTGATCATGTAAAATGTATCGAATATCCACAGGGTGGTCCAAAAGTCCCCCCCCCCCCCCCCCCTCTTAACTTTTGAACGGTTTCAGATAAATTAATGAAAACTTGGGGTACCAAGACCGTACCATGTAAAGAGGAGTTTGTTTTCATGCAATCGCCTAATAGGGGCAACCACCACTTTGCCCCCAGGCCACCCAAATTCAAAATTTCTGTATTCTTCAATTTATCCCTTTGATTACAGATTTTTCTTTCCTTTTTTGGGGGGGTCTTTAGGGATATGTAGTAACTGATGAACAATGAGTGTGTTAGTTACTCAAGCTTCTAAATATCTTTTCATTAATTTAATGTCACAACAAATGTAATATTCAGATAAGGTCTGAAGATGTCCAGGCGAAATATACGTATTGGGCGAAATATAGCTCATTTAAAAATATTATAATTAAAAAATAGTTGTTTCTTAATTATTAATAATCCCTAAAGACCCCCAAAAAAGAAAAGAAGAATTCAAATTTCTAATTGGAGTGTATCTTTTTATAGCAGTTTTATATTTTAGGTTAAAAAATAAAAATATTTTACAAAACTTTTTTCCTATCTCCAATATTTTTCCCCCTTTATGGAGCAAAAGTATGAAAATGGTAGATTTAGGCACCTGGGGGCAAAATGGGTGGTTGCCCCTTGTAGGCGAGTGTATATGAATACACATATTCTTTCTCAAGGTACAGATCCCCCAAGTTCCATTAATTTATTCCATACTGTTTAGATTTAATAACGATATAAGTGTTATTTTTTACTATTTTCGAAAGGGTTATTTTGCTATCTTTGTCGCCCCCCCCCCCCCTCCTATAGGGGGCAAAAGATTGGAGATAGAAAAAAATTCAAGTAAAATAATTGTATTATTTGTCAATGTAGAATCAAAATATGCTATCAATAATATACACTCCAATTTGAAGTTGGGTTGCCTAGGGGCAAAGTGGATGGTTGCCCCTAGTGCGCGATTGCATGAAAAGAAACATCCCTTTACATGGTACGGATCCCCTAAGTTTCATTAATGTATCACTAACCGTTCAAAAGTTAAGAGGGGGGAGACTTTTGGACCACCCTGTATGATGATAATAATATAAGAAGGGGAAGTTTTGTTTACATTGGTTTGTGTATGTAACAGATGTTTGTTAGATCAATTATTGTCAGTGCTGTGTAATGGCTGAATTTGAAGACAGGAAAGCATTTTGTGTTGGATTATCACATTAACCAATCAGTTATTAGTGTGCAACGTCACTTTAGAACCAGATTTAATGAAGATCGTCCTAGCAATCACTCTATTCCCATGTGGTACTTGAATTTTAAGAGAAATGGCTGCAATTAAAGATCTTAATCAGAGTTACGGTTAGACCCTGTAACCGCCAATATAGATTTTAGATATATGACTCATGGGAGAGTTTTATGTTTATGAACCAAGCTTTGAAATTTTTTTGTAACAATCACGGTTATTAAGTTAAAGTTTAAATGCATCGTCGTTAATCAGTGTATGTTAAGGTAAGTGCCCCTAAAATTTGAATGTGTTTGTATTGGTACAGTGTATATGTCCTAAGTTTCAGCTCGATTGGAAGACTGGAAAAGGGTTAATTCACCAGCCGCAAACAAGCACACACCAAAGCGAAGCTAATATAAAGGATTTAAAAATATTAATTTTTAAGTAAAAAATAATGAATAACCTGCTCCATGCCCCGATATGCAGTCATAAAGGAAAAAAGGTAAGACCAGTTTTGCTTTTCGTAATGCATTAAATGAAAAAGTATCCAAATTTTAAAATTCAAGTTAATGTACAGAGAAGACTTTAATTTTATGAATATAGATAACGATATTTGTAATTTGTTTAAAAAATACTCTGTTTAGTGAAAATCATAAATATGTTATCAACCTGAAATCTAAATTTTGATTTCCATTAATAGTACAACCATTTCCTTAAAATGTATGAAAAGAAGATCCATTGCAGTACTAAAAAAAATCATTAATCTTTGCTGCACTAATAATTTCGTAACCTTCAAGAAATATGAGATACGACGTGTCCTACAGTGTTAATCAGGTATAATAATCTGAGTTGTATCTCTAGAGAAGACAAGATATTAATATCTCTAGACCAATTAGCTGTAATTAATTAACACTATGTTTCCTTCCATTTATCTTAAATATGTTCTTGTATCACAGTATCACATGGTCACTGCAGCAATGCAATGTTCTATGTATGCTTTTATTATGAGTCCTTTATTTAATTTATATAACCCATGATTAATTATGAACTCAATAGAAAACATCGAGGGTTTCATCAAATAAAATTATAAATGAAACTTTGGACCTATCAACATCAAGATGTAATTATCACTGAAGACAATCACCACAAGAGAAATCAGTGTTGTGATTTTTAGGTATTTCTTTAGATTGTTACTCCCCTATGTTTATTTCGAATATAAATGAATATAATTGTTTATACATTTCTTTGTCTAAATGACAATTAAGACAAAGGGATGTTTAGTCCAATGCACTTTGAGACAAAGGATTATCACATTTCTGATTTTATAAGGGGAGTAACAGTCTAAAGAAGAACATTCCATACACCTTCTTTAGATTGTTACCCAATTCAGTTTTTTTTAAGGGGAGTACAAATCTAAATAAAAACATTCCGAACACCTACTGATTGTTACTCCCTTCTGTTTTTATAAGGGGAGTAACAGTCTAAAGAAGAACATTCCATACACCTTCTTTAGATTGTTACCCAATTCAGTTTTTTTTAAGGGGAGTACAAATCTAAATAAAAACATTCCGAACACCTACTGATTGTTACTCCCTTCTGTTTTTATAAGGGGAGTAACAGTCTAAAGAAGAACATTCCATACACCTTCTTTAGATTGTTACCCAATTCAGTTTTTTTTAAGGGGAGTACAAATCTAAATAAAAACATTCCGAACACCTACTGATTGTTACTCCCTTCTGTTTTTATAAGGGGAGTAACATTCTAAATAAGAGCATTCCGTACACCTTCTTTTGATTGTAAATCTCTTCTGGTTTTTATAAGGGGAGTAACAGTCTAAAGAAGTGCCGATTTTTACAGGTTTGTTCCAAAGTTGATATAAATTTGGCACTCTTTAATTCATAATTACTCTGCTAAGGTGAATTATTTATCCTTTAAAAATTGTTAAAATATCAATCGTTCAATTGTTAAAAAAACTATTTACAAACATAATAGAATAGACAGTAATGTTACGAAACTATTTTTATATCATATTTGCATATTAAAAGTTTATGAAAATTACGAAATGTATAAATTTTATCTCTTAATCTGTATAAATATATAATCATAGGAAATCTATGAGAAATCTATCTATGAGAAATCCCTTAGGATGCACTTAAAAATGTCAAACAAATTTTAAAATGTCAATAATATCAAAAGAAAGGATGAGTTCGTTGGCCATAATTTTAGAAGTCCATTTAGGGGTCAAATTTTGACTATTTAGGGTCAAAAATAGCATAAAAACACGTTTTTCCTTTTTTAACTATTTGAGTTCAATTCCAATTCTTATTTGTTTTTAATATTGAATCTCTTATATCTGCTATTAAAAGTGCTAATAATTATTGTTATTTATTAAAATAATAAATAAAAACTGTGCAATGGACGAAAATGTGTATTTTCTTTCTACTGGAGATAAAATATTGTATGTATATTAATGAGTCTAATTCCCTCCGGTTCGCCTCGGGATTTAGGGACCATGGTTCCTTCGGCTTCGCCTCAAGAACCAACTTTTTTCGCTCAGGGAATA
This sequence comes from Gerris lacustris, assembly GCA_951217055.1. NCBI lineage: Eukaryota > Metazoa > Arthropoda > Insecta > Hemiptera > Gerridae > Gerris > Gerris lacustris. The sequence goes on from OX578279.1 coordinate 80,351,543, forward strand.
ATGGCTTACTTTACTCCTTAAGTGCATAAATAACTATTATTTCATAATGCATATTTTATGTCAATTTCTTATTTTTCACAGTGCCTATTTCATTAAGAGAGCCTCTATGTGTAATGTTTTATTACGATATTATTACAAGGCATTCCATTGCTAGCGTATAGACTAAGACTAAGGCAATAAGGTTAAAGGAATGAAGGCGTAATACTATATTGTCTTAACACATGTTCCAAGCTCGTAGCATTTTGAACTTGGAAAAGAGGAAATCTATTTAAGTAACTCCGGGTGTGGGGAGAAAAATTAATCAATTCCGATTGTAAGCACGTTTAAGTGTTCAGGGGAGAAATATTTGGAATACACAATCAGGCTTGAAGGATACATAAAACTAGAGGCGCCCTGCTTAGCCAGACATGCGCCTTAAACATTAACTAACTGTTACCAACTCAAAACCAAATATTAATAAATAAATAAAAAAAACCAGTGTTGCCACAAAGTTATTATTCTCATTATTAAGTAAACATCAATTGTTTCATCTTTTTAAAATAAATAGGATAAAAACGATTGAACAAAGTTACATCACTGACCTGATTTGTTTTATCGCTGAATTGAAGGTTACTTTTTATTTAAATTAGTTTTGTTGACACAGGTGGATTTTATTTGTTTTGATTTGGTTCAATATAACTTCCTAATTTAATATCCTTGAATCGAACTACCCATCTATTAGGAAGCGATTAGAACGATTGCAATACTTGAATAATTTTAAAATGCATCTCGTAACATGAAATGGAATCAGAATTATGCATTATCGTTTTAATTAAGTTGGTATCCTACTATATGTTTAGTAAAGTTTATTTGTTATTTGCTTATATATTATCTATTAGGCACTTCAAATATGTTTCCGTACTACTTTTAATAGCTTAACTATTACAGCTTATATAGTTATGGCTTATATGTCTTTTGTCTTATCACTAATATACAATACATATCCTTATGTGATGAACTAATTTTTTAAAAGCATTACCATTTTGTTAAGATACTTATCTAATCTAACTATGTTAAAGTAAAATAACATGTTCATTAAATTGTAATTTAAATTTTACAGGGGAATAGATAACTTAATCGTCATTGCTGATAGCACGTTATAATTTGCAATTCCTATAAGAATGCTGGATTGAAATGTTTGATAACAATAAACATGATGGTTCTTTACTAACTACAAGATAAAGAATTGCGACTTGCGATATTTGCTTTAACATTAGAAAGATAACTTAAATTAAATTGAAAAAAATAAGTGAGTTATATCCAGAACTTACTCATACAAAAAACAAATATGTGTGAGGCTCTCACGCATTAGAAGTGAAACTTAAGTTCTAGAATGCATTGCTCTCTTTCAAATTTTGACGAATTTATTATTTCAGGATTAAGAAATGGTTATGGGAAATTTAATTGAAAAAAAAAAATATATTGCTACGCTAAGGCAACCACATTTATTCCAATAAAAATAAATGTTTGTTTGATTTGCTGGTCTTTAAATAGATATAATACAATTACTCAGTAAAAATGTTACACTTGGACGAGTCTCGAATCGCAAACCTCGTTACACGATTTCACTACATATATGAAAAAATTCACTCTACCGCCGCCAAAGAAGTTTCACTTTAAGAACATGTGTGTTCGATACGATACAACTCGCCTAAACTTTCTCATATTACTTGATCAAGTATTTCTATTTATTAGCTGTTTTGAGTTTTCGTGATTTCATTACATTATTATTGAATACCAGTGGCGGCGATTAGAGGGGCGAGGGGGTGCGGTCCCCCCCTCGCCCCCCCCCCCCCCCCCCCCTTTATTTTTTTCATAATTTAGGTTGGCCAATCTGAGTGTCAAAAGTCAACACTTATACAAAACTTTAGATAATCTGACTGTACTTTTAGTCATTGCCTAGGCCTTATGATGCTGTAAAAAATTCTAAACGTTTTAAAGACGTGACATAAAATTTTGTTTAAACTTTAATTACTATTCTTTTAAACCCCCAAACCATAATCCAATTGTAAGTTTTTAAATGTTGTTATTATTTATTCATGTTAATGTATATAGTATATAGAGCTTAATAATAGTACATTACGCGTCGAGTGCGGAAAGTAGCATTTTGCATGCGAGTGTGGAGTTTGCACCCGAGCGACAGCGAGGGTAGTAAAACCACACGAGCAATGCAAAATGCCGTTTTCGCACGAGTTGCGTACCGTACTTTATCTACGATTGTTAGATTTAAATAATAAATACAGAAACAAATATACTTGCTGTATGTAAGTTCGTATCTCTCTCTTGATAAAGATGCCATTAATTCTTGAGTTGTATTTTTTGCCGAATTAATTATTTCTGGAGGAGTATTATTCTCCTCATCTTCGTACAAGACACTTGATTCACTCATTGTTTTTCACTAAAAACTAGATATAAACAGTTACTAGAACAGCAAATTAGTTTTGTTAAATGTAAACAAACTCGCTAATCGTGCGTAAAGCTGAAGAATTCCTCTTCTTTACCGCCCTAGGTTGGTAAAGAAGAGGAATTCTTCAAAACTACGAGACGCGCATGCGCAATGAATGCAAGTACGTAAAGAATCTCTTTCCACGCATCTAAACAGAGATACAATGTTTATATTTCGTATCAATCGTAGATAAACATATTTATCCTTAATTAGGTAAAATAGATATTAGTTTCAAATTTAAATTTATAATAATTATTATCAGTATAAGGTTCTTAAACTAAATTGTAATGATGCTGATATTACGTTTAGATAATAATCCTGACCGAGGATGACTCTAAATGAGTTAAAACGTGTCGAAATAAAGGAAAAGAATTCTGCGTAAATTATTACACCTAAAAGATCCATCTACATATTTTCTTAAGTATTAAAATAACCATTTAAAATTAATGGGAATCTATGCTTAGGTATATAAATCGATATAATTAGCATAGCTTCATTACGCTTTTAGCATTTACAATTTACTCCGTCGTAGCTCTAACCAATTCCAACCAACTCTATTGCGCTGGATGTGTGCTCCTGGCGGGGAGCGGGGGCGGGGGTACATTTTTATCTATCTTCCTTTATCTCTCTTTAATGGTCATCTTGATTAATCTATATATGTATATATAAAAGTCAACGTATGTGTGTGTATGTTCTTTATACAAATCCACAGTTTTAGTCCGATTTCGATGACAATTTTCACACTTGACCTTCAAAGCAAGAAGAAGGTCACTGTCTACATGAATTTTCGAAATTTAACTTTTGGTACACAGGGGTACGGGGTACAAATGTCAAAATACTGAAAACCCTTCATGATGCATACCATTGAAAAGCTCTTTAAGAGTACAGTAATTGTTGTTGTGTACATTTTGGGGTTTAAAATAGAAAAATATATCTAAAAGTCAACGTATGTGTTCTTTATACAAATTTACAGTTTTAGTTTGATCTCGATGAAAATTTTCAGACTTGACCTTCAAAGCAAGGGGCAAATCACTGTCTAAATAAATTTTCGGAATTTAAATTTTGGTACACAAGGGTACGGGGTACAAGTAATGAATACGGGGTCAAAGTAATGAATACCCTTCATGACGCAGATCGTTGAAAAGCTCTTTAAGAGTACAGTAATTGTTGTTATGTACAGTTTTGTCATATTTTCATTTAGGAGGGGGGTAAATTTGGGATATTTGCAAATTATCTTATCAAAGAGGAGGGGGTATAGCAATAAGTGGGAGGGATAGAATCTCATAGATATTCTCGCATAATAAAATAATTAAAATGTTTCTTGATGTTAGTTTATAAACTTATCAAATTAAAATAATACTCCGTAGTGAAGCACTGGTATCCAGTTAGTTTCTTATATTGTTTGACTTTTAAAATCTACACTATCAGAATAGTTGGTACATTAAACAATATATCTGCAAGACTGTATCGAGAGTGATATGTCTTTATTGGAACGAAGTTCCTTATGGCACGTTCTGGAGCCCGGGAGTAAATCCGAAAAAACTACCAAAATCACCGTCACAAAATAACCGTCACGAAATCTACCGATGACAATAACTTGAGTAAAAGATCACCGAGTTAGTTGAAATTTGGTACACATGTTCATTTTACAAATTCCCAGGCTAAGTTCGTTGGACAACGTTATCCGCCCAAGCGTTCACGTAAACGTAAGCTTCAAATTTAAAATTGGATATTATGGACGGGAAAAAAATTCTAACTTCATCTATTTAATGAGACAAACAACTTTTATGAATACTTTTTTTTTAATAAAACGAACACCGACACTGCTATGAAGTGATAAAGATCGCTAAATTTATTAAAGCGGACCTAAACGTTTTAAATAAAGAAAACAACGTTTTTACCGATATCTTACGTTCTAACGTAACGATTTCAATAAAACTTCATACACATCGTCTAAAGTACAATTGAAACAGGCATGTAAAATTTCAACCTGATACAAGCAGAAGTTGTTTAGTGTTGGTGATTTATATTTTATATTATAATATTTTAATTGGAGATTCGCCGACGGAGGTCTGATGGGACAGTTCTTTTCTTCTCTACAACCATCTGCTTTAACTATAAACTAATCAAAATTAACTTTTTTCTCAATTTACAATTCATCATTTATTGTAAGACGCTCTTTTTTAAAGATAATAAAAAGTTTTTCTTTTAATTTTGCCTTAACTCCGCTAGTACAAATAGTTACTTTTAATTTTGTCTCTTATTCTAACTCCGCCATGTATAAGTAGTTAGCAGTATCATATACTTAGCACTGTAATTATATAATTTATATTTAATATAAAGCGTAAGGAACTTCGTTCCTACCGGGTGTTCCACGACACCATACGTATTTTTTATTTAGTTTATATTTGAAACCTGATTTGATTTGTAATTAATACTTGTCCCTTTATCGTAAAATATATTTTATATACAATAAAAAGAATTAACTTATATTTTTATTTAAGTTTAATTATATCTTATGTTATAACTTGTAACGCTTGCACTATTTAAGTATCATTTTTTCAGTTTGTGTTTCTTTAGGTTGGCTATAGCAATATACTTTGTAAATTGTTTGATGACATAACAATAATTTACCCCAATGATTTTAATTACCTTATAGACATTTCTTTCATTAATGATTCATCTAAAAACCATTGTAATTCTTTATATTTAAATCATAACTTTTAGTTTGTTTTGTTGATGACGTAATTTTTCTATTTATAATCTTTCGATTCGCTAATATCTTTTTTAGGATATAGTTTAAAATTGATTTGTCTAATAAATTAATTAATTAATGATATTTAGCGGGTACTTGTTTACAGACTAGATTTCTATTGTTGGAGTTGTGTCAGCAGTTGATAAAGAGGTGGGATAGTGGTGTGACCGTATCGATCGTCTTGTCGATATTTCACAACACCCAGTATCGAGTTCTAAGAGCTCCGCACTCGATCGACCTACTTACCAGGTCGACCTTCAGCTCCTCTAACTATCTTAGAACACAAACACTCAATTTTACACAATATCTCAGAAGAAAATGATAATAATACTTTCTCCGAGAAATCACTGCGTCATTATAAATATAACATCAGATAACAACAAGTAATCGCTTATTTTTTTCTTTCCCTTATATAAGTATACATCCTACATAAAGAAAAAGTATCGCTATGACACAAAAATTTAACTTGAAATTTCGACATATTTTAAAGTCCCCTGTGAGAATTCATAATTTTTCTTCCAACTAGTGCCACATAGCTTTTACTCGTCCAATTATTGGACAAATATAGAATACATATGTATAGAATAATGTGATTAAAAGTGCTTGGTTTTTGGACCTGTTTCGATTCCCAGCTGGGTCGCATTCATTTGTATTCAATATTAAATATGCACAGACAGTTGAAATTAATATGGCGCCATTTTTGGATCCACTTCCGACAAACCAACATTACCTACTTTTGACAAACCATCAAAATTAGATGAGTACCTACTTTTAAAATTAAAATAATTTTGACATTTTATACGAAAACGGGAGAAAAAATTAAATAAATTAGACAAAAAAGCATAAAATCAATAAAATACGTGATAGGATGCAAGGAAGCTATGTGCCACATTAATCGACAGTTTATATAAAATGTCTTAAAATATTAATTCAGCAAAATGTAAAGATCTCAGACGGTTGAAATTAATCTAGGGTTATCTATGCGGACTACTTTCGACGGATCATAAAAATCAGTTAAGTACATTTGAAGATATAGGTGCAAATAAATGTATGTTTGTGCGCATGTGGAAGAGAAACAAAAGGGTCCATGAGTTGAAACTTATATGGGACCAATAATGGGCTAATTATGACCTGCCATACAAATTTCAATAAAATCAGATAAGTTAGTTTTTAAGATATGTTGGTTCGCAAAATTTGAGCGACAGACAAACAGACTGATAGACAGACAAAAATGTTACCTGATATTTGAAACGGATATCTGTCTTAGAATTTTTGAAATCGGAGACAAATTATTTTCGTTCTTCAGAACAATCACATAGCTTCCGTTACCTTCGGTAGCTCGGAAGCAGAAACAATTAAATGAATTAGACAATAATGGCTATTAAAAGCATAAAATCAATAAAGTACGTGCTAGGATTCGAGGAAGCTATGTGCCACACTAATTGGCAGTCTATTTTTAAATAGAACTATATTGAAATAATAATTTATACTTTGCGTTGGGATGCTAAACCGTATATTTCAATTTGTACTTTAATACAATTTGTACAACATTTAAGTACAATTTATATTTTTATTCTTAATTAATATCAGGAAGAGAAACCGAATTTATTAAAAGTTTTGATATTTTAGAAAAGTTTTATTCGATGCTACAATAAAATAATTACTTTATCATTTTGTCGTAATTTGTTTTATGCTTTGGCTTTAAAACTTTTTTGTAATGCAGTCGATTATATTATAGTTACCTATTTAACAATAATTAAGTTTTAAGTATTGTGCTTTAAATGATAAAAGAACTTTTGGTTTACAATACGAATACAAGTCGTATAAAGCCTTGCCAAGGACGAAAACAACATTGGTTTTAATGTATGCGGAAGAAAATAATGTGTTAAGAGATGAACAGAGGAATTTATCAACGCATTATGAATTTTATTAACCTTATTAGAATCGATAATAAGAATTGATGATAACAATGATAAGACAAAGTTGTGTTATTGTATGTTCTTTTATTCACAATGAAATCAGCAAGGATCATGTAAAGATCTATTAAAACTATGTCAACATTTAAAATCTTGGTGAATCTGTTTATGAAAGTTTTGTTTTCCTTAAGGACTATGAGATCGAAGAGCAATGTATAAATTCCAGATCGTTTTATAGTTTTGACCTTCATCTATAGACAATATTAGTTCTTGTATTATAGATAACTATGATAATTTTAACTCTTTTAGATATAAATAGAGCTATGAATCATAGCTTATGCACCTGGTTAGACTTAGCAAGGAGAAAACATTAGTTTTAGTATTAATTTTACCAGGAATGTCAATGAAGGCCTCTATATTATTAAGGAATGTTTAAGACCTCTATATTGATATTTACAAAAAAATAAAATAAAATGGTTCCTTTCTGATGAAGTTAGGTTTAAAAGAGAATAAAAGGCACCCTTTTGTGATATTGAAAAACCTTAAAATGAATCCTTTCTGAAGAAGTTAGGTTTAAAAGAGAATAAAATGCTCACTTTTGTGACATTAAAAAACCTTAAAATGAATCCTTTCTGAAGAAGTTAGGTTTAAAAGAGAATAAAATGCTCACTTTTGTGACATTGAAAAACATAAAGGAATCCTTTCTGATGAAGTTAGGTTTAGTCTATATGTGTGTTGGTCGTCCGACGTTTAATTTTTGCAAACCAACATATCCTAAAAATTACTCGTCCAATCCTAATGAATTTTGAATGTTAGGTCATGTAATATTAGCCCATTGTTTGTCACCATATATTTTCATTTCTCTAAACTTGTAATATACAGGGTGGTCCAAAAGTCTCCCCTCCCCCCTCTTAACTTTTGAACGGTTTGAGATAAAGTAATGAAACTTGGGGGATCTCTACTATGCAAAGGGAAGTTTGTTTTCATGCAATCACCCACTAGGGGCAACCACCCACTTTGCCCCCAGGCCACACAACTTCAAAATTTCAAATTAGAGAGATATTTTTGATAGCATATTTGGATTCTACAGCGAAAAATAATAAACTTTTACTTGAAACTATTTTTTCTATCTCCAATATTTTGCCCCCTATAGGGGGGCAAAGATAGCAAAATAACCCTTCCGATAATACGTTCTAAAATCTAAACGGTTAGAGATAAATTAATGAAACTTAGGGGATCTTTACCATGTAAAGGGAAGTTTGTTTTCATGCAATTGCAATCGCGCAGTAGAGGCAATCTCCCATTTTGCCCCCCGACCACCTTACTTCAAAATTTGAACCTGGAATGTATATTTTTGATAGCAGATTTAGATTCTACGGTAAAAAATAAAAATATTTTACTTCAAACTTTTTTTTCTACCTCCTATATTTTGCCCCCTATAGGGAGGCAAAGGTATAAAAATGAAAGATTTCAGCGTCTGGGGGCAAAATGGTGGTTGCCCCTAGTACGCGAGTGGATGATTACACACTTCCCTTTGCATGGTACAGATCCCCCAAGTTCCATTACTTTATTTCAAACCGTTTAGATTTTATAACGATCTAAGTGTTATTTTTTTACTATTTCGGAAGGGTTATTTCGCTATCTTTGCCCCCCTATAGGGGGCAAAATATTGGAGATAGAAAAAATAGTTTTAAGTAAATGTTTATTATTTTTCGCTGTAGAATCCAAATATGCTATCAAAAATATACATTCCAATTTGAAATTCTGAAGTTGGGTGGCCTGGGGGCAAAGTGGGTGGTTGCCCCTAGTGGGTGATTGCATGAAAACAAACTTCCCTTTGCATGGTAGAGATCCCCCAAGTTTCATTAATTTATCTCAAACCGTTCAAAAGTTAAGAGGGGGGGGGGGAGACTTTTGGACCACCCTGTATATACAATGTCCATTGAAAATTGGTAAATGCTTAGTAGTTTAGACTTCGCACATTACTATACATACGACATTCCGCATTTAGGCATTTTTTTTTTTTAAAGAAAAGCAAGTTTTTGGACTTAACCCTTTATAGGGCAAGTCAAAAATTAAATTTTTGTCGTTAACGGTCAGTGTCCACTTAAGGGGACACCCTGAAAACCCCTTAATTTAGTTTGTCTCAGCTGTTTATAGACTTATTTTGTAATGATGGATTTAAAAAGCATTATTGCGTCGATATAAAGACATATCGATAGTGTTTTTGTTTGAAAACATGACGTATTTTTTTTATTTTCTCTTCTAGAACTATATATACATAGTAGCTATATAGAAAAATATTTTTTTTTAGTCGCTATATTTTTAAAATATGTGGATAGGTACAAGACACATACATGCCAAATTTCAAAGTGATCGGACGAAAGGTGTAGCCGTGAGAGCAGGCGACCGGACGGACGGACAGACACTCGCAGGAAAATATAAGGGTCCTTGGTTTTGCCTACGGACCCAAAAAATGATACGAAAATAATCTATTTTTAGACCGACACTTTATGAGAATACACTGTAGATTTTTATGGCGGAATAGATCATTATTAGGATACCACGAATAAGATGAATTTACCAGCTGATATCTAACTTTGTTTTGAAGGTTACACTGCTGGAAGGTTATTTGCTTTTTGTTTAATTAAAGTAACAATTTTTTTTTTTTTTTTTTCTTTATTTATTATTAAAATCCAACAATCGTAGATAAAGTACGGTACGCAACTCGTGTGAAAACAGCATTTTGCTTTGCTCGTGTGGTTTTACTACCCTCTACCCTCGCTGTCACTCGCATGCAAAACACTAATTTCACATATCGTTGTTTTAACTACAAAACATTAAAGTATAATATGGGATTTTCTTATTTTCTTTTTACTACGTTTTTATTAGCTTGCTTTCTTGTTTGTTTGTTTGTCCAGTACAAATCTTTCAATCGATTTTTAACTAACTTCCCGAGTAGCTAGACATTTGAAACTTTTAGAATAGCTCAGAACACGATGACAATACATTATTTTAATACTTTTAGCCATCTTTCAGCAGAATTTAAATTCGTTTTCAGCAAATTTTGCTGCATAGAAAGTTAGTTCGGAAAAAATCCCATAGTTATTTTATTTGTATTGACAAATCCCATATTTACAATCTTCACTTTGACGGGTTTCAAATTTATGACAGAAAATTTATAAAAAGTTCTTTTTATCTTGTAATTATTTAAATTGAACTGCGGTTTTTTTAGAAAGAGAATTTTTATAATATACTTAATGGTTTTAGGTAAAGATTACAATTGTTTTATATTTTTATTGTTCGCTCATTATCAAAAAAAAACTTAGTGAATAAATTGAAACATTATCTCCGATCGTAAATCCGATCGGTCGGTCTCTGGAACAATGCATTACTTAGATATATAGTTTAACTCAACTGGGATAAAATAAAAATCAATTGATGTAAACAATACTACTATGATTCTGTTTTACTAATATAATTAGCAAAGAGGGAAGAATGTATTCTCGTATTTCCTTTCGTTCACTTTGCCCCAGTAACGTATATAATTATATAATTTCCGATATTCGCCATGTCTTTACCACAGGATATGTTGGATGCCTTCGTGACTAGAAGGTGCTATAATAGAAACAGAACTAGGTCTGCTTGTGAATTTTTTCGTAAATTCGGATATTAGTCAAGAACATTAACGTCTCCAAATATTGTAAACTGGGACTAGTGAAATTAGCTTGGCATAATGTTAAAAAAAAAAAAATAATAATAAAATGGTTCCTTTCTGATGAAGTTAGGTTTAAAAGAGGATAAAAGGCTCACTTTTGTGATATTAAAATACCTTAAAATGAATCCTTTCTGAAGATAGCTTGGCATAATGTTAAAAAAAAAAAAAATACGTGTGGTGTCGCGGGACACACGGTAGGAACAAAGTTCCTTACATTTTCCATTGAATATAAACTAGGCATCGCGTGGCTCTATCATTGAAGCGAGCGCATAGTAATAAATATGTATAAAATATTTAAAATTGGTAATCATGATTCATGAATCATGATGAGTTGATAGATAATGGGTATAGTAGTAGTGCAGCGACTAGTAGTAATGGAACCACCCCGCATTCTTACTATTCCTCTAACCACACACATAAAATGTATCACTTTGCTACAAAAAAAACTACTGAATGTATCAAATTGAAATTTTCATGCCTGTTTCAATTGTGCATTATGGTATATATGAAGTATATATCAATTGGTGTATATGAAGTTTTATTAAAATCGTTACGTTAGAACGTAAGATATCGGTAAAAAAATTGTTTTCTCTATTATAAACGTTTAGGTCCGTTTTAATAGTTTTAGAAATCTTTATTAATTCATAGCGGTGTCACTGTTGGTTTTACTAAAAAATGTTCGTCTCATCGAATAGATGATGATAGAATCTTTTCCTGTCCTTGAAATTCCAATTTAATTTTTGAACCTCTCGTTTACGCGAGCGTTGCACGCGGACTCTTGGACGGATCACGCTGTCCAACAAACTTAGCCTGAGTATTAGTAATAGGAACATGTATACTCTATACCAAATTTCAACTAAATAGGTCATTTGTTACTCAAGTTATCGTCGGGCACGTAAACGTTACACACAGACAGACAGACAGACAAGATGCATATTTCGTTGAATGTAAGAAGCTCGCTTACGCTCGCTTCAATTATACAATCACACAGCTAAGTACTTATACGTTGCTAACTACTTATACATGGCGGAGTTAGAAAAGAGACAAAATTAAAAGTAACGAACTGTTTGTACCTAGCGGAGTTAAGGCAAAATCCATTGAACTGATACTGAACTTCATTGATTTGATGCGGTTTTTACAAGCTATTATAGTCTAATTATTTAATTGTTTTCCCCGTTTTTTTTAATCTGTCAAAACTGTTTTGATTTTTTACATGAATTAAAGTATCAATTAAGCAAAAGTTAAAGAGCGCAGACGGTTTAAATTATTCTAGTTCTATCTGCGGGTGACTTTCGATAACCTATAAAAGTTTCATACAAATCAGATAAGTACTATTGAAGCTATAGGTGTAAATAAATGTGTTTGTGCGCATGTGTAAGAGAAACATTAGGCGCAGACGGTAGAAACTTATATGGGACAGACAATGAGCTAATTATGACCTACCATACAAATTTCATTAAAGTTAGGTGTGTAGTTTTGCAAAAATTGAGCGAAAGACCGACAAATTGACAGACAGACCGATAGACCGGCAGACAGACATGGAACCAAAAATGTTCCCGGATTTCTGCCTTGGAATTTTTAAAATCGGAGATATAAAATATTTTCGTTTTTCAGAACGATCACATAGCTTTCGTTACCTTCGATAAGCTCGGTAGCAATGCCAATGCCAATAAAAATGAATAAGTCGCATTCCCAATAGGACAAATCGACTCTCTGAGAAAATGGCGCACAATTATAATTAATGAGGATTATAACTTTAAAAATATGTATTCGAGAAAGTTTGTCTGAGTTGTCTGATCTTATTCAATTCATTCAAAATGAATGTTCAAATTTATTCAATACTTACATCTTAATCCTTGTTAAGGGTTTGCTTATTAGGTTTCTGTACGAAGTACGAAACGAAACCTTATAATATAACGGCTCTGTCTGTCTGTCCGTTGGCATGTTTCAATTCATAAACTACTATAGCTAGGAACATGAAATTCGGCACACAGGAGCATATCGGCATTTGTGACAATTTTACACTTTTTTAAGTTTTCACACTTAACATTTCCAAGGTGGTGTCCAATATGGTGGGCGACTAGAAAAAAGTTTTTAGTCACTATGACATGTTATACATCAATTTAAAGGTCTTACAGCGTAGAAAAAGAATATGCAACTATTAAAATTTTACACTTAATAATTTTAACTTAATCGTACAGAAACTGGCGATTATTGCCTCTCGTACTAACGTAAAGCGCGCCTTACTTGCTTTTAGTCAGGCCTTTTCTTATGTCTAGGGGAGACCGGGGACGGTTGAAACAGGGTACGGTTGAAACAATTAATGAGTGGAAAAATGAGCGATATTTGGGAACAAGCAGGGAAAAGGGACGCGGCTTTCGTGGCGGAATCTGAACTTTTGGGTTTGGTGTCGTTTCGAGTTTATCATAATTTTCTGAGAGGGGGTATTGTGTTTTCGAGTCCAAAAGAAAGTATTTTTTTTTGCTACTCTTTTGCTTTTTTATCCAAAACTAAAATAGTTATGGTTATGATAGTTTTTAACGTAAGAACTTTGGTTATGGAAGTTCAACAGGTGTAATTCATTTTTATCTAAATTGTTTATTTCGGAGGTTATGACGACAACTTTTTTAAAACATGTTCTGGGTACGGTTGTAACAATGTTTACAATGAGTTACCAGCTGGCTATAAAATATGAAATTTTCAAATACACTTTAACGCTTCATTTAAATTAAATCTTTTTTTTTTACTTTCGTCAAATTTTATTAGCTTTAATGTTAATTAACCTTGAACTACAAAATATATTATACAAATGACTTTTAGAATATTTTTTGTTGTTTCATTTATCTTAAACACCTATTATTCTGCGTATGACCAATTATTTAATTATTTCGCTTCATGTTCTGTGATTTTGACTCGATAAATAAGTATTTCTAACATAATTCTCTTTATTCTGTTAGTGTTACAACTAACCCCAATAACTGTTACAACCGTCCCTGGTATGGGGTCGGTTGAAACATTTTTCCTGAATTTTTAAAATGTCTATAAATATTTTTGTAATGCAGATAATCTTACTATAACCTCATCCATTTCTAGTCTGATAACTAAAGTTTCAAATTGTTTAACAGTGGGCCTTATTGTATTTAAGGCCCACTGTTAAATACATTGAGGTTAAAATGTTTTTGCAGGAAGCTATTTTGTAAAAAATGTTTCAACCGTCCCCGGTCTCCCCTACATTTGATCGAGTTCTTAATTTTAGTGATTTTCTATATTTTTCTAAAATAACCATATCAGCAATTATGCGATTAAAATGAAAAATAAGTATAAAGTGAAATCTTAACCATATACTTATAATGTTCAGCTGAGAACATTCTTTGACTAATACTTTACTTTAATATAAACATTGTTTTCAATGAAACGTTAAGTTTAATTTTAGAAACAATGGTGCCTCGTATTGTTTTGAAGTTGTTCACTTACTTACAAATGTTAATTTCTAGTGAACCGTATTCCATACAAAAATCTCGGTAACAAATTGCAAATACTTGTCACACTTCGTCACTGGTATTAGTTTAGTCTCACTTTTACTTGAATATAATTATCTTTTAAGAGGTCAATAATCTGTAATAACAATACATAAAGTTGGGCATCATTAGGTTCTAATTTGAAATAGAATAGCTTCTATATTAAATAGAAATATTATAATAGATGGACTTAAAGATATTTTATCTCCAGTAGAGAGAAAAAGTTATAATTTTGAATTAGTTTAGAGGGACTAAAGTAAGTCATTTCATCCCTGAACTCAAAAAGTAGGGAGAAAAAGTAAAACTAGGGCGAAAAAGTAAAGATTGCAACTTAATTATTTTATAAATAGTAGAAAATGAATGGCTAATGTAATGAAGTTGATGAAATCAGGTTGGTGGCACTGAGTTTTTCGACCATGTTTATCTTTGTTTATAACCTTCATCTAAATAACCTTCTATTTGAGTTTAATTCCAATTCTTATTTGTTTTTAATATTGAATCTCTTATATCTGGTATTAAAAGTGCTAATAATTATTGTTATTTATTAAAATAATAAATAAAAACTGTGCAATGGACGAAAATGTGTATTTTTTTCCAACTGGAGATAAAATATTGTATCGTGAGTAAAGTGCCGTTATTCCCCTCGCGATAATTATCTCTAAATTAAAGTTATTCCCTCGGCTCGGGATTTAGGGACCATGGTTCCTTCGGCTTCCCCTCAAGAACCAACTTTTTCGCTCAGGGAATAATGGCTTACTTTACTCCCTATGTGCAACTATTACCTCCAGCGGGGAGAAAAAGTGAACTTTCCTCCCTAGTTTACAGGGAGGGAAGTTACTTATTGCACCCGGTCGGGTTAAACAGGGAGTAATGAAAAATAAGGGAATCATGAACTCTCATGATTCCCTCCAGTGTTGCCTTAAATAAAGCACAAGTAAATTAGGTTGGTGCTAATACACATTATTTCATTTGCTAACTTTTGTTTAATGTCGAAATCTATAATGTCATCTTCACAAATGTCATGTAACCTCCACAACGGTTGTCATAGTGATTCATCAGTAAAAGAAACAAACAAGTTAAAATTGGAAACATAATTTCTAAATGTAGATTAACTAATCCATATTTAAATACATCGGTTGTCAACACCATTCAATACATGACTCAGCTTCCAGCTGATTCTCCCATTTAGTTTTAGCATTGAAATTCAAATAATTATTATCTATAATTTAATTTTAACGTGATTAAACTTATTTAGAGAATTGTTAATATTATATCACACTATATTTTTAAAAAAAATAAATATATACCTATGTATTTTTTGTTGAATAACTTATAATTTAAAATTAAAATCTTTCCATATTTTTTTCTCCTTTCTGGAGGTAAAATCTTGTACGTGTACCTTGGGAGTAAAAATCACTTGCACCCTCGCGATAATGTGAAGTGACGTTATGGTTCCCTCGGCTTCACCTCAGGAACCAACTTCATCGCTCAGGGTGCAATCACTTACTTTCCTCCCTTGGTGCGTAAATAACTATTACTCTCTCTGCCCAAATCACTACACTATTAAAATAAATATATTCTTATAAATTATCATATTTATGATTGACTTATTATTTATGTTCTTTCATTATTTATTACTGTGATTAGCTCACTATTGTTCTATATTATTTTATTATTTTCTCTCATATCTTTTAACCTGTTTTTATTACTTAAATGATTTACCCACCAAAAATTCAATTTAAAAAAAAAAAAATATATATATATATATATATATATATATATATATATATATATATATATATATATATATATATATATATATATATATATATATATATAAACATGTTAGATGTTACAAATAATGAAATGAACTATATTTTTTTTAATTTTTAATTTTTTTTCATTTTTAGAAGGTCGACCGGCTTTTACTCTTAGAAATGTGGTGAAACAAATTCAACCCGCGTCAATTACTCAACTTTTAAATATACTGAGATAGACAAATATATGTATATTATTTCATTCTTTAAAAATACAAAAAATTAATAATAATAGATAATCCAAATTATATTTTTTACGAATACATATATAGAAATAAGAGCAAGGGCATATTTTAAAATAAAAATAAAATCATTTGAAAAAATAAATAAATAATAATAATTAAACTAAATAAATTCAATTTTTTAGCTTTCTTTAAATGTATTGCAAAATAAGGGTGAATATTTTAATTTGCTCAATTTATGAAAATGGTTCAGTAAATAAAGATTACTACCTATTAAATATATATTTCAAGGTATTTCTTAGATTGTTACTCCCCTATGTTTTTAGGCACTTCTTTAGATTGTTACTCTCCTTAAAAAAATAAGAGGGGAGTACCAATCTTAATAAGGTGTACGGAATGTTCTTCTTTAGACTGTTACTCCCCTTATAAAAATAAAAGTGTGATATTCTTTTGTCCTAAAGTACACTGGACTAAAACATCCCTTTGTCGTAATAGTTGTTCAGTCAAAGTCATTTATATTCTAAAAAAGATCAGGGGAGTAACAATCTAAATAAGTACCTGTTTTTATAGAATATATACATAGACATGATTATATTAATATATTTCTTTGTCTAAGTTTGAGCATTTTACCCAAATTGAATGAAACTATATCTTAACTATTCACAAAAACAAAACTTTTTTTTTCGGATGCAGACATATATATATATGTGTGTGTGTGTGTGTGTGATTAATTTTTTTTTAAATTTATATTTTATTATATTTATAATATTTATTATATTTATATTATATTTATTTATATTTTATTTTTATTGATATTTCATTATTATTTTATTTATATTATTATGTTTATATTTATTATATTTATATTATATTTATATTATAATATTATATTATATTTTTATTTTTTTTATATATGATTAATTTTACGATTATCGTTGACTTTTTTAAATTAATCTGACACAAAATTATTAAAGTAAAAATAATAATAAGGTTTAATTGATTATAGATTTTTTTTTTTTAATTAATCAATAAAACATTATTTTCTTAACAAAAAAGTTTATGTGAAATTTATTATTTATTAATTATTAGTGACAAGATTTGTTGTTACCTTATTCATCGTGATTGGTGATGGTTTATGCTAATATGATGTTTTTTATTTTACTTATGTAGTATTTTGAATTGCACTTGAAGATGAAAGCAATAATTATTTAAAGCGCAACTCTTAATTTAGATATAATTTAAGATTAAAGAAATGGACCTATTTGGTACCCTGTAAATTGTATTATTAATTTTTTAATCTACTCAATATAATATTATTTTCTTAACAAAAAGAAGTTTATGTGAAATATATTTATGATTTAATTATTAGTGACAAAATTTGTTGTTACCTTATTCATCGTGATTGGTGAAGGTTTATGCTAATATGTTGTGTATTTTTTTTTTTTTTTTACTTTTGTAGTATTTTGAATTGCACTTGAAGATTTTATCACATTTAGTCTTTAACAATAAATTCTAACCACCTCTAACCACCTCTAACCACCTCTAACCACCTCTAACCACCTCTAACCACCTCTAACCACCTCGAACCACCTCTAACCACCTCTAACCACCTCTAACCACCTCGAACCACCTCTAACCACCTCTAACAATAAATTCAATTAATATAAAATAATACCACCTAAAAATATTGATTTAAAATTGAAATTATTTTCTGATTAAAACTCGACGAAAGCAATAATTATTTAGAGCGCAACTCTTATTTTAGATATAATTTAATATTAAAGAAATGGACCTATTTGGAACCCTGTAAATGCACTTTTAGCTGTAAAGAAAACAAAATCTTTTTTTATTCATTATAAATATTTCACAGTGAAGAATTCAGTTGTTATAGTAGTACACAGATAAGAAACTAAGTTTTATAATGGTTTCCAGTTACCTAATAGGTGATCGGAGTTAAAGAAAACAGCTGAGGTCGTAAGTAACAAGAACGGCTGAGGAATACGGCCGCAGAGCGGGGGTGGGTTGCGTCGAGAGTAGTTCACGAACAACCGGGTTAGATCACCGGCAGAATATCGGATTGGGACTAAAGGAGATACCTGGTGCTGCAGCCGATCACTGTGGAACTAGGAGGGGGACAGTGACTGGAGGAACATAGAAGCTCTCAGAGAAGGGGCAAAGTTGTGCAATGAACTGCACCAGCTACCTTTAAACCAAACTCCTTGTGGTATTTTCTCTCTACTCTAAACCTACGAACGTTTTTGATTCGACGACGACGAACATAAGTGGGAAAAAATCAAAAAGAGAAAGATAATGTTTGGAATGAAGAATCTGGAAACCTTAACCTCTCTATGGAATCCACACAGTACGTTACATAAAGCAACAGATTATTTGTATTTCGTCTTCTCCGGGAAGGACCTCGTTATTACACTGCCATATCGTCGGGCTGGTGGTTTTTTTACGAAATCGCAACTTTTGGACTCCTCACTCTCACACTCTTAGACCCATATTACTTAAATAACTGCTACAAACCATTTAAAAAAAATCAGCTGATTATTGGAAACAATTCAACAAATTATAGACCTGTTGATAAAGTAAAAGAATCAATAATAACTGACAACTCTTTCATTTTATCTTATAATATAAGCTTTGTCAAAAATATATCAATTTTAACCTTCGAATATAATATAATAGTCCACAGGCCACCATAAGAAGTGAGTCGCTGATTGATAAAGTTTTCTTACCTTATGGAATCGCTTATTTATGCCTTGTCCACCGATGAATTGGGTATATGGCAACTGGGCGCTGGGCCATTTCTTTTTTGTTGACATGCCAAACTTGCCCTTCTGCGGGAACATTGAAAAGAGATAGATAAAGTTTTGATTTTCACAGGATCGTTTAATTAAATTATTTCAAAAACAGTGGTAAAGGTGGCCACCGATACGAGTGGGCCGTTTTCTTTTCAACGTCCCCGCAGAGCGATATGTTTGGGGCGGTGGCCACCCCAAACGGCCCACCCTTATCGGTGGCCACCTTTACCACTGTTTTTGAAATAATTTAATAAAACGATCCTGTGAAAATCAAAACTTTATCTATCTCTTTTCAATGTTCCCGCAGAAGGGTAAGTTTGGCATGTCAACAAAAAAGAAATGGCCCAGCGCCCAGTTGCCATATACCCAATTCATCGGTGGACAAGGCATAAATAAGCGATTCCATAAGGTAAGAAAACTTTATCAATCAGCGACTCACTGCTTATGGTGACCTGTGGACTATAATGTAGATTTTGCATTTTTAAAAATCATTTTTGTCAATCCTTTTATCAATTTCTAAAATCCCTTGGTATTTTAACAAATAACAGTTTATCTTATATTTATTTTTTTAATATTACCTTTGTAATTTTCCTCACCTCCAAAAGTATGTAGGAAAAGTATTGTTTTCTGAACCCAAACAATCCGAAACCGAGATTTCAACGGAATTATCCTTTTTGGGTGTTTTTAAGACGATTTGAGTGTTTTTTAGCTAGATGTCAGTCTGTCTGCAACACATAACTCCCACAGTTTTTAAACTAGTGAGATGAAACGGTACAAAAATCAGTCCTTCCACGTAGTTGTGCTGCCCGGAAAATCAACATTTTCCGCCTTCTTAAACCCAGTTTGTTGAGTCAGCAAAACTTTAAAAAAATTGTAAAAAATCAAAAACGGGTCTGATTGGGTTGAAATTTGGCACGAATGAACCTCTCTGTATGATAAACACACCCATCAAATTTCATTTTGAAATTATCGATTTTTGAATTTTGAAACTTTGACGGTTAATAATACCAAAAGTAAAAAATACGTTTTTAACATATTATAGCATATCGTTGGAACCGGTAAAAAATAAGGAACAAATATAAAAAAAAAAAAAAAAAAACGTGATGAAATTCCATTTATTATTTTTAAAGTTATAAGCGAACGTAATTATTAATTAGTGCGATAGTTAAGTTTGATACATTTCAAAATACAGCCAACATTTAATTACATCATACATTAAAGATAATGTATGATTCTTTTTTGAAAAATGATAATGAACAGGAAAGTCCACTTTAGTAGCCTCCGAAGTGAGAAAACGTTCCGAGGTACGAGGTACCCCGTTCCAGTATTTTTAATATTACGTTTTTTATGTTCAAACACTTTTTACGGATCAGCAAACCTATACTTAAAGAAGGATTATGGGATTTAACATTAGACCATCATCTAAATGGCACCCCATCTATAAGGAGTAGGATTTAATCTTATTTATCATTTATTGAAGGAAGGGTGTGTAGCGAATATAGCCGGAGGTGAAACCCTGTTGTATTTGCTACAGCTAGAATATCTACCTTCATTAAGAATGCCATGTCAAATCCCCGGGCTAAAAAACGCAAGAATCCCACGATTTTGATCACGAAAAAAGTGTTTATTTATATTATAATAGACGCTGCGAAGAGATAGTCACAGTCAAGGAGATAGCGTGCAAAAAAGTGTCAGAAGCTAGAAATATGTGTACAAGTTAATCTTTTTGTGCCTTTCAAGAATATGTGGTCGGCTAAGTTCGTCTGCGGGACATAGCTTGGCAATAGACATTTGAAAAAAAAAAAAAAAAACGTTGGAGAGCGGCTATGTCCCGTTCATTAGAGTGGACAAAGTGATTTTCATGATCCATTGTACAAAATTAGTTAGCGGACCGAAACTCATAAGTTAGTACTCCAGAGGTACTAAAACTTGTTAGTACTCTAAATTAAAGTGGTCATCTATCTCCTGGACTATTAATAGTTAAATAAAATATAAAACGAACTTAAAATCTCAAAATAAAATTTTATTTCTATAATTTGGAGAAATTACTCAAGATAAGTACTAGGTACTTAAAGGGTAAATAATGACCAACTGTAGGGATTAAAACTTTCTATATTATACCTATATATTTCTTATCTTATGACAACAATCTTATCTTTGAGTTATATTTACCATAGAGTTACCAATTTAAAATACTTACCTTAAATTTTGATAACTTTACCAATTAATTTGATTGACTCTGTGAGTCATAGAAGTTTAAGCCTATATAAGAAGTTAGTTTTAAAAAGTAGGTTATTATGACTTGAGCGATGACTGTAGCGTCTGAAGGTCGAAGCTGGAGGCCCATATATCGACATGACCGACCTTGGACGAAAGCTCGTCCTGGCGTTGTGAGAAGTTCTTCTTTCACCTTGATACAGCTTGTCCAAACCACCAACCAAACTCTATACCCCGAAACTTTCTGATGAATTAAACAACGCTACGACCACCACCTAACTATTGTTTAGCTATACAAAATCAACTACAAGGGCGTCATATCCTTGTTCGTATTTACACTTAAACACCTTGTCTTTGTGTACTATGTATTTGTTTACAAGAAAAAAGAACAGCCATCAAGTTTAATATAGAGAGATGCTTTGTTTACAAAGTTCCGAGGCTTAATATTCAAGTAAAAAGACAGTCAAATCACCTTGGCATCATTAAACTATTTGACATCTTGTCTTTAATATACCATTTACAAAACAAACATGTAATAAAAAAAAAAAAATACGTGTGGTGTCGTGGGACACCGGTAGGAACGAAGTTCCTTACGCTTTTTATTAAATATAAATGATAAAATCGCTGTAATAACTACGTATACATGGTGGAGTTAGAAAAGAGACAGAATTAAAATTAACTAACTTTTTGTACTAGCGGAGTTAAGGCAAAATTAAATGAAATCTTTTTATTATCTTTGAAGCGAGCGTCTTTCAATAAATAATGTATTGTATATTGAGAAAAAAGTTAATGATAAATTTATATATGATTGAAAACTATATATAGGTATATATTTTCTTAGGGTCTGGTTAGGGTTACAATGAATAAACTCCTCCTTTTCTTAAAAAACAGCTATATTTCGCCCTAACTAAGGGCTTCCTCAGGCTGGTAATATTCCTAGGACATAGTCTCTAGCAGTTTAAAACTTTGTCACGATAAAAAAGAAAAAGTTTTTCTCAGAAGAAAACAGTCTCTCCCTGGGAGTTTTACAGGGAGGATTCATTTTAATATTATGTGCTTCATAATAAACATTTTCTTTTTTATCGTGACAAAGTTTTAAACTGCTAGAGACTATGTCCTAGGAATATTACCAGCCTGAGGAAGCCCTTAGTTAGGGCGAAATATAGCTGTTTTTTAAGAAAAGGAGGAGTTTATTCATTGTAACCCTAACCAGACCCTAAGAAAATATATACCTATATATAGTTTTCAATCATATAGCAATTTGAAAAAGGGTTCACCATTAAGAAAAAAGAGAGGAAAAAAATATAGATAAATTTATAGTTAAAGCAGATGGTTGTAGAACGAAAAAGAACTGTCCTCCCAGGCCCCGTCGGCATATTACTCCAATTAAAATATTAAAATAAAAAATATAAATCATTAACTCACAAAAACTTCTGCTTGTATCAGGTTGAAATGTTACATGCTTGTTTCAATTGTACTGTAGGTGATGTATACAAAGTTTCATTTAAATCTTTACGTTAGAACGTAAGATATCGGTAAAAACGTTGTTTTCTTTATTTGAATTGGTTTGGTCCGCTTTAATAAATTTAGCGATCTTCATCACTTCATAGTAGTGTCGGTGTTCGTTTTAATAAAAAAAAAAAATTGTTTGTCTCATTAAATAGATGAAGTTAGAATTTTTTCCCGTTCAAAAATTCCAATTTCAAATTCGAAGCTTACGTTTACGCGAGCGTTTACGGGGCTGATATAGTAACATATTTAAAACTTTTGAGTAAGATTAATAATTAACGTCATATTAAAAGTAAAAAAATGAATACTTACTTGCACCGTCAAAGGATTTATTCGTATGTTGTCTAGCCCAAACAACTTGTCTTGTTTCTCTTCTAACCATTAGAGTTTTCTTCTCCGGGCGTTTCCTCGGAAAGAATCTGGTAACAGCTGTTCCTCTTTCTAACTGACTGATCATCTGCTCCATCTCCATATTGTACCCAACTATTCCGTTCGCCATGGCTTAAATAAAAGTTTTACCAGATTAAGCATGAGATAGATAAATTAATTTTCAATAATTCAATAGAGGGTTGAGATAAAAGAAAGAAGTTGAAAATTTTCCATAGGTGAAAATGTCTGTCATATTATTTTAAAGCAGAATATACCGAAAAAATCCTTAACTATATAGAGTAAAACTTAAGAATTTATTATTTAAAAAGAGTGCATATTATATAAATATAAAAAAACTAATGCAGGAGCTGAAATATTCTATTAAATTATTTGTCAGCAATAGCTAAATGTAAATCTATACTCATGCCATTACATGAAAAAATTTAAATTAATCGAAAAAAAAAAAAAAAAAACCGGAAGGGAGGCCAATGAGAGCTCGAGATTTTGGCGGGTAGTAGGTCAGGCCAACTAGGCAAACAAAAATATCACTGGATAACCTTAAGATAACCGCCTAGTGGTTTAATTTCTTTCCTCACATAGGTTGGCCAATCTGAGCTGTCAGATTTATAAAGTATAATGGCACAAGTATAAACGTGTGCCTAAAAATAAGTTATTTTTCAAGGATAAGGTGGAATATTGTTCAGGCACAGATGGTAAACTGGCAAAGCATACCTGGGAATTGATACATCTTAATTAGGAATTATTCCATTTGCCAACATTGGAAAACTCTTACCACTTTAATTCTGATTCCAGGTAGTTCTAAATATAAGCAGGTTTATAAGAGTTCTAAATGTAAGAGTCAGGGATCAATGTACTGTACATATCCAAGTGGTTAGCGTACTGAGTATCTCTTATCTGTAAACAAGGTCATATACCTTCATATCTGATCGTATTCCAATAAAAATGTCAGAATACTTATACCTAAATTGTTTACATTTCAGGTTTGGCGCCTCTATCACTCTACTTTACTTTTACTAGTTTGTTTACATATTTCTATCATTAATACTTTTGTTGTTATAAAATTGATAGCGACTTGAAATCTTAGAAGAATCTTCAGTTGATGAACATGAGTTGGATAAAACTATAACATTTTATGTAATTTTGAATCCTTTATTAGTAAATTATTCTTTGCGTACGGTTGCCTTTATTATATTAGGTTAATTTTTCAGAACTTTTCCTCTCCAAATAATTCCAAATTGGCAGCAGTTATTAAACTGAAATATGGAGGAATCTATGAGAATTTCAATCGGCGAAATAGTTCATCAGTAGATTCATCGACTCCTAAAATACTGGATTGTTCTAAGTCTGAAGAAACCCAAATGTGAGGGCGGGTGGATCACAGCCATTTAGAAGAGTAAATGTGAAAATGTTTAACTTTCAAAACTATTTGACCCGGAGTGGAATCTTAAACATTTTGTTGGGTTTAATAATAGAATATTTTATATCAAGAAAGCCACTATAAGAGTGAATGCAAACAAGGGTAGAAGATGAAATATCTATATGGAGATATAGATATAATATGAAATATAGGGAAGTAACTAACATGTTACAGTTCTCTATAAGTCCTAAAATTGATAGGTACAATAGGATCCTTTTTTTTATCTGTCCCAAATACGTGCACATTTAAAATAATACTGAACTGATCTAGAACTGTTCATAAAATAGCCTGCTGGAACAAACGTTTATGCTTTTGACATAGACCAGGTACTTCGAATAAAAATGATAGTACTAAACACATTATTCTGCTATCTTCCGACTAGATAATAGGCTAAGTATTCAAAAGTTTAGAACTGATATCTGTAGCAAATAGGAGTTCATTTATCGTGTAGTATTAAGGTTTTATTTAAATTCATTAATAATACTAAATACTAACATAAAATAAAATGCCATTTCATTCTTTCCATTCCTTTGCTTTCCATTTCTTTCTTTCCATTGCTTTGCTCCATTTGCTTTCTTTTTTTCTATGTCAATAAACAGCGGTTAACGACAGAATAATAATCGGGACCCTCGACCAATTATTATGTTAACAATTCAGAGAAGTGAGATATGCCTTGAAATTATAAATTATTTTTAGGTATCGACTAATTATTTCAATTAATTAACATCTTGTAACGTTTTCAGAATAAAAAATATATATCTACTTGAAGTTTATATTTCACCTTAAAGATAAAACTCTTTTTAGGTTAATTGCTTAATAGATATTAATTTATAACTCATAAATCCTTACCTGCAATGACAATTTCTAACACTGGCTATCACTTTGCATCTAACTGCATGTCATTATATGAGCGTTTATACACTTTATTTATCCTGAAAGCCTGACTCAAGGCAAGGTGTAGTCACGCTCTGTAGTTTACCCTCTTACATGCAATCTAGCTGGACAGTCGTACCAACCAGATATATATAATTAGTTTGTATCATATTATTGCACATACATCCTTTTATCTTCTTTATCATAATTGAATTTAAAAAAAAAAAAAACTACAGATATAACTAACTATATGTTTAATTTTCAAAAAAAAAATATATATTATCTACTCACGGCAGCAAAATTAGGCATTGTTGTACTGTTTTCAATCTGCAAAATGTCATTTTTCCTGATTCTTTTGTAACATGTCAAAAAAACACGCAGCAAAATATCAAAGTGTCAGCAAAATAACAAACAGGCTGCCAAATTTTAAGAATAAGTTACTACATCTCAGGTTATGAACTCTCCCACATTGTTCATTTTTGTATATTTAAGCGTAATATTCTGCTAAATATTTATATGTTTTTTGAAAATACCTTTAAAAATTATAATAATAAAACTAATATTATTATTTTACAGTGATTATTTTTAAAAAATTGAGATAAAAAACAGCTGTTAATAAAAACAAAGTGGCAACACTGATTGTTTTGTCATTATTTTGTTTTAACTTTCGAGTCATTACACTTACTCAAACTTTCGAGTCATCAATTAGATTTTTACAACTTTCATTGCTTTAAACCTTTTATCTATCAAAAAAAGATAATTTAATAGTTTTCTGTTATTATTTTGATAAATTTGTTAATTAGGTTTTTGAAGTTTTAATAAAAATATGGATGATAATGATGTGCAAGAAAGACTTGTTTGATAACACGCCACCCGAAATTGCAAATATTGCTACAAGGAAAGTTTATTGCCCTCTAAATCAGGTACTAAAATCTTTAGTGTAAATTTTCTGCCGTTAGTAGATAAAATATTGTATGTAACTATGCAGCAAAGGAAACATTCCTGACTCGTTTAAAGATTACCTGCTTCGGTTACACCTCAGCAGGTAATTAACGTTTTCCTCGGAACTAAAATTTAAAAAACTTGTCAGCAAAATTTCATTTTGCTGCCTATTGACATAAATAACTATTATT
This sequence comes from Gerris lacustris, assembly GCA_951217055.1. Taxonomy (NCBI): domain Eukaryota; kingdom Metazoa; phylum Arthropoda; class Insecta; order Hemiptera; family Gerridae; genus Gerris; species Gerris lacustris. Next base: position 80,378,280 of record OX578279.1, read on the forward strand.
TTCATTGTAATGACCAAACAATTCTTTTAAATTCTTTTAACAATTCTTTTAAATTCTCAATTTAAACGGTAGTAGGTCTCCTTATACCATATCTTAATATCCCTATCTTAATATACTTGTCTCAATATGGTTATTAGTAGACTTGTCTCATTTATCTAATAATAAATCATTCATCTAGGGGGATTTATTAATAACGAAAGAAATAATAATAATAATGCCACCCCTAGATTATTTATAGCTCAATGCAATGCTTCGATGTATTGAGGGCTAATCTAATATTACTTTATTTTATTTAAAACTATTTATTTATAAACTTCTTACTTTCTCTTATAAAGAGAAAGTATTGTGATGGCTTAACAATTCCATTAAGAAATTTTAATGGATTTACACGTTTTGAGATCCCAAAAAAGTGGTTTTTTAAAAATTGACAGTCTTTCATCTGTCTCTCGTCCTTGCAGATGCGTGAATCGTGAATCTTAAACTACTGCACCGATTTTGACGAAATTTGGCATACATGTTCAGAAAAATCATACCCCGAGGCGAAATCGAAAAATGAATTTTAGCTCCAAATTTGGGGGTGCCCATCAAAATCGGTCATTTACTCAAGTTATCGTCACACGTTTCATAATTCTCGGACACACAGACCGACAGACAGACACGAGACCAAAAATGTTACCTGATGTCTGAAACGGATTTCTGTCTTGGAATTTTTAAAATCGGAGGCATAAAAGTTTTTCGTTCTCAAAAGTGAACACAATGCTTACGTTACCTTCGGTAAGCTCGGCAGCAAAACACACAAATTGATTTTTGATGCGAAACTTTACATTAAAAATTAACTGCCACAGTAAAATCGAAGACCACAGTAAAATTATACAGCCACGAAGTAATAAAAAATAAATAATCTAGAAAAGGATGAGATATTATAGCGAAGAGCGACGGTGGGTATTAGCGTGGATTACCCCTCAACGAGGCGGGACCGAGGCGTGGACGGGCCGGGCGCGTGAAAACAATGTACCCCAACGTTTTGCCACCGAGCCTCGGACGAGGCTCGGTCATGACTCGTGTCGTGCCCAGTGTACTGTGCATTGCTTCATATAAAATCTATACAACATTTTTTCAGCGAGCCTCGTGCCCGGCACGGCACGGCCACGGCTCGGTGTAGCGTGAATCATCGTTTATATGGTTAGAGGTGGTTAGAGCCGTATTTTTAGAATTTTTTTTATCAGAATCATAGAACTGTTTTGAAAAATATATTTTTTTCCGTGGTAGGCTGTGAAATAGTAACTTTAGAGCCTAAAAAACATAGCTAAAATCCATTTTTTCATTACGTGGACTTAAAAAATCTTTTCATTACTCCTAGCTGTAAAGAAAAAAAAATTTAAGTCCTAGGACGTAAAAGATTTGTTTACTTTCGTGCTGGTAGTTATCAAAACTTCCGTTTTAGCGCTGCAATCTTTGTAGTTAGCTTCTTAGTACGATTAAAATCCGCTAGATGTCAATGCGTTTTATTTATCTTTTCTTATAGTGTAACCTCTTTTTAAGGTTTCTTTTTTTTAAATCTTAAGTATGTTCTAATATTTGTTATTATTATATTGATTATTAGTAATACTTAATGTTTTTTCATTGTCTGCTACCTCGGAAAAAATAGAATATGCTAGACGACTGTGAAGTTTTTTTTCTTTACCTTGGCAATATTTACTGTCGAGCGAAGCGAGACAGTAAATGTAATTGCCGCGGTAAAGAAAAAACTCACTTCACAGCCTAGTAACATAATATACTATTTTTCTCGATTTCACCTGGGTGTATGATTTTCCTGAACATATTCGCCAAATTTCAATCGAATTTACCTCTGCATGTTAGGCTCCAGCGTCTACACAGACTACCGATAGTAGATAGACTTTTTAAAAACAACTGTTTTGGACTTTTTTTTTTTTTTTTTTTATCAAATTTTTTATTGGCATAAGTAACAAAAAAAATATTTGTGTTTACCGGAGCCATAATGATGGCTTAACAATTCCATTAAGAAATTTTAATGGATTTACACGTTTTGAGATCCCAAAAAAGTGGTTTTTTAAAAATTGACAGTCTTTCATCTGTCTCTCGTCCTTGCAGATGCGTGAATCGTGAATCTTAAACTACTGCACCGATTTTGACGAAATTTGGCATACATGTTCAGAAAAATCATACCCCGAGGCGAAATCGAAAAATGAATTTTAGCTCCAAATTTGGGGGGTGCCCCTCAAAATACATTTTTCCGGTTTTGACGATTTTGATTAAACATTTATACAATGAAAATACCAATCTAACGATATAAGCTGTTTACCCGGGGAAATCTAGTTCCCGAGAAAATAGCTTTCAACGCAGACGGAGAGAGGCTGGATTCGATTCCCCGCCGAGGAGCAGTTATTTTTATGATAAATTAGGATGAAATGTTCAATAATAATTAATTGTTCCTACGAAAACTCGTAAACTAATAAATGAAAAACACTGGGGTAAGTAAATGAGTGAATCGAGATAAAATTAATTACTTGCTCTATATCGTTGATAAGACAATCCGAACTATGAACACTAAAGCATTTCACTAAAGCCCCTATTGTTGACTTATTATCAGTAGTTTTTAGACTTGCCGCGCCCGCCAGGGGGGTTAATATTGGAATTGTTACCTCATAATGTTATCTCAAATAAAAATATCAAGCTCAGTTCTGTTCTGTTATAGCTCTTGTGCGAGCTTGTTGTGTCTACTATTCGTAATGATCTGAACACTTTCATATGCCTACATAACATGACTGAATCTAAACCCTATAATATCGAATTTTATCAACTTATTTTCTTTTAACACATTTCAAAAATGAGCAACAGGTTGTTGTTTACTTTTGTTTTGTTTTTTTTAGGTTTCTGTACAAAGTACAAAAAGAAACCTTAAATAACGGCTCTGTCTTTCTGTCTGTCTGTCTGTCTGTTGGTGTCTGTCCGTTGCGTATGTTCGGGCCAAATCTTGCGACTGAATTTTGAAACAGTTAGCCTCAACCAATTGAACTGAAATTTTGCATACACGTTTAGTTTGGATGACAATGCATGGTTTTCTAAGTGACGTCATTTTAAATCCAATATGGCGGGCAGCCTAAGATGGTGGACTATTTTATTTTTTTTAGCACACCCATAATATGGGTATCAAATGAAAGGGTTTGCTGAGAAAAATACAAAAATATTATTTTTATAATCAACTTATTGGAGGTAGATTTCCCAAATTTGGAACTAAAATTCATTTCTCAATTTCGCCCCGGGGAATGGATTTTTTTAATTTCGTTAGAATCGGCCCAGTAGTTTAGCCTCCAGGCGTGTCTACATAGACAGACGACAGACAGAAATTTTTTAAAAACCACGAGTTCATAATTATTTGGCCCAGTGTTTTCCATTTATTAGTTTTCGTATGTACATTTAATTATTATTGAACATTTCATCAAAATTTATCTTAAAAATAACATCTCCTGGGCGGGGAATCGAACCCAGGCTCTCCGTCTGCGATTTAAGCTTTTTTCTCAGGAACTAGATTTTTCCCGAGAAAAAGGCTTATTATATCGTTAGATTCGTATTTAAATGGACTACATTTTAGAATTTTTTAATCAAAATCGTCTGAACTGTTTTCGAGAAATAATTTTTTTCATGTTTTTCAGAGATTTTGGGGGGTAGCGCCCCCAAATTTGGAGCTAAAATTCATTTCTCGATTTCGCCTCGAGGTATGATTTTTCTGAACATGAATGCCAAATATCGTCAAAATCGGCCCGGTAGTTTAGGCTCCAGGCGTCTACATAGACAGACGACAGACAGAAATTTTTTAAAAACCACATTTTTGGACTCAGGGGTCCTCGAAACGTGTAAATACATCAAAATCTCAAAAATCGAATTTTCGTCCTATTACAATACTTTCTCTTTATACGAGAATGTAAAAATCGACGGAGGTTAGCACGAAGGGTTTACAAATATAGAGAGAGAAAACACTTAACTGACAAAAAGTACAAAGTGGAGCTGTCCATCATTAAAGGATTACTATTAACACAGCATTCTAATCAATCAAAAGACAATTGTTAAATAAATAAAATAAAATAAAATACATTCGTACAGTTAGTGAAAGAATAACACTACTTACAAACAGATATTTAAAAACTAGATAACACTAATTATAAACAATAAAAATAAAATTTATAGTTAATTAATAAATATGGTTATTTATAATACCTAGAGAATCTAAAATTATATTTTCAGCTAGGAGTCTTAAGAAATTTCGATCGGTGCCGATTTTGTCAAAAAATAGTTTGGTTTTCATTGGTATTGTGCCTCTAGCCCCAAACCAAAGTCCGTCAACTTGAAAATTTCTCTTTGAAAATTTCTCTTGAAAATTTTCTCTTGAAAATTTCGTCTCCGTGGGATTCCCGAATCTTTTCCTTGTAGTATTCTATACATTTCTCATATATGTTTTTTTTAAAATAAAAATGTACATTTATCTACGATTGATACGAAATATAAACATTATATCTTTGTTTAGATGCGTAGAAAGTGATAAGCGCGTCTCATAGTTCTGAATAATTCCTCTTCTTTACCACACTAGTGCGGTAAAGAAGAGGAATTCTTCAGCTTTACGCACGATTAGCAAGTTTGTTTACATTTAACAAAACTAATTTGGTGTTCTTTTATTAAAGTAACTGTTTATATCGAGTTTTTAGTGAAAAACAATGAGTGAATCAAGTGACTTTGACGAAAATGTGGAGAATAATAATCCTCCAGAAATAATTAATTCGGCAAAAAATACAACTAATGAATTAATGCCATCTTTATCAAGAGAGAGATACGAACTTACATACAGCAAGTTTATTTGTTTCTGTATTTATTATTTAAATATAACAATCGTAGATAAAGTACGGTACGCAACTCGTGCGAAAACGGCATTTTGCATTGCTCGTGTGGTTTTACTATACCCTCGCTGTCGCCCTGGTGCAAACTCCACACTCGCAATCAAAATGCTACTTTCCGCACTCGACCCGTAATGTACTATTATGATCGTGACAATAGATAAAATGTAGTAAATGTTTAATAGAAAAAGTGACAAATAAGTTATCACTTCTATCTCAAGCGAGTGATATACCTCTCTTATTATGAGATGTAGTAGTAAGAACAAGGATTGTTTTTACACACACTAGTACTTTGCGCAAACTCCAGTTTAGGGCGTCAAAATTTCCTTTGGTGAGGTAACGAACCCCCTTCCCTCTCCCTGTTTCTCCTAGCAACCGCTCCCTACTCCTCCGCCTTGGCAGATATAAATATCATCTCATCAGCTAAAGCTAAGGGAGGTAATCAATAACATCCTACAGGTGGAAATTACCCTGAATCACTCCTCTACGTAAACTAGAATATGTTATAGTTATAGAATTTTAAACAAGTAAGGCGTGCTTCACGTAAGTACGTGGAGCGATAATCGCTGGTTTCTGTTCATCTATATATATAAAATTAAAGTTTTGTCTGTACATTGGTCAGAATTGAAATTTTTTTGGATACTTTTTCATTTTATACATTCCAAAAACCGAATCCGGCCTTAACTTTTTTCGTGTATGTATGTGGGTATGTATGTGTCTGTCGCCTCAGTCAGACTTTATAGGAGCAAAACTGGCTAAATGAAATCGATTAATTTTTTTTCAGGGGTGTGCGCAAACATGTTGCGCAATTTGTAGGCTTGGTTTCATCTAAAATATTGAGTAGAACCAGAGTTATTAACAATTTTATAAAAAATAACCTAAAAAAAAATTAGGTTGACCCACCGTAAACAAACCCACAGACTCGCTAATCAAAATGTATGGGTACTTCTAGACCACCTAGAGACTCGCGGTTTTTTGCGTTTGGTCAGAAATTGGCCCAAACCGACTGGAAAAGTCCTAAAAGATAAAAAAATATATTTTTACCCCCCTTAAAAAATTAAAGATGGCGGACGCACTTTAAAGTTTTTTTGGAGGCTTATTGTGGCTAAATGGTAAATCGTATCGACAAGCTGATTGCGCCAGCGGTAACTAATTTTAAAAGATCTACAACTTAGGACCTATGACTTTTTGTCGTACCTTTATTGGTTCTACCTTAAATAGAGCTAAATTTAATTTTTTGTAAAAAAAAAATTGACTTTGAGCTCTTATGGCGTCCGCAATTGTTGACCGATTTAATTTTTGATTGGGGTACTTAAACCTAACACTATTGCTCGAAAAATCGAGTATTTATTATTTCATTATTAGAGTTATTAAATAGAGTTTATTAAATATTTACTGTTGCAACTGTGGTATTGAGAGAAGAGACTGGTAATTCAATTAATGCACTATCATGGTTGATGATTGTTCAATCACTTCCCAGTCTAATTGGTTTTATCTACGTTTATTTTCTTAATAAACTATAGCTTATTAAACTATAACTTCTCTATAGTCCTGATTTTATCCTTAAAAGGCTTTGGAAATAAAACTATTTAGGAATTTAATTAAATTGCTAGGCCTACATGCTTTTAGGAAACAGCCACTAATACCTAGCATGAGCCCCGCGCGGAGCGCGGGGTGAAAGCTAGTTAAAGATAAAATTATTAAGTGTAATATAATTACACTAATTTTAATCTGCGAGTACCTACTGTTAATACAGTCCCTCACTTCATGTCAATCATGTCATTGTTACAACAAGCATCAAAATTGCTTATAATATGTGTATTATGTAGTTCCAATTTTCAAATAAAATTTAAAAAAAAAAAAAAAATAGTTTATTCATTTGCTACTCTTTAAGACCTTTAATTGATGTATAACATGTCATATTTACTAAAACAATGTTTAGTCGCCCGCCATATTGCCCGCCATCTTAAAAATATTACGTGTGAAATTTTAATAGTTGCATATTCTTTTTCTTCATTATAAGACCTTTAAATTGATATATATAACATGTCATGGTGACTAAAAACTTGTTTTAATTCACCCGTCATATTAGCCACCATCTTAAAACTTTTAAGTGTAACATTTTAATAATTGCATATTCTTTTTTTACACTTCAAGATCTTTAAATTGATGTGTAACATGTCATAGTTACTAAGAATTTTTTTTTAGTCGCCCGCCATATTGCCCGCCGTCTTAAAAATATTACGTGTGAAATTTTAATAGTTGCATATTCTTTGTCTTCATTTCAAGACCTCTAAATTCATATATAACATGTCCTGGTGACTAACAAATTTTTTTTTAGTCGCCCGCCTTATTGGCCGCCTTCTTGGAAATATTAAGTGTGAAAAATCCAAAATGTGTCCAGTTGTCTCAAATGCCGAGATTCACCTGTGTGCCGAATTTCATGTTCCTAGCTATAGTAGTTTATGAATTGAAACAAGCAACAGACAGACACCAACGGTTAGACAGACAGACAGACAGAGCCGTTATGTATAAGATTTCTTTTTGTACTTTATACAGAAACCTAAAAGGGAAACAACAAATTAGGACAATATGTTTTATGTTATTACAATTCATTAAGAGTTTAAAATTATAAGTAACAAAAAATTGTTGAGTACATATTTTAAAAATTTCTTTGGGTCTTATCTTGTAAAAAAATCGGTCCGAGACAACTCAGAAAAACTTTTCCATACACGAGTACATAATTACTTAGCCCAGTGTTCTCCATTTATTGGTTTTCTTATGCACATTGAGTTAATATTGAACATTTCATCAAAATATATCATACAAATAACTTCCCCTGGACGGGGAATCGAATCCGGCCTCTCTCAGTCCGCGTTTAAAGCTATTTCCTCAGGAACTAGATTTTTTTCCGGGAAAACGGCTTATATCGTTAGATTCGTATTTTAAATTGACTACATTTTAGAATTTTTTAATCAAAATCGTCGGAACCATTTTCGAGCAAATTTTTTTCACGTATTTTTCCGAGTATTTGGGGGTGATAGACCCCAAATTTGGAGCTAAAATTAATTTCTCGATTTCGCCCCAGGGTATGATTTTTCTAAACATTTAAGGCTCGAGGCGTGTGCACAGACGACAGACAGACAAATTTTTTTAAAAACCACTTTTTTGAACTCAGGGTACCTCAAAACGTGCAAATCCATCAAAATCGAATCTCGTGCTATTACAATACTTCCTCTTTATATGATAAAGTAATGATAAATAGACTTGCTAAAACATTCTATAACGCTTCCTATCAACTCATGCGAAGTAAGTTAAACAAGTCATTATCTCATTTTACATGGATCGATTCAATAATTAATTAATTACAAGTAATTATCTCATTTTAAATGGATCGATTCAATAATTAATTAATTACAAGTCATTAACTTATTATAAATGGATCAATTCAATAATTAATTAATTACAAGTAATTATCTCATTTTAAATGGATCAATTCAATGATGAATTAATTACAAGTCATTATCTCATTTTACATGTATCAATTCAATGATTAATTAATTACAAGTCATTATCTCATTTTACATTGATCGATTCCATAATTAATTAATTACAAGTCATTATCTCATTTTTCATGGATCGATTCAATAATTAAATAATTACAAGTCATTATCTCATTAAAAATGGATCAATTCAATAATTAATTAATTACAAGTCATTATCTCATTTTACATGTATCAATTCAATGATTAATTAATTACAAGTCATTATCTCATTTTACATTGATCGATTCCATAATTAATTAATTACAAGTCATTATCTCATTTTTCATGGATCGATTCAATAATTAAATAATTACAAGTCATTATCTCATTAAAAATGGATCAATTCAATAATTAATTAATTACAAGTCATTATCTCATTTTACATTAATCGATTCAATAAATAATTAATTACAAGTCATTATCTCATTTTACATGTATCAATTCAATGATTAATTAATTTAAATGGATCGATTCAATAATTGATTAATTACAAGTCATTATCTTATTTTACATGGATCAATTCAATGATGAATTAATTACAAGTCATTATCTCATTTTACATTGATCGATTCCATAATTAATTAATTACAAGTCATTATCTCATTTTACATTGATCGATTCCATAATTAATTAATTACAAGTCATTATCTCATTTTACATGGATCGATTCAATAATTAATTATTTACAAGTCATTATCTCATTTTACATGTATCAATTCAATGATTAATTAATTACAAGTAATTATCTCATTGTAAATGGATCGATTCAATAATTGATTAATTACAAGTCATTATCTTATTTTACATTGATCGATTCAATAATTAATTAATTACAAGTAATTATCTCATTTTAAATGGATCGATTCAATAATTAATTAATTACAAGTCATTATCTCATTTTACATGGATCGATTCGATAATTAATTAATTACAAGTCATTATCTCATTTTACATGGATCGATTCCATAATTAATTAATTACAAGTCATTATCTCATTTTACATGGATCGATTCAATAATTAATTAATTACAAGTCATTATCTCATTTTACATGGATCGATTCCATAATTAATTAATTACAAGTCATTATCTCATTTTACATGGATCGATTCAATAATTAATTAATTACAAGTCATTATCTCATTTTACATGGATCGATTCAATAATTAATTAATTACAAGTCATTATCTCATTTTACATGGATCGATTCAATAATTAATTACAAGTCATTATCTCATTTTACATGGATCGATTCAATAATTAATTACAAGTCATTATCTCATTTTACATGGATCGATTCAATAATTAATTACAAGTCATTATCTCATTTTACATGGATCGATTCCATAATTAATTAATTACAAGTCATTATCTCATTTTACATGGATCGATTCAATAATTAATTAATTACAAGTCATTATCTCATTTTACATGGATCGATTCAATAATTAATTAATTACAAGTCATTATCTCATTTTACATGGATCGATTCAATAATTAATTACAAGTCATTATCTCATTTTACATGGATCGATTCAATAATTAATTACAAGTCATTATCTCATTTTACATGGATCGATTCAATAATTAATTACAAGTCATTATCTCATTTTACATGGATCGATTCCATAATTAATTAATTACATAACACTTATTAAGTTAATGATTAACTTACTTACTTACATATTTATAATTAACTGGTTTGTTAATAAAACACTTATCTCGCCGAATATACGTACTATATTTCTCCGATACATTTGTTTAAAAAATTTGTTAAAAAATCGAATAAAGAAGAGAAGATAGCTTATGGTTATGTAATCTCGCTTTGACGTTGTATAAATATGCAGTTTAAATAATAATTGGAATTTAATTGGATATGGCTGCCGAGCGGATCAATATGCTTTGCCACTCAGTAATCTACGCAGTCCCAATATATACTCTGTGTAGTTTAGTACTATTTTAAATGTAATTATTTATTAATTATTTATTTATTTATCATAAACAAATGAGAATAGTTAATGTTCATAAATTGTGTTTATAATATATAAATACACCTGAATTATAAACACTGTATTCAGGTTTAATTTTTTTTATAAAACGCTGTATGTATAACTTAATATTAAAGTTTACTTTAAATCAAATTATAATTATCAATAACTACGGGAGATATACAAAGAAAAATAGACCCCCGCACCGGGACTTGAACCACTGGTCCTCCTATTAATTCGTTACAGGTGCTCTTACCAAATGAGCTATACTGGAGAATGATTTTTCTCTGTCGTTACCGATACAAATTCCCCGAATCCAAGCTTTCAATCTTTTCTACAAATCTAGCAAGCCAAATATTCACGGCAATAGAACTAGATCGAGAATTAACGCTTATAATTATAAAGTACTCAATTAGTACCTGTACCTAGTCCAATCTAATAGAAATTCAAATTTTTAAGTTTTTGGTAGTATTCATACTATGGAAAGATTAAATTTTACTTTAAATCAAATTATAATTTTACTTTCAATCAAATGATAAATGATTATCAATAACTACGGGAAACACACAATACAGCGAAAAATGAAAAATAGACCCCCGCACCGGGACTTGAATCACGTGGTTCAAGTGATAGTGATAATATATTATGTTTATATGAATTTTGCACAAAAAGAATTTAGAATTTTGGCGACAGACACACATACACACACGAAAAAGTTAAGGCCGCATTCGGTTTTCGAAATGTATGAAATGAAAAAGTATCCATTTTTCTGACCAATGTATAGACAAAACTTTAATTTTATATTTATAGATGATTACTGTAGAAATATGAGAGAAGATCCAATGAAATTAAGATAAATAATTTTTAAAATCAACAAAAATATTCATTGCCTTATTTTAGAGATAACAATTCCCCATATAACATAAACAGGGGCGGTTTGGGGCAACTAGAAGACGGAAAATTTGCCAAGCGTTGCTAAGCCAATTATAAAAAAAAGATAAATTGGTCCGACAATTCGAAAAAATCTTTCTCATATCAATATGGTATTTCATCAGTACGGTCCCAGTGATGCAATAGCTCAATTTTCACTTCTTACAAAATGCGTAAGCGGCGTTTCAGACAGCAATAGTCCCCAGGCCACCATAAGAAGAAGTGAGTCGCTGATTGATAAAGTTTTCTTACCTTATGGAATCGCTATTTACGTCGTGTCCACCGATGAATTGGGTATATGGCAACTAGGCGCTGGGCCATTTCTTTTTTTTTTTTTTTGACATGCCAAACATGCCCTTCTGCGGGAACAGAAATAGATAAAGTTTTGATTTTCACAGGATCGTTTAATTATATTATTTAAAAAAACAGTGGTACACGTGGCCACCGATACGAGTGGGCCGTTTGGGGTGTCGACCGCCCCAAACATGTCGCTCTGCGGGGACGTTGAAAAGTGAACGGCCCACTCTTATCGGTGGCCACCTGTACCACTGTTTTTTAAATAATTTAATTAATCGATCCTGTGAAAATCAAAACTTTATCTATCTCTTTTCAATGTTCCCGCAGAACGGCAGGTTTGGCATGTCAACAAAAAAGAAATGGTCCAGCACCCAGTTGCCACATACCCAATTCATCGGTGGACACGGCATAAATAAGCGATTCCATAAGGTAAGAAAACTTTATCAATCAGCGACTCACTTCTTATGGTGGCCTGGGGACAATAGATGGGTCATAAAGGGAAAAGGCACCAAGCGTGTTTATGCTGTAATTGGTGCTCCTTCAGCAGCTCCTACTGTATCAGTGAGGTGCCGGAGCACCTGTAGGAATATGAAATTATAATATGGATAAAAATAATAAAAACACGACACACAGGCGGCAGAAGATGGGTATCCGTCAGCAGATCACAAAAATACGATTTTCTGAATCGATTTTGATTATTTTCCTCCTTCAACTTTTTTTACTGAGAAAACAAGTGACAACCAGTGACCCTAACCACAGACAAAGAAAAACTTTATATAAATTGTATTCAAAATTATTTATAAATTATTCATAATAAATAAAAAAGAAAAAATCACCATGGGAATGTTTAATATTGATTAGTTTCGACCTCTTAGGAAGGTCATCATCATTTCACTGATAAATTAATCAGTAATTATGTTAATTATAATCTATAGTGGTTCAACATTGTTGATTAGTATTCTGTGATTACGGGTAGTTCATTGATCATAATCATTTGTCATTTGTAGAAATAATTAGGAAATATCGACAAGATTAAGGTTAAGATCACTTGAATTTTTCTTGCTGTTTCCTTAGAATTTTCTTAAACCCCTCAGAAACCCCTTACGGCTTTTTCTGCCGAAGACGAAGAAAACACATTCAATTAATTATTAATTATTCCCTTGATTCTTTTCACTTTCTCATATTCGTGGTATGAATAAAGAGAAAGTATTGAGATGGAAGAATTTTATTTTGACATTTTGATTAATTTACACGTTTTGAGGTCTAAATGGATTTTAAATAAACAGGTCAAGTGTGTGCTAGCCTGCACACAGCGAGTGTCCGTAGGCCACACTGTATAGTTTAAGAAGAACATATTGATGGTGCTTTTTAAAATGCTAAAAAGCTTACTTTGAACTATCCTATAGGTCTGATATTCTCAAAACACATAAACAAACTTCTGATAAAGTATTTTTTTGCCACTGAACCGGACTATAAACATATAAATACATCCAAAAGAGCATAATTATTAAAAAAAAAATACGTGTGGTGTTGCGGTACACCCGGTAGGAACGAAGTTCCTTACATTTTTCATTAAATATAAATTATAAATCACACTGCTAAGTACGTATACATTGCTAACTACTAAACTACTTATACATGGCGGAGTTAGAAAAGAGACAAAATTATAAGTAACGAACTGTTTGTACCTAGCAGAGTTAAGGCAAAATTAAAAGAACATCATTATTTGTATAATTAAAGCAAGCGTCTTACTATAAATATATATTAAATATAAGAAAAAAGTTGATCATGATGAGTTTATAGTGAAAGAGTATGTTTGTTCAAGGAGTTTGGATTGAAATAGGACTGTTTTCTACCTACCCGGCCAATTAATTTAAAATATTATAAAATATATCTCTTCCCTACTCTACAGCTTCTGCTTGTATCAGGGTGAAATTTTACATGATTATATTTTATTTATTTATAAAACAAAGTGACATTTTTGACATATATAACTAAAATAATCAAAACAAGTCAAGTAACAGGCTTCCTTAATAACACTTTTTCCCGTCTTTTAAAGCTTACGTTTACGCAAGCGCTGCGCGTGAACGCTTGGGCGGATAACGTTTTCCAACGAACTGAGCCTGGGCATTGGTAAAATGAACATGTGTACCCAATTTCTTCTAACTCGGTGAGCTTTTACTCAAGTTATCGTCATCTGTAGATTTCGTGACGGATTTTGCGTGACGGTTATTTTGTGACGGTGATTTTGTGACGGTTATTTTGTGACGGTGATTTGTGTCGTTTTTTTCGGATTCACTCCCGGGCTCCAGAACGTGCCATAAGGAACTTCGTTCCAAAACGTATTTTGTCAATAAAAATAAAAAACAAAACATTTTTTTTTTTTTTCGAAATTTCCAAAACGTGGTATTTTTACTTTTGCTCGAAGAATGTTCAGGAATTTTTCAGAATAGTTGCACTTTACATAAGGAAAAGTAAAAACAGTTACTTTAATTAAACAAACAGCAAATTAGTTTTGTTAAATGTAAACAAACAAGCTAATCGTGCGATAAGGAGAAGAATTATGAAACGCGCATGCTCAATGAATACAACTACGATAATAATCACTTTCTACGCATCTAAACAGAGATAAAATGTTTATATTTCGTATCAATCTTAGATAAATATATTTGTCATTGAGAACGTTTTTTTGAATGAAGAATATACATGTTACATGTGGGGTGGACGGTGGCACACATATATATATATATTTAATATAATTCAGAGTCATCAGAAATTAAATATCATAAAAGAGGCACATAACTGAACAACATTATAAAACAACAACACACAAACACATTATAAAACTAACAATAGATTAACATGTATCATGATAATAAATTTATATATTAATTAAAATATATTACAATAAGAATTTCTAAGACTCGAAAAAATCTGTCAAACTGTGACAACTTGAAAATGAATAAACTTAAGATGCCTCACATATATTTCTGAAAAATATAACGTAAGATAAATTTGTCACGTGATAACTCAAACATACTTTCTTATAAACATATTTTTGATAAGACAAGGACAGTCTTATCTCTTATCTTTGTGTTGCTATCTCTGAAACTAGATTTTTCCCAGGAAAAATAATTATTTATTTTTAGTTGTCTATTTAATGTTTGGTTTTTTGCTTGAGGAATCGGCATACAAAATTATATTGAAGCCAAAGCGATTTCAATACCAATAAGGCGGCTTTCACACTGCGTGCGAGACCGAGCGAGACCGATTCCGCTTGAGAAGCAAATACAGGTATTAGCATGGCTCTATTCACATTAATCGCTGAGTGAGTCCGGGCCGAGAAAGACTGAGCGAGACCGAGCCGACTCCGGCTTTTTTTCGAGCGTTTTTGTTAGCTAAAACGCTCGAAAAAAACGCCCGAGTCGGCTAGGTCTCGCTCAGTCTCTCCCGGCCCGGTCTCGATCGGAGTTTTAAGTAAATAGACCCATGCTAATACATGTATATGCTTCTCAAACGGAATTGGCCTTATTCGGTCTCGCTCGCAGTGTGAAAGCCGCCTAAAATATTAGCGCCCCATCCAGTGTCGTTCTTTCCCGACACACTTTCCTTTTTCTTAATCGCAAAGGAAAGCACGGCATGATTGATAATCATGTTCATTACCATCCACACAATCACTTTCCTGCACTCTTTCCTGTGAGACAATCCGCTCATTCCATCCTGCAGGCTTGTCGTGTGACCTCAATCCCTTCGTTGTCCATTCACATGAAATAACATAATCCTGTTTGTTTTTCAATTTTGTGAGGCCAGAAGGAAAGAACGCGTGTGGGTGGTCTCTTTCCTCTCACTTTCCAAGGGAATGTTGTCTCGTCGAGGGAAAGCGTGTCGTGTCATACAAACCTTTGGGATTCGTTGCCTAACTGGGAGAATCTTGCAAGATTGTAATCCTGCCGTTCTTTCCTCTTGAACCCCATACACTGACACTCTTTCTTGACGGAATCGGCTTTCCTTACGGAAAGAACTGCAGTGGATCTCTACAGTTATCTCTATCCCATCCACATGAAACTTATCGGTTGACAAGAATGGAGAGGATGGCGCGACGAGATGATCTTGTAAGATTATAATCCTGCCGTTCTTTCCTCTTGAACCCCATACACTAACACTCTTTCTTGACGGAATCGACTTTCCTTACGGAAAGAACGACAGTGGATGGGGCGCTATTCAGGTTGCTCTCGCACTGCATCCGACTTAGTCGTCCGACTACGTGCGTATACCTCCGACCTGCGACTCGATCCCACCAGTAACCAACCACTAACCGCACCCCTAACCAAATTGCCTTTTGCACGTAATTTATATTGTACTTGCCAGGTCGAGATTTAGAGCCACCTCTATTCAAATTGCCTCTTGCACCAAATAATCTTGAACATAAAATTCAGAGTGTCCAATCTGAGAAATATAAGTGAATTTATCGTCAGTAGATTTTCTAAAAGAAGATTTATAAATTAAAAGATAACAATAAGTTAAAATAACAATTTCGTAAAACTAATTGAAGATTATTTCGGAGAAAAAAAAATCGATGTACTGTTTTTTCAAGGGTGCGGATATAGCCTAACCTAAAAACACACACCGTTGCGTAGAATGTGTTAAAAAGTGTTAACCCTGTAAATATGGCATACAAATTTTGACAAAAATGAGAAACTACTCACAAACAGCAATTTTAGGATAAACTATGAAAATGGATATTGTGAAAAGCATGTATTATGTAATTGACAAAGAGAAAAGCCCCGCCCATGAAATTAAAATATCAAACATTTATAAATATATTATTATAAATATTAATGTCTTATATAATTTATCAGTTTTAATTATTTACTTTTATACTTTTTTGGTATTTGGAACCTTTTATTTAGGTTAAAAAAGTTTAATATGATACAAGATAATGATCCCCTCCCCCCCCCCCCCAAAAAAAAATGGTATATACTTGAAAATATCAACCTTCAATATAATTTCTTTTTATATTATAAATTTGATATTTTCAAACAAATTATAGAAAATTAAAAGATGTTAAATATTTTCAAGTTGTGTTTTTAATTTAATTTTCTTTAAAAGTTTAACAAATTCTAGACACCAAAATATATCGATAGTGTAAAAGATAAAGGAGCTATCGATACATCACAAATCTAGACGAAGACCTAAAAACGAAAACAACAAAAAGATGCGAGAGAAAGCAGCTGTTTACAATTTTTTTTTTGCTTGTGTCCGTGTAAATTGCTTGCATTTTTAATTATGTACACACCGTGATCTACTTATCGTTTTATGTTGAAACGGGACTTTATATGTTGGTTAACTCAATCTAAATAAATTTGGATTGATTTCTCTTGGACAAATATTGAATTAAGTCACATGGTGAATTCCTATTATGAAGGTAAGTCGGATAAAATAGCATCATAACAATTGTTTGACATGTGAATACTTTTTTTTTTAATGAGGCCTTTTGTTGGTTCGAGATGATGTTTTCGTCGTAAGTTTTAACTTTCTAGAAATTACATTTTCTCCCAGTGTTAAGTATATCTTGTGTTTAATAATTTGATGGTTAACTCGGAAAAAAAAAATCATTATTTTGTAATAGTTAAGTGTCGCAGTGAAAAAAGAAAAAACGAAATGGCCAATTTAAAGGCATTAAGAATCCTTCGTTGTGATTGACCATACATAAAGACGAATGCAAGCAGGTATTTAAAACGATCTCGATAATAAATTATAATCAATGAACCAAGCTTATTTTGGAAAGTTATTGTGCTAGTTTATAAATTTCTTCTTTTATCCAAATTTTATTTTATTTTTTTAATAATCACAATATGTACATTATGTTTAGAGAGTAAATAAAGAACACTATTTTCCGCTTTAACTAATATTCTAGCTGTTTGCACTAGCTTTTTACCTTAATTTAAATTTTCTCTTATTTTATTGATTAGGTTATTTATAATCTTACCAACTGTAGTCATACATGTACCTACATGAAGTAATTAGTGATAAAAACGCTGATACTGATATACTTTTAAGTATATTCTACATTATTACATGATATAGATAGTTATGTTATTGATAATATGATTATACTGTTTTATATTTTTATTATTTTGATTATTAATACAGTTTGGTATGTTATTATATTATATGAAAAGTTTATTTATAACTATGCTAAGTTGTATGAAAAGATTCATTATTATGTTTATTAAATATAAAACATGAAATTATACTCTTTATATGCAATATTAATAATTGTGTAGCAAGCTGAAAAGCTGTTGATTTGTTGATATTCAAAGGCAAATATGGTAATATAAAAGTATGTTATATGCTCATTATCTAATTATTTGTTCGTATAAACGTACAAAAGCTACACTCAGCTTTAGAGTTATATTGATCCTTATTTCAGTACCCCATTATGGGAGATTTTTCGGTTGACAGTAAGGGTCCCAGCTCTCTTATCACTAGGGTCAGATCATCTCCTTGCATCCGAACAAGATGATTTGAGAGTTGTTTACTTTCTTTTAACTTTTATTAGATCATAATGCCTTATCAATTCTACAAAGTGTTAAAATTAGCAATCTAAAATTTAAATGTGTCGGACTCATTCTTAACCAAGTTAAAGAAGACGACAAAATATTTGGGTTGTTGGAGTCTTTATCTGCCACATCTTAAACATTATGATCAAATTATCAATAAATTATTATCTATAACATATAATATGTAGAATATACTTTAAAGTATGTCATTATTAGCGTTTTTATCACTAATTACTTCATGTAGGTACATGTTTGACTACATTTGGTTAGATGTTGGGGTAATACTTAAAAGGTTTATGTAAATTTATTACTTTTTAAATATTTCTAAAGTTTATTTTGTTGAGATATCAATAATACTTTTATTTTTTTAAATTCTTTTTGCTGATCGGTCCAGAGTCAATAGTCATCTAGATAAGAAATATTTTCTAACTCTAAAAAATATTATGTGTCATATAATTAGTGAATTTACAAATATATATTTTATTCTCTATTATTATGATTGTCCTCTTTTTCTTATCAATTTTCAAGTCAGAAATAAACATCTTGTTATCAGTGTTTGAATTACAACAAAAATATTTTATTACACTAAAGTTAAGATAGAAAAATTACTTTAAAATTAATTTTTAAACACAAATTAACAATGAAACAAATAAAAATGTACATAATTTTAAAATATATCTTCTTAAATATAACCAGAAGATTTCCGGGGATCTCTTTATTAACCCTGGAATGCTAATAGTAGTCGTATCGACAAGCAGAGTTTGAACCTTAACCTTTTACGCTCATATGGGATGGTGATGGGTACCCTATCCTACTGCAGTGCTTGCACTGGTTTGTAACACACCTGCTAGTGTAACGGTAGGAAGTCCTTCACACTCGTTTTCTGGCAAATTCCCGTCAAAGCTACTTTGTCGATTCGACTAACATTTAGTAATAAACGTAGGGAATTAATTGGTCATTGAATGAGCCTATAGCCTGGGACAATGGGCCTAGGGTAATTGGCCTTGGGCCCCAGAGACCAGTGACTGATAATCTGGGGCCTGGAGCACTTAGCAAAGGGCCTAGGGCTTTTGGCCTGGGGAATGTGACCTGGTGCATAATGTTCACTCAATTTCAGATTCTTCTGATGTTCCTACTAAAGTTATTTGTCATCAAAAACATCTAGTCTCGATCAAATGTTTGTATATCTCACTAAAAGATTTAATAATGAGTTCTTAATAGTTTTCTCTTTATAAAAGTGTAGTTTCAACCATAAAAAAAAATTATTTTCTGCATATGTTATTCGAATTGTCGAAGGTTTAGTAATACAAGCCATCCAATTACCATTAGCATTCCAAAGTTAAAAACCATGTTTGTATTAATATATTTGCTACAGTCTTCGCACAACTAGAATCGACGCGTTGACAGCGCGGGAAATTGAGTGACACACAGATTGGCCAACCTCTCTAGGAGAAAAAATAAAGCCACTACGAAGCCTTCTTATACTGTTATCCAGAGGGCCTCTCCCCTCCACTAGAGACATTTATCTTTGCCTAGTTGGCCCGACCTTTTGTCCGGGAAAATCTCAAGCTCTCATTGGCTCGTCCCCCCTTTTGCTAGTTTTTCCCGCGCTGTCAACGTGTCGATTCTAGTTGTGCGAAGACTGTAGTCCCTATTTTGTGAAAAAAAGTGCCTATTTTTCTTATAGTCTAGGAGATAGCGTGCAAAGAAGTGTCTGATTAACATCAAGCTAGAATTTTGTGTACAACTAAATGTTTTGGTGCTTTTTAAGAATATGTGGTCGGCTAAGTTCATCTGCGGGACATAGCTTGGCAATAGGCATTTGAAAAAAACCAACCGGTGGAGAGCATCCATGTCCTGCCCTTTTTGGTGGACAATGAGATTTTCATGATCCTCAGTACTAACTTAGTTAATAGACCAATAATCAAGTTGTTGGTAGTTTGTTGCTTAATAGGTTAGTTAGTCAATAATAGGTTAGTTAGTCAAATATTACTCCAAATCAAAGTGTTCCCCTATCAAGGGACAAACTGCCATTAACTTGATTTTTGGTCTACTAGAGGTCGACCAAGAAGTCATGAACACGGGAGAAACGGAAAGCTTAACTTCGTTTAAAATCGGAACTTCCGAGTAGTGCCGAAGTCAGTACAGTCGGGTGCTAAGACAATAACCATTCCTAGTTTGTATGACATGCCCAGTTATGTCAAATCTCACGAATAACAACAGGGAGGTTTCCAATCTGTTAGGTTTCCTATTTTGTTTGTTTTTATACAGTACGAATTATAGTCACAACTGTTCTAAATCCAAATCAAACTCAGAAATAAAGAGGATGAAAAAAAAAATAGATTAAGGAAAAAGGATATCGATTTAGATTTAAAGAATATTATTATGAATAATCAATAAATAATAATATAAAGATATTATCGTATATTATTAGTGATTTCTTATCAGGTACAGTGTTGCCTGTTGCAAAAAATATTTTAAAAATATAGAAGTTATCAAAAATAAAATTATTAATAACAGAAGAATAACACAGTGTTTTTTGACCGCAGTCTATTATATCAAAAACTGACTGTACATGACGATACTAGCGCACTCCTCTCATTTCCATGACTTCTTGGTCGACCTCTAACTACTATAGTACCTACTCAGGATCATGAAAATCACATTGTCCACCAAAAAGGGCGGAACATGGACTCTTTCCACCGGTTTGTTTTTTTCAAATGTCTATTGCCAAGCTATGTCTCGCAGACGAATTTAGCCGACCACATTTTCTTAAAAGGCACTAAAACATTTCCTTAAACAAAAAATTCTAGCTTGATGTTAGTCAGACACTTTTTTGCACACTATCTCCTGGTCTATAAGATTTCATGATAGATAAAGATATTTGGATGTTTACTAATAAACAGTTGTTCTAGTACTGAGATAAAATTTGTTTGATTAGAATTCACCCTTAAAGAAAAGGATTCTGAATACATAAATATTATGAAGAATTGAATATTGATAAGAAATTCTTTATCAGTTAGTGCTTTTTTATCATGCAGGGTTATAACTAGGTTGCCAAACTCTATTTATTTGTAAATGTGAAAGGATAATGGGTATTATATAGTACTGAGTAATTTTAGTGAAAAAAATATCCTTTTGGAATATCAGAGGAGATATCTTAGCATAGCAAGTGTTAACATGTATGATTACTATTTTACTAGGTTTTTATTAGCTTGCTTTCTTGTTTGTTTGTTTGTTTGTCCAGTACAAATCTGGCATTCGATTTTTAACTAACTTCCCAAGTAGTTAGATATTTGAAACTTTTAGAATAGATCAGAACACAATGACAATGCATTATTTGAATACTTCTAGCCTTCTTTCAGCAGAATTTAATTAGTTTTCAGCTAATTTTGCTGTATGGAAAGTTAGTTTTGGAAAAAATCCGCAAGTTATTTTATTTGTTTTGACATGACCCATATTTACAACCTTCATTTTGACGTGTTTCAAATTTATGATTTTTTTTATTTTAGTACCTGGTATGGCTGATAAAC
The DNA here is from genome assembly GCA_951217055.1 of Gerris lacustris. Classification (NCBI taxonomy): domain Eukaryota; kingdom Metazoa; phylum Arthropoda; class Insecta; order Hemiptera; family Gerridae; genus Gerris; species Gerris lacustris. The sequence continues at coordinate 80,400,042 of OX578279.1, forward strand.
TAGTAGTATTGAATCCGTATTCAATTCGAAATAAAAAATAAAAAAAACTTTTTCTTGGTTACTTTTAGTAAAGGTTATAAATAATTTTGTAACCTTCACCTTTTATTACCATGTTTTTTATTACATAGTTTGACTACAGTTTCTACAGAAATAAGCTAGGTGCGCTCACACACACTCTGTGCATGTCAGGATAGAGTTCAGGTGTTTCCTTGCAACTCGATCCAGATACGATCCCAGAATTTATTGTATCAGATCGGGATCGGTATCGTATTCAATCCGTATTGAATCTAGGTTTCCATGGACACTTTGGATCCAAAAACTGTATTCAATCCGTATTTTAGCATCATGGAAACGTAGTAATGGTTTATGGCGTATGATGATGGAAACCACTGTTGTACTGTTTTTTACAGTGCTTCAGTACACTACTTGTAAACTCAGACTTGACTTTTTGTTTGTTTATTTTTCTTCACAAATTGTTGTTTAGCCTTGATTTGAATGAGTTGATCTCTGATATTACTGTTTGATATCTTCATATACAGAGTGGCCAAAAAAAACCGCACTTTTTTTGAACACTTATAGCTCAGCTTCTGTAATAAAATTGAGTTATGAGGATTGCGGGGGTCTGAAAAGTACATTCTTCTACTAAAAATTTCATAACTATAACATAGCAAACTATTGGGTGAAAGCCATCCAATGACAGTTTGAATTAGGGTCTTAAAAAAAGTGAATTTCCAAGTAGTAATCGTTGTCTGGAATTATAGTTTTGATAAAATAAGTACTTCACCATATGGTATATGGTGGAGGGAGGTTCTTTGTAGGTAAGTGGGAGGAGTCCCTCAGTGTTATAAAAAATATCAATGATGTGTTAAGCACAATGTTGCCTAAAATTGAAGATCAAATGCCAAATTACACGTTTATGCAAGATGGTACCTGTCTCATCACTCCTTACAAACAATATAACACTTGCAAGAGAATTGCCCAGACTTCATTCAGCCAGATGAGTGGCTGCCTAACAGTCCAGAACTAGATCCAATTGATTACTCTGTCTGGGGTTGGTAAGAACAAAGGGAGGCAGGATAAAGGACGTTGATGAACTTCTAAAGAGGATTCTTCGTGCCTGTGGGATGATATGCGTCAATCAACTATTCCTGTGGCAATATCCCACTGGAGAAGGAGAGTGCAGGCTGTCGTAAATTAACAAGGAGGACATATTGAACCATACATCAAGTAAATCTGTAAAATATGCAATAGTTTTAGTTTTTAGCGAATTTTCTAAGAAAATTACGCTATTGCAATGGCTTCAAAATTTTTGTAATGCGAATTTTTGAAAAATGTTTCCATGGAAATCCGTTTTAGACCATTCTGAATCGATTCCTAAAATTTAACACTTTTTTTATGTATGTATGTATATATGTGTCACTCCAGACGATATCTCCCCTTAGGATGCACTTAAAAATTTCAAAATATCAATAATATTAAAAGAAAGGATGAGTTCGTTGGCCAGAATTTTTGGAGTTCATTTAGGGGTCAAATTTTTTTCAGCATAAAAACGTGTTTTATCCATTTTACCCCCCTTTTATATGAAATTATGATAAAAGTGTACATAACAACAATTACTGTACTCTTAAAGAGCTTTCCAACGACATGCATCGTGAAGGGTAAATACTATTTTGACTTTTGTACCTCGTACCCCTGTGTACCAATTTTTTTTTTCACCCATGCAAATTCTATTCCAAAATTTTCCTATATTATCATAAGCGAATAATACGCCGATTTCTTTGAAAATTCGCTCATTAAGTCATGGTGCATGACTGGACTTTTTTTTGTAATTTTGTTAAATATTTATTTTCATGATTCTGAGTACGGACTTAGTTAGTTGATCAAAAATCAAGTTGATGATACTTTGTAACTTAAGAGGTCACCAATTATGTGACAAACTGCCATCAACTTGATTCTTGGTGTACTAACTAATTTCGTACTCAGGGTTTATGGTGGGCAAAATAACATTGCCCACCATAAAGGGCGGGACATGGCCGCTCTCCACCGGTTCGTTTTTTTTTCAAATGCCTATTGCCAAGCTATGTCCCACAGACGAACTTAGCCGATCACATATTCTTAAAAGTCACCAAAAATGTTACTTATACACATAATTCTAAATTCAATTTTAAGTTATTGGTAGTTTTCATACTACGGAAAGTTTAAATTTTAATTTAAATCAAATTATAATTATTATTTACTACGGGAAACAGACAGTGAAAAATACACTCCCGCGCCGGGAGTGTATTTTTCACTGTCTGTTTCCTGTAGTAAATAATAATTATAATTTGATTTAAATTAAAACACATAATTCTAGCTCGATGTTAGTCAGACACTTTTTTGCACGCTATCTCCTGGACTATTATCTTTTTTGTCTGGCAATATTGTTTTTGTATAAAGTTTATTTATCTTGACATATACTCGTATTTGTTAATTATAATTTTTTTTATTTTTGTTTCAGGTGTAAATGCTCAGTTGATAAACTATGGTGGTTTACAAACGAGACATCAAGAGGAGATTCAGAGAAGGCTCTAACTGTGTCGAATCTATACCTAAAAGGTATCAAATAGATGTTTCATTTATTTTCTGTTTTCAAATTTCATTTATTGTGTATTAATTTTATTTTTAGTGACTCGTTATAAGTTATCTATATTTGGTCTCTTCACTCATCCAATGTTTACCCTTTTCAATAGCTTTGAGTATTCTTTTTTTTGCTCTCCCTTGTTTTACTTCTCCTGAAATATTTTTTGGTGCTAAACTAAACATGGAATTTTGATAGATTTGATTTTTACTCATTTTGGTCATTTAATGTTTTTATAAATGTTTTAATATCCTCTCTCCTTTTAGTTGTTTATTCTTATAAAACAAGGAAAGGTAGTTAGTATAAGTCCAAAACCTAACGCTATTTATCTTTTTAACAATGAAAGTTTACGGAACTTATTTGATTTGATTCATGCAAAGAGAATACAATTTTCTTTTATACTTTGTCTGGCAATATGTGGTTGAGGATTGAAGTCTTTCTGAATGGAGTTGGGCCATGCTTGTTAATTCTTATCTTATCATTGATAGTGAAGGTATAGATGGAAAAATTCTTCAATATCTAAATAGAGATGTTATCTAATTTATCTAAGTTCTTGCATAATATTTGTTTTGACAGAGCTAAAAATGCCTGAAGTCTAGGAATTGGTTAGGATAGAGGTTTATATCAAAGTTGGTTATTCATCTACAGAAGAGGAGTTCAGGGCTACTTGGCTCCTTAATGCATTTTTAATATTCTTGAAGGTCTTTTAACTGTTTTTATTGAACTCTTAAATAAAATACATTCTTTCTTCAGTGATAATTTATGATTTTTAATCATTATTTTAATTGTGATGAAGTTTTATTGTCCTAACATTTCCTAATAAATGGACATTTAAGTAAACAATAAATTATAGGAGTACAATTTTATGACTTCCTCTTGTTGAGCCTATCTACCTGATACCTAGGGAGCTAGCGTGGCCGTGTGGATTAAATCACGTCTGCTCAGCCATCAATGAATCAGGAGGTCATCGATCCCTCGCCGTGATACTCTAATGTACATGGCTCACTAATGATCACATCATACTTGCTTTGGCAGTACAATGTACAGGGGTATGATGTGTGAAATGGCTGCAACTCTCTACCACGGGGATAGTTAAAAGGGCTCGAATGAAGGCCTAATTGCTAGGTTCTAACAAGTGGTTTACCTACCCGTACCTTACTACTACTACCTGATACAATCAAAGGACATGTGTATAATTTCATTTCATGACTTCCTAAAAATCTAACTACCAAGGTTGAAATTTCATCAGTGAAATCATAAGTGGTTTTACCACTTACGGGAAAAATTCCCGCTTTTGACTTGTTTACATCAGTGGTCTCAACATACCTCTGAAAACCACTTAGACTACTGCAAGTAAATAAACTACCTTCAAAGCAACCTCCATCTTGAAAAATAGAATATTTATTTGCAGTAAAATTTAATAAACAATTAGTTATAATTATTTTTTAAAAAAACCCAATTTTGTAGCAATTATTAAAATATAAATAAAAATTATTAACTTTTAATTTTTGCTTCCAAGCATACCGAAGGTAACGGAAGCTATGAGATTGTTCTGAAAAATAAAACATTTTTAGGTCTCTGATTTCAAAAATTCCAAGATAAGAATCTGTTTCAGACATCAGGGAACATTTTTAGTTCCGTGTCTGTCTGTTTGTCTGCCGCTCAATTTTTGCGAACCAACATATCTTAAAAACTACTCGTCCGATTTTAATGAAATTTGTATGGTAGGTTATAATTAGCTTAATGTTGGTCCCATATAAGTTTCAACCTTCTGCAGTCATTTGTTTCTCTTCAACATGTGCACAAACATACATTAATTTACATCTATAGCTTCAAAAGTACTTATCTGATTTTTATGAAACTTTTACAGTTTATTGAAAGTAGCCCACATATAGCACCAGATTAATTTGAACTGTCTGCACTCTTTAACTTTTGCTAAATTGATATTTAATTCATGTACAAAAATCAAAACAATTTTGATAGATTAAAAAAAGAAGGGAAACAATTAAACAATAATGGTTTTTAAAAATTAATAAAGTATGTAATTGGATGCGAGGAAGCTATGTGCCACATCAATTGGCAGTCTATTTTTAAATTTCTTCAGAATATTTATTTATTGTTGTTTTTCGCTAACTTTGTTTTTTTCTTTGCTTTATTTCAGAGCCAAAGTTCATGCCCAGAGGAAATTTGCTCAGGGCTTGAGTTCCAATAGCGCTTCTGAGAAAACCTTTGTCAAAGAGAAGGAAAAAGCCAAGCCAAATGGCAACAAAGAGCCGATTCCACTTCTCTCTGCCGACAGGCCCAAGACGGAGGACTTTCTCACCTATCTCTGTTTTAGAAGTAAATTTATTTTTATTTATTAATTTTTACTTATTACAGCTAACTTAAAAAAAAAAATGTTTGCAAATAGAAAAAATACATTTCCCGCTGTCAATAGTCAATTTTTAATTTTATTTTAATGTTGATTTTAAGCTACAAATGGTCATAATGTTGAGAATAAGAAAATATGAATGGTAAGAAAAGAAAGAATTAGTAACGAAGTTGAGGCAACTATTTGAGTTGATTTAAATTTAAATACAGTAGAACCTCGCTTACACGACCCTCAATAACACGACAACCTCAATTACAAGTGCAATTTTCAAATCCCCTTGAGATTGCCATAACACATAATGTTAAATTAACCTCTATAACACGACTATTATTATCCAAACAACCTCAATAACACATATTTTTTCCAATTCACAACATAACTCAGAACCTCTATAACAAGTTGTTTTGAGAAGTCAACCTCTATAACGCATACAGGAATGGGTCGACCTTGAACAAATCTAGTCTTGAAAACCCCGCCTATTAACCTCGATAACACGACTGATAGCCAAAATAACCTTGATAACACGACCCTCAACAAAAAGAGCTCCTCGATAACAAGACTGTTTCCCTAATCCCCTTGAGACAATTCTTATCGAGGTTCTACTGTATTTGTATATATCAATCTTTTAACTCACAGAAGATGATAATTTTCTTTTCAAAGTTGTCTCTACAAAAATTTTTTTTTAGCTTTTTATAAGGAGATAAGTTGTTCTTTATCCCTACATCAATCAACTTCTTCTGCTCATCCTACTTAATTATATAATTTATTTTTTAATGTAAATGTTCACAACTAAAAGAATCTTAGAGATAAGGGTTTCTTGAAATAGGTTGAGAAAGTGGCTTTAAAGCAGGGCCAACCTATTTTGGAAATAAATTGGCATAAGTAAAAATAAAATTAAGGCCTACCAATGTAAAAAATTTGAAGTTGGGATTTTTAATCATACATTTAGAAAATTGATAAATATATAAAAAAAAAAAAAATTGAATGTGCATATGTTTAAGTAATTAAAATATGGATACAGAATTAATGCAATTAATATAAATTTATTTTCTTTTGACGTTCAATAAATGTAATTGTAATGGTTATGAAGTATAAAAAGTGAATGTTTAAAACTTCTTAGATAAAGAGTGATATAACTATAATAATTCACCTCAGAAATATAGGGAAAGGTATAATATAGAATATATTAATATAGATAGTATATATAATTTAGGGAAAGGTATAAAAACAAGAGGGAAACGATGCAAACGGAACAAGAAACAGTAAAGGGAATGTAAAGATTCAAGGGCTGGAGGTTACGAAGTCTCCTCGAACGGTTATCCTGAGTGCCTCGCCCCTCCACCAGTGATATTTTTGTTTGCCTACGCCTACTTGGCCCTACCTATTACCCGCCAAAATCTCAAGCTCTCATTGGCTTTCCTCCCATTTTTTTTCTGATTTTCCCGCGCTGTCAGAGTTAAAAAAGTATGATTTGCTTAGTTTAGTTTCTCACTTGTTTTGAATTGAAGGTATATTGAGTAACCATTTTGACTGTACAACATTTCTTTTTATTATAGTAGTTATTTATTATTGTAATTATTTTTTTTTTAATTTAAATTTAAATAAAATTAAAAAATCTCAAATTTGAAAAAATAAATTTAATTGATCTTGGGATATTAAAGTTTGTTGTAAGCAAAATAAGCAATTATTCCCCAAGCCAACTATTTAGTAATACCAAAAAATTAAAATGGAGGCAATAGTGTTAACCCTTTCGGTATGGAGGTAGAAATCAAAAGTGGACTTCCACAGACGGGGCCGTATTTTCAGACCGGCCTTCCACAGCCTGAGTCGTTTCAACCCTCACACAAAACTATTCATTCTTCAACGCTTTCACACTATTTATTTTATATCTCCTACATTTTTTATCATATTAGGATAATTCTTGTTTTATTACTTTTTTACATTCATCTATAATTATTTTTTTATTTTTAATTAATTTTAGATGTTAATTTAATAATTTGTAATCTATATATACATAAACAAATTAAAAGTAATGTACATTTTATGAATAACTGGTATTTTTTTATATATATATAAATCACTTTTTATCATTTTTTTTATTATTTTTGACATATTTTATATTATACAGTACATTGATCATTTTTTCTTAAACATGACGAAAAAAAAAAAATAATAATAATAAAACACTATTAAACATAAATGGTAAAAAGTTTGTAGGGTGTGTACAGGGTAAGTGACAGATACAGACTGAAGTCTGAAAGGAAAATAAAAAGGAAGGGTACAAGTGAGAGGTAAAAGAATTTTCTATATGAAACCTTTTTCTAAAAATAAATTAAGAAATATTGTATAAAAATCAAGCTGTTTTTAAAAGATATAAATATTATTTCGGAGAAAAAGAAAAGAAAAAAAGCCTTTATAAAAAGGGAAAACACTCCAAGGATGAACGTAAGAAGGTACAATAGACTTTGACCTTCCCTGACCTCATTTGGCCTTAAAAAAATATTACGCGATGCCGGCGCAAGTAATATGAGTCACCCGCCCTGCTAGAGTTGCAACCCCTTTCATTTTATTCTATCACTGAGAAATATTAACCCCAGCGACACCTAGTGAGCCTATTATTTACCATTGTACATCACTCTAGTTCCGATAGATGGCGTTAGGAGTCACGTGCGACGTCCAGGAAGGCATCAATTTGATAACATACATAAGAAAACCTCAAAACGTCTATAGACGTTTACAGTCTAATTAAGGCACTTACTAATTACGTCCATAGACGTCTACAGTACCGAAAGGGTTAAAATTCATTGTTATGCGATTCTTTGTAACAGCTGGCCTTAAACCGTTAAATTATCTAATGCCGATACTTGTTTTTGTGTTTTTCTTCCTAAGACAATGACGTGAAGATTTTTTTCCCTTCCAAACATCCATCCAGCTCAAGACGAACTAAACAAGGTAATTTTAGGAATGAGCAAAATTTGTTTCTTTCTTTATTTATTTTATTAATTGTTTTGTTATTGTATCAAGTTATGAGGAATGTTTTGTGTAGAGATAATTTTGTACACTCCTGTTTATGATTGTTGCATTTTTTACTGTTATGGTCTATGTTAATGTTATCTATTCATACTAGATTTTAAAAAGTGTATTTTTAAGTTTTAGGTAGTATTTATACTACGGAAAGATTACATTTTACTTTAAATCAAATTATAACTGCGGGAGACATACAGAGAAAAATTGACCCCAGCACCGGGACATGACCTCCTATATATCCTTTGAGAAGGAGAGCGCCTGTAACGGATATATAGGAGGCCTGTGGTTCAAGTCCAGGTGCTGGGGTCTATTTTTCTCTGTATGTCTCCCGTAGTTAATGATAATTGTAATTTGATTTAAAGTAAAAAGTGTATTTTTATATTAAGAATTTTTTCCACAGCTGATTTCAGTGCCTATCACCAATAAGGTTATCATCCTAATTGCCTAATTATTAAAAAAACAACAAAAAAAAAAACCCGAACAATTTGAGACTATTATATAAGGAAACAAACATTATTTTATTTCTTACAGTAAACCAAACTCAAAGGAAAAAATTTATCTGTTAACAAATTAATTTTCAACACTTTTGATTGACTTAAGTGATTGATTTTGGTCTGTATTAAACGGAAGATGTTGTTTTTAAATCCTTTATATTATTTTTCGATTTTTTTGGCTGGTTGTCGTCTGTCGACAGAATCTTTACAAGGGCTTATTAGCCCTTGTAAAGATATATTAGCCCTTGTAGGGCTCTTCTAGTCATCCAATCAAGCTAAAACTTGGCACATAGACTCTGTACCAATTGTAGTTGTAGTAGTAGTGGTTAAACGGGCAGGACAAAGCTAGCAATCAGGCAACATTGGGCCCATTTTACTAACCCCGATGTGGAGAGTTGCAGCCACTTCACACATCATACCTCAGTACATTTTACAGCCGAAGCGAGTATGATGTGATCATTAGTGAGCTATTTAATCTGAGCACGACCTTGATTTTCGGCTCGATTCATTGATAGTTGGGGCGAGTGCCCAGAGCACCTCGGCCACTTTGGCTCCTTCTCTGTACCAATAACAAAAACATTTTATCAAATTTTAGGGTCATCCTGATAACGACAGTGCTAGTAAAAACTCAAGAATTGTGATTTTTATGCAAATTTTCAAAGCGTGCTTTTATAAACTAACTACAGTTGAACCTCAATTACATGACCCTCAATTACAAGTGCAATTTTCAAATCCCCTTGAAATTGCCATAAAACATAATGTTAAATTAACCTCTATAACGCGACTATTATTATCCAAACAACCTCAATAACACGGATTTTTTTCCAATTCACAACGTATCTCAGAACCTCCATAATAAGTCGTTTAGAGAATTCAACCTCGATAACACGACTCTATACAGGAATGGGTGAACAAGTCTAGACTTGAAAACCTCTCGATAATACGACTGTATTATCTACTGTAGCCAAAACAACCTTGACAACACGACCCTCAACAAAAAGAGCACCTTAATAACAAGACTGCTTCCCTAATCCCCTTGAGACACTTCTTATCGAGGTCCTACTGTATTTGCCAATGACTCACACAACCAAAATGCATGTACAGGGTCCGACAGTGGAACGGGAAGATTGGAGATGTGTTCGAAACGAAGAACGCCATTTTACAAATATAGTTTTCAAAAAATGAACATTTTCATGTATCCTCATTAATTTCCACTAATTTATATTTTACGATTTTGGTAGCATTCATACTACGGAATGATTAAATTTTAATTTAAATCAAATTATAATTATTAACAACTACAGGAAACAACCAGAGAAAAATACACTCCAGCGCTGGGATTTAATTTAGATTAAATTTGTGTAAAAAAGTTCAATAAATATTAATAATTAAGACTTTAAAAGTTTTTTAAATATTCCCGTTTCACTGCCGGACCCTGTATATAAAGGATTTATAATAAAAAACTTTGTTTTTTAACTTTGTTTTTGTGTGGGCTAGTATTATTTACTATAAACGGATCAAATTTCTAGTTTTTTAGTCTTTATCTTTATATGTTTTTCAAAATATCTATTTTTAGTTTTTGTTGTACTATAAAAGCGGAAACACACTACAATCACGTGAAAAAAGTGTGCGGTGCTGATTTAGTAAGGTTTGTATACATTGCAGCTACACTATTATCACGTCACATGACGTGATAATAGTGTAGCTGCAATGTATACAAACCTTACTAAATCAGCACCGCACACTTTTTTCACGTCATATCACATCAAGTGATGTCACGTGACGTGATGGTAGTATGTTTCCGCCTTAAGGTCCACTTAGCCTGAGTAGAAAACTAACTCTTCCCTCGTTAGTTTTTATGTAAGAGTAAATCTGCAAACACTTATTTATAAAAATGTTCTTACTTTTTTATTCTCATTTAACTTACAATTTGTAGTCTACTTTTGTTTAATTGAACCTATCACACTCAGAGAAAAGTTTCTAACAGCATTTTTGACAATTTCCATGGTATTTTCCCTGTTATATTCTTTTCTTTTTGAATAGACAACACATACGGGTGATTCTAATTTAAAGTGCAATTTTCATGTCCTAGATGAATAACTGGAGCGTTTTTCACATAATTGACAGGATTTTTCTTCATGGTAACTCAGTTAAGCTTAGAGAACTACATCCAAGCAAAAAAATAATGCGCCGCTTAATTTTAACCGCTACAAAAAATTTTAAAAGGCGATTTTGTAACAACCGTGGCTGTCCTAAAGTCAGTTTTTCTTATTCACTTCACTCTAGCTCGTACATTAATCGTGTTATTCAAAAACTTATTGGATAATTTTGAAGTGGGGTCCTACCAGAATTCAAATGTAAAAAAATGTAATTACCATGGCATTATATAAATGTGTCCCTACTCTGGTTGTGGCAGGGAGATTTTAAGTATGGCAACGGATTTTTGCAATGCCGCAACACTGGTTTTCTTGTAACGGTTGATAGGGTATGACCTAAACCCTTTAGTTGAGAGCTAGCGCTAATTCCGATTGTTCTTTCAGTTGCGAACTCTTTTAAACGTAATTACCGTGCATGTAATTTAAGTCTATTTTCAAAGACTGTTTAGGTTAAGTTATAGTTCATTGTTTAGGCTTTTAATAGTGCTATTTAATGGTGTATTAAAATTGGGTTTTTATTTTAAACTACTGACAAAAATATTTTCTCAAAGTGTGAAATGTAACAACCGTGTACGAAAAAGTGTAATTCACGTGTCTTAATTACTATGCTTTAAATAAACTTAATTACCGCCTAAAAATTTGTAAAGTTATTTTCCATCTGTCCCGCATGGTGCAATATATCTGAAATTAGTCCGAGAACATTCCATAATTTTTCCTGAATTTTTTTAAAAAGTCAACATTCTCAGTCTAAGTCCAATTTTAGCTTCCAAAATAGCACTTTAAATTAGAATTACCCATATAAACATACGCATGTAGCAGCGTTCCATTAAAATAAATAAATATTTCACCTCTTTTGCTCTATTGTGTATTTTAATCTATCTATAACGTACGTAGTAGTTACTGTAGTAGTAATAACTCAAGTGTAAGTAATTGTGTTTACAAATAATTGTAATGCATGTTGCATGTGTCATTGTTCAACTACATAAAAGAATCATTACATTAACAAACAAACAAGATTTTTTTTGTTTATTTATTCTTACAGATTAGTTTGTTTAAGTTAATTTCTAGATAATGGTGGTTTGTAAGAGTATTTTATTTCAACTAGATACAAATCATTTTTGGATATTTTGTTACATCATAAACATATAGATCTAATTTGATCAAGTAATGAATACTAAGATAATAATAATAATAATAATAATAATAATAATAATAATAATAGTAATAATAATAATAATACTAAGATAATACTGTTTTTTTGTTCGTTAAAAATATAATTTAAATGAGTTAGAAATAATATAGATTATTGAATCTATGTTTTTGCTCTAGATTGTATTTTTTTAATAATAAATGTTGCATGATATGTGATGTCCAACCTTTTTCTTTCACTAGTAGAATCAGCTTTAGAAATTTTAAATTGTTATTTGTTTTATGATGCTCATTCTCCCAGCAAATGCTTCGGTTGGGAAGAGAAACATTAGGTTTCATATCCTTCGCGATCCTGGCTTCAATGGCAATTTTGAATTTGTACTTAGTTTTTTTTTTATTATTTGTAATGTTTTTGTATAATATTTAATGTTTCAGGTACTCCAGCTTTACCATCAAGATTGGATTACTTTAACGCTGCTTCAGGTTCAGACAATTCATCAGCCACTCCGACTACTTCAAGCCAAACATCCAATGTACGTATTGCAAACATCCAAATGTACGTATTGCATTATTAACGTACGTTGCGTTGTTATGTACGTATTGCGTATTGTATTTTTAACTGAATTATTCCATTTTTTTTTTTTTTTTTTTTTTATTTTTAATTTGCAAAAAGAAGTATTCAAATCAGTTGGCTATAGAATCATACTTGGGCGGATTTCACACTGAAGTAGCAAGTTGCAGGTTGCATGCGTCCTAGTAACACCGGATTATCTAAGAAGTTAAGGTACTCCGGTTACTAGGACGCATGCAACCTGCGACTTGCTACTTCAGTGTAAAAGCTGCCTAACTATAATAACTATGGCTTGCCTTCATAACTGTGGGTAATTACATATTTGATAGATGAGAGGGTATGTTAGCGAGATTCTGCAAATAAAACACAGTGGGAAAGTTGTTGCTAACGTTTTGCTAAATTTATTAGCATCATCAGAGCAAGAAAACAAATATAAAATAAAAATAATACAAAAAGGTCGAAGTTGACTCTACGACATGATATAAAGGAATAAGTGGAGGTGTAGTTGAAAATCCAGAAAATAGGAAAGGGTGCAATATGTCAGGTAGGAGAATTAGCAGAACAAGATATGCGACTTAGAATACTAACTATAACTAGGAATGCAATAATGAAAAAGTACTAAGGCATTTGAAAAACATGGAAACAAAAATATAATGAAAATAACATAATTGTACTAGAAGTTATTTATTAAATTTGTATAACTGTTGCTTTGATTGTTGGTGTCAGTTCTGAAATTTATGGTATTGGGAGTTTTGGAAATGTAGTACATTTACACTTGTTAGGTTCTTGGGCGCAAATCTTAGTACCTTGAAAGTCAAAATTATGTTGAGTATTATAGTAATGATTAGTTAAAGCTGTGGGATTGGGACAGTTAGGTTTCAGATTATATTTGTGTATTATTGTAAACCTAGCTATAGTTAGTATTCTAAGTAAATCTTGTTCCACTAATCCGCCTGCCTGACAACCACACAAAAGTTGAAAGTTCCTCTATTGAACAATAAGTGCAGTAGACTAAAGAGGAAGATACAGAAAGCAGTACAATAGTAAGTCCATCAGAAGAATAATAAAATTAGTCAGATTAAGGTAGTATGTGGTTAGATTGTGTGATGCAGAATTAACTACAAATATTATTTAGTAAGTGGAAATCCAGGAGAGCAAAGAGTGTGATTTTGACCAAAAATTTAATGGTTTGACGGAATTGAGAAAGATTCTCCTGAAAATTGGAAACTGGAATTGGATAATATCAGTACAGAATTAGAATAACTTGTGGAAAATTAAGGCCTGTAAAGCCATTAATGTTTAATGTCAGGTGAATGGAGTTTTAGGGATTCTTATAAATAGAACTTTCCGACTGCAATAGGCTTCAAAAGGTCCTACTTTGAAATTATTATTTTCCGAAGAAGCCCCTCTGATATCTTTTCAATTGCAAATCTATTGAGGCGATAATTTTCTCCAAACCTGTATTTAAATATATATATATATATATATATATCCCGGAGCCAGTGCAAATTTTTCTGTCTCCCGTAGTTTAAATTGTTTGTATTATATATATATATATATATATATATATATATATATATATATATATATATATATATATATATATATATATCGTCGTATATATATGTAGTCTTGCTAATCTTGACCCTGCTAGTCCAGACATCCAGTTAATCCAGACGGATCTCAATAATTCTCTAATAATGTACAATCAGTAAACTTTGAATTTTATCAATAAGATGGAAAGTTTTTATCCTAAATCAATTTGTAGGTTTATACCTGGGCCCACTTTCAGACAAAAAAGTCACTTTTATGATTAAAACACATTGATTTTAATAATTTTACCCAGTTAAAACTAATTTTACAGACATTTTAAAACCGATTCCTTTAAATCCGGACTTTCAGTGATCCGGACAGTGCCCTGTCCCATCAAATCCGAATTAGCCAGACTTTACTCTATCTAACTAGTACATTCTCAGAGCTAAAATTATTTTAACTTTTTTTTTTTCTTAATAATTTCACAGGAATTGCTCAAGGCAAAGAAAGAGAAAATGCGAGGCAAACACTCTGCTGTGAAAATCCATCCGAATCAATTCAAGGAAAAAACTAGAAAACCTCACACAGCTGCTTCCAGAATGGATGTAAAAAGTAAGTAAAGGACGCACCTCGAAATGATTTGTTATTGCTAAGCTAAGGCAACCACATTTATTCCAATAAAAATAAAAGTTTGTTTTGATTTTCTGCTCTTCAAATAAATATAATAACTTATCTAAATAGAAGTGAACCGGCGCGGTGTGGCCATGTGGATTAAATTACCTCGTCAACCTGGCCATTACTGAATCAAGGGAGGTACGAGGTCGTGGGTTCGATCCCTCGCCATGATGCTCTGATTTATATGGCTCACTAATGATCACATCATACTCGCTTCGGTGGTACAATGTACAGAGGTATGATGTGTGAAGTGGCTGCAACTATCTACCACGGGGCTAGTAAAATGGGCCTAAAAGATGGTTTAATTGCTAGCTTCCAACAAGTGGTTTGTCCTACCCGTCTAGTACTAGTACTAGCACCTTACTACTACTACTATCTAAATAGACATCTAAACTAAATTAATTTACTTAATTTTACTTTTTTTCTAAATATATAATATTATGCCAGTTTCCATGGGCTTAACGGCTTTTTATTATATAAACCATAAACAAGGAATTTTTTAAATTATATGTGAATATAAACTCATAAAATAATGAGTTAATTTATCATCATGTGGAAATATTTTTTAGTATGAATTATGATTAAATTATTTTCCAACCAATTTGTTAGATTACAATGCAATAATATAATTTGGTTTAATTTGATAAAAATGAATTATTTGTTGAGCTTGGTATCAGTGAGTTAGTTTTAAATAGGATAACATAGTTTATCTGTTTGACTGACTGATTAATTTGCTATTGTTCTTCTCTTGATAATCTATGTTTGTAAATGAAATGAACTATTATTCTTGACCATTTATATGTATATAAATATATATATTTATGTATGTACATATTTTTTTCCACTTGAATAGACTGCAGTTACAGTAGAGTCTCGTTTATCCGGACCCCGCTAGTCCGGACATCCGTATAATCCGGACGGGCCAAGAATTATGTACAAATTGGAACCAGGGCCTTTTAAGATTTATTAATTGTTAAGATAATTGGAGTTTCTGCTTTTATTGTCTATTAAAATGTATAAAATTGTTCTTAGTATAGTTTATAGGTGTATATTCAAACAGTCTAACACGAGGAATACCCGGTATTTTGTTAAAAATTAACAGATTTAAGAATAAGTAAGAACACCGATAAATCTGTTTCGGTTCTATAGAAATGTAGGGCGGAAGATATAAAGGAAATGTATTCCAGGAAGTACAATTATATGTGACTGAGATGGGGAAGGGTTTTAAGAAACATGTAGCGGCGGCTCAACCCAGTTCCATGAAATTTTGCCAAGCCAACAATGTCTAATGTCTCAACTTTTTGTGAAATGATTATCGCTCCTCGAATTTCATATCGAAACTCAGCCTGTTTCTCAGGAAGTCCCTTCTATACTTGCCACCTGCGTAATAGATCGTCATTTTATTTTAATTCATTTGATATTTGACATGACTGGTACTGGTGACAGAACAGCTTTTAACTTAAATAGTGGACCTACGTTGTACAAGCATGTTTTGGAGACTAATAGAAGTGATTTTTACAATAAAAACCTCGATTTTCATAGTTTTACTCTACTAAAGCTTGTTCTACAGACACATTAAAACTGATTCCGTTTAATCCGGACTTTCGGTAATCCGGACTGGGTTCGGTCCCGTTAAACCCGGATTAGCGAGACTCTACTGTACTTCAGTTATATGAAATCTTATTGTTATTATTGTTTAATTAATACATAGAAATTCATTACTCGTACTTATAAATAAATACTTTAAGCAGTTAGTTAGTCTCATATCTCAGATTTCAAATGAACAGTTAGTTAGTCTCATATCTCAGATTTCAAATGAACAGTTAGTTAGTCTCATATCTCAGATTTCAAATGAACTGTGAAATTACTGTCAAATTATTTGTGGAATTTATTAATGCAGGATTAAAATCTTAGGAGGATGTCAAAAGTTTTATATAATTTGATATCTGTTATCTACATAATTACATACTATTTACACATCTGTAATACATAATTTTTTTTAATATCTAATTATCATTGCTTCCAGAATGATAATTAGGATCCATTTTCAATCAGATTAAATCACATAGCAAATGTTAAAATATAGACCAGTTTCAATATTTTTTAAATTGTTCATATTCAGTGAAATGTTAATCTAGATTCACTTCTTTGAGAGGTGAAACTTTTAAGAAAGCATTGTTGGAAGCAACCATCTTTGTCAATATAATTCAAAATTTGAATTAAATATTTGTTTATATAAAATTCAATTTATATATATATTTAGTTCTTTTTGAAACTAGATAATTTTACAATTTGCAGAATTTGCTGTTCACACAGAAAAAAAAGAAACTGTTTTGTTTGTTGTGTTACTCTTGTATTTACAGCTTTGTATAAATAGTTAAGTTAGAATTCAGGGGTTCCCAACGGGGTCCAGGTGGACCCCTTGGGGGTCTATAGAATTACAGGTGTCGTTAATAAATTTAAAAGGTTTGAACATTGATTATTTCAAGAATCTAAAAGAAAATTTGGGTATCGGTCTAAAGTGGAAATTAAATATTTTCTTAAGCCGTCAACTTCTGTAAATAATGCTAGTGGATTAGAAGCATCTTATAATATTTCTTTGTTAATTGCATAAGCCGGATTTCCACATACCATTGGTGAAAAAATAATATCGCCCACCTGCTATAAAAGAGGTAATAAAAACTGTTATGAAAATAAACCCTGAACCTCTCAGTAATTTCTCCATACAACGTCGTATATGGATGAAATGTCAGAAGATACTAAAACTCCTTAATTTGTGAATTGCAAAACAGTAAATTTTCTGTGCAGTCGGATGAATCCACTTTTTGTAGAAACAGTATTTTGATGTTAAATGTTCGATATTATAGCTCCAGATTAAGAGAAATTACAAAAGAATTGAAAAGAATCAGAAAAATTCTTTCAGTGAACTGTTACAAATGTATACTGCAGGTGAACAGATATTATTTGTTTTGAAATTTTTTGAAAATTTACACTGAACATTTAAAACAATTAAAAGAAGATAAGTTATGTTAGCCATAGGATGATAGGTAATTTCAAGATGAATACAAAAAAAAAATATCACACTATGACCACATTGATGAATAACGATCCATTGTCCAATCACAATATCGATACATCTGAAATCAATCAAGTTAATATCTGTTTTCTGAAATCTTCACTAAACCACTTTTTAATTTTTTTTGTCCAAGTTCTTCACAAATTGTTATCTTTGAGATTTTTTAGTGCAGTTAAAAAAATAAATAAATAATAATATAATGTTGTAAAATTACTCTATTAATGTTGTCTGGTTTATATTAGTGGATAAATGCAAGGGGGTCGATGAAGAAAATCATTTTTTTTAAAAAAGGGGTCAATGAAGGAAAAAGGTTGGGAACCCTTGAGTTAGATTATCCGCTAAACTTGATTTCTTCAATTATTTTAAACCCTGAAGCACTCATGTTATTTGTTTACATTGTTCTAATGAGTTGTTTCATTGATATCAGGGAGAAGCAGTAGGCAAGGAACCAATATTTTAAGAAGACAGCCTGTAACGGTCAGGAGAACTCCAAGATCTGTTACCAGGCGACCTATTAACTCAGCCATCCACAGGAGGTAAGTTGTGTTTTCAGTCTTTTTCAAACACCACTGATTGATTATTTCAACATGATTTCTCTTGAATCACTGGATCTAAAGAAATGTTTCTCTTTCTGAGGTTTTGGATATTATTCAGCTCTTCCATATGCTTTTGATGTACTTCTTTAGATTGTTACTCCCCTATGTGGTTTTAGAATATAAATTACTCTAACTAAATAACTAATTAAGACAATGTTATGTTTAGTCCAATGAACTTTGAGACAAAGGAATATCAAACTTCTGTTTATATAAGGGGAGTAACAGTCTAAAGAAGAACATTCCGTACACCTTCTTTAGATTGTTACTCCCCCTCTGTTTTCTTTATAAGAGGAGTAACTATCTAAAGAAGTGTCGCTTTTGAAGTGATGTAACATTAGATTGGGGAGATAGTCAAATTCTTAAATAATATGTTTGAAGATTTAAAAAAATAAAAAACTATATGGATAATTCAGTCCAGGCTTTATCTTTAACTGGCTCTCTTGTTTTCTATGTTGGAAAATGTGTGGACTACTCAGGTTTCAGTACAATACTGGTAATTGATTCATATCAAACTGGAATTACAGTATGCACGTTACGACTTGTGACTTTTGACACTCAGATTGACCAACCTAAATGAGGAAAAAAATAAAGCCACTAGGCCTGTGGGAGGGTGTTACAGTTTGGTTTTTGTGTGCCGCTACTAGAGCCGGAGGTAGGGTCAAGTTCTGCTATTTTGGGTTTAAAAATAGGAATATAGGAAAGCGCCACCTTGCCTAGGATAGATAGGAATTAGAGGTTTACAGGGATGACGAGGGATCCCTAGTAGGATATAGGATAGAAGGTGGGGAAAGGGATTAACGGGAAGGGGGAAAAGAGGTTGTTGGGATTATCCCTGACGGGTATTACCTTATTAAACTAACTCCAAGATATAATTACAAAAAAATGGGTTTCAAATTATATTCTCGATCATAAAATATATGCATATAAAAACATATAAGAAAATTACTGTCAAGTCCTTGCAAACAAATTAACTTATAAATTCTTAATTCTATAAATATAATTAAAAAAAAGAGAAATGGGGAGACCGGCAGCTTCAGTTGGTGGTGACTCCCGTGGTGAACTCCAAATGGGGTGGGGTAGAGGTTTTAAATACCTGGTTCACTAACTGCGTAGCTTTTCCTGGTGTCTAATATACGAGTTGCGAAAATGGCTCGGTTGAGTTGATTTAATTTCCGGTGCGATCCCTAGATCCGTGGTCTTGATCGCTGGCTCAGGACTACTTCTGCCGGAAGTTATTCCCAGTTCCGCAGAAGTTGTGCTGGGCACCGCACCGAAACGTATTCTCTGAGGTTTATCCTAAATGATTAGGGTGACCGTCCGTAATTATCGGGTAGGTCCTGTAGAGATGCGTAGTAATCCGACCATGGTTGTTATAACTCAAGCAAAGTCATAGAGCCTCTCCCAGACTGACCATCCTAGAGCCCCCTCATTATGTGCTCTTTTGCTTGCTCCCTGGACCTCGGAAACTAAACAAAACAGTCATTCTAATACTCAAATACTCTCATACATGCACACACCTTCAGTAAATTATTACACATACCTTCAGTAAATTAAAATAAACAGGTCAAAAGTCAGCACACAGAGAGGGTCCGTAGGCAACCCTGTATAGTGTTTAACTGTAAAAAGTGTATAAACAGTGTTTTTTTAAAATGCTAAAAAGCTTACTTTGAACCATTCTAAGGGTCTGATATTCTCAAAACACACTCTGATGAAGTATTTTGTTGCCACTGAACCGGACTACAACCATATAAATACATCGAAAAGACCATAATTATAAAAAAACGTATTTCGTCAATAAAAATAAAATAATATTTTTTTCGATATTTCCAAAAAGTGGTATCTTTACTTTTGGTCGAAGAATTTTCAGGAATTTTTTCAGATTTTTTGCACTTCACATAAGCGAGATAGAGGGGGTGGGACACGTTTCACACCCACTTCAAACTTGCCTACGCTCGCCCTATCAAAGTTATATCCAAAGAATTATATATTTTTGTAATCAGCTCGCGACGTACCCTTTCATATGATACCCCTCAAGGTGTCGAAATAAAATAAAAAAATTTTAACCCTTAAGTTTTTTTACCCTGATTTTTTTGAAAAATATTTTTTTTAAGTCCCTATATTTTTAAAATATGTGGGTAGGTACAAGACACATACATGCCAAATTTCAAAGTGATCAGACGGAAGGTGTAGCTGTGAGAACACGCGAGAGGACGGACGGACAGAAACACGCAGGAAAATATAAGGATCCTTGGTTTTGCCTACGGACCCTAAAAAGACTGACTTTACCTAGATAAATCATTCAAAATAAACAAAACAGATAAACTCTTAGATCTAAACCGTGTTGCTTCCTACAAGCAATAAACCCGGGATAGATCCAAAGATACAAAAAAAAAATATCAACCAATAAATCTTGGTTGTTACAAGGGGTGGGGCCAGTGATATTTTTGTTTGCCTAGTTGGCCCTGGCCCGACCTTCTAGAATTCAAAATCCTGACCTGTCATTGGCTCCCCATCCCCCATCCCAATTTTTCAGATTTTCCCGTGCTGTCAAAAGTTTCAACTCACAACGCACTAACTATAGCTTCGGGCGGCTTCCTAAGAGCTCTCACCACCTTCCATGTGAAACAATATTGTAAACCATCAATGGTATATTGCATTTATCAAAAGCTACTTCTGGAGAAGCAGATTACCGTAACCCTCTTAAGAATTTCCTTAATTGAATAATAAAAAAAAAAAAATGTAAACTAAATAATGAGTTTTTTCTATTTTTCAGGATTACTGATAAGAGATTGAGAGCTGGCCTGAGGAGTGGAGGGAGATTACCCGCAGGCAGTGATACTGGAATTACTTCTGTCAGGAGACCCAGGTCATCTTCTTCCAGCCAAACTGTTACTTATCCGGGTAGGTGACAACGGTTATTAGTAAATCTTATTTTAATTTCCATTTATAAGAAAAATAGTTAATGTTATTTTCTCTGGCTCTTTAGTACTGGATAGATCCTCTTGTATCTTGAGCTATATTTCCCTAAATATCTTTTGATACTTCTCAGCTTCTTTTAACCACCTACTCTGGAATCTGCCTCTTTATCTGGCCTTAAATGTGATACTCCCTTCATTTTTGTCTCATTTATATGTCTTCTTTTGTTTGCATAAAATGCTCCAGCCACCTCTACCACACTCAAATAAATTTAACTATGATTTTGTGAACTATATATTTATCAGTTTCCCTATTATTTTGTATTCTCCATCCATGCTTTCATCCGTCACTGCTCTTAAAATATTCCCTAAAATTCTTCCCTAAAACACTTATTATCTGTAAAGGCGGAAATACACATGCTAGTAAAAAAGCATGCCAGTGGCGAGTTACTAGCACGTCAGTAGCGGCCACGCTGCAGACGCTGTGTACATTTGACAGTGAAACAGCATGCTAGTATCATCCAGATGATCGGTCTTGTGCGAGCTACTAGCACATGACAATACACATTCCAGCCACAGTTCTAGTTTTGAAACAGGCAATCGTTTCTTGCCTTCTTTTAGCCGGAATAAATTATGAAATAATTGTATTTGATTTAATTAATTTTGATAGTTTTATTAATTGTTTCATTGTACCTTATGAATGTATCTGTGCGGAATGAAATTAACCAGATTGTTTTGTTACTTGCAAAGAACTGTGTTTTAAAACATTTGAAACAAAATAAAAAGACACAAAGAGTGTGGGTAAAGATTGGATAGCTAGAAGGGAATTAGGTACATGGAACGAGTCAGTGCCTACTAAATGAAATGCGGTTCGGGGACGTTAATGGTTTTAGGAATCAATTGCGAATGCTTCCGGAGAAAGTTGATGAGTTGTTGTCAGACACACGCGAAAGGAAGGAACGCAACTAACTGAAGACTGAAGGGCTGAGGGAGACTCGTGCTAGCTACTGGCAACCTTGCGCAGGCCTGTTTACACGTGCCTTATCATTTCCCCCTCCCCTCGACTTGTGCCACTGGCAAGACAGAAATCAAACCTCGTGCGATTTACTCGCATGCTATTTGATGTATACACATGCCAGTAGCTCTCCTCTGCGAGCTACTCGTATGTTTTTGTGCGAGTAACTAGCATGTGTATTTCCGCCTTAAGACTAAACAAGTTATTTGTAAGACTAAACAAGTTATTTGTAAGACTGAACAAGTTATTTGTAAGTCTAAACAAGTTATTTGTAAGACTAAACAAGTTATTTGTAAGACTAAACAAGTTATTTGTAAGACTAAACAAGTTATTTGTAAGTCTAAACAAGTTATTTGTAAGACTAAACAAGTTATTTGTAAGACTAAACAAGTTATTTGTAAGTCTAAACAAGTTATTTTTAGACTAAACAAGTTATTTGTAAGACTAAACAAGTTATTTGTAAGACTAAACAAGTTATTTGTAAGACTAAACAAGTTATTTGTAAGACTAAACAAGTTATTTGTAAGACTAAACAAGTTATTTGTAAGACTAAACAAGTTATTTGTAAGACTAAACAAGTTATTTGTAAGACTAAACAAGTTATTTGTAAGACTAAACAAGTTATTTGTAAGTCTAAACAAGTTATTTGTAAGTCTAAACAAGTTATTTGTAAGACTAAACAAGTTATTTGTAAGACTAAACAAGTTATTTGTAAGACACCTGCATTCATTTTACCACTAAATCAAACTATCAAAAGGAGAAAACTAAACTATCGAAAGGAGAAAACTAAACTATCGAAAGGAGAAAACTAAACTATCAAAACTATCTAAGGAGTATTTTAATATTTTTAAGGGGGACAGGATTTTATTTGTTTTATTTTTACATTGACTTCTGGCCAATAATTTTTCCAGTTGGTTATGCTCTGGAGATAAGAGTAAAATATTTTGTTTTTATTATAAAACGTCTGTTATATGATTACATACTTTTCAAACAAGATGTACTTGTAATAATGGATAATGTTAATATTTAATTTCAGTGAGGAAATCTGCTATTCCTTTAGGTAACACGAGTGATGAGGAAGAAGAAGAAGATGAAGATGTAGAAGAGGATGAAGATGATTATGAAGAAGAAAAAGAAACGAAGAAGCAAGTTAAAGAAGAAAAATTTCTAAGAGCGAGAACAAGATCTAGTTCTATTAAATCTCACCCTAGTCCAGCCCGCAGGTCTGTTCTATATTTAACTTCTTATTAATAATTTAAGATTCTGAAAGGAAAATTTATCGAATAATACTATTGATCAATATATTATATCAAAATATATCAATAATTAATTAAGACCTGTGTTATAGATCACTACAATAAATTCGATCAGCCAAATATTGTTGTAATCACTTGTTCGGCAGAGTTTGTGAATAACAATAACTGATTTGAACAATGAATTTGGTAGTATTAACTGATAATTTAAACTATATATTATTCTTATTAGGTTTGTTCCATCCAAGCTGTGTACCGTCCGCAGGATCGTCACCGGCTTGCGCAATGGATAAAAGCCGTTCCAACCCGACTTGTGACAGTGTTTCGTACCTTCCACGAAACTGTTCCAACCACGTCAGGGATCGTTTGCGAACCGTTCACTGTACGATCCCAACGATCCTTTGACAATACCATGAACTGGTTTGTATGACATGCGCAGTAATGTCAATAATTACAAATATCAACAGGAAGGTTTCCTAACTGTTAGGTTTCCTTAATGTTTTTAATACAGTGCGAATTGTAGTGCTAAACCCGTTCCAACCTGACATGATTTTATTATAGTACAATGTTAGCGCATGCGATTCCCGAACGATCCGCTGGACGATACAAAGGACGGTACAAATAGCGGGGTTGGAACAAACCTATAGTTGTTAAAGTGGGAAGGATGGAATTAAGTCAACTAATATTAACTAGGCATCGCGTGGCTCTATCATTGAAGCGAGCGTATAGTAATAAATATGTATTGAATATTGAAAAAATAGATTATCGTGAATCATGATGAGTTGATAGATAATGGGTCTGGTAGTAGTACAGCGACTAATAGTAAGGGAACCACCCCGCATTCTTACTATTCCTCTAACCACACATCTCCATTTCAATATTTATAATTTGTATCCCTTTGCTACAAAAAAACTACTGCATGTATCAAATTGAAATTTTGCATGCCTGTTTCAATTGTGCATTAGATGGTGTATATGAAGTTTTATTAAAATCGTTACGTTAGAACGTAAGATATCGGTAAAAAGGTGGTTTTCTCTATTTTAAACGTTTAGGTCCGCTTTAATAGTTTTAGCGATCTTTATTAATTCATAGCGGTGTCGCTGTTGGTTTTACTAAAAAATGTTATTTGAAAAAAATGTTCGTCTCATCGACTAGATGATGATAGAATTTTTTCCCGTCCTTAAATTCCAATTTAATTTTTGAACCTCTTGTTTACGCGAGCGTTGCGCGACCTCTTGGACGGATCACGCTGTCCAACGAACTTAGCCTGAGTATTAGTAAGAGGATCATGTATACCAAATTTCAACTAAATCGGTCAACTTTTACTCAAGTTATCGTCACACGCGTGAACATTACTGACAGACAGACAGACAGACAGACAAGATGCATAGTTTGTTGAATGTAAGAAGCTCGCTTACACTCGCTTCAATTAGTCAATTTTAATTAAGTAACTTAATGGGCAAAATGTATTAAACTTTAATTGGTAGATAATTTAAATTTTTTTAAATATCTATTGCTGGATTCCCGTGCTTTGCTACATATTGTAAAATTTCCAGATTCTAATGCAATTGGTTCCTGATATATTGTTATATCAAATTTTGTCTATAAGTTGCCGCCATTTGGAATCAAGATGGTGAATTGTATAAAGATTTCTTAGCAAGCTCCTTGTGCACTTGAGTTAACCAAAGCCGAATATATTATTAAAATTCTGTACTAACTTTCTAAAAAGATGTTTTCAAATTTAAAAACGAGTGTATATTTAATATTTACTATGTAAATGGATTACTCGAAAAATGAAAACAAAAATACTAACTAGATGGAAGAGTGTTCGGACCTGGGGGGGGGGGGGGGTATTCCTGACCTGGCTACAAACTAGTATGATAGAAATAATAATCAAAAATGAACACAATGAGCCAGGGGCTAGTTGACTGTAAATACAGTAGGGTCCCATTATTCTGGATGGTTCTCCTTGGAGATTGAAAGCTTGTAAGAATGACATTTATATCACTAATTGCTTTTTACAAATATTCTCGCTGACACTTTGCATAATGACACCATGTTAAATGCACTGAAAATTTTAAATTTAAAAAATGTGTTCAGTCTAGCTACGTGTTGGAAACTGACAGGAATGTACATATTATGTATTTTCATCCTACATATATGTAATTACTAATTACATATCACGTTAATGCTGTACATTTAATTTATCCATATATTTATGATAATACAAATGCAGTATGAATATGCATTTAAAAAAAAAGAAAAAAAAAGTTATTTATGCACTTAGGGAGTAAAGTAAGCCATTATTCCCTTAGCGAAAAAGTTGAAAAAGGGGACCGTGGTCCCTAAATTCCAAGATGAAGCCGAGGGAATAACGCTAATTAGCTCCTGAGGCGCAGCCGAGGGAGATAATTATCGCTAGGGTAATAATGGCACTTTCACTCCTGAGGTACATACAATATTTTATCTCCACATTTTCATCCATTGCACAGTTTTTTTTTTTTATGTATTATTTTAATAAATAGCTATAATTGTTAGCACTTTTAATAGCAGATGTAAAAGATTCAATATTAAAAACAAATAAGAATTGAATTAAACTCATACAAAAGGTTATTTAGATGCAGGTTATAAACAAAGATAAACATGGTCGAAAAAGCAGTGTCGCCAACCTGATTTCAACAACTTCATTACATTAGCCATTCGTTCTCTACTACTTAAAAAATAAATAAGTTGGCAATCCTTCTTTTTTTCCCTACTTTTTGAGTTCAGGGAAGAAAAAACTTACTGTAGCCCCTCTAAACTAATCCAAAATCATAACTTTTTCTCCCTGGTTTTACTTTTTCTCCCTACTTTTTGAGTTCAGGGAAGAAAAAACTTACTTTAGTCCCTCTAAACTAATCCAAAATCATAACTTTTTCTCCCTACTGGAGAGTTTTTAAAACCTTGCTAATCCGGAAGTCCCCTCTCCGGGTTAACGGGGTCCTACTTTAGTTGTATTTCAAACAAAATATAATATGTATAATCAGTGCTCGATTTCTAGAAATGGAGGTGCCGGAACTACAGCCTACCCTCTCTCTCCCCCCCCCTCCCTATAAAAGGGGGGTCCGGGGGTCCTCCCCCGGGAAAATTTTGAAAAATAAACGTTCAAAAACAGCGTTTTAGACATAAACCCACACAGCAATCAGGTGGGTTTCGTGTGAGAAAACTTATATAATTTTAAGTAGTATTTTTTATAAACAATTTCTTGATTAGTATAACACGTGTTGTTAAAATACTCTCAATAAATAAATAGGTACTTAGGTTTATACGAATAATTAAATCAACAAAATATTTCCTGTCTCACTCGCCCCGGGCGAGTTTCGGCACAGTGTCTCTGCACAGTACTTATTTAATACGATCCCTGCCATTAAAAAATCGTTGTTAATAAATTGCTAGTCTAGGGTAATACTATGGTGTCAGTTTAATACATGATGTCCTTAATCAAATTTGTAGTCACTCACTGACAAACAAAATTTTAACTTAGGATTTTAAAAAATCTTAGTCCCGATAATTTTATTTTTTATTTATCAGAGAGAGAGGTCCCGGAACGCCGTTCCGCCGCGTTCCGCCTCAAATCGAGCCCTGTGTATAATATTAGTGGCTAAAGAGGTGTAAAACATTTTAAGATTAATAATTCATTCGACAACATTTTTCAACTTTAATTTAAAGTCGTCTTCAATCGTTGTACAACTTTTTCAATTAATATGTCATCCTTACGTCGAAAACAATTATTATAAAATCTGTCTCCATAAGAGAGAGTCAAAGAAGTTTTAAAGTTATTGAATAAAATAAAAATTCAATTTTTTATTTTATTAAAAAAAAACTTGAAATTAGTTATTTTATCAAGATTTTTTTTTATTGTTATTTCGTTAGGTCTAACTAGGTTTTATTTTTTTTTTTTGTTAGCTTAAAGCGGTTGCCGAGCAGAAAGACTAAAGAAGCAGCTACAGCCTACATGGAGATCTTAAGTAGAAGTCTGCGGAGTCCTGTTGTGGAATCAGATTCCTATGACGAAGCTGAGGACCCTGCAAGATTAGGTTTCTATACAACATTTGCTTTTTTACTGGTCATATTACTTTGCTTTGTAAGTTTCATCGCACATTTCCGTTTCCCCAATTTTGAACCACTTCCCGTGATTCAATCTTCCCCACATTTTGCACATAGATACAACTAAGGTGAAGAATACAGAAACAAAAAAAAAAAAAAAAATGGCGTCAAATTTATTTGCTTTTTAAGTTTCATCGCACACCTATTACCCCAATTTTGAACCACTTTCCGTCATTTAATCTTCCCCAAATTTTGCACATAGATACAACCAAGGTGAAGAATACAGAAACCAAAAAAAAGTTGAAAATAAGACCAGTTTTGAAAAATGGAATTTTTATATGAATTATTTTTTCTTATATTCAATAACTCTTTTTATTATGGTCTCTATACTAATTTAAGCTACTTACTTTTAGATTTAATTGTTTGTATTTTTGGTTCTTGGTGAGTTTACTCTAGATATTAATTTGTTTTCACATTAGTAATATTATTTACATTACTTTTTACCTCTAAGCTCATAATTCGGTAGCCAATAATAATAAGTTATTGAATGCATTTGCCATACCTACTCACTACCCAGTTATAATTGTCCTTAATATATCATACAATATACTTAAATACAGCTTTCTTAACTAAAGAGTTGATTTTTATGTTTCAATAATTGTTTAATTTATTCATGTGTTATATACGTCAAGGCCAAAGATATATTATGTTGGTTTACACTACCACTGATACCATATAATCTTATCTTATTCAAATAAAAATATGATTTGAAAATATGGACACAAAACTTGAAAACTTGTGAATCCTTCAAAAACTCTGAATGTACTTTCATTACAAAACTTTCTCTCTGTATTTGAAAGATGCATACATTTTGTATGCATGTGAAAAACAGAGCTTGTGTAACATACAGGGTTGATCCAAAAGTCTCCCCCCCCCCCCTCCTCTTAACTTTTGAACGGTTTGAGATAAATTAATGAAACTTGGGGGATCTCTACCATGCAAAGGGAAATTTGTTTTCATGCAATCGCCCACTAGGGGCAACCACCCACTTTGCCCCCAGGCCACCCAACTTCAAAATTTCAAATTGGAATTTATATTTATGATAGCATATTTGGATTCTACAGTGAAAAATAATAAACTTTTACATGAAACTATTTTTTTCTATCTCCAATATTTTGCCCTCTACAGGTGGGCAAACATAGCAAAATTACCCTTCCAAAAATAGTAAAAAAATAACACTTAGATCGTTATAAAATCTGAACGGTTAGAAATAAAGTAATGGAACTTGGGAGATCTGTACCATGTAAAGGGAAGTGTGTATTCATCCACTCGTGTACTAGGGGCATCCACCATTTTGCCCTCAGGCGCTGAAATTTACCATTTTTATACCTTTCTTGTGTGGGTTCGGTCTTTTAGGGTAGATAATAATTGAACATTTACATTTCAATAACGGCTATATTTCGACCATTAACGGTCATCTTCAGGCCTTGGATTGAAACTGTAAAATTATTAACATAATTTTAAAAAAACTGGAATAATATCACCTATTTAGGTTCGTCACTATTTGTCGAACAATATATCACATAAAAATGTATCTTATACAATAATATAACTGTAAAATTAACAGAATTAAAAATAAAAAATTAACGACATGGTAATTTGTGGTAACCTCAAGTTTCAATCCAAGGCCTGAAGATGACCGTTAATGGTCGAAATATAGCCGTTATTGAAATGTAAATGTTCAATTATTATCTACCCTAAAAGACCGAACCCACACAAAAAAGTATTAATATAATTAGGGACAAAGGAAGAAGACAAACTACATTTTTATACCTTTGTCCTCCTATGGGGGGCAAAATATTGGAGAAAGGAAAAAAGGTTTTAAGTAATTTTTATTTTTTCGCCGTAGAATCTAAATCTGCTATCAAAAATATACACTCTAGGTTAAAATTTTGAAGTTAGGTGGCCTGGGGGCAAAATGGGTGGTTGCCCCTACTGCGCGATTGCATGAAAACAAACTTCCCTTTACATGGTACAGATCCCATAAGTTTCATTAATTTATCTCAAACCGTTGAAAAGTTAAGGGGGGGGGGGGATTTTTGGACCACCCTGTATAAGGTAGAGGGAAAAATTGCCATCAAAGCCAGACACTACATCATTTACTTGGAGAGATTCAACCTTTTACCTTTAATGATGACCTCTACTAACACTCCATATTCTATCATAATTATAGAGAGTGGTATGAGTGTAGTAGTTGTTGATTTGCAACTATTTAACCCTAAAATAGTGGAATTAATTAATTTAAGCCTATATATTCTGGTGAAAATATTATTAAGTTAAACACTTAAAAATCTTGACAGTTTTGTAGTTTTATTTTTTTTAATTAAATAACCTTAATGTGGAGTTAAATGTATTCCATTACTTGGGTCCTGCCTGGAGCTTCAAATAATTTCCTGGTTTATAGCTGAGAAGTGTAGGTCTCAGCTATAAAGGAAGTTATATACTTATAGGTACCTGATTTATTGACTATTATTATTTTTTTTTTTATTAGTTTACTTTTATATATCTAATTTTTTAATAATATTTTTTTCCCCCAGAAAAAGAGGCCAAACGGACTGGAAATCTGTCGAAGAAGTTGATTCCTAAAAAGGTTTTACCTGGAAGAAGTTTAAAAGACAAGTCTTTGAAACGGGCACCTCTCATTGGTCAAAGAAAAGTTATTCAGAAAAACTTAAGGGTAAAACGGGTCGAAGAAATCTCAAAAAGACGTACTAGAAGTAGGACGGAAGCCGAAAACCTATTGAAGAAACCTTCCAGGCCTCAACGTTCTCGTGGAAACAAGAATAAGATGGATTTAGAAGATGAAGAGAAGGAGGAAGAAGAAACGGAAGAAGAGGGTAGTGAAGAGGAAGAAGAAGAGGAAATCGTTGTTAACAAGAAGGCTGATAGAAAAAGTGACGCACAAAAGAAACCGCAAAATCAAACTCCTTCGACTGAAAGACGGAGCAGAAGATTTGTTAAAGATGTCGAATCGGATACTATTAAGACTTCAAACGGAGACAAAATAAACAAAAAACAAACAAGAAGAACTATAACTCCGTTGTCTGTGGAGAGCCCACAAGAAACTCGAAGCAGCAAAAGAAGTAAAGGTTCCGTTGGAAACATTAAGACACCTCAACCGGTCAAAGAACCAAGAGCCAAGAACTCGCCTTCCTGTGTGCGAAATCAAGATGTTAAGAAAGAGATAAAGACTGAAGCGGAACTAGAGACTGAAATTAGAGGTTCCCCTGTTAGGCTTGTTTCGAGGAGAAGCACAGGGAAAAGAGAGTGCGCAGATGAAAGGACTGAAGAATCTCCGGTAACCAGCAGACGTTTGATCAATAAGAAGGAAATCAAAGTTGAAAATGACGATGAGGGTAAAGCTTCACCCTCGAGAAAGAAAAATAAAATTGCTAAGAAAAATGACAAGAAAGAGTGTGAATCAAAAGTTGTTCCTGTTGCAAATCAAAGGCAAGCTAAATGTAGTTTTAAAAAAGAGGTTAAAGTCGAGGACGATTCACAAGTTAAAAGTTCACCTGCACGTACTTTAAGAAATTCGATTTCTAACGATAAAGAAGATAATGTAAAGATTTCATCAAAAAACAAATTAAATGGCAATAGTAGTAAAAAGAAAGGATTAGACGTCAAAGATAAAGCTTCAGTAAGTAAAGACGACGACAACAAAGATGACGAATGTAAAAAAAATCCAGTCTCAGAAGAACCTGTCAATAAGATGAGGAGAAATTCTAGAACATCTGCTGCATCGGTTAAGGAAAGTGTTCTGAATAAAAAGAAGGTGCAAGAAAAACAAGAAACAGGCATCAGTTCCGCACATAGTGATGATGAGAAAAAGCTTAAACGTCCCGTCAGTAGAAAATCAGATGTCAAAATGGATGTCGATGAAATTGTCAATGTGGTCAGGGATAATGAAAACAATAAAAAACAAACTTCGAATAAACAACCTCTTTTGAAAGTTAAAAATTTCTCGGAGCTAAGTGCTGATAAACCAAAAACTCTTGTGCAAACTAAAAACAATTCGGAAAACGCTCACGTTTCAGATACGAAATCCGTTGAAGTTAAAGATGAGGTAGGCACTGCTAAGATAAAATCAGGAGTGAGGAAGAAAAGCAGTTTGACCGATGAAGAAATCTTAGGTAAAGAAGTCCCTAAGAAAAAGCTTAAACAGACTCACGCTAGGGTTCCGTTAGTAAATAATGAAAGTGAGAACGCCCCTGTTCAGGATCGTAGACTTTCAATAACAGATAAAAATAATAAGGAAAAGAAAGACTCTAAGAAAAAGCTCTGTGAAACAAAAAAGTCAGAGGAAAATTCGGCTACGGTCGCAGAATTAAATCGAGTCGTGCAAATTGCAAATCCTGCTCTTTCTAACGTCAATCTACTAACCAATTCTCGAGAAGGTTCCGTCGATAAACTAGACGAGAGAGATCTACTTAAGGGTTTCGACGAAGTCAACGCTAGAGAAATGGAGCACAAAGTTGATAAATTTATCGAGCAGATGATTTTAAAAACCAGTGACGACGAAAGTAAGTCTAAAATGAGAAGCAAGTTTAAACAGAGTGTTAATCACAAAGCTAATAAAGCCAGTAGTAGTAAAGAGTCAAACAATACTTCAATTGTTAAACCTGCTGAACCAACACCTGTAAAAGAATCGGTTCTAAAAGAAAAGCCTAAATCAGGATGTGACATAGCTGTGGACAATGTAAGTCCTGAACCGGGTAAAAGAGGAAGAAAAAAGCGTAAGAAACAAAAAGGAAACATACCGTCGATCGATCAAGCGGATGGCGAAGAGGGTCAAGAAACTAATAAGAAATTTAAAGAAGATGGGAACGTTAAGAAACTACCTAAAGTTAACAATGAAGTTTTTAAACAAAAAACTCAACCAGAACCAAAATCATTTTCAAAAAATGAAGAATTGACCGGAGAAGAAAAGAACGAGGCAAAAATTACAAAGAATAGTAACAGAAAAAACTCTATTGATAAGAAAGAGAAGGAGCTTGGAAATAAGGCAAATTTTTCTGATAATAAGCAAGGAAAGGAAGACGGAAAATGTGTCCAAGAAACGTTGAACCGTAGATCAAGTGCTTCTAGTAAGATTAATTCTAACACAACGGTTTCAGAATGTAAAGTAATACCTGAAATTGTGACCAAAATGCCTGAAAATGCTAAAGCTAAGAAAGAAACCTTTGAAAAGCCTACAACTTTAACCGAAGACATAGCTGAAACCAAAACTAAAAACAAAGAAAAGGGTTGTTCAAAAAAGGCCGAAAAATCCCCTGGTGGTAAAAGTGATTCTGACGATGAACCTCTGTCAAAAAGGTGCGCAAAGTTGCAAGTGGTCAAAAAGAGAAACTCTCCGCCTGAAAATAAAAATCGACCAAAACGAGGCGCCAGGGAACAGAAAGTCAAAGACTCCACTCAGATCCCATTGAGAACAAGTCGTGCCAGAGTCGCTAAACATTCTAGTTCAAGTTTTTACTATGAAACAGATAGTTCTAGTCACTATTCCAGTTCAGAAGAGGAAGATATCCCTGATCCCCCTAATTTAAGGGAGGATATGACTACTCAGACAGATGAAATCAAAGGATATCATAGAGGTCTGCAGCAAATCGACAATAATCAAACTACACCTTTCGGCTCCACTTCTGAATTTAGTACAACATCTGTGTACTCTAAATCTCATTTGATAGAGTCGAGAAAAATACTTGACATACCCGATGATCTAATCGATTTTGAGACGGATTTCGAAGGCGAGGATTTGCTTATGTATCCTAGTTTTAAAGAAGCCAAACGTTCTAAAGACGACGAATTGAGCCCTGAAGATGTCCGAATCATTGTTAAAGATATGAAAGCCGGCATGCCTAAACTATCTGAACTCCCATCGACCAGTTCAGTCAACATCCCACCTTCTCCGGAAAAGAAACCTGCCTGTAGTGTGAATCTCAACTCAACTCTTCCCAAAGGGATTCAAGTTGTTACTCCCGACAATAAACTTGTGGCAGCTTGTGATAGTAAATCGATGTACGACGAGGCCACTCGTAGTATGGATCTGTTGGCCTCTGTCGCCGAAGATATAAGTGCCAAAATGAATGCTTCACCGATACTCAGCTCGAAAGTCGGAGGTCCTCTAATAACCCCTTCTAGCATCGAATCTCCTTCGATCAGTTCAAATGATACGGTCATTCCAACATCCTCTACCGATAGTAATATCGAATCTTCTCCCATTGTCGAGGAAAGTAAAACTCTTGTTGCTCCTGCAGAGGAAAAGGAGGCTCCAAAACCCAAGCCGAAGACTTCATCTATTGGCGAGACGTGGATTCAAGCTTTCAAGAGAGCTAAAATTCCCAAGCCAGGTCAGTTGAGTCCGTTCTCTCGTACTGTTAAACCTTTTGTACGTAAACCATTTGTAAATCAACCCTTTGTTTCGAAGCAGCAATCTCCTCTAAAGTGCGACACACCTGAAGTTAAATTCAAACCTTTCGACCGAAGTAGCCTTATGAAAGTTCATTCTCCTTCTGGCAGCTCTTCAAAGCAAGTGGGACATCCTTCCAGAAGTTCTTCGTCTAACCCCTTGTCTGGTTCTCTTTTAAAAACGGTGAGTCCTGAAAAAGTAAATGAAGTAAAACATTTTCCTGTAGCGAAGACTCTGTTGAATATTCCGACTCCCCACATTTCGAAATTCGATATCAAGAGGGAACAAAGAATAGATAATATTCTGAATCAACCGGTTTTACCGAAACCTCAAGGATCGAGGGCTTTGGGTGAGTCGCCGTTTAGACATCAGGAAGTTAAGAGGGAAGACTCCAAGTCGAAGGGTTTGGGTGAAAATTCTAAAGGACTCGATTCCCCGAGGAAGATTGAATTGGTTAAGAACAGAGATAACCCTGGTGGAAAACATCAGAACCTTCCTCTGGCTGTTGAACACACTCTTAGGAAAATGTCTCCTGTAGCTGTCAGCAGGAAACCTGCTAACTCGGCCACTCTGAAGATCCCTCCCAAAGATTCAAAGGACCCTAAACTTTTTGACCAATCCAAAAGTAACAGAAGCAGTCCTTCTTCCGGATCCAAATCCAGTTGGTTATGGAAGTCCGATAAATATTTAAATGATTCTGTCGTCACTAAGGCTAGCGATTTGGAACTTATGGCTAAAAAGAAAGTCAGTATGACTCCAGAAGAAATAGAAAAGTGGTTAGACGATAGTACAAGTACAGGGATCGAGCACAGTAAAGGCTGCGGCTTATTTGAAAAAAACCAGTGCGAATGTAGCTTCAGAACTAGTGGAAGTAGTATGCAGAACAGTGTTACCGTCTTAGGTGAGCACGGTAGCAAAGTCGGTAGGAGTATAGTTGAACCCCCTATGCAGCTTAAAGACATCGAACCAAAATGCACCGCTGAAACCATCTCTACATGCAAAGTGGAAGATTACAAGGAGAAACTTATATACAAGTCCCCAATCAGTCTACCTACTAAAGATAAAGGTGAGGTGAAGAAGGATGCTGTTGGTAAGCCCAAACAGCTGACTCCGAACAAACAAGATAAAAATTGGAGACGCTCTAGATCAATGACTGAAGAGGAGATGTGTGACTTCGATTTTAGATTTGAAAGAAATTCTAATAGTCCTCGGGAATCCGCTTCCGATATGTCTTCACCTACCCCTAAAGACGAAATGAGTTCTTCTAACGACGAAGGTATCGGGAGTCATCAGTCGGAGAAAAAGAGCATTTTTCAAAAGAAAAATCGACCGGTATCGAAGAGTCCTTGTGCTTTTAATGCCGAAAATGAATCCAGTGTTTACGCCTTCGAACCGGACTCAGATCTACCTGTTAGTAGGCCTTTATTCCGGCGCAAAAATAAAACCGGAGTGGAAGAACCTGATAAGAGTGGTAATTCTATTGCGGTGCAAGTTTACCTGGAGCCTGAAACAGTTCTAGAAACATCGACCCAAACTGATCAAGATGAAGAAGAGAACAGCGCCACGTTCTATATCCCCCTGCCGACTAAGAGCGAGGAACCTCCACAGATTATAGAAGGGGTCACCGTCAAACTGGACTCGGATCTAGACAGACAGGAACATACAGTCACTTTAAGAGCTAATTTTGTCACCAAATCGACTGACTTACATAAACCACCTTCCACTTCAAGGTTAGTTGTTTCTTCACTCTGTGTTTATTTGACAGTATTAGAATTTATATACAGGTTTACCAAAAAAACGCACTTTTTTGAAAACTTATAGCACAGCTTCTGTTGTGGATAGAGATATGGGGTTTGCAGGGTCTGAAAACTACATTCTTCTACTTTAAATTTCATATCTATAACTTAAAAAACCATTGGATGAAAGCTATGCAATGACATTTTGAATTAAGGTCTTAAAAACAGTTGTTGTCCGGGTAGTTTTGATAAAATAAATGTATTTAAAAAATGAATGTAACAAGATTACAAAAAAAGTATTTTACAGATTTACTTGTATGGTTCAATATGTACTCCCAGTTCATTTATGGCAGCCTGCATTCTCCTTCTACTGTGGGATATGGCCCCAGCAATAGTTGATTGACACATATCATCCCAGGCACAAAGAATCCTCTTTCGAAGTTTATCAACGTCGTTTATCCTGCCTCCCACGTAAACTCTTTGTTCTTACCAACCCCAGACAGAGTAATCAATTGGATTTAGTTCTGGACTGTTAGGCGGCCACTCATCTGGTTCCTAAATGAAGTCTGGGCAATTCTCTTGCAAGTATTGAATTGTTTGCAAAGAGCGATGGGACATGGTGCCATCTTGCATAATTGAGTAATTTGGCATTTGATCTTCAATTTCAGGCAACATTGTGGTTAACACATCTTCAATGTTTGTTATAACACTGAGGGACTCCTACCTCTTACCTACAAAGAACCCCTCTCCCCTCAACCATATGATCATTTATTCTATATCTAAACTTCTATACCAGACATAGATTACTACCTGAACAACAACTTTTTTTAAGACCCTAATTCAAACCGTCATTGCATGGCTTTCACCCAATAGTTTGTTAATAGATATCAAATTTAAAGTAGAAGAATGTAGTTTTCAGACCCCGCAAACCCCATATCTCTATCTATTACAGAAGCTGAGCTATAAGTGTTAAAAAAAAGTGCGTTTTTCTTTTTGCCCACCCTTTAGTATATTTTGAAGGCCTTTATTTTCATATTTAGTAATTCTGATAAGGTCCCTTACATATACTACGTTCACACATCGTTTTGAAAGCGTTTCGGATCCAATTCGTTTTCAAAACGATTCCCGTTCACACAACAAAAAGTACAGGTGATCGAAATATTTGTTTTCGAAATCTTGTAACGGTGACGTCACGAGTAAAACCTTCTTTCTTGTTACCTAAAATGTCCGCGAATTTTTACATTTTATTTACAAGTTATTAAAAGTTTTTACAGGTTCTTTATAGTATTAACTTTTGTTTAAAAACGTTTTTGCAGTTTAAAAAAAAGAAACGGAAGCTCACAAAAACTTAAAAGCTTCAAGAACTTAAAAAGTGGATAAGAGTGGAATAACCTGATATCTCGATCCCCTCCAAGACCTGTTCATACGAGCGTTTTGAATTTCGATTCCCCGTTCCGATCACGTATTTTTGGTGGAGCGGATCTAACCCGATACGATCCGTCGATCTCCGTTCATACAGCGTTTTGAACTAGCGGATCGTTTTCAAAACCGTTTCCAAAACGATGTGTGAACGTAGTAATAGGTAGTTTAATTTACTCTGTATCTGAGCATTTATTATATTTATTATATTTTCTTGTAGAAGTATGGTTGGAAGGGATTCCGTAGAAGGTGGCAAACCTGAGCTGAAAATGCCTCTAGTTGGAACAGTGCAGCCCACACTCAGGACTTCTACCGACGAGGTTCCACCTTCACTTCAAGAATCACCTCAGGAATCTGTCACTAACTCGTCAAGTTCGAGAAGCAGTGAGTCTACTCAGTCCTCTGTGACCCCTCGTAAAGCCACTAAAAGGAAAGCGAGATCTCCTAGACTGAAGTCTCCTCGAGCCACTCCGCCGAGGGCAAGCTCTCCTGCGGTCTCAACTTCAAGGGCAAACTCTCCTACAGCCACACCTCCAAGGGCAAGCTCTTCTAGGGCAAGCAAAGCCAACTCTCCCAGGCCAAGCTGCTCTAGGGCAACAAAGGCTCCGTCTCCTCATGAAGACTCTTCTAACACTAACTCTACTTATTATTATCGGCCAAAACCAGCTACTGATCTTCCACTTCCTACCAAGTAAATAATTTTAATCGTTCCGTTGTATGAATACTACCAAAATCGTAAAAAAGAATTTCTAATTGATTGTACGAGGTACAGGTACTAATTGGGTACTTTATAATTATAAGCGTTATTTCTCGGTTGAGTTCTTTGTCATTAATGTTGACTTCTCAGACTTGTGGAAAAATTGAAAGCTTTAAATTCGGGCCAAGGTATCATTAACGTCAGAGAAATTCATTCTCCTGCGTAGCTTAGTTGGTTAGAGCGCTATACTGGAAATATAGAGGCCGGTGGTTCAAATCCCCGCGCTGGAGTCTATTTTTCTCTGTCTGTTTCCCTTAGTTAATAATAATTATAATTTGATTTAAATTAAAATTTAATCGTTCCGTAGTATGAATACTACCAAAATCGTAAAATATGAAGTAAATAATTTAAAAAATAATCTTATTTATTAAGATAACTGCAAAATGTTTACTACACTTAGTTGTGTCATAGTTATTTATTTTATATTCTCCGACTAAAAATATGATTTACAATGATTTTTTATTTCTATATGTTCAGGTCTGACAGTTTCCCTAAAGTTGGTTCTACACCTATGTTAGTGGATGCTCCTGCTTTCTATCCTTCAGAAAAAGAATTTGCAGATCCTCTTGAATACCTGGAGAAGATAACTCCTGAAGCTGAACCTTACGGTATCTGTAGAATCGTACCTCCACCAAGTTTCAAAGTAAGTTTTATTTATTTGGAGTAATCTCACACAATTTTTGGTTAAAAGAACAAACTTAGTTGTATGTTAGGGAGCTAGCGTGTGGGTTAAACCACGTCTGCTCAGCTATCAATGGATCAGGAGGTCGGGGTTCAATCCCTCGCCGTGACGCTCTGATTTATATGGCTCACTAATGATCACATCATACTCACTTCAGCGGTACAATGTACAGAGGTATGATGTGTGAAGTGGCTGCAACTCTCTACCATGGGGCTAGTAAAAAGGGCCCGAATGAAGTCCTAATTGCTAGGTTCCAAGTGGTTCGTCCTACCCGTACCTTACTACTACTAGTTGTATGTTGGATGTTAAAAGTTAACACAGAACACCTCTGTAGAACAATAACTTAACGTTTGTCAGAGGCCTACAACTTTTCTGTCTACTTGACTTTTACTTTTTTATGATCTATTATCGTTATTTTGAATAGCCTTTTTATTCTACAAGAAAACTTTTTAAAATAAACTGGTTTTTTTTTTATACTTCCCGATCTACAGTTGTGCTATGGTTGTATCAAATTATGATAAGATTTAATTATATCACATTATATTTTATCTACATTTTTATTTAAAAATTATGTTTATTTGAATGTTGTGTTTTGTGACTTAATTTGTTTTTACAAGCTTTTATTTAACTTGCAATGTTTTTATGTATGTATGTGTGTATGTATGTTTGGGTCAAATCTTGCAACTGAATTTTAAAGCAGTTCTCCTCTACCGATTGAATTGAAATTTTGTATACACGTTTAGTTGGATGACAATGCGTGGTTAGCTAAGTGATGTCATTCTAAATCCAACATGGCTGACAGTCATATTGGATATATGACTGTATTTTTTAAGCACGCCCATGATATGGGTATCAAATTAAAGGGTTTGCTGAGAAGAATACGAATATAAGCTTGTTTTTAAAAATGTTTATTTTATAATCAACTTATTTCCTTTTTATTAAATTTTTATTTTGATCTTATTGATATTTACGTAACCCCACAGTAATGTTTTACATTTGATGTTGATGTATGTCTCTTGAGTTTGGTAGTACATGTGAGTTATTGGTCTTAAAATAGACAGAATATGTTCCCCTTTTTTTAATCTAGCAAATTTATTTTTGATAGAGTTTTTCACACCTACAATATAATCTTGTTAATAATATAATATAATTGTTTATTGTTAATTTTAATAAAAGTAAAAAATTTAAAAAGATAAACTAGTGATCTGGCTTTAATCTTAGGAGATGGACACTGCACCAACATCAAGTTTAAAAAGATTAAACTTTTCTCAAATAACATTAACTTGTTATCAAATAAAATATGTGTGTGAGTAAAGTTGATCTTAGTAGTAGTAGTAGTAGTAGTAGTAGTAAAGCCTGGGCCACACTTGGCCGACCTTTGGCAATAGACCCATTCACAAATATTTGATTCCAACATTTGCCTCCCACTGCTGCAATGACGCACCAGTGACTAGGCTGACCACACATTGGCCCAATGTTCCTTGGCCAATATTTGATTCCAATACACGCTACATGGATTGATTCTCCGAGAGTTGAAATAAAAATATTGCCGTTGGTATTTTAACACTCTCATCAGCTCACATAATATCATCTTTATCAGTTTTGTTTGCTGGATGCAGCCCGCGGGTTATTAAACAAAAACAATAATTTAATGTTAAAAAAGATAAACAATAATAGCAATAATGAGTCATAACGACACCTGCACAATTTATTGGTCTAGAACATTCAAAATTGGAAGTTAGTTTCCTTTTAATGATATAAAAGGAAAATCCTTAAGCAAAAGGGTTCTCTAATCAGCATCTAAAAGTTCTCGATAGAAAGTAACTCGTATATATATCACTAAGAATTTATTTATAAACAGGCATGATTAAATTAAAATCATGATAACTTATAATTTTATGATTAATTGTAATTGCATAAATAATTTAATTTATTATATATATAATAATTTAGTATATTTAATAAATTTATTTAATGCATCTATATTAATATACATTTAATTCATTAATTTCTATAGAATAATTCAATTATTTTTAATAATATACAATAATTCTTCATATTATATTTATTATATTATATGCGTGATGTTGTAGAATATTGTACCAATGTGTGGCCAGACGTTTTGGGTATTGGGGAAAGGAAGGCGGCTCCTTTGTATCGGTATTGGATATTGGAAGGTTGGTCGTTCTCTTCGACCAACCTTCCAATACCTTCCAAACTCAAACATTTGACGATATTTGCCAATGGTAGAGCGGCCACACTTGGAACCTTGGAAGGTATTTGGCAAATGTCGGCCAATGTGTGGCCTTGGCTTAAGGGGCAGGGAGGCCTAGCCTAGCAAACAGACCGCCTTTGGATCCTTTTTGCCAACCCCAGGCGTTCCCACACCCATCAAACCACCACCACCTCACTCTCAAACCTCTTTGTTTGGATTATGAAGGAGAGGATGTGTTGCCACATCAGCGTAACAAGTTCCTCTACCCCAAGTTCTCCCTTCCCTAAAATATGAAAGCTCAATCTTCCATATCCTTCACACACTCCCAGGTAATGGTAGGCTGTTTCCTCTTCCTCTCCACACACTGGACATATGGGTCCTCTTCTACCTTTAGCAATGCCAGATGTCTACTGAATCTTAGTAGTAAGATAAAAACTAATTATTCTTTTTAAAAAAATCTAATTGTTGTCCCTTACTGATTATGAGCTGAAACATTGGGTGTTTTTTTATTTCTGTCGCTTTTGGTATGAATCATAGAAAATAATGTATGACGTTGTTTTGTTTTCAGCCTGAGTGCAAAGTGAGTGATGATATGAGATTTACATCGTATAATCAGTACGTACATAAGATGATGAGAAGGTGGGGACCTAACGTTAGAGAGATGACAGCCATCAGAAAATTCCTCGCCACTCAGAACATTGTCTTCAAACATCCTCCCTGGGTAAGATCAAACCTATCATTTTGGTTATTCTAAAAAAAAAATCACAGGGAAGTACTTGTGTCCAAGTACATTTTAGGGTTTAGTAAATGGTTAAGCATACCCGTTATATAATTATGATTTTTTTTTCTTCGACCTCAAGGGTACCTGGTTCAATCCCCCGGGGGCTCACAATGTTTTTTGTCAGTAATAACGACAAGATAAATGATATTTTTTCAGGAAATTTTCATCACCCCACATTAAGGTATTAGCATGAATTATTTCGAAATTTTAGGACCAGCTGTTATATAGTGGTTGGGGGGGGGATTTTTTGACTTATAAAACCAATAAAGAATACAAAATTTAAAACATATATATATTTGTTTAAGCATATATATATTTGTATCCTACTCTTCTGCAGCTTTCATTTGATACCCCAGTTCAGTTTACATTTTTGTGAATTTAATTTGCACTAGTGTTTCAAATTTCAGCTCTTTAGCTTAAACGGTTTGGGCTCTATGAACCAAAGAGCGACGGACAGATGGACACATCACCCTCGGCATAAGGGTTTTGACACGAAACTACAAAACTCTAGTTATTAAAAATATTAGTTTTAGATTTACGGTGATTATTTCAACATTCATTTACACCTCACATTAGGATAAAAGAAGTGTTGTTCAAAAACCAAACAATGTTTTCACACAAAATTAATTATATTTAAAACAATTTGACCGGTTTTAACTGTTCTAATGTAGTCTTCATCGGATAATTTGTTGGTATGAAGTGACTTTAAAGGTACAAGTGACGGCACTTCTTTAGATTTTTACTCCCCTTATAAAAAAACAGGAGTGAGTAACAATTTAAAGGTGTTGGGCATGTTCTTCTTTAGACTGTTACTCCCCTTATAATAACAGAAGTGTGATATTCCTTTGTCCTAAAGTACATTGGACTAAACATCCCTTTATCTTAATAGTTATTTAGTCAGTCATTTATATTCGAAAAAAACATTGGGGAGTAACAATCTAAAGAAGTACTCAAGCGAATTGCACGTTTAAAGTCACTTCATGCCAACAGATTATCTGAAGAAGACTGCATTAGAACAGCCAAAACCGGTCAAATTGTTTTAAATATAATTAATTTTTAGCGTTGGGAACCAATCGATTGAAAACAGTCAACTAAACGGTTGTTTTAAAATATTCATTCATTCGGTTGTGGATATCTAGTTTTCATTCGACTGATTTCAGTCTATCTATAGTTTGGAGTTGTATTAGTTGTAATTCGGACGTGTATATGTGGACGTGTGTATAACGAGTGTCATGCGCCTTCTCACCCCTCCTCCGCTCTGAGCCCTTCACCGTCGTTCCTTTCCCCTACCCAAAAAACATCCGAATGAAACATTCGAATAAAAAATTCGATTGAATTCAGTCTCAGTCTATATTTTTCATTCGAATGAAAACGATGTCGTAGCAGGCTGTAGTTTGGGACGAGATAACGAGTGTCAAGCGCCTTCTCACTCTCACCCCCCCCCCCCCCCCCCCCCCCTCAGCTCTGAAGCCTTTACGGCCTCCACCGTACTACTCCTATATAAAAAAAACCATTCGATTGAAACATTCGACTTGCGGGTTCAGTCTCGGCCTATATCTTTATTCGTATATCCTATACCCGCTATGAGACTGTTTTCAGTCAATTGAATTCAATCGACTGTTTTTTCCCGAATCGACTTATTCATTCGGTTGTTTCTTCTAGTCGGTTGTCCCAACGCTATTAATTTTGTGTGAAAGATGTAGTTTGATTGTTAAAACGCAATATGGGCTGCTAAATATGTTAAAGCATTGTCATAATGCAGTTTCTAGCTGGCTTGGTCTTCTTCTATACACAATATCTCCCTCGGCAATTTATTACTCCTTTATTAGGTTTTTCAACTTTGACTTACTTGTGATGCTCTCTAATAATATTGAAAATAACAGTAAACATTTAATTATATCACATAACTAATCTTTTTATTTACTTACTAACTACCTTTTTAATCATATCACACAACTCACTATAAGTTGTCATAAAGTCTGGAGAGAAAGGCTGCTCCACAAAATCAGAGGTATTGGTGTGGCAGGAAACATGTATAAGAGCATTTGTTCTCTTTTAAACCAACCGTATATCAGGGTCAAATTCAATGGAACCGTTTCTCCTTACAAGCAAATGCGGAAAGGGGTCCCACAGGGCGCAGTTTTGAGCCCCACACTTTTTAACCTGATGATCAACGATGTGGTTTCAGTCCTAGAAACCATTCCCGGTGTCAGAACACTCCTATATGCAGATGATTTAGTGGTCTGGACTACTAGCAGACAGATTAAAGCTATTGAAACCTGCCTTAACTCGGCAATGGAGACACTGAAGCTGTGGACCGAAGACAATCAACTTGAAGTAAATACGTCTAAGACAGAATATCAAGTCTTTAGTCTTTCCACTAAAAGGCAGAAGGTGGAGATCAAGTTTAACAACACGGCTTTGCCACAAACTTATTCGGCTACTTATCTTGGCATCAGACTGGATGGTAAATTGGGATGGAAGAAACACATAGAAAAGCTTATTCACCAGGGTGAAGGCAGGCTGGGGTTGCTGAAGAGACTGGCGGGTATAAAATGGGGAGCAAATCAGGATCTTATGGCCTTGACTTGCAAGTCCTACATCAGGCCTACAATGGAATACGGGAGTGAGATTCTACTGACAGCGTCAGAAAATTCACTGAAGGCGCTGGAACTGGTTCAGAATAAGGCCCTAAGACTGGTTACTGGAGCTGCGAAGTCTACACCTATTGCAGCCATGGAAATTCAGTCTGGCATTGAACCCCACCAAAGCAGGAG
This sequence comes from Gerris lacustris, assembly GCA_951217055.1. Lineage (NCBI taxonomy): Eukaryota > Metazoa > Arthropoda > Insecta > Hemiptera > Gerridae > Gerris > Gerris lacustris. The sequence goes on from OX578279.1 coordinate 80,444,412, forward strand.
AGAAATAGCAGCAATAAGACTATCTGAAAGAGTAAAGCGATTAAATATTAAACACTGGGACCTACAGGAGACGTCGGCACAGCGCTTAAAAACGCAAAAGCCGTTAGGTCTTAAATTAACTGAGCTATTGGAAACAAAAGATCTGGATTTAAGGAGAAGGCAACCTTTTGTACAAGAGAATGTATATCTCAAATATGTAGCAGAGGCAAGGTTAGATCTGACTAAGCCGACTAACTAAGATCAGACCCCCGAATGGGAAATGAAAGTGCTGTCACTAGAAACCATCCACTGTCTATACCCCGAAAAGGACTGGTTCCATGTTTACACCGATGGGTCCGCCCAATCAGCTACACGAAATGCAGGAGCGGGCGTCTATAGTCGGGAATTTCAACTATTTGCTCCAGTTGGAAGCAGGTGCACAATCTTTGACGGGGAAGTTAAAGCTATATCGATGGCGCTAGCAAAAATTTATGAAGTAAAGGAAAATTCCCAATTTGTGCTCTTCGTAGACTCTCAGGCTGCAATTATGGCAGTTTGCAGTAGGGCTATTTGTGACCACGCTGAGGTTGTTGCATCAAGAAGACGGGTAAATCTCCTTATGGAAAAAGGAATTCTTGTCGTCTTCCAATGGGTCCCGAGCCATTGCGGCTTGGCGGGAAATGAGAAGGCAGACGAGCTAGCTCGGAAAGGAGCTGGGATGCAACAACCCGATCCACCGCTCTCTTATTGCGCAGTCAAAAGACTCATCAGAGCCCATTATAAAGATGAAATTAAGGAGTCGCAGCTAAACCAGGCAGAAGGGAAAACGTGGCAGAGTCTGGTGGAGAACCCAATCCCACACACAATCAGCAGAAGAGAAGCTGTGGCAGGCTTTCGTTTAAAGACAGGACATGATTATCTACAACGGCACTTGTACAGGATAGGCGTGGTGGAGAGCCCGTTGTGTCTATGCCTAGCAGATGAGATGGATGGCCAGCACCTCCCAGTATGTACAGCACTGACGGATGTCATCGAGAACGACATAAACAATTTAGACTTAAATATAGACAGTGCCACCATGGCAAAACTTTATTGGGCTGCAAGAAGCTGAATGGCCTTGTTGCCAACGGCATAGGCGTTAAAAAACAAAAAAACTATAAGTTGTCATGACTTAAAAAATTAAAATTGTAAGCTTCAAACTTTTTATTTTAAATGAGTAGCCTAATAGTTGTTTAAACTCTTCTCACTGATTTGAAAAACACATTTAAAATACTACTGGCACAGTATTAATACAGTTACATGCTAAATATTTTACTCGAGTACTGCATTCTAAATGGTCTGAAAGTTAATGTTGAAAAAACCAAAGCAGTAGTATTCTCGAGGGCAACTAAACACAAAAAACTGCGACAATTGGCATATAATAATAATAAAGTTGAGTACACCAATAGCTTTGTTTATCTAGGTGTTCCTTTTACATCTTCTTGCAAATTTAGGCAGGCATCAAAGCACTTTATCTCGAAGAGCTCTCTTGCTGTAGCTAAGGTACGGTCAATACTGAGCAGAAGTAAATCTGATGCATGGGCTACAAAGGTTACTCTTTACAACTCAATTATTGTATCCACACTTTTGTTTGCTGGAGAAATTTGGGCTCCCAGATATATTGATGACATTGAAGCAGTTCAGTGTAGATTTTTCAAGTTTTTGCTTCACTTGCCTCGTTGCACCCCACATTATATTCTCAGAGTGGAGCTTGGTATTGCAAGCTTAGCTTTAAACATATTTAAGGGCATGTCTGCGCTTTGGCGAAGAATTCTAAAAATGGATGAAATTCGATTACCCCGCTTATGCCTGGAAAAGCTAATACGCTTAGATAATCAACATAAAAATATACCTAACCTCAACTGGGTTTCCCAATTCAGAAGCTTTTTACTAACCATAGGTTCTCCTGAATGTATTACCTCGGATTTCTCATTGTTTAATGCTAACTATATATAATAATATCCTGAAGAAACATGCTAATCATTGGTTTAGTGTTGACATAAACAAAGTTCTGAATAGCTCTTTCGCACCAATTTATAGACACCTTACTGACTTCAATCCCAATGGAGAGAAACATCTGCACTTGAGATGCCCAATTCATAAAATAAGAGTCATCTGTCAACTAAGACTGCACTCAACAAAATTTACCCAACTCTATCTTGATGGTACTAAATATGTGTTTGACTCTGCTAAAGCATGCCAGTTGTGTAAAAGTGAATATGATGACTTGGAACATTTCCTATGCAAATGTCCTTTCCTAAAAGACCTGAGAGCCAGGTATCTTAGATTCTTCGATTTAAGTAGCATATGTCATCTTTTATTTAATCTTGATTTATTTAAGCTCAATCAAATTTTTTATTTCACAGTAAATGCGTTACCTATTAGATTTCTCTCTAAGTAGTATGTTATTTTCATTACTTATAACAACCTTATATATGTCCATTATTCTTACTTAGTTATTTTTTATTTTATTTATTTATTATTAGTATTATTTTATTTTTAAACTCATTTACCACTTCCTGAATCATTGTTTCACCAAGTAACATTATATTTTATAGTTTTGTATGTCAAGTTGGCGACCTACTGTAATTATATAACATAATTTGTCTATGTCATGTATCAAACGCTTCCCCGATCTTTATATTGGCCACTGTTTCTTTTAATTTTTGTTTTTGTAGAAGATTGTATTATTATCTTATGCAAATAAATTAATTATATATATTAATACAGTTATTAATTCGTAACTTTCTATCCAGCTTTTTTAAGTAAAACTTCTTTAGACATGGTAGACTAAATTGGCTTGGATTTTGGACTAAGTTTGTGTTTCAAAACTTTTGAAAAGTGAAATTAACGAAATTGCAGTAACAAAGTTTGTGTTTTGAAACTCGTCTAAGTGATAGATTTATCTTTCACTTGGACGAGTTTCTATCCACCAACCTCTGATTCAGCAGGCGTGAATGCTAACCATTGCACCTCGAAGGTAGATGATTATTCAATACACAGAATTGGTGCATAAGCGTAGTATTATATACATTGTAATAATATATATATAAATGTTGTTTTTATGTTATTTCTTCATAATTCGCTTAAATGTTAAGAAAATATTTTATTTTTCGATTAAATTCCAGCAACTAATGCAAAGAGAGCAATGCATAAAACCAACTGTTTCTAGAACTTAAGTTTCACTTCTAATGCCTGAGAGTCTCACACATATATATTTTTTTTTCTAATATGATTTTAATAATAGAAATATATTACAATATCCATTGCATTAGCTGACTATTCAGTATTTTTATTTGTGTTGTACAAATATAAAGGGGAATACCTGTACATTTTTACAACTTACTCATCAATAGCTTTAAAAAACACTTTACGTTTGAAACAAAACTAAACAAAAAATTAGATTTTGAAAAAAATGAAAACAGTTGTTTTGTTAACTTGTAATAACTTATGTTGAACAGGTTGGTGGTATGGAAATAGACTTACCGCGGCTTTATCAGACTGTACAAGACTGCGGTGGGCTTAAAGAGGTGATGGAAAAGAAACGGTGGAATAAGGTCGCTGACTGCATGAAAATACCCAAACTATCTCAAGATAGAGCGACCAAACTCGATGACATCTACTGCAAATACCTCTTACCTTACGACACCCTGGCTCCTAGTAAGTTTTATCCCCTTTTTATTACTACGTTTTTATTAGCTTGCTTTCTTGTTTTTTTGTTTGTGTGTGAAATCTTACAATAAATTCTTAACTAACTTCCCGAGTAGTTAGAGATTTGAAACTTTTAGAATAGCTCAGAACACGTTGACATTCCATTATTTTAATACTTTTAGCCATCTTTCAGCAGAATTTAATTCGTTTTCAGCAAATTTTTCTGTATGGAAAGTTAGTTCGGAAAAAATACACAAGTTATTTTATTTGTTTTGATATGACCCATATTTACGATCTTCATTTTGACGGTTTTTCAAATTTATGATTTTTTATTTTAGTACCTGATATGGCAGATAAAATTGTTAAAATTTTCAAAATGATAATATCCGGCCCTTTTGTTATGTAAAATCTAATTGTGTTTTTAAGAGATAAACATTGAATGACAGCAAAACAGGAAAAGTAAACAAAGAAATAAATTAATTGATGTGTGACACCCAGGTTTGTTTACACTTGTGTCCTAGGTATAGTTTTAATTTTTCTTCATCTGTACTTCTTTACTTGTACATATTTTTCTTCTCTTACCGTCCCCTACACGGGGGCATATCAATGGCACGGTTTAGATTCGGAGTTGGCGAGATCCGTTGTACAAAGATTTGTCCTTTTATAGGTTTAAGATCAGCTGTCTAGTTGGGTGTCATTTATATGAAGTAAATAAATTCGAAACTATTTTTTTTTTTTTTTTTTTTTTTTTTTTTTTTTCATTAACATTATATATAACAATAACAATTATATTATCATCACTGCATATGATTCAACAGAAATAACTGCTCACCTCTCGTATTGTACCCAAGGCTTAACTGGTTAGAATCTAACAATTCTTGTACCTAAAAAGGAAAATATGTCTAAGATTGTGTGAATTCTACAATCTCACTTTGTAAGATCTAGGTCAAAGGTAGGCAACCATTCAATGTAACAGGCAGTAAATAGACCCAGAGAATTTCAGATATTTTTTTAAGATTCGTTTACTTTATTTTCATTGTTTTTATACGTCATCTAAAAATGGTCTATTTTTTAGATGTGAGAGACGGATTGTTGGAACAAGCTGAAAAGGACTGGCAAGAGAAGGAGAAGAAAATGCTTGCTGAAGCTGAGGAAGGATCTGAGAGTGAAGATGACTTCATGCTTGAATGCATCACCAAGGTTCTACACAATATTCTTACAACAGAAAATATATATTTAGTCTAAACTACTGATAGTCCAGGAGATAGTGTGTAAAAAAGTGTCTGACTAACATCAACCTAGAATTTTGTGTACAAGTCAATCTTTTAGTGCCTTTTAAGAATATGTGGTCGGCTAAGTTCGTCTGCGGGACGTAGCTTGGCAATAGGCGTTTGAAAAAAACAAACTTACTATTTAAATTGTTTTACATTTTTTATTCTTAATAGTCAAAAACTTGTTGTTTCTACTTAGATTTCTATTGCTTATCTAGTTCGTTCTTTTTTTTAAATTGTGGAATAAATAAACTTTTTCCGTGGTAGGCTGTGAAATAGTAACTTTAGAGCCTAAAAAACATAGCTAAAATCCATTTTTTCATTACGTGGACTTAAAAAATCTTTTCATTACTCCTAGCTGTAAAGAAAAAATCTTTTACGTCCTAGGAACTAAAAGATTTTTATTTTCTGGCGGGTAGTTGTCAAAACTTCCGTTAGTAGTGCTGCAGTCTTTGTAGAAATGCTTCTAGTACGATTAAAATCCGCTAGATGTCAATGCGTTTTATTTATCTTTTATTATAGTGTAACCTCTTTTTAAGTCTTAAGTATGTACTAATATTTGTTATAATTATATATTGATTAGTGAATAATATTTGTTATTATTATATATTGATTAGTGAATAATATTTAATGTTTTTTCATTGTCTGCTACCTCGGAAAAAATAGCATATGCTACGTGACTGTGAAGTGTTTTTTCTTTACCTTGGCAATATTTACTGTCTGGCTTCGCTCGACAGTAAATGTAATTGCCGCGGTAAAGAAAAAACTCACTTCACAGCCTAGTAACATAATATACTATTCTTTGTGTCCAATCTGAATGTTAAGGCTGGGCTATGATGTTATTTAATATTCATTACCTCAAAAGTTTTTATATGAAACTTTACTAAAGTATCAAAAAAAAAAAAAATAGTTTTAATAATCTTAAAATATAGTCCATTTTGTATGGGCATTGACAATCTAAGATGTATAAATTTATATAGTAGTATGATTTTTCTTAAATATTTGTGTTTTCTTGTAGTAATTGTTTCTAGAGTGCGATATTGCTTCCGAGCTTACCGAAGGTAACGGAAGCTATGTGATCGTTCTGAAGAACGAAAATATTTTATATCTCCGATTTCAAAAATTCCAAGACAGAAATCCGTTTCAGACACCAGTAAAACATTTTTGGTTCCGTGTCTGTCGGTCTGTCTCTCAATTTTTGCGAACCAACATATCCTAAAAAATACATGTCTGATTTTAATGAAATTTGGATGGTAGTTCATAATTAGCTCCTTGTTGGTCCCATATATGTTTCAACCTTTTGCGCCCATTTGTTTCTCTTCTACATGCGCACAAACATACATTTATTTACACCTATAGCTTCAAAAGAACTTATCTAATCTGTATGAAATTATTATAGTTTATTGAAAATAACCTGCAGATAGCCCCAGAGTAATTTAAACCATCTGTGCTCTATAACTATTGCTAATTTGATACTGTAATTTATGTAAAAAATCAAAACAATTTTGACGGATTGCAAAAACGGGGGATTTAATTAAACAATAATGGCTTGTAAAAGCACAAAATCAATAAAATTACGTGATAGGATGCGAGTAAGCTATGTGCCACTCCAATTGGCAATCTATTTTTTGCTTCTCATAATAGAAGAGTCATACTTCATTCTTTCATGTCATCATCGCCATAATTTATTATTGACTCAAACTGACGCTATAAGGATTCTTCTAGTATTGAGAGATAAACATAGGTGTCTACCCTATTCAAGATTGATGCCACTATCTTGACCATGCTGTAGAGAAATAGTGTAGAGAAATTCTATCTTTAAACTGAAGTTCTTTTTCGCCATTGTATTTAAACAATTTTAAACCATTATGAATAAAAATGAATTTTTACCTTTTTCAGGGGAGAAACATGCCTCTGAGTCAGTTCTACCGGATTGCTAGAAACACCATGTGCATGTGTTTCGGTAACGAAGGCCCGCCTGAGAATGAGAAAGTAGAAGCTGAATACTGGAACCATGTTACCGAGAGAACTAATCACCTGTGTGTCAACTCAGGTTCTATTGACTGCGGTACCTGGGGCTACGGGTTCCCTACAGCTAAGAACAGCACTACTGCTAAACACCCATGGAACCTTAAAGTTCTTACCAATCATCCTCAATCTGTCCTCAGATCTCTTCCTCCTCTCATGGGTTAGTACTTAACTTACTTGTTATCAGATTTACTATTAAATATCAGATATATATTTTTTTTTTTAACCCTTTATCTGCGGCATAGATGAGAGAAAAAAGTACTTCCTGGGAACGGATTTTTTTTCTATTTATTTATGCCATTCTGGACTCAGATATGCATGAAATTGAATCAGAATCGCTTTTCTAATGTTTATTGTTTATAAACATAAAAACATTATGACGCACCATGTGCGTCATGCAGCCACAAAAGGGATATTTTATCACTGAAACGGGCATGACACATATCACCACACCATATGCGCCACCATGACGCTCCGTAGTGCTAAGAACATAAACAAAGGAAACGAGAACGACTCACTTTATACAACCATTGACTAGTACTAACATGGCCACCAACCGATATCATATGGCATACTAATGATTCTTCCTAACCGATATCATATGGCAGAGGCTCCCCCCACTCCTTTTTTGGAGAGAAGCTTTTTTACTGTCCATGATGCACCATGGATGTCATGCAGTTTCTCTAAAAAGACAATATGTGAACCACATGGTGCGTCCTACCGTGGTCAAAGGGTTAAGTAAAAAAAATATAGGGTTGGTGGGGGCAAAGGTCTGCACTTTGTGGTGCCTATTTTATCAAATCATAAAATCATTTTATCATATCGAAGATAACTACATATGAAGGTAAAACAAGTGACTATTTCTACACTACTTTAGCACCATTTTAGTACAACTTTATCAAAAATACGAATATTGATTTATAATAATTAATAATGAACTGCCAAAATTCTATAAAAGTTAGATTGAAACATAAGAAATTAAACTTACCTCGTGTTTCTTGGCAACAGTTCAAACGAAATCAAGATAACTTCACAGGAGCAAAGCCTCCTCGTAAGGAATGAGTGTTGCCAGTCCCACTTCAAAAAGTAGTTTCCCTCCCATTTTTAAAACAGTGCGGACCTTTGCCCCCACCTACCCTATATATATTTCATAAGCTGTTACTCAGGGGGCCTGAGCATGATCTGTGATTCAATTTTTTAAGTTTTTGGTAGTTTTCATACTACGGAAAGTTAAATTTTAATTTAGATCAAATTATAATTATTATTAACTACGGGAAACAGACAGTGAAAAATACACTCCCCCCGGCACAGGAGTGTATTTTTCACTGTCTGTTTCCCGTAGTTAATAATAATTATAATTTGATCTAAATTAAAATGATCTGTGATTTTAAAAATGAAAATGTATCTCATTTTGAATATTGACTGTTTTTTCATTTGTGTATCTAACATGTGAATTTCACAACTTACACAAGTTCTACTTTATATAACTTGATTATTAATATAATTATTTATTAATATAATTTATTTTGAATACAGGTGTAACAGTTCCAACACTGCATGTTGGCATGTTATTTTCTACCTTTTGCTGGTACCGGGATCCTCATGGCCTTCCATGGATTGAATACCTCCACACTGGAGCCAATAAAATTTGGTAAGTTTTTATTTAGTATTTAAGATTTTATAATAAATATATTAAGCATTTTACTAACACACTACCTTGTTATAATATATTTATTTTTACTATTCTATTGTCTTTATAATATTTACATATAAGTTGTATCTTTATTAGTGGGTATTATAATGGTTTTAATAATCCATTTATAGGTGGTATACATTTTATACGGATTATTATTAAATTAAATTAAATTAACTTTTAACACTATTATAGTTTATATCATAGATGAATATATTTTAGAGTACACTATACACAACGTGGTCACAATATAAAATAACAAGCAAGAGTCGAGTGTATGCAACAACTACAACTACAAGGTAGCATTAAACAACAAGAGCGCTTCAAGCGGAAAACATACTAAACACTATTTATACATGTAATACAAAAATCCAACAATTATTGTGTATATATGTACATGAAACATCTCTCTCATCCCTGGGAATCAAAATATAAATTATTGGTGTTTGGCTTTGGGTCTAAGCCTAGTGTCTTTAGCCTATTAAACAATCTGATCGTTAATTATAAACTTTTTGTTTTGTTATGCAGGTATGGTGTGCCTGATGAGTGGACCAATCAGCTTAGAGGCGCTATAAAATCAGTGTTACCAACTATCGTGCGGGAGAGTCCAGTATGGCTTCCCTCGGACACAGCTATGCTTTCACCTAAACTTCTCCTAGACAAGGGGGTCTCTCTTTGCAGGACGGTTCAAGAACCTGGACAGTTCATAGTCATATTCCCTAAAGCGTACACTTCAGCGTTCTGTACTGGGTACTTGGTATCTGAGAGTGTATACTACGCTCCTTCTAGCTGGCTTGCTACAGCAGAAGTCATGTTCAAGGTGATTATATTTTGAAATATTAATAATTGTTTTAACAAACCTATGAAGGAAATTTTGTTTATCTACTCACGACAGCAGAAAAATTTAGCATTGTTATACTGTTTTCAATCTGCAAAATGTCATTTTTCTTGATAACATATATATTTAAGCGTAATATTCTAAATATTTATATCTTTTTTTAAAATACCTTTAAAAATTATAATAACAAAACAAATTTTATTATTTTACAGTGATTATTAAAAAATTGAGATAAAAAACAGCTGTTAAAGTGGCAACACTGATCGTTTTGCCTTTGTTTTGTTTTAACTTGACTCAGACTTTCATTTCTTTAAATCTAAAAATATTTGTAATTGTTAAATGGTAAAATCGTATGTTATTTAAAAAAAAATCTGTTGTATATTTTTTCTGCTCTTAGTAGATAAAATATTGTATGTAACAATACAGCAAAGGAAACATTCCTGATTCGTTTAAAGATTACTTTCTGTTCGCGCCAGGGAGCTCTTGGCTTGACCTGACCACGATTGGGTATAATATAAAAAAAAAGTAATAATAAAAAATTGAGCGGACTGTAGGTTTGAAAAACGATATATTTAAATAGCATATTTGATATAATAGCATATGGCCAAAATAGGTATATAGATAAATTAAATGGAATATCTGATTGGAGAGTGTAGAGGTGAAGTGAAGTGTGGAGGCAGATGGAGATATCTCCTGTGGGCAGTGGCGATCCTGGCTCAAAAGTTCAGGGGGGGCTAAAGCCCCCCCATGTTTTGCGGGTGTAGTATACATTTTAATATACCAGGAAGGACTCATTTGTATGTTATATGTTGTTGCAGTCCTTCCCAGAGGCAATTCTATGTAATTTTTTCGTGAGGCTAAACAATTAAATTTATTCAAGAATGTTATACTTGCCATTGAACTGGGACTGGGAAGTTCTACTGTAAGTATAGTTGGGGGCTTATTTAAAGTCTCCTATGATACTTACCATATCACAGAAGAAAGTATTGGTCTTTAAATAATAATAATTTTAACATGAGGATAACAAAAGGATTGGTTTGAAAACTGTATAGGTTAATTAAAAATGTATAAATTGTCAGAAACAATATAATATTTATAGATAACACAAATGTTAAAATTTACATGGACGTCGACAGCAGTACATTATTGGAAGGAAAATATATAAAATATGACCTCTCAAAACAGCGTTTTTATGCTTCTTTGAGGTGAAATTTGATTTTAATTCTTTTTCATAAAATAAATTAAACTACTTTCGTTGGCACAACGAAAATAAATTAAGTATGCACAAGTATTTTTAAAAGAATTTTAATTTTTAAATTAAATCAAATTATAATTATTATTAACAATGGAGAGAAAAATAGACCCCTGCAGCGGGACTCGAACCATATATATTATATATATATTATACATTTCCGTTACAGTGCTCTGACCAACGAAGACATTTTAATACAATCTTAAAAATAGTAATTGTAAAATAATAAAAGGTGTGCACCTAATCATGGCAGATTAAATAGATCAGGTAATAGCAATTATGCAATATTACTTCACATCTATAATAAACTGTGTCATTTTTTCAATAGTTGTGAAAAACATGTTTTCTTAGGGTGGTCATAATATAAAGTTTAGTCAAAAATGGGACATTGCATTTTGGGAAGGTGGTCGAGCTATTGTAGCCCCCCGACGAAAGTGGGGCCCTAGCAAAAATTTGATAAAGAAAAACTTTAGATTAGGTTTTCGGACATTATTGGTAAAACTGCAACTGCACTACTTGGCCCACCTATTTCGTACGGTCCGATTTACTTCATTTTTTTTTTTAACTGTTCCTTTTTACAGAATTTGTATTTTTTTACAGTATCTCTGTGCAAAAACGATTCCGGTTGTAGCATCTCGATAAAATCAGAATTATATTTTATTATTTATTTTTATTTTTTTTATATACGCAAAGTGTCACGTTGAACGGCAATGATAGAAGGTCAAAAAAATTTAAACTTAACCTAAACTAACCAAAACCTTCCATAATTTTCCCTAAAATAAAAAATTAAGTTAAAAAATCACGGGGAAGTACCTACTTGCGTCCAAGTACTTTTTAGGGTTTTGTAGATGATTAAGCATATCCCGTTATATAATTAATTTTTACAGTTGTATAAGGGTCCCTGGTTCGATCCCCCGGGGGGTCACAATGTTTTTTGTCGGTAATAACGACAAGATAAATTACATTTTTTCGGAAATTTTCATCCCCCTACCATAAGGTATGACCATGAATTATTTTGAAATTTTAGGAGCAGGCATTATATAGTGGTTGGGGGATATCTTTGGGTATATTTTGACTTATTTAAAAAATAAGAAATGCAAAATTTAAAAAAATATATATACATACATTTGTATCCTACTCCTCAGCAGCTTTCATTTGATACCCAACTCAAAATTTAAAAAAAAATTGGGCGCACTTCACATTTTCATGCACCAAATTGCCAATTTTTGAAAATTGGGGATGCACTCCCGGAATTTTCATTGCCCCACAATAAGGTATAACCATGAATTATTTCAAAATTTTAGGACCAGCCGTTATATAGTGGTTGGGGGGGGGGGGGGGATTTTGTTTGGGTATATTATGATTTATTTAACCAATAAGGAATGCAAAATTTAAAAAAGTAAGTATATATTTGTAACTTACGATTCAGCAGCTTTCATTTGATACCTACTCGAAACTTTAAAAAAATATAAATTTTTGAGTTTACCACATTTTTGCGACTTGCGTATGCTCATATTTAATTTTTATCTTCTTCCCGTGAAAATATAAACTTAAAACTACAAAATCATCATTAAATTATTTTATCTACTTGCGGCAGCAAAATGAGGCAATATTGAACTGATTTCGGGCAGAGAAATGTGATTTTACTGCCTAGCTAGGCGGTAAAATGAGGAAACATTTTGATGGCTAGGCAGCAAAATTTTTACTTTTATAATGTTGGCAATGACAGTTTATAGTATTATCTCTATCTTATAACATTATATAGTATGTATATATTATAGTTTAATAAGTAATATTTAATAAATAAACGTTTTTATAATAAAATAATTTGTTTATATTTTTTAATTCTGTTAAATAAGTTCAATGAATAGTAGACCTTTAATTAAAAAAAAATGCGGTCACTGGCCACACTGCAGCTTCATGTAAACATCCAACATCCATATTATTGTTGAAGTCATTCTAGATTAGACTAGCTACATTTCTTGATTTATCCTAGTTACTTCTTTTCTTTAAGCAGAAGAATATATCTTTAATACTTTTATTAATTTGTTAGTAAAAATATAAATAAATATTTTATATTGCGTGCATTATTCATTCAGAAGTTATGTATGTTATGAACGTGTGTTTTGTATTTTGTTGTTTTAGCATCACTGTTATTCACAATTTTTATTATTCCCAAGCTTCATTTCCCAGGAAACATTTCTGCCTCGTTTATTCATAGCCTGTCCTCGCCTTCGGCTCCGAGGCTAATCAGTACTTCGGATACTACTTCGGACGCTAAAAATAATAATAATAAAAAAATATATTTCTTAAAAAAAATTTTAAAGGTGGGCTAATTTTCTTTCGGGGCCTCGGGGGGTCTAATTTTCTTCCAGGGGGGGCTAATTTTCTCCCAGGGGGGGCTATAGCCCCCCCTGCCCCCCCCCTAGGATCGCCACTGCCTGTGGGTGATGATAGAGAGTTGGATTCCAGCAAGTTTAGAAGTTCTTCACTTTCCTACTGTCTGGATAAAGAGAAGAACCTTGCTGAACTCCGGTATATCATTATATCCATGGTATCACTTGGATGACCAGGATAATTGTAGATATATAATGTCACATTAAATGTTAAACATTAAAAAAAAAATGGCCACTACACCCATGGAGGGCTACACACACACTTGCCTTTTCAGGCTTTTCCTTGCAGCCAATCCTGAGATAGCAGGCCTGCCCATAGCACTGAAGGGACAAACTTCTAATCCAAGAACTTGGGGCCCCTTCAGATGCTGGCAGAATTTTGTTCAATTGTGCTTGAACACCTTCTTTGGTTACACCTTAGTAGGTAATTAACATTTTCCTGCTTCGGCTTAATGGTAAATTTGTTTAGCCTATCCTCGCCTTCAACTCAGGACTTAAACTTAAAAAACTTGTCAGAAAAATTCCATTTAGTTGCCTAGTAACATTAATAACTATAATTCTTTGGCCCAGCTTTAATTAAAAAGACTCTGCTCGTGATTCCATCAGGAATTGAAAAAAATACAAAATGAGTTGGATAAGTGACATTTGTGTATTATTAATGCTGGTAGTTGCACTGACTTTTTTAAGCACCCTAATGATGGGATGAGTATTTATGGTATTCTTAAATTTACTTGACCCATGCAACTGTGATTAAAAGGATTCCTGGATGTTGTGTATTGTAACGTGTCAAGATTTAGTGACGATGTATCGATGTCATATTATTTTTTATAGTTATCTGTCTGTGTTCAATGATTGTATGTTCAATTGTAGATAACTTCTTTGTGTCTTAAATACGCAACAGTATTTACGATTCATTAATATTTAACCATTCAAATAATGAATACAAATATTGGATTTTTCCTAGTATTACGGCGATTCCATTAAAATTTATAATGAACTAACTTAAGACTTTTAATGATAAATGTGTAATTCAAGTTAAGCCGTAATCTATTTATCAAAAATTTGGTTTTTTGGTGAAATCTTCGTCACGAAGGGGGGGTTGAAGTCTTGACATTTCGCTTCCAAGGATGTTTCATAGTAGAAACATCTTGAGGGGTGTGTTGCATTTTGATATTTACTCAAACCCCTTTGAACTTTAACCTCTTCGATACACGGATTTTACCGAAAAATCAAGTTTTTGGTAACAAGCTAATCCACGGAAGCCTGCACACTGAGTAATTTATTTATTTTATTTTATTTGTAGGAAGTGAAAGAGAGCTGTGAGCCGACAATGTTTTCTTTGGAGAAACTCTTGTTTTTCATTGCAAATGACGCAAGAACTTCTCTTAATATTCTACTACAGGTAAGATCGCAGAATGTTTGAAACTACTTTAATTTAATATTCTTTCTACTAAAAATTCTAAAGTAAAGTTTGCATAAAAAGTGAAAGTATTTGATTAAATATGTGCAATAGTAGATTAAAACCATATTATATCCTCTGCCCGGAACATGATTTGCACCCCTAAGTTTTGGAACATCGGTATTTTACCGACACCATATTTTTTTTCTACATTTTTAGGTAATTATTTCATTTTTAATTCGTGTCTAGAAGAAGCCATGATAAACCTAGACTGGGAAAATAAGCATGGAATTAATATAAATGGAACCAAGCTGAACATGTTAAAATTTGCAGATGATATTATCTTGATTGCAGCATCAATAACAGAATTAAATATTATGATAGAAGAACTTAGAAATGTCATAAAAAAAAAAATAGGATTAAAGATAAACATAAAGAAAACTAAACTACTAATAACAAACAAAAAAGATAATGAACTAGTTATTATAAATAATGAAGAAGTAGAAGAGATTATATACCTAGGACAGCTTATAACGAAAGATGGGTCTTCAAGTAAAGAAATAAACAGAAGAGTAGGTCTAGGATGGCGAGCATATAATAAATATAGAGCAATATTCAGATCGGATATAGAAATGAAGCAGAAAGTTAAGCTGTGGAACAGTGTTGTAAAACCTGTGATATTGTACGGCTGTGAGACGTGGAACATGAAGAAATCAGATATAAATAATCTCAGAGTGGCTGAAAGAAGAATGGAAAGGAGCATGATGAAGATTAGAAGAAGAGGAAGGAAAACTAATGAATGGATTAGAAGCCAGACAAAAATGGACGCTATAGCAACAGCAGCCTTGACAAAGAAGTGGAAATGGGCTGGGCACATAATTAGAACCCAAGATGACAGATGGTCTAAAAGAATTTTAGAATGGACACCCTGGCAGTATAAGAGAAGAAAAGGAAGACCAAGGAAACAGTGGGACGAAGAAATGTAGCAAAATACCAAGTGGCTGGAAAAGAATAGCGTTAGATAAAATAGAATGGAGAAGACTCACTAGAGTTTATTGTGATGTTTACCTATAAAGAAAATTTGTGATTTCACTAATAACAAAATACATTATATGTATGTGTGTGTGTATGTATATAAATATATAAACAAAAGAGAAATTAAATTAAAATTATAAAATTATAGTGCATGAACTCAAAAGCCTCCAAAGGAAGCCGCAGCATTTAGCTGATTTGGAAAAGATACAATCAAAAAACATGTAATTGTATATAATTATTGATTTTCCAATGAATGGTTATTTATTTATTTATTATTTCATTACAGACAGACGCATTCAGTTTAAGCATGCTTAGTAGAAAACATTATTAAAGACCAGACCTTCATAACTATCTATTTATAATAATCATTGAATTGCCGGTAAAAATTATTATTAGAGTGCTGGAACAATGGTAAAAATTACGGTTTTTGTGATAGAACATCGGTAAAAATTACGGGTTTAATGGTAGAGCATCCGTAAATCTTAAGGATACGAAAAAAATCTAACCAAATTTGGAATTCCGGTAGATTTTACCCACAGACTTTGACGATATTTTTTTGGAGCCCCTCACTAAAGAAAGTTGGTGAGGAAAAATAAATGTGTTGATTCCAAGTTAGATTTTATTATGCTCTAAAGGGCCCCCATTGACATTGGTACAAAGATAGTGATTCCGTGTTTTTTTTAGATTTGGGAGCCCCTTGGCACCAGAGGCCCACATGCAATGCGGGCCCATAGTTACGCCACTGCCTTATATGTATAGATCAGGATGTATGTGCATCAACTTTCTGATTAAGATCAAATGGGTTACCTTTATCACTCAAAGTCTACTTATCTTATTAGATTTAATAATACTTTTAAAAAATCAATTTCCATTATTAAATGTATCTTAAAGAACTTTTTAAAAGTAATGTTTAATGAAGTTAATAATTAAGTAAAAACAAAAAGGAAAAACAAAAAGGAAAAACACTACACAAGTTTTTTCAAAAATAAAATTGATGAATATATATAGGTTTTAAAGCTCTTTTCTTTACACACGCAGTTATGGTTTTCCTGGGCCAACAATTGAATAATAGTACTTTTTACTCCTTTGCTGACCTATTGTCATTTGTTTTTTTTTTTTTTGTTTTTTTAGTGGTAATTAACATGTGAAATGTAATTACCCTTTAGAAAAGGTTCTTGCATTTGGGTTGTCAACAAGTATAAATTACTTCTTGTCTATTTCCTTATCAGAAATTTAATTGGTAAATAGAAATGTTTGACTACACCTCATTACTTTATTTTTATGCTGTATTATATTATTTGTAAAATAGATTGTTTTGATATTGATTGTATTAATTTGTGTTGTCAGATTTGTCCTATGGTTGAAGCTGTGAGGAATAGAGAGGTGAAGGAGAGAAAGGATTTGCAGAAGCTTGGACTCGTGTCTTCAGAAAGACTTCCCAAGCCTGCTAAGAAAAGTAGCTACTCCCAGATGGAATACGAGTGCAACACATGCAGATCTAGTCTCTTCATATCCCTGGTAGTTATTATTATGTATTACTAGCTGACCTGGCCAACTTCGTACCGCCTAATAACTTTTACTAACTAAGAAACCTTACCGGCCATGCGTCCAACCATTACTGTACTCTGAAAGAGCTTTTCAACGATATGCATCATGAAGGGTTTTCATTACTTTGACATTTGTACCCCGTACCCCTGTGTACCAAAATCAGAACATAGTTTTACTAACTCAGAAACCTTCCCGGCCATGCGTCCAACCATTACTGTACGCTGAAAGAGCTTTTCAACGATATGCATCATGAAGGGTTTTCATTACTTTGACATTTGTACCCCGTATCCCTGTGTACCAAAATCAGAACATAGTTTTACTAACTCAGAAACCTTCCCGGGCATGTTTCCAACCATTCCCCAAAGTTTCAGCGCAATCGGATGAACGGTTTAGGCAGGCATAAGAGACAGACAGATAAACATTCATTTTTATATTATATAAAAAATTATTTTCCGTGGTAGGCTGTGAAATAGTAACTTTAGAGCCTAAAAAACATAGCTAAAATCCATTTTTTCATTACTCCTAGCTGTAAAGAAAACATTTTTTACGTCCTAGGATGAAAAAAGTTTTTATTGTACTGCTGGCAGTTGTCAAAACTTCTGTTAGTAGAACTGCTAGTCTTTGTAGAAATGCTTAATACGATATAATTCTGCTAGATGTCAATGCGTTTTATTTATCTTTTCTTTATAGTGTAACCTCTTTTTAAGGTTCTTTTTTTTAAATCTTAAGTATGTACTAATATATTTGTTATTATTATATTGATTATTTATTAATATTTAATGTTTTTTCATTGTCTGCTACCTCAGAAAAAATAGCATATGCTATGCAACTTTGAAGTGTTTTTTCTTTACCTTGGCAATATTTACTGTCTTGCTTCGCTCGACAGTAAATGTAATTGCCGCAGTAAAGAAAAAACTCACTTCACAGCCTAGTAACATAATATACTATTCTTTATCTAAGAGGTAAACGTGTATGAGGGCTGTTCGGAAAGTAGCCTCCATTGGCTACTGTGCGGAAAGTAGTGGTAAGAGTGGCGCCATTGTTGCACTGACATATGCGGCAGGTCAGTCGACATCAAGCCATGGTCGAGTGAAGGTCATACGAGCACTAGTTTGGTTTTTATGTCATCTTGAAATGTGCGCTGCAATTGAAAACCCCGCCAAATGCAAAGTGCGAGTTTTGTGGTGTTCGGGAAGGATTTTGGGCACCTATTGAGCAGAAAACTTCCTGTAACTTAACCTCTCTGTCCTTACCTCGTATAACACCATCCTACTCATAGAAATCTGTGGAAATTCATTTGACAGCTCCGAAATTGTGAAACATCGATTTTCACAAAATTTTCCATCAATTTTCTGAACAAGTTCATCGGTGAATAATTATGAACTCATTCACGTACAACTCTTTCACTTTTAACACATGGTCCATACACGGCACAAAGTTCTTAATGAATAACTGGTGCCAAATATTGTTTTGCTGTAAAAAAAAATAACCTCATAACAGCTTGCATTTCGCATTTGGCGGGGTTTTCAAGATGTTATAAAAAGCAAATTAATGATAGTAAAACCTTCACTTGACCATGCCTTGATTCCGGCTGACCTGACGCATACGTCAGTGCAACAATGGCGTTGCTACTGCCTCTAGTTCCTGCACAGTGGCCAATCTAAGGTTACTTTTCGAACGGATCTCGTATAACAACAAATATGTAATTTGAAGTTTTTATCTTGACTACTCATCCTAAACATTCATTCCAGTGGTAAATTATAACTTTTTGCAAAAGAAATTAAAGCCTTATCATTGCATAGTTATTTTATCTAGAAATTCAAGTTTATTTGACTCTCTTTTATAATTTGTATAATGTCAGTTACAATGGCTTATCTCTCAGGTAAAGAATTTTCTAGGTTTAGTATTAGAGCTCAATGTTGTTTTTGGGTTAATAATATTAAGTAAACTTGGCATATCAATCTGTGTACCTACTCAATGGCCTTACCTAGGCTCCTACAGCTTGAGCATCTTGGAAGGGTCAGCAATTTGGATTTCATATCCTTCATGACTAATTCTTTACTGGAAAACATAAAATCCAATTTTTCAATGAATGAGCTGTTACAGATGTAGCTATTAATGAACATGGATAGTGTACAGTTTCTAATGTTGTTCCCCTGTTATTTTGTTCAGGTAAGTGATTCTAACGAGGATGTAAACTACTGTTTATCTGATGCAGCTGACATGTTAACTAAAGAACCTGCTCAGCTTCCACACTGCAAGCTTCTCTACATGTATGACGAGGTAATCAACATTTTTTTTTTTTTTTTAAAAATTCCAACCAACATTTTGTAACAAATATTTAATGGTACTTCTTTAGATTGTTACTCCCTATGTTTTTTAGAATATAAATGACTTTGACTAAATGAATATTAAGATAAAAGGATGTTTAGTCCAATGTACATTGGGTCAAAGGAATATCACACTTCTGTATTTATAAGGGGAGTAACAGTCTAAAGAAGAACATTCCGTACACCTTCTTTAGATTGTTACTTCCCTCTGTTTTCTTTATAACGAGAGTAGCAATTTAAAGAATATTTAGTCAAAACATTCACATTCTGACACTATAAAAAACCATAAATTCATAGGAATGGTAGAAGACATAAGCACTTTTTGCTGTAACCTTCTGCAGTAAACATAACTGGAACAGGCAACTGTTAAATAGTTATTGACTAACTAATTAGGCTAATACATCAATTAATTAATTTAAGCTTTAGAATAATTTTACCTCAAATTATATAGATGCCCTTCACTTAAAATCCAAATTTATATTTTTTACAAAGATTTTTGAGTCTAACTGCATCTTAACAAAATTTTCTCAAGTTAATTCTAAACAACTGCCTAAAAGCTTATCCGTTGTCTTGTAATTTGTCATTCATAAGCCACTTATCTGCGTTTATGTTTCACAGTTAAGTAACTTATTTATTTTAACCTTTGACATCATTGTAACCTGCTCAAAAATCCCTTTTTACATGTAATTATAATAGTTATTGTAATGAATTTTAAGTGTTATTTTTAGGAAAATAAACCTTAATCTTGTTATAAGTGTCTGGCTAACATCAAGCTAGAATTTTGTGTATAAATAAATCTTTTGGTGCCTTAAAAATATGTGGTCGGCTAAGTTCGTCTGCGGGACATAGCTTGGCAATAGGCATTTGAAAATCATATTGTCACTCAGGATCATGAAAATCATATTGTTGACCTAAAAGGGTGGGACATACTCCAAATCAATGTGGTCACTTATAAAGTGGCAAACTACCATCAACTTGATTATCGGTATACTAACTAATTTTTTTACTCAGAATCATGAAAATCACATTGTCCACCAAAAAGGGCGGGACATGATCGCTCTCCACTGGTTTGTATTTTTCAAATGCCTATTGCCAAGCTATGTCCCGCAGACAAACTTAGCCGACCACATATTAAAAAGGCACCAAAAGATTTACTTTTACACAAAATTCTTGCTTGATGTTAGTCAGACACTATTTTACACGCTATCTCCTGGACTATAATTATGTTCTGAATTATCGAGTTATCTTCATTATTTAATATAATTTTTTGTTTAAATTATTTAGGAAGAGATGGAGGAACTTGTTGATAAAGTTAAAAATAGGATTGATCAAAAGTCACAGAAGAAGAACTGCAAGGGCGGCTCCAATCCTGGGACTTCCAAAACTAAAACTTGATTTGAAGACGCCTCCTCAGAGCGGAAACCAATAGACGGTTCTTCAGAGTAGAAAAGCTAACGGAAGATATCTTCCGAAGTAAAAAAACAAAACTGAAGTTTCTTTTGAGTATAGCCGTAGAAGGTCTTCCTGGCTAAAGCCAGCTGAAGATTCTTCCGAACGGAAACTAAAAAAAAAAGGTTCCTGTAAACAGAAACCAAAAGCCGTACCCAAATCCTAGTCTATGATAGTCATGAGTTTTGAAATGTTACATGTAATTTCCTTGATCATTTAGTCTTTTTATCAGTGTTTGATCCCTTTTTCCTCGTTAAGATAAACCTGTATAGATCAGGTACCAACTATCCCCTCATTGCTTTTATTCCCCTGCTGAATTCTTAAGAGCTAAAGTAATTTCATGGTATTTGTTTTTTAATTAATTTTTAAAATTATATATTAATGATATTACTTACTCTTGAACCCAAGAGTAAGAATTTGTTCAATTGAATTATCATAATGGTTAAATTCGTTCCATATTAAATCTGTGTTCAAATTTAACTTGCATCTTGAATTGTTTGAGAAAACATCTGGAAGAGATGGCATTAAAGATATGCTAAATGCTGTACCTCAGAGGTAAACTGTCGTAACTAAATTTTTTGTGATTTTCGGATTATTGCGATGAGTTATGGGTAAAAAATAAAATTTAATATGGAGTCAAATAGCCAGACATGTATTAAGAAAAATGTCACAACATAAAATACAATTGATGTCTGGCTATTTGACTCCATATTAAATTTTATTTTTTACCCATAACTCATCGCAATAATCCGAAAATCACAAAAAATGTAGTTACGACAGTTTACCTCTGAGGTACAATTATGTATTGTGTTATTTGCCTATCTATTATTGTCTCTTGATCTGGGTATGCATGTAAAACACTACCCATCCTATTTTACTTAAAATTTGCTCTTCCGTTCCATTTTCTTATCTCTGTTCAATTGTACAGTCTAGTTAACTCATAACCAAATATTACTGAAAACGTTCTGAAGTTTCGATCCAATTATAAAAGTATTTCTGAAAGAAGTTAAATCTGTCACAACTTTATTATCAACTTTGTGTATGTATGTACTTGCAAAATGACGTGATTCTTAAAAAATACTGACTAAAACTTTGTTTTTTCTAATTTTTAAAATCTAATATAAAACTTATCTGATTTCAACTTAGAAATCTTTTATACTTACATTAATTTGAACCTAAACCTCTTAAGAAAATTTCTGACGATAACTGCACAAAATTGTTTTTAAGTTTTAAGTCCTTACTATTTTACTATAATTCCTTTAGCTCTTAAAATTTTAAAGTTGGTATAAGCAAATCCAAAGGATTGTATTTAATAGTTTGTATCATTTTCTGTTTAAATAAATAATAATAAAAAAGTTTAAGTATGTATATATTTTATTAATTATTTTTGTTTGTATGAAAAATATTTATTTATGGTTTATATTTTTTTACATTATTAAAATTAAATTATGACTATCAGTTAGGACTTTAAGAAATAAAATATTTATTTTATTTATTTGACATGTATTGCTGTATTACAAAAACTTTTTTGTTTCTTTTCATCATTGTGTAATTATTTATAAGTAAATCAAACAGGGTTAAAGCAAAGAAATTTTAAAATTACATTAATTTTAAATTAATAATTATTTTTTTGGGCTAAAATATATATTTAACTTTTTTCTTCTATGTTTAATTTATTTTTATTATTACTTTAAGTAAAATTTGTACTCTGTATTTCTAGCTGAATATCATAATCTAAACGTAAAAATGTTGAAGTAAGTGGTTGTTCAAGTATATAAAGTGGCATACTGACACTAGTGGAGTCAACCCTAAATCCTAAAATCAGAATAAAGTTAAAACTATCTTAACTATAAAAGATCTTTGCCTAAATTTAACTTGGTATTCTGTCTTATTGAAAAATATCTATTTAGGGTCATAATGTATACAGGGTGTCCCAGCTTATATGGAACAGCAATATATCTCCGGAACCATGATCGATAGAAAGATGCAGTTTTCAGGGTTCGTTAATGGCTATAAATGCGCTTCCAAGAAAAATGCTGAACATTTTCTGTGTTCAGAAAAAATGCATTTATAGCCATTATCAAACCCTGAAACCGCATTTTTCTATCTATCATGGTTCCGGAGATATTTTGCTGTTCTATATTAGCTGGGACACCATGTATATAAATTGTCTATGTGGTTTTATTATATCAATGTTCAAATTCTGACTATATACTATTTTTAATTGGGAGATGCAGCAAACCTATATAGATCACATAATGTTGATCCATTTCTTAGTTGGCATAGCTAAGTGGTTAGTGTACTCGTAACTATACTTGAAACCAATACCTAAACACCAACGACCAACGTCTGATGAGTTCAAGAATCTATGATCAGATTTCCTTTTGTATGATCCCTGAATAAGTTAGAATTTTCAGGATTAACTTATTAAATGTAAAAACTAAAAGGACTATATGTATCAGTTAGAAATCGGTCTGTTTCGATAAACCGATCAATTTTACTGATTTGAGTTTATTTATTCACCATGATTTAAGTCAAATAGACACAAATAATTTTGTAAACCTCTGATTAAATATTGTCCATAAAATCTTTTGTATAAAATATATCATTTTCATTATTTTATCCATATTTTGTTTCTTTTACGTATTAAAATAATTAATAATTTATAAACATATAAAAAGTTATCATATATCAACATATAAAAAAAGTCCATATCATATATTAAATTGATTTTCTAACACAATCCTTTGGTTTTTGTAAAAAAAAATAAATAAAATTACTCGATACATTAATAATAATAAAAAACAAAAAAATCAGTTATTTTTGTTTATTGTAGACTATGTGTATATATGTAATTATATAATTTTTTTCTTGTATAAATATTATTACTAGAAAAAGAAATTTAAAAAAATCCTAAAAAAAAGTTATTAGATGAAATATATGTTTAAAAAACAAGTTATTAAATGTAATATGGTATTAAATATGTCTGTTGTTAGTAGATAGATGTTAATTATCTTCTTCTACAATAATTTGCTTAATCTATTCTTTATTTTTATTATTATTATTTTTATTTTTTTTTTTTGTAATTATTTTATTATTTTTCTTTTTTATTTATGGCTAGTCTTCTTTTTATTTATTTTTTTTTACCTACATGTTTAGTTTGTTTATATAAAATATTATTGATTTATTATTTATCTGTAGTGATGTTATTTTATTATTTTTGTATATTTCTATTATTAAAAATGATATTTGCTTCTTTCAAAGTAAATTGGAGTATGAAATTGAGTTTATTAAATTACTAGAATTTTACGGAAATATATAAATTTGTAAAGAGAATATATTTTTGATTTTCATTGTTTGTTTTTTTTTAATTTATAAATTACTTCTTTTTTTTGTTATTTTTAATGCAGGAGAATTTTCTGTTTATAATAATGTCTGATCCAAATCAATTTTTTTTTTATTGCAAAGAAATTTCATATTTCAGGTAAAACATAATCTGGAATGTAGAACGTAAAGTAATTAGCTTTTGAATTGTGAAAAAAACTTAAATTATTCAGCCACAATTCTTTTTTACATTTTTAAATGTAAAGTATTCAGTTCAATATTTATAAAATAGTGTTGTTTTTTTTTTACTTTTTCCATGCTATACTCTTTTTACAATTAGTATTAACTTTTGACATTGTGGGAGAGTAAAAAAAAATGAGAGGGGAGCCAATAAGAACACTGGATTTTGAAGGCGAGAAGGTAGAGCCAACTAGGCAAATAAAAATGGCACTGGCCCCACTCCTCCCACAGAGCTAGTGACTTAATTTTTTTCATCATTTAGGTTGGCCAATCTGAGTGTCCAAAGTTAATACTAATTGTAAAAAGAGTATAATTAAGTCCAATCATTTCTTTTTTTTTACATTAGTTACATTTTACTTTTAAAAAAATTGTTTATTAACAAATATTTGAGCTTTGCGGGTTTAATTTCTGGGTAACCTGATAAGTGTTCCCACTGTATCTTGATTCACTGTAAGAAGTTGCATCGTTAGGACAAAAGTATTCCACTTTTGGAATTTAACTAGTATATTAAAGGCCTGGAGGCTGATTCTGTAACTTTTTTGATATATATCCACTGTGACATTATATATCAATAATCTCTATATATCAAAGTGCTGTTATATAATGTAGTGAATCTGTAAAGTGATGCCAGTGCTGCATGTGGCCGAATACTGAACTACGGATTGACAGCATCCTTTTTAGTGGCTATTTTGTAGTTATTTCTGTCAGAAAACAGAAAAAGTGAATGAAAACAAAAATAATGGCGTCACTTTGTTTTTGTTTTTAGTATTTGATATATAACAACATTACCTGACGAATTATATCAACAACAATTTTTGAGTGGATATATATCAAACCTTATATATCAACTTTCTCCTTATATAACAACAGACAGAGTTATAGATTCACGTGGACAGGTTGGGTGCGCATGTTCATAACAACAGTATGATATATAACAACATGAAAAGGGAGGTTTCAAAGTTACAGAATCGGCTTCCTGGCTCCTTTTGGGCTCGTTGTGGGTGCCCTTGGGGAAGGTTTGACATCGCACCTACTGTTTTAGATCAGTAGTTACAAGTCTAGTACCAACTTTTTAATTGTTGGGAAATTAATTCCTCATTTTAAATAATATAGTCTTTTATTCTATGTTCTTGAGCAAAGAACATAAATTACTGAACAGTCTTAAGTAACTAGTCAGTTACTTAAGACAATATATGAGCTACTCTCTTAATGATCCTCTGTAATTTTTTACAATAAGTTTATATTGATGATGAACTTATTACTATTGAGAACTTATTGTAAGTTCATGCAAACCTAATCTCATTCACTATCCCCTGTATTCATTTACAATTATAAGATCTTGACAGCAAAAGCTCTGTGGTGTAACAATTGATTTTGCAGTAGAAAAAAAGATAAATGAAATAAAAAGGCTTTTTTGTCATGAATATAATAGCAGACATGAGCTATTATCTTAGAACATGTATTAGGACAAAAGCATTGTCAAAGTACATACTTGTAAAACTATTGGTAAAACTGAAGAATATGAGGAGGTTTATAAAAAAGTAGGCAGCTCCTCACTCCAATGTATTTTTTTGACAACTTAGGATATCAACTTTCCTAAGAACAAATCATACATATGTATTTTATCCATTTTTTTTAAAATATACAAATATACTATTTGACAAAGGGATATAATCTCTCAAGTGTATAAATCAAGTAAAATTGCGCTGCCAAGCGATTCTCAACCTTATCATCTCCTTCAGTTCAGCCAAACTGCTAATTGAGTAAATCTGCACTATTTGGTCCACCAATTTCTAACTGTCCTATTTACTTCTAATTTCTTTAAACTGTTCCTTTTTACATTTTAAAAACGATTCCAGTTGTACCATCTTGATAAATTCAGTCTAAAAAAAAAAAAGAAAAAAAAAAACGTAAAGTGTCACTTTCTTGGGGTCATGATGAAAGGTTATGCTTAGGTTAGGTCGAAAAAGTACAAATCTTAACCTAAACTAACCATAACCTCTTATTTTTCTTAGGAAGTGACACTTTACGTATTTATTATTATTATTTTTTTTTTAAACTAAATTTACTGAGATGGTACAACCAGAATCGTTTTTGTAATGTAAAAAGGAGCAGTTTAAAAAAAATTGCTAGTAAATCGGATAATTAAAAATTTGTAGGCTAAATAGTGCAGATTTACCGCTAATTGCATTACAACTATGTTGTCACAAAAAATGCGAAATTATTAATTTTTACTTTTTTAGTGACAAATATTAATTTTATTGATTTGTTTACAGTATCAATTTGAAGTAAAACTAATCAATAGAGTAAGGATGGATAAGAATGGCTAAATATGCTTTAGAAATTAAATAATTGATATTATAATTGGAGGAGAAGGGAAAATAGACACATAAAAAAATATACTTCATACCTGAGAATTGAACCACTGACCCCTTGGTTTCTTGGAGAAAACGAAAATCCTTCTAATTGGAAGTAAAGAGGTTTTTTGTTTCAATTTCCTTCTCTGGGTTGCTATTTTATGCTTTTTCTCTCTTTGCCTTAAATTAAAGTTATTACTCCAATCTATATTTGAGAAGTGTTTCTTCAAAAACATGTCATCTTTTCATTAATTTTAAATGCATTTCAAGAAGGGATTTTTCTTTTATATTAAAAATCCATAATATGTATCAATTTAATGTAACAAACGAAGAAAAATCAATTGTTATTGTTCCATGCTGAATAAAACACAGAATAACTCTAAAACACCGACTTCAAAACCATAATAAAATAGACGATTAAATCACAAT
Source organism: Gerris lacustris (assembly GCA_951217055.1). Lineage (NCBI taxonomy): Eukaryota > Metazoa > Arthropoda > Insecta > Hemiptera > Gerridae > Gerris > Gerris lacustris. The sequence continues at coordinate 80,471,670 of OX578279.1, forward strand.
AAACAATATACTTTACAATTTTGGTAGTATTCATACTACGGAAAGATTAAATTTTAATTTAAATCAAATTATTATTATTATTATTATTAACTACGGGGAACAGACAGAGAATAAAAAAAAATAAACAATATTTGAAATAGATTGTTTTACCATTTTGTAAGTCGTAATCAGTGCGTACTTTACAAATACAGTGTAAGTCTTAACCCCATGGCCAATCAAGAGGGCTTCGTCTATAATTGTGAATGACTGATTGCTTTAACGGCACTTCTTTAGATTGTTACTCCCTTTATAAAAAAAAACCAGAGGGGAGTAACAATATAAAGAAGGTGTACAGAATGTTCTTCTTTAGACTGTTCCTCCCCTTATCAAAATAGAAGTGGGACATTCCTTTGTCCCAAAGTAGATTGGACTAAATATCCCTTTGTCTTTATAGTTATTTAGTCTGTCATTTTTTATACTATAAAAACATAGGGGAGTAACAATCTAAAGAAGGTGTACAGAATGTTCTTCTTTAGATTGTTACTCCCCTAATCAAAATAGAAGTGGGACATTCCTTTATCCCAAACACATTGGACTAAATATCCCTTTGTCTTTATAGTTATTTAGTCTGTCATTTTTATACTAAAAAAACATAGGGGAGTAACAATCTAAAGAAGGTGTACAGACTGTTCCTCCCCTTTCAAAATAGAAGTGGGACATTCCTTTATCCCAAAGTACATTGGACTAAATATCCCTTTGTCTTTATAGTTATTTAGTCTGTCATTTTTATTATAAAAAAAGTCCAGTCATGCACCATGACTTAATGAGCGAATTTTCAAAGAAATCTGCGTTTTATTGGCTTATGATAATATAGGAAAATTTTGGTTTAGAATTTGCACGGGTGAAAAAAAAATTGGTACACAGGGGTACGGGGTGCAAAAGTCAAAATAGTATTTACCCTTCAAGATGCATGTCGTTGGAAAGCTCTTTAAGAGTAGAGTAATTGTTGTTATTTACACTTTTATCATATTTTCACATAAAAGGGGAGTAAAATGGAAAAAAACACGTTTTTTGACCCTAAATGGTCAAAATTTGACCCCTAAATGGACTCCAAAAATTCTGGCCAACAAACTCATCCTTTCTTTTGATATTATTGACATTTTAAAATTTGTTTGAAATTTTTAAGTGCATCCTAAGGGGAGATATCGTTTGGAGTGACACATATATACATAAAAAAAAGTGTTAAATTTTAGGAATCGATTCAGAATGGTCTAAAACGGATTTCCATGGAAAAATGTTTTTAAAAATTCGCATTACAAAAGTTTTGAAGCAATTGCAATAGCGTAATTTTCTTTGAAAATTCGCTAACAACATAGGGGAGTAACAACCTAAAGAGGTACTTATATAACGACCACATAAAGTGGTTTGTCAATGAACGTGAACAATTTTACGCTTTTTTTGTTTTATCCAGCATGTGTAAGTTTCACAATTTTTATTTTCTATTTAATATTTATTTATTTAACTATTTCTCCTTACTAAGTTTGAAATATTTCTATTCTTATTAAATTTCTTTGTGATGTAGATGTTACGACAAAAGAAATCACGTTTTTTTTTCATTTACTTGTAGCATGTAACAACCTTAACCAGTAAATCTGAGTTATTGTTATTGTAGAACTATTAATAATTAAAATTTATTACAAAGGTACATTGTATGTAAATTAGAAGATTCTAATTCTTACAATAAATCCATTAAAAATAAAACTTTAATTTTGATTTTGATTATTTTATTTTATCAATTTAAGTTTTGCTTGTTATCATTATTTGCCAAAGATTTACTTTTCTTTTATCTAAGTATTTTTATAATAATATTATTTATAAATATTTTGAAATTATTTATATATATATATATATATATATATATATATATATATATATATATATATATATATATATATATATATATTATAAAAAGTGAGATTTTTCTTTTTCTAAATCTTGTATATTTTGAATTTTAACAAGATCAAGTTATGAAATTAATTTTTACTATTTTTTTATTCTTCCTTTTTTTTTCAAAAAAAAAAAAATAAATAAATAAAAAATAAGAACAAAATATATGTATATTTATTTTATAATTTTTATGTTATATTCTTTACTTTATTCAGCCTGAACACTATAAATTAAAGATATGAAACAAGGAAAAGATAAATGTCAAATTTATACGATTTCATGCAAAAGTGTGTGCTGATCTATTTTCTTTTTATTTTCTTTTTTTTTATAACTAGTAAATTTGACTTTGTTACTTTAGTTTTTAATTGTTAAAGTATTTCATTTCCTTTTTTTTTAAAAAAAAAATTCCCCAATAAAATTAGACGCACATTTGGTAATGCTTTATCTGTAGAACAATTTATGATACTTTATTATTTTTTAGTTTATTAATTTAATTTATTATTATATGCTTAGGTTCACCATTCGATATAAAATTAGGATAATTTATATTTGTCTTCCATGCATTTTATTTTATTATATGACATTATTCATTGTGTATGAAGTTTCTAGGTATTCTGATAGTTACTGCATCTTAAAGGGATAAGGTTGTGACATTTTGCTACCACTACTGTCTAAGATAGTTTATGGTGTCACCTAGAGTTTGACTAGTTAAATGGTTTTATCCTCAAATTAATATTGAAAATTATTATATATAAAATTATTATAGTCCCCAGGCCACCATACGAAGTGAGTCGCTGATTGATAAAGTTTTCTTACCTTGTGGAATCGCTTATTTATGCCGTGTCCACCGATGAATTGGGTATATGTCAACTGGGCGCTGGGCCATTTCTTTTTTGTTGACATGCCAAACATGCCGTTCTGCGGGAACATTGAAAAGAGATAGATAAAGTTTTGATTTTCACAGGATCGTTTAATTAAATTATTTAAAAAACAGTGGTACAGGTGTCCACCGATACGAGTGGGCCGTTCACTTTTCAACGTCCCCGCAGAGCGATATGTTTGGGGCGCTTTAATATTGAAAATGATTTTATCCTTATCTTATCCTTAAATTAATATTGATTTAATTAAGGGATGAAAAAAGAAATTTTGGAAGTTGAAAGTTATTATAAGGGTTGTTACAAATTCATCATAAATTACTCTAAAATAATTATAATATTTAACAGGCTTTTAGTGTGATTCACTAATTAACAATGTGAGTTCAATTCCCACACGCTTGGGATGCTCCCAATAATAGAATCTAAACACCTAAGGCGTGCTTCACGTAAGTACGTAAGTCGATAATCGCTGGTTTCTGTTCAATTAAGTTAAAATTATTAAGTGTCAAATTTTAAATAGTTGCATATTCTTTTTCTACACTTTAAGACCTTTAAATTGATGTATAACATGTCATGGGGACTAAAAACTTTTTTTTTAGTCGCCCTCCATATTAGCCGCCATCTTGGAAATATTAAGTGTGAAAACTCCAAAAAGTGTACAGTTGTCACAAATGCCAAGATGCACCTGTGTGCCGAATTTCATGTTCCTAGCTAAAGTAGTTTATGAATTGAAACATGCCAACAGACAGACAGATAGAGCCGTTATATAAGGTTTCTTTTCGTACTTCGTACAGAAACCCTAAAATTACCTTGAAAAGCAAAGGGGCTATGTTAAAACTTAAATGACATTGTGAGATAATGCAATTTATTTTTTTTATTAGACAAATGTGTTGTTCACATATCTTATCAATTTATCTGCATGAATCCAGAGCATATGGAATTTTCTTCTTTATGGTATGTTTTCAAATTGTTTAATACTGGTATCACTTGTACCCTCATGATTTCTCAAGAAAAATCATAATTTATGTAAAAATTTCGTACCATTATTTGAGTACAATAAAATTATATAAACTATTATTTGGAGTGTGAATTTTTTGTTTAAATTAGTATGAATGTATATTTTGTGATTAATTTTTGCATATATTTGAACGTTGGTGATATTGATGACAACTATTGTCTTGAAGGTAAGATGATACAAAATTAAAATCATATAAAACGCAATGAGCTAATAATGGTAGATTTAAATGATGATGATAATGTTAAATTAAATGTTTGTACAGCAATTCTTTACAACTTATAATGGTAGAAGAGAATCTCACTTGACACATTCACTAACATAAGGTATGATTAATCTTAAAACAAAGGGATTTTACTCTTTTTAATTAAGATAATTCAAATTAATTGGGGATCGGGCTGATTTGGATAAGCATCAATACATGATATAGACCATGAATTAATTAAAGAAAAACAAACAAAAAAACACCTTTTATTTATAAAATGAAATATGACTAACATAAGAGTACTGGAATGAAAATTACTGTAAAAAGAACGCATTAAATTATGTACAAGTTCATCGTAACAATTATTCTGAACAACTCAGTACAATTTCTCTCTATAATTTGAATTGAATAATTGGGGATTTGGATAATTGAAGTTCTACTGGCTGTAAAATAAAAATGAGTAATATGAGCGTTGATGGAGCTCATCTTAATAAATTCAAAGAACAGTCGCTCCACGGAAAATAATACTTGTTTATCCTATCAAAGAAGCTTTCGCCCTTCATCAAGCCATCATCAGTGCCTATGAACAAACACTAAGCATTAAAACTTATGTTCAACTTACTTAAGTTCAAAATTAAAAGAAAACTAATAAAAGTTTATAACAATATCTAGAAAAATAAGAGATTTTGTTTATAAGCTTTATTATAGTACTTTATAAGAGTTTATTTATATGTTAGTTAGTGTTTATTTATATGTTATGTCTTAGTGTTTGTTCATAGGCACTGATGATGACATTATGAAAGCTGAAAGCTGCTTTGATAAACAAACGAATATTATTTTCCGTGGTGAGACTGTTTCTTTGTATTTATACAAATTTTGGTTTGCTATTTGACGAATTACTATTATAATTTATTCAGTTATCTGTCACCCAGATGTCAAACGTCTGGTCATTATCAGTATTATGAATTCCATCTTGTCAGTTGTTACTTATAAACTTTTGGGCTCCATGTGTTTTCCCAAAAGTGTTTGAATGGAAAAAAATCCATAAGGAATGTATAATTGTTTATAAAGTTTAGGGACTAAGTGTCTTATAATATGCTTTTCCTCAGGGTACATCAAAATTTTAAAACTCTGTTAGAGTCCCTTCTCTGTTAGTCTTTTAAATACATTGATCTATCTGGTTAAGGATTGTTGGTGGTATTCTATTCTTGAGATGGTAATTAAGTATACATCCTACTAGGGATGGCCATAATCGAATACTCGATTATGGCATAATAATCAAGTACTCGTTATCTGTTTTCATAATCGAAATTAGTTGATTATTTAGTTGTTTTTTTTAACTATTTTTAACGAAGCTTACTTACTAAAGTTTTTATTGTGAATATTGGTTGAATTATGTACGAAAAACAGTAATATAACATATAGGGTAAAATTTAACGATGATACGAATCGAATGTTTATATCAAAACTAAAACAAGATCTGAATTACACTTAAAAAAAAAAAAAAAAAAAAGGGGGAGAGTGGAGCTCTATTTAGAATTAAAGATAAGAGTGAGAGGCAATAAGGATCTAGCGGTCGGGTGTGGAGCGGTATCAAGAAACAGTATTTCCTTGGTAATTCAGTTCTTGGTAGGAAGATGTATGTTAAGGCGGAAATACACATGCTAGTAAAAAAGCATGCCAGTGGCGAGTTACTAGCACGTCAGTAGCTGGCATGCTGCAGACGCTGTGTACATTTGCCAGTGAAACAGCATGCTAGTATCATCCGGATGATCGGTCTTGTGCGAGCTACTAGCACATGACAATACACATTCCAGTCACAGCTCTAGTTTTAAAACAATCGTTTCTTGCCTTCTTTTAGCCGGAATAAATTATGAATTAATTGTATTTGATTTAATTAATTTTGATAGTTTTATTAATTGTTTCAATGTACTATCATGCTAGTATCATCCGGATGATCGGTCTTGTGCGAGCTACTAGCACATGACAATACACATTCCAGTCACAGCTCTAGTTTTAAAACAGGCAATCGTTTCTTGCCTTCTTTTAGCCGGAATAAATTATGAATTAATTGTATTTGATTTAATTAATTTTGATAGTTTTATTAATTGTTTCAATGTACCTTATGAATGTATCGGTGCGGAATGAAATTAACCAGATTGTTCTGTTACTTGCAAAGAACTGTGTTTTAAAATATTTAAAAAATAATAAAAAGACACGAAGAATGTGGGTAAACGATTGGAAAGCTAGAAGGGAATTAGGTACATGGAGCGAGTCAGTGCCTACTAAATGAAATGCGGTTCGGGGACGTTAATGGTTTTAGGAATCAATTGCGAATGCTTCCGGAAAAAGTTGACAAGTTGTTTTCAAATACCCGCGAAAGGAAGGAACGCAACTGAAGACTGAAGGGCTGAGGGAGACTCTGCTAGCTACTAGCAACCTTGCTCTGGCAGGCCTGTTTACACACGCCTTATCAGTTTCCCCTCCCCTCGATTCGTGCCACTGGCAAGACAAAAATCAAACCCCGTGCGATTTACTCGCATGCTTTTCACTCGCATGCTATTTTATGTATACACATGCCAGTAGCTTCTCCTCTGCGAGCTACTCGTATGTTTCTGTGCGAGTAACTAGCATGTGTATTTCCGCCTTTATGCCGGCAGTACTGGGTAACACCAGTAGCTATTCCTCATAAAAAGATCCCCTTTGTCATGCCCCACCCCCACTGCTTTTGTTCCACATTATTTTTAATGAAAATCGATAATCGAAAGATACTCGATTATTTTATAATCGATTTCGAGTAATTGAGTATGCAAATACTCTACACTCTTACTACAATTTCTACACCCCTACTACAAGTCCTTAATTCCATGTTTTGAGTCTTCATTCAAGTTATGAATCTTATGATAGTGGCTGGATTTCTTGAGTAAAAGATTCAACCTTTGGCTCATAATAATCATTTAAATTTGAATAGGTTTATGAAATTAATTGTTTTAACAGCTCATTTTTATTACAATCAACTAAAATTAACCTATACTCTTAAATCAGTAATGCAGTTAAAGGGATCTGATTTTTTTGTTATTAAGAGCTGCCCTGTAATAGCTAAAAGTGGGCATGATTCAAGATAATGGATTTACGTTAGTTCTTCAATAATTCTGCTATTAACCAATTTGACAGTGTGGCTTTGTGGGTAATGCAAAAAACAAAAAACACTGATAATAATTGTATGGTTTGTACATAACGAGTGGTTAAACATTAAGCATAATGTTAACTAGCCAGAAGAATCTCATCAGATGAGTTGAAAGTAGAACTCCTATGTTGTCCATGTTTCTGCTACTACAGAACAAAACCTATTTTCTTTTGTCAGAATGTTCCTCTATCTAAAGAGCATAATAATTTTACTCTTATTTAAGATAAGATCATACATCTGTTTAATTTATTTATACTGATTAAACACTTCCCTTATGTAAAATCTAATATGGTCTTAACATGGGCTAGAAGAGTTTAACATGATGATAGACAAATTGATTTTTAAAAACATTTTCAGTTTATAAAATAGATGCTGGCAGTTATTGTAATGTTCACTAACAAAAAACATTGAAGAGCTTTCGATGCCTTAATGAATCTAACAAAAAATAAATCAAATTATTTTATTTAGATATTTCACTTCCACTTGACAGTCCTCTGTTATTAGAGTGGCAAAATGTCATCGGCCATTCTTCCAAAATGCATGATGGTAATGAGGGGTATGTATAATCAATCCTTTGTGATGAATTAGATAATTTCTAGGACTTCATAGACATTTATATAATGAATAATCTACACTAATATTCAATATTTATTTAATTTTTCATTTTAAATATTCAATTGGTAAATATTGACAGTTAAGAGGAAAGAAATACATTACACTACACTGCCAATAATGTATCAACATTTTATTATCAGAAAATATCTATATTAACTCGAAAATTACATATTACGGTAATTACAGTTTAAAATAGTGTGCCATTGAACTTAAAAGGTAACTTTTACTTTTAGCTTTCTATTTTTTATTTATTTATTTTTTTTTTTTTTTCTAAATGAATAGAAGAGTAGTTTCTTTATTAATGCAACCTAGTTTAACTTTTAAATATAAAATTAAGTTCTGTAAAAGATAGCTTTATTAATTTAATTTAAAAATATCCATTTACAAACCCACAATGAAATGTGCTCTAAGTAAGTGAAATAATTAATTTTTTAATAAATTAGTCCTTAAATTAATCCTTAATAACGCTTTTTATATTAAGTAGGTGATACCTAAGCTTCTTATATATATATATATTTTTTTTTTATGTTAATTTTTATTTTATTTTCTATTAGTACAATTTCGTAATTTACATCCTCTCCCCTTTTTATGGATCCTTAGAGCATTGATGTATTTTATCTAAATAAATAAAAATATATTTATATATTCTTGACTTGTATAAAATGTTAAGCATAAAAATATTAATGTATAACTCAAATATATAGTTTTTTCCCCTCTATAAAAAAAAGTAAATGTATTTTATTATATAATAAATGGATATATATATATTATATTTGTTTCAAGAAATTATAATTGTTTCTTAAAAGAAAATACTTAATGATTTAAAAAAAAAATTGGACTTAAATATAAATGTATTAAATGTGATTGAAGTTTAAAAAAAATAAAATTTATGAAGATTTTTTATATTTTTTGATATTCCTCTTAAATAATATTAGTTTAAGTTAAAAGAATAAGGGATGTATGAAGGTCAGTGTATACAGAAAGATTGATGCAGTCTTCTTAACAGAATTCTGTGTTGAATTCCCAAGATGTGAACTATGTTTCTTATTGAATAATGGTTAATTAGGTAAGTAAAATGAATGAGAAGTTGAAAATTGATAGAGTTCTTTGAAAGAGAATCAGTAGAAAACATAGTTGAGAAGAAAATGTGTGCTCCAATATTTTCCCTTTTAGGCCTGAAAGGGTGTTGTACAGCAACCTGTCCAAAATCCTTAAATAATTTACTAGAGGATAAATGATGCCAGGACTGAAATCCGCTAGGGGAAGAGGACGAGAGGATGACCTTGGAGAAGGACCATTACGTACAAATTAGGAGACAGTCAAACTTGTAACGACACTAAGGGGTCGGGTACGATAGGAGTGGTGGGTGGCAGAGCAGTGCCGCTTATGTTTATGTTTACATTGAAAATAGACAAAGAAAATAGAGGACAGACGGCTACGACAAGCATGAGCGTCAAAACAAAAAATGTTGCAGCTCTGCCTAGACATAAATACTTGCCCACTGCTCGAGTCTTTTTAGTCAAACCCCCTGTCAAGTAAACATGGAGCCTATTATTTTCGCTCTTAATGTAGCCAGTGCCTCCACTCGTATCGTACAATTACCTGAGGCCTAATGCTGTAGCTGCAAATAGAGCTCCGTGGGGATGCTTTGACCCCAGCTCCCCCTCAAAATACCTCATTGATGGCAGACGGACAATTTCTTAGCTCTACACAGGGGCTGGGTAATAAAACAATAATAAACTTTAAATAACTAAAGAACAAAAATACCTAGGAGAGAGAGGAACGGATGTATAGAACCATACAAATGCTTTGTACGTGGTTAACTGGTTAGAATCTGAACCATGGGCATGGGTTTAAAAATAGTACTTTCCCAGAGTGTGGTCTGCTATCAATGTGTTAAAAAGGAACTAGTAGTAGTAAAGTCCTAGTAAATAAATAAATAAAAATAAATATATTCTTTATTATATAGCCAATTTGTATTGGATATAACATGTCATGTATAAAAACAAATAATCATACAATATGAAGGTTAATAACAATGAACAGAAACAGAAACAATGAAATGTAAAATAAATAAATCAAATAAAACATTAAAACTCTTAGTTGATATTATGTATCAGATAAATATTCAGATAAATATTCTTTAAGCATTTGTTTTAATTTGCTTGCCAATTTGTCAGCAGGTACAGTTTTTATTGGTTTAGGAAGGTTATTAAACAAAATTATAGCTGAATTTGACGGGGAGGATCTATATAATTCTGTACGACAAATTGGCAGCACTAATTTGTCTTTATGCCTAGAGTTTTTATTGTGTATGTCAGACATTTTTATAAATTTTCCTGGATTTCTTGCTGCATACAAACACGCTTCTTTAATAAAAATACTTGGAAAAGTAAGGAAACCATGTTTCATAAAATGTTTTTTGCAGGAAGTCTTGCTGCTTAAACCTAGAATAGTTCTTATTATTCTCTTCTGTAGTATAAAAACTCTTTTAGCTTCTGGTCTAAAACCCCAAACTAACACATTATAAGCTAGATGTGGATATACTACTCCATAATAAATTAGCATTAGAGTTTCTAACAAATTATGTCTTTTAAGTGCCCTGATTATAAAACAAGCTCCTTTCAGTTGGAGAAAAGATGATATATGCTGTAGAAAACGAAGTATATTATCAACTAAAACACCTAGGAATTTAAAAACCTCCATTTTTGCGAGATGGACCGAATTTATGACAACTGTTGTAGTTTTGACGTTTTTTAGAGTGGTAAAGACTACGTGAAAACTCTTTGAAGTGAGTACGAGACAGGTAGGACGAACCACTTGTTCAAACCTAGCAATTAGGCCATCTTTTAGGCCCATTTTACTATCCCCGTGGTAGAGAGTTGCAGCCACTTCACACATCATACCTCTGTATATTGTAACCGAGAAGTGAATATGACGTGATCATTAGTGAGCCATATAAATCAGAGCATCACGGTGAGGGATCGAACCCACGATCTCGTACCGCACTTGACTCAGTGATGGCCGGGGAGACGTGGCAGAGTGGACGTAACTCAATCCACACGGTCACTCCGGCTCTTTGCTAAAAAGTACCAAAGTCAGTCAGATAATTTAATCATCCAACTCCTTCAATAATTTAAAGAGATAAATGCAAAGCAAGTTTCCTTCTTTGGTTCTCGGCCAGAGCTACTTTTTTAGGGCTTTCCAAAAAGAAGTTTCTATTTATTCCACATTATTTTTTGGTAATTTTCATGGGCTTGGGTTATGAAAAGACCCATGGAAGTTGAAAAAAAAAAAAAAAATTGTGTCAAAACATGGTTCATTTTCCTGGGCTTGAAGAGATGATTGCAAACCGAGTTCCCTTTTTTGGTTCTCAGACTCAATTTAGTGCCTCTTTCCAGTCTATCAGTGCTTTCTAAAAAAAAAAAAAATCCTTATATCAGCCATTTGGTCAAGAGCCAAAACAGGACACTTAACTTTGCTGATTCCATATTAAGTTGCCTTTTTTGGGTTGGCCCTGAAATCTATGATTTTAAGATTATCCTTCCTTAGCAAAAATCTTTATCTCATCCTAATGTGCATTTGCAATGGTTTCCATGGTCAAAATCATAAAACTTTTTTTTCTTCTATTTCCACTAAATGAATGCCACATACTCTTCTCCTTACTAGTAAAGCATCTCTTTGGCTGTGATAATATATCACCTATAAATCATTAGTTGTTTTAAAGGATTTTAGAGAGAAATATTGCACTATTCTGGTCATATTTAACATTGGTTAACCCATAATTGGTCTAGAGGACACAGTAAATTATCTGACCAATAATTCTTCGTTAAATCCTTTTGGCATTAAAAATGCAATAACTTGAAGGACTCAAATTAGTTAAATATAAAGTTAAGCTTTTACAGTATACGAGTTGTGAATTTTTACACTCAGATTGGCCAACAACCTAAATGAGGAAAAAAAAAAAAAAAATAGAACCACTAGGTCTGTGAGAGGGGTGTTGCCAGTGATATTTTTGTTTGCCTAGTTGGCCCGATCTTCCACTATTCAAAATGCTGACCCTTATTGGCTCCCCACCCCAATTTTTCGGATTTTCCTGTACTTTCCAAAGTCACAACTCCTAACATGCAAACTGTGGGTATCCAGCACACAGTGGTGTATCTATCGGTGCCAGAGAGCCCCCAAATCCAAAAAAAATAACATGAAATCACTATCTTTGTACCAATGTTGATGAGGGCCCCCTTTAGAGCATAATAAAATATAGCTTGGGATCAACTAATCAACTCAATGTTTTTTTTTTGTTTTTTTTTTTATCACCCACTTTCTTTGGCAAGGGGCCAAGAAAAAGTTCTTGCAGGGGGGCCCCCAATGCCTTAGCTACGCCACTGCCTTAGCTACGCCACTGCCTTTACAGTTAATAATGAGTGCAGGGTAGAAAGCTTGAGGTAAAGCAACAATTCTCTGTATCTCCAACAGAAGCTTCTGACTGTTGTGTGAAGATATTACAGTAGAACCTCGATAAGAAGTGTCTCAAGAGGATTAGGGAAACAGTCTTGTTATCGAGGTGCTCTTTTTGTTGAGGGTCATGTTATCAAGGCTATTTTGGCTATCAGTCGTGTTATCGAGGTTAATAGGCGGGGTTCTCAAGTCTAGATATGTTCAAGGTCGACCCATTCCTGTATAGAGATGCGTTATAGAGGTTGACTTCTCAAAACGACTTGTTATAGAGGTTCTGAGTTACGTTGTGAATTGGAAAAAAATCCGTGTTTTAGAGGTTGTTTGGATAATAATAGTCGTGTTATAGAGGTTAATTTAACATTATGTGTTATGGCAATCTCAAGGGGATTTGAAAATTGCACTTGTAATTGAGGTTGTCGTGTTATTGAGGGTCGTGTAAGCGAGGTTCTACTGTATATGAATTCAGCCAAATAACTTCATTCAAATTAGAACAAATAAGGAAAATAAATAAACAAAGTATGAAAAAAAAAGGTTCTTAATTTACTTTGGCAGCAACAAGTTTAACAAATTATATTACAACTCTTTCTAAGTTTAGAAAAAAACGGTGTTTTTAAGTCAACATTTTTGTTTAAGTCATACAAGAAATAACAGCCTCTTCATTTATAAATACTTACAACTAATAATAATAATAATAATGATAATAAATAAATTAAAATAACCTACTTATAAATAATCTTAATAATTTATTGCTATTACTCGATAGTAGTTTGTTATTTACAGACTATATGTACAATAATATTACATCTCTGAAATATTTGTTTATACTAATATTGAGATTAGTATTTACTTTAATGGCTTGGGAAAATCAGGGGAGAGCCAATGAAAGTTGAGATTTTGACATTTTACCTTTTAAATGTCAAAATATCAAGCTCCTATTGGTTCTCTCTTTTAATTTTACCATGCTGTCAAATTAAATACTAATTGTAATATTAAGTATAAATGAAACAAGTTACTTTTTAAAAAAAAATTAATTTAATATAAAAATAAATGTACGGGTTTGGAAAGGGTAACAATAGCAAAACACTGAAGAACTTCTTACTTAGCAAAGTCAAATTGCTACTATTAAGTTCATGTTATTGAGGTTTCTTATTTGTGATTTTAATAAAGATGTGTACTTTAGGTTGGCAACACTTACATAATAAACAGTACAGTAGAACTTACTATAACGGACATTGCTTAATTGGCAAGAAAAATTATAATAAACATAATAAATAAATAAATATATTTCAAGAAAGACAAATCATTGTCTGAATTCAATAAATTGTCATTTGAGACCAGCATCTGACAAGTTTATCTAAAAAAAATAAAAATCCATGAATTTCCACCCAACTTTATCAAAACATCAATATATTGTCAACTATTGTTTTTTTTAACCCTTCAAACGCACAGTGGTAAACATACCTACCACCCTAAAAAAATCACCTGTGATATTGGAAATGTCAAAAAAAAAATGCTCACAAAAACAAAATTTAAAAAGATATGCTTTTTTCCGTGGTAGGCTGTGAAATAGTAACTTTAGAGCCTAAAAAACATAGCTAAAATCCATTTTTTCATTACGTGGACTTAAAAAATCTTTTCATTACTCCTAGCTGTAAAGAAAAAATCTTTTTCGTCCTAGGAACTAAAAGATTTTTATTTTCTGGCAGGTAGTTGCCAAAACTTCTGTTAGTACCGCTGCAGTCTTTGTAGAAATGCTTCTAGTGCGGATTAAAATCCGCTAGATGTCAATGCGTTTTATTTATCTTTTCTTATAGTGTAACCTCTTTTTAAGGTTTCTTTTTTTAAGTCTTAAGTATGTACTAATATTTGTTATTATTATATATTGATTAGTGATTAATATTTAATGTTTTTCCATTGTCTGCTACCTCGGAAAAAATAGCATATGCTACGCGACTGTGAAGTGAGTTTTTTCTTTACCGCGGCAATTACGTTTACTCTCGAGCAAAGCGAGACAGTAAATATTGCCAAGGTAACATAATATACTATTTTTACTGTTCCACAATATATTAGGGTGCTATTATCAGGGCGCTATTCAGAACAGGGTTCTACATGTGGAAATAAGTCAAAAATGCTCTGTAACTTTTTTTTTATTTCGGCTTAGTTTAGTCATAATCCGCCAGTTTGTATTTCTTTTGAAAAAAAATTATATTTCAAAAACCCTTCAAGATATTTTTATGAAACTTGAGAGATCTCTTACTAACTCCAATATCTAAAATTTCCAAAAATATTAGTTATCAAATTTATCAAATTTCAAAATGGCGGCCATTTAAAATTTTAAAAGTCAAATTCCATGAAAACCAGTAGGAATGAAGAAATTTTGCATGAGACAAAAGTTGTACAACTTTTTAATGCAAATCTAACGATACCTTAATTATTAAAATCGGTTTGTAAATAAAGAAATGATGATTACTTTAATGTTCACAATGTAACTCAACGTCATGTTTAAATGTGCTAATAAAGAAAACCTACCCCAAACAAAATTCAAGATAATAATGAATAAAACTTAAAATAGAATTTAAATAGTTAAGATTATTTTTTAAAACGAAATTATAAGAATTGTACTAATAATTTGTACACCACAATAAAATAATAAAATAAGCGGGCTAAGCTTTTTTGGGACACCCTGTATATAAATTATTGGAATATATTATATGTATGCATATAAGTGGGTGGTAAACATAGCTACCACCGTGCATCTAGGAAAACCTAATTTTCTTGAGCCGTTCGTTAAAGGGTTAACCCAATGTTTAAGGCTATCTTTAATTTGATGTACAGTAGAGTCTCGCTAATCCGGGTTTGACGGGACCAGACCCAGTCCGGATTACCGAAAGTCCGGATTAAACAAAATCAGTTTTAAAATGTCAGTAAAACAAGTTTTAGTGGGGTAAAACTATTAAAATCGATGTTTTTATTGTAAAAATTACTTTTATTAGTCTCCAAAACATGCTTGAACAACGTAGATCCACTATTTAAGTTAAGAGCTGTTCTGTCACCGGTCCGAATATCAAATGAATTAAAATAAAACGACAATCCATTACGCAGGTGGCAGGTATAGAAGGGACTTCCTGTGTTCCGATATGAAATTCGAGGAACGATAATCATTTCACAAAAAGTTGAGACATTAGACATTGGCTAGGTGAAATGTCTTGGAACTGCCGCTATATGTTTCTTAAAACCCTCTCCCCATCTCTGTCACATAAAATTGTATTTATTGGAATACACTACCTTTATATCTTCCGCCCCTTACATTTCTATGGAACCGAAACAGATTTATCGATGTTCTTACTTATTCCTAATTATTCTAAATCTGTTTATTTTTAACAAAAATACCGGGTATTCCTCGTGTTAGAACATTGGAATATACACCTGTAAACTATACTAGGAACAATTTTATACATTTTTTATAGACAATAAAAGTAGAATCTCCAATTATCTTAATTATTCATAAATCTGAACAGGCCCTGGTTCCAATTTGTACATAGTTTTTGGCCGTCCGGATTAAACGGATGTCTGGACTAGCGGGGTCCGGATAAGCGAGACTCTACTGTATAAATAAACAACTTTATAGCTAACTACTGTACTTTTATTGATGTACATTTGCCTATTTGAAATAATTGTTTATTTATTAGCCTTACCGACAACTTCGCCAACCACCAATATGAACAACCATTAGCCCGCCCCTATTAGTCCGTTATAATAAGGTTATTACTGTACTGTCAGTTTGTCATTTAATAATTTTAAATTTTATGACAAATATGGTTATATTTTATATTTATGGTTTTTATGACAAACCACACTAACAAAATTTTCTATAGTGTTATTTGACGAATAAAACTATCAACTTCTTTTTTTTAAAGTTTTACTTTTATTCTCTGTAGAAAGTTCCACTTTTAACTTAGTAGAAAAGAAAAACTTAGCCAGTTTTAATTGAACTTTCAAAATAAATAGATGTATTTTTTGTATAAGCTTTGGCTTTTTGAGATTACCATGACACCAGCCATCGGTCCACAAAAATTTATATTCACCGCAGATGAGATCAAAACGTACAAAATTATTACAATATTCCAATTAAGTCTAGTAAAATGTGTTAAATGGACGAAATTAAACTTAATTTTAACTTCCAAAAGTCAATAGTTACATATGTGATGTATCAATAAAAATAAAAATTGAAAAAAATAAAATAAATTAATAAAAAAAAAAAAATACAATTAAAATTAAAATTATTTAAAAATTTTCATAAAAATAGTTTTGGTAAAGAATGCTATATTAATATATTTTTATTTTTATTTTTTTTCTAATTATTTTTTTCAGAGTTTAAGTTAATTGGTAAAATATAAATTATTCCTAGTATAAAAAAAAACCCATTCCAACAAAATTAAAAAATAAAATAAATGTATCCACAATTAAAACTATTTTTTTTTTTTTTTACCCTTAAGAAATTAACAAAATAAATAAGAAAAAAAATACATAACAAATTTAATTAATATTACGAACATAAATAAATTAATAATAAACCTATACTTATACAAAAATAAAAAAAAAATCAATTACATTTATTATTTAATCAATAAAAACAAATATTTCAGTTTACTCTATCTATCTATTTAACAAAGAAATGTTGCAGCTTTAAAATTGCAAATTTTAATGGTCGATGAAAATAATTGACTGTTTGTTTTTTTCTTATTTCTAATGGACATGGATATATTTATAAGTGTTTTTTTTTTTTTTTTTTTTTTTTTAGCTGAGGATTAAATGCGTGACACTTTTTACTTACCATTTTTCATTAAAATCTCAATGTCACATTGACAAAAGTGAATACATTTTTCATTATTATGACAATTAGTTTTAAAGAATTAGACAAGATATTTTAAGGCATATCCTTGATTAATATTTGTTAGTTTTGTTTTCTCAGACTAAAAGTGTGTCTGCAACTTCTACGATGATAGGATTGTGAAGTGAGTTGGAAGTAAGGCTTGACAGACTTAATCTACTCCGCAGTAAAGAATTGTGCTGAACTAACTGTTCTTGCTGTTGCCTCGTTAACTCTTGTCTCGTTAATTCTTGCCTACAAAAAAAACAATAAGAATAATAATAATAATATTTATCAACTGTTCTTGTAGGGGTCGTAAGGATGTAAACACTTGCTATATTTCACCTCACTCCAAAATATACAGTGAACATTGTTTAAAACGAAAACACTTGAAGTAAAAAATAGGTTAACCCTAAATAATACTGTGGTTCCATATGGAAAAATTCCATATGGACATTTATGAGGCTAGATATGAAAAGAATATGGAACACTGCTTCAGGTATGCGACAATCTAAAATGATGATCCGGGAACCATCTCAGCATCTTATCAGATCGCTGCTCTCGCTCAAAAAACATTCCTGTCATCTTTTGACAGGATTTTTTACTGAACACTGTAGGCTAAATGGACATCTACATCTGCTTGGCCTAGCAGAAAGCCCAGTGTGCAGGCTGTGCGAGGAAGAGGATGAAACCCCTTCTCATCTTATTAGCAGCTGTCCTGCATTAACACACCTGAGGTGGAGAATCTTTGGCTTAACCATCCTGCCAATTGAAGAACTAAGGTTACTTCCTCTAAACAAGGTGCTCACTTTCTGTGGGTCTGTGAGCTTGCTAAGAGGATAGGGTACTATAGAATGGATTATTAAACCGGGTTTGCTCCTTGGATCCACACATGAGGTCTTATTGCTTCGGACTTTTTTTTTATAAAAAAAAGAAGTCCCCCGGAAAAAAAAAACAAAAAAAAACAACAGCAATGTACACGTCCGCAATGTTCACTAAGTTCAGTACTTAACTGTTTTTGGTTTGGACTCGTAACATTACAGACAACATGTTCTTGTGTCTCAACAAAATGTTGACAACATGTTAATTGATTCAAGTAAATGGATGTTCTCAATAGTTTGTTTCCCAGCTTGTAAAAACCTTAAAACAAAGATAGGATATTATACTGCTACTTCCAAACACATTATAATTCAGTTAAATAACTCACTGTTGTTTCTTTATTTCCTTGACAGATCCCGCATGGAAGCGACCACCTTCTCCTCTTATTCTATTCAGGGCATGTTGATGACGTGATTCATGAAGGT
Organism: Gerris lacustris; assembly: GCA_951217055.1. Taxonomy (NCBI): domain Eukaryota; kingdom Metazoa; phylum Arthropoda; class Insecta; order Hemiptera; family Gerridae; genus Gerris; species Gerris lacustris. The sequence continues at coordinate 80,490,125 of OX578279.1, forward strand.
ATTTCTAACAAAAAAAAACAATAATAATAATAATATTGCAATTATAAATATACATAGGTTGTTAATGTATCAATGAAGAGTAAATTTATAAAAATAAAGTGAAGACAATAAACAGCAGCTTTTTAATACATATATATTATGTGACCAAGTGGATTTTAATAGTACATTACGCATCTAGTGCGGAAAGTAGTTTTCGCACGAGTTGCGTACCAAACTTTATCTGCGATTGTTGGATTTTCATAATAAATACAGAAAAAAAAATTTAATAAACTTCCTGTATGTAAGTTTCTATTTCTCTTTTGATAAAGATGACATTAATTCATTAGTTGTATTTTGTGCCGAATTAATTATTTCAGGAGGTGTATTATTTTCCTCATTTTCGTCATAATCACTTAAATCAAATCATTGTTTTTCACTAAAAACTCGATATAAACAGTTACTTTAATTAAACAAACAGCAAATTAGTTTTGTTAAATGTAAAGAAACTCGCTAATCGTGCGTTAAGGTGAAGAATTCTTCATTTTTACCGCACTAGGGTGATTACAAGTACGTAAAGAATTACTTTCTACGCATCTAAACAGATATACAATGTTTCTATTTCGTATCAATCGTAGATAAAAAAGTTCATATTCAATTTTTAAGTTTTTGGTAGTTTTCATACTACGGAAAGTTTAAATTTTAATTTAACTCAAATTATAATTATTATTTACTACAGGAAACAGACAGTGAAAAAAACTCCAGCGCCGGGATTTGAACCACAGGTCTCCTGTATTTCCAGTACAGATGCTCTTGCAGTTATATCATTTTATCATAAGATAACATTACTTGAGGCATCTGATCTACAATAATCAATTAATGCTCTCTTCAGAAAGTTAAGAGCAAATAAAAATTTAACAAATTATAATAAAAACATATATGTATTTTACCTGTCTAATTTTGGGTATTTTGCCTTCGGCTTCTAATTTGGCTCGAGCTTGTCTTCTTTTAAGTATCCTCTTGTATTGTTTGGCGTTGACATAAAGAGGCTCCTCTTCCAAGAACTCAGTATTATTTGTTACTTTCTGGAACTGACTTGTACTTGTTTTCTGGGTAGCTGTCGTTGGAACTCCGTTCTTATCCACAACCTACATCAAAAAAAATGTAACATTCCTTATTAATTGATGAATTGGAAAGAAAAAAAAACAGACTTAAGTGAGCAGTTTTAGCAGCGGAGAAAAATTGTCATAATAAAACCATATTTCTCAACAAATATATTTTTATTATCAGGAAGAACAGCAGGTAAAAGAAAGGAAAAAGTCTGTTTCTATCTGAGATTATAAATAATTGACGTTTAAGTAATTAATAAAGAGTAGAGATGTAACAAATAAATTAATAAAATATCTGACAAATCCTCAACAATGCTCCACTGTTTTGACTTATTATTTTTGCTCCTTCCTGGGTTATCCCACAAACAAAATTTTGGGAAAATTATTTAATAATTCTAATCATATATATTTTTTCTTGTTTTTTGTTTGTATGTTTTCTTGTTGCTTAGTTAGTTTGTTATTTTGTTTTTATGTTTGTATATATTTCTGTTTACTTGTTTCTTTGTATGCTTTTCTGTTTGCTTCTTTCTTTGTAAGTTCCTCAGGTTGATTTTTAGGGTCCGCAGTCTTGAAAAAGGATTAAAATTATACTTAAAATACACAGATGTAGTATGGAAGGTTTTATAAATATAAAAATACTTTAGTTCCATTTATTGCTCCACATTTACCAATAAGGCATTCATTTTAATTTTATGTTAACATTTTAGAGCCATATAACATCATTAGTGTTTAAATTTAAATCAAATTATAATTATCATTAACTACGGGAGACATACAGAGAAAAATACAGGGTGTCCAGCAATATTAAAATTTAAGCATATTTCAAGGTTTTCAAGGCTCAATTTTATAAAATTCAAGGCTGGGTTTATATTAGTAATTAAAATAGTGATTTATTCACAATTTCTTAGAATTATAGAAAAATAGTATGAGTTCAGCAAAATAATATTAATTACTTTTATAGTGATGAGATTTTATTTTTTGGACTTGTAGAATATTGTAGTAGGCTGGAGGGTTTATTTGGAATGAAAGTCCTTCGATTATATATTTTTATTTCATCAAAGCTTTCACCATGGGAACCTGAGCTTCTTCAGTGATCACTAAGCTCTGATGAAATAAAACTAATATCACTTAAAGGACTTTCATTCCAAATAAACCCTCCAGCCTACTATAATATTAATAGTATTAATTCAACCTAATTACAGCAGAACCCAGGGAAGTCAAATACAATATACAGTAGCACATCGATTATCCGAACGTTTAGGGGTTCGGATAATAAAACAATCAAAATGTATTGGTACTTCTAGACAACCTAGAATCTTTAAAATTCCCAATTTTTTAAAAATTCAAGCATATATTAAGTTTTTCTGTTATTTTTTCAAAATTCAAGCACATTTCAAGGTTTTTTTCAAGCATCCTAAAAATTCAAGCATAATTCCAGGAGTTCAAGAAATTCAAGGCTGCTGGACACCCTGAAATAGACCCCAGAACCGGTGCTGGGGTTATTTTTTCGATTTTAAGATGAAAAATACATTGACACTCGATAATAAATAATGTACCCTGTGGTTTGAATCTATATAGAAAATCGATTTTACCGGTGCCGCAAGCGAGTCGTGGAGTAGAAAAACTTTCATTTCATGCGGGTGCAGAAATATGTCGCACTTCACAGAGCTATAGCTTCGAAACTATTGACTTCAGTGTATAATGACATTGAACCTTTTTTGTTGACAATTTAATGTCCTACAAATTTGATAATATCTATTTTTGCCGTATCATCAATGAGAACGAATATTGACCAAAAACCGAATTTCGGGCCCTTTTTTCAAATTGGTGGCCAAAGCAGACCTCCCTCAAGGGGGAAAAATTAATATGTTCATTAGGGGACCAAAATAAAGCCATAAACCAAAATTCAGCTTTATCGGAATTTTTTCCCGTTAATGACCTTTTTTGAGCTAACACTCTTGGCCTATAAGTTGAAAGAAACCTGTTTGTGTAATATACAAATCCACATTATTCAAGATATGGCTATCAAGAAAATCCAGATTGTTATGAATGACTTCATCAAAGAAGCCAAAAAACCTTATTTCCTTCCAGTTTTGTTATACATTCTATAGTTCTTTATAATTTTTCAACAATTATTTTGTATGACCTGATAAATACATAAATACAACATAAGGTGATTAAAGTTTGGTTATTACTTAATATGATCATCGAGAGCCGGTGTGACCGTGTGCTTTAAATTACTCACCATGTCTGCTCGGCCATCACTGAATCAAGGGAGGTACGAGGTCGTGGGTTCGATCCCTTGCTGTGATACACTGATTTATATAGCTTACAAATGATCACATCATACTCGCTTCTCAGTTACAATATACAGAGGTATGATGTGTGAAGGGGCTGCAACTCTCTACCACGGGGTTAGTAAACTGGCACTAAAAGATGGCCTAATTGCTAGGTTCTAACAAGTGGTTTGTCCTACCCGTCTAGTACTAGTAATGGGACCTTACTACAACTACTACTACTAATATGATCATAGTCTCTCTGCCTTCTGGGATTTAATCATTGCAGGACGTAGGTGTGATGTGTGTACTAACAACTTTGTTACAACTATTCCCTTTGCAACACCCGTCCCTAGCATTGTTTACCTAGTCTGATTAATAAAAAACTCAATAGTTATTTCTGCACCTAGGGAGTAAAAAAGCCATTATTCCCTGAGCGAAAAGTTGGTTTTTGAGGCAAAGCCGAAGGAACCATAGTCCCTAAATCCCGAGGCGCAGCCGAGGGATATAATTATCGTGAGGGCCACAATGGCACTTTAATCATGAGGTAAATACAATATTTTATCTCCAGTAGGAAGAAAATACAGATTTTCGTCCATTGCACAGTTTTCATTTATTATTTTTTATAAATAACAATAATTATTACCACTTTTAATAGCAGATATAAGAGATTCAATATTAAAAACAAATAAGAATTGGAATTAAATTCAAACAGAAGGTTATTTAGATGCAGGTTATAAACAAAGATAAACATGGTCGAAAAAGCAGTGTCGCCAACCTGATTTCAATAACTTCATTACATTAGCCATTCATTTTCTACTATTTATAAAATAATTAAGTTGCAATCTTTACTTTTTCGTCCAACTTTACTTTTTCGCCCTACTTTTACTTTTTCTCCCTACTTTTTGAGTTCAGGGATGGAAAGACTTACTTTAGTCCCTCTAAACTAATTCAAAATCATAACTTTTTCTCCCTTCTGGAGATAAAACAACAATACACATACTAACACCATACAAACAATAAAAGATTATAATACCATAACTATGTTGGGTTGAGGTGAGGATTGCTGTTGTTGTGTGCTAATGTTAGTTGGTGCTGCTTGTTGAATAACAGGTCCACCTCCACCTGTATTAGCAATCTGTACCAGGTTACCATTTAAATTTATAACTGAAACAGACAAATGTTTATGAAAATCAATAAAGAATACAATCTACAATGAAATTCTACAGTATGCATTGAATAACGTTAATTTTAGTTTAAACGAAATTAGAGTAATGTCCAAGAAGTAATGAAATATTAGTTACAGGTGGGTTGTGATTGAGCTTGTATATGAGTTGTAGGATTATCTAACTGGACAGGTTGGTAGATAAATGTTTGTCCATCTGCAGTCTGAAGAATATGGGCTTGTTGAGGTGCAGCGGAGGAAGCCGCTGCTTGCTGTATAACCATCGGAGAACCTGAAGCACCCTGCAACATCAACACAATATTATTATTCTAGCATTCTAGCAACAACATTAAATGTTTACTCGTACATTTGACTAATTGATTAGGAAAATGAAATTTGAAGTTCCAGATATGTTTATGGGAATATTATGTTATGGCTAATATTGACCATCATCATCCGTGATCAATATTAGCAGATTGATTAAAATAAATTAATTGATTTTGTTCTTCATGTTCTATTCACTATAATTTACACATACCTCTAGTTAGAAACACCATAATATTTGTTTTTATACAACAGAAAACATATTTTACTACTGCATAATTAAATACAATTGAATTAGCCAAGTAAAAGTGATTATAAATACAACGGACGAACAGACCGATACAACTTTAAATCATAGTAAGATTAACAATGGGGCCTGGGTGGCTCAGAGCTGTGCCTTTTTGCCATGGCGCCATACTAAAATGCCACATTTTGCCTATTTTTCAGTAAAAAGCCACATTTTGCCGATTTTCGGTAAAATGATAATAATAATAATATAATAATATAATATAATAATAATAATAATAATATAATAATATAATAATAATAATAATGCCACACTTAGTGCCACATTTTGCCTTATTTGGGCCAAGTTCTGAGAAAAAATTGAAATATTCTAAGGGGTTCTGCTACAACCCATAAAACCAGGTAAGATTAAGATCCGCCCTTGCAGGGCAGGATTCCCCAAGTGACGTAAGGGTTTCTATCTTAGGGTAGTGACTCACTTCGTCATCCAAGCTACCAATGAGAATAGAATGCAACCTGCCACACGAGGTGGCGCCACTCACCGGGTACCTGGTCGACCATCCCACAGTCTAGCTGCAACCCAATGTTTTCAATTAAACCCTCAGATGTTGCCACTGCCACTCAGCCCCCACTCCTTTAATCAAATCTAGAGGAAATCAAATCAGGGGCTAACTGCATCCCTCATGTAAGTGTCTTTACTGGTCAAACTGTTCAATATTCTTCGTTGAAAGTTCCACGCGACATTCAGCAAAAATTGTTACTGTCCTCTTTGATACGGGGTACACTGTATGAAACAAACTAGTATTCTTTTTGCCTGAAATTATTCAATGAACCCAAAAACGCATGTTTTCCTTCTTCTTTCACGAACATAATGATATGCATGCACTGCACAGCTCCATTTCTCGACTGCCCGAAAAAAGTAAAAACTCGGGTGGCACAAGACAGGGGTCGGAAGCAAGTGGCATCAACAAGGTGGCGTCACCCGGGTGGCGAAGTGTGTCACTACCCTAAGGATTAAGAGCCATTAGCTCTAGCTCATCACTGGTCAATGTGGGTCATTGTAGGGTATTGAAGATACCTGTAAATGGTAATAAAGTAGTTAATATGACTCAAGTTGCACGATTTAATACCCCTTTTACAATGGAAAGGGGGGGGGGGGGGGGGGTGGAAAGTTGAAAAATAAATGCCACATTAGCTAAAATAAATGACACATTTGGCCAAAATAAGTGCCATATTGCCACACTTTTTAGTGCCACATTTCGTAAAAATAAATGCTACATTGTGAAGGTCTCTGGTGATAACGCAAGTTATGCAGCCTTGAGCAAGGTCAGTAGATAGATGGATGAGTGAACGCTTCTGACCACAGCTCTGGGTTCGATTCCCGGACCAGGCCCCCCGCTCAATCAACCCAGCATTGTTTAAATAAATGGGAAGCTCCTCGAAAGAGTGGCGCCACCAGGTTTCGACCTGGAAACCATGATGATGACACTCCTGGTTATAATACAACTAGGAGGGGATTCATGGTTACCGACCATATCTTCACAAAAGGGTGAAGATTTCGGTCCCTAACATGGGTTTGTTCGATGGGCCCACCTAAATGACCTGAGTCTTCGGGTGTAAAAGCCCCCCGGAAAGAAAAAATAAAAAAATAATATAAGATTAACAATGTAGTTGAGACGTACTCCCTATATCTTAAACAGACAGACCTAGGTTCTGTCTAGGTCAATAATTCATCCTACTGTAGACTTTACAAAATATTAAATACATTTCACCATCGAGTAATATTTTATTCTCAGTTATTATTTAAATTCTGCCATCAATTATTGTATATAATTAATATTCCTTTTTTTTCATATCAAAATTTAATTTTTTGTTATATTTAGTACTAGCGAAACCCTTTGTATAAAATTTGTAAGTCTTATAAACAAATAAATATATTATTATTATATTTTACTACTGCATGTATGTTATGAGACAAATAAAAAAAATAAAATAAAAAAATTGGAGTTGGAAAAAATAAAAGATTACTTTACTACACTCATATAATAAATATAAAATATTAAATAACGTGACAAAAAAATAATACCTGTAATGCAGAAATAGGAACCACTTGTATAGGACCATTAGCAGATGGCATCGACTGAACCACTATTTGTCCATTTGCACTCTGTATAACTTGACTAGTGGGAACCAGCTAAAAATAAAAAAGTTAATGTAGGATATATTGTGCATACATGTATTATTATTAACTTATCTATATAAGAAAATATTCTATAATTAATTTTAACCAAAATATTTTTTTTTAATAAAAAAAGAACCAATTAACAAATAAAAATGTAGGTATATTACTTGAATTTGACCACCAGGTCCTCCTCCTATGCTCTGCATAACAGTGACCCCACTGTCCGTAGTTATTTGTCCGTCCATCATTTGTAATAACTATTTCCGAGGCACACACAACTGGAAAAAAATAAATGTATAATACTAAATATAAATGTCTATATGTATAAAAAAAAATAAATAAATAAAAAATACAAATAATAAGCTAAACTAGTACCACAATTAGAATTGATTTTATGTCATAGGAAAATCTAAGAAAGATCCAATGAACGCTTGATATTTTGACATCTAGATCAGACGTCAACATTCCGAGCTCTCATTGGCTCTTTCCTCCATTTTTTTCTATGCTGTCAGAATCAATTCAAATTGAAATACTACTGTCATTAATGTGTTAAAATCCACACAGAGCAAACCCGTCTAAACCATGGACCCAATCAGGATAGAGTTGCCAACAACTTATACCTACAAATAGTTATAAAAATATTTTTAACGTACTAGTAATTCCATTGATGACTAAAATTTTAATGGTAGGAAGTTCTATTAGTTAAAAATAAAAATAATACACTTCGTGTAATTTTGTATCTTGGTAAGGGTGATCTTATCCCACAGTGTTTGATTTAAAATAGGTCATAATGCCCACTCAAATGTTAGGAAGGGTTTTAATTCAATACGTCACTTTAACCCATAGGTAGTGTTCTAGGGTTAAGATAACCCCCTAGTTGTTTTATTTTTCCTTCACATAGGTTGGCTAATCTGAGCTGTCAGATTTACAAAGTATAATGGCATGAGTATAGATGCCAAAAAACTCTGGTTACATCTCCACTCCATTTTGTTCGATTTTCCCATGCTGTACGAGGAAACTCTAATTTTAATATGACTATAAGCATAATTTACAACAAAAGGAACTTCCCCCTAAAACCCTGTTCATATCCCAACATTCTTCCTACTTACAGTATGTATTTGAGTACTATGTAATAGTATTTTAGCCCCTAAGATTGATTATGTAGTAATTTTTAAAAAATTAATAACAACCAATAATAGGTAGGCAACCTTTATTTAACCTTCATTGTAAAAAGACAAGGGCAAAACTCTTGTTATCATGGAATAACTTAGAAACTTATTTACATATTGTTTTATTGATACTCAGAGTTAATCAAATTTAGGTTCTAATATCCTTAACAATTATATTCAATAATACAATGTAGGTAGGTAAATAATAATTCATATCCACTTATACAGATAGGCCAATTCGACAGATAGCCTGGGAAGATATTCAACATTAGCGTATTAGAAAGAATATTAATTCGACAGATTTACAATAATAATAGTTCAAATGAATTTCAAAAGTAAAAACTTCCTCTCGTTGCTTAAATAAACCATACTAAATAATAAAGAGAAATAATGCAAAATGATAAGTTCTGTCAAACAGGTAATGTAACAATATCCATTTAAGATCGGGGGTCAGGCACGTACCTTAAATGTCCCGATACTAAAACATCGAATATTTACACATTGTTTATAGATACAATTTTACAACAATTGTAAATGAAACAAAATAGTGCAAATAGTTCTAGAGTAACACGATAAACAGTGACACGAGTGTCAATAAAATACCTTGCTCTAAAAGGACGCAATGTCAGTTGCGGAAAAGGATGATTTAGAGAACGTTTTCACCAAATTTCTCGATGATATTAAGTTGAAAATCAAATAATCACAATTTAAAAGCAAAATATTTAAAGTTATCACAATTTAAATATAATTTTCCTCCAAAACGAATCCTCGGACATCTCTATTTGCTAATCAGAACTCCAATCAAAACCCACCGAATCACAATAAAGCAATTTTATAGGTTAAGGAGAAAACAAGATGGCTTCACGGAAGTGGGAGTGGGGGATTGTTTTGACGTGTCCAGCTGGTAGATTTCACTTTTTGGGAAAATTTGATTAAATTTCAAGAATTTTTATAGATAATACAATCTAAAAATAGTTATTTTGAATTATTTTATAACATATAAAATACATAAATGCGCTTCATTGCATTAAAATAACTGTAACCTGATGTCCAGCGGTACCTGTCACAACTTCATCAGTAAGTTGCTGAATAATTTTTATTAGGCAACAAACTAATTTTAATAACCAAGTAATTCTAAACAATATAAAAACTATACATTAACAAATAAAATTACTTAATTCAAATCAAAAGTCTTATAATTCAATATTGGTCCGCATCTGTTTAGCGAAGGTAGCGCATTCTATTTACTAATTACTGAACTAAATTTAAAGAAGAATAAGAAGAAAACGTATTTATATTTTATATTTTATCAGCTGATTAATATTGTAGTTGTAAAAAGTAAGTTTTTTCCACTAATTTGTATTGTTTATTGCTGTTAACTGTAATTGTGAAGTTGTGATCTAATATTTAATTCACCATGGGTAAAAGGCAGCACCAGAAGGATAAAATGTACATAACGTACACAGAATGGAGTACTCTATACGGAGGTAAAATAAGCGAAAAAATCGAATTCAGACGTTTGCCCTATTGTTATTGCTCTGTTACGTTCCAGCCCTTTGAAAATCCCTTCTGTGACAGAGAAGGCAACATATTTGAATTAGCAGCTATTATAAAATATATAAAGCAATTTAAATGCAACCCTATTACAGGGAAACCGATCGACGCGAAATCTTTGGTTCAACTAAACTTTTCAAAGAACTCTGAAGGTAAATTTCAGTGTCCTGTTCTCTATAAGGAGTTCTCTCCTAATTCTCATTTAGCCGCTATCGCTACAACGGGTAATGTGTATCTGTACGAAGCGGTTAATCAGCTAAATATCAAGGGAAAGAACTACACAGACCTTATCACTGGGGAGGCGTTTCAGAAGGAGGATATTATAGTTTTACAGGATCCGAATAACTTGCAGAAGTTTAACATTGAAAAATTTCACCATGTTATTAAAAATCATAAGCTTGTTGAAGAAAGTGACGGCCCTACAGACGGAGAATCGAATTTAAAGCATATCAATAAAGAGGCCCGTGCCGTCTTAGATGAATTAAAAGAGTTTAAACCGGCAGAAAAAGAAGCCAATCAAGTTAAAAAAGTACCCGATAAATTCAATACTGCTCATTACTCTACTGGTAAAGTTGCCGCTGGGTTTACTTCAACCGTTATGGCTCCGGAAACGGTACACGAGGCGGCTATTATAGCCGAAGACGACGTAAGATACGCTATGATTAAAAAGAAAGGCTACGTTAGACTTGTTACTAATCAGGGTCCTTTAAATTTAGAACTGCATTGCGATGTTGTTCCCAAAACATGTGAGAACTTTTTAAAACACTGTTTAGACGGATATTACAACAATACCATATTTCATCGATCCATTAAGCATTTTATATTGCAGGGGGGAGATCCCGCGGGGACAGGCTTCGGTGGGGAATCGATCTGGGGCAAACCTTTCCCAGATGAATTCAAATATCATCTCACTCACACGGGAAGAGGCATTCTCTCTATGGCTAATTCGGGACCTGATTCTAATAAATCTCAATTCTTTATTACGTACCGTTCTTGTATGCACTTGAATAATAAACATACGGTTTTCGGACAAGTCGTCGGTGGTTTAGAAACATTAAGTGCTATAGAAGCTATCGAAGTTGACAACAAAGATCGCCCGATTGAAGACGTCATTATAGAGAAAGCCCAAGTCTTTGTCAATCCTTACCAAGAAGTGGACGATAAACTCCGTGAGGAAAGGGCGAAAGAGATATCTGAACAAGATGCGTCCGAGAGAGAGCAGAAGATCAAGGCTTCAAGTAACGCTCCTTTAAAAGCATTTAAATCTGGCATAGGCAAATATATTGACCCAAAATTATTAAATTCTTTAAAAGAAGAACCCACTGCATCTACTTCCAGCGGTGAACCGTCTAAAAAGAAAAAGAGAATGGGTTATGATTTTAAAAATTTTGATAATTGGTAGTTAATGACAGACGTATGTTTTGCTTTTAAAATGTGCTATCATATTTTTTGACTAATGTGAATTATTTTTGAAGCTGATGGTATAAAAAAAAAAAAAAAAAAAAAAAAAAAAAAACTAGAAAAGCCATAATAAACATGATGCAAAAGGTGGCAAACATTTTAGACTCTACCTATATATCCTGGATTTATATTTGTACATATTTATAATTAAAACAAAATTCACCTCTAACCACCTCATCTAAGCAAGGTGTTTATATTTTAAAAGGATTTAGATGAAAGTTTAAAATTACACAATTCCATAAAGTTTATTGTAAATAAATGTAAAATATTTTTTCTTATAATTTTTTTAAAATGTGAAATAAAAGTATAAATTGAATGATTATTCTTTTTTTTGACATGGTCATGTTTAGGCTATGGAACATACCTCAAAAAACCGTTACGTTACTTAAAACTCAGAAAAGTGTAACAGGGAGTTAGAAAGCTATAGGAGGTGAGCAATCCAGTCTCCAGCTGTAGGGCTAAAGAGTTCCACTGGTACCAGGGAAATAGGTAGTCGTAGTTGCACTAGACTAGAGGAAAAAAAACGGACTCGAATTTATTTAACCCTCCCAACCGCGGCTTCACAGGGCCGAAGAAAGTCGAAAAGAGTTCCACTGGTACCAGGGAAATAGGTAGTCGTAGTTGCACTAGGCTAGAGGACGGACTCGAATTTATTTTAACCCTCAAATATTTAAAATTACAAGCAGGGCTGGGTTAGACAAAACAGTTTTGACACTTGTTGCTGCTTAAGGAATAATTTGACATGTAGTCTTGCGGAATGAGTGTTGTTTTTTGACAGTATGGGAAAATTTAAAAAATTAGTTGGGGAATCAATAAGATACCAAATGAGGATATCCCTACCGTCGATACTTACCTTATCGGAGGATCACTGGACAGGTTTCGTCAAAACGCCATCATCAGCAGAGTCGAGATATCTCGTAGCACTCCTTGAGTTTACATGAGAGAATGAAGTTGGACTTACAAACTTGCGGTAACAACTTACCATTTGAATCAATAAGATGTCAGTATTTTGAATTCTAGTAGGTCGGGCCAACTAGGCAAATAAAAATGTCACTAGTAGAGTTGCACTTAAATTAACTGCCTACTGGCTTTTTTTTTCCTCGCATAGGTTACCCAACCTGTGTGTCATTAATTATAACCTATTCCATACTAACTGTACAATAGCAACTCTTGCAAAATTATCTAGGAGTTATAATTATAAGTTGGTAGATGTAATTTTTTTGGCTTTGCAATTATTGGCCACCCAAACTTCTCACGTGCTCTTTCAGTGTTGACATTTATACACATAAAAACCAGTCTGATATGCTTAATCTTAGGCACTTCATACATTAATAAACTGACAAAGGGAATTGGAAGAGTCCAGACAAGGATTAAGACAGTTTTTGGAAACTTAAAAATTTAAGTTAACTCTCTCCAGGCAACTAATACTTGACTTTTTTACTGGTGTCTGGTCTTATGACTAGGGTTCTTTAAAGCCTAATAAATCAAAATACAGGCCTACCTGGTGTTTCATCTATGTGAAAAAGAAAAAAAAATTACAGTAGAACACCTCATATCCGATTTCTTGGTATATCCAACCATGACACCTTGGTTAAAAAATATGTTTAATCTGACACGACCGAACTTCATCCTTATCAGAATATTGAGTATAAAACAATAAAACCAGCCAGTTGGTTTTTTGGTATCGTACTGATCCCTACACTTTGTTTCTTTCTTCGTGTCATTCTGTATTTACAATCCAGTGTTGTGCTATATTTTTAGTGAATACGGCAGCTCAACTGTAAAGTGTACATTAGAGTAGAAATTTCAATTCTGTTGATTATTTTTGTGATAATTAGATGTTAAGATTAGAATTATTAATTACTTATGATAATATTGCTTCCTAGCTTACCGAAGGTAACGGAAGCATTTTGTTCACTTTTGAGAGCGAAAAAGTTTTATGCCTCCGATTTTAAAAATTCCAAGACAGAAATCCGTTTCAGACATCAGGGAACATTTTTGGTTCCGTGTCGGTCTGTGTGTCCGCGAATCGTGAAACGTGCGACGATAACTTGAGTAAATGATGCCCGATTTTGATGAAATTTGGTAGAAATGTTTATTTTACCAATGCTCAGGTTGAGTTCAAGTGTTCAACGCGCAACGCTTGCGTAAACGTGAACTTCAAATTTAAAATTGGAATTTTCGGACGGGAAAAAATTCAAACCATATCTATTCAATGAGACGAACATTTTTTTTCAAATACAATTTTTTTGTAAAACCTACAGCGACACCCCTATAAAGTTTTAAAGATCGCTAAAAAATGTTAATTGTTCTTACACAATAAACAATATAACAATAAAGTAATAAAACTTTAATGTTAATATAACAATAAAGTACGTGATAGGATGCGAGGAAGCTATGTGCCACACTAATTGGCAGTGTATTTTTTTATTACATTAGCTTATTATTTGATTTATAAGTCATTTATTTTGTTTTCATGAAATAAATTAATATTTATACACTTTTTGCAATTCTGACCCACTTTTTCAAAATAATATTTTTCGATAACACCAAAAATTAGGGTAGTTTACTCTTGGTCATATTTTTAAGTTTTCAAAAAAACTGAACACCCTGTACACAAAATCAAGAAAATGTTTAGAGGTTTAAGAGTAAGCATGAGTTCTTATAAAGAATGATTTTTTTTTCGAATACCCAGAAATAAACAATTTTTTCCTCTCGGATACTCTACCTTGGGACACACTGTTTATTTTAAAAATTGACAAAAAAAATGTATTCATAAACAAATTTTACTTTATTAACAAATACCTACATTAATTAAACAGAACATTACAAAATATCAGTGATTTATTTTATTTACCGATATATTTTTTTAACAATAAAAATAAATAAATTAAAAATGAAAAAAAAACTTAAAATAAAGTTTTTTTTTCATATATTTAAAACTTTTTAAAAATAAATCCCTTGTAAAAAAAAGACAGTTAAAACAAGAATGGTGTTTTAAAACAAATCATATATAATAACAATATACAAATTCAACTTTAATATTATGAAGATCAATATAACAATTTACATATTATATGTTTGGTTTTATTTTTAGAACATATATCAATTAATCTTAATGGAAGCATGAGCGCATACAGAGAAGGAAATAAGGCTGCCAAAATATTTAGTAGGTACTTTAGGATTTTATATCGGTTACTCCCCTATTAGTCCACAGGCCACCATAAGAAGTGAGTCGCTGATTGATAAAGTTTTCTTACCTTATGGAATCGCTTATTTATGCCTTGTCCACCGATGAATTGGGTATATGGCAACTGGGCGCTGGGCCATTTATTTTCTGTTGACATGCCAAACTTGCCCTTCCGCGGGAACATTGAAAAGAGATAGATAAAGTTTTGATTTTCACAGGATCGTTTAATTAAATTATTTAAAAAACAGTGGTAAAGGTGGCCACCGATATGAGTGGGCCGTTTTCTTTTTAACGTCCCCGCAAAGCGATATGTTTGGGGCGGTGGACACCCCAAACGGCCAACTCTTATCGGTGGCCACCTTTACCACTGTTTTTTAAATAATTTAATTAACCGATCCTGTGAAAATCAAAACTTTATCTATCTCTTTTCAATGTTCCCGCAGAAGGGCAAGTTTGGCATGTCAACAAAAAAGAAATGGCCCAGCGCCCAGTTGCCATATACCCAATTCATCGGTGGACAAGGCGTAAATAAGCGATTCCATAAGGTAAGAAAACTTTATCAATCAGCGACTCACTTCTTATGGTGGCCTGTGGACTATATGTATTTTTTAAATATAAATTTCTTTGACTAAATAACTATTAAGACAAAGGGATGTTTAGTCCAATGTACTTTGGGACAAAGGAATATCACACTTCTGATTGTATAAGGAGAGTAACAATCTAAAGAAGAACATTATGTACACCTTCTTTAGATTGTTACTCCCCTCTGTTTTTTTTATAAGTGGAGTAACAATCTAAAGAAGTGCCTTGATATCTAAACTAAAGATTTTATAGATTATAAACAAGAAATATTATACAGGGTGTGGCAAAAGTTCGGCAACGGCTAATTATCTCCGTTAATATTTGAGATATCAAACTGGGGTTTGTTGCAATCTTCATCATGCATAAAAATCTACTTTTTTTGGTGGGTACCCATTTTCCTGCCATTTTGGTTGCCGCCATATTGGATTCAACTTTAAAATTTCAAATTTGAACCCCTATATGTGATACATATTTGGAAAGGCCTTGAAAAAAAGAAAACATTTGCCGCAAACCAGAGCCTTTTATCTTTCGCCTTTTCAAAATGGCGGCCAGTTGAAATTACAAAATTTAAATTTTTGACGATTAATTACGGGCAAAGTAAAGGTTTTAGGGAAAAAATGCAAGAGTAAATTTGTCTTTACACAAACTTGAGTTTGAGAAAAAACTCAAGTTTGTGACATCTTGAAAAATCAGGTTGAATAACTAAACCACTAAAATTATTAATGTCCCATAACACTTCGTTTTAGGTGTTAAATAAATAATTATGTTCAATTATAATAACTTGTAATGCCTGAACAAGACATGTTTAATAAATCATCTTAATATTTTCTATTTTTATTGGGCAATCTTTATTTCTATCTCTGTTTTTCACAATCAAATTTAAACATACTTCATTTTTCTTTTTTTTATTAATTTGTAATACATTAGAATTTTTCCTTAATCTTAAATGTACCTATTTCACTTTACAATAAAAGGTATGTACACAAGATATGTACATAATATTTGTTTATATATATTATAATACAAGATCAAATATATACAAGTATGTATATAATAATATTTTTATATGTATATTAATAAATTCTAAAAAATATTAATTTTTTTTTTTATATTATTGAGAGACATATACATGTTTTGAAACACTCACATAGAAAAAAACATTAAGTTTAATTATCACACAAAATATTCCCTTCAGGGTAAAAAAACGATAACATTAAAAAAAATGACCCGTAATATAATTAAAATAAGACAAAATCTAAATCCATAAATATGTTAAATGAGAATACAAGTTGTATCAAATTATTCCAACAACATTTAACTTGGTTTCCCAAAAATCATGTAAAGATGTTAATTGAATTAATAAAGACATTAAGGATGTGACACACTTCGCCACCCGGGTGGCGCTACCCGGTCGTCAATGAGAATAGAATGGAACCTGCCACACGAGGTGGCACTACATGGTCGACTTCCACGGTCTAGCCACCACCTACAGGTAGCGCCACCCGGTCAGCCCATTGTTCTTAATTAAGCCCTTCACACGGTGCCACCCAAGTCTCTGCCACTCAGCCCCCACTCCTTTAATCAAATATAGGGGAAACCAAATCAGGGGCAACTGCATCCCTCATATAAGTGTTTTTACAAGTCCAAACTGTTCTTCAATATTCTAAGCAAATTGCTGAAAGTTCCACGCGACATTCGGCAAAAATTTAAAAAATGTTACTGTCCTCTTTGATACAGGGGTACACTGTATGAAAACAAACTAGTATTCTTTTTGTCTGAAATTACTAAAAGTAAAAACTCGGGTGGCGCAAGCAAGTGGCATCAACCAGGTGGTGCTACCCGGGTGGTGAAGTGTGTCATTAGCCTTACACCTTCTTTAAGTTAGAAAATATGTTAAATAAAGCAACATAGTTCTCAAAATAGAGCATCTACACATTTTGAATAAGTTATACTTAGATGTTAGCTAAATTTACCACTAAACAAAAACAAAAAAAAAAAACTAAATAAATGGAAATAGCAATTGTTTCTTTTAATTAATATTTTTATTACGAAATGGTCGATTGTCTAAATTTTTGGTTTTAAAGCAAAGAAGGGACATAACATGAAATATAGATATTAGCATGATGCCTATAGATCAAAAGGTGTTATACTCATACCATTATACTTTGTTATTCTGACAGTGCGGCAAAATAAAACGGGAAGGGAGCCAATGAGAGCTCGAGATTTTGGCGGGTAGTAGGTCGGGCCAACTAGGCAAACAAAAATATTACTGGATAACCTTAAGATAACCACCTAGGGGTTTTATATTTTTCCTCATAAAGGTTGGCCAATCTGAGCTGTCAGATTTACAAAGTATAATGGCATGAGTATAGGTAAAATTCCAGGCAAATTACTTGTTCTTCATAATGATGACTACTTCTAATACAGAAGAACCCACCATATCCGTCACCTAAGGCCGGAACATGGTCGCAACACAAAAAAGGTCGGATAATCCGAGGAACAAAGAAAAGCGAATATTTCAGAGTAAAAATTAAATCTTTATTATTAAAAATCAATTTACGTTCTCTATTCTGAATATTTATATAAGAATATTCATACTAATCCAGTTGAGGAATACACTTCAAAGTCTTTTAGACCCTTTTTCCGATCTTTAATTGTTGTTACACCAACTGCTAACTCTGAAGCTAGTTTTAGAAACGACTCACATTTGTCAAGCCGTTAAAGTACATCTAACTTCTACAGTAATGTACACGAAACCTGTTTTTGTTTCAGTTGAGCGGCCACATCACTAAAAATATAGCTTTTCATATTTTACGATTTTGGTAGTATTCATACTACAGAAAGATTACATTTTAATTTAAATCAAATTATAATTATAATTGGGTACTTTATAATTATAAGCGTTATTTCTCGGTCTAGTTCTATGTCATTAATGTTGACTTCTAAGACTTATGTGGAAAATTGAAAGCTTAAATTCGGGACAAGGTATCATTAACGTCAGAGAAACTCATTCTCCTGCGTAGCTTAGTTGGTAGAGCACTATACTGGAAATATAGAGGCCCGTGGTTCAAATCCCGGCGCTGGAGTGTATTTTTCTCTGTCTGTTTCCCGTAGTTAATAATAATTATAATTTGATTTAAATTAAAAATATGGCGTAACACTGGATTGTAAATATAGCATGACCCAAACAATAATAAGAAACTAAGTCTTGCGATTAGTATCAGTACGATAACAAAGAACCTACTGGCTGGTTTTATTGTTTTATACTCAATATTCTGATAAGGATGAAGTTCATTCATGTCAGATTAAACTTCTTTTTTTTAAAGCGAGGGGTGTCATGGTCGGATATTCCGAGGAGACGGATATCCCAAGGTCGGCTATGGGGGGGGTTCTACTGTAATTTATATAATCGAGCAGTGTCCCGACGACGAAGCACCTCAAAATAATTTGTAGGTGCTAAGATAAGGCAACCACATTTATTCCAATTAAAATAAACGTTTGTTTTAAATTTATTGGTCTTTAATTAGATATAATAACTTATCTAAATTAATTTTTTCAAACTTCAATATACACAGTAACAGCCATGCAGTGCTTAAGTACTACCAACCTTCCTAAATCAATTCTTCTACAAACAAATCCTAAATAGGAATGTGCCACAATTAGTGGTAACCTGATGTGCAAGAACTTATTTTGGAAACGTCAATTAATAATAATTCAGACTACAGACCAAGTTCAAATAAAAATATTTATTACGACCATCTCCGTCACAATAACAATTGTTTCCCCTTATACATAATGATAAAATAAAAACCATAAATAAAATATTATAAGTAACCCAAAATTCATTAAGAGTAATAAACACGTTAATCACAATAAACATAAATGAGTGTTCAATTATTTTTTTTCCATCATATTATGAAATTTGTATATTACTCCATCTATATACAATGAGAAATTAGGAAATTACAACTAAATGGCAATGATTAATCTCTTCTTTCTTTTCGATGTTTTCTCTCACAAAGAGTATATTAAGGGTAAATCTGCTGCAGATGACCAACAAGGGTGTCATTTTCTTCAGATTTATTTCAATGAATATTATGATTTTTAAGCTTTAGGTAGTATTCATATTACGGAAAGATTAAATTTTACTTTAAATCAAATTATAATTATCATTAACTACAGGAGACATACAGAGAAAATAGACCCCAACACCGGGACTTGAACCATGGGCCTCCTATATATCCGTTACAGGCGCTCTTACCAACTAAGCTACACTGGAGAATAATTCCCAGTATAGCTCAGTTGGTAAGAGCGCCTGTAACGGATATATAGGAGTCTCCGTATGTCTCCTGTTAATGATAACTATAATTTGATTTAAAATGAATGTTTTGTTAAAACCTACTAATAATGCCAGTTCGAAATTGAGATTTTTATATTTCTAATTTATAAAATTGAGTAAAATAACTAAAAATTAAAGTATACTTTAAACTTTCTAGTCCCAGAAACAAGTATACATATTACCAAACAGAAATGTAATCTTAAATGAGTTTTGTTAATTACATTGTTGATAAGTAAATTATCAAATTGTACAATAAACTTTTAGTAAACAATATCTTAAGAGTGAACATTAGTTAAGAAGAAATAGAAAGTAGTAAGGATGACATGAAGAGACCAAATTTGTAATTTCAAATTGTTCTCAGCTTCATTGGTACAAACCAATAGCAAGAAGGGATATTTTTTAAATTTCCTAAATGAAACAAGAAAATAGACCCATTAGCAAATACAGGATATCTGGGGAAGATAGCATTAGGAAGGTCACACCTTAAGAATCAGGTGTGACCTACGCCAAAATTTCTTGATAAAAGGTCTAAGGCTGAACAAAAGAAGTGGGGCCATCTGCAGCAGATATACAATAGTAAGAGGTATAAATGAAATTATTATTGTTATTTTAAACAATAAAGATATTCTACAAATTTACAAGATCATAAAATAAAATAAATTTGTGCCTAATACAGTTCATTTAACTTATTAATATTAATATATTTTCCCTAATAGTTTGAAATTCTCTTATCCACGATTCAATCACAATAATTACTTTGGTTGTGATGTATAACATAAAATAAGGTAATTTTGGTGTTTTCATTTTTGAAATAATCCCTCAAAAAATTTTATCTTGTAAAAAATCAATCAAGAGGGATCCATTCATCCTTGAATTATCATGAGTTTTAGCCTATTTCATTTAAAAAAAACACAATTTATAGACAAAGTAAAGGCAGATGACACCAGAGTGAAATTGGTAATGAAATCCAATTGAAACTCTGAAGGCACACAGCAATGGAACTGTGCACTATTACAAACAGTCTTAAACAGTGTAAGCCCTATAATTCGTCTTTCGATCTCTTGTGAAACACATTAAGGGCGTCTATAAACGCTTGTTCCTTTGTTTTCTTAGTCATGATGAGGAGAAGGTCGTGTAACCGTTGAGGTGGTATTACCGGTATACCTTCGCTGTTCATGTACGCTTCTTTCCGAGCTAGTTCTAAAACTTCTTCGATTTTCTCAGCATCTAGTTCTTGAACATCTCCTTTACCTGTTATCTCCTGAAATTCAATAGTTAAATTAGGCTATAAATCAAGTAAACAGCTAGTAGAAGTGGGTTTTAATACTAGTACTAGAATGATGGGACGAACCTAGCAATTAGGCCATATTTTAGGCCGTGGAGGAAAATTCCAGCCACTTCACACATCATACCTCTTGTACGTACTGCCAAAGAGAGTATGGTGTGGTCATTTGTAAGCTATATAAATCAAAGCGTGGGGAATGAGGACCCTTCATGGATTCATGGATGCAAATCAGAGCATCATAGCACAGGATTGAATGCAAGACCTAGTGTTGCCTTGACTTATTGACAGCCAGGCAGACTTAGGGTTACCAGTAGAGATAGGCAAAATCGAGAATTTGCATACTCGATTACTCAAAATCGATTATCAAAAGAATCGAGTATCTTTCAATTATCATTAAAAAAATTATGTGGAACAAAAGGCTTCTTTTATCAGGAATAGATACTGGTGTTACCCGGTACTGCCAGCATAATATACACCTTCCTACCAAGAACCGAGTGTAATTCAGATTTTACAATACAAACTTTAGTAAGGTTAGTTAAAAATTGTTTAAAAAAACTAAATAATCAACTGTTTCGATTGTCGATTATGAAAACCGATTACGAGAACTCGATTATTATGCCATAATCGAGTACTCGATTACCTTGATTATGCCCACCTCTAGTTGCCAGATTTCCGATTGATAAAACCGGGACACATAGTTGGGAGTGCCCTCCCCCACACCCAAAAGAAATAGAAATCAGTGTAAAACTATTTAAGCGTCCAAGTAACAACTGTGTTATAACTAGGGCTCGGATTGATATGCTCGATAAAATCTCCAGATATGCTCGAAAACCACCTGTTTCATGCTTGATAGATATGCTCGAAAAACCCATTATATGCTCCATAGATATGCTTGAAAAAAACCATAATATGCTGTTAAATATGCAGAATATGTTCGAAAAACACTTTTTAAAACTATAGAGAGGACAGTGAAAGGAAATAATCTCCGTATATCTCTATATCTTAATCTTTTTATTCTTATATCTTAAAAAAAATTGTTTATGTTTATTTACGAGTATTATTTTCAAATTGTATGTATGATACACTGCTATATCCACAAGTTTCAAGTATATGTATGAGAATTTTTATGTAAAAGTTATAGTTTAAAAGTTAATTTACAAAATGTTTGGTATTATGTGAGTCAATGAAGTAGATTATTGGTCTGTACATCAAGATTTTTTCCATATTATCACTTTGAAATGATTTTCTTAAATAATAAAATCTTTCGATCCAATAAAATCTTTCGACGTCAATTGACACGAGAGGTAAATACTTAACTGATGCTGCATCTTGTGCAGAGTAGTTTGGAAAATCGTCTGACATTGCTGACTCACCACGCAGAATTCTCCCCAAGTCCAATCCTCTCCAACTGGGATTTTTAGCCAGCTCGAACTCTAACTTTTTTAGCATGGAACATGCTTTAGCCTTGACCTAACTACCAAAAGAGTGTCACGTTTTTGAGGAACGCAGATATGTGACGCGGAAGAGTTACGAAATCCCTGAACTGTTTTTTCATAGTTTTTCCAGTCTCTCCAGGCCATGAGTTGCCTTTTTTTGATGACTCCGTTTAGTGTAGCGACCACTTCAAACAACTCCATCCCTGGAGATTCCAACTTTAGGATGACCTCAGAAATGACGCTCATGTAGGCTTTTATGAAAGTCAAGCATGACATCACGTCCTTCATTCTTCGTGGTGGTCAGGGCCCAAATGGGGGGGGGGGGAGAATTTTAATAAAAACAAAGTATTTAGACGAAAAACCACAAGAATATGCATTTATATGCTTTTCTGAAAACAGCCGTTTTATGCATTTATATGCTCGATAAATTTAAATTCTGTTGGTCCCAGAAAGGTGAAAATACCACCAAAAGGCTTCTTTCAATGAGTACTATTCAGGAGAAAAAAAATGCAAATATGCTCAAATCCGAGCCCTAGTTATAACATAATAAATCCGTTACAAAATGTTAAATGTTTCTATTGTATTTTAGTCAAATCAACCTTGACATTTTACCTTGCAGAAGGTCTGCAGTAGTTCTAATTTTAGTGAAGGGACCCTAATGAAATTCCTTTTAACCAACACAACTCAACATAAGGTTATTAAAAAATGGGGGATGAACCACTTTCCTCATTCTTCAATGTGATTATCAGTGTGAAACATGTCACCTTATTGCGGTTCTCTAGGTTTCAGATGTGATTTAAGTACAACAATTATATCATTTTTTTACCCTGCGCAAGGATGCTCATGACTTAAGTAGGCAAGCCCTCGACTGGAATCCTCAAGGATGCCTCCTCAAGGACCTAGAGGCACCTGGCGACGCAGCCTTCACAACGAAGTTAGCGATGCCAATCAGCAGCTTACGTGGGGACAAGTAAAGGTCTTAGCCAGAAACCGGAAAGATTGGAAAACCTTCACTATGGCACTGCGCGCCCTAGATTCGGCGTGATAGCAACTTTAAGTAAGTAATTATATAATTTTAACAATAACTCGAAAAGTAAATATTAGAATACCTCTTTGTTTTGGCTGAAGAGGAAATCATGTACTGAGTCTTTAAATTTATCTAGTGAACTCTGTTGATCAACAGTTGCAGTCTTTTTAAGCTCTCCACTTGTCTCTGCAAAAAAACCACATCAAATAGAACAATATTCAATTAATAAATAAACTAGATAATAAGAAATTTAAATATGAAATGTTGTTTATACCTGAGAGGGTGACGACAGTAGACGAGTCTTTTATAAGTGTATTGAGGAGCTCCCAGGCTTCCTTAGAGAAGAGGAAGACAAAGGGTATGGTGACATCATCCTTGCCGTCTCCCGACATAGCAAACATATGAGCACTTGTACCATCACTTGACACCTGATTATCCACAACGATCCCTCCTATAGCACCAGCAGCCAATACTCTTCTCGCCTACACAACAAACCAATTTAATTAACAAATAAATTTAAATATTATTTAAATTTAATTTAAAGTCTTAACAAATAAAAGAAAATAGAGAATGTAGATAGGAAAGTTTAAAGATAAATATAAATTAATTGTCTATTGCAACAAAAACTTAATACACTGCTGCGCAAAATTAACGCACCACTTCAAAAAAAAAAATTGAGCTAATTTTTTTAGTTTCAACGATATAATTTGGTTTCTACCGTTAAGGACTAACTAAACAAATCTTCTTACGTAATAATAAAACATTGTTTTAATTTTAAATAACTCTGGAATACAATATAATGAAAAAATTACAAAAACGACAAAAAAAATTAAAATGACCGAAATAATCCGTTTAACGGAATTTTGTAGCGAGTATTGCCTCCTCCGGCAGTAATAACAGCTGAGCTCTCATATGTCATTCCATCCTGTTAACTAGGTTATCTATGGATTCCTGAGGAATATTAGTCCATTCCTCAATAGCTCCTTCTTGAAGCTCTCCAAGGCTCTGTGGAGCAGCGACTCATTTCCGAATCGACCTCTTTAATTTGTCCCAAACATGTTCAATTGGATTGAAACTGTATTGTATCGCCGAAGACAATGGAATATTAAGAAACAATTTTTAAGTATAAAATGCGATGAAGTAACCCACATAAAAATCTTGATTTTATCCAAATCTTTGATTAGATAACAAACTCGTCACTAAGTAAGAGATAAGAGATGTCTTACTACCTAGGGCAGTGGACTCTGACCTAGACACAACTTTGAATAATGATAATAATAATTAAGTTAATAATAATGAAGTTACCTTGTCAATGAACATACAGTCTCCTCTCTGTACAATGGCTATTTTTCCCTTGAGACTATCGGCATTAGTGATTTCACTACAGGCTCTCAGAGGATCAGCTACGCCCACATTGCCTACGACCTGAAATTATAAAAATTTAAAACATTAAAATGAGGTGAGGTGTCAAGCAATACAAAGGCATCATTTTTTATCAAGAAAGAATGGACAGTTGCAGGCTCTTGAGAAAATAATATTTTTTAAAAGAAAATGAAAAGACTGTTTCCTAGACAAATTTCTCTACCTCTAATAGAAGAAGTTAAAATACTATTAGAACCTATTTATACTTTCTCATATATAAAGTATATAAAAGGAGAAAATGTTGTGATAGTGTAAACATTTTATTTTTATGTATTTACAAGTTTTGGTTATACGTCAAGATGTATTATATTGTATTTTAATTCAATGACACCTTACCTTCATTGTTACCAGTCTTATGTTACCTTCTGTGATGTAGTTGATAGTTTAGTTTTAGATTGTTATTTTGAATGTTTGTTTTTTACTTGTTAGTTTTGTTAGTGATATTGGATGTTATCAATTCTACTCAACACCTATCTTTTCACACTGGGATATTGATGTGGTGAACTACTAGTTCCCCGAATGAGACCCAGTTGTATAGGTACGACTGTAATTATCACGACTTTTCAATTTGAGCTCAAAATTTTAATGTATAGTGGCTCGAGTAGTCGAAACGTTGCCATCTAGCATGAAACAACACTAGTTTTCTTCTTCTTCCTACCCTTAAAGGATCCAAACATATGATAATAAAATACACAATTTGCGAGAGACACCAAGGGATGTGCCACGCAAGCGTGACACATAGGATCTGTTCCAACATCAGACATAATGTCATTAAGATGTTGGCTCGGCATTACGCCATGTCCTGCATCGTTTCGTCGCGTCCGACTCATCAGGGGCCCGACGATGCCCACCCAACTCTGGACCTACACTAGATCAAGAAGATCAGATATAGGACTTATCAGAGACGAGCGTGCTCTCATACCGCCATTCTTCTGTTTGTGTGATTCTTCTGTTGTTTCTGCTGATGTGTTTTGCCAGCCAAGCAAGAAGCAGCTCTTCTTCTGATGTTGGAACAGTTCCTATGTGTCACGCTTGCGTGGCACATCCCTTGATGTGCCACGTGGTGTCTCTCGCAAATTGTGTAGCCTATTGCAGTGTGCAAATAACACTGTATTACTCTGCTGATGAGATAATAAAATAATTACGTGAACCATACCTTTACTTCCATGGAACTCAACACACATGGATCTCAACTCCATATCCCTTACCTTTTTCCTTCCCTAATCCTTCTACCCCTACCTTGTACTGTTAGTTTGTCATAAACATTTGTAAAATAGTTAGCTTAGTACAGCAATCACTCTTACTAAGTTAACACTCACACTCAAGATGATATTTTATGTCAAAACGTGTCTACATAAAATTGTGGTGACAATATTGTTGTGTTACTTTCTTTAACGTGCCATAAGGAACTTGGTTCCAAAAAAAACTGAGGGGAGTAACAATCTAAAGAATGTGTACAGAATGTTCTTCTTTAGACTGTTACTCCCATTATAAAAACTGAAATGTGATATTCCTTTGTCCCAAAGTGCATTGGACTAAACATCCCTTTGTTTTAATAGTTATTTAACAAAGTCATTTATATTCTAAAAACAAAATAGGGGAGTATCAATCTAAAGAAGTGCCTATTTCTGAGTCTCCATAAAATTATAATTATTTAAATTATACTAAGACAAAATATAAAACTGCACCTTTTCCCCGTTGGTCAGCTGCTTGCCAAAGTGAGCTGGCCCAGCACTAAGAACGTAAAGGACTCCTTCACTGTAATAGCTGACAGCTTGAGGCAGTGTATCAGTTCCTTGAGATTTAGCTAACTCTATCATCTCTTGCATGAACAGCAAACCTTCTTCTGCATCTAACAAGCTTTTAGCCTAAAAAAAAAAAAAACTTCTTTTAGCATGATAAATAACGTGTAACAAATGACATATTGAATAATTGTAAGTGCGTTGAATATTTGTTAGATTGAGGTGTAAAAACAATATATAATTAATAATTTATTAAATATACCTCAAGGCAAGTTACTCATAATTATTAAACAAAAAAAAAAAATATATATATTTCTACTATTTGTTTGTTTTTAAGTTTAGTTCAGTGGCGTAACTATGGGCCCGCGCGGGCCCGCATTGCGGGGGGGCCCCCAGTGCCAGGGGGGCCCCAAATCCAGACATAACTAGAATTACTATTTTTGTACCGACGTCGAGGGGGCCCCAATTCTGAACGCAAGAGGTTTTTTTTTTGCTCATCGATTTTCTTTGGCGAGGGGCCCCCAAAAATTTTCTTGCGGGGGGCCCCCAATTGTCTAGCTACGCCACTGGTTTAGTTCATATTATTTTATTTGATAATTATTTTATTTACGTTAAGCTTTGATACTGGTAATATTGTAATGTAAGGCATAGAACAAAGATGCTGAATTTGTTCAGTACAAAGTTTTTTATTAGATTGCTGCATTAGTGATGATTTTATAGCTGCATAGTTTTGAAGTGTAGTTGGTTATTTTTTTTTTTTTTCTCTTTTATTCTCAGGGTAGTCTCGTAGTCTAGTAAGTAAAATTGCTATGTTGATTATAGAAGAGGTGTAGTTCAATAACCAATACAATGTCTTTACACAAAAAATTGTATTTTTTATTACAATTGACCGGTTTCGGCTATTCTAAAGCAGCCTTCTTCAGATAATCTGTGTAAGTTATATAGAGAATCTAAAAGTACAAGTCACATGCCAAACACTTGTACTTTTAGAGTCTCCTTATAACCTACACAGTTTATCTGAAGAAGGCTGCTTTAGAACAGTAGAAACCGGTCAATTGTTACAAATACAATTATTTTGTGTGAAGACGTTGTTTGGTTATTGAACTACAACTCTTCTATGATGAGTCGCTATCACACACTGGAGAAAAACACAGTCCAGGATTGCTATACTGGTTATTATTCATATTTTGTGGTTTATTTTCACAAATTTAAACTATTCATACAAGTATTGAGTGTTGAACCATAAATCTTTACCAAAAAATATATTATTCATTAAAAAATACTTTATCAAATTTCAGTCAATTTAGTTTACTTTATCTCTACCTCATTTAATACTTATTACAAACATTAACAATAATGTTTATACATCTTTAATGAAAGGTAAAAATAATGTTATGGATAACCAAATAGCTCATCACAGCCTCCTGTTTTTCTTTCATTAAAATATTCAATGTACAAACAAGATACATTAAATTAACAGTATCATTGATTCAAACGCGTCTGACCTATCATCAAGCTAGAATTTTGTAAAAGTAAAAGTAATCTTCGTAAAAGTTGATCATTTAGTGCCTTTTAAGAATATGTGGTCGGCTAAATTTGTCTACAGGACACATCTTGGCAATATACATTTGAAAAAAAAAAAAAAAAAAGGAAGGGGATCAAATTTAGCTTATAAGATTTTGAGACAATAAAAACAAAGAAAGTTAAATAAAAGGATTGGTGTAGTCTTGGAACTCAATTTTTTTTATTTTAAATTCCCAATTGTTTCAGACCAAATTTTACCATCTTTTAGAGGTTCAAATAAATCGGCCATCTTATGCACGATAGTCACAATAATATTATACTTTGATGTAACCAACCCCAAGAAACTACATTATGTTAATAAATAGTAACTGCACTTAATATTTTAGTGCCTTTTAAGAATATGTAATTGGCTAAGTTCGTCTGAGGGACATAGCTTGGCAATTAGCATTTAAAAAAAAACAAAAAAAACAATGGGGAGTGCCATGTCCCACCCATTATGGTGGACAATGTGATTTTCATGATCCTGAGTACAAAATTAGTTAGTAGACCGAAAAATCAAGTTGATGTTAGTTTGCCACTTGATAGGTGACCACTTTCATTTGGAGTAATATTTGAATAACTAAGCTATCAAGTGACAAACTATCATTAACTTGATATTTGGTCTACTAACTAATTTTGTAATCAAGATCATGAAAAAATGACATTGTCCACCATAATGGGCGGGAAATGGCCAAGCTATGTCCGGCAGACTAACATAGCCAACCTCATATTCTAAAAAGGCACTAAAAGATTTACTTGTACATAAAATTCTAGCTTGATGTTAGTCAGACACTTTTTTGCACACTATCTCCTCGACTATTTTATGTTTATGATAATATCTTCAATTAGTTTATTAATATTAAGTTTGAAAATAATCCAAATTATTATTTTTTCTATTTTTAAATTAACAAATTAAAATTTTAACAACAGTAAAATATAATCTAATCTGGTTTCTATTCAACTTGCCGCTCAGCTAGGGCTGACTCCTCATATCACACCCCGTGTCCCCCCGTCCTTTCTGACCTGCTATATAACAGGAAGAAGGTCAGTTTACCACAATTTTGTAACAAATATCTGTCAACAACTGTCGTAATTAGTCAAACTATTTACACATTTCTGGGATGTGTACTGTAATGTTTTAAAAGTCTTTTTTCTATTTTTATTTGCTTGTTACAAGAAAATTTGGTTAAACCAACCATTTTGTTATCCCAACATATTTTGAGTTTAGTCCCAAGGTGGCTCAGTTAAGGGGCTTTCTCTGTAAGTGGATATTAACAGTGAATTGATTTTAACATAGAGTGACCACATGTCCCGTTTTGACAAGTACAGTCCCGTTATTTTAAGCTTTTGAAGGCGTCCTGTCGGTTTTCTGAAAATGTCCTGATTTTTTGGAAAAATGAGTCATTTTCCAGAATGTCTGGGTAAAATGAAAAACATGTCCCCATACTTAATGAGTTGGAGAAGTTTCTAATCTTAGTAAATATGTTTTATATAAACGGTTTGCTTCTCCTATGTGTCATATTTACTCATCTTCAGTTTAAAAAGGAAAAAGAAAAGCACTAGATCTTTACGCAAAGTATTTATTATAAAAATTAACCGAGTTCAACTACTTAACAGGCATTTTCAGATTCTAAATGAGTTGTTCACAGTAACATGGTGTTGAAGTGAATCTCAGTTATTCAATGATGACCAATATGATATTTATTGTAAGGGGTAAATCTTACTTCCGACATTTTTAAAACTGTTCTTTTTTATATTACAAAAACGATTTCAGTAGCATCTTAATAAATTCGATCTTATTTTTTTTTTAATTTTAGGAAAAATGATGGAAGTTTATGGTTATTTTAGGTTAAGGTTAGTACTTTTTTACCTAACCTAACCATAACCTTCCATCATTACCCTAAAAATTGACACAGTGTTTTTTTAAAAAAAAAAAAAAAAAAAAAAAAAAAATGAAAACTATTTAATTTATTAAGATGCTACAACTGGAATCGTTTTTATTATGTAAAAAGGAATAGTTTTTTAAAAATAAAAACGAAGTAAATTGATAGTACGAAATAGATGGCCGTGATTGTGCCAATTTACCAATTAGTGTCAAAAGATAAAATGTTATCTCAAGAATACATATTTTTCCTTAAAATTTCCAAAATTTGCTCACACCCTTTTGTCTGGGGCTGCAAAAGCTCTGAACCCTCCCTCCTCCATTTCAACGTCCCGTTTTTTACTAAACTTGTTATGGCCACTCGTAATATAATTTAATTAAAATTATGAAACCTGTTTAATAAATTCATGTTTATAAATCTAAATCTAGATGTTTGTTGGACATAGATATTTATCAATATTATATGTATTTTCTAAATGAACAGATCAAATAATTCAAGTTTTTAAAAAAAACATATATTTGGCTTACCTTAGAGAATGTATGTAGAAGTTGTATTCTGCCATCGTCCATTTGTGCAATAGTAATGCCCATATCACGAATAATCCTTTTATGGTCAGGATTGCCAGACTGTAAACAAATAATTCAATGTCTAGACCACTTGCAAACTAAAGCTACTAATTTTCAACAAAGATCAATAGTAAGGGAAAGGATTGTCAATATTGGACTCACAGCTTTCAACCACTTAATAATCAGCACTAAGTTGCAACTTAATTTCCACAAAACACTTAAGTTTAATGTAAGTGCAAGTAATTTAAATAAAATAAAAACCATAAAAATCGTATCTAAACCATTTATTTTAACACAAAAATAAAACTTGTAAAGGTTTAATTATTTGATATACAGTAGAACTCCCAATTATCTGAATTAATTGGGGCTCAGTCCGATTCGGATACTTAGAAATTCAGATGATTGGATACAGTGCAAGAATTAAGAAAAAAAAGAAAGAAAAACACTTTGTATTTATAAAATTAAAAATGTCAATCATAATATACATTACTGAAATGAAAATTACAGTAAACAGAAACAACAAATTAAATTCATTGAAACAATTCTCCCAATAATTTGATTTGGATAATTGAGGATTTGGTTGATTGGGGTTTGAATAATTGGAATTCTACTGAATAATAATGTACATGCTTCATAAGAGAATTAACACGATGGAGGGAAAATTATTCAGAACACCAAATCAGTTGATCCAACAGAATCTTTGAATCCCAAAGTCAGTTCTAGCTAGCATCCTAAACTGATAAAAAAAAGCAAATAAATATTTTGATAACCCCCTTTATTCACATGTTATTTTATTAATTAATTTGTATTTTACAGTTTAGGTAGTATTCATACTACGGAAAGATTAAATTTTAATTTAAATCAAATTATAATTATTATTAACTACGGGAAACAGACATAGAAAAATACACTCCAGCGCTGGGATTTGAACCACAGGCCTCTATATTTCCAGTATAGCGCTCTACCAACTAAGCTACGCAGGAGAATGATTTTCTCTGACGTTAATGATACCTTGTCCCGAATTTAAGCTTTCAATTTTCCACAAATCTGAGAAGTCAACATTAATGACATAGAACTAGACCGAGAAATAACGCTTATAATTATAAATTAGTACCTGTACCTAGTACAATCAATTAGAAATTCATATTTTACGGTTTTGGATTTTACGGTATATAGAGGCCTGTGGTTCAAATCCCAGCGCTGGAGTGTATTTTTCTCTGTCTGTTTCCCCGTAGTTAATAATGTATAATAATAATTGTTGTCTTTAATAAATTAAACACTACAGCTAGGCGCACACTGGAGACAAAACAGTCAACAAAATGTCTGCGGAGGCTGTCTCCCAGTGTAAAAGATTTTACACAGAAGAAATCTTTTACACTGGGAGACAGCCTCTGCAGACATTCTGCAGACTGTTTTGCTACTCTTTATAATTTGTTTCCGTAAAACCACAATATCTAAATTAATGAAATATAATACATTTTTATTTTGTCCCACCTAATTTAAAGTGTTTTAAAGCTTTTTACTTGGTATATAAAAAAGGAAAAAAGGACGCCCAGAAAGAAGATGGAGGGACGAGTTTGATGAAAGAATAGGTAAGTTATGGCACAGAACTGCGATGGACAGGCAAGCGTGGAAGAGAACAACAAAACATTATTTAGAGGACAATTAAGATAACCATTACCCCCCGGGGGGGGGGGGGGGGGGGGGGGGCCTTTGCTTACGGAAGTGAGTGTCAACGGGCTGTTGGTGTATACCATTACTTTAAAGTATTCTTAAAGAACATATTAATAGTCACTCTTTAAGTGATAGGAATATTGATAGGAAAAAGGACTAAAGGATTCCTACTTACAAATTTTTATTAATTTATTTAAATACATTATGTTTTAAGTATGAATGGAAAGTTTATTTTATTAATCAATAAGAGAAAAGTTAGATTCAAGAAAAAACTTAATAAAACACTTAACTTTCAGGTAAACCAGCATCTACATAGTGTAATGAACATAGTATGTACTAGTAATAGTCTTTCAGATAACGACAAGCAAAAAGAAAATGGTAACCAAATCATAAACGGAAATATTGGTTCTCACTTGGTCGAACAACTTTTCAGAAGGAAAAAAGCCATCAACACATAAGTTACCAAAACGGACGTACAACTTTTCAGAAGGAAAAACGCCATCAACACATAAGTTACCAAAACGGACGTACAACTTTTCAGAAGGAAAAAAGCCATCAACACATATTAAGGCTATATCCTTTTTATAACTCAAAAATTGATAATCCTTGGGTGCTTTTGATAATAATGTAAATATGTTTTTGAGTTTCCAGTTAACATAATACATAAGTTAACAATTTTATATAAGTACAACTCAATTTTAAAATCAAAGGACTTATAAAGTGATATTTCTTTTCATCTTAAGTTGGAGGGAAACTTATTTGCACTCATTTATTTGAAAATTGAACAGAAAAGAGAGCTATGAAAAAAAAAAAGTGAAATCTGGGAATTTATACTTATGGACATATATTAAAATGCATACATTATAATATAATTCCTCCTTATGCCAGAACCATCAATGTGCAATTTCCACAGTGTTGGGAAATGGCGTTTTAAACTTTATGAAACATATTCAGCATTCTATTCCAAAATTCAGCTATTCAATTTCGATTTTTTTTTTTTTTTTATATAAGCAACATAGTATTGGGTTTATTAGTCAGACAATTTTTTTTTGCTCTAGCATCCCCCCTCTTTCTGAAAATGCACATTAATTGTTTCAGTATTTCACATTCATCAAACTGCCATAGCAAATAACAGCTGATACAATGCAGGCACAAATTCGGGCTTCTGACACAACATAGATTATAAAACAACAAGTCCAAATATTTGATAAACCCAGAATATGAAAATTTGTACATTCATGGTTCTGGCATAAGGGGGCGAATATATTCACAACTACAGTAAGACCCCACTAATCCGGACAAATTCAGGTACCAGGTCGTCCGGATTAGTGGGATTTCAGTATTAGCGAGGTTTTAAAAGACATAACGTAAAACACTTTATAAAAAATTGTATGTTCAGGTACTGTATTTGTATTAACATAAGTACGGATAAATTAAATATACAGCATGAACATAATATGTAATTACATATGTATGTGAATGAACATACATATGTACATTCCTGCTAGTTTCCAACAGTTAGCTATACTGAACACATCTTATAAAATTAAGATTTTTCAGAACATTTTCCTACTTTTCAATGTCTTCAGGGTCAGCAAAAATGATCGTAAGAAGTAGTTTGCGATAAAATTTTTACTGTTGTGGGCTTGCATTCCCCATGAAGGATCGTCTGGATTACCGATGGTTCTGGATTACCGTGTGTCCGGATTAACGGGGCCCTACTGAATATTTTGTTAGTGGTGGAATTTATTTAACTGGAAAATGAATGTGCAAAGATACCTATCATCATAAAACCTTTAATAGAGTATTTCCACATAATTTTATGTGTCTTTGTGGCAACCTTAACTCTTTGGGTATAAGTCCTAACATTTAACACCCAATAAAAAAAAAAAAAAAAAAAAAAAAAAAATGAATGAAGCCCACAGAATCGCATAATGTCAATGAAATTAAGATTATGTGAAGCGGTTAATTAGAAAAATATATCAATAGTGCCCATAAGCGGTCTTGCCTAAAAATACACCTAATTTCCCACAAAAATCAAAATGCCTCATTTCTAGATAAGAAAGAACCACCATGTTAGGCCACCTAAATAAATTTCTATGAATATCATTTTTTATAAGTCCTTAAACATGCCAGCATGCAAATGAAAAAGAAAAAAAGCTCGCTTCACTATTCTTTCAACAAAGGTGAATAAAAAGGGATGGCTATTTAAATAATTTAAATAAATAAATAAATTACTTATAATAAAAGTTTAACAAAAAAATAAATTAAATTATAATAAAAGTTTTTAAAAAAATTATTTAAATATATCACTAAATAAAACAAAAACAAAAATTAAAATAAAAAAACAAAAATATATTTCATTTTCAAAAGATACAAAAATAAAATAAAAAACAAACAACTGAATTAAATTAAAATAAATATAATTATTAAGGCCATAAAAAAAAAACAATAAGAAAATTCTACAAAAATAATAATAGTTAAATAACAAAATAATAAATAGGCGACTATAATGTGCCTTTAAGACCATGTGGATGGTAAGAACATTTGATTATAAATATAGATCTTCCAAAGGAAATGGAAAACTAAATTAGTTTAAAAAATTTTATGCAGGGTGATTTTCAGAAATACACAATTTTCAACATTGAATAAATCAGCAAGAAATAAAATTAATAAAAATTAAATAACAAAATAATAAATAGGCGACAATAACGTGTCTTTAAGACTATGTGGATATTATGTAGAAATTTACTTATAAATATAAATTTTCTAAAGGAGATGGAAAACTGGGTGATTTTCAGAAAAACACACAATTTTCAACATTGAATAAATCAGCAAGACATAAAAGAAATAATAATAATAAAAAATAAAAAAATCAACTGATAGCTACACCCGTATTATTAACTAAACTGACAAACAAAAAATAATTTAAATTTATGTTTGAAAAAGCAAAATAATAATAATAATGAAGCTCACAAATACCAAGAGAGGCCTTTGCATAGTCCACGAATTACAGTATGGTGTTCAATCGTATTATTCCGTTCTTTAAAACGTACAAAGAAAACGACAGAACTGTCGCAGTGACTACAGTAACGTTGTATGGAACTGTTGAGAAATTTTCTTTGGCATGAACTGCCAAGGCCAAGACAAAGTCAACCACTTAGAACCATCTGGATTCAACAGGAATAAACTAAATAAACGTCGCTGAATGTTTACTATGGCTCATGAAATGGCCAAACATTGTGATTCCGAGGGAAATGTAGCATAACGAGATGGACAATTTTCCCCCAGAGGCTCACTGAGTGTGTTTATCGCAATGGACTCTATTCTTTTGTACTGTTAGTTAATGCTATGTGACCCAGCATGGCCAGAATGGCTCGGCGCCAGCCCAGCTATCAATAAGTCGAGGTGACTTGAGGGTTCGATCCCATGCCATAATACTCTGATTTGCATCTATGAATTGTACAGAGCAGGGACACCCCCTGAAGCCTCGTTTA
This sequence comes from Gerris lacustris, assembly GCA_951217055.1. Classification (NCBI taxonomy): domain Eukaryota; kingdom Metazoa; phylum Arthropoda; class Insecta; order Hemiptera; family Gerridae; genus Gerris; species Gerris lacustris. The sequence continues at coordinate 80,525,793 of OX578279.1, forward strand.
CATTCTAACAAGTTCCAGGCACATGTCCCCGGCACATGTTGCGGGACATATTTCAGGCTTTAAGTCTCGTTTCCATTACTACAAATTTGTCCCGCAACATGTTGCAGACTGTTTCCATTTCAACAAACTCCTGGCACTTGTGCCGGCAACATGTTGCGGGACAAATTTGTAGTAATGGAAATGGGGCTTGAGGGGTTATCTTCCCCCACCCCTTGACGCATGCTTATATAGCTCACTAATGATCACACCATTATAGCTACAGTGGTACAATGTACAAATGTATGATGTGTGAAGTAGCTGCAACTCTCCACCTCGGCAAGTAAAATGGGTCTACTATAAGGCCTAATTGCTAGGTTCCAACAAGTGGTTCTTCCTACCCATCTAGTAGGAAATACTAGATAACAACTACTACTAGCTGTTCACTTGATTTATAGTAACGACTAGTTAATACAATGGCATAAGCTACTCACTCGGTTGAATATTTTTTTTCATTACCTTCATTTTTAACTAATTTATTCAATATTGAAAATGTGTTTTTCAGAATCCTCCTTGCATATATTAATTTATCCTGAATAAAATTTAAAATTCTTACTGATCAGAATTTAGCGCAATTACAACAGGAGTTTGACAATAAACTGGCAAACTCTTCAAGTGAAGAAACAAATTTCAGATGAGGCGAGTAATTTGGAAGATCTATATTTATAAATATAAGTAACTAGTACGGAGCAAGAATATTAATACGTATCTACCTTATTTATAACCAAAGCCAAATAAATAATATGAAAAATTATGTATTGTTAGGTTGATCCAAAAATAATTTATTTTTCTTCGAATAAAACTTAATTTAACTACATTTGTTTATGTGTGAAAGAACAAATTTTTAAAAATAGCTTTTTAAAATATAAGAAGAAAAGGATATGAATGAAATTTATAAATTTTGCTTATCCTCGGAAAAGATTACTCAAGGCAATTTTAAACTGTATAAATACTTTCTTGGCTAAGATTAGGCAAGTTTAATACACTGATAGCCTGGTGTGTGATACAATAGTACGCATCGAGTGCGGAAAGTAGCAGTTTGCATGCGAGTGTGGAGTTTGCACCCGAGCGACAGCGAGGATAGTAAAACCACACGAGCAATGCAAAATGCCGTTTTCGCACGAGTCGCGTACCATACTTTATCTACGATTGTTAGATTTAAATAATAAATAAAAGCAGAAAAAAATAAACTTGCTGTATGTAAGTTCGTATCTCTTTCTTGATAATGATGACATTAATTCTTGAGTTGTATTTTTTGTCAAATTAATTATTTCTGGAGGAGTATTATTCTCCACATTGTTGTCAAAGTCACTTGATTCACTCATTGTTTTTCACTAAAAACTCGATATAAACAGTTACTTTAATAAAAGAACAGCAAATTAGTTTTGTTAAATGTAAACAAACTCGCTAATCGAGCGTAAAGCTGAAGAATTCCTCTTCTTTACCGCCCTAGGGTGGTAAAGAAGAGGAATTCTTCAGAACTATGAGACACGCATGCGCAATGAATACAAGTACGTAAAGAATCACTTTCAACGCATCTAAACAGAGATACAATATTTATATTTCGTATCAATCGTAGATAAAATATATTTTAAATGCAGGGGCACTAACTGCCCATACAAAATTACTCGTTAACAGCCTTCCCAGCATATAACTACCAAATGATGTGACTTGTGATAATCATGGTAATAAAAAGAGTAAAAAACAGAAAAAATGTTATAGGTAATTATTCTGAACACAGAAGTGTTTGCAATAGAATAAAGAAAAATGTCACGAAACATAAATAGATCATAGAACTAAAAAAATTATAATTAAAAAAAAAATCTTTGCACCAACCTAATAACAAAAAAATAACATGATATCCTAACAAACACAATATTTTAATACTTCTGATAGTAAAAAAAAACTTAAAAATTGATTTTTAATCAATATTAATAATTGTACGTCCCAATACTTAAAAAAATTATTAAAATAAACAAAAATTTAATATTATTAATGAACTGATTAAAGTCTGAGAACTAAAATATAAATAAAAAATAAATAAAAAACAATTACAGTAATTGCTGACTTGTTTCATCACTTAGAACTAAAAATTAGATAGGGTTGTGAAAATTAACAAAATTATTTCTTGTTTATTTAAAACTTATATTAAATTTTAATGACTATATAAATATTAGTTATTATTTACTGTATTAAACAGCAAATGAAATTCCAAAAAATTCTCAGCACCATAAATATGTTTTCTTTTTAACAATTTCAGCGGATAATTAATAAATAATTATAAATTATATAAAATAATTTATAAATGGGGTATTAAGATTTGGCCATGCCAAACTGCCGGGAATAAAAATTTATTCTAGAAACAGAAAAAAATTTAGATATAACTTTATATCAAATTCGGTGAAAAATTGATTCTGAATTATCATTATTATACATTAAGCAAATAAGATAGCAGGGCTGCAAACTGGTTGTACGGTCAAATTTACTGACTTTACTGACTAAATACCTACTAACATTACTGACACCAAATCCTTATTTTTTTTAAAAAAAAATGGCAAATCAAATAATTTTAATGAATAATTTTTAAAATTGGCCACTCTTCACCTCCCCACTGAGCTGCTGTAAAAATTGAAATTTGATCTTTGATTAAGAAACAAAAAGAGCTGTGGAATCAAGAGCCAGAAAATATATAAAAGCAAAGAGACTTCCGCTTCATCATGTCTAACTTTAACTAAGTAGCAATGTTCTTATATTTCATTAGGTCAGTTTTATATTTTAGGATACATGTGAGGAAATATTTAAAAAATGCTGGCCATTGTTCTAAAAGTCGTTTGCCTGCTTGCTCCAAATATAACCATCTTGACAACACATGCTTAGTAAATTTATGACGGCAAATTTAGGCCTTTTTGAACTTGACGCCCAACCATAAAAAAAATTGTGAATTTGGAAATATAGATTTGATGCATGATCTCCGAGTACTTTCATTCCCCGTTTAAATGCATTGTGTAAAACATGAATGTTACAGGTTCACCACCAGAGGACATCATCATAGTTTTTCATAAGTTTTGTAACAGCTTTGCTTACATTTGGTCCATCATTACTAAGCATAAGGAATTTAGCTCGTGGCAATTTAGCCTAAATTATTTAATGACTCACATAACTTGGCAAATAAATCTTGAGCAGTTGCTAAGCCAATAAAAAATGTTTGCAAATGTCGTGTTACAATTCTTTCAGTTGATTCCCACCAATACCTAAAAGTTATTTGCAACTCTTTACAGGATGCAGCATTGGTAGTTTCGTCGTAACAAAAAGTAAAATAACAATTATCCATTTCACCTAACATAAAGGTCGTAAAGTACACTTTCTCATTTTCATAAAACCCTTCGTACATTTCACATGATAGTAAAGAAAAAACTTAAAAAATCAATAATTAATGCCACTTGCAATAAAAAAACAATTTAAATTAAATTAAATAAAGAAGAGTGGTTAGTTAGTAGCTGGTCGTGAAAGCTATGAAAACTGTACACAAGCAATGTGCCCCATCCATACCCAGGCAGCACCAAAACTGGCCCTCAGTTTCTTAGAGCTTTCAAGGTGTAAAAAACTGAGTTTACAGACCAATTTCACAAAATACTGATCTAATACAGACTTTCATCAAAATACAGACTATTACTGACTTTACAGACTAGTTTGCAGCCCTGAGATAGAGAATATTAATGATTAATGAAAGACCAAATAGAAATTAAACTTTTTCTTTTGTTATAATTAATAAATTAATTAACAAATAATAAAATGATTGGCAGTAAGTTTAGAAAGCATTGGTCGCCAGTTGATAGCCATCAGTCCGGCAGTTGAGACCAAACGACATTGATGAATCTCCGAAGCCTGGAAAATTTATTAAACTATGTGACAAGAACTAAAGTAACTTTTAATAATTAACTATTAAATTATAAAAATTAAGTTATTGGACATCTCATTAAACTATTAGTGATGATAAGTGAACAGATAGAAAAAAATAAAAAAATACTTAGAAAGAAGCCACAGAAGAATAACGTTTGATATTATAATTATCTCAATAGGGGTTAGCAGAAAGTTTTATGCAGTATTTGAGCACTAGTGTTTGATTTCACCACCAATAGATAAGGGGGGGGGGGGGAGGCTTACAAAATATAAAAAAAATTACTAAAGAAATGCAATTTTGACAAAAAATATTTAAGAACATATTGGTACAAAAATTAAACCAAATATATATCAGTTGAAATATAATTCTTACTAATTTGAACCTGTGATAATTTTTGATTACTTTTAAGGGATCATAAAGGCCCATTTACACTTTGATTAGTGCAAGTGCTCTTACAGTCTGTCCCAAACGAGAGTTAGTGTGTTGACAGCACGGCAAAAACTAGCTAATGGCAAAAACTAGCTAATGGGGTGGGAAGAGCCAATGAGAGCTCAAGATTTTCCTGGACAAAAGGTCGGGCCAACTAGGCAAAGATAATTTTTTTTTCCCTCAGAGAAGTTGGCCAATCTCTGTCACTCGATTTTCCGTGCTAACTCTTGTTTGGGACAGACTGTAGGAAATTTTTACAAGTGTTTAGTGAAATTTGCTTAAAAATTACTTAACACTTACACTAAACACATGGTGCTCAAATGGGTTTAGTGTTTTTACTAATCACTCACACTTAACTCTCACAACAAAGTACGCAATCAAAGTGTAAATGGGCCTTAAAGGTGAGTAAAATTAGCAATTGGTTAATTTAAAGAAAAAGTTATATTTCACCCATAAGGGGCATCATCAGACCTCGAGTCCTTTATTATGTTAGAATTTTATATATTTTTTAAACAATTTCAATAATAATAAATATAAATAATTAACATGATCCTCAGATCATGTGTGGGCATCAAGGACTCTAGGTCTGATGATGCTTATAATAGGTGAAATATAACCTTTTTTTTAAATTAACCAATTGTTTATTTTACTCATTTTTAAGATCCATTAACAAGTAATTCAAATATAAATATATATTTGTACTCGGAGCGTCATCTTTCATATAACATTCCACATGACACATTTTCGTTAAAAAAAATGATCAACCCCTTGTTTTTTGAGAGATGATTTTAGGAGCTTCCCTATATGTTTCCAGTATTTGTGTTATTACAAATAAAATAACTGCCAAGATTCAAATTTGTGTGTTGGTTACTTTTGGAGATACAGGTGCGATAACAATTTCCAGCCAGACAAACAGACAAACTCAGGAATTTATAAGGGTCCTTAGTTTTGCCTCTAATGAAATCCATGTCAGGAATGGTTTGAAGTCCAACTTTACGCTTCCATTGCAGGAAGTATCTTTAGAGGGAATGGTCATCGTGATGTTAACACTCAAAGCAACAATAAGATAAAATAGTTGCACTTCTACCTCTGAGATGTGGATTTCACAGGAAAACCAACACATCCATTAAAATAGCTAATAATATTTAATATAGGCAAGTTTTAATCCCTTTAATTAGAGATCATTACCATTGAAGTTGCATTGTATATAATATTTTGAATATAAAATACAAATTTAACACAATTCAAGAGGCTCTGGGGGCAGCCCTGTGGGAACGCCACCGATGTGCAATGAAAGAGGATGATAAAAATCTGCACTAAACATTTATTGTTAGAAATTTTAGACAATAGCACAATGGCTGATGCGAGTGTATTAAAATAGAAATTATTTAAAATATAAAAAAATTGCAAACAATATATATATATCAATGAAAGTTTACGCATCCTTCTAGTGGCATCTTCTTTTAAAATACGAGGGTTATTCGGAAAGTAAGCTCCGATTGGTCACTGAGCAAGAATTAGTGGGAGTAGCGGCACCATTGTTGCACTGATGTACACGGCAGGACAGTCTGCATCAAGCCGCAGTCAAATGAATGTCGTACGAGCACTAGTTTAGTTTTTATAGCATCTTGAAATGTGCGCTCCAAAAAAACTTCCGACCAAATACGAAGTGCGAGTTTTTTGGTGCTCGATGAAACATTTTTGGCACCCATCAAGCACAGAACTTCCGGTTACCTAACCTCTCTCTTACTACCTTGTATAACACAGTCCTAGAAATCTGTAGAAATTCATTAGACACCTCCAAAATTGTGAAATTTTCACAAACTTTTCCATCAATTTTCTGAACCAGTTCACCTGTGTGACTAATGATGGCCTATACCTAGGGTTACCATACAGCAGGATTTTGTCCAGACTATCCAGATTTGAAAAATCTGTCTGCATTTTAAGAAAAATCAGAAATCTAAGTGGGCTTCCCTACCAAAAGAAGAAACCCCAAAAACTCATGAATGAATGAAATGGAAATAAATATTTGAAGCATTTTCTAGAAGAAACATCTTTTTTTAATATATTTAAAATAGTAGAATTCGCCATGTGTCTGCCTGGTACTTAGAGGCTCCCACTGAACGTATTTTTTCAATGATGGGGCCTATTTGGACGCCTGAAAGAGAAAGATTATCTCTGTCAGTTGAAAAAGAGCTTCTTAATATTAAAGCTCTTAATATTAAATGCTCAGAATTCCACGACAAAATCAAAAATGACAAGCCTTTTTTAAGGAAAATTAAAACTTTTTTTGTTTTTTTTTTTTCAATTTTTCCTCTGTCCTGGGATTTGGCCTTCATAAATTATGGTAACCCTACCTATACCATTTCTTTCTTTGTCATGAATGTTTTTTCGTCCACTTTTAAATAAACAAACCCTTTCATGTACAACTCCTTCACTTATTACACTTGGTCCATACTCGTCACAAAGTTCTCCATGAATACCTGCAGCCAAATATTGTTTTTCCGTAAAAAAAATAACCTTGTAACATTTCGCACTTCGCATTTGGACGGAAGTTTTTTTTTTTGGAGCTCACATTTCAAGACGCTATAAAAACCAAACTAGTGCATGTAAGATATTCATTTGACCACAGCTTGATGCAGACTGTCCTGCCATGTACGCCAGTGCAACAATAGTGCCGCTACTCCCACTACTTCCCACACAGTGGCTAATCGGAGCTTACTTTCCGAATAGCCCTCGTAATAAAAACTATTAATTATTAATTATTTAATGTTCAGTTTCCTTCAAAAAAAAAGACAAAAATCAAAAGGAATTATGTAAGCAAGCTTGTTAAATAACTCTAATAACCCCTATCTAGACAAATACTTACATGAATTGAACTTATCAACTGTGATAATTTTAATGAACTTTTTTTATAAGTGGTGTAAAATATAATAATAATAAAAAAATACAACCTAAAAAAATTATAATAAAAAAAAACAAAAAAAACTTATAAACACATAAATAAAATTATGGAACAATTAAAGGAAGAATAAAAAAATAATTTATCCAGGTAACTTGAAATATGCTAAAAATAATGTAGCAATAAAAAATATAATATACATGAATATTAACAAGCAAAACTACAAAATCTTTACAATTTTCTATCTAATTCTATATATAAAAATTAAATAATGAGGTAGTACTAGCCTTTGTAAATAACAAGTCAATTATTTTCTTTTTATTTCTCAGTAATAAATCTACTTTTCTTTAAAAAAAATCAAGTCAATTTCCATTGTTTTTGATAAAATAAAATTAAATCCACATTTATGGAAAAAATACAAAAAATAAATAAATCCATCACTTTAGGGCATTTAGAATAAAAAGAAAAGTTATAAAAAAAAAAAAAAATTATAATAATTAAAAATTAGCAATATCCAAGTGATCCAATAATTTAAAATATTTAAGGAAATAGTAGAGTTATAAAAGGTAAAAGAAATATATAAAAAAAACTGGTATAACAACAAACAGACAATAACATAGAGGAATATAAAAATAGTTATTTATGTTACTAGGCAGAAAAATGGAATTTTGCTGACAAGTTTTTTAAGTTTTTGTTCTGAGCTGAAGGCAAGGCTAGGCTAAACAAATTTACTGCATATTAACTATTTTACTGAAGAGACGAAACCGGTCAGAAAAATTTTATTGTGACTAACGAGGTGAAAAATGTTAACTACCTGCTAAGGTGTAACCGAAGCAGGTAATCTTTAAACGAGTTAGGAATGTTTCCTTTGCTGCATAGTAACATACAATATTTTATCTAATAGAGGCAGAAAAATCACACTAAAGATTTTTATTATTATAATGTTTAAAGGAATTTTCAAAAAAAGGTAAAAAATATTTAGCAGAATATTACGCTTAAATATATAAAAATGAACCAATGTGGGAGAGTTCATAACCTGTGATGTAATATCATTTTCTTAAAATTTTGCTGCCTTTTTGTTATTTCGCTGTCACTTTATTATTTTGCTTTGTGTTTTTTTGACATGTTACAAAAGAATCAATAAAAATTGAATTTTGCAGATTAAAAACAGTACAACAATGTTTAATTTTGCTGCCGTGAATAGATAAAATAATTTATTGGCCTTGATGGGTTAGAATAGAAATTAAAACGAAATATAAGGGACCATCGTAAAGAAGTAATGATAAGAATTAATCATAAATAATAACCATCATAGGAGAAAAGGTAAGGTTGATATGGTGAAAAAAAAGCTATGTACTCGGTGATTATGTTAGCCCAATGCAAAACAAAATAAAATTTTAAAGAAATAGTGGCGTCAATTTCAAAGAAATTAGTAATAAATAAAGAGAATAGAAAAAAAATGAAAATAATAATGAGAAAGTGCAAAAGATGTTACATCTTATAAAAAATTTAGATATATATTAGTTATCTGGTACTTCTTTTGATTGTTACACCCCTATGTGTTTTTAGAAAATAAATTACTTAAACTAAATAGCTATTAAGACAAAGTGATGTTTAGTCCTATGTACTTAAAAACAAAGGAATATCACTCTTCTGTTTATATAAGGGGAGTAACAGACTAAAGAAGAACATTCCGTACACCTTCATTAGATTGTTACTCCCATCTGTTTTCTTTATAAGGGGAGTAACAATCTAAAGAAGTGGCAGTTATCTTACATAAGCAGATATCATGCATGGGCATACTAAGCAATTTAATATTGGATTAATATAATAAGTTACAGATATGGTATTTAGATAAATAACTATATAACCCAAATAATTATGAAAAAAGAGTGAAATATTTAATAGTAAAATTTAAAATGGAAGAATGTTTTTTTTTAAATCATACACAACAAATTAATAAAAATTAAAATAGACATTAATTATATTAATGGCATCAGAGTAATATAAAATCTTGACTGAGTGCAAGGTCTGCTAGAACCTAGCAAATCAATAGGGAAGAAACCTTCAATGTTATCAAAAGATTGACTTCGTATAAGGGCAAAAATTACTTAGATTAATAATGTATACTCTACTCCAGCAGTTCTCAACCTGTGGTACACGTACCCCTGGGGGGTACGCAAAAATCTGTAAGGGGTATGCGGTGATATTTTGCTTACTTTTTTATCTGATAGATAAAAACTTGTTCGTAAAATGTCAAGTAATACATTTTGTTTGGAATTAAAATTACCTATTCATAGTTGTTTCTGTGATGTAGGAAAATTAGCAGAAGTTAAACAAAATTTTATCTAATGTAACAAGTATTTGTTAAAATAAGGTGCTGTTAGGGGGTACGCACAGTTAATGATTCACAAAAAGGGGTTCGTGGGTTGAAAACGCAGCTCTACTCAATGAAAGTAATTCCTACAATATGTAACATAAAAGTTGTGTGCTATATACAGGGTGATCCAAAAGTTCGGCAACGGCTTAATATCTCCGGTTATAATTGAGATATTAAGTTCCCGTTTGCGGGTATCTTAATCATTTGTAAAAAACTACTTTTTTGGTGGGTAATAATTTTTTCCGCCATATTGAATTCAACTTTGTAATTTTAAATTGGAACACCCATAAAGTGATACATTTTTGGAAAGGTCTTGAAAAAAGAAAACATTTACCGCAAACCCGAGCTTTCTATCTACTTCCGTTCCAAAATGGCGGACACTTGAAGTTTAAAAATGATTTTTTTTTTTTTTTTTTTTTTTTTTTTTTCAATAGTTTAGTTAGATATAAAAAAATTGGTCCGAGACAACTCAGACAAACTTTCTCATATAATCTCGGCCCCAGATCCCAGGAAACATGAATATAAAATTAAATATTTATTGCATTAAGCTCGCTTCAATGATAAACCGACGTGATGCTTAGTTAATTTATTATTATTTAAAATGTGTTCAACAGGTGGTTGTTTACTTTTTGTTTTCGATTTTCAACCAAATGAGATTTATTTTCATCAATATCTCGGAAACTATGACTTGATAACGAACTAGGTTTTCTGGGATCTGGGACAGAGATTATGAGAAAGTTAGTCTGAGTTGTCTCGGACCGATTTTTTTATTTCTAACTAAACTATTGAGAATAAGAAAAAAAGAGTGAGTTTTTTTAACTTTGAGTGTCCGCCATTTTGAAACGGAAGTAGATAGAAAGCTCGGGTTTGCGGTAAATGTTTTCTTTTTTCAAGACCTTTCCAAAAATGTATCACTTTATGGGTGTTCCAATTTAAAATTTCAAAGTTGAATCCAATATGGCGGCAACCAATATGGCGGAAAAAATGATTACCCACCAAAAAAGTAGTTTTTTACAAATGATTAAGATACCCGCAAACGGGAACTTAATATCTCAATTATAATCGGAGATATTAAGCCGTTGCCAAACTTTTGGATCACCCTGTATATAGGGATGAGTATAAAAATTGGTTCAATGATTTGATTTGTGGTACTTCTTTAGATTGTTACTCCCCTATTTTTATTTTAGGATATAAATGACTTATTACTAAATAACTATTAAGACAAAGGGATGTTTAGTCCAATGTACTTTGGGACAAAGGAATATCACACTTCTGATTGTATAAGGGGAGTAACAATCTAAAGAAGAACATCATGTACACCTTCTTTAGATTGTTAATCCTCTTTGTTGTTTTTTTTTATAAGGGGAGTAACAATCTAAAGAAGTGCCAGGTTTGTTGTGTACTTGCTTTGGCGGTACATTGGTTTGTGAAGTGGCTCAAACTCCACATGAGATTAGTAAACAGGGCCCGAATAAGTGCCTTACACTATTGTCAAATTTGTTATTGATACCAACTTAATTAATTTCCTGTTTTTTTTTTTTCCTTCTAAAAACTAATAGACTTTACTCTTTAAGTATTTTTTAAATGCACAAAAATAGATTTGCTATTTTTAATATTCAGTATTAACTCAAAAAAAAAAAAAAAAATTAGATAAATATAAAACTATTTAAAATGTTGGATCACTTTTCAATTGAATAACATAAAATTTACATATGTATATCGTTTTAGGAACCAGTCTTATAATTACTTTACTCTATTATAAAAAGCACCATGTTTAACAATATTTACACATTTAACCAAAAATAATAAAAAAAAAAAAATTTGCTGGAATGTATTCCAGTATCACTGATTTGTATTTTTTAAATATAAAGTTTTTCAAGATGGTTTCAGTAAAATCTGGGAATGATTGTTAGCCAAATGAATAAGATAACGACTTCTACAATATAAATGACACAGGCCAAACCGTAGAAGGGTATCACAGCATCAAAACTTGATAACGTCTGTGTATTCTGCAAAGAGACAATCATGTATCACTATCAATGTACTGCCTAGTTATTGCTTATATTTCTTATTTATTAAATTTTAAATACCATTAAGAAATAAAAAAAAGTAATCGGTTATAAGAGTAATCAACCGTAACAAGTTATGTTTGCAACATTATTTCTAAACAACACTGTAGACTGTTAGTTAGAGGATGCCTTATTAAAGCATTTTTAGAAATTAAAGAATAAAATAAACAAAATTAACATAATATTATATACTTTCCACTTTTGTAAAATATTAAATTCACCTCTATCCTTCCAAAATCAAGTACAAATGAAATTGAGTTCAATCATCGAACAAAAATTAAGAGAACATAATTTTAAGACAAAAAGAACTTTTTATATACTACGTTTTTAAATTTTCTGTTGAATCGTATGTAATGTTGATAATATAATTGTTATTGTTATATAATATATAATGTTAGTGAAAAAAAAATAGTTCCGAATTTATTTACTTCACATAAATGACAACCATCCAGAGAGCTGATCTTAAACCTATAAAAGGATAAATCTTTGTACAACGGATCTCCCCAACACCAAATCTAAAGCATGCCATCGATATATTTGAAATAATATAATCGATATTTCCTGTTTTGCTGTCATTCAATGTTTATCTATCACAAATTTGAGACCCGTCAAAATGAAGATTGCGTAAATATTGGATATGGCAAAACAAATAAAATAACTTTTTAAAATTATTTTTTCTGAACTAACTTTCCGCACAGCAAAATGTGCTGAAAACTAATTAAATTCTGCTGAAAGATGGCTAAAAGTATTAAAATAATGCATTGTCATCGTGTTTTGAGCTATGCTAAAAGTTTCAAATGTCTAGCTATTCGGGAAGTTAGTTAGTGTATTTGGCGAAGTTGTATTTGGCTTTTCTCGGATTATTAGCAAACTACAAGTTCAAGGGTATTCCGTTTCTCAAATCAAAAACAGGGCCTTTTAAATGAGTTACACAATGGACAAGTTCTTTCTTTTTCTGCCCTAACATATCATGAAACTTAAGAGTGCCTAGTGATTCCACTAGAGTACCTAGCGAACTCCACTAGAGCCTAGATAAGGTCAGAATCTACAATTAAAATAGGTAAAACATCTGGCATTGTTCTTTGTTCGGCCACTTAATCTGACATTCAACCCTGTAACTTTTTAATTTTTTGGACAGTCATTCATTTAAACATGTATACATCTTTTATTAATACTCAAAGTAAGTTTGTTGCTCTGTTTTCTTTATAAGGGGAGTATCAATCTGAAGAAGGTGTACAGAATGTTTTTCTTTCGATTGTTACTCTCCTAATAAAAACAGAAGTGTGGTATTCCTTTGTCCCAAACTACATTGGACTAAACATCACTTTGTCTTAATAGTTATTTAATTAAAGTCATTTATATACTAAAAACTCATGGGGGAGTAACAATCTAAAGAAGTACCGTCCATATAAACCTTAGGAGGCAAATAATTGATTTTTTTTACTTCACTTGAATACTTGGGTTTTGAAGGTATTCATGAAACTCTGAATAGCATTAATTAACTATTGCATTAAATAATTAACAACGTTTAGTTTTACAAACCAAAATTAAATTTTTCCCTTATAAAAAGCTAAAACCCTATATTATCACAGTTACAAATAAAATATAATTAATTAAGATATAAATTCTACACGTGTATAAAGTAAAGTTATAAAGCAATAAGTTTTAAGCTATACAAAAAATAATTTGTTAAAAAAAACATACAACATTTGCAAAAATGATTTTTTAAGAAGACATGCAATACATAATATTTTATTAATGAGATTAAAAACCTATTGTGAAATGGTGATTATATGATATAAAATTAAACAAAGTGAAGGAAAATAAATAAACAATCTACAAAACCGTGTATAAAAGAGAAAGTGAAGCGAGCTCATATATAAATTTATTAAAAACAACAAATAACAAGAAAAAATCAATTCAGTAAATGATTATTGGGTATCTATGACCTACCCACAAGAATAGCCTGATGTATAACTCATGTAAGATTAGATTAGCTTATATGGGTAGTTAATTAGTTTTCAAATAGGAATAAGTCTTAAGAAGTTTTAGGATTATTAATGCCTAAGTGTTCAAGATAGTAAAATAATAGTTTTCTTTAAAGCAATCAAGTTCCAAAGATTTTCTATTTATGAAGTTTTTTTTTTTTAGAAATATATCTTTTAATCTTTTGGCATTGTTTTTTTATATTAAACTAAAGAGACGAAAAATTTAAAAAGAGTAAATACTGCTTGACAGGAATTCTTCTAAAAGAATAGTAGGACATGTATAAAAACTCCTAGAACTTTATTAACGTGGCGGTAAGAACACTAAATGTAACTATTTCAGTTCCTAACCACCCCAATAGAAGTAACAGTAGCAGATAAAAGAACCCCAAAATTTAAAAATAATGAAAAATATATTAACCAAAATAAAACCGTTCAAGAATAAATATTAAACATGTTCAAAGCTAAAGTTAAAAAAATAAAAATAAATAAATAAAAAATCCAGGAATAGCAGTAAGTTTAAGAAATGATAGCACACCGTAACATTAAAGGTTCCTTATTTTTATCTAAAGAGAACACTTACAACACCAATGTCAAGAAATAAACCCAGTAGAAAATAAATTATTTTTTCTAACCAATGAATGTAAGCTATCAATGTGAACCAGGATGTATTAGTTCTAAAGATTAATGCGGGGTGTACGTACAAATCTTTGTTTAAGGCTGTTTTTAATTTTATGTATAGCAATAAACAATTTTTATAGCTAACACTGTACTTTCATTAGTGTACACCTTATGGGGCCTGGATAGCTCGGAGTAGAGAGAGCTTGGCTTGCGAACAGTCAAGTAAAGCAGCATCGGGCGTGGTCAGTAGGAAAATGGTTTCCACTGACCTTGAGCTCTGGGTTCAATTCCCAGACCAGGCCCTCCGCTCAATGTTCACCCAACATTGTTTTTTTTTTCCTATAGTCTATTTGGATCGTCAGGGGGCATAGTAAAAATAAATGGGTAATAGCTCAAAAGAGTAGCGCCACCAGGTTTCGGCCTGGAAACCATGTTCGACACACGGTTTGATATAAACCTAGAAGTGCGACTTAGTTAACGATCACACTTCATACAATGTGAAGAGTTTGATCTGCCAACCAGGGTTTGTTCAATGGGCCCACCTACGTGACCTGCGTATTTTGGGAGTAAAAGCCCCCCAGTAAAAAAAGTACACCTTTTTGAAAGAATTGTTTATTGTAAAATGAGCAACCATTAAGCTTTATTTTCCTAGACGAGACTCCGGCAATAGACGCTCATGCTATAGTCACTGGGCGAGTATCGCTGAGGTTACCGTTTTCCTACCTGAACGACTCTTAACATGCAAACTCAGAAGAACAATAGTCACCTAGCGACTATCGCTGAGCGTCTATCACTGGAGTTGCATCTAGGAAAACATACTATAGCTTGTTATAATGAGGTTTAACTGAATGTCCAATATAATTTTCCATGTCAATATAATTTTCATGTCAATATAATTTTCCATGTCAATATAATTATCATGTCAATATAATTTTCCATGTCAATATAATTTTCATGTCAATATAATTTTCCATGTCAATATAATTTTCATGTCAATATAATTTTCAATGTCAATATAATTTTCATGTCAATATAATTTTCCATGTCAATATAATTTTCATGTCAATATAATTTTCCATGTCAATATAATTTTCATGTCAATATAATTTTCCATGTCAATATAATTTTCATGTCAATATAATTTTCCATGTCAATATAATTTTCATTAACAGTTTATCCATAATCTATAAATTTATGAAATTGAAATTTTCATGGATAAAGTTATGATCATTTTTTGTTTCTAGTTGTCCCTTTTTTTTTTTAGCAACAATTAAAACTTTTAATGAAGTCATTACTTTTTAACTATAAGTCAACTTGTTGTGTTTTGTTATTTTTTTTAGCTGTTTTACAATGTTATTACGCCTTACGCCAATTTAGCAGTAATTTATCCTAATGTCATGAAGTTCAATGAGTGAACACAAAAGGGTTGTAACCTAACATACCTTTTATCCTGAATTTTTATTTATTTATTTACTGTTTAAATAAACTACTAAATATTATAAAGAAAGGCTTACTTGGAATGTGGAAGCAGTGAGCCTACGATGGTGCTGAGTTCTTGGACAAGTTTGATGAACCAAGTTCTTGAGAGGTTTACGTACAGCGTGAGGAAACAGTCTTAATGTACTCGGGCACTGAGGAGGATCTTCGCTACCTGAACTCACTTCGTCCTCCTGCAAAACAACGTACTTTAAATAGAACAGCATCTATCCACAGGATAACTAACACTATTCAAAAAAAGTAAAGTAAAAAAAAAATACGTGTGGTGTCGCGGGACATCCCGTAGGAACGAAGTTCCTTACATTCTTCATTAAATATTAATGATAAAATCACACTGCTAAGTACGTATACGTTGCCAACTACTTATACATGGCGGAGTTAGAAAAGAGACAAAATTAAAACTAACTAACTGTTTGTACCTAGCGGAGTTAAGGCAAAATTAAAAGAAAAGCATTATTTGTATCATTAAAGCAAGCGTCTTACAATATATATGTATTGAATATTGAGAAAAAAGTTGATCATGATGAATTTATAGTTAAAGAGTATGTTTGTAGTTAGTAGGAAATATGACTGTTTTCTACCTACCCGGCCTACTAATTTAAAATAGTATAAAATATATATCTTCCCTACTCAAAACATCTGTTTGTATCAGGTTGAAATTTTACATTCCTGTTTCAATAGTACTTTAGGCGATGTGTAAGAAGTTTTATTTAAATCGTTATGTTATAATGTAAGATATCGGTAAAAACGTTGTTTTCTTTATTTTAAACGTTTAGGTCCGCTATAATAAAGTTAGCGATCTTTATCACTTCATAACAGTGTCGGTGTTAGTTTTACTAAAAAATAGATGAAGTTAGAATTTTTTCCCATCAATTTTAAATTTGAAACTTACGTTTACGCAAGCGTTGCGCATGAACGCTTAGGCAGATAATGTTATCCAACAAACTCAGCCTGGGCATTGGTAAAATGTACATGTGTACCAAATTACAACTAACTCGGTCATCTTCTACTCAAGTTATCGTCATTGGTAGATTTTGTGACGCTTGGTTTTGTGAAGCTGATTTTGTGACGGTTATTTTGTGACGGTCGTTTTTTTTCGGATTCACTCCCGGGCTCCAGAACATGCCATAAGGTAATTATTTTTTCTACCGTATAAAGCCTTTAAATCAAAATATCCAATTACCCCCAGAAAAAGCGATTTTCTGAATTCAATTCAACAGTATAAACAACCTAAAATCCACACAACACCTGAAGGGTAACTAAACGAGCAACACTGAAGCTTAAATAGGTAAAAGCTTCAGTGTTGCCTGATAGAGATAGCAATAAAAAAAATTATACATTATACATAGAGTAAAAAAGTAATATTAACCTTTTTCAGCATACTTTATAAATAAGTAACAAATTATACTACACAACACGGTGTTTAGTAAAATTAAAACAAAGAAGTGAAAATAGCAGATTGTTACCCCTAGGAATGATGCGTTGCTAGGCTTACTGGCAAGAGTTAAGGGGAGAAGATGAGCTTCAGTAGTAAATATGAACTTATCTAAATCTACTAGGAGTTCACTCGGCTCCGCAAATAAAAGGAACAAGTACTTGAATGTCTCAGCAAGAACAAATGAGTCCATCCTGCAAAATATTAACACAAAAATTAATCAATTCAATATTTAAAAAAATAATATTAATATTAAATAAATAAATTGGAAAATATTAACAAAAAATCGGTCCGAGACAACTCTCATATATAAGAGTTCATAATTATTTAGCCCAGTGTTTTCCATTTATTAGTTTTCGTATGTAAATTTAATTATTATTGAACATTTACATCAAAATTTATCATAAAAATAACATCTTCTGGGCGGGGAATTGAACCTGGGCTCTCTCCGTCCGCGTTTTAAGCTTTTTTCTCAGGAAATAGATTTTTCCTGGGAAAACGGCTTATATGGTTAGATTCGTATTTAAATGGGCTACATTTTAGAATTTTTTAATCAAAATCATCTGAACTGTTTTCGAGAAATAATTTTTTTTTTACGTTTTTTCTGAGTTTGTGGGGGGTAGCGCCCCCCAAATTTGGAGCCAAAATTCATTTCTTGATTTCGGCTCGGGGTATGATTTTTCTGAACATGTATGCCAAATTTCGTCAAAATTGGCCCAGTAGTTTAGGCTCCTGGCGTCTGCACAGACAGACAATTATTAAAAACCACTTTTTTGGACTCAGGGGACCTCAAAATGTGTAAATCCATCAAAATCTCAAAATCGAATTTTCACGCCATCACAATACTTTCTCTTTATATGAGAAAGTAAAAATGAATCGCATAATATTTATTAAGGAAATATGTGAAGTTTCACCCCTTTACATTCAATTGTCAAATTTTAAGTTTCAAATTATAAGATTTTTAGTTTTTAATTAGCTAATATTTTATTAGTTAAATGAGCTAATTCTACTTTGTAAACTAATCCTAATTGTTCTTAATAATTCCAACGTACTTAACCCTTACATAGGTATAAAGCTAACAAGTGTTGTTATATTCTTCAGGCAATCATAAGTGCTAGGAAAGAATATAATTGTAAACCTACAGAAATCAATAAATAAATTGACTTACCGGTCATCATGATGACCTGTCCTAACATCACTGACTGCAGCGTAGCCGCAAGGAACTCTAGCATGTTTCTGCAGCGCTCTCAGTACTTTCTTACCAACATTAAGGTAATAAGGATCACTCGTTGCTTTGTACAGAAAATAAGTTGATTCTAGGAACTCTGGCCTTAAAGGATACTGACCCCAGTGAACCTAAAACATCAAGACATTCAGAGTAAACATTTAAAGCATACTTTGATAAGGGATTGATTCGAAATAAAGCACCGAGATATAGTAAAAAAAATAAACAAATTTCCCATCATTTTTCATTAAGTAATAATTAAAGAATGACTTACTTGGAAGTCAGTAGTGAAAGCTTCAGGAATGAAATTATGCCTTTGCATAACTTGATACAGCATTTCATGTGTTTCTACAGCTGGTTTTAAATCTCCAGATAGAACCTATAAGAATACATAAATGTGTATCTATGAGATTAAATAAACAAAAAAACAACACTTTTTGATAATTCAATAGATTCCTGGTTATTTCAAGGTGTGTAACAGAAGAATTTTGAAAGCCCTCATCATCAGCAAGGGAGTGAAAGATGCAGGATAAATAAAGAGGCAATTATAGCACTGAATTTTTTTATTGCTTACTTTAGTTTAATATTCTATTCTCCTACATGAACTGATTCCTTCCTGCTTACCTTTCTCTGAATTCTGATAATTACTACCAGTGGTTGAAATTAGTTAATTTTGTCAACTCAACTAAGAGAAATAATATCATATGAATCTACAACCTCAGAAGAGAATAATTACAAGATAAAAAGAACTTTTTATATACTACGTTTTTTAATTTTCTTTTGAATCATAATATGTAATGTTGATAATATAATTTTTATTGTTATATAAAATGTTAGTAAAATATAAATAGTTTCGAATTTATTTACTTCAAAAAATGACAACCATCTAGAGAGCTGATCTTAAACCTATAAAAGGACAAATCTTTGAAGAACGGATCTCACCAACACCAAATCTAAACCGAAGCCATCGATATGGCCCCGTGTAGGGGAAGGTAAGAGAAGAAAAATAAGTTCAATTAAAGAAGTACAGATGTAGAGAAAATAAACCGATATCTAGTACACAAGTGTAGACACACCTAGTTGTCATACATCAAATAATTTATTTCTTTGTTTACTTATTCTTTTTAGCTGTCATTCAATGTTTACCTCTTAATAAAACATCACAAATTTGAAACCCGTCATAATGAAGATCGTAAAAATATGGGATACGTCAAAACAAATAAAATAACTTGCGAATTTTTTCGAACTAACTATTCATACAGCAAAATTTGCTTAAAACGAATTAAAATCTGCTGAAAGATGGCTATAAGTATTAAAATAATGCATTGTCATCGTGTTCTGAGCTATTCTAAAAGTTTCAAGTGCCTAGCTATTCGGGAAGTTAGTTAGAAATCGATTGCCAGATTTGTACAAGACAAACAAACAAACAAACAAGAAAGCAAGCTAATAAAAACGCAGTAAAAAATGAGATGATATTTCTATCCACGGCAGTGCTGCGATCGCAGTTCTGAGCATGCGCGGCAGTTACTCTGACTCAAGGAGGAGAAATGTATGCTATTTTCAGATCGCTGCTGCCGATGTGTTCCTTGTAGTGCTTCTTTATAATGTCAGCCTTAATTGAAAATTCCACCGCTTGTGCGAGCAGTTTTGCTTAAGCTCCTCTTTAATTGCGTGAAACAGTTCATCAGTAACTAAAGGCGGTCTTTCGTTCTTCATCGTGTACTTGATCACGTCCTTCATTGAACAGTCTGACCCATCTTCTAACCAATGAATCACTCATAGCATTTTGTCCGTAAACCTCGCAGATTTGCCGATAAATTTCACTTGGTTTAAATTTCTTTGCATTTAGGAAACGAATCACAGATCTGATTTCACAAGCGGCGGCATTTTCAATTAAGGCTGACATTATAAAGAAGCACTACAAGGAACACATCGGCTGCAGGGATCTGAAAATGGCGTACATTTCTTCTCCTTAAGTCAGAGTAACTGCTGCGCATGCTCAGAACTGCGATGGTAGCGCTGCCGCGGATAGAAAAAGAAACGGAACTTACTTTGTGGATATACCTCGTATCATTGTTGAAAAAAGTAGTAATAATCTTAATAAAATTGTATAAAAAAAAAGGTTTGAGATGCAATAGTTACCTGTAGGCCAGGCCAGAATGCGAGTAATGCATCCATGAAGTTTCTGGAGTTGGTATGAGGGCGATGCATGTGGACATCAACAAGCATTGGGCCCTGACTGATGTACTTCATCACAGCTGAGTAGTGCTGAAAACAAAATATTGTCTATATAATGTACACCAAAAAAAAAAAAAAAAAAAAAAAAAAAAAAAAAAAAAAAAAAAAAATCATAGGCGAAACATTTCCTCAAATAAAAACAACATATAAAATATATTTCAGGGAAATGTTAGATGGCGTAGATTTACCTTGTTGAATCGATTGAGATATCTGTTATCACCGAGAAGTACGTAGGCTTTGAGGCAGTACTCGTAGTAAGAGTCAATACCCGCTCCTACACCTGAGTCTCTTCTAACCCAGTCTCCTGAGTGAACATTTAGCACTGTTCCCATCAAGTCTGAGCCTCTGTGTCGCATCCTCCATAAACTTGACATGGCCGTGTGTGCTTTCTCCTGCAATACATCATTTTATAAACAAGGTTAAACAGAGCAATAGAATGCAATATGCTTATGGTAAAACCACCCAAAATGAACTCACTTAAAAAGCAATACACCACAATATAACAATTTTATAATCATTATGAAGACTTTTTGGGGTTGAAATGTTTGAAAAAGACTGGTCTTTAATTAAAAATCTTAAATATAAGAGCAAACATCCTCAGCATAGAGAATACTAGGCATCGCGTGGCTCTATTATTGAAGCGATAGTTAAAGGTGGATTCACACCTCGTTAAAGGTGGGCTCTCACACTGTCGGTCTGATCACGGTACGCACAGGGCACGGTCCGATCAGGGTCGCTCGGCAAGCGACCCTGATCGGACCGTGCCAAAGGTGGGAACAGGACCATGCCAAAGGTGGGAATGCTTCTATATCAAAACATAGAAAGGGATGGCACTTTTATAGAAAATGGCCCCCTTTTTGTTTTTTAATCTTATACACTTTCTTATAACTTAATACACACTTTTTTAATATAAAAGTGTGATATTCCTTTGTCCCAAAGCATATTGGACTGAATATCCCTTTGTCTTAATAGGTAGTTAGACTAAGGGATATAAACTCTTTTGTATAAAAAACAAACAAGGGGGCCCTTTTCTATAAAAGTACCGAAAGGGATCTTGATCTGATCTGACCCGACCGTGATCAGCCCTGTCTGTGACCGTAGGTGTGAATCCACCTTAAAGAATATGATTGTAATAGAGATCCGTGTAGTGGGGACGTGGGGATGAAGGGTGCCTTTCTACATATTCCGGCCATCTTCATTTCAACTAATATAAAATGTATCACTTCACTACACAAAAACTTCTTCCATGTATCAAGTTGAAATTTTACATGCCTGTTTCAATTGTACTTTAGACAATGTGTATGAAGTTTTATTAAAATAGTCACGTTAGAACGTAAGATATCAGTAAAAACATTGTCTTCTCTGTTTTAACTAAATTTATTAATTCATAGCGGTGTCGTTGTTGGTTTTACTAAAATATTTTATTTGAAAAAAAAAAAAAAAGTTTGTATCATTGAATAGGTGATGATAGAATCTTTTCCCGCCCTAAAATTCTAATTTTACATTTGAACCTCTTGTTTACGTGAGCGTTGCGCGCAAACTCTTTGACGGATCACGCTGTCCAACATACTTAGCCTGAGCATTAGTGAAAGGAACACGAATACCAAATTTCAACCAAATCGTTCAACTTTTACTCAATTTATGTCAAGATTAGATGCATATTTCGTTGAATGGTAGAGATGTGCGTTATTTAACGTAATAGGTAAAATAATAGGGTTCCAACTGTGTCACCTATTACAGACGTGACAGTGACTTGGTTAAAGCTATTAAATTTGTCACTGGTTACGGAACGGCCCCTAAATATTTTTAAGGTAGGTGTAGGTTAGGTAGTAAGTAGTAGGGTGGCATCATGTGGTAGTAGTGGGGGAAGGTTCCTTTTCCTACATGTAAGCCTTTGGCCTGTACCCTTCTCTACTTAGCAGAAAGCCCTCTCTCTACCTGGTTCCGTTCCACACAGAGACAAGTGACAAGGGATAAGATATAATAAATATTAAATATGACGTTTTGAATACTGGAACTGGAGGTTCCAATTCCAATACCTATTATTTTATTATTAGGTGACAAAGTAACGAAAAGAATGTCCTAATACCCAATATCCAGACTAATACCTGCTTCGTAAAATATTAAATATGAAGTTTTGAATACTGGAACTGGAAGTTCCAATACCTATTATTTTATTAATAGGTGACAATGTCACGGAAAGAAAGCCCTAATACCTGCTTCGTTCCTTGAGGGCACCATAACCAGACCAGTTACGGTGACAAGATTTAATAGTTTTTTTTAAACACCTGAACCAATACTCTATATCTTGAAATATCGGGCTCTCATCGGCCACTATTTTTTAATATTTTCTCGTGCTGATTTAACTCTTCTCTCTACTCGACTTGTCCGTTACTTACCTATACTGTAAAATCTCGCGTATAATATGCACTTTTTTCTAAAATCGCGGTGCGTATTATACACGAGTGAAAATATTACTTTGTTTACAATTTAATTTTTACCTCAATAATTAAAAAAAAAAAACAGCTATTACAGTAGTATATATATATAGTTTCCGGGTGTTTTACACATATTATAAAACATGAACGTAAATATACTTTTTTTTATAAAAACTGATTTTATGTATCTTATCGTATTTATTTTGGTAAGGTATCTACCTACTTATTTGTATTCTCTCTTTTTTAGACAGAGAGACTTGTTTCTTGTTATCATCAAAGTTATGTTATTTTATTTCGGTAATTGATCAAAGTAATTGATAAAGTACATATATATATATATATATAATATAAAGATAAGTTTTACACCGGCAACGCCGTGAGATTACAACGGCTCAAAGGCAATTAACAATTATACGAATTGTTAATGTCTTTATATTTATTATTCCTAGTAATGATAAACATTCAGAAGAATACCTATCCATAATTTTATTTATGGATAATTAGATATCTTAAAAACAGTATGTACCTAGTTTTCTGTAAGTACGTTGCAAAGTTTTTAAACTTTAAACTATTAAAAATTATTATTGTCTCACGTTCGCGGATAATAGTTTAGCTTTAGTTGTCGTGTAATTGTAATAAAAATATGAAGCTATACATGTTTGAAATTACAGTACAATGTGCAAAATATTAAATTTATTTTAACTGCTTATTATACGCGACTATTTAATTTTCCACAAATTTTAATGTAGTACTTATGCTCATCTCTATTACTTTATTTTATCACTCCTTTTTATGATTCACTCCACATTGTATTATTGGTTAATATTACATGCATATATGACAAAAGTGTGTATTGATTTCGAAGTATTTATTTAAAACAACTACTGACCTCCCCCCCTCCTCATTTCCTAGACGAATATAATTTAAATTTAGGGTATATTATAAGGAATAATAAAAATTATAATATCGGGTTTAACTTTATATATCTTCAAAGCGTTGTTGTTCTTGCTTTGCTTGTTATTATTTTAATATTTTGTATAATTGTAAAATTGTGATGAAAAATAAAACATTTGTCCCCCAGGTACTTAGACTCTACCCCAAGACCCCAATAATCCTACACACCTTTGATCCTCTACAAGATGTTAATTCCTCTTTTGCCGATAGCCCGGACACCGCCCTCCCACTTTCCTAATGACACCACCGCACCGTTATAATAGCTTATGGCTTATAGACAATTGTAAATGAATTGTTCCATGACATTGAAATCATATTTCTTCAGTCTAATTTTGGTTCGTTTCCGGGTGTTTTCTGTTTCATGTAATAATTATATTTTGACTTTCCTTTCATTTTCATAACTTTATTCAAATTTAAATAATTTTATTCAAGTTTATTTATTTAATTTAAATTACATAATGAATGAATAAATACTCATTTTTATTATTATGTACTTCTAAATATTATGTAAAAAGATTGTTCAGACAATGCTTTGAAGATATAATACGTTATTATAATTTTTATTATCTTTTTATAATACCCAAAATTATACCTAATTATATTCGTCTATGATATTGCGACTTATAATATCTCGCGTATAGTACGCATATTTTTCCCTCCAAAATCGGGGTGCGTATTATACACGAGTAAAAAAACCAAAAACTTTTTTATGACTTAAATTTTACCTCAATAGTCAAAAAACAGCTATTACAAGAGTATGTATATATATATTACACATATTAAAACACATAAACGTAAATATACCTTCTTTTTTTGACAAAAACTGATTTTATATGTTTTATCGTATTTATTTTGGTTACCTACTTATCTTATATTTTTTATACAGATAGACTTGTTATCAACAAAGTTATGTTATTTTATTTCGGTAATTGATTCGAGTAATTGATAAAAGTAGATGGGAGATAATTTTTATTCTTATCTCCACACCGGCACCGCCGCGGCTTTATTACTAACGACTGAATTCAAAGGCAGCGGCCCGCCTTCTACGAATTGTTAATATGTCTTCATATTTATTATTTCGTTGGGTATAAGTTACGGAGTTGAGAGGAGTTAAATCAGCACAGGAAAATATTGAAAAATAAAAATGGTGGACGATAAGAGCCTGATATTACCAGGTATATATATTCAATATTTATTCGAGGTTCAGATTCAAGTGTTAAAAACTATTAAATCTTATCACTGTCACGGGTCTGGTCAAGGATCCTTAGAGGAACGTTGCCGGTAGCAGAAATTTTTTTCAGTGACAGTGACATTGTCACCTATTAAAAAAATAATAGGTATTGGTACCTAATACCAGATCTGGAACGAATCCTTAGAGGAACGTTGCAGGTAGCAGAAATTTTTTTCAGTGACAGTGACATTGTCACCTATTAAAAAAATAATAGGTATTGGTACCTAATGCCAGATCTGGAACGAATCCTTAGAGGAACGTTGCAGGTAGCAGAAATTTTTTTCAGTGACAGTGACATTGTCACCTATTAAAAAAATAATAGGTATTGGTACCTAATACCAGATCTGGAACGAATCCTTAGAGGAACGTTGCAGGTAGCTGACATTTTTTTCAGTGACAGTGACATTGTCAC
Organism: Gerris lacustris; assembly: GCA_951217055.1. Taxonomy (NCBI): domain Eukaryota; kingdom Metazoa; phylum Arthropoda; class Insecta; order Hemiptera; family Gerridae; genus Gerris; species Gerris lacustris. Next base: position 80,551,546 of record OX578279.1, read on the forward strand.
CTATTAAAAAAATAATAGGTATTGGTACCTATTACCAGGTCGGAGCTGGAACGGTGTCACCTATTACTCAGATTTAATAGTTTAGCCCATCCCTATTGAATGGAAGAAGCTCTCTTCAATTAATAAGAGCCAATTCAAAAAAGAGAATGGTGTAACTATACAAGGATCTAAACCATAAGTAACCAAGATCAAACCCCGATCAATGTGATCATAAGTGTGAAAAATATCTCACCTCTCTGAGATTTGAACTCACCAAAAATGTCAGTGTTATTTTCTACGGTTTGTCTAAGCTAAGTTAAGCACCTTCCTATACTTTTATACGTAAAACAGCTCCGATTGAATATTTCTTATTTTATTTGTTTGAAAAGCATTCATATATCTTGAATCTTTAACTGCTAGATGTTCTATACAGTAGGCTATTGAATTACATACCTCAAAAACAGGATCTCCAGTAAGCCTGGAAAGAGCTGCCATTTCCAAGACCATAGTGCCAGCACACGCAGTACATGTCTCCTGGGAACCCTCTTTGTTTATACCTTTCTTCAGATTTATCTAAAAATTATAATAAATAAAACATAGAATAGTGATTAAGAAGCTTTTAGAAAGCTTCTTTAAGCAACTACATAGAAGTTTTTAACATAAATAAATAATATACGAGCTAAAAACTAGAGTATTTCTCAAATCGGTAAATATGTCGTATCTGACCCACTTTGACTAAATAACTATTAATAAAAAGGGATGTTTAGTCTAATGTACATTGGGACAAAGGGATATGACACTTTTATATACAAAAGTGTGATATTCCTTTGTCCCAATGTACATTAGACTAAACATCCCTTTTTCTCAATAGTTATTTAGTCTAAGTGGGTCAGATAAGACATATTTACCCTCAAATCTTCATTTAACTAAAAGTTTCCTGAACAGAAATCCTTACACTTAGTTATAATCACTGAAGTATAATCTTAACAGTTAACCTACAGTATGCACATTACGAGTTGTGACTTTTGACACTCAGATTGGCCAACCTAAATGAGGAAAAAGTAAAGCCACTAAGACTGTGGGAGGGGAGGGGCTAGTGATATTTTTGTTTGCCTAGTTGGGCCGACCTTCTAGAAATCAAAATCCTGACCTCTCATTGGCTCCCCATCCTAATTTTTCAGATTTTCCCACTGTCAAAAGTCACTAATATCATAACCCACAAACTGTAGACCACAACCAAAAAACTTCATTTAGTTCACAGAGTAAACAAGCCCTTCTTAGTCATGTACGTATAAACATGTTAATTTGAACAATAGTTTCCTAATTATTATTTTGTCTTAAATATTTTATCTCCCATTAATTTTCACCAATCGTAACTATTTTTAAATTCTAACAGATGTTTTATAGATCAATCAGTAACCAATGCTTTGAAAATTTATTAAATTCCCAAGAAACACTTCATTTGATTCTAACTTATTGTCTTTTTCGTACCTTCATAATTTAATTAAAAAAAAAAAATAATAATAATTGAAATGTTAATAAATAGTTTGTATTCTTTTAATGCTATATATGCTCCTGAGCATGCTCATTTGAGAGGTGTTAAGCTTTTTGCTTTGTTGAGCTGTGAGCTTCCAAGTTTGGCATACGTATAGCAATGAAGGGAACACACAGCTTTCTAGCACTTTAATTTTGATATCAATTGACAGATTCCCTTTAAAAACTTTTTTAAGTGGCCAATATTTTTTCCATCCTATTTTTATCCTCCTGTTTATTTCTCCTTGACTACAGTTATCAGTAAGGGATATACGTTGTCCTAAATATATGTATTCATCTTCATAAGCAATTATTGTATCTCCACACTTAATTATGGGTTTCGATGAGTTTGTGAGTACTTTAGTTTTTTCCCAATTAATGCTCAGTCCGACCCTCTGACACTGAGTACTTAAGTCGTTGACCATTTCTTCTAGTTGGTGAGGATTTTCTGCAAAAACTACTATGTCGTCTGCGAACCTTAGATTGTTGAGGAAAGTCCCTTGTATGTTCAAACCTTTTTTTTTCCCCAATCGAGATGTTTGAACACTGACTCTAATACACAATTAAATAAAATTGGGGAGAGAGGGCAGCCTTGCCTCATTCCTCTATTTACTTTGAATTTCTGTCCATTTTTCTCTAATGCAATAAATGCTTTAGAGTTTGCATATATTTGTTGAATGACTCTTACATACAAAAAAATAAAAAACCAGGATATTATGAAAAAACACCGAACGAAAAACCTGCAGACTCAAGCAAACCAACTTAAATGGAACTGGGCCGGACATGTGGCCAGGCTACCTACAGACAGATGGGCTAAAATCTCAACAGACTGGACACCTTTGAACTATTCAAGAAGGAGAGGAAGACCTAGGAGGAGATGGAGGGATGAAATAGTGGAGAAACTAGGCATTTTGTGGCAAAGAACAGCACAGGATAGGAATTGCTGGAACAAAGTTATCCAAAATATGTATAATTAGAAGAGGAACTGATGAACTGCTTTTTTGTTTTTGTTATTTATAATTTACTGTTTATAATTTTCTTGCCACAAAACTTTTACCCCCTTAAGGCTTTTGCTTTGCAAGAAGTGTCAATGGAGCTATTTTCATTTTCATTTTCAATAAATAGTTACCCTTGCTCTAGGAATGCCTGTAGTAGTATTAAATGCAGGAAGCATTCTATATCCTAAGTCTTTAGCAAGCATTAGAAGTTCACCTCTGTACCACTTCATTATACCCACAGTCTGTTCAACATACTCTGCTAGGATGTGACCGGACAGCAAACCTCTGTAGTCAACAAAACAGAACATCTATAAATAAAAACCAGTTAACATAATAACAAAGTAATAACAAGTGCAAATAATATTTTATTTGTTTCCTCTTACTCCTATCTCTTTCTTTTACGTCCTGATCAACACATCATTAGGTTATTACAGGACTGGGTTCCGGCCACTTTACACATCCAATCAATGTGATCATTAGTGTCAAACATTTCTCACATCTCTGGGATTTGAACTCACTAGAAATGTCAACCAACATCACCAATAATAACACCAACATTTGTGGTGAGTTTGAATCCTAGTGAGGTGAGACATGTTTCGCCCTGAGTAAGTAACCAGAACCCTCTCCTCTAAGAAATTGCAAGGGTGTTGCAAGTAAGCCAACAACTTGGCTATACAGGTCTCCAAACAAATATTATTACAGAAATATAAAAGATGACTTATGGTGTAACAAATAAAATAGACTGCCAATTAGAGTGGCACATAGCTTCCTCGTATCCTATCATGTACTTTATTGTTATATTAACATTAAAATTATTGTTATATTACTTTATTGTTACATTGATTATTGTGTAAAAACTATTAATAGTTTTAGCAATCTTTAACACTTCATACAGGTGTCGCTGTTGGTTTTACTAAAAAATTGTATTTGTAAAAAATGTTTGTCTCATTGATTAGATGAACTTAGATTTTTTTCCCGAAATCAAAATCCAATTTTAAATTTGAAGTTCACATTTACGCGAGCGTTGCTCGTGAACGCTTAGACGGATAACGTTGTCAAATGAACTCGTCCAGGGCATTGGTAAAATGAACATGTCTACCAAATTTCATCAAAATCGGTTGACATTTACTCAAGTTATCATCGCACGTTTCATAATTGGAGGACACACAGACAGACAGACACAAGACTAAAAATGTTCCCTGATGTCTGAAACAGATTTCTGTCTTGAATTTTTAAAATCGGAGGCATAAAAGTTTTTCGTTTTCAAAAGTGAACACAATGCTTCCGTTACCTTCGGTAAGCTCGGAAGCAATATACTCAATAAGAATTTGAATATTTTAACTAAGTAGTATTTTAGCTCGTAACTGAGTGGTATTAAACTATAGATCAGTGATTAGGTCATCATAGTTAAGAGTTAAAGGACATAGATCAGGGGATCTGAAGTTCAATTCTCAGAAATGAAGTTCATTGTTTCTTCTTTAATAATAATAATATAACTTGATTGACATTTTTTGAGACAAGAATTACAATACATTTTAGAAATGTTTATTAATGTTTTGCTTAGCAAATTATAATTGAAAATAAAATTCAAATATTCCATTAAAAAAGATAGATTGCTACTTTTAAAAAAATGCTAATTTACCCGAGAACTCGAATGTTGGTTTCAAAGACTGAAACGATGACATCAGTGTCGAACGTAACATCTTTAATGATTAGTTTGACAGCGTGCTCAAACTCAGATAGATCTCCGAGTATGACTAGAGTGTCTAGCGTGTCAATTAATGTCACAGAAAAACTGAAAACAACAAGATACAATATTACTTAAACATTAAACAAAAAAAAACAACAAACAATCAATAAACAAAAATAATCTATAAATGCACCATTATAAAAAAAAAAAAAACTTATTTATAACAAGAGACCATGGCAGACTTATCTGGAGCAACTTTATTACTATTTGACTCCCACCAGCTGAATTATCTAGTTTGCAAGATTATCTAACACCACCTTTACCAAGGTGATATATCAGGATTAAAATGAGGCAATAATTTGATAAATTTTAAGAAATTGCTCTCACAGTATAAATCAATTTTTATAGCAGATAGTTCCGAACGCTGATGTGAGTCAAATTGGTCATAATACTAAGTTTGGTAGACTTATATTTTTTATTTTTTGCTTGATTGTAATAACAATTGGTATTTTAGTAGGTAGACTACATCATCAAGCCTGAAAATAAAAAAATATTTTCCCCATATCTTGAAAACTCAATATTCTGACCATGATCAATTACATTAGCTATCTTGCAGTTTGGTGGTAAAAACAAATCTCAATTAATTATGAGCTATTGTGGCTTGTGACAATAAATAAATCAATTTCGCTCAAAACACAAAATAAAAGACCTAGAACTTTCATGTGTCCCAGATCATTCCACAGTGAGTAAGAAATCTAGTATCTATCATGTTTTTCTTTTCGTATCTTCACCTGACCTCTCATTGGTTTGTTCCTAATAAAAGTTGTATTATGCTTCAAAAAAATAATAATAATCTTGATCTGTTCACTCGGGAACACAATCTCAACTTATGGTTTTAACACCACACATGCTGAAAAATGGTTAATACAAGGGTTATCCAGGAAAAAAAGGTTACATTAGGTATGTGGTTCTCACAGATATACGTTTTTTTCTTAAGTTAAAAACGAATGAGCACATCTGGATGATTATCAACTCTCGTTGCGGTAAAGGTTTAAGATTAGTACCCTCATTACAACCAAGTGCAAAGTGTGTGCTGTAATATGCAACCTGAATGCAAGCATGAGTGCACCCGCAACTTTGGGGGGGGGGGGGGCATTAATTCAACATGTGACAAAATGAGAAAGGAATTTCAATTTTGGGAAGACAGGAATTCATGATGACGAGAGAAGTGGATAACCATCTATGGTGACTGATGAGCTGGTGCAAAAAATTGAAAAGCATCTCCATTCTGATAGCCATTCAATCATTGATAACCTGTAGAAAAACTATATCCTGAAATTTCATGAACTATTATTCATGAAATTGCGAGTGATTGACTGGAATATCGAAAGTTGAGAACTGGCTGAAACAGATGGCGTGAGACCTCTTACACGCAGGAATAAAAAAACCTCATCCGACAGTTGACAAAATCTTTGATTATACCTCACTAATAATCCTCTATTATAATTAATACCAATGAAAAATCCCAGTAAGTTTCATTCAAATATATGTATTTATTTGTTTGCATAACCTTCATAGTAGTTCTCTAAGAACAAAGCATTAATTTGGAGTGAAAGGACATTGATTGCTTGAATTATCTGAAACTGATAGTGGTATTTTTCAAATATTTATTATCTGTATTGAATTGATTACAGCTGACCATTGTTTTAAATTGGTAACAAAAAAGATAGTGACTATTAACATTTATATATAGTAGGAGAGACTATATTTTCATTCTACATCTCTTTCAGGAGTTTTTGCAATTTCTTAAATAAAACTTGTAAGAACATATTAAAATAAAGAGTAGGTCAAGTGTGTGCTAGTCAGCACACAGCGAGGGTCTGTACGCAACACTGTATTGTTTAAGTAGTACCTATTGATGGAGCTTTTTAAAATTCTAAAAAGCCTACTTTGAACTATCCTATGGGTATTTTTTGCCACTAAACTGGACCGTAAACATTATAAATACATTGAAAAGAGCATAATTATAAAAAAAAAAAAAAAAAATAAATAAAAAAAAAAAAAAAAAAAAATGTATTTTGTCAATAAAAAAATATAATTATTGTTTTATTTTCGAAATTTCCAAAAACTGGTATCTTTACTTTTGGCCGAAGAATGTTCAGGAGTTTTTTTATTAGATTTTTTCACTTTACTTAAGGGAGATAGAGAGAGAGGGGGGACTTTTCACACCAACTTCAAGCTCGCTTACGCTCGCCCTATCAAAGCTTATAACCAAAAATTATATATTTTTGTAATCAGCTCGACTCACCCTTTCATATGATACCCCACACAGTGTCCAAAAAATGGTTTTTTTAACCCTTAAGATTTTACCCTAATTTTTTTTTTTGAAACATTTTTTTTTTAAGTCACTATATTTTTAAAATGTGTGGGTAGGTACTATACACATATATGCCAAATGTCAAAGTAACCGGACGAAAGGAGTAGCTGTGAGAGCAGGCGACAGACGGATGGACAGACAGACACACGCAGGAAAATATAAGGGTCCTTGGTTTTGCCTACAGACCCTAATTAAAAAAATAAATATCCAAACTTACTTTCCTAAGACATCATCAATGTCTCCTCTAGATGGTTCAACGCCTCTATACCTTCCTCTACAACTAAGAGGCATCAGCTCATCAGCTGGATATGCATTATCCTAAAAAAGAAACAACAAAAGAACACAAATAATTAAAAAAAATTAATTTAAAGTCAAAACCACAAGGAAAAATAAAGAGATAAAACATATTATCAGGAGCATAATACCAACCAATATATCTTAGGCTAGGGGCACACTGGGCGACAGTTTTGTCACCCTCCAACAATCTTTTGCACCGGGAGACAGCCTCCGCAGACTGTTTTGTCTCCAGTGTGCGTCTAGCCTTATTTAATTCCCTAGTTTTACTTGTAGCTGTGTAAGGAAAAAGAGATCAAAAAATGCTCAATTAATATTCTTGTTTAATATTAAGCTACGTTTTGGAACAGTATTGATGTCAGCACTCATGGAAGGTTATTCAATATAGTCTTACCAAATCATTTCCTCCCTTATAATGAGTACCACCTTTAGTGCGTTAAAGTTACGTTTTTCCACTCGGCATACCAGAAAATATTTTTTCCAATTATTAATTGGCTGTTATGTGAGGCAATTGATGATGAGGCAGCTGTAAGAATCATTGTATTATTTAATTAATGTGTAGTTCAAAAATATAAAAATATATTGGTCAGTTTAGTATGTGTGTTTGTATTTTATGACCAATTTCCCAAAAAAATCATTTTTATGGTTCCTTTTAGGGAGGATCAGTGTTGCCAAATGATCTCATTGATGTGTGAACTAATTATTGAATATTTAAACCAAATTTAGAATTTAAGGCTCTACCCTTCTGTACGAGATATGAGACGGACATTTTACAACAACAATTTATTTGCACTCAGAGATATAATATTAGCCTTGAAGTTTTAAACTATTGTATATTTTCTTAACCCTTTCGCTGCTGATGCCAGTTATAGCCGGCATGAGATAAAAGTGCCACCAGAGCTAATGTCGGTTATAGCCAGCACGAGATTTTACGATGTTTTGAATGGAACCGTATCAGGAATATTTTTAGATACTACTAGCAGTCTCTAGTGATTCTTTATGGTATTATTAAGTAGTTCACATGGCTGCTAGATAACACCTGATTTTATTAAAAAAATAAAATAAAATAAAATAGAATTCCTAAAGAAATGCGTAGCTCTTGAGGTCAACCCCCTTCACAGGTCACACTACTGATACTTGGGTTTTTTCTTTGCCGTAATAATATCAGCCCACCCTTTATTGTACCTTTTTTAGACCAAAAAAAGATTAATACTTCACTGTCATTTTAAATGAAATCTCTGGCATTTATTTTTAAAAAAAATTAAATCCTCGAAAAATTACACATCTCCCAGGTTAATCCCCTTTCCAGGTGTGTTTAATCTTTTAGGGACTTGGGGTTGCTTTTTCCCCATATAATAACAATTCATAGTACTTTATACTTTTACCATATGCCTACAGATTAATACTTTGACACAAGGATTTCTGACCTAACCCCCTGCCCTAAAGAAAAAAAAAAAAAAACACAAATTATACATTTATTTCTAATAAAAAAATCCTGGCCTCAAGTTATGTTTCCTTGCACACTAATAAATCAAATCCCTGATACAGTAAAAAAAAAAAAAAAAAATTGTTTGGGAAAATGCAGACTTAATAGCAACCATAACATGTACTCTTGTACTATAAGTACATAAGAAATAATAGTAATAATATTATATCCAAAGAAATCAATAGATTAAAATAATGGTTTAACTCACCATGTAAGCTCTGTATGCATGGTAAAACATATCTCTAGCTTCCTCCCTGAAAGATAATATAAATTTAACAATAAGAATTATAATTACAAATTTAACAATAAGAATTATAATTTAAAATTTAACAATAAGAATTAAAATTAAAAATTTAACAATAAGAATTATAATTAAAAATTTAACAAAAAGTTTAGTAAAACATGACTTAAGTGGCTCTTTATACTTTGCTTCCAAATGAATAGCTTCGGCGAAAAAATATAGATCGTGATCTAAGATACAATCTGTTCATAAATTTAAAGATAAAATTGTACTGATGCCACTTGATTTGTATTATAATTTATTGAAGAAACCCAGAAGAAGTAAAAGATTCCCTTATGGATTCTACTATTTCCTTATACAAATTGACACTCAATTCAACAGCTTCCCTGTATTCTTTTAAGAAACGTTAGCATTCCACAAGTTTGACTTATAATAGTAGTTAGAGATAGTGCACAAAAAAGTGTCTGACTAACATCAAGCTAGAATTTTGTGTATAAGTAAATTTTTTGGTGCCTTTTCAGAATATATGGTCGGCTAAGTTCATCTGCGGGACATAACTTGGCAATAGGCATATGAAAAAGAAACCAGTGGAGAACGGCCATGTCCCGCCCTTTTTGGTGGACAATGAGATTTTCATGATCTCGAGTACGAACTTAGTCAGTAGACCAATAATCAAGTTGATAGTAGTTATTCACTTAATAGGAGACCACATTAATTTCAAATTATATTTGACTAACTTACCTATTAAGTGACAAACTACCATCAACTTGATTATTGGTCTACTAACTAAATTCGTACTCAAGATATGAAAATCACATTGTCCACCAAAAAGGACATAGCCGTTCTCCACAGGTTGGTTTTTTCCAAATGCCTTTTGCCAAGCTATGTCCTGCAGATGAACTTAGCCGACCACATATTCTTAAAAGAAACCAAAAGATTTACTTAACACAAAATTCTAGCTTGATGTTGGTTAGACACTTTTTTGCACACTATCTCCTAGACTATAAGGTGAGCCAATGCCCAATGCTGGGCAACTGATCAGCAGATGAGCAGGAGGACTGTTTTTTCTTTCTTATAGGCAATAGGTTGAAGGGCTTTCAATCAAACAAGCTGCAATTATCTGTTCACAAATTTTGAAATGTTTCTTAAATAACAATCTCTTTCAAGCCGAAACATCATATTGAATCATTCTCTCATATTAAATATAATCAATAAAAATAAGTAAATAATGACTTACTTGAGATTTTCTCTTTCCTGGGAAGACATGGGTAAAGATGAATCTCCATTCTCTTCAGCAGTTTCTTCTTCTGCAGTCGACGGTAACATTATCGATAAAATAAGAATAACAGTCAGACTTAGTCTGACAACGATGAGCGACATTTTGAATTTTTCGCTCAAATACCAAACGATAATATCATTAAGTATGATTAAGAATATTTAAATATTGACTTGATTGCATTGTCAGGACTTAGCCAAAATGTCAAATACTAATTTATTTTCAATCGTTTGTGAATAATTTAAATCATAAAACAATTGTATTATTATTTTCATTTTTGTTTACTTTTTTTTTTTTTTTTTTTTTGTACAGTTAAGAGACGATAATTCTTTTATGTTTTCACATTGAGAGACAGTGTAGTAAAATTCAAGCAGAATTGATTGAGGAGAGGAATTTTTAAAATTTATATTTGTTAATGGACCAGAAAATAAATAGAGTTCGATACAAAACCTGAAACAAAAATAAAAATAAAACAAATCAATATTTATTTTTATAAATTCAAATATATACATCAATTAAACTTACAAACTTTCTTTTTTTAACTTATAAATAGGTATTTCTTTAATCCCTATCGTGCCAATGTAAAGTCGGTACAGGATATGGAACTACAGTATATGGGGCCCCTACTAGATATCGCAAATTGGTACTATCAATTGTTATAATGAAGCCATATTTCGATATAACCAAATAATGCGTGATTTTACAAGTTTTAACAAAAATGTGTTTGTTTTGTGAATGAATCCAATTTTTTTAAACTTAATTTTTTCTGCCCTAGAATTTTTAATGGCCGCTCAGCACCGTTTTGCAGTGCTCCACTCATTTTCTGAAGAAAAACAACCCTCCTGCATATAGACCAGGTAGAGGTCCAAATTGAAAAGTACAAAAAAGTGCACAACGGACAAAATATATAGCGATATATAAAGTCTTGAAAGAGGTTGATAGTTAAATAATATCTTATCAGAAGGGGCCCATATACTGTAGTTCAGCCGTGAAGTCAAGTAAATAATGATTTTTTATAGTATGAAAAATACAGAAACTTTTGTAAAAATCTAAATAATTAAATACTTTTATCTACGATTGATACGAAATATAAACATTGTATTTCTGTTTAGATGCGTAGAAAGTGGTTATTTACGTACTTGTATTCATTGCACATGCGCGTCTCATAGTTCTGAACAATTCCTCTTCTTTACCACGCTAGCGCGGTAAAGAAGAGGAATTCTTCAGCTTTACGCACAATTAGCGAGTTTGTTTACATTTAACAAAACTAACTTGCTATTCTTTTATTAAAGTAACGGTTTAAATCGAGTTTTTAGTGAAAAACAATGAATTAATCAAGTGGCTTTGACGAAAATGTAGAGAATAATAATCCTCCAGAAATAATTAATTCGGCAAAAATACAACTCAAGATTAATGCCATCTTTATCAAGAGAAGAGATACGAACTTACATACAGCAAGTTTATTTTGTTCTGTATTTATTATTTAAATCTAACAATCGTAGATAAAGTACGGTACGCAACTCGTGCGAAAACGGCATTTTGCATTGCTCGTGTGGTTTTACTACCCTCGCTGTGGCTCGGGTGCAAACTCTACACTCGCATGCAAAATGCTACTTTCCGCACCCGACGCGTAATGTACAATAATGTTAAATTGCCATATTGAACCACATAATATATTGACAGATTAAGTTAGAGAGATCATTTCAAATGCGACAAGAATTTTGTTTTTAAAGACCAATTGATTTATGACATTAATATATTATTATTTCATTAAAATGCTTATGATTTGTTAAAAAAATATATATATTATAACGACTGATTAGCTGTACATATACCATGTTTATTTACAAAGAGTAGAATAAAATAACTAATTCTACATCTTGAGTTATAATTTAGCTAAAGGTCGACCAAGAAGTCATGAACACGGGAAAAAATGAAAGCTTAGCTTCGTTTAAAGTCGGAACTTCCGAGTAATGCCGAAGTCAGTACAGTCGGGTGCTAAGACAATACCCATTTCTAGTTTGTATAACATGCACAGTTACGTCAAATCTCAAGAATAACAACAGGAAGGTTTCCAATCTGCTAGGTTTCCTGTTTTGTTTGTTTTTATACAGTACGAATTATAGTCACACCTGTCCCAAATCCAAATAAACCTCAGGAATAAAGAGGCAGAAAAAATAGATTAAGAAAGAAGAAACTCTATTTAAATTTAAAGAATATTATTATGAATAATCAATAAATAATAATATAAAGCTATTATCGTACATTATTAGTGATTTCTTATCAGGTACAGTGTTGCCTGTTGCAAACAATATTAAAAAAATATAGAAGTTAAAAAAAATAAACTTATTAATAACAAAAGAACAACACTGTGCTTTTTGACAGTGGTCTATTTTATTAAAATCTGACTATACATGGCACTAAAACAACGACACTAGCGCACTCCTCAGATTTCCATGACTTCTTGGTCGACCTTTAGTAATTTTATTTAATATCGAACTAAAAAAAAGTTATAAATAATCCTAATCTTGCTCAATAAAGATAATAACTTCCTGCTATTACTGTTCTAGTATTGCATAAATGCATACTGCTATCGTGACGAATTAACTATTGTTTAATTATTATTTTAACCACTCGCAAAGCATTTAAAATGCACTATAAAAATATAAACAGTTGAACCTCGATAAGAAGTGTCTCAAGGGGATTAGGGAAACAGTCTTGTTATCGAGGTGCTCTTTTTGTTGAGGGTCGTGTTATCAAGGTTATTTTGGCTATCAGTCATGTTATCAAGGTTATTTTGGCTATCAGTCATGTTATCAAGGTTATTTTGGCTATCAGTCGTGATATCGAGGTTAATGTTCGGGGGTTTCAAGTCTAGACTTGTTTAAGGTCAACCCATTCCTGTATAGAGTCGAGTTATAGAGGTTGAATTCTCTAAACGACTTGTTGTAGAGGTTCTGAGTTAAATTGTGAATTAGAAAAAAATCCGTGTTATAGAGGTTGTTTGGATAATAATAGTCGCGTTATAGAGGTTAATTTAACATTATGTGTTATGGCAATCTCAAGGGGATTTGAAACTTGCACTTGTAATTGAGGTTGTCGTGTTATTGAGGGTCGTGTAAGCGAGGTCCTACTGTAGTTAAAATCACTTGAGAATTAAAACTAAAGGCCCGCCATACACGATGAAACATTTTGCGCAAACCTGATGTCGGGAAAATTAAGGCCATACACGTTAAACATCATGTTTGCCCAAACCTCAAACAGCCCCATACACGGTCAAAATGTTTGCACAAACATTTTGAAAGTGTATGGGGGCCTTAACACACCAGGGGGATATTACTAATAAATATACAACAAATAGTGCTGAAAATTGAATGGGTGGTTAGAATAATCAGCCAAACTGCTGTTATCAATACAGTCGAGAGTCGTTTGGCGGCACAATTTCGCTTGATTTGTACACTTAAGAGATTATATCCCTTTGCCAAAGCAGTTTATTTTTAAGATTTATATATTTGAACGATGATATATATATAATTAATAAATTTTAGAGATGATATTCCTTGGTCTAAATAGTAAGTACATTTGAGTGAGCCCCCCCCCCCCCCCCCCCCATTTTCTAACCTCTCTCGCCTAACCTCTCTAACCTCTCGTGGCTTGATAACTGTAGTTTTACCAAATTATCTTAAAGACTAGAGAACTTAAGTATTAGTGAATAGATAATAACAAATATACAACAATGAAGGCTGAAAACAGATGGGGTGGTTAGAAGTCTCAAAGGAAGAAAAACTACTAAGTACAAGAGAATAGATACAGGGTGGAGCGCGGCAGACGTATGAATTTGAAAAGGGGATTGCTCCCTTCCTATTGGTCCTAGACCGTTGAGAGTAGGGTCATTTGAAAGAGGGGGACGGGAAGTTTATGTTCCACGTTTCAGCAGGACGGGGCCACAGCCCACACAGCAAGGGTTTGCGTAAACTTTTTGCAAGACAGATTTCCCGGGTGTCTCATCTCTTTAAGAGGCGATTTAAACTGCCCAGCAAGATGCTTGATTTGGCTCCTTGTGATTTTTTTCTGTGGGGATACCATAAATCCTTGGTGTACAGCGATCGTCCCAGAACCCTAGATGCCCTAAGAACAACATTCGAGCCAAAATTGCCGAAATTCCTGTGGAAATGCTCGAAAGAGTGCACAAAAACTTCGAAATAAGGCCTAATCAGTGTTTGGAGTGTGAGCGGAACCACTTATCCGATACTTTGTTTAAATCTAGGTACATTTAAATTTCCCATATTATTAAATCAGGAAAATATTTGAAGAAAAATTATTTTGTAACATTCTGTGTTTTATTACATTTTCAAATTTATACGTCTGCCGCGCTCCACCCTGTACAAACAAACACACAACAATGAGTTCTGAAACGTGATGGGGGTGGAAGAATTGTCTTAAAGACTTGAGAATTTACTACTTGGTACAGAGGATAGACACTAACAAATGTTGACAACTCATGAGGAGGTTAGAATAGTTTTTAGAACTCTCACCGTCAAAATGCAATGAATAAAAACAAAAACAGACATTTATTACAGATCCCTTCTGAGATTAGAGGTAAAGCCATTAGTCCATCTGAAAGTATTGTGACTTTTTATCTACTGTCATTGAAACGGTTAAACAAATCACACTTAAGCTCTTTGATGAAATTGAATGCATACATTTTAAAATCATTAAAGGGTAAAACTGAAGAATATGAGGCAGTTTATAAAAAAGATGGCAAGGCCTCACTCCTACGTATTTTTTTTTGACAAAGGGATATCAACTCTCGGTACTTTTTTACTTTAGCACCCCCCTATATAACCCTTTGTGTAAATACATAGTTATTTAGGCCATTGGTTCTCATCCTTTCTTAACCCACGTACCCCTTTTTTGTATAATTAACTGTGCGTACCCCCTAAAAACAACCCCGTATTGTTATAAATACTTTTTATATTAGATGAAGTAATGTTTAACTACTGCTAATATGGTAAAACCACACGAGCAATGCAAAATGCCGTTTTCGCACGAGTTGCGTACCGTACTTTATCTACGATTGTTAGAAACTCGCTAATCGTGGGTAAAGCTGAAGAATTCCTCTTCTTTAACGCGCTAGCGTGGTAAAGAAGAGGAATTCTTCAGAACTATGAGACGCGCATGCGCAATGAATACAAGTACGTAAATAATCACTTTCTACGCATCTAAACAGAGATATAATGTTTATATTTCGTATCAATCGTAGATAAAACCTATTTTTAATTCACCGCGTACCCCTTAAACATTTTTGCGTACCCCTAAGGGGTACGCGTACCACAGGTTGAGAACCGCTGATTTAGGCAAAGGAACATCCACAGAGTAGTGTAAGTTCCTTAGTCTAAACTACTATTAGGACAAAGGGATATTTATTCCAATGTACCTTGTGACAAAGGAATATCACACTTGTGTATATAATTGTGATCATATCCCTTAGTCTAATCAACTATTAAGATAAAGGAATATTAAATGTAAAACTTCCCCAGGAGTCTGAATGTATTGGGGAGACAAACACACAAACCTTTGAGACTTTTGTAGGATAGACTATTGTTTAGATCCAAGGGGGGTGCTAAAGTAAAAAAGTGCTACAAAGGGATATAATCTCTCAAGTGTAAAAATTAAGCCAAGTTATGCCACCAAGCGATTCTTGACCGTATCATCTCGTTCAGTTCAGCCAATTAAAGTTAAATACAAAGAAATATATTTATAAATCATAAAATTTAAATCTAATAAGTGATTATATGATAATTTTCAAAATTCCCTTAAATGTAAACAAATAAAATATTATGTATATAATGAAAACAAAACTACCACTTATATTATTATTACAAGTTGAAATTGTTATGTAAATTGCTATCAAAATAGGTAGGTCACTTACAAATTTAAAACCCAACTAAGACAACTCCCGTTTATTACTTAAGTAATACAAGTTGAATACAAAATAATTTATACACAAATATTTAAATTGCCATAAAATAAAAATTGAATACAAAGACATAAAGATGCCCGCAAAACCACAAATTCGAAACGTGATAAGAGAGTACACGTCATATAAAATTGAAGCAGATATAATTCAGTTCATGATTATTCTGGGTGTTTCGTAAACATTACAGCCAATAGATAACTTACAGGTTTTAAGGAAATAAACGTCACAAATATAATCAGTTTTATTACAAAGCAATTAATATTGAAATTTTTAGAAAATGTTAAATATTACGGGAAAGGATGTTGGCAATAGGACACTTACATTGACAACATTATAATGAGAAAAGTCAAATACTCACTTAAAAAATGTTTTAAAACGACAGCTGAAGGGGAGATGCTGTAGCTTTTATAAAAAATAATAAATTATTAAAAATAAACTACAAATTAAAACTATTTCGGAATTAAGAAAAAAAGCAATACTCCCCCATTTTCAAGTGAAACACAACTGACAGCTGACAAAAATTTGATTTTATCATTTAAGCCACAACAACAATACTAAAAGTAGCTAAAAAAATATTATCAGAGTCAACATTGGAAAATTAAATACAAAATACAAGTCAAAAAAAGAAGAAGAAGATATCAATAACTTTGATATTTTTAGAGTTCGCTTGATTTATGACAGTGAAAAAAGAAAATGTTTTCTTTTAAAATG
The DNA here is from genome assembly GCA_951217055.1 of Gerris lacustris. Taxonomy (NCBI): domain Eukaryota; kingdom Metazoa; phylum Arthropoda; class Insecta; order Hemiptera; family Gerridae; genus Gerris; species Gerris lacustris. Next base: position 80,568,111 of record OX578279.1, read on the forward strand.
ATTATGGTTTTTTATTGTATTTTTAATTAAATTTCTCAATGTTTTCAATCAGTGGTTAATTACTCATCTGTGCTGAGACGCCGATGGCGTTCTCGTTTTATCAGAATGAATGTCGCTGTTAAATTTAGTTTCAAATTGTGGCCTTTTATAACGTTTATAGTCGTTAAATGCTGGTTATTATGGTGTATATATGCTATTCTTTTGATCGTGTCCTATTTGGTCTTCGGTTATTTATTTACGATACTTTTATTCATATTCTTCGTCATAGGTTTGTATTATCTCTAGCTCTCTCTAAAACTGAAAACAAAAATAGTTGTACCTTTTTTATTTCTAATAGAGCATGTTAGTATGTTTAGTACTTATTATATGTACACACTACGTATATTCAGAGTGTATACTTCATTGTTTATGAATGTTGTAAGCTTACAACCTAGTGATTCCCTTTAAATCTATTCCAGGGACGTTTCTTTTGTGATGAAACTAACTTTCATAGACCCAAGATTTTCTTTTGTTGAGTATATTTAATACGTTCAAATTCTATCTCAATTGCATGTGATTGCTATTAAGTAATATATCATAAAATAAATTTACATTTAACTTTGTAACAGGTAAAATATAACGCACTCATTCACTTGATTACCCAGCCCAAATTTAATATGCGTAAATATTGCCTTGTCTAAGACAAGGATGGGTGTGAACAAGGGAATAAGACCCCATTGCCTTGTTCATAAGACTATGCGATATTATCCTCTTTACATAAAGAAGAATGATGTTCCTTTGTTTCAAAGTTCTGTAGACTAAGTATTCCTTTGTCTGGATAGTTATTTAGACGAATTCCTTATTAGTGGCTCAGTTAACAAATATAGGGTGGATAACCAATAAATTTTTCTACATGCCACCAGGGTTGGTACACTAGGGGAAAAAGGGGCCTGGGTGGCTCGGAGGGTAGAGCACTTGCCGTGCAATCACGCAAGTTAAGCAGCATCGAGCCGGGTCAGAAGGTGACCGCAGCTCTGGGTTTGATTCCCGGACCAGGCCTCCTGCTCAATGTCCACCCAGCATTGTTTAAACAAATGGGAAGCTCCTCGAAAGAGTGGCACCACCAGGTTTCAGCCTGGAAACCATGATGATGACACTCCTGGTTGTATTACAACTACAACCAGGAGGGGAGTCATGGTTAACGACCATATCTTCACAAGAGTGTGAAGATTTCGGTCCCTAACCCGGGTTTGTTCAATGGGCCCACCAAAGTGGCCTGCGCCTTCAGGTGTAAAAGCCCCCGGAATAAAATAAATAAAAAAAAAGGGTTGGGACATCGATGTTGATGTATCAAAAACATCGATGTATCGGACTTAAAAAATCGATGTATCGGACTTAAAAACATCGATGTTGATCTTTCGATGTATCGGACAACATCGATGTTTTCCTGAAACATGGAAAAGATTGATTGATGTCTTCGAAGTATTGGACCTCAAAAAACGTTGAAACTGGCGACTTTTTTTTTTTGCTCGTTGGGTTGGAAGGCCAATGTATTGAGAACATCGATGTTTTATTTCGATGTTTTGGCTAACATCGATGTTTTAGCTAACATCGATGTTTGTTCTTTCGATGTTGATGTATTGAAAACATCGATGTTTTAGCTAACATCGATGTTTAGCTATCGATGTCCCAACCCTACATGCCACCTCATTTATATGTTTTACACTCGTATGAGTGAGTAGCCAAGTAAATTAGTAAATACAGTAGAACCTCGATAAGAAGTGTCTCGAGGGGATTAGGGAAACAGTCTTGTTATCAAGGTGCTCTTTTTGTTGAGGGTCGTGTTATCGAGGTTAATGGGCAGGGTTTTCAAGTCCATTAAAGGCACTTCTTTAGATTGTTACTCCCCTTATAAAAAAAACTGAGGGGAGTAACAATCTAAAGAAGGTGTACGGAATTTTCTTCTTAAGACTTTTGCTCCCCTTATCAAAACAGAAGTAGTATATTCCTTCTGTTAAGTTCTGAGTTAAGTTGCGAATTGGAAAAAATCCGTGTTATTGAGGTTGTTTGGATAATAATAGTCGCGTTATAGAGGTTAATTTAACATTGTGTGTTATGGCAATCTCAAGGGGATTTGAAAATTGCACTTGTAATTGAGGTTGTCGTGTTATTGAGGGTCGTGTAAGCGAGGTTCTACTGTATAACAATATGCAGTCATTTAACTTACCATTGTCCATTTAATTTTATGACTAAAAGGTATCTTTGTCCAACTATTTTTTTACAGGAAAAACAGTTCATTACAGGACTAAATAGGGACACACTATGATTGAGGTGATTTCCCAATTTATGAGATAAAATTAAATTTTACCAATTATGAATCTTGAATACACCTGCTGAAACGTTTCCTGATTAAGAAAGCAAGCAAAAAGTTCTTATACTATTTAAAAAATAATATCTCCGATATAAATATTGTCCATTTTATTGGTTGTTTTGAGTGTTGGTGGTTACATTTAATTTATACCGAACATTTTATCAAAATTTACCATATAAATACCTCCTCCCCGTGGGAAATCAACTACAGTATCCGCTTTACCAGTTGTGACTTTTGACACTCAGATTGGTTAACCTAAATGATGAAAAAATAAAGCCACTAGGCCTGTGGGAGGGGTCGGGCCAGTGACATTTTTGTTTGCCTAGTTGGCCCGACCTTGGAGCCAGGGTAGCCAAGCGTCTTAAGGTGCTCGCTCAGCTATTACTAAGTCGAGGCAACTCGAGGTCGTGGGTTCGATCCCGTGCCATGATACTTTGAATTGCATCAATGAATCGCGACGGTGCAGGGCGAGGGACTCTTCCCCCACACTTTGACGCTCCTTATATAGCTTCCTAATGACCACACCATACTCGCTTCGGCAGTACAATGTACAAATGTATGATGTGTGAAGTAGCTGGAACTCCACCACGGGGCGTAAAAAGGGCCTATTGATGGCCTAATTGCAAGGTTCAAACAAGTGGTTCATCCTACCCGTTCTAGTAGGAAGTACTAGACTACTACTACTACTACTGGCCCGACCTTCTAGAATTCAAAATTGTGACCTCTCATTGGCTCCCCTCCCTAATTTTTTGGATTTTCCCGCGCTGTCAAAAGTCACAATTCATAAGGCGCAAACTGTAACCTCTCACCCTTTGTCTTTATTGCTATTTTCTCAGGAACTATTGTTAGATTTGTATTTAAATGGACAAATTTTAGAATTTTTCATTGTTCTCAAGAGATCTTTCTTTTTCACGTTTTCAGTATTTTTAATATTTGGTTCAAGGTGTGATTTTTCATCAACATGTATGGCAAATGTCATCGGACCAGTAGTTAAGTAGTTAAGGCTCCAAGAATTACGTCTGCACAGACTATACGTAGAGACTTTAAAAAAAAAAAAACTTTTTTGGATTTAAGGGATCTTAAGACGTGTAAATCTCTCACAATAATTTCTTTTCTATTTATATGTTAATGTAAATGAGAAAGTAAAAATATAAAGTTATCAATTTAATTCCTGCCCCCCCCCCCCCCCCCCCTTTTAAAGTTTTAAAACCACTGCGATTAAATGTTTGATTTGTTGAAAACTGTTAATATTCAATTAAATTATTAGTTGTTTGAAATTTTGGAAATGAACTTATAAGAGTTTCCAAATATTTCCCGGTTTTTATTTTAAATTTTGTTTTGTTAAAAGAAATTATTGGGGGTCCCGCTAGCTGGGATAGGTGATTGTGGGTTGTCCTATGAATAAAGTTAAGCAGCATCAGGAGTGGTCACCATTTGGATGTGTGAACCACAGATCTAGTTTTAATTCCTGGACTAGGCCCATCGCCATATGATTGGGTTGCTGCTTACGTTAAGAGGCGACTAGCTTGTTGTGAATGCCAATTATAAGGTTTTATACTGCTGATTTAGCAACACACTATCCTTATGTCATCCATTACATATATTTATTGGCAAAATTGATGGGAGTAACAATCTAAAGAAGGTGTACAGAATGTTCTTCTTTAGACTGTTACTCCCCTTATAAAGCAGAAGTGCGATATTCCTTTGTCCAAAACAGTGGCATAGCTAGGGCCCCTCGCCAAACAAAATTGATGAGCAAAAAAAAAAAAAAAACCTCTTGCGTTTAGAACTGGGGGCCCCCCTTGTCGTTGATTTGGGGGCCCCCTGGCGGTGGAGGCCCTTCCACAATACGGGCCCATAGTTCACTGGTCCATAAGTACATTGGAGTAAACATCCCTTCGCCTTAAGGATGCGGCCTAAGGATGCGGATGGAGCCTAGTGACTTGGTGAGTCACCAGGCGTGTAATCCATCACATACGTCCTTATCACATAACCTTCTAGAACATACGAGGCCGGCCACACCGCACGCTTGGTTACTAGGTGAGTCGCTAGACGAACAGTCCATTCTGTTCTACATGGCGACTCACCAAGCCGCTAGGCTCCAAGCGAGGCAGCTCCGGTGTTGCCGTAGCCTAATAATTATTTAGTCAATGTCATTTATATTCTAAAACAACAGGGGAGTAACAATCTAAAGAATTACCTTTGTATATAGTTGTATAAGCCATTTGGCAGATCTAGCCCCTTCACAGGCTGTTGCACCACAGAGTTAGTTAAAAATAAATTATTATTATTAAAGAAGAAATAATGCAATACAAAATTGTTCTTACAAGCAAAGAAGCAACTTCAAGGCATAAACTGATTATTTCTTATTTAAAATAGCCTTTAGGTGGCTTTTGAACTGTCTGGTTTCAAAGACAAACCAGCTGGTTCCCAAGATACACTTATTTTGATTTATTTTTTCTCTTGCATGAATGGGCTGTGACTTTTTTTTAGACTAGTCTCAATACCAATACATAATAGTTTAAACATTTCAATAATATTTTTGTAGAGACAGATCTCTTCGAACACATGTATTTTCTATTTTTGCCTTACCTGCTTTAACAGATAAAGGGAATTATAACACATTACAACTATTATTATTATTATTATTATTTATAATATTAATTAGTAGTACAGTAGAAACCCTCATATCCGTCACCTACGGGACTGAAGCATGGTCGCAACACAAAAAGTTGGATAATCCAAGGAACAAAAAACAAAAGGAATATTTTTGTATAAAAATTAAATCTTTATTGTTATAAGTTTACGTACTCTAATCTACGTATGTATGTATAATAAAATATACATTATTATTCTGTCAAGAAATAAACTTCAATGTCTTTCAGTCCCTTTTTCCAATTTTTAATAATTATTTTTAGTGAATGGTGTCACCTTTGTCAAGCTGATGAAGAATATCTAACTTCTACAGTAATGTACGCTTAACCCGTCTTTATTTCTGTTGAGCCGCCATATTCACTAAAGATATAGCACAACACTGGATTATAAATATAGAATAACACGCACGATAATAAGAAACCAAGTAAAGTGATCAGTATGATAGCAAAAAATTCGCTGCTTTTATTGTTTTATACTCAATATTTTGATAAGGATGAAGTTCGGTCGTGTCAGATTAAACTTTTTTTAACCAAGGGGTGTCATGGTAGATATTCCGAGAAGTCGGATATCCCGAGGTCGGATATGGGGGGTTCTACTGTATGATACTCTCCAAATTTAATGATTTAATTCGTTTGGCATATGTTGGAACTAATTTGATGTTATTATTATATATTGTAGAATGTTTTGTTTCAGTTATTCTATACGGAGCTCAGGACAAGCTGCTGTTCCATCCTGACCCGGAGAATCTTCAGTCTCGTGCGTTTGTTCAGGCTCCGTCTATCTTCGATCTTCCGTTTGAAAACATATTTATCAAAAGTTTAGATGGAACGTCGATTCATCTTTACTTCATTAAACAACCTGAGGATAAAGTCAGCTCTTCTCCGACTCTCGTATTCTTCCATGGAAACGCTGGCAATATGGGCCACAGGTATGTTTATGCAATTACATTATTGAATGTGTAATGATATAAAATATTGAGTTTTGCAACTGATTTGTTGTAATGTTATAAAGCCCTGGATTTGACAGGTTCTCAGTCAACTTGAACATTTAGTGATAAATACTTATTTATGCACCTAGGGAGTAAAGTAAGCCATTATTCCCTGGGTGAAAAAGTTGGTTCTTGAGGCAAAGCTGAATGAACCATGGTCCCTTAATCCCGAGGCGCAGAGGAGGACGGTAATTATCGCAAGGGGAATTATAGCACTTTACTCCAGAGGTACATACAATATTTTATCTACAGTAGGGAGAAAATACACATTTTCATCCATTGTACAGTTTTTATTTGTTATTTTAATAAATTGCAATAAATGTTAGCACTTTTAATAGCAGATGCAAGAGATTAAATATTAAAAACAAATAAGAATTGGAATTAAACTCAAATACTGTAAGGTTATTTAGTTAGATGCAGGTTATAAGCAAGGTCAAAAGCAGTGTCGCCAACCTGATTTCAACAACTTCACTACATTAGCCATTCCTTCTCTAATATTTATAAAATAATTAAGTTGGCGATCCTTCTTTTTCTTCCTTCTTTACTTTTTCGCCTATAACTACTATAAAATTGTTGATATACCAATATAATTATGATTTCTGACTACCAAACTATTTTTATTAAAATTTGTTTAGACCTTATTAGTTATTTGGTTGGAACATTTTTTTTTTCTTGAGTTTACTAGGAAGGAAGTAAGAGAAATACCTGTCCTAAAAATAAAATAAGGTTGGAAAAGGTAGAAACCTTCACTAAGGTTTATGGAACCATTTAAGGGTGTTCTCTGAACAAACACATGGGTCCAGAACAACTTCGTTTTGGAGATATTCAGCTCTTATTCGACATTCCTTAAAATTTATAAATATTACGCTTCTTACCAAAAGCTATTTGAGAATTGAATTCCGTTAATCAGTTTTTCTCTTAATGAGTCGAATTCTGTTTTAATGAGACCAATCGCTAACTACAAAATTCTTATTTAAAGTTATTCAGGAAGAGCGTTTTTAATCTCTAATGGATTAACTGAATGAAGTAACAGGGATATAGAGCTTTGAATTTTTGCTAAAAATCAGGATTTAGTTGTACAGAGCTGGAATAGGTCCCATTCGATGCTCTACAAGGTTTGCTTCTAGGTGTTTTATGATAAGAAGCATAGTTTTTAAGTATTTCTTTTAATTCCTGTCACTCCTTGTGGAGCATAGGGCAGCTATAAAGATTTTCCAGTCAGGACGATTTCTTGCCATTCTTTTTACTTCACTCCAGGTCTTTCCACCTTCCTTGGCTTCTTTCTCGACTGTCCTCTTCCAAGTATTCTTGGGCCGGCCACGTTTGCGCGTTCCCTGGGGGTTCCAGTCAAGTGCATCTCTTTCGATGGCTCCCTGGGGCTTCCTTAGAGTATGTCCAATCCAACGCCATTTTCTCTCTTTGATTTGGAATACGATTTGTTTTTGTTGCGTAACATCCCACAAATCTTCATTAGAAATTATGTCCGGCCATCTAACATTTAGAATTCGGCTTAGACAGCGATTTATAAACGTTTGAAGTTTGTGGGTAATGTTTGTGGTCACATTCCACGTCTCACATCCGTATAATAGGACTGATTTGACGTTAGTATTGAACAACCTCAGTTTTGTCCTTCTCGAGATGGATCGGCTCCTCCACACTGGATATAACTGGACAAATGCTCCATTTGCTTTTCTAATGCGATTCAGGACATCTTGCTCTGCTCCCCCTGTCGTCGTAACCTCACTTCCCAGGTACACGAAGGATTCAACTATCTCTAAATTTTTCTCACCGATACTTAGCCCGGTGACAGTATTTGCATTTATTCGCATCTCTTTCGTCTTTCTAGAATTAATAATTAGCCCAGCTTGGCCTGCTACATGTTTAAGATGTTCAGGTTTTTCCTTCATATCTCTTAAACGTTCAGAGAGGAGGCAGATATCATCGGCAAAGTCGAGGTCCTCGAGCCTATCTCTTTTTTAAGTAGTTTTTAAGTATGTTTTTAAGTATGGACGCCAAAAAATGTTGATTTTAAATTTTGTTTAACGTGATTTTATTGTTGCCACTTTGACACTCTTTTTGTTCAGTGCCAAATTTCTTCTAAGATCCAAAAGTGACACAGTTTTGTTTGAACACCTAAACAAAGGATGTAAGGAACCACATGAGGAACACCATATATAATTTAAGAATGATTAGAGGATTAGCGGAGGTCATTTTAAAGGATTCAAGGGACTCTTTAATGTACAATTTAAGAGGAGAGATTTTCTTTGAAGCCTTAGATATACTAGTGTTCTACTTTTTTTTATCTATATTTTTTTAGCTTTCTATAATAAAATGGTGATGAAATTTGACATTTAATAGATTTTCCTTACAAAACAGGTTTCCATACTCCAATGTATTCTTCTTTTCATCTTTTTTTTATATTGTATGAAACCTAAGTAAGTGTATTTTTGTCATAAATCTTTTACATTGGTTTCACTGCAAGAAATATTTTTTATGAACCAGTGAAAAAAAAAGGATCTGTAAGATTACAAGAGATATCAGTATTTCCTATAATTGGGAAGAAAACAAGAATGTGTTAATGTAAAAACTAGTAAAATTAAAACATTATTGAGCTTTTGGCATCATAGAATATTATAACATATTTATCTGGAAAATAAAAATTGTCTCTCCATGTAAAATAAACTTCTTTACTAGCTAAAGCAGCTTTCAGCCTTTATAAGGCATCATCAGTGTCTAAGAACAAACAGTAGGTGATAAACCAAGTAATAATAGCCAGACTTACATAAATCACAATAAAAACTAAATTGATAAAAAAACATATTTATCTGAATTCCAATAATGAATTAGAAATTCGTCCTACTTACCATTTTCATTTACTGCAATTGATTGTTTCTGAAGTTAATGCCAACATGGTCAATTTCAGAAGGTAATTAGTTTTGAGTTCCCTGTTAGAATTTCAGAATTCTACAACAATCTCAGAATTTTGTGTTGCTTCTGAACTTGCTGTTATTTATTGTTTTTCCTAAGATTTACCTTTTAAATCAAGATTAATTGGGTTTAAAGTGGAAATTCTTTCCCATTTTCATCAATTGACAAAATGATTATTATTTTTGTTTAGGTTGCACAATGCGGCTGGATTGTATTCAACTCTGAACTGTAATGTGTTATTGGTTGAATACCGAGGATATGGCTTGTCAAGTGGCTCCCCGTCAGAACCTGGCATCTGTATGGACGCCCAGGCAGCCCTCGACTTCCTTTTATCTCGCCAGGATGTAGATCATTGCCAGATTATAGTCTTTGGAAGATCATTAGGTAAATAAAGAGTCATAAATAAGTTTACAGATCATTTGTAATTTAAAAGTGCAGACAAAGCTCTTATACTACACTTTGCATTTGGTTGGACACATACACCTCCTGAACGGCTGAACCGATCCGCACAAAATTCGGCACAGTCATAGTGACCAACCGCAGGAAGTTATAAATCTGAAATGGTCCAAATTGGTACACAGGGATACGGGGTATAAAAGTTAAAATAGCTTCCTTTTAATTTTTACAGTGTCAATTTGGGGTAAAAAATAATACAAGATATTAGTTTAAAGGTGATATTTCATCCCTATTTTGGGACATCTTCATACCTGTAAGTATATTTAATAATTAACGTTGAGTCGATTGAGAAGGTTTGCTTCTTCTTGTTCCAAAATTTTCTTATGTTGTTTAATTGGCTTTAATTGACTTGCCAAGCTTTTATCCATTTTATATGTAAAATATAAATATATGTGGTCCCCTTTTTTATGTATAATTTCCTTTTAATTTTTAAAGTGTCTTAATCGACTCAACGTTAATTATTAAATATACTTACAGGTATGAAGATGTCCCAAAATAGGGATGAAATATCACCTTTAAACTAATATCTTGTATTATTTTTTACCCCAAATTGACACTTTAAAAATTAAAAGGAAATTATACATAAAAAAGGGGACCACATATATTTATATTTTACATATAAAATAGTTAAAATAGTATTTGCCCTTTATGATGCATGTCATTGGAAAGCTCTTTAACCGTTAAATGCTAATGGTAATTGGATGGCTGGTATTACTAAGCCTTCGTCGATTTGACTAACACATGCAGAAAATACATTTTTTGGGTTGAAACTACACTTTCATAAAGAGAAAACTATTAAGAACGTATTATTAAATCTTTTAGTGAAATATACAAACATTTGATGACAAATAACTTAGTAGGAACATCAGAAGAATCTGAAATTGAGTGAACATTAATTTACTAGGTCCCATGCCCCAGGCCAAAAGCCCTAGGCCCTTTGCTAAGTGCTCCAGGGCCCAGATTATCGGCCATTGGTCTCTGGCCAAGGCCAATTACCCTAGGCCTATTGCCCCTTACCCCAGGCCCATTTTCCCAGGCTATAGGCTCATTCGACATTAATTCCCTACGTCTATTAGTAAACGTTAGTCGAATCGACAAAGTAGCTTAGAGTAGTAGAGTAGCTTAAAGTAGTAGACGAATTTGCCAGAAAACTAGTGTATGCTCAAAAGGACTACTACCGCTGCACTAGCAGGTGTGTTACCAACCAGTGCAAGCACTGCAGAAGGATGGGGTACCCATCACCATCCCATACGAGCGTAAAAGGTTAAGGTTCAAACTGTGCTCGTCGATTTGACTACCATTAGCATTTAAGGGTTAAAAGTACAGTTATTGTTGTTATTTTCACTTTTGTCACTTTTTTGTTTAAGATTAAAATGGATGCTCCACTCAATATTGCAAGCACAAAACTGCATTGCACACCTAGTTTTATTATTTTTGTTTGAAAAGGTGATATTTCATCCCTTGTTTGGGATATTCTCAAACCTTCTAGATCAGTCATGTTGTTCCATTATTACAGTCAGATGCTAGAGCTCAAGGACTCAGTTTCAAGACAAAATTACATTATGTAATGTTTTTTAAATTGTGACGTAAACTTTAAATAATGGACACAACATGACTGATCTAGAAGGTTTGAGAATATCCCAAACAAGAAATAAAATATCACCTTTTTAAACAAAAATAATATAATAATTTATTACCCTTGTAGACTCCTATTTTTTTAAAAACATACAAATTAAAGGGAACAGCACAGAAAAAGGAAAAATAAATCAACTTACAAAGTTTGATCGATCAACTTATTTGTTAGTTAGATTTACCCCATCAATTCCTATTTTCTTTTGTAATATAGGCTAAAAATAACAAAAAAAACCCTGATTTTATGTCTAACTTATTATAATTAACTAAATAAATTACTCAAATAAACCACACTTTGTATCTATAAATCAATGATATTTATATTTTTAAAATTAAATTTTACCGAAAAATTATTTTGTAAAATTCCGAATTTTCTGAAGTTGAGGATTCATAAGCCTAGGCTTGTCTATATTTAATTAAATTTGTTTAAAATGTGTAATTAACCTATTAATTATTTTTAGGTGGAGCTGTAGCAATTGATTTAGCATCAAGGGCAGAATACGCCAGTAGGATTTGGTGCTTAATTTTAGAAAATACATTTACAAGCATACCGGAAATGGCAAAAACATTATTTGCCTGGCGTATATTACACTACTTACCTGTATGCTTTTATAAAAATAAGGTTTGTACTTGTTTATTTATTAGTGTGTGAAATAAAAATTATTGTACTCATTGTGAAGGTCCTAGTACTTGTAATGGAGAGGTTGGGCAAACGACTTGTTCAAACCTAGCAATTAGGCCATATTTTAGACCCATTTTACTAGCCCTATGGTAAAGATTTTCAATTACTTTACACATCACATCTCCGTAGAATGTATAATTTATATAGTGAGCTATATAAATCAGAGTGTCACGGTGAGGGATTGAACCCACAACCCCATGCTGCCCTTCCCACTAGGAATATTCCCGACTCTCTATTCACTATGTGGGATCTTTGGTCAAGGAGTCGCAAAAGGAGTTTATATCGTCTGTTAGTGTCCGTATGTTTAGTTTTGGTGTGTTGAGCCCAAGTCAATCGTCGATCAAGATGTAGGCCTAGATATCTTACAGAAGAGGATTGTGGGATCACTGCTTGGTTGAGGATGACTGGAGGACAAGTTGAATGTCTGAGAGTAAAAGTTACATGGACACTTTTCTGCTCATTAATTTTTATCCTCCATTTCCTCAACCAGGGTTCAAGAAGGATCAGGTGGTTTTGGAGGTTGGTTGCTGCCTTGTCGTTGGTTGATGTTAGGGTCGTAGGAGGCGGAAAATATACATTTGTCATCAGCAAAGGTAGCTATTTGGGTACTTGGATGTTAGGGAATATCTGATGTATAAAAGGAGTATTGAAAGGACATAGAATACTTCCTTGTGGTACACCAACAAGTATAGGACTCGTTGATGAGCTAGAAGAGCCACAGCTTACATGGAAGTATCTTTCATGGAGATAGGATTTAAGGATAAGGTAGTAGGTAAAGGGAAGGACGCCCTTTATTTTCCACAGAAGACAGTTTCTGGACTAATATTACTTTATATTGGATTCTAGTTATGGAGTTCTACAACATCTTACAATTATTATTACTAGGCATCGCGTGGCTCTATCATTGAAGCGAGCGTATTGCAATAAAATATTGCAATTTGTTAATCATGATGAATGCTACGGTTGAAGATAAGTGGAAGAGGGTAGTGTGAGGTAGAGTGGGGGTACTCGGTACAAAGCTTTACTTCCTAAACAAACCTACACGCAACAATCTTAACCCACTCGCAGTAACTTTTAAACTATTATTATAAATGTATCACTTCATAACTCAAATACTACTGATTGTATCAAGTTTAAATATTACAAGCCTGTTTCAATTTTACTTTAGACAATGTATATGAAGTTTTATTAAAACCGTTACGTTAGAACGTAAGATATCGGTAAAAAGGGTGTTTTCTCTATTTTAAACGTTTAGGTCCGCTTTAATAGTTTTAGCGATCTTTATTAATTCACAGCAGTGTCGTTGTTAGTTTTACTAAAAAATGTTACTTGAAAAAAATGTTCGTCTCATCAAATAGGTGATTATAGAATTTTTTCCCGTCCTAATGTTCCAATTTTAAATTTGAAGTTCACGTTTACGCGAGCATTACGCGCGAACTCTTGGACGGATCAAGCTGCCCAACGGACTTAGCCTGAGTATTAATAAAAGGAACATGTATACCAAATTTCAACTAAATCGGTCAACTTTTACTCAAGTTATCGCCGGACACGTAAACGTTACACACAGACAGACAGACAAGATGCATATTTCGTTGAATGTAAGAAGCTCGCTTACGCTCGCTTCAATAAACAAATTTGGAGTTTTGTTATATTATCATTTTAGTATCAAGTTGATTATTTTCTTTATATTTTTTTTTTTTTTTTCAGTTTATGTCCCTGATGAAGATAAGAGGAGTTTGCGTTCCATCTCTCTTTGTATCAGGTTTAAATGATGGACTCGTTCCACCGTCCATGATGGTCGAGCTGTACAGAAATTGCGGAAGCACTGAAAAACAAATCGTACAAATCAGACAGGGCAGCCACAACGATACCTGGACATGCCCTAACTACTACTCAAACATACATAAATTCATTCAATCCATAGACGGTCTTAAACCTGCACCTCCTAAGCACATCTCTGTCGTTACTAATATATAGACTGAAAATAACCAAAAACATTTTTTTTTATTTATTTATCATTTTAATTGAAAAAATGAATTTTGTAAAAAAAGAATAAGAAAATTAAAATGGATGAGGGATAATCATGTTTTTTTATAATTGTTTTATTTATTATTGTATTTAATTATTCTTGAATGTTTTCAGTGTAATATTAGGTATTAATTACTGATAATAGTAGAATTGATTTAGAGAAATTATAATGTTGGAGGGAAGAATACTTTTTTCACTTGATTCCCACACTTAGCACCCTTCGTGAGTATTGTCACTACTATTTTTGGCTTCTCTATTTTTACAAGTTGTGAACAAAGTAGAAATATTGATCACATTTTTTAGCTTTCTCTTTTTAAATGGTATAAAAAATTATAGATTTAACATAACTTAACAGCTTTAGAGAAGTTAAGTGTTAAAATATTTAACCCTCCAATAGAATATTTATCTACTTTTTTGACTTCATATTTCTCAAGGGGTTAAATTGCTCCTTTTATTGTTTTTAATGTTACAATTTAAATTTTTTTTTAGGTATTATGCTCATCATGTAAATTAAATTTGTTTTATATATTTTAAATGATATTTATTGATTGATTTTTTTTTTTTATTGATTTTTTTTTTTTTTTAATAATATATAATAAACATAGTTTGGAGACTTATTAAATCATCTAATAAAATTGAATTAATTTTATCCAGTTTAGGATACATTTTTAATAAATATTAGCTTTTAATTTATTATCAGTTAATAATTTGTCACATAGTTGTTACATTAAAATATTTTTTCTTAAAAAGGCCTAAATAATGAGTTTTTCTTATTAGGAATCATTGTTGCCTTCCGATATGAGCTATAAGATGGGTTTTGAAAATTAAATGTTACAATGAAAGTTAGATATACAGTAGTCTTGCTAATCTGGATTTGATGGGACAGAGCACCGTCCGGATCATCGAAAGTCCGGATTAAACAAAATCAGCTGATGAATATCGTGATGATGGATTTCTTTAGGTGTAAGAAAAAACGATGATTTAAAACATGATGTTTATCATCTAAACAACATGTTTTAAATCGTCTTTTTTTTCTTACACCTAAAAAAATCTATCATCACTATATTCTTAATTTAATGTAAGAAGGTGTTCATAAACTTAATGTTTATAAATTAACAAAATCAGCTTTAAAATGTCAGTAAAACTAGTTTTAGCTGGGTAAAACTATTAAAATCCATGTAGGTACACTTTTTAAATCTAAAAATTGATTTAGGATTAAAAAAACATATTATCATATTCAGGGCTCGATTTGAGGCGGAACGGCGTTCCACGACCTCTCTCTCTGATAAATAAAAAATAAACTTATTGGCACAAAGATTTTTTTTAAAATCCTTAGTTAAAATTTTGTTTGTCAGTGAGTGACTACAAATTTGATTAAGGACATCATGTATTTAAACTGTAGCCATAGTATTACCCTAGACTAGCTCGCAATTTATTAACAAAGGTGTTTTTTAATGGCAGGGATCGTATTAAATAAGTACTGTGCAGAGAGGCTGTGGTGAATTTTGCCCGGGGCGAGTGAGACAGGGAATGTTTTGTTGATTTAATTATTCGTATAAACCTAAGTACCTATTTATTTATTGATAGTATTATAACAACACATGACATGCTAATCAATAAATTGTTTTCTAAAAAATACTACTTAAAATGATATAAGTTTCCTCACGAAACCCACCCGATTGTAGTGTGGGTTTATGTCTACCAGCCTTTGTATATTTTATTTTAGATAAAAAAAAAGTTATAAAGTTTCTTGACTTAGATTCTTATACAATCTTTGGACCCATCTATTATTGACAGTGAATTTTTCTTCTACTGTTATTAAATCCTCCATATTAACTTCGATTTTGTTTGTTGGTGTCTGTCATCAAAATCTTTCAAGGGTTAATTAACCCTCTTCCAGTCATCTAATTGAACTGAAACTTGGCATATAAACTCTGTGCCATGTAATATATATTCTATTAATTAATTTATTTATTAATTATCAAAGTAACTTACCACAATAGTCCCCAGGCCACCATAAGAAGTGAGTCGCTGATTGATAAAGTTTTCTTACCTTTTGCAATCGCTTATTTATGCCGTGTCTACCGATGAATTGGGTATATGGCAACTGGGCGCTGGGCCATTTCTTTTTTGTTGACATACCAAATTGCCCTTCTGCGGGAACATTGAAAAGAGATAGATAAAGTTTTGATTTTCACAGGATCGTTTAATTAAATTATTTAAAAAACAGTGGTACACGTGGCCACCGACATGAGTGGGCCGTTCACTTTTCAACGTCCCCGCAGAGCGATATGTTTGGGGGAGGTGGACACCCCAAACGGCCCACTCTTATCGGTGGCCACGTGTACCACTGTTTTTTAAATAATTTAATTAATCGATCCTGTGAAAATACAAACTTTATCTATCTCTTTTCAATGTTCTACAGAAGGGCATGTTTGGCATGTCAAAAAAAAAGAAATGTCCCAGCGCCCAGTTGCCATATACCCAATTCATCGGTGGACAAGGCATAAATAAGCGATTCCATAAGGTAAGAAAACTTAATCAATCAGCGACTCACTTCTTATGGTGGCCTGTGGACTACAACCAAAATTCATTAATATAAAGAATTTATAGTTATAGGATAGTATTAATTTGTATGTTTAATTTATGACTTCACCATAAAAAAAGCATAGTGTAGTAATGTCATCTAAGACACTAGTATCAATAGGTGAATATAAGTAAAGAACAATTTAGATTGTAATTTGCTATGGTGTAGTTTATCCATGGTTGGTATCATGATGAATTTTTAGTTCTTCCAGTAATTTCTAGTGTTTCCAGGGACGTTCATGTTCAAAGGTAGACCCACCGTTAATTGGAGATATGGGACAAGTTGAGGTTTATGTCTTATTTAGGGACATAAGTAGTAACTGAAGTTAGTTGTGTTAGTTATTTTATCATTCTGGGTTATATGTTGATCTAGGCAACTTAAATCCATGTTCCCAGTTCTAGCAGATATTCTATGTTCATATCTAATCTAGCCTTCTAGTTAATATATGAATATACATTATTCTAGTAGTCATATATTAAAGTAAAATATATCAAATATTTCTTATCTGATAAAGAAAAACAACTGGGGTTTGATTTATGAAATCATAAATTAAATTGTTTATCTCCAGTAGGGGAAAAAGTTATGATTTTGAATTAGTTTAGAGGGACTAAAACAGGTCTGTTCATCCCTGAACTCAAAAAGTAGGGAGAAAAAGTAAAAGTAGGGCGAAAAAGTAAAGTAGGGCAAAAAAGTAAAGATTGCAACTTAATTTTATAAATAGTAGAAAATGAATGGCTAATGTAATGAAGTTGTTGAAATCAGGTTGGCGGCACTGCGCTTTTTTGACCATGTTTATCTTTGTTTACAACATAATAACCTGCATCTAAATAACCTTCTATTTGAGTTTAATTCCAATTCTTATTTGTTTTTAATATTGAATCTCTTATATCTGCTATTAAAAGTTCTAATAATTATTGTCATTTATTAAAATAATAAATAAAAACTGTGCTATGGACGAAAATGTGTATTTTCTTCCTACTGGAGATAAAATATTGTATGTACCGTACCTCGTGAATAAAGTGCCATTATTCCTCTCTCGATAATTATCTCCCTCGGCTGCGCCTCGGGAGCTAATTAGAGTTATTCCCTCGGCTGCTCCTCGGGAATTAAAGAGTCTAATTCCCTCGGCTTCGCCTTGGGATTAAGGGACCATGGTTCCTTTGGCTTCGCCTCAAGAACCAACTTTTTTCGCTCAGGGAATAATGGCTTACTTTACTCCCTAGGTGCATAAATAACTATTTTTAGTTATGAATTTATTGTTGATAGCAAATAATACATGTACTGATCCTAACGATTAGATTTAACTGTGTTATCACTGATTTGTTGTACTACTGTGTTACTAAATAGATATTTTGATTCGCCTACTAAAGATCTATAATTCAGTGTCGGTACACTCTACACTTATTGAATTAATAATTACTTTAAACATTTTTATAATAAATTTTTTTTTGTATCAAAACAATTAAATATTTATAAAAAATGACAATAGAATGTGCTTTACTCTTTAATATAATAATTCAATTTCTATAATTAAGTTTTATTTTTATTTATTTTTTAAAATATAAATCATGCTGTTTCTATAATATAATCAATCCACTTGTCTCAATTTTCAAAAAATATAAATAAAATAGTAACACTTAAAAACACTATTAAATTATTAACAAAATAATTTAAGTTTCTATTAAGTATATTAAACTCCTTTTAGGGTTCTGTCTGAAGTACGAAAAGAAACCTTATATAACAGCTCTGTCTGTCTGGCATTGGTGTCTGTCCGTTGGCATGTTTCAATTCATAATCTACTATAGCTAGGAACATGAAATTTTGGCACACAGGTGCATCTCGGCACTTGTGACAACTGGATACTTTTTGGAGTTTTCACAATGGCGGCCAATAATTAGGCGATGAAACTAAAAAAAAGGTTTTTAGTCACCATGACATGTTATACATCAATTTAAAGGTCTTGAAGTGTAGAAAAAGAATATGCAACTATTAAAATTTGAAACTTAATAATTTTAACTTAATCGTACAGAAACCGCGATTATTGCCTCACGTACTTACGTGAAGCGCGCCTTACTTGTTTGAAGAATAGATCTAAGCTCAGTGGAATAAGAGTTTGAATCAAATGAGATATTTTCAGCCTTTTAGTTTAGACAATATTTGATAAATATTTTATTAGATACCGCTTTAGTTCAACTAATAGACTATTTATCAAAATGGATGTATCTAGAATGAAGTCGAATGTATGATTTTTATTTATTTATATAACTGGCTAAGTATAACAGGGACCAGTGTAGTAAAGTGCACCGAACATACATCGAGAAATAATTTTTTTAATCCCACAAAGTTGGGACAAGATTTTACTTTTCTTGGGATAAGTATTACTGTACAAAATATACGTTTTACACCAAAATGCTTAACATGAAAAATCAAGACGAAAAAATATGGTGGTCCTAATAAAAAACTTGGTATTTTCTTCAATAACATGAAACAAAAATCGTAAAACACAAAAATATTTTGCTTCTAGAAACAAAAAAAATACATATACCTATATTTAATACGGCGAGAATGTAGAGGGGTCTGAAATAAAAACAAGATATCCAGCGAGAGCCCTTTTAACTCGACTTTGAAATACTGACACCAAAATTGAAGGAAGAGTTGGTAAGACAAGATGACAATGTTAATCTAAACCAAACCACCTCATGTGACACTGGTTTATCTTTCTCTCTGTGAATTACACCTATCTCCTAAAAAAACAACCTTTTTTTTTTTACTTGTAATTACCTCTCGCCTATTTTAAGAATTATAAAGAAATATTTGACAGTTTGTTTTCGAATTTGGTGTTTGGTGAGGAAATTTTGTTAAAATCGGTGTAAATATCGGACTATTTACCAAAAAATCAATTTTTTACTTTCTCACATAAAGAGAAAGTATTGTGATGGCGCGAAAATTCGATTTTGAGATTTTGATGGATTTACACGTTTTGAGGTCCCCTGAGTCCAAAAAAGTGGTTTTTAAAAAATGTCTGTCTGTCTGTCGTCTGTGCAGACGCCTGGAGCCTAAACTACTGGGCCGATTTTGATGAAATTTGGCATACATGTTCAGAAAAATCATACCCTCAGGCGAAATCGGGAAATGAATTTTAGCTCTAATTTTGGGGGCGCTACCCCCCAAAAACTCTGAAAAAAAATTATTTCTCCAAAACGGTTCCGACGATTTTGATTAAAAAATTCTAAAATGTAGTCCATTTGAATACGAATCCAACGATATAAGCCGTTTTCCCGGGAAAAATCTAGTTCCTGAGAAATTAGCTTAAAACGCGGATGGAGAGAGCCCGGGTCCGATTCCCCGCCCAGGAGAAGTTATTTTTATGATAAATTTTGATGAAATGTTCAATAATATTTAATTGTACATTTGAAAACTAATAAATGGAAATACTGGGCTAAGTAATAATGAACTCATATATGAGAAAGTTTGTCTGAGTTGTCTCGGACCGATTTTTTTTTTTTTTAATTATTGAAGATTATTAACATTTTAATTTGTTTTTCATTAAATACAGTCATGTATATACCATTTATGTGTATGTATGTACATATCGCATTCAAAAATTTAACATAATAAATATTGGTGAGTTGGTTTTTTTTTATACATCATGTAGCACAAAATTATTTTAACACGAAATAATATTTTGGTCCCCTCAGTTTTGTGATTAAACGATTTTCACTGTGTATATGTACATATCTAATAGATGTGAATAAAGAGCCTCCTTGCCAGGGCCGTCCCTAAGGGTTTAGGCGCCCGGGTCAAAAGCACCTGTGGCGCCCCCCTCTTATTGTACACCTAGTACTTTAAGACGGGGGCCTGGCGGCACCTCCCTAGACGCAGCGCTTGGCTCAGCTTGACTCAGTTGACCCCCCCTAGGGACGGCCCTGCTCCTTGCATGCTCTTCCCTTTGTGGGCTTGCGATATGGACTATTAGATATTAAAAATCTATCATATTTCATCCTTTACTGTCACAAGCTCTTATAATGACTAAACTTTGTAAAGCCCTATCATTTTATTTTTTTAATCGGGCTGTTTTAAGTCCTTATAATATCTGCACTTATAAAACTATTTCAAAAATGATTTACAATCTAAAAGAGTACTAAATTTAAGACATCTGCTTTGCTGATTTTTTTTTAATTAATTAATTAATTAATTGCTTGTTTAATCATGTTTTTAAAAAAATAGATTGTTTGATTCAAGAGATAAGAAATCTAATTTATTGACAAACAATTACTTCTATTGATTAGCAATACAATATTATTTAAAAGGAAATATTCCTAAAAAAAAAAAAAAAATAATAAAAAAAAAATAAAAAACTTTTTTTTATATTTAATATCTGTAATAAAATTATGTATTTACTTTGACAGTGTTTGCTGTTGTATTTTTATTTGTTTTCTTTTTGGTTAATTAATTTATTTTCTGATTGTTTTTAATTAATTTAATTTAATTGTTGATTTGTTTGAATGTGGTTATAAAATTTATATGTTGTACACATAAAGAAATGTGAACTTATTAATTAACCGAAGAGGATATTAATGCAATAAAATGTCTATCTCCCGTTGTTAATAATAATTATAATTTGATTTAAATTAAAATTTAAACTTTCCGTAGTTCAATAATAGTCCCCAGGCCACCATAAGAAGTGAGTCACTGATTGATAAAGTTTTCTTACCTTATGGAATCGCTTATTTATGCCGTGTCCACCGATGAATTGGGTATATGGCAACTGGGCGCTGGGCCATTTCTTTTTTTTGGACATTCCCCTCTGCGGGAACATTGAAAAGAGATAGATAAAGTTTTGATTTTCACAGGATCGTTTAATTAAATTATTTAAAAAACAGTGGTACACGTGGCCACAGATAAGAGTGGGCCGTTTGGGGTGTCCACCGCCCCCAAACATGTCGCTCTGTGGGGACGTTGAAAAGTGAACAGCCCACTTGTATCGGTGGCCACGTGTACCACTGTTTTTTAAATAATTTAATTAAACGATCCTGTGAAAATCAAAACTTTATCTATCTCTTTTCAATGTTCCCGCAGAGGGGAATGTCCAAAAAAAAGAAATGGCCCAGCACCCAGTTGCCACATACCCAATTCATTGGTGGACACGGCATAAATAAGCGATTCCATAAGGTAAGAAAACTTTATCAATCAGCGACTCACTTCTTATGGTGGCCTGGGGACTATAATACCAAAAACTTAAAAATGAATTTGCATAAAATAGCGACAGTAATTTTAGAAATAGGTAGCAGCATTTATCAGCATTCTATTTAAATTTGTTTGTTAGTATTTTAATTAATTTATTGTTTAATATTGTAAGTTCCTCCTAATCATTAAAATACAACAAATAAATTTTATATTTGAGATGCAACAGATAAAAGAAAACTTTACAGGTGAGTGAAAATCCACTCAAATGTCCATTTTTACACAAAAGCTAAATTTAGAGTGTGATTAAGAATCAATTAGTTTGGTCTTGACTGCTGTATTAAATTTGCATGTTTATAAAATTATAATGTTAAAGTCTTTATCTACGATTGATACGAAATATAAATATTGTATCTCTGTTTAGATGCGTAGAAAGTGATTCTTTACGTACTTGTATTCATTGCGCATGCGCATGAATACCTCTTCTTTACCACCCTGGGGCAGTAAAGAAGAAGAATTCTTCAACTTTACGCACGATTAGCGAGTTTGTTTACATTTAACAAAACTAATTTTATGTTTATTTAATAAAAGTAATTGTTTATATCGAGTTTTTTATGAAAATCAATGCGTGATTTAAGTGATTATGAATATGAGGAGAATAATTCGCCTCCCGAAATAATTAATTCGGCACAAAATACAACTAATGAATTAATGTCATCTTTATCAAAAGAGAAATACGAAATTACATACAGGAAGTTTATTATTTTTTCTGTATTTTTAATTAAAATCTTACAATCGTAGATAAAGTACATTGCTCGTGTGGTTTTACTACCCTCGCTGTCGCTCGGGTGCAAATTCCACACTCGCATGCAAAATGCTACTTTCCGCACTCGACGCGTAATGTACTAGTTATCTTCAATTTACGGAAAAGGTATTTGCGGTTTTATCTTATCAAAGTTTTGTACAGACTGTAAATTATATGTAATGTTTTCTAACGTATAATCTCTTAAGGTTTTTTGCTTCAGAGCTTACCAAAGGTAATAGAAGCGGCACTTCTTTAGATTGTTACTCCCCTTATAAATATCGACCTCCTGGCTAAAGAACGAAAAGCGATGTTCCTGAGGAAAACCGAGGTAGGCAAAGAAGCTACGTCTCGGGAAACAAGGGCCCTTACCATGGAGCGGTGGCAACAGACGTGGGAATCAGAGACAAGAGGGCGCTGGACAGCAAAGCTCATAAGGAACCTGAATCATTGGGTAGACCAGAGCCATGGCGAGGTCGACTATTACCTTACCCAGTTCCTTAGCGGACATGGATACTTTAGATCGTACCTTGAAAAGATGGGGAAGGTACCTCAGCTGTCTATAGTCTCGGAGATGTTCGATAATGCGGAAAAAAAAACTCCCCTTTTAAAAAAAAACAGGGGAGTAACAATCTAAAGAAGGTGTACGGAATGTTCTTCTTTAGACTGTTACTCCCCTTATAAAAACAGAAGTTTTTATAAGGGGAAGAAGTTAAGGGGAGTAACAGTCTAAAGAAGAACAGGTACAGGAACAGGAACAGAAGGTGTACGGAATGTTCTTCTTTAGACTGTTACTCCCCTTATAAAAACAGAAGTTTTTATAAGGGGAAGAAGTTAAGGGGAGTAACAGTCTATAGAAGAACATTCCGTACACCTTCTTTAGAGGTGTACGGCTGCTACTCCCCTTATAAAAACAGAAGTGTGATATTCCTTTGTCTCAAAGTACGTTGGACTAAACATCACTTTGTCTTAATTGTTATTTACTCAGTCATTTATATTCGAAAAAATCATAGAGGAGTAACAATCTAAAGAAGTACCATAGAAGCATTGTGATCTTTCTGGTAAACAAAATTTCTTTGTGTCTTCGTTATGTCAATAGAAAAATACCTAGGCAGAAATCTGTTTCAGATATCAGAGAATTTTTATTCTAATGTCTGTCTGTCATTCAACATGTTAGCTAACCATCTTTTGTAAACTACTCGTCTGATTTTGGTGAAATTTGGATGTTAGGTCACAAGCAGCTCGTTATTTGTCACTTATAAATTACAAATTTCTTCGTCCATTCCTTTCTCTTCACCATGCGCACAAATTTCTGTTTTATTACACTTATTATATCTTTAAAAGTACTTATCCGATTTTGAAGAAATTTGGATGGTTTGTCAAAGTTACTCACAGATCACGACATATTTACTCACAGACCTAGAGGAAATCATTTTTATCTACGATTGTTACGAAATATATACATTGTATCTCTGTTTAGATACGTAGAAAGTGATTATTTACGTACTTGTATTCATTGCGCATGCGGGTTTAATAATTCTTCTTTTTTTCCACCCTAGTGCGGTAAAAAAGAAGAATTCTTCACATTAACTCACGATTAGCGAGTTGGTTTACATTTAACAAAACTAATTTGCTGTTTGTTTAATTAAAGTAACTGTTTATACCGAGGTTTTAGTGAAAAATGAGTGATTAAGTGAGTATTACGAAAATGAGTAGAATAATACGCCTCCAGAAATAATTAATTTGGCACAAAATACAGCTAATAGAAATACTAACTTACATACAGGAAGTTTATTAAAAAAAAATGCTGTATTTATTATTAAAATCCACAATCGTAGGTAAAGTACGGTACGCAAGTTTCGTGTGGTTTTACTCCACACTCGCATGCAAAATGCTACTTTCCGCACTAGACTCGTAATGTATGTAATAAATACTATTCCTCTCTTTGCCCAAATCATTACTATAGTAAACACATTATACTTTTTAACTCTGACAGCTTGGGAAAATCGAGAAAAAAAAATGGGAGGAGAGTGAATGAGAGCTTGAGATTTTGGCGGGTAATAGGTCTTTGCCCGACCTATTACCCGCCAAAATCACAAGCTCTCATACACTCTCCTCCCATTTATTTTCTCGATTTTCCTAAGCTGTTAGAGTTAAAAAGTATAATGTGTTTACTATAATAATGAACATGAGGAACACAAACACCATGAACAATAAATATATGTTATAATTTAATAACTGGTTCTAACTCATATTATCATAGTTTTAAAATTATTGTTGCTATCTTTTAATAAATTATTCTCAGTGTCAAACATGATTTTATACGAGAAAAATATTCAAGTTATAAATGTATTTTTTTCAATTATTTGTCTCATTTCTTATTATGTTAATAAAAAAATTAATTTAATTTAATAAAACTACAAAACAAAAATTAAAAAATTGTGTACTCTGTGATATAATATCATTTTCTGATAATTTAGATTATGTGACTTTGTAATAAAAAAGTTAGATGTAGTATAATTTATTTTATTTCGTTCTATTCCCTTTGAAATATTACTAACGTTGAAGTTATTTAGATAATAATTACAAGATAAAAAGAACTTTTTATATTTATATACTACGTTTTTAAATTTTTTGTTGAATCATATGTAATGTTGATAATATAATTGTCATTGTTATGTAGCGGCCCCCCCGTAAATTTAAGTTTCTTATTTCATCTTATTCGCGTTCAAAAAGTTACACTTGTTAAAGCGTTCAGACTTATCAGTGTGCTTCTTGATTTAAAAACACGAGCCACGTTTTTTGTATTCTGTTCTGTTCTCTCTCTTGTATCGCGTCTCTTTCGATTAAACAATTGTTCCAAAACAGTTTACATTGTTTTTTTATGCGTCTTACGCTAAAGTGGTGACCTCGACGTGATATATTAGTCGATATATTATATATTAGTCGCAGTAAGTACTGTTTTTATTTTAAATTTATTTCTTTATCGGATTATTCGAACTCGTGTTGAGTAACTTTGGGCACGATGGTGAACGAAGACGATAAGCCCGCCCAAACTCCTTTTGGCCTCGGCGGCAACGGCGAAGGTCAAGCGTCGTCGATAGCGACTCTCCGAATCCCGCAGTTCTGGAAGGCTGACCCGGAACTCTGGTTTTGCCAAGCTGCCGCAGTTTTCGGCACCAGTAAGATAACATCCAGTGAGCTCAAGTTCCAGGCAATAGTGGCTAACCTGGAATTTGACGTACTCACTCAAATCAGCGATCTGGTCAAGTCTCCTCCAGCTGACCCCTATCAGGCTATTAAGACAAGACTCATATCTATTTATGGAGAGTCGGAGACTAGGCGAATCCGTCGATTGTTAGAAGAAAGAAAGATAGGTGATGAAAAACCATCTCAATACCTACGTGAGATGCGGCGCCTTGCGGGCACAACTATATCAGAGGATATCCTTCGATCGCTGTGGCTCCGAGGACTCTCAGAGCGTCTTCAAGCTGCGTTAGCCATTACCGAACACACGGACCTAGACAAGCTTTCATCAATGGCTGACCGGCTCTCGGAGATTTACGAACCAGCCATAGGTTCTGTCGACCAGCCGCGACCATCGACACCATCTGCTGTGACCTCTTCAGGAGACTCTATACTGCAAGCCATTGAACTTCTCACCGCCGAGCTTGCTTCTGTGAAGTTGCAATTAAAGTCATCCCACGACCAGTCCAGAAGCCGCTCCAGGAGCCGAGGTAAGAATTTTTCCAACAACCCTAATTTGTGCTATTACCATCAGCGATTCGGCAAGGAGGCAAAAAAAGTGCAGGGCCCCTTGCTCATGGAAAAATCGATCTGCCACTGGTAGCCAGACTCCTTCGGAAAACTAGGTCCGGCAGCCGAAGAGGCGGACTCAGCTGCCGACCTGGTTAACCGCCGGCTTCATATTATTGACCCTAAGTCTAATATTCGTTACCTTATTGATACTGGGGCAACAATATCAGCCTTGCCGGCTAAAAGATTTTACAAACAAGGTCCATCATCATTCCTTCTTTATGCTGCTAATGGTACGGTTATACCTACTTACGGAGAGGCTACCAAACACTTGGACCTCGGACTTCGCCGACCAATTATCTGGAGTTTTATACTTGCTGATGTTAACCAACCGATCATAGGTGCTGACCTCCTGTACCGTTATGGTATTATAGTCGATCTAAAGGGACAGCAATTAGTGGATCGAACCACGGGACTTACATCTAAGGGCAAGCTTGCTTCTCTACCTGCTCAATCAATATCAGCTGTACCCTTAGGGGAGTGGTGTACTGATATACTAAGCAAATTTCCATCTATACTACGACCATCATCAGCGTCTCTACGAGATCCAGTGCATGACGTGAGGCATTACATTGAAACCACCGGTCCACCAGTAACATCACACGCTCGTCGTATTGCGCCCGACAAATATAACACGGCTCGTGAAGAGTTCCGGCAGATGATGGCCGACGGAATCTGCCGACCTTCTAACAGTCTGTGGTGTAGCCCTCTACACATAGTTATGAAGAAAGGCGGAGGCATAAGACCATGTGGTGATTACCGTCAGCTTAATGCTAGAACGCGACCCGACCGGTATGCGGTACCAAACCTCATGGACTTCAATAATAACTTACATGGTAAAAACATCTTTAGTACTATTGATTTAACTAGGGCTTACTATCAAATACCCGTAGCCCAAGAAGACATACCAAAGACGGCAGTCATAACGCCCTTTGGTTTGTTCGAGTTCACTCGAATGTGCTTTGGGTTAAGAAATGCGGCTCAAACCTTCCAAAGATTTATGGATGGCATTTTTCGTGATCTACCATATATATTCGTGTACCTCGATGACATCCTGGTTGCATCGGAGGATGATCAGCAACATCGAGACCACTTGGAGGAAGTGTTCGGACGCTTAGCTCTGCACGGGGTGACGATAAACCCGTCAAAGTGTAAGTTTGCCCAATCCTCTGTCGAGTTTCTCGGATATGCTGTAAGCGCTGAAGGTATTACGGCACTTCCTTCCAAGGTACAAGGCATCGCTTCATTCCCTCGACCTACCACCAGAGGACAACTCCGACGCTTCCTAGGTATGATCAATTTTTATCGACGGTGTTTACCAAGAGCCGCTGAGGCGCAGCAAATACTTCACTCTATTGTAGGCAATGCCAAGAAAAATGACCATACCACCATCGACTGGTCTGACGAGGCTATTAGAGCATTTGAGCAATGCAAGGGTGATGTATCGCAAGTTGCACTCTTGGCTCACCCTAATTTTGATACAGAGCTCTCTATAGCATGTGACGCTTCTGCCACTGCTATAGGAGCCGTTCTACAGCAAAGAGATGGAAATAGTTGGAGGCCCCTCGGATTTTTCTCTAAAGCACTAACACCAGCACAGCGTAACTATTCAACATATGACCGTGAGCTACTTGCTATACATCGGGCTGTCCGTCATTTCCGATCTTATGTAGAAGGCCGACACTTCATCATATTTACCGATCATAAACCGCTCGTGCGCGCGTTTACGCAGAAACCGGAAACCGCCACCCCTATGCGAATTCGCCTCGTTAATTTTATTAGTCAGTTTACAACTGAGATAAAGTACGTTGCCGGACTCGACAATTCAGTTGCTGATGCGCTTTCACGTGTTGAAGCAATAACTTTACCTGACATCGCAGAACGACTTGCCGAAGCTCAAGCTGATGAAAACGCTCCAATCGCTGACCTTATGTCGAACCCTCGACTTCAACTGAAGTTTATTACTCTTCCAGGCACCGACACTGAACTTTTATGTGAAGTTTCAACTAATAAGGCTAGGCCGTACGTACCGGCTGGGCTTAGACGTGAAGTTTTCGACTTACTGCATAACCTGAGTCATCCTGGTGTTCGAGGCTCTCGTCGCCTTGTCTCTAATAGATACTTCTGGCCAGGAATGAATACTGATGTTGCTCAGTGGGCTCGTAGTTGTATTTCTTGTCAACAGGCAAAGATACACAGACACACCATTTCACCATCTTCAACTTTTGCCCCCACCAGTCGATTCGAACACATCCATCTCGACATTGTCGGACCCTTACCCCCATCACATGGTAAGAGATATCTTTTAACTATGATAGATAGGTATACCAGATGGCCAGAGGTCTACCCGCTAGAAGACATAACAGCCGAAGCTGTAGCATCTGGTTTTTATAATACATGGGTTAGCAGGTTTGGTGTACCCTGTACTGTAACCACTGACCAGGGCCGACAGTTTGAAAGCCATCTGTTTAGACAGCTAGAACAGCATCTTGGCATACGACATGCACGAACGACTGCTTACCACCCACAGTCTAACGGCTGTGTGGAGCGGTGGCATCGCTCACTGAAGGCAGCGCTAATGGCTCATTTATCATCCTCCTCCTGGACCGAGCAACTGCCGACTGTTATTCTTGGTTTAAGATCTGCCCTGAGAGATGATAATGCTACCAGTGCAGCAGAGATGGTTTATGGTCAACCACTCCGTCTGCCTGGTGAACTGCTCGAACCATCTAGTCGCTCCCTTGATCCCGAACCGTTTCTTCAATCTCTTAGGAGCAAAATTCAAAGTCTCAGACCAGCTGAGCACCGATCTAGCAACTCTACACCATTTGTGCCAACAGCTATGAGGACTTGCTCTCATGTGTTTCTCAGAGATGATACCGCTAGTAAGCCGCTCACTCCACCATACACAGGACCTCACCAAGTCATCGAGCGGGGAAACAAAACATTTACAATCCAGCTTCCATCAGGCAGTAAGACTGTCTCCATTGATCGACTCAAACCGGCTTTTATCTTGGTCGACTCATCTGGTGGCTCATCAACGTCCTCCAGATCAACTCAGATCCAGCCAACAAGTAGTGATAAGGTCCCTTCTACCTCTAATGACTCTGACGCAGACTTGCACCCAGCGACTCCTGTCGCTACACCAGTTCCTCTAACTGGTCAGTTAACTCGACATGGCCGTAAGGTCAGATTGCCGGTGCGATTCTGCGACAGCGTCATTGGGGGGAGTGATGTAGCGGCCCCCCCGTAAATTTAAGTTTCTTATTTCATCTTATTCGCGTTCAAAAAGTTACACTTGTTAAAGCGTTCAGACTTATCAGTGTGCTTCTTGATTTAAAAACACGAGCCACGTTTTTTGTATTCTGTTCTGTTCTCTCTCTTGTATCGCGTCTCTTTCGATTAAACAATTGTTCCAAAACAGTTTACATTGTTTTTTTATGCGTCTTACGCTAAAGTTATATAATGTTAGTGAAAAAAATAGTTCCGAATTTATTTACTTCACATAAATGACAACCATCTAGCGAGAGCTGATCTTAAACCTATAAGAGGACAAATCTTTGTACAACGGATCTCCCCAACACCAAATCGAAAGCATGCCATCGATATATTTGAAATAATATAAATAATATAATCGATAAATAATATAATCGATATTTCCTGTTTTGCTGTCATACAATGTTTATCTATCACAAATTATTGCGTAAATTTGGGACATGGCCAAAACAAATAAAATAACTTGCGCATTTTTTACGAACTAACTTTCCGTACAGCAAAATTTGCTGAAAACCAATTAAATTCTGCTGAAAGATGGCTAAAAGTATTAAAATAATGCATTGTCATCGTGTTCTGAGCTATGCTAAAAGTTTCAAATGTCTAGCTATTCGGGAAGTTAGTTAGACATCAATTGCCAGATGTGTACCGGACAAACAAACAAACAAGAAAGCAAGCTAATAAAAACGTAGTAAAAATAAAGGTTTTCTAGTGGATAGCTTCTTAAAATATGAGAAGTTGTAGATTCTAAACGGAATTGATAATTGATACCTTTCGAACAAGAAATTTACACATTCCCAGATATAGTCTCCAAAGTTTTCTATTTTTCTTTTTACTTCTTATAAGTAGCATTTAGTTATGAGAAATGATTGGTGTGACGGAAAAATTTAATTTTAGGGTGATAGATTTACATTTTTTTTTTGATAATTTTCCCCTTGAGTCAAAAAAAACTTATCTGTAGCCTATACATACAGATGTGTAGAGCCTAAACTATTAACCGATGTCGATTGAATACGGATGCATATTCAGAAAAAGTATACCCCAAGGCTAAATCCAGAAATTAATTTTGACTAACCTTAATAACAACCAATATTCAATACCCAGCGGGGTCGAATTATTTTTGTAGAAAAATTTTCAATATAATTAGGAATAAATAAATAAATAATGATTTTTTTGGGCATAAAAATCCGTAATACTGTTACTTGTTACTTGTGTTTAATTTTAATTTCAGTTTATTGTTAATTTCTTCATTAAATAAATTGTATTATTGTCAATGGTGTAATTAAAATTATAATGCCAAGGACATGAAGAAGTGTTGACTACTCTGATGAGGCCGAGGGGTTGCTATGGATTAGACTAGACAAAGACCTTGGGCTCTCATAAATATAACTTGAGATGTTCTAATATTCAACGTGCCCTTGTACATCATCTCAAGTCTTTTTTTACTTTCTCATATAAAGAGAAAGTATTGTGATGGCGCGAAAATTCGATTTTGAGATTTTGATGGATTTACACGTTTTGAGGTCCCCTGAGTCCAAAAAAGTGGTTTTTAAAAAATGTCTGTCTGTGCAGACGCCTGGAGCCTAAACTACTGGGCCGATTTTGACAAAATTTGGCATACATGTTCAGAAAAATCATACCCCGAGGCGAAATGAATTTTAGCTCCAAATTTGGGGGCGCTACCCCCCAAAAACTCTGAAAAAACGTGAAAAAAAATATATTTCTCGAAAACGGTTCGGACGATTTTGATTAAAAATTCAAAAATGTAGTCCATTTAAATACGGATCAAACGATATAAGCAGTTTTCCCGGGAAAAATCTAGTTCCTGAGAAAATAGCTTAAAACGTGGACTGAGAGATCCCGGGTTCGATTCCACGCCCTGGAGAAGTAATTTTTATGGTAAATTTTGATATAATTTAAAATAATAATTAAACGTACTTACAAAAACTAATAAATGGAAACATTGGCTAAGTAATTATGAACTTGAATATGAGAAAGTTTGTCTGAGTTGTCTCGGACCTCACCTCTCCGAAGGTAGGTAGATATAAAGGAAAAGTATTGTTTTCTCCCAAAAAATCCGAAACCGAGATTTCAACGGAATTATCCGTTTTGGGTGTTTTTAAGATGATTTGAGTGGTTTTTAGCTGGATGTCAGTCTGTCTGTCTGTGTCACGCATAACTCCCACAGCTTTTAAGCTAGAGAGTGGAAACTTGGTACAAAAATCAGTCCTTACACGTAGTTGTGCTGCCCGTAAAATTAACATTTTCCGCCATCTTGAACCCAGTTTGTTGAGTCACGAAACTTGAAAAAAATCGAAAAGTGGTCCGATCGAGTTGAAATTTGGCACGAATGTACCTCTCTTTATGACAAACAACCCCACCAAAATTCATATTGATATTGGCCTTCATTTTTGTTTTCTTTTTGGACAAATGATTATAGATTCATTATTATTTTGTTTAAAACAAAATATATATGTTCATAAAAATACATCTAAGGCATTAAGCATTTTATTTGCATAATTCATTTTTTAGTTACTTATATAAAGAAATCAAAATACTTACGAGAGACATAACATTTCCTTTTGGTCCAATTTCCTAGTCCTTTATGAACATTTCTGTTCTAGTTGTCATTAGAGTACCGACGTTAATGAAATTTAGTGTAGCCATACTCCGAGGCAAGATCGTAAAAATATTTGTTTACTTTTTCATCAAGCTTCTCATAAATTTTCTCATAAACTTTTTTTAGTCGAAATTTACGACTATAGAACTAGACCCAGAATTAACGCTTATAATTATAAAGTACCCGATTAGTACCTGTACCTTGTACAATCTATTAGAAATTCATTATTAAGTACCAAAAACTTAAAAAATAAATTTCTAATTGATTGTACAAGGTACAAGTACTTATCGGGTACTTTATAATTATAAGGCTAGTGACACACACTTCGTCACCCGGGTGGCGCTACCCGGTCAGCAATGAGAATAGAATGTAACCTGCCACGCGAGGTGGCGCCACCCACCGGGTGGCACTACCCGGTCGACCGTCCCAGGGTCTAGCCACCACCTCCAGGTGGCGCCACCAGGTCAGCCCATTGTTTTCAATTGAACCTGGCAGACGTTGCCACCCAAGCCCCTGCCACTCAGCCCCCACTCCTTCAATCAAATATAGGGGAAATCAAATCAGGGGCTGCATCCCTCATAAGTGTGTTTACTGGTCAAACTGTTGTTCAATATTCTAAGCAATTCGTTGCAAGTTCGGCGTGACATTCGGCAAAAAAGTGAAAATTCAATTTTTAAAAATTGTTACTTTCCTCCTTGATAGGGGTACACTGTATGAAACAAACTAGTATTCTTTTTGTCTGAAATTATTGGATGAACCCAAAAACGCCTTTTTCCTCTTTTTTCACGGACATAATGATAAGCAATCACAGATATCTCCACCGGGTCCATTTCTCGACTAGTCGAAAAAAGTAAAAACTTGGGTGACGCAAGACAGGTGGCGGAAGCAAGTGGCATCAACCAGGTGGCGCCACCCGGGTGGCGCTACTTGGGTGGCGAAGTGTGTCACTAGCCTAAGCGTTAATTCTGGGTCTAGTTCTATTGTCGTAAATTTCGACTTCTATGATTTGTGGAAAATTGAAAGTTTAATTCGGGACTAGATATCGTTATAGACAGAGGAAAATTGTTCCCCAGTATAGCTTAGTTGGTCAGAGCACTGGAACGGAAATATAGAGACCCGTGGTTCGAAACCCGGTGCTGGAGTCTATTTTTCTCTGTCTAATTCCCATTGTTAATAATAATTATAATTTGATTTAATTTAAAATTTAAATTTTCCGTAGTATGAATATTACCAAAAAATGAATAAATAAAAATTATATGTTATAGGATTTTTATTCTTATTTTTATAGGAGAAAGTTTTATTCCATTAATCAGACCGAATGTTTGAGTGCCCAAAAAAATGTATTTAAAATTATATATTTCTTTGATTGTTTAAAAAAATATTGGTCTGCTACATTAAAAAAATAAAAACATCATAATCATAATCATCAAAATTTATATTCTGAGAATTCGGTCTGTTTTTTTTTTTTTTTTTTTTTTTTTCCCCAATTATTTCTTATTATTTAAGAAGGCAAATTAATAAAAGTATGGAGGTCAAGAGAGACATTTATTCTTACAAAATACAGTTCTAACTATTCATTATTTCGGTTTCTATTTCTCAAATAAGAGCCTTCCTTTGTGTATATAAGTAAAGTAAAACAAGAAATCTATATTTGAGTAGAAGGTCAACAAATGTAAAATAGATGTCTCAGAAGGGTGAAGGGTTTCCCTTTACGACCTTCACGCAACTATGTTGCGTGAGCAGAAACTTTGCCATTAATAAATTAAATACTTTAAAGTGAGTTACACTTTAAAGTATTTAATTTATTAATGCGGAAGTTGTCTTTAAACTTTAAATAAAAGTCAATAAAAATAACCATTTATCAATGGAATAATATAAAAAACAAAAATCTGGTACGGGGTACCTCGGCAGGGCCGGATATTCAATTTTCGGGCCCCCCCGCGAAAAACTCCAATGGGCCCCCTACTGGGAAAGGGAGGGGGGAGGGAGTTTACTGGTAAGTGCACCGTATAGGGTGGGAGTCCTACTCTATCGGTGAGCCTCGTGATGGCCAAAGAAAGTAAGAAAACTACACACCACCAGGGTGGGACTGGCCATAATAAGGGAGTTCGAGAGTTTTCCCTGTGGGCCGGTCTCATTTAAGGCTTAAAATGGGCCGGTCCCTTGGCCAACTCAAAAGACAAGAAGAAATGTGTACACTTTTTTTTAAGAACTAGTGTGAGATTAAATAAAGAGAAACAATCATTATATTGTATTAGGAGGATTTACCATAATATGCATATTGTAGATTTGGTAATTGGATGTTGAAATATTACAAGAATAAAACAAAATTCTAAATTTCTCTTTGATTTTTCAAAATTTACTTATTATTACTTTTTGCTTAGATATGTATTTAACATTTACTTCAATTCTTATTTCTTTGGGTGTAATTTTTAATTTTTTGTTCGAAAAAAACACTTCTGTAAACGAACATCAAGCCCCCCCCCGCTGTGCTTTTGCACTACCTCGCCGAAATAAGAAAGAGGTAATTGTCTCAAAAAAATGCTTATTCCTAACTAGGTCTTCAGGGTATTAATAATTCCAAAGTCAACCTGTTTTGGGCTATATTTCACCTCCTCTCATCTTCAGACCTAAAAGAAGATTTTAAATTTTATTTTTTTATATCTACATTAACTTACATTATCTTTATATAACATGTTGACATAACTGTTGACAATTTCCCCTAAAACCTTACTTGATTTATTTTCTTTCCTGACAATTCTCCTGCAAGAAAAGAAAATAAATTAAGTTATGTTTTAGGAGATTTTGTTAAAGGTTAGTCTACTGTAATATGTTAAAGTTAATGTACAGCGTCTGGAGCCCGGGAGTGAATCCGAAAAAAAACACCGTCACTAAACTGAAATCGACCCATGCCCATTGAGCTAAGTTGACTGAGCCAAAGTTGACTGATGTGGAAGACATGTTTATTTTAGCAACGCTCGCGTAAACGTTCAAATGTAAAATTGAAATTTTTGGACGGGAAAAATTCTAACTTATTCTATTCAATGAGTTATACAACTTTTTTAAATTAATATTTTTTAGTAAAACCATCACCGATACTGCTATTAAGTGTTAAAGATCGCTAAATTTATTAAAGCGGACCTAAAGGTTTAAAATAGAGACAACTAAGTTCTAACCGATATCTTACATTCTAACTTAACGATTTTTATACTTTACAAAGTAAAGTAAAATTGAAACAGGCATGTAAAATTTCAACCTGATACAAGCAGACGTTTTTGAGTAGGAAAGAGATATATTTTTAATTAGTAGGCCGGGTAGGGGAAAACAGTCCTGTTTCCCACCTACTACCGCCATCCTCTTTAACTATATCAACTCATCATGATTAACTTTTTTCTCAATATTCAATACATAAGTATTTATTGCCAGGCACTAACTTCAATATTATAAAATAGTACATTACGCGTCGAGTGCGGAAAGTAGCATTTTGCATGCGAGTGTGGAGTTTGCACCCGAGTGACAGCGAGGGTGGTAAAACCACACGAGCAATGCAAAATGCCGTTTACGCACGAGTTGCGTACCGTACTTTATCTACGATAGTTAGATTTAAATAATAAATACAGAAAAAAATAAACTTGCTGTACGTAAGTTCGTATCTCTCTCTTGATAAAGATGGCATTAATTCTTGAGTTGTATTTTTTGCCGAATTAATTATTTCTGGAGGAGTATTATTCTCTACATTTTCGTCAAAGTCACTTGATTCACTCATTGTTTTTCACTAAAAACTCGATATAAACAGTTACTTTAATAAAAGAACAGCAAATTAGTTTTGTTAAATGTAAACAAACTCGCTAATCGTGCGTAAAGCTGAAGAATTCCTCTTCTTTACCGCGTTAGCGTGGTAAAGAAGAGAAATTCTTCAGAACTATGAGACGCGCATGCGCAATGAATACAAGTACGTAAAGAATCACTTTCTACGCATCTAAACAAAGATATAATGTTTATATTTCGTATCAATCGTAGATAAAATGTTTTTCTCTTAAATCGTAATAGGCACAAACAGTTAGTTACTTTTAATTTTGTCTCTTTTCTAACTCCGCGTATAAGTAGTTAGCATCGTACTTGTATAAGTACGTAACTATGTATAAGTAGTTAGCATCGTATACTTAGTAGTGTGATTTTATAATTTGTATAGTTAATGAAAAGCTTAAGGAACTTCGTTCCTAACGGGTGTCCGGTGACGTATTTTTGAACGAGCGCAGTGAGTTCTTCATTTTAGAGACTTGCGGGATTTGAAAAGTTTGTGTGTTTGTTTGTCTAACGATAACTGGAGTAAACATTGATCAATATCAACGAAATTTGGTACATATATGCATCTCAGCATTTGTGAGAAGTATAGTTTTTGGAAATTCCGCACTAACTATTTTCAAGATGGCGGTGGTGTTACACATCGTTTTAAAGGTCTTTAAGAGAAGGAAAAGAATATGTAACTAATAAAATTTCACAGTCTATATATTTTCAAGATGAAATATTAATTATCAGGGCCGCTGAGAGGATTTCCGGGCCCCTGGGCAAGTTAGCATCTGGACCCCTTTGAACAAACAACGTCTGGGGGTCCGGGAGTCCTCCTCCGGAGAATTTTTTAAAATTTAAGTGCAAAAAGATGAGTTTTAAGGATTTCTGAGGGAAAGTTTGTCCTTACAGGAAAAGATGTTTGGCGCGGGGACGAATTTTGAAGTTTAACTAAGGTGGGTTAAAAAGCAAATAATTAAGTTGTTTGGCAAGCTTAAAAATTGCATTACAAGTAAAAAATGTAAAACGTATTAATATCAGTTAATATGATTTGTCAGTCAGTTTCTCTCCTGTAAATTAGCATTGACCAAATTGAATAAGTTGAAAACATCACATAAATCTAAGAAACCAAGTGAAACAAAAAAATTCAAACTTCCGTACTCATGACACGTTAGAAAGAATTTTAAGTTCATCACGATCAGTGGCGTACATAGGGCAGTGGGGGCCCCTCGCCAAAAAAAATTGATTAGCAAAAAAAAGAAGAAACATTTACGTTCAGCATTGAATGGGGCCCTCTGACAAAGGTAGATGAGTATAATTCCATTTAGATTTAATTATACTCTAAACTAAAGGGCCCCCATTGACATTGTGGTGCAAAGATAGTAGTTTCATGTTTTTTTATTTGTGGGCCCCCCCTGGCACCGGGGACGCCCGCAATTCGTGTCCATACCTACGCCACTGATCACAATATCCTGCTTGCCTTTTTAGACATAAAAAAAACCTTTTTCAACATCTCTGACTGGGCCCCCCTGGACCGTGGGCCCCCCCGCACCGCGGGGGCTGGCGGTAGCTATATCCGGCCCTGTACCTCGGAACTTTTCCTCACTTCAGAGGCCGCACTAAAGCCTCCTGGCCTCTCCTGCTGCGAAGCAGCAGGAGGAATCAGCATTGGACGTGGTCAGTACCTGGATGGGTGACCGTTCTGAACTAACTGATTTATTATCATTCTTAAAAAAAAACCTAATTTTTAATACCTATATTTTATTTAATTATTTGAAGTTTGGCGGTATTTTGACAGATGTAAACAAACTTTGACGTCATGAAAATTATCGCACTAATAAATAATTATATTCGCTTATAACTCTTAAACTAATTAATGGAATTTCATCGGGTTTTTACGTCAAAAACCCGCCGATACGTCAAAAACCTATTTATACTTTCGGTATTATTAACCGTCAAAGTTTAAAACATCAAAAATTGATAACTTCAAAATGGCGGCCAATATCAAAATGAAATATGGTGGGCTTGTTTGTCATACAGAGAGGTACATTTGTGCCAAATTTAAACTCAATCAGGACCATTTTCGATTTATTACGATTTTTTTAAATTTCAGCAAAACTGGGTTCAAGATGGCGGAAAACGTTGATTTTCCGGGCGGCACCACGACAGGTAAGGACAGATTTTTCTGCCAATTTCAACTCTCTAGGTTAAATACCTTGGGCGCTACGATGATAACGCACATACAAACATACAGATGTCATGCTGAAAACCACTCAGGAGGTCTTAAAAACACCAAAAACGGATAATTCCGTTGAAATCTCGAGAAATTTTTTTTTTTTGTAAAAACAATACTTTTCCTATTATAGCTGGTGAGGTGAGGAAAAGTAAAAATCAATCTTAATTTAAATAAGTTGCTAATCATTAGCGGCCTTTACACATACGTTCTTTCCTGCGGGCTTGAATCGTGAAGGATTGCAGCGAGTAAAACCGTGCAAGTAATCGTGTGGGAAAGATTTGGTAGCTATAAAGGTGATACGCGCTTTCCCACAGAAAAGCTTGCCCCCGTGTTGGCGCGAAGGAAAGAACGCATGTGTAAAGAGGAATCCCGCACGCAATCCTCGGAGCGTGGAGTGGTCGTCAGACCAACAGTTTTAGGTAGCACAGTGGGGGTAAATTTAAAGAACACGGCAGGTCTATGTATGGGAAAGCTCGCTGTCGCCTTTACACTAAGGAGACTTACGCGCGGTAATGCGTGCGTCTCTGTGGACGCGTAATCCCTCACTCCAGTGCAGCCTTTACACTGACGCTCTTTCCCGCGCACTTTCCTGTTTGTTGCTCTATCCTGCAGGAAAGCGCCTAAGTGTAAAGGCCGCTATTATCTTTTTTAAACGAGACCTCATTTATATTGAGGAGTGATATGTAAATATATATTTTATAGCGCAAATAAGACTCACTTAAGATTCTCTCCCAGATCGCCATAATAGTTCTGATAAGAAATCTTCTATTTTACTTTCTCATATAAAAAAAAAAAAAAGTATTATGATGGCGCGAAAACTCGTACACGTTCTGAGTCCAAAAAGGGATTTTTAAAAAAATGTCTGTCTGTCTGTCTGTCCAGACACCTAGAGCCTAAACTACTGGGTCGATTTTAACGAAATTTGTCATACAATGTTTAAAAACATCATAACCCTACCCTAGGTGAAATCACGAAATAAATTTTAGCTCCGAATTATGGGGTGCTACCTCTAAAAACGTGAAACAAATTATTTCTCGAAAAGGGTTCCGATGATTTTGATTAAAAAATTCTAAAATGGATTCCATTTAAATACGAATTACGATTACGAATCTAACAATATTAAGCCGTTCTCCCGGAAAAAATCTAGTCACGGACGAAGAGAGGACGAAGAGGGGTTCGATTCCCCGCCGTTGAAGTGTTATTTTTATGATTATGATACATTGTGATGAGATGTTCAATAATAATTAAATGTACCTACGAAAACTAATAAATGAATTATGAACTCGTATATGAGAAAGTTTGTCTGAGTATTCTCGGACCGATTTTTATCTTTAAATAGGAATTAAGCATGACTATTGCTGGGATTAAGGAAGATTAACAATGGGATGAAGAATATCTAATCTCGAGATAAATGGAATATAATCCTGGAATTTAAAAGATTTATTCCTGAAGTTCATGCATTAAGAAAATTTAATTCCGAAATTCTAGGATCAATTAAGTCTTCTCCAAATATCTAAAATGAATTCTAATATTCAAGGACCAGGGTACAAGAAAGCCTTAATATAGTTTTTAACCGAAAAAAATAATCCATTTAACTTTTCATAATTTTTATTTATTGATGTAAGTTGTCAGGGAATAAAATCAAAAAGAAATGTTTGTTTAGTCCTTGAAAATAAATGGCCGTGGAAAGGTGGAATCTATTAATAAAAGTGATAAAGAAGACACAAGAACTTTTGATAAAAGATATGATAGTACATAAGGAAGATACATAATACATAAAGGGTGTAATTTAGAGGGTTGAGGCGTTAGGTGTGAAGGTCCTCTTAACCCCGAAGGTCAAGTTTTTGTTTTGACCCTTGGTCACCAATAGTTACGCCCCCCCCCCCCCCCCCCCCCCCCGAGAGCAACAATCGCAATTGATTCATACTTTACTAAGAAACAAAAGAACTTCAGTTGATTGCCCACACAGTATAGAGCAACATAGATTTGCTTCGCGGGCAATTCCCCTCCCTCCTTAAAGCCAATGATAATAATTATTTTACCGATGAGCAATTAATACCTACTCAAATAAGGAAGTAACTTTATCATTATCAAATGTTTTCTCAAAAAGTAAAAATGATTTTGTATTTTCAAACATTTTGTAAATTTAAATTAAAAATTATGTGAACATTTAAATTTTATTTATTTCAATCCTTGTTATAAAGTGATAAAGGACACTTTTTTTTGTGGAAATTGACTACATAAATTATTATATTATATTTATTTTTTTTAAAAAAATGGCGGAAAGTGTAAAAGTTGTGGTGAGATGTCGCCCGATGAATTCAAGGGAACTTACGATGAAGTGCAAGGTAATCAAATTTAATCAATAAAATTTTAATTGTAATTTTAATTGTAGAATTGTAATTTGGTAAATAATACCCAAAGAGCAAAATTCACCATTTGGTACAGCCAAATTCACCATTTGGTACAGCCAAATTCACCATTTGATACAGCCAAATTCACCATTTGATTCGGACCTTTAGCTATTAAATAAAAATTAATGAACCTCTGTTATTTGAAGGGATTTTTTTGATAGATAATAATTCAGCTCTTTTAAATAGGTTCAGGTTTAATGTTCTTGTACTCTAAATAAATTGTCTACCTGTTCAACATATTATGTGTCTACAAATTATTTTAAGTGTTACTAATTAAGTCATAGTCTTAAAAATAACAAGTTTCGTTAAACCACTTTAGTATATTTGATTTTTATAGTAGTAGGCAAGAATTTGGACACTCTGTGGATACTAGTATATTAACTAATGGATGCTATCGACAAAATACCCCTTAACCTTCATTTTTTATAAGCTGCCACTTATAACCCTTAATGCTTAAAGACCAAAATAGAAAAAATTATATATTACAATATAAAAAATCTATATATACAATAGTCAACGTATGTGTGTATGTATGTTCTTACAAATCTATAGTTTTAGTCCGATCTCGATGAAAATTCGCACACTTGACCTTCAAAGCAAGGGGAAAATCACTGTCCACTAGAATTTTCAAAATTTAAATTTTGGTACATAGGGGTTCGGGGTACAAGTAATGAATACGGGGTCAAAGTAATGAATACCCTTCATGATGCATGTCGTTGAAAAGCTCTTTAAGAGTACAGTAATTGTTCTTATGTACAGTATTGTCATATGTTTATTTAGAAGGGGGGTAAATTTGGGATATTTGCAAATTACCTTATCAAAGAGGAGGAGGTATAGAAATAAGTGGGAGGGATAGAATCTAGATATTCTCTCATAGTAAAATAATTTAAATGTTTCTTGATGGTAGTTTATAAACTTATCAAATTAAAATAACACTCCGTAGCGAAGCACGGGTATCCAGTTAGTTCATATAAACCACAATATCTAACATTTAATATAAACAGGCAAATAAAAACCTCATTAGCTAACATCTTAATATTGACCGGCATTTTTCAAACTTTATGATCTATGGTCTTCAGCCACATTTATACACCTACTTTTCATGGGTCTTCCTCTACAACTTCCAGTTATCTCGAGTGACCACTACCTTGGTTTAATCCTGGACCAGCGTTAGACCTGGGCACACAAACAAAACTTAAACGACAAGACTGCAAACTTTTACACAGACTTCTACACCATACATCTGAACTCAGCACATTAACAAATTAATTATTTATAACACCATAATTTCGACCATTTGGTCATAAGGTATTGAACTCTGGGGTTGCACCAAACGTTCCAACTCCTATAAAGTCACTGCAATCCTAAGAAGAATAGTCCACGCTCCTTTCACTATTTACAAGTAAAAGAAAATTGGATGGAAGTACAGAACTATTGCTAAGTGGTAAGAAGCTTAACCTCGCAGACTCAGAAAAATATCTTGGTGTAATTTTGGATAAAAACTGACCTGGAAACTTCATCTTGAAGTGAAGCTGAACAAAGCAGTTGCGGCTTTTTGGGTGTGCCGGAAGGCCACTGGTCCCACCTGGGGATTACAACCTAAAGTACTGCACTGGATCTTTACTGTCATGGTGAGACAAATTCCGACCTATGCATGTGTTGTTTGGTGACCAAGGATATCTCTAGGAGATCGCTTCAGCACCTTCAAAGGACGGCGTGTGTTGGTATACTAGGAGCAATGAAACTACACCAACCCTGGCACTAGAGGCTATGCTTTGCTTACCACCTTAGTATACCTGAAGTACGAAGCTATACTAGCCTCATATCGCCTGCACTGTGCTGGTTTATGGATAGGATGATAGGATATGACAGTATAGGGCATAGTTGTAATATGAAATTCTACCACAGAAATCTGCCTGGAAGTAGTCATGTTACAGAGCCTATGATATTACAGCGGGATTTTGACATTAGCTGGGAGTATCTACTTCCTTTAAGCAAGACTGGCAACCTGAAGATGATCCTCAAATACCATCTGGAACAGAAATGTGGTTCACCGACGTTTCCCGAATTGAAGAATTATCAGGGGCTAGGGTTTTCTTTGCAGAACCCCAATATGAGCTTAGGCAAATATATGCCACTGTATTTTAGGCAAAGATATATGCTATTTTGGCCTCAGTAATCCAGAGTATGAAAATCTCTAACAAACAAATCAGAATCTACTCTGACAGCCAGGCAGCGATCAAAGCACTGGTTGCACCAAAGCTTACATTTAAGCTGGTTGCTGAGTGCAAAAGATATCTCAATACTTTTGGTCAACTTGACAAGGTAAAACTGATATGGGTTCTAGGACATTGTGGCATTGAGGTCAGTGAGATTGCTGACCAGTCAATTCGACCCCAATTACACCAGAACCAGTTGCTGGCGTGCCACGTTGTGGAGTGAAACATTCTATAAGGACTTTCATGAAGTTAGATATCAACAAAATATGGAACAGTGCTTCAGGTGTACGAAAATCTAAGATGATGACCTGGGAACCATCTCAGCATCTTACCAGATCGCTGCTCTCTCTCAAAAAAAACAATCTTGCGATCTTTTGACAGGATTTCTTACTGGACACTGTAGACTAAATCGACATATACATCTGCTTGGCCTAGCAGAAAGCCCAGTGTGCAGGCTGTGCGAGGAAGAGGCTGAAACCCCTT
Source organism: Gerris lacustris (assembly GCA_951217055.1). Lineage (NCBI taxonomy): Eukaryota > Metazoa > Arthropoda > Insecta > Hemiptera > Gerridae > Gerris > Gerris lacustris. The sequence continues at coordinate 80,611,253 of OX578279.1, forward strand.
CTCACCTTATTAGCAGCTGGCCTGCATTAACACGCCTAAAAAAAAAAAATTCTGAATTTTTTTATCGGAAAATTTTTGTGTACATTTAAGACTCTAAAAGGTATACTTTCACCATGTTTCGTCAAAATAAAATTATTTTTGAGGAAATGAAAAATAAAAAACAAAAAACACGGTTTTTCGCATTTTTCTCGATTATTTTGAGGTTATGTGAAAAAATCATAAATACAAAAGTTTTATAAATAAAAAAGTAAATTTTTTTATGATCTACAACTTTTCTTTCGCCGGAAATCGCAATAATACCCAATTCACACCTTTTCACCCCCCCCCCCAAAATCCATACCGCAACACCCCGTTTATTATACGCCACTTTACCATTTCCAACTGTTCCCGTCCTGTTAATAATTTTCTTTTTGTCAATGTGTAATTTGACTGGACTATTTTTGGCTTTGTCATCCTGCCGATTAAAGAACTAAGCAAGGTACTCACTTTCTTTGGCGATAGAGTACTATAAGGTTTGCACCTTGGATCCACATATGAGGTCTTACTGCTTCGTACTTTATTTTAGAAGTCCCCCGGTGTGGGGGGGGGGGGGGGGGCTGTTCGAAATTCAGATGTATGAAATATAAATTTTCTATTTATAATAGTATTGATGTAGTTTAGAAATTAGGTTGAGCTTTATTTGTGCCTAAGGCTAAACCTAACCTTTGATTAAGAAGAAGCAGTTCCGAAAAGTTTTACTATTTCACTAAAAAACTATAATCTAATATAATGGTTATCCTATAAATACTTTTTTCATCTAATTGACTCTAAACGGCTTAAGATCGGTCTGCCACACCAGCTACTATTTTCTTTCTAAAGTGACTAAATGATTTCTTTATAGGCAATTTTACTACGTTTTTATTAGCTTGCATTCTTGTTTGTTTGTTTGTCCGGTACAAATCTGGCAATCGATTTCTAACTAACTTCCCGAATAGCTAGACATTTGAAACTTTTAGCATAGCTCAGAACACGATGACAATGCATTATTTTAATACTTTTAGCCATCTTTCAGCAGAATTTAATTAGTTTTCAGCAAATTTTGCTGTGCGGAAAGTTAGTTCGGAAAAAATGCGTAAGTTTTTTTATTTGTTTTGCCATATCCAATATTTACGAAATCTTCATTTTGACGGGTCTCAAATTTGTGATAGATAAACATTGAATGACAGCAAAACAGGAAATATCGATTATATTATTTCAAATATATCGATGGCATGCTTTAGATTTGGTGTTGGGGAGATCCGTTGTACAAAGATTTATCCTTTTATAGGTTTAAGATCAGCTCTCTAGATGGTTGTCATTTATGTGAAGTAAATATATTCGGAACTATTTTTTTTTTTCACTAACATTATATATTGTAACAATAACAATTATATTATCAACATTACATACGATTCAACAGAAAATTTAAAAACGTAGTATATAAAATGTTCTTTTTATCTTGAAATTATTTAAATATTATTTCCTCTGCACGGAATAGTTTTGTGTATAAGTGAGAAAGTCATGAAGATATTATGTATTAAATTTTAAAGTCTCGCTATAGGCATATAGAATTAAGTAATTTTGTTTCATTTGAGTTAGATCGGTAGATGAATGTAGTGTTTTCTCCACAAGGAAATGATCTTCCTATTGAGTCTTTTATAGCAAAGCTTCTGACTCAACAATTAGCCTAATTTGTTTATTCAAAGGTAGAGCAAATCATATGTTTTTAGGGTAGATCGTAGATCCTTCTCGGAACCCTTATGCCGAAGGTGATGTGTCTGTCCGTCTGTCGCTCTTTGGTTCATATCTCCCGAACTGTTTAAGCAGAAAAAAGTTGATATTTGAAATATACTGGCGTAACATAAAAATTTAATATGCGCATGCGCAATTCACAAAAAAATGGTAACTCAAATTTTTTAATTTTCGAGTGGGGTATCAAATAAAAGCTGCTGACCAGTAGGTTTCAAATATATATATATTTAATATTGCATTCTTTATTGGTTTAATGTGTAGAGTTTAATGTGTAGAGGCTTCGGATCCAAACTGACCGCGAAAATCCTCCAATTCAAATAAATAGAGAAAAAAAGATAGTGCCCAGTAGAGGTATAAAAAATAATAATTATAAAAGTAATAAAAGAACACAAAGAAAGCCCAAGTATCTTGGATTATAAAAGGGGGTTTATTAACAGTTAGAATAATAATTAAAGATAACATGTAATATTGGCCTGGTGTGTGTGGTGAGGTGTTGAGTTTGAGTCTGCATTTGTCAGCAAACTGGCTCGGGCGAACAGATACTGCTGGCTCTGGAGACGAATTTAATATGTCCGGGCGGACATACAAGCAAGAACTGGAAATATGCAGTGGCTTGGTGAACTGGTCCGGGCGGACAAAGAAGGAAGGGTTTAAACTGTGTGAACAATGTGAAAGAAAATAATTTATCCGGGCAGATATATCACTTCCACATACTCACTTCCATTTCATGTGACTGGCAAAAAGGAACTGCTCTGGCCAGGTTGGCCAATACAAAATAAATATAACAATAAACTATACAAAGATCTGTTAGAAATATGAAGGTTCTAAACAAAGATTAGCTCACAAGGGGGACACACTCAGCTGTGCCCCGGAACAAATGAAAATATTTATAACATAAAATCAAAAAATATACTTTTCCTTAACATATTATATATAATAAAATAAAATATAAATACATAATATAATACATACATATAAATAATTAAAATAAACTGTGGCTTTAACATAATGTGTTAAAATATCCCCCCTTTACCACCCTAAAACGGCTAGTCCTAAAATTTTGAAATATTTCATGCAAGTATCTTGTAATTGGGCAAGTATCTTGTTTTGGGTGGGGTGTCGAATGAAAGCTCCTGAAGAGTAGGTTACAAATAAATATATACTTTTTTTTAAACGTTTCATTCCATATTGGCTTTATGAGTTAAAATATAATCAAACAAATTTGAATGAAAAAATTTAATTTAACCTGTTGTCATTACCAATAAAAAATATTGTGACCCTCCGAGGGATCGAACTAGGGACCCTTCTTTGTTTGTTTTTTGGGTCTATCCGCCTAAATTTGCTTATATTTTTTTCATTTTCATTTATAGTATCTAGTATGAGGGGGGGGGGGGGATCATAATATAATAACGTATGTGCTTAATAATCTACGAAACTCTAAAAAGTACTGAGATGCAAGTATTTCCCTGTGATTTTTTAGGGTCCGTAGGCAAAATCAAGGACCCTAATATTTTCCTGCGTGTGTCTGTCCGTCCGTCCTGTCGCCTGCTCTCACGGCTACACTTTTCGTCCGATCACTTCGACATTTGGCATGCATGTGTCTCGTACCTGCCCACATATTTTAAAAATATAGCGACTTAAAAAAAATATTTTTCAAAAAAATTAGGGTAAAAAAACTTAAGGGTAAAATTTGTTGTTTTTTTTTCGACACCACGAGGTGTATCATATGGAAGGGTACGTCGAACTGATTACAAAAATATATAATTCTTTGGTTATAACTTTGATAGGGCGAGCGTAGGCAAGTTTGAAGTGAGTGTGAAACGTGCCCCCCCCCCCCTCTATCTCGCTTATGTGAAGTGCAAAAACTGAAAAAATTCCTGAACATTCTTAGACCAAAAGTAAAGATACCACTTTTTGGAAATTTCGAAAAAAATATTATTTTATTTTTTATTGACAAAATACGTTTTTTTATAATTATGGTCTTTTCGATGTATTTATATGGTTGTAGTCCGGTTCAGTGGCAAAAAAATACTTTATCAGAGTGTGTTTTGAGAATATCAGACCCTTAGAATGGTTCAAAGTAAGCGTTTTAGCATTTTAAAAAAACACTGTTTATACACTTTACAGTTAAACACTATATAGTGTGGCCTACGAACCCTCGCTGTGTGCTGACCAGCACACCAGGGCCGGATATAGCTACCGCCAGCCCCCGCGGTGCGGGGGGGCCCACGGTCCAGGGGGGCCCAGTCAGAGATGTTGAAAAAGGTTTTTTTTATGTCTAAAAAGGCAAGCAGGATATTGTGATCAGTGGCGTAGGTATGGACACGAATTGCGGGCGTCCCCGGTGCCAGGGGGGGCCCACAAATAAAAAAACATGAAACTACTATCTTTGCACCACAATGTCAATGGGGGCCCTTTAGTTTAGAGTATAATTAAATCTAAATGGAATTATACTCATCTACCTTTGTCAGAGGGCCCCATTCAATGCTGAACGTAAATGTTTCTTCTTTTTTTTGCTAATCAATTTTTTTTGGCGAGGGGCCCCCACTGCCCTATGTACGCCACTGATCGTGATGAACTTAAAATTCTTTCTAACGTGTCATGAGTACGGAAGTTTGAATTTTTTTGTTTCACTTGGTTTCTTAGATTTATGTGATGTTTTCAACTTATTCAATTTGGTCAATGCTAATTTACAGGAGAGAAACTGACTGACAAATCATATTAACTGATATTAATACGTTTTACATTTTTTACTTGTAATGCAATTTTTAAGCTTGCCAAACAACTTAATTATTTGCTTTTTAACCCACCTTAGTTAAACTTCAAAATTCGTCCCCGCGCCAAACATCTTTTCCTGTAAGGACAAACTTTCCCTCAGAAATCCTTAAAACTCATCTTTTTGCACTTAAATTTTAAAAAATTCTCCGGAGGAGGACTCCCGGACCCCCAGACGTTGTTTGTTCAAAGGGGTCCAGATGCTAACTTGCCCAGGGGCCCGGAAATCCTCTCAGCGGCCCTGATAATTAATATTTCATCTTGAAAATATATAGACTGTGAAATTTTATTAGTTACATATTCTTTTCCTTCTCTTAAAGACCTTTAAAACGATGTGTAACACCACCGCCATCTTGAAAATAGTTAGTGCGGAATTTCCAAAAACTATACTTCTCACAAATGCTGAGATGCATATATGTACCAAATTTCGTTGATATTGATCAATGTTTACTCCAGTTATCGTTAGACAAACAAACACACAAACTTTTCAAATCCCGCAAGTCTCTAAAATGAAGAACTCACTGCGCTCGTTCAAAAATACGTCACCGGACACCCGTTAGGAACGAAGTTCCTTAAGCTTTTCATTAACTATACAAATTATAAAATCACACTACTAAGTATACGATGCTAACTACTTATACATAGTTACGTACTTATACAAGTACGATGCTAACTACTTATACGCGGAGTTAGAAAAGAGACAAAATTAAAAGTAACTAACTGTTTGTGCCTATTACGATTTAAGAGAAAAACATTTTATCTACGATTGATACGAAATATAAACATTATATCTTTGTTTAGATGCGTAGAAAGTGATTCTTTACGTACTTGTATTCATTGCGCATGCGCGTCTCATAGTTCTGAAGAATTTCTCTTCTTTACCACGCTAACGCGGTAAAGAAGAGGAATTCTTCAGCTTTACGCACGATTAGCGAGTTTGTTTACATTTAACAAAACTAATTTGCTGTTCTTTTATTAAAGTAACTGTTTATATCGAGTTTTTAGTGAAAAACAATGAGTGAATCAAGTGACTTTGACGAAAATGTAGAGAATAATACTCCTCCAGAAATAATTAATTCGGCAAAAAATACAACTCAAGAATTAATGCCATCTTTATCAAGAGAGAGATACGAACTTACGTACAGCAAGTTTATTTTTTTCTGTATTTATTATTTAAATCTAACTATCGTAGATAAAGTACGGTACGCAACTCGTGCGTAAACGGCATTTTGCATTGCTCGTGTGGTTTTACCACCCTCGCTGTCACTCGGGTGCAAACTCCACACTCGCATGCAAAATGCTACTTTCCGCACTCGACGCGTAATGTACTATTTTATAATATTGAAGTTAGTGCCTGGCAATAAATACTTATGTATTGAATATTGAGAAAAAAGTTAATCATGATGAGTTGATATAGTTAAAGAGGATGGCGGTAGTAGGTGGGAAACAGGACTGTTTTCCCCTACCCGGCCTACTAATTAAAAATATATCTCTTTCCTACTCAAAAACGTCTGCTTGTATCAGGTTGAAATTTTACATGCCTGTTTCAATTTTACTTTACTTTGTAAAGTATAAAAATCGTTAAGTTAGAATGTAAGATATCGGTTAGAACTTAGTTGTCTCTATTTTAAACCTTTAGGTCCGCTTTAATAAATTTAGCGATCTTTAACACTTAATAGCAGTATCGGTGATGGTTTTACTAAAAAATATTAATTTAAAAAAGTTGTATAACTCATTGAATAGAATAAGTTAGAATTTTTCCCGTCCAAAAATTTCAATTTTACATTTGAACGTTTACGCGAGCGTTGCTAAAATAAACATGTCTTCCACATCAGTCAACTTTGGCTCAGTCAACTTAGCTCAATGGGCATGGGTCGATTTCAGTTTAGTGACGGTGTTTTTTTTCGGATTCACTCCCGGGCTCCAGACGCTGTACATTAACTTTAACATATTACAGTAGACTAACCTTTAACAAAATCTCCTAAAACATAACTTAATTTATTTTCTTTTCTTGCAGGAGAATTGTCAGGAAAGAAAATAAATCAAGTAAGGTTTTAGGGGAAATTGTCAACAGTTATGTCAACATGTTATATAAAGATAATGTAAGTTAATGTAGATATAAAAAAATAAAATTTAAAATCTTCTTTTAGGTCTGAAGATGAGAGGAGGTGAAATATAGCCCAAAACAGGTTGACTTTGGAATTATTAATACCCTGAAGACCTAGTTAGGAATAAGCATTTTTTTGAGACAATTACCTCTTTCTTATTTCGGCGAGGTAGTGCAAAAGCACAGCGGGGGGGGGCTTGATGTTCGTTTACAGAAGTGTTTTTTTCGAACAAAAAATTAAAAATTACACCCAAAGAAATAAGAATTGAAGTAAATGTTAAATACATATCTAAGCAAAAAGTAATAATAAGTAAATTTTGAAAAATCAAAGAGAAATTTAGAATTTTGTTTTATTCTTGTAATATTTCAACATCCAATTACCAAATCTACAATATGCATATTATGGTAAATCCTCCTAATACAATATAATGATTGTTTCTCTTTATTTAATCTCACACTAGTTCTTAAAAAAAAGTGTACACATTTCTTCTTGTCTTTTGAGTTGGCCAAGGGACCGGCCCATTTTAAGCCTTAAATGAGACCGGCCCACAGGGAAAACTCTCGAACTCCCTTATTATGGCCAGTCCCACCCTGGTGGTGTGTAGTTTTCTTACTTTCTTTGGCCATCACGAGGCTCACCGATAGAGTAGGACTCCCACCCTATACGGTGCACTTACCAGTAAACTCCCTCCCCCCTCCCTTTCCCAGTAGGGGGCCCATTGGAGTTTTTCGCGGGGGGGCCCGAAAATTGAATATCCGGCCCTGCAGCACACACTTGACCTGTTTATTGTAATCTACGCTTCATGAATTCCCATAACCAATTTTTTCCAGTTTCGATATAAAACAAATTTAATTTATTAATGGTTCATTTTTAAAAAGACCATTTAAGTAATAAATTCATTTGACATCAGAATTTTGCCATTTTCAAGCTGGTTAAATAAAAAGACCAAAAATATTTGTTCATGCAGTTTATTCACAATAAAATAGCAACATAGAAACAGAATTGTTCGTCAATTGGGAGTAAAATTACAGATAAGTTTATAATGTAATTTGAATAGATTGCCGAAAGCGGTATTTCGGTGTGGGAGCAACAACCTGACCAAACGGGCAAACACCTTCTACTTTGACCCTTAAGTCGATCTATTGTTTACTATAACCATTCATGTAAAGTAAGAATCAAGTAATGACAGTTCCCAACTTCCTGGTAGACTATCTAAAGCAACTTACCATCAGGGTTGACCTAGTTTTTAGAGACAGTTATTGACAAAATACGATAATAATAATAACAAACGTAAAATATGGTGAGGAATTAGTAGAGTTCATTATACTTAAGGTAAAATTTTAAAACTTAATAAGTAAGCCGCGCTTCACGTAAGTACGTGAGGCGATAATCGCCGGTTTCAGTACGATTAAGTTAAAATTATTAAGTATAAAATTTTAATAGTTGCATATTCTTTTTCTACACTTAAAGACCTTTAAATTTATGTATAACATGTCATGGTGACTAAAAACATTTTTTTAGTCGCCCGCCATCTTGAAAATATTAAATATGAAAAATCGAAAAAGTGTCCAGTTGTCACAAATGCCGAGATGCACCTGTGTACCAAATTTCATGTTCGTAGCTATAGTAGTTTGTGAATTGAAACAAGCAACGGACAGACACTAACAGACAGACAGAGCCGTTATATAAGGTTTATTTTTGTACAGAAACCTAAAAACGATCTAAATAATTTAAAACAAAGTAAAAAATTGCGTATTTTGTATTTTAATATTAGTCATAGTAAACTCCACAAAATTAGGAAAGTAGAGAAACATTAAATTAGCATAATTAGCAAAATTAAATTAGGTAAGTAGAGGGACTGAGGGACTTAATTTGAAATATATAGATTTCTTAATGTATGATTAAATATTTGAATATGATACCCTTTATAGGTCAGAGTCTAATATATTAGACACTCTTGAGGTACCCTGAATGGGCAAGTCATACCTATATATTGATATGAATAGCTACTATAACTATATACAGGGTGGGCCAAATTCTATAACTCATATTCTCTCTCAAATTCTATAATTCATATCTATAACTTTGGGTGAAAGCCACGCAATGACGGTTTGAAATAGGGTCTTAAAAAAAGTCGTTGTCCGGGTAGTGATCTTGTCTGGTATTATAGTTTTGATAGAATAAATTACCATATGGTGGAACGGGGGGGGGGGATTCTTTGTAGGTAAGTGGGAGGAGTCCCTCAGTGTTATAACAAACATTGAAGATGTGTCCGATTTGGCTCAAAGTGGTCTCATATTTTTGCACTATTTTTGCACATTTTTGAGACGCCAAGTATAAATTTTGCTTCCGTTACCTTCGGTAAGCTCGGAAGCAAAATGTAAATTGCATAAAATTCATACTAGGCGTCTCAATATGTGCATAAATAGTACAAAATATTTGGCCAGATATAGCCGATTTGGCCAGACACCCCTTTGGGAAAAATCGGACGATAGTGTACTCCAGCGTTAAATAGAAGCACAACTTTGACATGCGATTAATCGCGATTTAAAAGGCGTCGCAAAATTTATACTTGGCGTCTCAAAAATGTACAAAAATAGTGCAACATTTTGAGACAATTTTGAGCAAATTCGGACGATGGTGTACTCCAGCGTTAACTTGGAGCACAACTTTGACTTGCGATTAATCGCGATTTAAAAGGCGTCGCAAAATTTATACTTGGCGTCTCAAAAATGTGCAAAAATAGTGCAAAAATATGAGACCACTTTGAGCCAAATCGGACGATGGTGTACTCCAAGTTAACGGCCATACAATTCAATACTTGCAAGAGAATTTCTCAATGTTTGTTATAACTTTATAACACTGAGGGACTCCTCCCACTTACCTACAACCCCCCCCCCCCCCCCCTTCACCATATGGTAATTTATTCTATAAAAGTATAATACCATAATAGAACACTACTCGCACAACGACTTTTTTAAGACACTATTTCAAACTGTTATTTCATGGCTTTCACCCAATAGTTTTTAAAGTTATAGATATGAAATTTAATGTAGAAGAATGTAGTTGTCGGACCCCGCAAACCCCATATCTCTATCTATTACAGAAGCTGAGCTTTAAGTGTTCAAAAAAGTGCAGGTTATTTTGGCCCACCCTGATGTATATATAGGTAGTTCTAGAAGTGACACATATAAAACTACATGTTTTCAAACAAAAACTCTATATCGACGCAATAATGCTTTTTAAATCCATCATTACAAAATCAGACTATAAAACAGCTGATACAAACTAAACCAAGGGTTTTCTGGGTGTCCCCTTAAGTGGACACTGACCGTTAACGAAAAAAAAAAAAATTGACTTGCCCTATAAAGGGTTAAACTCTTCGTAAATAGAAAATTGAAATGAGTTTATTATCAAAGCAGCTTTCAGCATTCAAAAGGACATGATCAGTGCCGATGTCGAAAAAAAAAAATTATTCATTAATAACAAGTAAGGCGCTTCACGTAAGAACGTGAGGCGATATTCGCCAATTTCTGTACGACTAAGTTAAAATTATTAGGTGTGAAATTTTAATTGTTGCGTATTCCTTTCTACACTTCAAGGCCTTTAAATTGATGTATAGCATGTCATGGTGATTAATAGTACATTACGCGTCGAGTGCGGAAAGTAGCATTTTGCATGCGAGTGTGGAGTTTGCACCGACAGCGACAGCGAGGGTGGTAAAACCACACGAGCAATGCAAAATGCTGTTTTCGCACGAGTTGCGTACCGTACTTTATCTACGATTGTTAGATTTAAATAATAAATACAGAAAAAAATAAACTTCCAGTTTACAAGTTCGTATTTCTCTTTTGATAAAGATAACATTAATTCAGTAGGTGCTATTTTGTGCCGAATTATTTCGGGAGGCGTATTATTCTCCTCATATTCGTCATAATCATTTAAATCACTCATTGATTTTCCCAAAAAAAACTCGATATAAAAGTTACTTTTATTAAACAAACAGCAAATTAGTCTTGTTAAATGTAAACAAACTCGCTAATCGTGCGTAAAGCTGAAGAATTCCTCTTCTTTACCGCGCTAGCGTGGTAATGAAGAGGAATTCTTCAGAACTATGAGACGCGCATGCGCACGCAATGAATACAAGTACGTAAATAATCACTTTCTACGAATCTAAACAGAGATATAATGTTTATATTTCGTATCAATCGTAGATAAAAACTTTTTTTAGTCGCCTGCCATCTTGGAAATAATAAGTGTGAAAATTCCAAGAAATGTACATTTGTCACAAATGCCGAGATGCACCTGTGACCTGTGTGCCGAATGTTATATCCCTAGCTATAGTAGTTTATAAATTAAAACATACCAACGGACAGACAGACAGACAGAGCCTTTATATTATAAGGTTTCTTTTCGTACTTCGTACAAAAACCTAAAAAGATTTAGAGAGAGGTGATCGACGTAAGACTCAGTAGGGCATTTTGAAGCTATAGGTGTCAATACGAGTAAATGTATGTTTGTGTGCATGTGGAAGAAAAACAAAAGGGCGCAGAAGTTGCAACTTATATGGGACCAACAATGGGCTAATTATGACCTACCATCCAAATTTCAATAAAATCGGACAGGTAGTTTTTAAGATTGGTGGTTCGCAAAAATTGAGTGACAGACCGACAGAGAGACAAGGAACCAAAAATGTTCCCTGATGTCTGAAACGGATTTCTGTCTTGAAATTTTTGAAATCGGAGATATAAAATATTTTCGTTCTTCGGAATTATCACGTAGCTTCCGTTACCTTCGGTAAGCTCGGAAGCAATATCTAATGTAAGATATAATACAACAAGCCATAAATAAACCAGAAAGAATAAGAAAAATATCGAGAAAGCAAAAGCTTAATATATTATTTGTTATCTTCTTTTCCAAACAGCAGATTCATTTAGAAATAACTTCCGGGATTAATGTAGACATAGATTTGACCTAGGATGATGAGGATTGATCGGTTATACATATTAAAACTATTTTTCACGATAAGTTTTAGGATCTATCATGAAAAGCGGCATGCGAAGTTAATTATGTAAGAAGCCAGGCGAGGTCCTCAGCCTAGAAACACAAGTTACTGACCCCCAGTACTGAGTTCCTTGTTCTGTCTTTACTCTTTGTTCTTTACGATTTTGTCTCTTTAGATTTCCAGTTACCAATGTAACTTCCTTTTTAATAAATAATTAGCAAATAATTTAAATTGTTTTAACCTATTTTTACTTGTATAAATGTTTTATCTTTGATTTCGTTTAAGAAAATAGAAAGTCCAATAGAAAATGAGGTAAATGGGACATTCAACTTTTTCTTTTTTATATTAAAACAAATATAATTTAGTTGGAAGATTTTCCTTTTAATATTTATTTTGCTTCCAAGCTTACCGAAGATAACGGAAGCTATGTGTTCGTTCTGAAGAAAGAAAAATATTTAGGTCTCTGATTTCAAAAATTCCAAGACAGAAATTAGTTTCAGACATCAGGGAACATATTTGGTTCCGTGTCTGCCTGTCGGTCTGTCGCTCTATTTTAGGAAAACAACATCTTTTAAAAACTACACGTATGATTTTAATGAAATTTGGATGGTAGTATTAGTCCCATATAAGTTTTAACCTTCTGCGCCTATTTGTTTCTCTTCCACATGCGCACAAACATACATTTAATTACCACCTACAGCTTTAATAGTATCTCATTTTTATGAAACTTTTATAGTTTATCGAAAGTATCTCTCAGATAGCTCCAGATTCATTTGCACCGTATGCGCTCTTTAACTTTTGCTAAATTGATACTTTTTCATGTAAAAAATAAAAAACAAAAATTGACAGATTAAAAAAACGGGGGTAACAATTAAACAAAATAGACAATAATGACATGTAAAAGCATAAAATCAATCAAGTACGTGATAGGATGCGAGGAAGCTATCTGCCACACCAATTGGCAGTCTATTTAAAATGATTTTGAAATAATTAATATAAATTAGAGAACAATACATTTTATCGATTGATTACTAGAGTCAATATAGGATTTTGTCTAGTCTGATCTACAATTTTTTCTTTCTTAACGGAAAAGTAGAACCATACATTTAGTTAAATATTGGACAGTGTTTCAACACATTTACAAGTTTCAGGCATTCTTGAACACTAACCTGACAGTGGTGTCTTCACTTTTAGAAGAATCATTCACTTTTAGGAATTAGGTATATATTAGGTTTGTTCCAACCACCAGTTCCGAATCAGTTTCGGATTAGTCCGTGATTGACGTAATGCGCATGCGCGATCATTGACCGTTGGGAATTGATTTGTGATTTCGTTTTTGTTGGAACGCTCCTTCCTCGAACCAAACTGTTTGCCGTGGTAGGTTTTAGCACTGTTATCAGAACAACTTTTTGAGTTGATCGTTTATGTGATTTTGCGTTCCTGTGCTATCGAAAATACCTGAACTTATTAATATTAAAGATATGGATGATGGATAAGTGCCAGTCGCTTAAATCAGGGCCTGATTTAGGCCGCCTAGGGGCTCCCACAACAAGGGGGCGCCACACCACAAAAGTTTCAATTTCAAATGCTAATTAAGCTCAAAAGTTGGAAGTAAAACCTACATACTCATAGAGGATATGACGAAAATACATGCACACATTTTAGAAATGTTTATTTAATACATGAATTCACGATGTCATTTCGATTAACGCAATTCACAATTTTCGGGCTGAGGTGAGCCAGTTTTAGTAGACTCACGGCACACTCGTATTCGTATTTTTATTGATATAATCCTAAATGCTCTTTTGTTTTAAAAAAAACAAATATTAATCTTAGTTCAGTTAACGAAAGAAATATTGCGGAAATAAATCGGATTCTTTCGATATTTGTTTGAAAATGGAATAAGTATCAAAAGTCCATCTTGGAAAATAGGTCCAATTTTTATTTTTTTCAGAAATATCTAGAAAATGCCAATTATATGCTCAAAAATTCATCGTCGCATTCGTACAAAAACATTTTAAAAAGAACAGTTGATTCGCAAGAAAGGAGAATAATTATAATAGGCGAGCGAAATCAAAACAAAAACAATGAAGCGGAGCGGAAGGTTACGTTTCTGTTCACCCAAACTCAATCCCAAACTACTAGTCCCTGCCGCCGATCGCTGACTGCTCTGACTGGTTCCAAACTAACCCTTGATTCCTTGATTCAATCAGAGCGTGGTTGGAACAGCCGATTAACAGTCGGAGTCAGTCAGTGTTTGAGTTTGGGCTCGTTGGAACTCTTTTTTTCCAAATGCGCATGCGTCGTAAAGTTTCAAACCAGTTTGAAGAGTGGTTGGAACAAACCTATTATGTTTGAGCCAAATGTTTATATTGCGGGTTGCGGGTTCATCCAAAAACTACCTGTTGAATTTAGGTCCTACAACGCAGTCATTAAGGGGTCATCTAAGCTCATTGCACTAACTTGAAGATTAGGACCTCTTACCAGCTTTTTAGGCGGCTTTCACACTGCGCGCGAGACCGAGCGAGGCCGGGCCGAGCGTTTTTGTATTTAAACTGCGCGCGAGACCGTAGCCGATCTGCTGATTATCTACCAGTCCGCGTACAACCGTTTACAATGCGTTTTCGGCGGCCGAGAACACTTAGCTAACAAAAACGCTCGAAACAAATCGCCCGGGTTGGCTCAGTCTTGCTCGGGCCGGTCTCGCTCTGCGTTTAATGTGAATAGCCCCATGCTAATACATGTGTTTTCATACCAGTTTAAAATTGTACCACCAAGTTTATTATTTTCGCTCTTATTGCAGCCAGCGCCGAGAACCGCTCACTAATCTTATCATACTTTATCGAGATCTAGAAGATGATCCACCTGCAGAGTAGTATAAGAAAGATGATGATGCAAGGGGACTTATAACATAATATTATGCAATGGATAAGGCTAATGTAGCTCGTATACTTATCTAGTAAAACAGCTGAAGAAATTATGAAAACTCTAAGCAGATGATATAGGAAGGTGGCACTTCTTTAGATTGTTACTGGGTTATTCTCAAATAAACTGTCACTTTGCTGTCCGGAGGTTATACCGGAAGCTCTACAGAATAGAGTTTTTCTCCTATCTCAACCTACCAAGGATCATTGAGTTCGTCTCAAAGCAGTGTATTTTAAGCTAAGCTTAAGCAGTGCTAATTTAAAGCTAAGTATTTAAGCTAAGCTAATTTTAAGCTAAGCTTAAGCAGTGTATTTTAAGCTATCAAATGTTAAAAAATAATTAAAAATGAAAAAAAATAAAAATTATTTTTCTTGGAAAAATTAACAAAAGTGTCAGCCGATGTCTATATATGTATAGACCGTTTGCGAGACATTTCTGTAGACGGTCTCATAGACCGTCTACAGACATGTCTCGCAACATGTCTATAGACATCTTCTGAGACCGTCTATGGTCTAGGTCTAGCGTCCACACTTGTAGACACGTTGAGCAACATGCCTAACGTTGCACCGTGTCTATCATTTAGAATGGAAAACCATAGACATTTTGGTCTAGCAACGAGACCGTAGACGCCGTTTGTCTTAGCCGATGTCTATAGACAAATCGCTAGACATGTCTCTGAGACCAAAATCGCGCAACATGTCTACTAGTGTGGACAAGGCTTTACAGCTTCCAGCTGATTCTCCCATTTAATTTTAGCATTGAAATTCAAATACATAATTATTATCTATAATTTAATTTTAACGTGATTAAACTTATTTAGAGAATTGTTAATATTATATCTAACATTATTTTTTTAAAAATAAATATAAACCTATGTATTTTTTGTTGAATTGACACCACACCTGGGATTAGGAAAATTCGTAGAAAATCGGAAAATTGTCGAACTCAAAAACCGCATCACTTGTGCACTCTTATATACACACACAACATTTATATGGGGTCCAAAGCTAGTTTTCATGAACTTGAATTTTTCGTTTGGTTCATTTTCCAGATATCGATTGTGACAGTTTATTTGAGAATGACCCTACTCCACTTATAAAAAAACAGAGGGGAGCATCAATCTAAAGAAGGTGCACGGTATGCTCTTCTTTAGACTGTTCCTCCCCTTATAAAAACAGAAGTGTGATATTCCTTTGTCCCAAAGTACATTGGACTAAACATCCCTTTGTAGGTATAGGTATTAAGTCAAAGTCATTCATATTCTAAAAACCATAGGGGAGTAACAATCTAAAGAGGTACCAAATTTTGGACCCACTTTACACTCCCCAACACCAAATCTAAACCGTGCCATCGATAAATGATGTAATCGGTATATGTCCTGTTTTGCTGTCAATGTTTATCTCTTATTTATAAAAATCACAAATTTGAAACCCGTCAAAATGAAGATTGTAAATATGGGACATGGCAAAACAAATAAAATAACTTGCGGATTTTTTCCGAACAAACTTTCCATACAGCAAAATTTGCAGAAAACTAATTAAATTCTGCTGAAAGGTGGCTAAAAGTATTAAAATAATGTATTGTCATCGTGTTCTGAGCTATGCAAAAAGTTTCAAATGTCTAGCTATTCGGGAAGTTAGTTAGAAATCGATTGCCAGATTTGTACCGGACAAACAAACAAGAAAACAAACTAATAAAAACGTAGTAAAATTCAAATACTCACTGACACACCACGATATCTCTGAATCCACTGGACCTATGAACATGCAATGTATGTAGGTGTGTTCCTCTTACCTCCTAGGTGCTCGCTAAGAAATATTTTTAAAATCCGTTTTCTTGATTCAAGATGGCGGCCATTTATATAAAAAATTCGACAAGACTATATCTCCGGAACCAATTGCACTAGAACCTTGAAATTTAGAAGTCATCTTCCTTTTATGAAAGTAGAAACTTTTGATAAATGGTTTACCAATCGGGCGTTTTGATTCAAGATGGCGGCCATATATATATAAATATGTGTATGTTCTTCATAAAAATCTACAGTTTTAGTCCGATCTCGATGAAAATTTGCTACTTAACCTTCAAAGCAAGGGGAAAATCACTGTCTACAAGAATTTTTAAAATTTAAATGTTGGTACACAGGGGTACGGGGTACCAGTAATAAATACGGGGTCAAAGTAATGAATACCCTTCATGAAGCAATTTTGTTGAAAAGCTCTTTAAGAGTACAATAATTGTTGTTATGTACAGTTTTGTAATATTTCCATTTAGGAGGGGGGTAAATTTAGGATATTTGCAAATTATCTTATCAAAGAGAAGGGGGTGTAGAAATAAGTGGGAGGGAGAGAAACTAGATATTCTCCCATAGTAAAATAATTTAAATGTTTCTTGATGGTAGGCTATGAACTTATCAAATTAAAATAACACTCCGTAGCGAAGCACGGGTATCCAGCTAGTATTATATCAAATCCAAATACCATTCACTGACTGACACATCACGATATCTCTGAAACCACTGAACCTATGACCATGCAATTTTTGTAGGTGTGTTCCTCTTACCTCCTAGGTACTCGCTAAGAAATATATTTTTAAAATCCGTCTTCTTGATTCAAGATGGCGGCCATTAATATACAAAATTCAAAGACAATATCTCCGGAATCAATTGCACTAGAACCTTGATATTTAGAAGTTAGCTTCCTTTTATGAAATTAGTAACTTTTGATAAATGGTTTACCAATCGGGCATTTTTATTCAAGATGGCGGCCATATTATATATAAAAGTCAACGTATGTGTGTATGTTCTTTGTACAAATCTACCAGTTTTAGTCCGATCTCGATGACAATTTGCACACTTGCGATTTTCAAAGCAAGGGGAAAATCACTGTCTACCTTCATGCAAGTTAAATTTTGGTACACAGGGGTTCGGGGTACAGGTAATGAATACGGGGTCAAAGGAATGAATACCCTTCATGATGCATATCGTTGAAAAGATCTTTAAGAGCATAGTAATTATTATTATGTATGTACAGTTTTGTCATATTTACATTTAGGACGGGGGTAAAATTGGGATATTTGCAAATTATCTTTTCAAAGTGAAGAGGGTAAGTGGGAGGGATAGAATCTAGATATTCTCGCATTGTAAAATAATTAAAATGTTTCTTGACGGTAGTTTATAAACTTATCAAATTAAAATAACACTCCGTAGCGAAGCACGGGTATCCAGATAGTGGTCTCATAAAATCAATAGTTTATTACCAATATTTAAGCAAATAATTTCAAGATAAAAAGAACTTTTTATATACTACGTTTTTAAATTTTCTGTTGAATCGTATGTAATGTTGATAATATAATTGTTATTTTTATATAATATATAATGTTAGTGAAAAACAAAAATAGTTCCGAATTTATTTACTTCACATAAATGACAAACATCTAGAGAGCTGATCTAAAAACTATAAAAGGACAAGTCTTTGTACAACGGATCTCCCCAACACCAAATCTAAAGCGTGCCATCGATATATTTGAAATAATATAAATAATATAATCGATATTTCCTGTTTTGCTGTTATTCAATGTTTATCTATCACAAATTTGAGACCCGTCAAAATGAAGATTGCAAATACTATGGGATATGTCAAAACAAATAAAATAACTTGCGGATTATTTCCGAACTAACTTTCCGTACACCAAAATTTGCTGAAAACCAATTAAATTCTGCTGAAAGATGGCTAAAAGTATTAAAATAATGCATTGTCATCGTGTTCTGAGCTATGCTAAAAGTTTCAAATGTCTAGCTATTTGGGAAGTTAGTTAGAAATTGATTGCCAGATTTGTACCGGACAAACAAACAAACAAACAAACAAGAAAGCAAGCTAATAAAAACGTAGTAATATGCTTAATTCCTTTATAAAATCTCATATTTCCACTTTATGTTTGTACACCATTTATCGACATTTGCACGATATTGACAAGTCTTGATTTAATCTAGTTTAAAATGCAAGATTTTAAATTCATTATTGACGGAAACAGGGGGGGGGGGGGGGGGGTGAAGGGACAATGAAAAAAAACCAACTCTCGGATGTGACCTTTGTCCATTATCGATACCTAGAAAAGGATCGATACACTAGGGAAATGAGGGAGTTTCGTCAATAAAATATCGCACAGCCGCATTCAATATTACAACAGACACCCTTCCTATGCATTATTAATACTGTTATTTACTCCTTTTTACTAAGCCACACGCTAATGTAATTATAAAATCATTTGCCTTCAAAAATGTTTCCAAATTTTTTTTTTTTTGTGGTTCAAAGTTAATTATAGCGAGCATCTATATGTTGAAATGAATCATAAATTTAAATATATTTGGCGCCTTTACTTGACCATAAATAACTTAATCATACCTGTACGAGACAATTCTGATCAACTGTCCGATTAACAAGGGTAGATCGTTAATTTCCTCTTGTAAGTAGATTGAGCAGGAGAAAGAAAGGCAAGTATTTACAGTAAAACTAGAAAATGCTATACAAAGGTGTTAGGCTCATAGGGTTCAAAAGTGATAACAAGAAAATAGCAATAAAGGGTAATGAAATTGAGAAAGCGGTAATATCCGGCCCAAAGGACCATTATGTTAAGCTCATAGGGTTCACACCTTATATGAGGATCTAAGAAAAATGATTACCAAAAAATAATGTCTGAATTGAAGGAAATATAAACACCCAAAGGACCACCTTAAAAAGGAAAATAAATTAATACGATCAAAAGAAAGGTTTAACGAACGAGCATTATAATATGAAAAAATAAATTATAAATGGCACAAGCCACGTTGAATAAATTGGTTACCAGCAGTTGTTTTACAGAAATTAAAATTAAAATTGACTTTAAATTACAGATAAATTGTCTGTATTTGTTCCGAATCCAAATACAGACATAAGATCATAAAAAAGTTAATTTAATGGTGTGAAGCCTCATTAAATTAACTAAATTAATTAATTACTGAAAGTTAATGAAACATGTTAAAGTGGCGATACGTGCACGTGTCCGAAGCTTCTGCTAGCAGGTCCTGAGTGCGAATGCGTAGAACGTATGTTGCGGATCCCTTACGCTTACGCTAAGCTACGTTTGGGAAGAAATCAAAATTCCAGTGCAAGAAGAGTGATACCCTTTCTGAACGTAATGACGGAAAGGTTGCATCGTGGTTATCCGGTAAACAATCTTCTTACGTTATTTATAAACAAATATCAAGTTGAACGTAGTTTTAGTGTAGAAAGTGAATTTGAACGTAGAAAGTGATGTGTTGGTTTGAAGAAATTTTGTGCTAAATAGTGCCATTTTTAAAGAAAAGAATACATTTTAAATTATAAATAATAAAGTAAAAAAATATAATTAACAACTGTTGGTCTCCAACAAAAGGATATGGGATTATTAACTCATAAACACCTTAGGGTTAGGACATTAATAGTTAACAACCAATGTTTCCTATATTTGACATCGAATCAAATTATATCAAACTAACATTGATGTTAGTCAAAAGTCAAAACACCGATTCTTTTTATAAAAGTTATTTATAAAAAATGAATTTAGAATTTTTCCCGTCCTGAAATTCCAATTTTACATTTGAACATTACGCTTACGCTAGCGTTGCTCGCGAACATTTGGACGGATAACATTGTCTAACGAACCCGTCCTGGGCATTGGTAAAATGAACATGTGTACCAAATTTCAACTAAATCGGTCAACTTTTACTCAAGTTATCGACATTAGTCTATTTCGAAACCATCGCTTTGGTGTCGTTTTTTCGGATTAACTTATGGGACTCCCGGCGCTTTCACTCCCGGACTCCCAGCGCTCTAATGTACGATAAAAAACTTCGTTCCAATAATTATCAATAAGTGGACATCTCCGTCATCAGATGATTTAAAAACATATACTACGTTCACACATCGTTTTGAAAACGGTTTTGAAAACGATCCGCTAGTTCAAAACGCTGTATGAACGGAGATCGACGGATCGTATCGGGTTAAATCCGCTCCACCAAAAATACGTGATCGGAACGGGGGATCGAATTCAAAACGCTCGTGTGAACAGGTCGTGGAGGGGATCGAGATATCAGGTTATTTTACTCTTTTCCACTTTTTAAGTTCTTTGTTATCGTGAGCTTCCGTTTCTTTTTTTTTTAAACTGCAAAAACGTTTTTAAACAATAAAGTTAATACTATAAAGAACCTGTAGAAACGTTTAATAACTTGTAAATAAAATGTAAAAATTCGCGGACATATTAGTTAACAAGAAAGAAGGTTTTACTCGTGACGTCACCGTTATGAAATATCGAAAACAAATATTTCGATCACTTGTATTGCTTCCGAGCTTACCGAAGGTAACGGAAGCATTGTGTTCACTTTTGAGAACGAAAAACTATTATGCCTCCGTTTTTAAAAATCCCAAGACAGAAATCCGTTTCAGACATCAGGGAACATTTTTGGTTCCGTGTCTGTCTGTCTGTCTGTCTGTCGGTCTGTGTGTCCGCGAATTATGAAACGTGCGACGATAACTTGAGTAAATGTCGACCGATTTTGATGTAATTTGGTAGACATGTTCATTTTACCAATGCCCAGGACGAGTTCGTTGGACAACGTTATCCGTCCAAGCGTTCACGAGCAACTCTCGCGTAAACGTGAACTTCAAATTTAAAATTTGAATTTTAGGTCGGGGAAAAAATCGAACTTCATCTATTCAATGAGACAAACATTTTTTTCAAATACAATATTTTAGTAAAACCAACGGCGACACCTTTATGAAGTGTTAAAGATCGCTAAAACTATTAATATTTTTTACACAATAAACAATAATTTTAATGTTAATATAACAATAAAGTCCATGATAGGATGCGAGGAAGCTATGTGCCACACTTATTGGCAGTCTATTTTTTGTTGTGTGAACGTGAATCGTTTTAAAAACGAATTGGATCCGAAACGCTTTACATACTCTTTAGGGGGGTGCCAGACTACAACCAACCCTCTTTTACTCCCCCGGGAAATTTTTGGAAATAAACGGTCAAAAACAGTTTTAGACATAAACCCAATTACTAATTTTTATTTAATTTGTAATTTTATAGCCCCTTCAAATCTGACGGGGGGGGGGGGGGGGGGCTCAAGCCCGATAGCCCCCCGGTTCCTACGCCACTGAGCCTATTTATATTTATTTGAGGCGTTTTGGGACGCGATTAGACTTTATATTATCAGCACGATGTCTAGATTATCCTTATCACGATAACAGCAGTCATTCATCCGCGAGAAATTAAATTTTTATAAATTTATTGATCAGTTAAATAGAAATGATTCACATCCACTAATCAGTGTATTTCACTGCACGAGATTATTAATACTTTAAAATAACAATAACAAGTATAATAATTTATTAATAAACTTAAACAATAGTTAGCACGATAACTTTTTTAACACGATGAGTATTATTGAACAATTTTTTGCAACCAAAGCTGCCGTCATTATTTAACTTTAGAAGAAGATTAACTGATTAGATTATCAGATATTAACGCAACAAAATCGAGTAGTTTATTAAAAATTAGTGTGTATACTAATAATCGTTAGATGTGTAACCCTCTACACTCGGCCGCGACCGTCTTATTAATTCCTTATGAAATGAAAAAGCTTATTTCAGTTGAACTTTTATTTTAGCTTTAAACGACGTAAAGAAAAAAAATCGGTCCGATTAATCGAACAAAAATCTCTCATATAGATATAGACACTGTATTTAAATTCCATAATATCTCGTTTAATTGACTTGAACTTTTTGTTTTCGGTTTTCAAGAATCTAGAAATCAGGTTTATTTTCATTAATACTCCGGAAACTGGAAACTAGATGTTTACCGGACCTATGCCATTTGATTCGTATTTAAATGGACTACATTTTAGAATTATTTAATCAAAATTGTCGTTGCTTAACTATTTTTGAGAAATAATTAAGCAAAATAAAACATTGTTGTACTGTTTTCAATTTACAATATGTAATTTTTCTTGATTCTTTTCACGCTGCAAAATAATAAAGTGTCAGCTAAACTAGTGATGCGGTGCATAAAGAACTCGCATAGAATGGTGCTTTTATATCAGCCATACTATGCTCTCAATAATGATATCAGAATAATATTTCAGTAAAACCTGACATTCCTATTCAACGTGAAACGAGCATTAAAATTATTTTGTCCAGTATCTTGATTTAATAATATTAACGCAGGCTCGCTACGTTCGCCTCTTTATTCAGAATTTGTAGTAAATATTTATTAATTAAAGTTTTTGCAGGCTCGCTGCGCTCGCCTGTTTATATAGTAAATACAGTTATTATTTAATGAAATTAAAGAAGGCTCGCTGCGCTCGCCTGTTTGATTCAAAATTTGTAGTTAATATTTATTAAATAAATTTATTGCAGGCTCGCTGCGCTCGCCTGTTGATTTGAAATTTGAATTAAATATTTATTAAATATAAGTTATTGTAGGCTCGCTACGCTCGCCTGTTTATACAGTAAATATAGTAATTATTTAATCAAATTAAAAAAGGCTCGCTGCGCTCGCCTGTTTGATTCAAAATTTGTAGTAAATATTTATTAAATATAAGTTATTGTAGCCTCGCTACGCTCGCCTGTTTGATTCAGAATTTGTAGTAAATATTTATTAAATACATTTATTGCAGGCTCGCTGCGCTCGCCTGTTTGATTCAGAATTTGAAGTAAATATTTATTAAATATAAGTTATTGTAGGCTCGCTACGCTTGCATGTTTATACACTAAATATAGTAATTATTTAATCAATTTAAAGATGGCTCGCTACGCTCGCCTGTTTGATTCAGAATTTGAAGTAAATATTTATTAAATAAAGTTATTGTAGGCTCGCTACGCTCGCCTATTTATACAGTATTTGAACTCTTTTCCTACTTTTATTGACCTTTACTTTTACTTATAACATGCAATGCAGATTAATATTTTTAATAGTCCGCCACATTGAAAATATTCTGTGTGAAATTTTTAATACTAAGATATTCCTTTCCTATACTTCAAGACCTTTTAATTGATGTATAACATGCCATACTGACTAAAAACTTTTTGTTTAGTCATCCACCATATTGGCCGCCATCTTAAAAATATGAAGTGTGAAATTTTATTAGTTACACATTCTTTTCCTTCTCTTAAAGACCTTTAAAACGATGTATAACACATTATTCTGACTGAAACTTTTTATTTTAGTCGTCCGCCATTTTGGCCGCCATCTTGAAAATATGAAGTGTGCAATTTTATTAGTTACACATTCTTTTCCTTCTCTTAAAGACCTTTAAAACGATGTATAACACATTATTCTGACTGAAATTTTTTATTTTAGTCGTCTGCCATTTTGGCCGCCATCTTGAAAATATGAAGTGTGGAATTTCCAAAAACAATACAGTTCTCACAAATGCTGAGATGCATCTATTTGCCAAATTTCGTTGAAATTGATCAATTTTTACGCCAGTTATCGTTGGACAAACAAACAAACACACAAACACACAAACACACAAACTTTTCAAATCCTAAGTCTCTGAAATGAAGAACTCACTACGCTCGTTCAATAAAACATTCAGGCAGCAAACTTTTAAGAAAAGGTTACTACATCGCAGGTTATGAACTCTCCCACATTATTAATTTTATAAGCTTTTCAGTTGACAACTTGCAATGTATGTATGTATGTTCGGGTCAAATCTTGCAACTGAATTTTAAAGCAGTTATCCTCAACCGATTGAATTGAAATTTTTCATACACGTTTAGTTTGGATGACAATGCATGGTTAGCTAAGTAATGTCTTTCTAAATCCAATATGGCGGACAGCCCAAGATGACGGACTAGTTATTTTTTTTAGCACGCCCATGACATGGATATCAAATGTAAGGGTTTGCTGAGAAGAATTCGAATAAAATTGGTTTTAAAAAAAAAGATAGATTTTTCCCGGGAAAAATCTAGTTTTCATGAGAGTTTTTATGGGTAATCCCAAATTTATATCTTGAGTTTGCCTCAGGATATGATTTTTCTGAATATATATGCAATGGAATCATTAGCTGAAGAGGGAAATGCAGCAACCAGAAAAAATGCTTATCAATTGCATGCAGCAGCGTGCAGATCTTCATTTATTGTCTCGGTAGCATTAATTGTTAAATATTCTGCTATACTGGAACCCTTAGCAAATGCACTTCAATCGAACACTCTAGACATAGTCAAAGGCAACAACCATATTCAGCCTATTCTTGACATGCTACAACTGCATACTGCATCAAGTACATGCTGAGAACGTCACAACTGGCATATTGAAAGAAGCAGGTGACATGGCTTCGCATTTAAATGTAGACATAACCGCCACTCGCATTCCTGGCAGACAGAAGCATAGTAGAAATCCTCCAGCCGAAGCCGAAAATCCATCCGAATTTTGGAGAAGGGCTCTGATGATTCCTTAGTTGGATTCTATGCTGTAGACAAATCGCCTGCATTTTCATTGAGGAATTACCATCCTAGTAAGATGAGAGATTGGAGCAATGGAATGAATGAACTTCATCCAGTGTACTTCATCTACAATTTAGAAGGAATAAAAGGAGAAAGGGACTAGCGGTTCAAAATGTGGTACCAGGAACAGGAAGCGCCAGACATAAATATAGTTTTAAAAACGAGCGAATTGTTTTTCCCGGCAATTAGAAAGGCTTTGCATTATTGCTTTCACAGCCCTGCTCAATATGCACTATCGAGCGTTCATTTAGCTCCGTTCGCCGAATCAAAACATGGCTATGAAGTACAATTGGTAAAAACGGGTTAAATGAGTTAGCCATGTTAAGTATTCACCGACAATGGGTTTTCGCTAACAAAGACCAACTAGAGGTCGACCAAGAAGTCATGGAAATGAGAGGAGTGCGGTAGTGTCGCCATGTACAGTCAGTTTTTGATATAATAGACCACGGTCAAAAAACACAGTGTTGTTCTTCTGTTATTAATAATTTTATTTTTGATAACTTCTATATTTTTTGCAACAGGCAACACTGTACCTCATAAGAAATCACTAATAATATACGATAATATCTTTATATTATTATTTATTGATTATTCATAATAATATTCTTTAAATCTAAATCGGTATTCTTTTTCCTTAATCTATTTTTTTTCTTCCTCTTTATTTCTGAGTTTGATTTGGATTTAGAACAGTTGTAACTGTTCGTGCTGTATAAAAACAAACAAAACAGGAAACCTAACATATTAGAAACCTTCCTGTTGTTATTCGTGAGATTTGACATAACTGGGCATGTCATACAAACTAGGAATGGTTATTGTCTTAGCACCCGACTGTACTGACTTCGGCACTACTTGGAAGTTGATTTTAAACGAAGTTAAGCTTTCCGTTTCTCCCGTGTTCATGACTTCTTGGTCGACCTCTAGTGGAAGCTGTAATTAAACAAATTGCTTCTAACCCTCGAAAATTATTGTTTACAAATTATTATTATTTTTTTTTTTAAATAAATATTTTAAATCAAATTATAATTATTATTAACTACGGGAAACAGACAGTGAAAAATACACTCCAGCGCCGGGATCCCGGCCGGGATCCCGGCGCTGGAGTGTATTTTTCACTGTCTGTTTCCCGTAGTTAATAATAATTATAATTTGATTTAAATTAAAATTTAACTTTCCGTAGTATGAAAACTACCAAAAAACTTAAAAATTGAATTATAAATATTTTATTCTAACTTTGGTTATCATTAACCCCCCCCCCCCCTCCTCTTATCATGAACTGCCCCCCCTTCCGTTTTGAGCTGGATACGCCCTTGCCTGTTTCGGCTATTATCAGCAGATTAATATTAAAGAGTCTAGATAAACTTAAGTGATATACAATATATTTATTTTATTTTATTTATTTATTTGTATTTCCACCATAAGTACATTTTCTTCTTCCATTTAGACTTTATGCATTTTTTAGACTTTATTTTACTTGTGAAATTAGCAGTGTATTATGTATTCTTCAAATCTAGCATGCATCTACGGTAAGGAAATCACTAAATTATAATTAATCGCAATATTTATTGAATTGCACTTAAAACTCTACAACATAAATAATATATAAGTGAATACACTTTCGAATGAGTAATGCTAAATTGCCTTTAATCAGTAACATGGTCAGTCAAAGTTATACAATTTTGTATATCATTCAACAATTTCCAGAGAAGGACTAATAAAAAACATTGAGGCCTTAATGAAGGGAATATTTTGGTTGTTAACTGCTTGCTTCTAGGGCTGAGATTTGAGCCCTTGATTGCCACTTGATATCAGGTCAAGGGATTATAATGGCCTTAAAGCTAATTTCTACATTGCATGCTTACTCTAGCGATAAGTGACGACAGAGCTTCTCTTAGAACAACATGTGTAGGCTACCTGCCTTTACAACATTAACTCCCGTAATTTAACATCTAATTCTTAATGATTTATATCAATTTTAAATTGAATATAGAACATAAGCAGAAAAGATGAGCAGTAATACAATCAATAATAGTTATTTATGCACCTAGGGAGTAAAGTAAGCCATTATTCCCTGAGCGAAAAAGTTGGTTCTTGAGGCGAAGCCGAAGGAACCATGGTCCCTAAAATCCTCCTCCCGAGGCGCAGCTGAGGGAGATAATTATCCTCAGCTGCGCCTCGGGAGCTAATTATCGCGAGGGGAATAATGTCACTTTACTCACGAGGTACATACAATATTTTATCTCCAGTAGGAAGAAAATACATATGTTCGTCCATTGCACAGTTTTTATTTATTATTTTAATAAATAACAATAATTATTAGCACTTTTAATAGCAGATATAAGAGATTCAATATTCAATATTAAAAACAAATAAGAATTGGAACTAAACTCAAATACAAGGTTATTGAGATGCAGGTAATAAACAAAGATAAAAATGGTCAAAAAAGCGCAGTGCCGCCAACCTGATTTCAACAACTTCATTACATTAATTACGCCATTCATTTTCTACTATTTATAAAATAATTAAGTTGCAATCTTTACTTTTTTGCCCTACTTACTTTTTTTCCCTACTTTTTTAATCCAGGGATAAAAAGACCTGTTTCAGTCCCTCTAAACTAATTCAAAATCATAACTTTTTCTCCCTACTGGAGATAAAATAAATTATATACCTCTATAACTACACCTTGAATATCAATAGAAATTACAAGTAAAGGTTAACCAAATATAGTTGACTTGGTGCCTAGGCTTCCGCGGGTAGACTCGTCATAAACAGCTTGGTTTTCCTGTGAAATCCGCGTCACGAAGGGGGTGAAGTCCGACGTTTCGCTTCCACTATTGGAAGCATCTTCAGGAGTGTGGTGCATCGGGATGTTTACTTGGAGATAAGATAAGCCGGATTCTCCAAAAACACAGCATCAGGACACTTATAACGCTGACCACCAGAAGCCTCCTGAAATTGACAAAAGACCTCCTTCATATCAAAACTTGCGGTGTATAATCTGCGGTTGAAAAAAACTCCACTGCACTGCTCTGCCCTTCTTTGCGTCTCGATTCGAGCAGTTTCGTATAATCAGCGGTTGGAAAAAATGCCCTGCACTGCTCTGCCCTTCTTTGCGTCTCAATTCGAGCAGTTTCGTATAATCTGCGGATGAAAGAAACTGCTCTGCCCTTCTTTGGGTCTCAATTCGAGCAGTTTCGTATAATCTGCGGATGAAAGAAACTGCTCTGCCCTTCTTTGCGTCTCAATTCGAGCAGTTTCGTATAATCAATATAAAAAAACTGCTTTGTGTTGTCTCCGTCTCATTGTGTGTGTTGAGTATTCATGTGTGTGGAGTATTTATAAGTTGGACAAATGTTCGGATAAGAGTTGTCTCAAGGTTGAATACCACTGTTTAAGTCTTAAGTAAAATAAAATCATGAAGACAAGACAAACCTTTGCTTTTACAGGGTGGAGCGCGGCAGACGTATGAATTTGAAGAGGGGATTGCTCCCTTCCTATTGGTCCTAGACGGTTGAGAGAAGAGTCGTTTAAAAGAGGGGGACGGGAAGTTTATGTTCCACGTTTCAGCAGGACAGGGCCACAGCCCACACAGCAAGGGTTTGCATAAACGTTTTGCAAGACAGATTTCCAGGGCGTCTCATCTCTTTAAGAGGCGATTTAAACTGGCCAGCAAGATCGCCTGATTTGGCTCCTTGTGATTTTTTTCTATGGGGATACCTTAAATCCTTGGTGTACAGCGATCGTCCCAGAACCCTGGAAGCCCTCAAGAACAACATTCGAGCCAAAATTGCCGAAATTCCTATGGAAATGCTTGAAAGAGTCCACAAAAACTTCGAAAAAAGGCTTTATCAGTGTTTGGAGTGTGAGGGGAACCACTTATCCGATACTTTGTTTAAATCTAGGTAAATTTAAATTTCCCATGTTATTAAATCAGGAAAAAATTTAAAAAAAAATATATATTTTGTAACATTCTGTGTTTTATTACATTTTCAAATTCATACGTCTGCCATGCTCCACCCTGTATATATGTTTTCAACCGATTAATGCGCGATACGATTAAAATAATGGTTCTTTGTTACTTAGGTATATTTTTTCATTCGGATATTAATTTAAATGTAACTATAGAATGAAGATAAAGAATTTTCTAGAAGAAGGAGAAATTTTGCTTTCTTAATACAGAGATTTTTAATCCTAAAAGTAAAATGAACAAGTAATAATTCATGTCATGGCATTTACTTTTTATTATATGCTATCATTATTGTAAATAAAACCATCACAATTATTTTAATTATCCATGCTTCCTCATTCTAATGTATTAATTAGCAAAGACAATTATACATGTTGACAATAACCGAGTTGAAATAGAATTAAAGTTCATTTCTAAAATAGAATTAAAAATTAAAGTTCATTTCCGAATAAATTAACCCAGGTTAAAGATTAACAGATAACAAGCTTATCAAATGGTTTAATGACTAATTACATGATAAAGGTAGAAGTTTTAAATATAGAGTTATGATGGTCGAGCGTTGCGTGACATTTTAAAATGATGACTTAACCCAGACTTGTTCAAAGTTTGTTTAGTTGTATTCCCAACTCATCAATTTATAATGTTACTCGTTTTGAACCTACTTTTTAGGGTTTTGTAGATACTTCTCAAAACCCTTATACCGAGGGTGATGTGTCCGTCAATCCGTCGCTCTTTGGTTCATAGGGCCCGAACCGTTTAAATGAAAGTACTGAAATTTGAAACACTGGTGCAACTTTTTGACCCAACCACAGGAAAAATATACAGAAGTTCATAATTAGATTTGCGCATGCGCAATTCGAAAAAATGTGGTAAACTCAAAAATTTATATTTTTTTTAATTTTTGAGTAGGGTATCAAATGAAAGCTGCTGAAGAGTAGGACACAAATATATATATGATTTTTTAAATGTTGCATTCCTTATTGGTTAAATAAATCAAAATATACCCAAAAAAAAATGTCCCCCCCCCCCCCAACCACTATAGATCGGCTGGTGCTAAAATGTTGAAATAATTAATCCTAATATCTTATTGTGGGGCGATGAAAATTCCGGGAGTTCATCCCAAATTTTCTAAAATTGTTAATTTTGGGCACGAAAAAGTGAAGTGCGCCCAAAATTTTATTTTTTGAAAATTTTGAGTTGGGTATTAAATGAAAGCTGCTGAAGAGTAGGACACAAATATATATATGCTTTTTTTAAATTTTAATTCTTCATTGGTTTTATAAGTCAAAATATACCCCCAAAAAAATTTCCCCCCCCCAACCACTATAGATCGGCTGGTGCTAAAATTTCGAAATAATTCATACTAATACCTTATAGTGAGGCGATGATATTTCCGGGAGATCATTCCCAGGTTTTAAAAAGTACAAATTTTGTGCGCGAAAATTTGGAGTGCGCCCAAAATTTTATTTTTTAAAAATTTTGAGTTGGGTATCAAATGAAAGCTGCTGAAGAGTAGGATACAAATATATATTTGCTCTTTCAAATTTTTAATTCTTCGTTGGTTTTATAAGTCAAAATATACCCCCAAAAAAATCCCCCCCCCCCCCAAATTTCATATAATGGCTGGTCTTAAAATTTTGAAATGATTCATGGTTACACCGTATGGTTGGGCGATGAAAATTTCCTAAAAAATGTAATTTATCTTGTCGTTATTACCTATAAAAAACGGCACTTCTTTAGATTGTTACTCCCCTTATTATAAAAACAGAGGGGAGTAACAATCTAAAGAAGGAATACGGAATGTTCTTCTTTAGACTGTTACTCCCCTTAAAAATAAGAAGTGTGATATTCGTTTGTCCTAAAGTACATTGGACTAAACATCCCTTTGTCCTTATAGTTATTTAGTCAAAGTAATTTATGTTCTAAATAAAAAAGTCATAAGGGAGTAAAACAATCTAAAGAAGTACCGATTAAGAAAGGCTTGTTGATCCAGGTAACACAAAAAGTGAAACTCTTCTCCAAGAAGTAAAAAAATGTGTTTTGACTGAAGATAGAACCTATAACCTCAAGTCTTTATTTAAATAAAGGTTTGAACAAGATTTATAACCTTAAAATAATACTATATACAGAAGGAGGATCACTGATAACATTAAAGCCAACTTTGGTTGTGTCCCTTAATCCGCGTTCTAAAAATTCATTTTTGTAATTTGTGACGTCATAACTCTAAAATTATTTGCCTTCCGTCTTTTAATTTAATTTTTTATTAAATTATAATTATTGATAGTCAGTTTAGTTTATTGTAATTTTTTTTTTGTGTTTTATCTTATTTTAGCTTGAAATATGCTAAAAATAATGTTTATTATATCATGCTGGGCGAGTTGTAAAAAATGACGTCAGAGTGAAACGTAAACAATAACCAATGGCAGGGTTTGTCTTCTTGATGTTTGTGAGCGGGCTTTGAATAGTTACTAAAGTATGGCCAACCTTCTCCTGTTTAAATGAAAAAAATGAGTGTTGTTATGTTGGCAGCCTGGTCTTAAGGACACAACCTCTCGGCAAAAGTTGGCTTCAGTCTCTTATCAGTAATTGCTTAGGATTCCGATTCTATGCTCCTTCTATATTAGTATTATTCTAAGTTTATAACCAACTAAATTTGGCATATACATATTGTCATTGCCTTATGTTTTAATCATTATATAGAATTATTTATACACAATGTAGAGCTGGATGTAGAGTGTGCAGGCTATAGATGAGCCAACAATTTAAAAGTAGCAAAACATGGCTAATTTTGTCAGGCTTGAAGCCTTGTGGCCCCAAAATGTCTTTTGTATTCTTACAAAAGGCTAAAGTTTTCTCCCATGTTGAAAACTTTAGCTTAGATTAGATTTTGTGTTTTTAGACGAGTGAGTGCCAACACTGTGCCTCTATGTTTCTTACATTTTTAGGTTTCTGTACTAAGTACGAATAGAAACCTTATATATATAACGGCTCTGTCTGTCTGTCCGCTTGGTGTCTGTCCGTTGGCTTGTTTCAATTCATAAACTACTATATAGCTAGGAACATGAAATTCGGCACACAGGTGCATCTCGGCATTTGTGACATGACAACTGTACTCTTTTTGAAGTTTTCACACTTAATATTTTCAAGATGGCGGCCAATATGGCGGGTGACTAAAAAAAGTTTTTAGTCACCATGACATGTTGTACATCAATTTAAAAGTCTTGAAGTGTAGAAAAAGAATATACAACTATTAAAATTTCACACTTAATATTTCCAAGATGGTGGCCAATATGGCGGGTGACTAAAAAGAAGTTTTTTGTCACCATGAGATATTGTACATCAATTTAAAGGTCTTGAAGTGTAGAAAAAGAATGTGTATCTATTAAAATTTTACACTTAATAATTGTAACTTAATCGTACAGAAACCTGCGATTATCGCCTCGATTAAGTTTATTTGTTTCAAATAAACTTATCTTTGCATTAGTAAACTGCGGTCTAATATTCTATTAAGATATTTAGTATGAGTAATGAGTAGTTCTGGTGAAATGTAAAAATCAATAAATAGATGAAATAATGGCCCAAGTTCAATGTCAAAGTTAAAATAAAATAAAGAAATGACGTTGGAATTTTGCTAAACAAACTTTTACTAAAAGGAAAATTAAGAAAAAAGAAAAGTAATAACTCTTGACATTTATTATTTAAATATTATTCCTTTGATGTCTAAATACTCAGAAAAACCATTTATTGATTATTTGATTAAGAAGAAAACAATCGTTAAGATAGCTAACAAAACCAAATCAATTATTTGTGTAATTTATTTCTCCGATGAACAATAAGTGATTATTCCAATTTCCATTGTTTTTTTTATTTAAAAATGGAAGCAAAAAGACACAAAGCTGTTTCTAATAAAGCTAGCTGATTTTAGATATGTAAAATATGTTTAGTTAATCCTGATTAATGGGCCCTTTCCACGAACTAAATCAATATCATTATTTTTAGTTATTTTCCTTTGGTATTGTGCATGTTGACCCTTGAAAGCTTTTCCGTTTTTGAATAGATTATCCATGTAGAATCTAGTAGAATTATGTTCAAATATAGATTATCTAAGTAGAAATCGGTTACAAAATGTTAACGCTAAAATTTCAGGGTGAATATTGTATAAGGCCATATAATATAGGCACTTCTTTAAATTGTTACTCCCCTTATAAAAAAACCGGAAGTGAGTAACAATCTAAAGAAGATGTACGGAATGTTCTTCTTTAAATTGTTACTCCCCTTATAAAAAAAAGGAGGGGAGTAACAATGTAAAGAAGGAGTACGGAATGTTCTTCTTTAAACTGTTATAAAAAGAACCGGAGGGGTGTAACAATCTAAAGAAGAACATTCCGTACACCTTCTATAGATTGTTACACCCCTTATAAAAAACCGGAGGGGTGTAACAATCTAAAGAAGAACATTCCGTACACCTTCTTTAGATTGTTACACCCCTTATAAAAAACCGGAGGGGTGTAACAATCTAAAGAAGAACATTCCGTACACCTTCTTTAGATTGTTACACCCCTTATAAAAAAACGGAGGGGTGTAACAATCTAAAGAAGAACATTCCGTACACCTTCTTTAGATTGTTACACCCCTTATAAAAAAACGGAGGGGTGTAACAATCTAAAGAAGAACATTCCGTACACCTTCTTTAGATTGTTACACCCCTTATAAAAAACCGGAGGGGTGTAATAATCTGAAGAAGAACATTCCTTACACCTTCTTTAGATTGTTACACCCCTTATAAAAAAACGGAGGGGTGTAACAATCTAAAGAAGAACATTCCGTACACCTTCTTTAGATTGTTACACCCCTTATAAAAAACCGGAGGGTGTAATAATCTAAAGAAGGTGTACGGAATGTTCTTCTTTAAATTGTTACTCCCCTTATATAAAACCGGAGGGGAGTAATAATCTAATGAAGGTGTACGGAATGTTCTTTAGACTGATACTCCCCTTATAAAACAGAAGTGTTCTATTCCTTTATTCCAAAGTACATTGGACTAAACATCCCTTTGTCTTAATAGTTATTTAGTCAGTCATTTATATTCTAAAAAATCACAGGGGAGTAACAATCCAAAGAAGTGTCATGTATATTCGATTAGTAGAATTTGTGATTTCATTTACATTAAAGTAACCGTTATTAGTGGGTTTTATACATTAGCTTCGATGAGTATGTTCCAAAAAAGCCTAGTAGAAATTACTAATTTTAATTTTTGAGTCATGGAAGTACACAAACTAGTGGTAAGTAAAGGATATCAATTGAAATTTCATCAGCAATGTAAAATGTAATACCGTGCTTGCACACTGGAATAAGCTACACAATTTGTGTGAGTGACAGACACCAAGGGATGTGCCACGCAAGAGTCCAGTTTTAGACGTCAGACATTATGTCAATAAGATGTTGGCTCGGCATTGCGCCATGTCTTGCATCGTTTTGTTGCGTCCGACTCATCAGGGGCCCGACGATGCCCACCCAACTCTGGACCTGATAAGCCCTTTATCTGATCTTCTTGATCTGGTATAGGCTCAGAGTTGGGTGGGCATCGTCGGGCCCCTGATGACAGGACGCGACGGAACGATACAGAACATGGCGTAATATAACATCTTATTGACGTAATGACTGATGTTGGAACAGTTCCTATGTGCCGCGCTTGCGTGGAACATCCCTTGGTGTCTCTCACTCACACAAATTTTGCGTTCTAAAATTACTTACAATGGTACAGATAAATAATCTTCCAAAACTAACTGACAGAATAGTATAATATTTAGTTAAAGTATTAGTAAAAGCTAATTAGAATAGTTTTATTTACTAGTTTCTTTTCGTTCCGATCACACTTATTAGGCTATAACTGGAAGAGGAATCCTACCATTTAATTAATCATCAGTGTGATGATCACATCATCACACTCCGTGTCGCAGCAACCCGTGGAGGGCTAGGTCTGTCAAAGGACTAATACGAGTATGTAATGGATAAATCGGGTTTCGGAGAGAGTCGCTTCATTGGTGCATAAACCTTAAAATTTACTTACGCAAAGGGATAGACGCTACTTCATATAAGCAGCTACATTTACTTGGCGATACTGGGTGAACACCGAGCCGTCCCGAGCGTTATAATTGTAAATTGTTTGAAAAAATATTTGTCTATAATACGGCTATATACGCGTAAAGATGCTATTAGGAAAGGGAATAATAACAATGAATACTAAAATCATTTTAGAATTTCAGTTTTAAACGTGTTTAAACCAAAATTGAGTCACCTAAAAGAGTTAACACTTCAATTAATCTATTTAATTCTAAATTGAATTTACGGCCCTAAGATATTGAAAAAGCAAGTTTGATTAATTTTTAGCTAAGGTGACAGTAAAGCAAACTAAATTTATCCATAAAGTACACTAGACACTAGTATTAACTTTTAGTACTAAACAAGATTCTACACATTCAGCATAACCTCTGGATAGTTAGATAGTTCAGAAGAACTAATTTGTAACCGTGAAGAGAAAATAAGAAAGAATATGTTACAATGGTTTATTGAAGTTTTCTATCGTTATGAAGTTTCCCCACAGCTAGAAATGAGAAATTTTCATTCTCAGATTTCCTGAACTAAAGTTCTTCTGACGTATTAAACATTTAGTCTCTAAAAATCTTGTTTCCAAATCTTTATTTCCAATCTACACCAGGTTATCAGATCAACATTTCTACTATACCACCATTAATGGAGTAATGTTCTTCATCCATGCCAACGGTTCTGTTTAGACGGGAACCGTGCAAGTGTAATCAAGTCAACTTAAATTTCAAAATGTAATAATGTGTTTAATCACACATTAAACAAGAGGCATTAATCATGCCTCAAGATGCATGCATTTCCACAGTCTCTCTTAGACATAAAAAATGTTATTCTTAAACTCGATTTACTTGATAAAATTTATGCTAAAAGTTATGGATTAAGTTTTCAACTTAGAAATCTAATTTAACTTTTTTTAATGTTACAGAATGTGGTGAGCATGGACAGCGAAAGATGTACATGTTCTATAATAAATCCAAGCGATAACACAGCCCCTGCAAAGTCTTTCACATTCGACGGTGTCTACTCCATAAATTCTACCACTGAACAGATTTACAATGAAAGCGCTTATCCTCTCATTGAAGTAAGGTCACTTGTTGAACTACAGTTATTTTATTAACATTAGTTGGATTTTGATTTTAAGCTCTTGCCATTGTTTCGTTTTATTGTCTCGTTAACTTTTCGTTGTTTGTGTCTAGGGTGTGTTGGAAGGATACAACAGCACCGTGTTCGCTTATGGTCAAACAGGTTGTGGAAAAAGTTTTACTATGCAAGGTGTTCAAGATCCACCTATGCAGAGAGGAATCATTCCAAGAGCCTTTGAACACATTTTCGAAGCGATATCAGTGGCGCAGGGTGTTAAATTCCTCATCTTAGCATCCTACCTTGAGATTTACAATGAAGAGATCAGGGATCTACTTGGCTGTGATTTGAAAAAGAAACTTGATCTAAAAGAGACACCTGATAGAGGAGTTTATGTACAAGGTGAAGTGTTCATATAATTTAAATGTTTAATGAATTTGATCTGATTTGCATTTTAGTCTAAAGGAAGTATTTATTTTGTTTGACAAATTTAGTTTACTATTAAGTATTCCCTGTCCTTATCAAGCAAATTGGCGTACAAAAAGAGCATCTTGTAAGCTTAACTGCTTCGCCTTACCTCCCAATCTTACTGATATTAAAGACATACATTATTCCGATTACTACAAATTTCGACAAAAAATTGTGAAGAAGAGATGAAGTACTTTTAAGTTTGCAATTTTCTCAATCTATTTTGAATAGAGCTTCAAATTAAGCGTTTTCACTACAATTTAACAAATCAACAGAATGCTAGTTCATTGACAATGCTACCAACAAATTTTAACATAAAGCCCCTATTATAATATTAATCATGATTTCTAGATCTCAGTTGGCATGCAGTGGGCTCCGTTCAGGATTGTGAAAAACTCATGGCTGAAGGCTGGTCACATAGATCAACTGGTGCCACACTAATGAATGCCGATTCTTCAAGAAGTCATTCTATATTCTCAGTCTGCGTTGAAATGATGAAAACATTTGATCAAGATGATGAAACGTCAATACGAAGAGGAAAATTGAGTCTTGTTGATCTTGCAGGCAGTGAACGACAAGCGAAAACAGGTATCTATCATCTGCCATTATCATCATTTACTCTAAGGCGCAATTCCCCTGAGGCAACACTGACCGACAAGAGGTTTGTTGCTACATGTTCCCTAGTGATGTCTGTTTTTAGATGCTACACATTTTAATAATGTCGCATGCGGCATTTGTTTCCCCTGTCGCATGCGCTTTGTCGACTATCTTCCCAGCATGTGTCTTAGATAGGCAACTTCAGTTTGGTGCATCATGTCTTTAGAAACAGTCAAGGTGGTTGCATATTTGGTGACTGCTTTGCAACGTAAAAAAAGAAGAAAGCCTTCTTTGGCTTGGAGGTGGAGAAGGTGGTGGAGGAGAGAATTGTACGTTGGTGGTAAAGAATCTCAGAACGATTTTAACGAGCAATTGGTTGCTGACGAAAACAGCTCTGTTTCGAAATTTTACTCGAATGACGAGAGAAGATTTTGACAATGACAATGTTTATCTAGGCTGATCAACGTCTAATAAAAAACTTAAAAGTTCAAAAGCAAACCATTTCCCTTTTTTTGCCAGGAGATGAACCACTCTTCTTTGGTTGTTTCTGTCGCTTACGATGGAAAGCTGAACGCAAATTATTAATTTTCTTCTACATCACTCGGAGTAAAATCGTATACTTACTTGCTAACTGCTTAAGCATATCATTTTTCATTCTGTTGCCTTTATAAGTATTAATTTTATTATTACACAACTCGGGCGAATTATGATTGATATTATGAAGTAGTTTTAGTATTATGAAATAGTTTTATCTAAATTCCACTTCATGTCGCGCATTGAATCGCTGACCGTTGGATAAGGGCAACGTTATTGGACACGTTAAAACTTGTCGAGAGGTGACGCATGCGACCCGGCAATAACAATCAACATTTAGTATGAGGCAAAGATACTTGTTTCTTGTCGCTCATGATCCCTTCGATTGAAAGACTGTGTGCGTTAAAACCGCATGCTATACATGTTGCCTTAGTGGAATCGCGCCCTTACATAAACTAGCTTACGATCAACAAATTATTTAGATATTGTATAGAAAAGTAACTGAAAGTAAATTGTTTCATTTTGCAGGGGCAACGGGAGAAAGGTTAAAAGAAGCAAGTAAAATCAATTTATCATTATCAGCACTTGGTAATGTAATATCAGCTTTAGTAGATGGAAAAGCGAAGCACATACCTTATAGGGACTCAAAATTAACTCGTCTTCTACAGGTTTGTTTCCTTTATAATAAAAATACAAGTTTAACTTATAATCTAAATCTAGATCTATTTTTAGATTTGTTTCTTTTTTAGGGTTTCGTTGGTAAAACCAAAAAAAAGAAACCCTTATAGTTTCGTTCCTGTGTCTGTCTGTCACTCTGTACGGTTCCAATAACTTTTGAACCAAAAGAGATAAAAACATGAAACTTTCCAGAATAAAAGATCGTTTTGACGCAGACACAGGAAAAATATAGCGAACTCAATATTTAATCCAAATATCTATATTTCTAATCCAAATATCTATTTCTAATCCACGTTTTAAATATTTTAGGACTCCTTAGGTGGTAATACGAAGACTTTGATGATAGCTTGTTTATCTCCAGCTGATAACAATTATGACGAATCTTTATCAACACTAAGATACGCCAACCGAGCGAAGAATATCAGGAATAAACCTCATATTAACGAAGATCCTAAGGATACTCTTCTTAGACAATATCAAGAAGAGATTGAGAAACTTAAGAACATTCTCGAAACTTCTACGGCTCCTAAATTAGCCACAATTGGTGAGTGAAGATGATTATGGAAACATATCAATCCTTTTCTTACATTTAACTTTGATTTTATTTATAGGCAACCGAAATTCTTTAAACATAAGATTAGGCATAGTTTGATGCTTTCATTTAATATTGGAAGTAAGAATATACACGTAGTATCGAATACAATTTTGTAAGGGACCTCTTAAAGAACTATTATCAGACAATCAAAATGGTCGAGAGGAGTAAAGATTTTCCTGAGCTAAATTAAAAATGCCAACATTGCCAGGATATAAAACTTGAGGATAGCGAGGTTTACTGATCCTTGCTATCCCCAAATTAAAATTAATTATATCATAGTCGTTATCCACTCAGTTAAGCAGCCCTTACACGGTCAAGCCACTTGATCAAAAGCAGGCCGCACACGATCAATAGTATTGTCAATAAATAAAAGTATTGTCAATACTATTAACCGTTTGCGGGGTTAGTATTGATATAAAAAAACAGTATTGATGAAAATTTGTTACTAAATTGATGTATTGACAATAGTATTGTCAATACTATTATTGACAATACTATTGATCGTGTGCGGACTGCTTAAAACATCGCGTCAAGCTGATTGACACGTCCTTCAAGCCGCCTTCGTGTGCATCAAGCATCCCATCAATCTTTTCATCAGCACTCATTTGTAGCCGAGTTTTCGACTAGTGAACTGCTCCTCCTGGACTGTAATAAATCAGTATTGTGTAGATACCATGGTTTCCAATCAGGATTTGGGGTGTCGAGCAGGTGATTGACGGAATGCTTGATCAAAATTGCTCTAGACTATCAAGCGCTCCTTCAAGCCACTTGAGTCATTCAAACTTTCCATCAATCTCCGTCAAGACTTGACTCAAGCATCAAACGGGTTCCTAGACGATCAATCATGTTTGACGCGCTGTTTTGATCAAGCGGCTTCACCGTGTAGGGGCTGCTTTATTAACATCTAGAAAATGCTTTCAGAGTTTCACACACTTTTCAATTCCTACACTCTACAATTAATGGCATGTAAAAAAGTTAAATTGTTAGATGCGTAAAAGTCTGCATTAGTGGATTTGCTCCGAAGTTTAAAATTTAGATCTAATTTTGGAATCTATTTGGTGATCAGTGTGTCGAAAAGGTTTTAAACTAGAGATAGGCGATCCACTCATGACCTGATCAAAAGAGCTAGCTCTTGCAAGAGAGTGAGTGAGTAAACGCTCTTGAAAAAAAAGTGGTAGCTCTTCCAGCTAGAGATGGGCGATCTGCTCATGAGCTGATCAAAAGAGCTAGCTCTTGCAAGAGAGTGAGTGAGTAAACGCTCTTGAAAAAAAAGTGGTAGCTCTTCCAGCTAGAAAATGACTGATCTGCTCATGAGCTGATCAAAAGAGCTAGCTCTTGCAAGAGAGTGAGTGAGTAAACGCTCTTGAAAAAAGAGTGGTAGCTCTTCCAGTTTGAACCGTGTGTGGAGTGTGGATCCTACAATATTGAAAATATTCCATGGCACAACAGTCCACTTCAGGCCAAGGCCTACCAAATGGGTCTTTACGACTAAAAATCCTAAAATCAAACCCCAATTTATAGCAAGAATTCGATTTCAAGAGAAATGATACGTGTTTTTCTTTAGTAACCACATGGAATGTGTAAAACGTCTAATTAGTCCAGCATGTAATGACTTTAATGGATTTTAATCGGAATACGGTGATAAATGTTTGTAGTTTACTATTTGAAAGATAGTAAAAGTTATTGCATATCCTAATCCGCAGTCTTACAGTAAACCATCCAAAAAGTGACTACTGAAAGGACCAAGCAAAACTGGTCAGGTAACCTCACCCTAATTAGTAGTAAATAAGTAATTTTTCCACAATGACCATAAGAGTTTAACTTGATAGAGTTTGATTTTGTTGAGTGTGACTTTGTTCAACCATAAAGAGTGGGACTTGACCAGATCACATTAGCAGGTTTTACTGTCTTTTCAAGTTGTAAGTATAATTATAATTATAATAATAAGAATGACAAGGTTTGTTTTTTCAGTAGATGAGGCCTTGCTTCAGAAGGAACGGGAAAAAGTCAAGATAGAGTATGAGAATGAACTAAGTGCACTTAGAGCTCAATTCAAGGAAATGCACTCGACAAAGTGTCAAGTACAGGAAGAATTTGACACTCTTAAAGTTAAATTTGAAAAACAAATTAAAAATATTAATGAAAAGGTAAAACAACAGAATATTTCTTAACACCAGAGTAATTATACATATTAATATTAATAAATTAGGCTTTATAGTCTAGTAGTGGGTCCATTTTAGGGTTCGTGGAAAATAAATTATGTACTTCATTCTATTTCATTTCGTCAACGTTTCGGCCTGACCGGCCATTTTTAAGCCTTATAGTTACACACTTGAGGTAAGTGAAGTCAAAATTCTGATAAGAGTAATAGGAACTTTTTACATTCCGTTGTCTTTTAACAATTTACATCTCCTATCTAATACGTGAGTTCTGGTAATGATAAACAATAACAATAATTAACAAGTAACAAGAACAAAAATAACGATTGGTAACATATTGTAACTAGATATTAAAAAACTATTAACAAGTGATCACAGATATTGCGTACAAATTTGGAAATGTCAACTTTTATTAGAATTTTGACTTCACTTACCTCAAGTGTGTAACTATAAGGCTTGAAAATGCCCGGTCAGACCGAAACGTTGCCGAAATGAAATAAAATGAATTGAAGTAATTTATTTTCCACGACCCCTAAAAAGGATCCACTAGCTAGACTATAAGGTTACTAGAGGGTATACACCTACGACCTACAGCCAATATTCATTCAATTGGGCTTTATTTATTAATGTAGAAATTTCTTTCTTATCAGCGGATAAAAAACAAGTCGTTTATGATATTATAATGATATAAAGCTTTCAAATTTAAATAACAAAAATAAATTTTATCTCCAGTAGAGACGAAATGTAACTTTTCAGGGCTAGTTTATAGGTAATAATGATGGTATTTTCATCCCTGTTCTTAAAAACTGGGAAATAATGTGAAAACAGGGAAATAATGTAAAAACGGGATTATAATCCACGTTCGCCAACCTAATTATTTTGTAAATAGTAGAGAATGAATGGCAAATATAGTGAATTGATTGAAATCAGGTTGGCAACACTGCTTTAAAACTCCCAGCTGATTGCGAGTCATTCTACGATGCTTTGTTTACTTTTGTTTAGCTTTCGTTGAACTTTTTTTTTTTTTATTACTTTAAAAGTGATTATTAATTGTTTTAAATAATTGATATTGTTTTATTTTTGTATTTAATTCGTTTAATAAAGAAATACAAATGTTTTCTTTATAGATTAAATCTTATACAGCGCTTTTTCTGGAGATAAAATTTTGTATGTACCTCGAAAATAATGAATTATTATTCCCTTGTTACAATTATCTCCCGAGGCGTAGCCGAGGGAGCTAATTGACATTAATCCTTCGGCTTCGCCTCGGGAATTAGTTGCCTTGATTCCTTCGCCTTTGTCTCAGGAATCAACTCAGTCACGCGGGAAATAATATCTTACATCATTCCCTACAAAAAAGTCTTCGCACAACTAGAATCGACGCGTTGACAGCGTAAAAACTAGCAAAAGGGGGGACGAGCCAATGAGAGCTTGAGATTTTCCAGGACAAAAGGTCGGGCCAACTAGGCAAAGATAAATGTCTCTAGTGGAGGGGAGAGGCCCTCTGGATAACAGTATAAGAAGGCTTCGTAGTGGCTTTATTTTTTCCCCCAGAGAGGTTGGCCAATCTGTGTGTCACTCAATTTCCCGCGCTGTCAACGCGTCGATTCTAGTTGTGCGAAGGCGAAGACTGTAGGTGCATAAATAACTATTATTACAACTAAACTATACAAATAATGAATATATTATTTTCTAACCAATACAATAATAGGCTAAGAATAATGTTTAATAAAATTCTTTATTATTTATTATTTGTCTTTCTCCCTTTCTTCCTACTATAATGTTAGCTATAGATGTTTTAAAATTATAAATACTGTTTATAATTATATATCAACTAATTGTTACTTTACTCTTTCAGTCAGTATTACAACCAAATTCGTTAACGATAGTAGATAATGGTGAACAAATAAAAGAAAAAACTGTGGCAGAATTAAACAATAACTGTGATAAAACTGAAACGTAAGTAGAAAAATCTATTTTTAAATTAATAAAATCATGATTATTTCGATGAATTTATAAATTATGTTTAAATTCTATTATAACCGGTGACATCTTATGTTGCATCGTGCGTCTTTGTTACAGTTCAGATGATGTAAAGGGTGTAGTAAAACCATC
Source organism: Gerris lacustris (assembly GCA_951217055.1). Classification (NCBI taxonomy): domain Eukaryota; kingdom Metazoa; phylum Arthropoda; class Insecta; order Hemiptera; family Gerridae; genus Gerris; species Gerris lacustris. Next base: position 80,654,660 of record OX578279.1, read on the forward strand.
GAGGCAAGAAATAATGGCGAGGTAAGCATTATGTCACTTGAATAAAAGAGTTAATTCTAGTATGGATATTCATAAAAATGTTTAGAGAATTGTACTATGGTATATACATTTAAACTGGGCTTTTGGATAATACATATTAGTGAGGTACTCATCTTTAAGCACGAACTCGTAAAGCTGAAAAATAATTGCTTGCATACGAGTCTGCAAGACAGTGAGACATTTTTATGTAACGCTTTTTGGTGTCGTTTTTCGAGTTTATGTGCGTAAGTAAATTAAATGACCTATTTACAGCTGTTTCTACGATTACGATGTTGCAATATTATCAGTAGTGTAACAACCCTTCATCTAATGTAAATAGTATTTGTAAAAATAAGGGGTTGTTTTTAGAGGATACCCACAGTTAATTACACAAAAAGGGGTACGTGGGTTGAGAACAACTGCTCTAGACTAGACTTTATTAAGTGTAGTAGAGTAGAAGAGCGCTGGGCTACAGGCTATAGAGTGGGGGAGAACCGAAGGCAGCCGAACCTACACGTCCCGTCCTCGGTTACATTCGAGTCCACGGTAGGGGAAGGTCCTACAGCTGTAGACTGGATTGCAAATCTCCTATAGGTTTCTGAATCCCTGTCACACTTTTTTGAGTTTTTAGGTAACATAACGCTTTTTGAGGTATGTTCCATAGGCTAAACATAAAACTGTCAAAAATGTAGATGAAATATACAATGTTATCTCTAGACGGGTTCCCAAGTTTACATGGGTAAAGTTACTCAGTGTATACAGTCAGGTTGAATAAGGTGTAATGGAAAATTAGAGAATCATAAACTTTTATGATTCCCTTCAGTGTTACCTTGGATAAGTCAGAAGTAAATAAGGTTGGTGTTAAGTACACAATTTCACAATTTACTTTTGTCTAATATCTAAATCTTTACAATGTAACCTCCAAAACGATATTCAAGGTGATTTATCAGTAAAACGATCAAGTTAAAAGTGAAATCATCATTTTTAAATGTAGACAAACTAATAAATATAAGGTTTGTTCCAATCAAGTAGTGTACCATCCTAACCTCACAAACCAACTTCCTCGCTCAGGGCACAATGCCCTGGTTTACTTCTCTTGATGTGTAAACAACAAAATAACTATTGTTTCATAAAAATACCTTGTTTTTATTTGAAGGCTGGCCAAACTGGAGCGTAATTTGGTTGGAGGAGAAAAGGCTGGCGATCAGAATTTAAGAGAACGTCGTGCAAGAAGAAAGAGAGCAGCTGAGAGGAGATTGGCAGCTCTAGCAGACGTGCTGACCAAGGAAGATAACTCGGCTGACATAGTTCTAGGTGTAGTGGACGATATGGCTGATCAACTATCCGTCAGATCAGAACATCTCAAGAAGCATAGGTTGAAGGTAACTGTCTCTTATCTGAAACAAAACAATACGTTTGACTTATCAGGTATGCTTGCGCAAAGTTAACATCAGCAAGTTCTAGGTCATCCGATGGTGATCCCGTTTTAATAAGATTAGCTTGCGAACAGTTTTAGGATTATTAGAGATATAGATAAAGGAACTTAAATTATCTTTAAGGTATCTAATTAAGCGCTTTTAGGCCCAATACACACACAAGTGGTGATTGGCACTGGCGTGGTGGTGGCGTGGGACGGGCGAAGATCGGTCATGGTGGAGGCGTCACTTGCCACCCTCTGCCACGCCAGTGTACATTAGGCCATAAGTTAACATAGAGGTGGCACAAACCAGCTCCACGCCAGAGCCACGCCAGTGCCATACGACACTCGCGTGTGAATTGGGCCTTAGACGTCAAAATTTAAGCCTTGTTTTTACACGTTCCAAGTCACTTTGATCAAATCCACTTGGTCCAAGTGTTTGTGGAATTTTGAAGTAAGGTTTACACGATCCAAGTCACTTGGTCCAAGTCACTTTGATCAAATCCACTTGGTCCAAGTGTTTGTGGAATTTTGAAGTAAGGTTTACACGATCCAAGTCACTTGGTCCAAGTCACTTTGATCAAATCCACTTGGTCCAAGTGTTTGTGGAATTTTGAAGTAAGGTTTACACGATCCAAGTCACTTTGATCAAATCCAAATGGTCCAAGTGTTTGTGGAATTTTGAAGTAAGGTTTACACGATCAAAGTATACTTGGTCCAAATAGTGGAACTTTGATTCACTATAAAGTAGAGGTTAAGATAGATTGTGTGAAATGTTTTTTCCTCTGGAACTTTCCAGTTGAATTGTACTTATTAAGTTATAAAACAGTGTTGATATATCACCTTCTGGTTAACAACATTTCACATCTGTCATTTTTTGACTGCTCGTTCTCATAATTTGTCAGGTGAGCGCCATTTTTGTTTTTATCAAAGTCTACTTTGATGGAAGCCATCCACTCAACTTGGATGTCCAAGTTGACTTTGATACACTGTTTACACGATCCAAGTAAACGACGAAACTGACTTGGTCCAAGTATACTTGGATCCTGTAAACCCGGCTTAAAACATAAGTTTCTAATGAATTCTTTATTTATCATTTTTTTAAAAATATGAGCACAGATTAAAAAAAAAATACTTTTTTACATTTTTAAACCAATATCCAATTCATAATTATAACCAATGTGCAATCTCGGTTCAGTTTGATAGGCTAAACAAGCAAGTATTATTATCATATTATACATTTATTTGAAAATATTATATAAATTAGCTAACGTCTCTCTATTCATAGGTCCCGGTGTCCCGGCCGGTTCCGTCGATGATCCGGTCAGTGGTCAAAACCAGCCGTAAAATGTTTAAAATAATACAACGTAAAATAGGCGACGTATAAAAATTTCCTTAAAAAACCTTTTTCTTTTGACACAAAAAACTGTGATTTTTTAAAGTAATTTTATTTGTTAAAAAAAAAAATAAAGGGGTTTCGAAAAATGAAATTTTCAAGGTCACATTGCGCAAAGATGAATTGGTACAAACACGTAACAAAATTTTCATTTACCACCTCACTTCTTGACGCATTCCCCTTAAAAAACTTTCAGTCCTTTAAATACCAACCCCTAATTTTGTTGGGGTTATTACACGTAACATTAGAGCAAAATTTCAAATTTTGATGTTTCGGAGATGCGTTACAGACAGATTGTATCGCAGAAATGTAAAAGGGTCCTCTTTCTTGCCTCTTTTTGAAATGTGAATCTAGTTGTATTTTAATTCAATCATACATCTGCAATCTGCAATCCTGATAGCATTTAATTGATATTTAATGATCGAATTGTTAGAATTCTGTTCAATGAGGTAAATACATTATGCAAAATAGCAAAACTATGAGCAGGTGATGTTGCGTTTTCTTTTTAAGCGCCATAGATTATTTACTTTACATGTTTGGCTTTGGCTTGTCAGTTTGGATAAAAAAGTTCGGATTCTTTTAATATTATATTAATAAGTTACATTTTTATATAGACCATTATTAGTAGAATTTTTGGTTTAAACCAACAAAAGTGTTGCTCATAAATAACAATGATTTTTATTTCAAGGGATATTAGCACAGAAAAATCCATCGATTTTAAAGAATTCTACAAAATAAATGATCAAATTATAAGTACATATTTTAGTTGTGAAGTCTATTTTTAAAATGATCTATTATTTAAACATAGATCAGAATATGGATTTAGAAGGATTACCTTGTCACATAGATGTCTAATACAATGGATTTAAGATTATTCCATCAAAATAAGTTAAAAATAGCTTAGAATTGTTACAATCTGACCTTCAATTACACTTAGGAAGTACAAAATAAAAACGGAATTGATGGCAGCATTTAATAATATGATATAGTGAATAACTATATTTATCTCCAATAGGGACGAAAAGTAACTTTTCAGGGCTAGTTTATAGGTAATAATGTTGGTCTTTTCATCCCCGTTCTTAAAAACGGGGAAATAATGTGAAAACAGGGAAATAATGTAAAAACGGGATTATAATCCACGTTCGCCAACCTAATTATTTTGTAAATAGTAGAGAATGAATGGCAAATATAGTAAATTGATTGAAATCAGGTTGGCAACACTGCTTTAAAACTCCCAGCTGTATTGCGAGTCATTCTACAATACTTTGTTTACTTTTGTTTAGCTTTCGTTGAACTTCTTATTTTTATTACTAAAAGTGATTATTAATTGTTTTAAATAATTTATATTGTTTTATTTTTGTATTTAATTCGTTGAATAAAGAAATACAAATGTTTTCTATATTGATTAAATCTTATACCGCGCTTTTTCTGGAAATAAAATTTTGAATGTACCTCGAGAATAATGCATTATTATTCCCTTGTTATAATTATTGCGAATGCTCGTTTCACAATCCCTCTCTTTTCTCCGCCCTAGTGCGGTAATAAAGAATAATTCTTCACCTTAACGCACGATAAGCGAGTTTGTTTACATTTAACAAAACTAATTTTCTGTTTGATTAATTAAAATAACTGTTTATATCGAGCTTTTAGTAGAATAAATGATTGATTTTTGTCATTATGACGAAAATGAGGAGAATAATACTCCTCCCGAAATAATTAATTTGTCAAAAAGTACAACTAATGAATTAATGTCACCTTTATCAAAAGAGAAATACGAACAGGAAAAAAGGAAGTTATAAACAGGAAGTTTATTCATTTTTTTTTTTTTTTTTCTGTATTTATTATTAAAATCCAACAATCGTAGATAAAGTACGGTACGCAACTCGTGGGAAAACTGAATTTTGCTTTGCTCGTGTGGTTTTACTACCTTCGCTGTCGCTTGGGTGCAAAATGCTTCATTCCGCACTTGACGCGTAATGTTCTATTTCATGTCTAAGTTTAAACTGAATGTTACAAAGTGAGTTTTGCTATTTTTACCTCAGGTGAAAGCGTTAGAAAGGGAGATCCAAGATCTGCAGAGTGAGTTCGAAACGGAAAGAACAGATTACCTGGAGACTATTAGAAGACTTGAAAGACAGCTCAAACTTCATTCTCAAATTATAGAAAGGATAATTCCAGTTCTTCGGAATCAATACAACTATAGGTAAATAAGTTAATAGTTAATATAAATAAACATTTAGGTTATTATATAATTATCTTATCTATATAGTTATTATTAATTGGGTATGTTCTTTATTTAAATTGATTTAGCACCCTCTGTCTAAAATTGATTTATCGATACATATATCACAGTCGCTTTGATTTTACTCAACATATATACACAAAATTTATTTTAGCGAATTTTCGAAGAAAATTAAGCTATTATAATGACTTCAAAATATTTGTAATGCGTATTTTTGAATATTTTCTCCATGACAATCCTTTTTAGACCATTCTTAATCGGTCCCTGCAATTTAACACTTTTTTATGTATTGTATGCATATATGTATGTATGTATATATGTATATGTGTCACTCCAGACGATATCTCACCCTAAGATGGACTTAAAAAATCCAATCAAAGGTTAAAATGTCAATAATATCAAAAGAAAGGATGAGTTAGTTCGTTGGCCAGAATTTTTGGAGTCCATTTAGAGGTCAAATTTTGACAATTTATGATCAAAAATAGCATAAAAACGTATTTTTTCCATTTTACCCCTCTCTATATAATATGTATCTTTTATAATACGCAGATTTCTTTGAAAATTCGGTAAGTCATGGTGCATGACTGGACTTTTTTTAATTAGGCTCTAGGGATGGTCATTAAAAATACATTTCTATTTTTGCTTCCGAGCTTACCGAGGTAACGGAAGCGTGATCGTTCTGAAACGAAACATTTTTATGTCTCCGATTTCAAAAATTCCAAAGACAGAAATCCGTTTCAGACATCAGGGAAAATTTTCAGTTCCGTGTCTGTCTGTCGGCCTGTCGCTCAATTTTTGCGAACCAACTTATCTTCAAAACTACACGTTCGATTTTAATGAAATTTGTACGGTAGTTCATAACCAGCTCATTGTTGGTCCCATATAAGTTTCAACCTTCTACGTCCATTTGTTTCTCTTCCACATGCGCACAAACATACATTTATTTACACCTATAGCTTCAAAAGTACTTATCTGATTTGCAAGAAACTTTTATAGTTTATCGAAAGTAACCCGCAGATAGCCACAGATTACTTTGAGCCGTCTGCGCTCTTTAACTTATGCTTAATTGAGACTTTAGTTTTTTAGTTTTTTTTTTTAATTTTTTTTTTTAGTTCAAGTAAAAAATCAAAACAATTTTGTTGAATAAGCATTGAACTGTTACTAGAGTACTTAGAGTAACAGTTCAATACTTGTTAGAGAATGTTACTCACCCTTTGATGTTTATAAAAAAAGGAGATTGTAATGAACAGTATTATTACTTAGATTAAGGCCTGAAGAAGCCCAGGAATGAGCGACAATTTGCACCAATTAAATTGTTTTTAAAAAAAGGAAATTATTTTTTAATGATTATCCCTATAGTCCACAGGCCACCATAAGAAGAGAGTCGCTGATTGATAAAGTTTTCTTACCATATGGAATCGCTTATTTATGCCGTGTCCACCGATGAATTGGGTATATGGCAACTGGGCGCTGGGCCATTTCTTTTTTGTTGACATGCCAAACTTGCCCTTCTGCGGGAGCACTGAAAAGAGATAGATAAAGTTTTGATTTTCACAGGATCGTTTAATTAAATTATTTAAAAAACAGTGGTACACGTGGCCACCGATAAGAGTGGGCCGTTTGGGGTGTCCACCGCCCCAAACATTGAAAAGCCCACTTTTCTTCCACTTTTCTTTCCACTTTTCTTTCCAACGTCCCAAACATTGGGACGTTGAAAAGAAAACAGCCCACTCGTATCGGTGGTCACCATTACCACTGTTTTTTAAATAATTTAATTAAACGATCCTGTGAAAATCAAAACTTTATCTATCTCTTTTCAATGCTCCCGCAGAAGGGCAAGTTTGACATGTCAACAAAAAAGAAATGGCCCAGCGCCCAGTTGCCATATACCCAATTCATCGGTGGACACGGCATAAATAAGCGATTCCATAAGGTAAGAAAACTTTATCAATCAGCGACTCACTTCTTATGGTGGCCTGGGGACTACTAGAGCCCAATAAAAAAAGAAAAAGAATAAAAGAAAATTAAGGGATTAACTGAAGAATAATTAACAAAATTTCTTTAATTGACACTTATTGTGACGTAGTGTGTCTGTACCGCAATCACCCTATTGTCTACTTTTGTATACTTTAAGAATCTTTTAATATATTATTTCATTTTATATAGCGATATTGAGAGCATAAAAAGGGAAGCTAAATGGGAAGATGACTCAGCTGCGTGGCTGATACCTGATCTTATATCCTTACAAAGTAAACTACCTCCTGCAGGTAAACAATGTTATACATTATGCATTTACTACTTTTACTCTATTTAAAATTAGTCAGAAACTTATTCATTATACATTTTTTTTTTTCTTGTTCAAAGCAGAAGTATGGAGACAAACATCATTAACTGCACCTGGACGTTTACAGGTAAATATTTAATTAATGTTTCTCAAAATTATTTGTAATAAATATGAAAATATGTGATCATAGACTGATTAAGTGTTATAACACAATCTTAAGGTAAATGTTTTTGTGTGAAAATTATCGTGTAAAAGCATGTTCTTCGTTAACAGCTGTTCTTCACAAAAATTAGGATTTGATATCTACGAAAATACCGTCCGAAATATGTTTTTAATTGTGATTGCTCTATAAAGGGTGTATCAATTTCAGATGGCCATAGAAAAAGGAGTATATCTACAGGTCATTTGGAGCAAAAAAGTTCATATAAGATATAGTCCAATTCTCAACAGGGTAGGAGCTATAAGCGAAAATTGACTGTGTTAAAAACAATCGACCTTTGCCTTAAAAAACTGAAATAACTCAAAATATATTAATCTTGGATCAATGAATGAACAATCGTTGAAAAGAGCAGGTAATGTCCTATAAAATGATGTATGTTTCAGTTGAGTTGTTGCCTTTTTAGTGTGACCCAGAGCTGTTTGAAAACAAAAAAATAGATTTTTTTAAAAAATCTGAAAAACTTTGAGCCCACTTATCGATTTGACCCGAATGGGAGAAATGCATACAAAGTTAGGAAAAGTTGGCGCTTTTAATAAGCTTTAAAACAATACCAAATACTTCACAATATTCCAACTATAAGTGGGCGAACAAACCACCGTTGTAGAAAAAAACATGTCATGCTTGCAGCTGGAGAAGGGCAAAGAAATGTGACATTATCATCTGTGGCATCTTTGACAAAATGATGTCGAATGTGCATTGCTCAAGGTGGCGGCCATTAAATTGAAATTTTAGTTCTCTAACTAGAAGATCTATAATTGTAAAATATACTTACCATGGTATCTCAAGGCAGAAGCGATCATATCGATAAGTGGGCTCAAAGTTTTTCAGATTTTTTAAAAAAATCTATTTTTTTGTTTTCAAACAGCTCTGGGTCACACTAAAAATGCAACAACTCAACTGAAACATACATCATTTTATAGGAAATTTCCTGCTCTTTCCAACGATTGTTCATTCATTGTTCCAAGATTAATATATTTTGAGTTATTTCAGTTGTTTAAGGCAAAGGTCGATTGTTTTTAACACAGTCTATTTTCGTCTATAGCTCCTAACCTGTTGAGAATTGGACTATAGCTTATATGAACTTTTTTGCTCCAAATGACCTGTATATATACCCCTTTTTCTAGGGCCATCTGAAATTGATACAGTAATTATGATTTTATTCTTCGATCTCAAGGGTCCGGGTTCGATCCCCCGGGGGGTCACAATGTTTTTCATCGGTAATAACGACTAGAAAAATTCATTTTTTCAGACCATTTCCATCGCTTCACCATAAGGTATAACCATGAATTATTTCGAAATTTTAGGACGACCCGTTATATAGTGGTTGGGGAGGGGGGAAATTTTTGGGGGTATATTTTGACTTATAAAATTAATAAAGAATGAAAAATTTAAAAAAGCAAATATATGTTTGAATCCTACTCTTTACCAGCTTTCATATGATACCCAACTCAAAATTTTAAAAAAATAAAATTTTCGCTCCTAAAATTGGCAATTTTTTAAAATTTGGGATGAACTCCCGGAATTTTCATCGCCCCACAATAAGGCATTAGCATGAGTTATTTCGAAATTTTAGGACCAGCCGAAGTATAGTGGTTGGGGGGGTGGAATTTTTTTTGGGTATATTTTGATTTTTTTCCCCAATAAGGAATGCAAAATTTACAAAAGCTTATATATATTCGCGTCCTACTCTTCAGCAGCTTTCATTTGATACCCCACACGAAAATTAAAAAAAATTAAATTTTTGAGTTTACAACATTTTTGCAAATTGCGCATGCCCATATTTAATTTTGAACTTCTGTATATTTTTCCTGTGGTTGGGTCAAAAAGTTGCACCAATATTTCAAATTTCAGCTCTTTAGCTTAAACGGTTCGGGCCCTATGAACCAAAGAGCGACGGACAGACGGACACATCATCCTCGGCATAAGGGTTTTGAGAAGAATCTACAAACCCCTAAAAAAGCGAAAATAGTAACTTTTAAATACCTAATGGTACGTCCGACGTCCATCGCCATTTGATGCTTTTTCTTTTGTTTTCATTCTTTCTACCTTCTCAGAAGGTATATATAAATACATATATAGGAAAGGTATATCATGGAAGGTATATACAGGGTGGTCCAAAAGTCTCCCCCCCCCCTCTTAACTTTTGAACGGTTTGAGATAAATTAATGAAACTTGGGGGATCTCTACCATGCAAAGGGAAGTTTGTTTTCATGCAATCACCCACTAGGGGCAACCACCCACTTTGCCCCCAGGCCACCCAACTTCAAAATTTCAAATTGGAGTGTATATTTTTGATAGCATATTTGGATTCTGCAGTGAAAAATAATAAACTTTTACTTGAAACTATTTTTTCTATTTCCAATATTTTTCCCCTTATAGGGGGGCAAAGATAGCAAAATAACCCTTACTATCATACGTTGTAAAATCTAAACGGTTATGATTAATGAAACTTAGGGGATCCGTAGCATGTAAAGGGAAGTTTGTTTTCATGCAATCGCGCAGTAGGTGCAACCTCCCACTTTGCCCCCAGAATACCTAACATCAAAATTTTAACCTGGAGTGTATATTTTTGATAGCAGATTTAGATTCTACGGCAAAAAATAAAAATATTTTACTTCTAACGTTTTTTTCTATCTCCAATATTTTGCCCCCCATAGGGGGGCAAAGGTATAAAAAGGGTAGATTTCAGCGCCTGGGGGAAAAATGGTGGTTGCCCCTAGTACGCGAGTGGATAATTACACACTTCCCTTTACATGGTACAGATCCCCCAAGTTTCATTACTTTATTTCAAATCGTTTAGATTTTATAACGATCTAAGTGTTATTTTACTATTTCAGAAAGGTTATTTTGCTATCTTTGCCCCCCTGTAGGGGGCAAAATATTGGAGATAGAAAAAATAGTTTCAAGTAAAATTGTATTATTTTTCACCGCAGAATCCAAATCTGCTATCAAAAATATACACTCCAATTTGAAATTTTGAAGTTGGGTGGCCTGGAGGAAAAGTGGGTGGTAGCCCCTAGTGGTTGATCGCATGGAAACAAACTTCCCTTTGCATAGTAGAGATCCCCCAAGTTTCATTAATTTATCTCAAACCGTTCAAAAGTTAAGAGAGAGGGGGGGGGAGACTTTTGGACCACCCTGTATATAGGAAATGTGTTAGCCAAAAAATCAGAAACCTTGATTTCAAAAGAAATTATCCTTTTTGGGTGTTTTTAGCTTGATGACTGTCTGTCAGTGACACACATAACTCCTACAGTTTTAATTTTTATGCTAGAGAGTTAAAATTTGGTACAAAAATCAGTCCTTACATGCAGTTTTGCAACGTGGAAGGTCAATTAATGATCCAACTAACAAAAGGGAGGCAATCCATTAATAAATGGTTAGACATTATTGAATGCTCATGAAAAGGTTCCTTAGAATTATTTTTTTATAGTAAAGTCATCAATTATGAGTTAGTGTATTTGAAAGCCTCTTTTGTTGTTTAGTGGCGTTACTATTAGCAAATGTTTACGTTCTGTTTCGTTATAGAAAAACGGGAGATCAGATGATGAAGATTTTGCAGGGAGTTACTTTAAGCCAAAGAGAGCAGCAGAACTTTTAGTCAGGGCTCAGCAAGATGCAGCAAGAGCTACAAGTAAGTAATAAAAAAGTTAACATTTTCTTAATTTTAACAATTTTTTAAAAAAATACGTATTGATACGCGGAAAAAACATTATACAGTAAATTCTAAGTTGGAAAATGGAATTATAATAAAAGCATGAGGGTCATAGAAGCAAAATGTTCAATTTAAATTGACAAAATATGTTAGTGAAAATGTCTTAGTGTCTCAAATTATCATTCGAGTACTAAAAAGTACTTGTCAACAGGTGGTGATGAACAGAAGTACAGAAGAATCTTGGATATGCGTCAGGACGGTAAACAAAATTATAAAATTAAACTAAATTAGCATAAAAATTATTATTTTCCGCAATTGCTTCGTTGGGCACTAAAAGAGATTGATAACGCCTATCAGCGACTTGAGATATTACGAAGATAAAGGGAAGGTGGACTTAACATAGTTTGGCTTTAAAAGGGTATTAAAACTCAGTAGCCTATAGCAGGGGTGTAATGAGGGACAGCTGTCCCGGGCGCAGTATCGTCGCCTAATTGAATTCGGCGACCTTTTTTTGTCCTGTGTTGTTTTTTGTGTGGACCTTTTGATTGTGTCGATCATTGTTCACAACATCGATGGAAAACCTATGTTGTCCTTAGGCGCTACGAACCCAAGCTACGCCTTTGTTAAAACATCCGAATTCCGTGACTGTCTCACAACATTTACCACTTTTATTTTAAGAGTTACCTAATTAAAATTGTAAACTTTTTAGAACATTCATTTTAGAGAAAGTAAGATATAGATTAATGAAAAAGGAAAACCTCTTCACAAAATTAATGTTTATTTCACGTAACTAGTTTTCGGCCTCTCAGCCATCATCAGTGCCGGTAAAAGAAAAAACCCGACATTGGGTCACATGGGAGACAAAAAACGGACCGATAGTAAATTTGAAATATACGGTAGTATATTTGTCAATGCTCTCCGGTAAAGTTATGTTTCAAATAAACATTGCGAGCACTTGCAAAGGACAAACCGGATTTCAGATTTTTTTAAATTTAAAAATATCGTGGCTGCGATTAAAAAAATGCAGAATATCTTAATAGTTGATAACATCATGGTGTACCGACATAAAATCATAGTTTTTAAGGATATCAAAGTGGTACGTCCTATTAACAGAGCAAGATCTAACAGCTAGTCAAAGTCTTAAGAAAAGATAACATGATAATGACCACAAGAAGTTAAAGTCAACCATAAATCGAGTTATAAAACTTGAAGAAAGAGAAAGGGTTCATCATTTAAAAAAGTTGAAACCATGGTAAGCTAGCTCTGTAATTAATACATTTTAGGGTAAGGGAAACCTTGCCAATGCAATTTCAGTTCCTTAAGAGCAGTCGCAAACTTTAACGTACAAACAATCGGCCCATACTACTACACTTAGTTCAACCTAGAAAAAAGTTTGTACATAAATAAATGCAGCTTATTTCTTCAGTAGATTGGTTGTGAATGCTTTAAAGTAGTTGGAGCGAAACAATTGACTTTGAGACGTCTGCTCATTTTTGGAAAAATGTATAAATTTGGTTATAATTTAGTATGTGTACAAAACTAATACCTGTTTAGTGTGAGGATTTGCTGAATTTGCATTTATCTAATTCTCTTAGGACACATCGTCAATTGTAGGTTTGTTCCAACCTGAAATCCGCGTCACGAAGGGGTTGAAATCCGACGTTTCGCTTCCACAACTGGAAGCATCTTCAGGGGTGTGGTGCATCGTGGTGTTGACGAGCCTTCCGCTGGTCTTCCGTCCTTTGCTATTGGTTCTGCCACCCACGAAGTTGCCCGCCATCTTGCAAAGGAATTGCAGCCTCTTTCAGGAAGGACTCCAAGTTACATTAGGCATTTGAACTACTTTGTAGAGAAACTGTCATCGCTTCACGTCGAGAAAGGAGATCTATTGGTTAGCTTTGACATCGTGTCTCTTTTCACCAACCTGCCGATTGACGACACCATCGCCATCATAAGAAGCAAAGTATGTGAAGACAAAGCGCAACTCATAGAATATTGTCTTAAATCCACATACTTCTTATTCAACGGAGAATACTACAAGCAGATAGAAGGAGCGCCCATGGGTAGCCCAATGTCACTTGTAGCTGCTAATCTGTTCTTGGATGACTTCGAAGATAGAGCACTCGCTTCAGCTGCTCTGAAACAGTCTTGCTGGTGGAGATATGTCGACGATGTTTTTCTTCTATGGAAACACGGGAGACAGACTTTGGATGATTTCCTCCGTCATATGAATTCAATTCGTAGGAAGATTCAATTCACCATAGAGATTGAAGAGAAGGACTGCCTACCTTTTCTAGATGTGCTGGTAACGAAGAAGAATAATGGTACTCTAGGACACACCGTCTACAGGAAGCCCACGCACACGGATAGGTACCTGAATGCAGCGTCACATCACCATCCGACGCAGAAGAAAGCTGTCATCCACTCTTTAATGTCAAGGGGCTTCAGGATCAGTGACGAGACCTCATGGAAAGAAGAGAAGCAGTACCTCAAGTCAGCCCTAGGAAAGAATGGATTCAAAAAGGAAGACATACTTGGAGTCGAAACGTCGGATTTCAATCCCTTCATGACGCGGATTTCACCGGAAACCCAAGCTGTTTATGACGAATCTACCCGCGGAAGCCTAAGGACCAGTACTTGGTACTGCCAAAGGATCATGTGGACGGTACTGTAAACGGTTCTCAAACGAACCCTGCGCGTGTTGGAACAGTTTGAAGGACGGTACGAAACAATGTCACAAGATCGACCTTTTATCCATTGCGTATGCCAGTGGCAATCCCGCGGACGGTACACTGCAGCGATCCTTTAACGGAAAGATTTCCAAATCCCCTCTTAATCTAATTGTGTTAGTCTACTACCGCTGGTCGAGCTATTTGGTGGTTAAAATTGTAACTAAATCTGTTACACTGTTCTTTGAACTTCTTAATTTAAAGAAATAAATTAATTTGCAGTTTGCTAGATTTGAACCTGAGATCTCTCTGACTCGAAGCAACCGCACATCTCTCATAGCCACTGAGGCTCGTTTTTTTTCTTTTCATTATTTACAAATGTCTGAAAACCAGTATTTGTTTACATCTTAGAATTCGAGGAATGTCAAAAGATTATAAGTAGTTTACAAATTTAACCGCCAAACAGCTCGACCAGCAGTAGTAGTCTTACACCTCTACAATAATGGAGTTGGATACCCCTGGCACACTGCTTGCTTGCCTGGAACAAACCATTGGAAACCTCTTTTTAGTGATTTTATAATTGTTTTGCTGGCAGTCCTGGTATGTCGTCCTCATTATCACGGTCATTATCAGAGTCAGCATTCATCTCCCTTTAAAAAGGATTGCTTCGACTTGCAATCCTTTGGTCAAAACAAATGACCACAAGTTCTTATAATAATTTGAGTTTTGTGTGCCCATTGTATTGTCTTTAGTAATATGTTTACTTGTATGTTGGGTTAAATGTTGTATAGACTATATGAAAGGGTTAACTGGTTACCAGGGTTCGCTGACATCGCTAAACACCCTGGCTAAAAATCAGCACAATGGTTACCTGAACAACTCATGGTCAGGACCGCCCATCTCGTCTAGTCCTTGGATAGGTAATCAAACCAGTGCTTAGTTCTTTTACAAGTAGATGTGATATCACCCTTATCTTATATATTAGTGCTTTCGAGCAAACTAAACCATTGATTTATTTACACCAGTGTGATAATCATTTATACACCATTTCATTAATTTTATTGCTATTAAACATACATTTTTCATAAATAAGCTTATAATAAATACGTGTGGTGTCATGGGACACCCGGTAGGAACGAAGTTCCTTACGCTTTATATTAAATATAAATTATATAATTACAGTGCTAAGTATATGATACTAACTACTTATACATGGCGGAGTTAGAATAAGAGACAAAATTAAAAGTAACTATTTGTACTAGCGGAGTAACTTTTTATTATCTTTGAAAAAGAGCGTCTTACAATAAATGATGTATTGTAAATTGAGAAAAAAGTTATTATTAATTTTGATTAGTTTATAGTTAAAGCATATGGTTGTAGAGAAGAAAAGAACTGTCCCACCAGACTCCGTCGGCGAATTACTCCAATTAAAATATTATAATATAAAATATAAATCAACAACACTAAAAAACTTCAGCTTGTATCAGGTTGAAATTTTACACGCCTGTTTCAATTGCACTTAAGGCGATGTGTAAGAAGTTTTATTAAAATCGTTATGTTAGAACGTAAGATATCGGTAAAAACGTAGTTTTCTTTATTTTAAACGTTTAGGTCCGCTTTAATAAATTTAGCGATCTTTATCACCTGTGAGTCTGTGTTTGTTTTACTAAAAAAAAATATTTATAAAAGTTGTTTGTCTCATTAAATAGATGAAGTTAGAATTTTTTTCCGTCCTAAAATTCCTATTACGGTCAATTACGGTTGGCAGAGAAAAAGCATTCTCCTGCGTAGCTTAGTTGGAAAGAGCGCTACACTGGAAATGCAGAGGCCCGTGGTTCAAGTCCCGGCGCTGGAGTATATTTTTCTCAGTCTGTCTCTCAGTGTTAATAATAATTATAATTTGATTTAAATTAAAATTCCAATTTTCAATTTGAAGCTTACGTTTACGCGAGCGTTGTGCGTGAACGCTTGGGCGGATAACGTTGTCCAACAAACTCAGCCTAGGTATTGGTAAAATGAACATGTGTACCAAATGTAAATTAACTCGGTGATCTTTTACTCAAGTTATCGTCATCGGTAGATTTCGTGACGCTTGGTTGCGTGACGGTGATTTTGTGACGGTGATTTTGTGACGGTTATTTTGTGACGGTGATTTTGGTAGTTTTTTTCGGATTCACTCCCGGGCTCCAGAACGTGCCATATAAAGAACTTCGTTCCAATAATTTTAAATATTCTTAGTTTATTTGGTTATTTCAACCGATGTTTTTTCTACCTTCTCGCATTTTTTAAAAACTTGTTTAGCCGCAGTAGCGTAAATTTGCTTGGATGAAACCAAGATGAGTAGAATTTACATGGTATATTCTACTCATCTTGGAATGAAATGACATCGAGAAACGAAGTTAGCGTTTCGAGACTCAAGTAAAAAAATTTTGATGTGAAATTAACGAAATTGCAAGTTCTTGTTTTAAGACTCGCCTGAGATAGATATTTTAATCGACTGCCGGCTTAGGCCGGCAGTTGTTTTGCCTGTAAAAAATCTTCACTCTGGACGATTCTCGAACCCTCGACCCCTGAAATTAAGACTCACGCGCTAACCACTATTAGTTACTATTAGTATACCACGGGATTAGTTGGTTTATTCAGAACACAGAATTGGTATATATTATATACATTTTAACTATTAGTATATATATATATATATATATATATATATATATATATATATATATATATATATATATATATATATATATATATATATATATATATATATATATATATATATATATATATATATATATATATATATATATATATTAATGTTGTTTTCATGTTTTTTCTTTATTTTTCGCTAACATTTTATGAAAATATTTTAATAATTGAAATTATGTTTCTTTGAGAAGTTATCTGACTGTGGCGGCATTGTAAACTCTTCTTTATAAATATGTATGTTGCGTATTTAATAAATAATTAATATAATATGCATTACTTAAATAAGGTTTATTGCGCTATTTCATACACATATATCACATGTTTATTCTGTTTCAACAAAACCCAAATCTTATTTTACCATTTGTCCAATGATAGGGCGCGAGGAAGCTATGTGCCACACTAATTGACTCAATTTTCCACCATCTTTCATTAATATACTGACTTACACTTTACTTTACTTTACAGGAAATAACATTTTATAAAATTATTATTACTGGATTAATGGGTTCTATAATTAATCTTTTATTCTGTTCGAGTTGTACCTAATTCGTTTACTTATATATTCGTTACTTTTAATAGTTTTTTTTTTTTTTTGTTTTCTTTTTTAATTAATAATCATATACATAATTATGTACTACGTTTCCATGATGTTTCAATACGTATTGAATACGATTTAGATCCAGATACGATACACTAAATTCTGGGATCGTATCTGGATCGAGTCTCATGTACTACGTTCACACATCGTTTTGAAAGCGTTTCGGATCCAATTCGTTTTCAAAACGATTCCCGTTCACACAACAAAAAATACAGGTGATCGAAATATTTGTTTTCGAAATCTCGTAACGGTGACGTCACGAGCAAAACCTTAAATTTCCGCGAATTTTTACATTTTATTTACAAGTTATTAAAAGTTTTTACAGGTTCTTTATAGTATTAACTTTTGTTTAAAAACGTTTTTGCAGTTTAAAAAAAAGAAACGGAAGCTCACAAAAACTTAAAAGCTTCAAGAACTTAAAAAGTGGATAAGAGTAAAATAACCTGATATCTCGATCCCTTTCACGACCTGTTCATACGAGCGTTTTGAATTTCGATCCCCCGTTCCGATAACGTATTTTTGGTGGAGCGGATCTAACCCGATACGATCCGTCTTGAACTAGCGGATCGTTTTCAAAACCGTTTCCAAAACTATGTGTGAACGTAGTATGGAAACACCTGAACTCGATCCTAACATGCGCAGAGTGTGAGTGTGAGCGATGAGCGACCCTAGCGGTTTTTCTAGTGAAACAGAATGTCAAATCTGTCAAAACATATCTCCAATCAACAAAAAAAACATAACCTTTATTTGTAATTTATAAGTTT
The DNA here is from genome assembly GCA_951217055.1 of Gerris lacustris. Taxonomy (NCBI): domain Eukaryota; kingdom Metazoa; phylum Arthropoda; class Insecta; order Hemiptera; family Gerridae; genus Gerris; species Gerris lacustris. The sequence goes on from OX578279.1 coordinate 80,672,635, forward strand.
TGTTTTTATAAACAAACACAACAAGCCTGGTTATAAAAAGTGAAGGTTACAAAATTATTTATAACCTTTATCAAAGTAACCTAGTAAAAGTTTGGTTTATTTAAAACGTATTGAATACGGATTCAATACTACTCTTGGAAACACCTAGCTTGTTAAATCCCAAATCAGAATTCGCATTGAAGTATCATGGAAACTTAGTAATATTCACTTAACAAAAAATACTTATTATATGTTACCACTTCTTACTTCATCCTCAGTGCTTAGAAATGACACTGCTTATTTATTTTTTAAAGATAACTTCATTTTAAACCCATTTTTATTATTTTTCAGATATTTCATCAAGAAAACCCATAAGATTAGAAGCTCTACCTGTCCTTGACAAGAAGAATTCAAAACCTCAGCTCAATACATTAGATATAATTTGATAAGAGAAGAAAAAAGTACAATGTTTATTATTATAATTTTTACACTTCTGTGTTTAATTAAGTTACCGTTAAGTGGTTACCATAAAAATAATATGAAAATATCTAGAAAACAATGGATATAGGGTTTTGCATAAAATGTTCATATGTACCTAATTTATTTTTAATCATATTAATTTATTTTTATTTTTAATCACATATCTGCCGATAATGAGCTCTATGCCGACTGATCTAATATTTCTTTCATTTGTTTTTATTCCATATGAAAGTGAACATGTTTAATATACATGTAAAATACGGCCTCTGATACAAAAAAAAATGGTAAATTCGGATTGTACGTGCCCCCACTTTGAGGTTAGGTGATAAAATCCCGTTATTATATTAAAAACCTTAATTTTGTGTACCCTTTTGTGTTGTACTCCAACATATTTTTAGACAAAGGGATATAAACTCTCCTATGAACAAATCATACATATATAATTTCTCTCAAATCAAGTAGAAGAAAGTACGAAAAATTTCGGGGCACATACAATCCGAATTAGCCAAAAAAATAAATAAAAATCAGTCCGAGACAACTCAGACAAACTTTCCCTTATATGAGTTAATTATTTCTTAGCCCAGTGTTTTCCATTAATTGGTTTTCGTAGGTAAATTTAATTACTATCGAACATTTCATAAAAATTTATTTAAAACATTACTTCACCTCGGCGGGGAATTGAACTCGGCCCATCCCCGTCCGCGTTTAAAGCTATTTTCTCAGGAACTAGATTTTTTCCCTGGAAAACGGCTTATATTGTTTGATTTGTATTTAAGTGGACTACATTTTTTAAATATTTTTTTCAAGGTTTTTGAGGGATAGCGCCCCCAAATTTGGAGCTCACATTCATTGCTCGATTCCGTCTCGGGGTAAGATTTTTCTGAACATGTATGCCAAATTTCGTCAAAATCGGCCCAGTAGTTTATAGGCTCCAGGCGTCTTCACAGGCACACGACAGACATTTTTTTTAAAAAACCACTTTTTGGACTCAGGGGACCTTAAAACGTGTAAATCTATCAAAATTTCAAAACCGAATTTTCGTGCCATCACCATACTTTCATTTTATACGAGAAAGTAAAAAACGAGAGATAAATCGCGTAGGGTTATTAAAACTTAGCTCGTATAATTATACGAATATGAACAATTATATACTTACGTGAAAAGTTCCTTTTTTAAAATTAAGTCTACAAACTTTTATTTTAATAAAAACCTTCACCTGTTCACATTTTCTTGTTTCAAAATTCCACTTCTTCTATTAAAATATGCGTTAACATGATTATATTAAACAATAAAATAAATCAAAATTCATACAGATTTATTTCCCCTATAGTCCAGGAGCCAGGTAGATTTACCTGGAAAGTATTTTGAACTTAATGGAATTTTTACAGGTAACTCGGAGGTCCTCTGGGATGCCAATACTGAGTTTTCGACCTCGTGGCCCTTGTGCTAACTTGGGGAGGGGGGAAAAACCCCAATTTTTCCGCCAATTTTTCGGTTTTACGCCTCTAGCTGGAAAACTACGCGTCAAACAAAAAAACTTTACCAGTACAAAGTTAAAGAGCATCAAATTTCCTATAACAATCACTTGTCATACGACTGTTTTCACCCATTAGGCACTGAGATACAGCATTTTGAAAAAATGCCAAATTTTAAAAAAGGTGGATTTTAGCGGAGAAAAGCATGTTTTTGGGCTTATAAATTAGATTTATCATCATAAATTGAGTATTCAACATTTCTATGTATACTATAATAATATGTAACCCCCTGTAAACCCCTCCCCCCCTCACTGCCCTCTCCCCCCAGAAACAAATTTGATGACGAATAATGTGCGTGACTTATTGATTACGTAGGAAAAGAAGTTCTATCCTTCCCTTAATTTTTGACTTTTTATCTTTTAATAAAATAAAAATATCAATAGTCCAGGAAATGAAGCACTTTGGCTCGCAATTCTTTCGTCATAAATCGATTTACTTGAAAATTTGACAGTAGGTCGAGAATAGTCCAACCATCAAAATCTATATCATCTATATCATCATTGCTATTACCCTGGGGGTGGTTGCCACCCCATCTCGGGGGTTGAAATTTTTTATTTTATTTTAACTACAGAAATCGATGGAAAAGCTAATTCTAAGTCAAAAATGATCCATACATTTTTTTTTTTAACTTAATATTTTTCGAGTTATTCGCGATTGAAAGTAAAAGTTGTTCGACCTTTTTGATCGGTTTTTCGCGAATAACTCGAAACATATGCATTTTATCAAACAAACTGTGAGAACAAAATTGTAGCCTATAAAAAAAGAAAAAAAATCCTTATTTTATAAATCATGTACGACCAATACGGACCGACCTACGGCTTGTTAATTGTTGGCTTTTGTTCGTCAAATGCTAAATTTAAGAGTTTCAGAGTCAAATAGCGATAAAACTGTGCATTTTACGAGGAAAACTAATAGAAGTTTTTTTAAAGTAGACAAAAAGAGCTACCATTTTCAAAAAAATAGAAGTCGAAGGCATCAAAATTAAGCGAGTTACGATAAAAATAAAGTTAGTCCCTACATTTTTCTACGAAAAAATCAGTGAATACAACCCCCTAATTACCACCCTAATTCAAATTGATGGTCGCCCTTCTACAGTTTTGCGTGGATCACATGGGACACATGAGAACAGCTTAACTCCAACTTTTCGGGAATATCCAGACGCCGGAAGTATGGAGTACGGGGTACAAAAGTCAAAATAGTATAAACCCTTTATGTTGAATGTCGTTGGATAGCTCTTTAAGAGAGCAGTAATTGTTGTTATAATCACTTGGTCATATTTTCATTTAAGAGGGGGATAAAATGGAAAAACAGGAATAAATGGTTTTAGCTAAAAATTAGTAATATTATTATTTTTAATCCGATATGAATGAAAATTGGCATACGTGCTTTATTTGATGTCAGAAAGAAGAATATGCAATAATTTGTGTGCATTTAGTACTTTGGGTACAAATCATTGTAAGGGGTGGTTTTTAAGGGTTGAAAAATTGCAAAATAATGAAATTGGTAATATTTTAGGCAACAACATTCTTAAATTAAGTCGATATGATAACTTAATCATTTATTTAAGGATAAATATTTTTTGTACATTAAGGTCTAACAAGGGTTGAAATATTTTGAAATTGTGTTCCAAAGTATAAAACAATCATTATTCAACTAATCCAAACGAAATATTTCACCCACCTTAAGCTTTAAAATGTTACATTATAAGTTTTGATAATTGGGGGTAGTTTTCACCCCTAAAAAATAAACAGCGCCCATCGGTATAATATAGATTTTAAAGTACTGTGTGGGCACCAGGTGCGAAAATTCCGCCGAGCCCAACGTCAACGAGGATGACACTGATGACGACGGTACCGACGACCTGCTCGACAACCTATACCAGGAAGGCATGGACCAAGAAGGGGCTGACGAGTCGCTTATCGAAGAGACTCACGAAGATTTAATTTAAAGTTCATTTTTTGTTTATTATTTTCATATTATTTTTATTATTTTGTTTATTATTATATATGCATAATTATAGATAACTTGTTTACCTACGTAATCAATAAGTTACGCACATTATTATCGCTTCTTAACATTCCTTTGGTTTTTCAATTTAAAAATAAAATTAAGTCCTCCGTTTAACGGGGCCTAACGTGGACCGCCCTCAGCCCCCCTGCCTTCGGTACGCTACTGATCAGCGGATCCTTTCCCCCTCCCCTCCACCCTAAAGTAAGATTGATAATAGCACCATGTTGAATGTTTCAGGGAAGAAGAGGTTTTATTTAACTTATTTTTCAAATTTGGTACTGGGGGGGGGGGGGGGGGGAGAGGGCAGTGAGGGGGGGAGGGGGTTGCATATTTATTATGGTATACATAGAAATGTTGAATACTCAATTTATGATGATAAATCTATTTTATAAGCCCAAAAACACGCTTTTTTCAGCTAAAATCAACATTTTTTAAAATTTGGTATTTTTTCACAATGCTGTATCACAGTACCTAATGGGTGAAAACAGTCGTATGACCAGTGATTTTTATAGGAAATTTAATGCTCCTTAACATGGTACTGGTAAAGTTTTTTTGTTTGACGCGTAGTTTTCGAGCTAGAAGCGAAAAACCAAAAAATTGGCGGAAAAATTGGGGTTTTTCCCCCCTCCCCAAGTTAGCACAAGGGCCACGAGGTCGAAAATTCAGCATTTGCATCCCAGAGGACCTCTGAGTTACCTGTAAAAATTCCATTAAGTTCAAAATACTTTCCAGCTCGACCTGGTTTTTTCGACCTGGCTCCTGGACTACTACTCTTCTTAGGTTATTTTCTCTCGATACCTAATCATATTTCATTTATAAATCAATACCATATCATTTTTAATTAAATAAATGAATTTTTATAATTAACTTTTTTTAACCGAATCGGATACGATTTTTTATGCATTACCCTATTTATTTAAACTGTGCCTACCTAAAATGAAAGAATATAAATAAGATATTTGTTCTATAAAATAATATATATTTTTTCTAAAACATTTAGTATAAGGGACCATTTATAACTTAATTTAGTTCATTTGATTATAAATTAAAAATGAGAATTTATTTTTTAAATAAATTAATAAAAAAGTATAATTTTATTATTAAAATAATAAGTTATTTATTCGTTATTTTATAATTTGAATGATTTTTACATTCGTTTGATAAATATAATTATTTTTATTATTAATTATATTATTTATTATTCTTTTAAATACATTATTATTTAATAAGTCCTGATGTAATAATGAATGATTCATTTGTAGAATTCATGTTTCACAAATTTCTCTTTTTTTTCTTATGAACGTACCTAAACATATGTTAAAGAAACAAATAATGTCGAATAAGTTAATATTTTTATCTACGATTGATAGGAAATATAAACATTATATCTCTGTTTAGATGCATAGAAAGTGATTATTTACGTACTTGTATTCATTGCGCATGCGCGTCTCATGGTTCTGAAGAATTTCTCTTCTTTACCACGCTAGCGCGGTAAAGAAGAGGAATTCTTCAGCTTTACGCACGATTAGCGAGTTTGTTTACATTTAGCAAAACTAATTTGCAATTATTTTATTAAAGTAACTGTTTATATCGAGTTTTTAGTGAAAAACAATGACTGAATCAAGTGGCTTTGACGAAAATGTAGAGAATAATACTCCTCCAGAAATAATTAATTCGGCAAAAAATACAGCTCAAGATTAATGCCATCTCTATCAAAGAAGAGATACGAACTTACATACAGCAAGTTTATTTTTTTCTGTATTTATTATTTAAATCTAACAATCGTAGATAAAGTACGGTACGCAACTCGTGGGAAAACGGCATTTTGCATTGCTCGTGTGGTTTTACCACCCTCGCTATCACTCGGGTGCAAACTCCACACTCGCATGCACAATGCTACTTTCCACACTCGACGCGTAATGTACTATTTCGTCCTTTAAATAAATTTTGGCTTCAAATAGCCAGATAAAAAGTAAGTTTATAAGTGACTCTTTAAGAACTGTCAGATTTATTTCCCCTACTATTCTTAGGTTATTTTCTCTCGATACCTAATCATATTTCATTGATAAATCAACACCATATCATTTGATCCAAGAATTGTAGGAATTAGGTTTACAAACATGATGATATAAGGTGTGTTTGTCGGCTAAAGCCAAGTCCGCACACAAAACAAACTCGACAACCAGGCAAACTGCAGTATTTGTTCCTTTGTTCGTTTTACATTTGTCAAATAAGCCATGTTAATAATAAGCATTTGTTAATAAATATAGTAATACCGAATTTTAATCCATTAATATCTCATTTGATGCATCTATGCATTGCATGCGCTGTCGTGCACTCAATGTCGGTTGCAAAGGAAAGTCCTTCATTAATAATCAGAAGCCCAAAGATAGGTATTTCGGGTACAAAAGGCAAATAAAAAAAACTTGATTCGCAATCTGCTCTCAATTCACTTGATTCGCAATCAGCTCTTAATTCTCTTGATTCGCAATCAGTTCTCAATTCTCTTGTTTCGCAATCAGCTCTCAATTCTCTTGATTTGCAATCAGCTCTCAATTCTCTTGTTTCGCAATCAGCTCTCAATTCTTTTGATTCGCAATCAGCTCTCAATTCTTTTGATTCGCAATCAGCTCTCAATTCTCTTGATTTGCAATCAGCTCTCAATTCTCTTATTTCGCAATCAGCTCTCAATTCTTTTGATTCGCAATCAGCTCTCAATTCACTTGATTCCCAATCAGCTCTAAATTCTCTTGATTTGCTATCAACTCTTGATTCGCAATAAACTCTCAATTATCTTGATTCACAATCAGCTCTCAATTCTCTTGATTTGCAATCAGCTCTTAATTCTCTTGATTTGCAATCAGCTCTCAATTCTCTTGATTCCCAATCAGCTCTCAATTTTCTTGATTCGCAATCAGCTCTCTATCCTCTTGATTCCCAATCAGCTCTCAATCCTCTTGATTCCCAATCAGCTCTCAATTTTCTTGATTCCCAATCAGCTCTCAATTTTCTTGATTCCCAATCAGCTCTCGCAATTCTCTTGATTCCCAATCAGCTCTCAATTCTCTTGATTCGCAATCAGCTCTCAATTTTCTTGATTCCCAATCAGCTCTCGCAATTCTCTTGATTCCCAATCAGCTCTCAATTCTCTTGATTCGCAATCAACTCAAGTCACGTGAGTCACGTTTCACCACAAGCTCATGGCCTAACCTATGGATTGCAAAACATCGCCGAAAGTCGTCAAAACGAACAAAACTCTCTAAATCGTTATTAACACTGTATTTCTAAATCCAATATCTCATTTAATTTGATTTATTAATAAATTTAAAAAGTGTTCAACAGGTGGTTATTTACTTTTTTCGATTTTCAACATCAGGCTTATTTTCATCAATATCTCGGAATCTAGATTTTTTCGCGTAAAAACGACTGAAATGGTTAAATTCTTATTTTAATGGACTGTAAAATGGATATTTTTTAAAAAAAGTTAAAACCGTTTTCGAGAAATATTTTTTATCTTTTGGCAAAATATTAGAGATAGAAAAAAAGTTACGCGTTAAATTTAATATTTTCCACCGTACAATCCATATCTGCTATCAAAAATATACATTCTAAAGGCGCGTCCACACTATGCCGCGCAATGCCACTTGGTCAGGCCAAGCGGCAAAGCCAGATGGCACCACGAAAATATTCATCCGTCCACACTGCAATTGGCAAAGCCAGTCGAGATTGTGATGTATGACGAAAAAATTAAAAAATAAAATAAAAATAGGTGTCACAAAAGATAAGAAGAACGGAGTAATAATCATTGTAACAAATTATAGACACAAAAATGTTAGTAGTGGTGTGAGAAGGGGCTCGACACTGGATGCCAAATGCAATGTTGCCGAGTGGCACGTCCACACCTTGCCATACGACTTCTTGCCATCTGGCTTTCTTTGATCCGGACCGACAATCGTCGGGTTCGGCTTGGCATGTCAAGTGGCACGTTTTGTGCCAAGCTTGGCAAATAGCAAATGCCAAGGGAGACGTCCACATTACACTTGGCAATGCCAATTGGCCTTGCCATTCCTTGTCGCTTGGCATTGTGGACGCGCTTTAATACGAAAATTTTAAAGTTGGGTGGCCTGGGGGCTAAGTGGGTGGATGCCTCTAGTGCGCGATTGCATGAAAACAAACTTCCCTTTACATGGTACGGACCCCCCAAATAATTTATCTCAAACCGCTCGAATGTTAAGAGGGGGGGGGGGAGACTTGGGAGCACTCTGTAAATTAAAGCCCAGTTCTGACCACTTTAATCAATTGATTATCTGTAAACTAAAACCCGTTCACCAATGTGGGTGAACTGTCTAACAAATATGATGACCTTAACTGTACCTCAGAGGTCAATTGAGTTAATTTTTAAAATTGACTTTATAATTGGTCACTGTCCACCTACAATAATATGCCCATAAAAATTGCCAACAAATATTTAAAATAATTTAAAATCTGAGCTATACTATCCACAACACTAAAGAAACAAGAGGTAAATTTCATAAAATTTGGCAAACTTACAATTTTATTAGAAAGAAACCTAATCTACAGCTTAATCGTTCATGAGAATAAGTTTAATAAAGTTTTGGGGTTTCTAAAACAAATAAAAATGTTAACTATTATTGTAAAATTTTACCATTGAGTTATCTATTGAAACTTTTGTTACCTAAAATTTAGTTACCGTTAATTATATGTGAATATTAAATTAATTTTAATTATATTCACTTTATTTAAATGTTATTTATTGTTTAATTATAATAATTGAATAAATGAATACAAAGTGTATTTTAAAATGTGTTGTATGTTTGTTTTTGTTTCCTAGCTTACCGAAGGTAACGGATTCTATGTGATCTTTCTGAAGAATGAAAAATTTTGTGTCATAGATTTCAAACATTTTTGAGACAGAGATTTGTTTCAGACATCAGGAACATGTTAGGTTCCGTGTCTGTCTGTCACCCAAGTTTTGCAAACCAACATACCTTAAAAACTTGTATTTCTTTCAAAGGCTCTACTACAAAGGTTGAGGACTAGGCAAATCTGATGTACCGGACAAACCTATATTGATTCTATTAATTTCTGTGTGAAGACATTTCCCATTATTAAGTCATTGCTGAAATTCTCGCTAAATTGAGTATTTATTATATATTATTTCCTGGACGTAAAACTTTCAATAATAATTAAAAATTTCTGTTTTAAATAAATATTATTACAATACCATTCATGAAAGAAGACGTGCGTTGACAGCGCGGGAAAGTTTGACACATTGGGGGGAGAGCCAATGAGAGCTCGAGATTTTGGCGGGCAATAGGTTGAGCCAACTAGGTAAAAATAAAAATCTCTAGTGGAGGGGCGCGTCCCACGGGATAACCGTTTAAAAAGGGTTCGTAACCTCCACCGCTCCTACATTTCCCTTCTCCTTGTTGTTTAGTTATCATCGCGATGGAGAAAAAAGAACTCTTAGAAGAAATGTTAAAATATATTCGTAATAAGATGTGAAAATCTATAGACAACAATAGTTAAAAAGATCGCGATTTGGTAGGAGTAACATAACCTTCTTTTGTTTACAAACAAGTTAACTGCCCCACCCTCACCCACAGACCTAGTGGCTTTATTTTTACCCTAGCATAGGTTGGCCAATCTAAGTGTCATCTGATTTCCCGCGCTGTCAACGCACGTTTTCTTTCGTGGTTATAACTGGTACTAGACCTTGGTCGACCATGGTTATAATATACTTTTCACTTTGTTGATTGCTATCTTTCATTTTATAACAAGTCAGCTACAGCTAATAAAGGCAGTATATAATCAAGTGTAAAGGTTTAGAAAACGTTAAACTTATGTTTTCTTATTAATTCACTATTAAATATATAGCACAAACGTTAGGAGTAAAAGATATCTTAAACCAAAGTTTAAAACACGTTTTTAGATATAAAAAATATATATTTTACGATTTTGGTAGTATTCATACTACAGAAAGATAAAGAGATAAAGATAAAGAGTTATAATTATTATTTACTACGGGAAACAGACAGAGAAAAATACACTCCAGCGCCGGGATTTGAACCACGGGCCTCTATATAACTAACGTCAGAGAAACTCATTCTCCTGCGTTGCTTAGTTGGTAGAGCACTATACTGGAAATATAGAGGCCCGTGGTTCAAATCCCGGCGCTGGAGTGTATTTTTCTCAGTCTGTTTCCCGTAGTTAATAATAATTATTACTTGATTTAAATTAAAATTTAATCTTTCTGTAGTATGAATACTACCAAAATCGTAAAATATGAATTTCTAATTTATTATACTAGGTACAGGTACTAATTGGGTACTTTATAATTATAAGCGTTATTTCTCGGTCTAGTTCTATGTCATTAATGTTGACTTCTAAGACTTATATGGAAAATTGAAAGCTTAAATTCGGGACAGGGACAAGGTATCATTAACGTCAGAGAAACTCATTCTCCTGCGTTGCTTAGTTGGTAGAGCACTATACTGGAAATATAGAGGCCCGTGGTTCAAATCCCGGCGCTGGAGTGTATTTTTCTCTGTCTGTTTCCCGTAGTTAATAATAATTATAAATTGATTTAAATTAAAATATAAAAAAATATTTAAAAAATTTGCCGGGGGGAGGGGGGTCAGCCCCCAGTATGATTGGGACCAAGTATGATGTACCAGTATGATTGGGACCAAAACCCCCCGGTATGGATCCCCCCTGATATGAAAGTCAACTCTGGAGCCACCCTTGAGATAACTATTATTTGATTTTTAAAGTTTGGCGAAAGAACTACTAATGTTAAAATTTTTGTTAACTTTGTTTCTTCGTTAAAATGCATTGATGAGAATGAGAATTGATATTTAATATAATTTACCAGCAGGGGCTTGTGTTCAGGAAAAAAATTAATAGATATTTCAATGTGAAAATCTAAAAGTAAAAAAATTGTTTGATCAAATTGCCAGACATATTTAGAATCGAGAACTTTCTGTTTCAAAAGCAGAAGCAGTATAATTATTTAATCAAACTCTTGATATAAATTAATGTTATCAATTCTCAAATTGGAAAATTATTTATTTAAAAAGCATTAAACAAATAGAGAAAGAATAATAATCGGTATTTAGATTACGGTTTAAGAAAGCACTGCCTTGTTCTTCAAATACTCATTTCTGTCATCACAAGAAAATAGTTCATCTTGCCACAACTAGGTTGTGCTAGAGTCGAGGTGTATATAATCAATTTCAACCAAGATAAGAATATTCGTTTTTCTTTTTCCTCTGCTAATATTTTTTTGAAGTGAAACTTCTTTGGCGGCGGTAGAGTGAATTTTTTCATATAGTGACATTGTGTAACGAAGTTTGCGATTCGAGACTCGTCCAAGTGTAACATTTTTACAGATTAATTGTATTATATCTATTTAAAGACCAGCAAATCAAAACAAACATTTATTTTTATTGGAATAAATGTGGTTGCCTTAGCGTAGCAATATTTTTTTTTTTCAATTAAATTTCCCTTAACCATTTCTTAATCCTGAAATAATAAATTCGTCAAAAAATGAAAGAGAGCAATGCATTCTAGAACTTAAGTTTCACTTCTAATGCGTGAGAGCCTCACACATATTTTTTTCTTTTCTAGTTTTTAGGGTTTTGTAGATACTTCTCAAAACCCTTATACCGAGGGTGATGTGTCCGTCCGTCCGTCGCTCTTTGGTTCATAGGGCCCGAACCGTTTAAGCTAAAGTGATGAAATTTGAAACACTGGTGCAACTTTTTGACCCAACCACAGGAAAAATATACAGAAGTTACAAATTTAATATGCGCATGCGCATTTCACAAAAATGTGGTAAACTCAAAAATTTATATTTTTTTAAATTTTTGAGTGGGGTATCAAATGAAAGCTGCTGAAGAGTAGGACGCATATATATATATGCTTTTTTTAAATTTTGCATTCCTTGTTGGGTAAAAAAATCAATATATACCCAAAAATATTCCCCCCCCCCCCCCAACCACTATACAACGGCTGGTCCTAAAATTTCGAAATAATTCATGCTAATGCCTTATTGAGGGGCGATGAAAATTCCGGGAGGGCATACCAAATTTTCAAAATTGCCAATTTTGGGCGCGAAAATTTGAAGTGCGCCCAAAATTTTATTTATTTAAAATTTTGAGTTGGGTATCAAATGAAAGCTGCTGAAGAGTAGGACACAAATATATATATGCTTTTTTACATTTTACATTCCTTATTGGGTAAAAAAAATCAAAATATACCCAAAAAAATTCCCCCCCTCCCCCAAGCACTATATAACGGCTGGTCCTAATATTTCGAAATAATTCATGCTAATCCTTATTTAGGGGCGATGATATTTCCGGGAGTTCATTTTGTAGTTTTTAAAAATTACCAATTTTGTGCGCGAAAATTTGAAGTGCGCCCAAAATTTTATTTTTTTTAAATTTTGAGTGGGGTATCAAATTAAAGCTGCTGAAGTGTAGGATACAAATATATATTTGCTTTTTTAAATTTTTCATTCTTCAGTGGTTTTATAAGTCAAAATATACCCCAAAAACATTCCCCCCCCCCCCCAACACTATATAACGGCTGGTCCTAAATTTTCAAAATTATTCATGGCTATACCTTATCGTGGAGCGAAGAAAATGTTCTGAAAAAATGTAATTTATCTAGTAGTTATTACTGATGAAAATCATTGTGACCCCCCGGGGGATCGAACCCGGACCCTCGAGATCGAAGAAGAAAAAATCATTATTTCATAACGGGTATGCTTAATCATCTACAAAACCCTAAAAAGTATTTGAACGCAAGTACTTCCCTGTGATTTTTTATTAATACTATGGTATTATATCTATTCTAGTTAGCATGTCAATTTAAGATCAATATCAACATGTATAGAGTCATTACACCTTTTCTTGGTACTAAAAACATGAATCACTAAATGAGTAAAGGTTTAAAAGTGCCGATTTTTTATGACAAGAAATTGTCGCTTATAGTTATTAATTTATTTTATAGAATAGTTATTTATGTCACTAGGCAGCAAAATGGAATTTTGCTGACAAGTTTTTTAAGTTTTGTTCCGAGCCGAAGGCGAGGATAGGACAAACAAATTTACTGCTGAGGCGAAGCCGAAGCAGGAAATTTACTATTTCACTGACGAGGCGAAGCCGAGTCAAGAAAATTACATTTTGACTGACGAGGCGAAGCCGAGGCAGGAAAACGTTAATTACCTGCTGAGGTGTAACCGAAGCAGGTAATCTTTAAACGAGTCAGGAATGTTATCTTTGCTGCATAGTTACATACAATATTGTTTATCTACTAACGGCAGAAAAATTACACTAAAGATTTTAGTACCTGATTTAGAGGGCAATAAACTTTCCTTGTATGATGTTGCAATTTCGGGTGGCGTGTTATCAAACAAGTCTTCATCGTCTTGCACAACATTATCATCCATATTTTTATTTAAACTTCAAAAACCTAATTAACAAATTTATCAAAATAATAACAGAAAACTATTAAATTATTATCATCTTCTTTGATAGATAAAAGATTTAAAGCAATGAAAGTTGTAAAATTGATGACTCGAAAGTTTGAGTTAAGTGTAATGACTCGAAAGTTATAACAAAACAATCAGTGTTGCCACTTTTTTTTATTAACAGCTGCTTTTTATCTCAATTTTTAGCGATTTTTAAAAAATAATTACAGTAAAATAATATTATTAGTTTTATTATTATAATTTTTAAAGGTATTTAAAAAAAAAAACATATAAACATTTAGCAGAATATTACGCTTAAATATATAAAAATGAAAAATTTGGGAGAGTTCATAACCTGAGATGTAGTAACTTTTTTTAAAATTTGGCAGCCTGTTTGTTATTTTGCTGACACTTTGATATTTTGCTGGGTGTTATTTTGACATGTTACAAAATAATAAAGAAAAATGGCATTTAGCAGATTGAAAACAGTACAACAGTGCCTAATTTTGCTGCCGTGAGTATATAAATTATTATTGTTACGAATTAGAATATAAGACGGCGTTAGACACAGCACTGGTATATATGTATCAAATGAAATTCTCCAAATACTTAATTATTAAAGATTCTATAAACAAATAAATGTGAAATATAAATAAGAATTAAAGATAGGAGATCGACCGATAAAAATAAACACCGTCGCCGGGATAAGAACCACTGAAATTCTAGCCCTCTACTAAATGTGAAATTCACAGTGACTCATCTCAAGTCACAAGTGATCTCTGCGTCTACCAGCCGACTGCTACGCTTTAAGAACATAAGAACATATTATGTTCTAATCATTAATATGGTATTATTTTTGAAGTGAAACTTCTTTGGCGGCGGTAGAGTGAATTTTTTCATATAGTGGAATCGTGTAACGAAGTTTGTGATTCGAGACTCGTCCAAGTGTAACATTTTTACAGATTAATTATATTATATCTATTTAAAGACCAGCAAATCAAAACAAACATTTATTTTTATTGAAATAAATGTGGTTGCCTTAGCGAAGCAATAATTTTTTGTTCAATTAAATTTCCCATAACCATTTCTTAATCCTGAAGTAATAAATTCGTCAAAAAATGAAAGAGAGCAATGCATTCTAGAACTTAAGTTTCACTTCCAATGCGTCAGAGCCTCACACATATTTTTTTATTTTTTTAAAGAGGGAGGGGGGGGAGATGAAAATGCAGCTCGCCGCTGAGAATCGAACTTCGGATTTCTATCATGCTACAATGCTCTAATCACTGAGCTACAGTAGAAGATTGTATATTTTTATTTAAAATTATAATTTTTCCCTGAAATACTGGTGAATGGTGTTATAAAGATTAATTGATTTCAAAAACAATTTTAGAACTCGAACACGAACAAGTACAAGAAATTCAGCTAAAATAAAAAATCCTCTAGACTCCTTTACTATCGGGGTCATTTGTAATCGTTTGATAACATTTTGTGGTTAATATGATATGCGACATGATAATGTTTGTGGTTCACAAACTAGACATCATTTATTTATCAACTCCATACTATACGTTAAAGTGGTTTTAGTTAATTAGTTCGATAAACTTAACTTTGAACCACATCTTATATTAGCTCTAGTATATATTTTAATTGACAATACTTCAAACTCAAAATAATTAATTTCAAGATAAAAAGAACTTTTTTAACGTTTTTAAATTTTCTGTTGAATCGTACGTAGTGTTGATAATATAACTGTTATTGTTATATAATATATAATGTTAGTGAAAAAAAAAATAGTTCCAAATATATTTACTTCACATAAATGACAACCATCCAGAGAGCTGATTAAACCAATAAAAGGATAAATCTTTGTACAACGGATCTCCCCAACACCAAATCTAAAGCGTGTCATCGATATATTTGAAATAATATAATCGATATTTCCTGTTTTGCTGTCATTCAATGTTTATCTATCACAAATTTGAGACCCGTCAAAATGAAGATTGCGTAAATATTGGATGTTACAAAACAAATAAAATAACTTGCGATTTTTTTCCGAACTAACTTTCCGTACAGCAAAATTTGCTGAAAACTAATTAAATTCTGCTGAAAGATGGCTAAAAGTATTAAAATAATGCATTGTCATCGTGTTCTGAGCTATGCTAAAAGTTTCAAATGTCTAGCTATTCGGGAAGTTAGTTAGAAATCGATTGCCAGATTTGTACCGGACAAACAAACAAACAAGAATGCAAGCTAATAAAAACGTAGTAAAATAAATGAAAATGTTTTCAAGGGTAACTCGGTGTGAATTAGCATTATTAATTTTATAATTAATTAAACTTATTAATTAGCAAATTAATAAGTTAAGAGAATAGATTGAAAATTGAATTCGGAGTTTATAAGATGAAATATTTATTGCATCAAAGGAAGAAGCTTTGATGCAATAAATATTGATTCCACGTGTGATGAGTAAAGGGTTCTTTCCTTTTCATTTTGGTTTTAAAACTAAAGGTAATAGAATTGAGGAAGTTCGTAATGGCATACAATGAAGGAATCTACTGTAGGTAGGATCCTGCCGCAATCCACCAGGTGTTAGACGTCTTCAAGGATATGAGAGAAGTTGAATGTACTACTACCTACATACTAACAGTCTAGCAAAGGATCTTCAAGCTTACGATCACCTGTTTCATTTACTACAGCCTTTACAAAGCAAAATAACACAATACAATGTTAATATTTCTACTTTATCTTAAACACTTATCAGAATTTACAATGCTTCAAACTTCAAACTTATATATTTGTTTTGAGCCTAGTGGCTCATACAAAAGAGTTGCATACAATATAAATCCACATATAATATTCAAAATAAAATGAACATACTTTTGTAGCAAAGGATATTAAAAAAAAAAAAAAAAAAAAGTGCACAGTTCTCAAAATACATGAAAATATACAAAAATAAAATAAAGTAAATACAGTTGTTGCATAATAAGAAAAATTCGAGAGGAAACAACTTATATTGAAGGGACTTTTTTTTGTAGTTTCGCATAATATTCTTACAAATTAGATTATTGAACTATGTGCGGTTAATTATTATTAGACAACTAATATTATTATTATTTGAAAACTTTTTATACAGGACAAAATAAAAATGCTTTTAGAAAAACTCATAGTCTACAGTCTACAGCCATAGAGAAATAAATAGAGTTAAAAATTACTCAAACAAAAGAAATGATCTTGTTTTTAAAAATTTGATAAAAAAATAATATAAATATTTCGCTGCTTTGAAGAATTTACAATATTTCAACCATAATTTTATCCGGCACTTCTTTAGATTCTATTATAATCTAAAGAAAGTGTACGGAATATTCTTCTTTAGACTGTTACTCCCCTTATAAAAACAGAAGTGTGATATTCCTTTGTCCCAAAGTACTATGGTCTAAACATCCCTTTGTCTTACTAGTTATTTAGTCAAAGTCATTTATATTATAAAAAATCATAGGGGAGTAACAATCTAAAGAAGTACCATTTATCCTTGATTATGTACAATTATGTGTAATAGCAGTATTTTACTGTTTGATCGGTAACTATTTAATTACCAAATACTTAACTTATTTCTATATTGCCGCCATAAAACTTCATAAAAATAAAAAACCTATTATATAAAACTTAATTTTAATTTACCAAGTTTAAATTGTTTCTATAGCCAAAGCAATAAAGCAGAGTTAAATAGTATAAAATCCGAAATTATAACATTCACAGCTACTAAAATATTGGAGAAAGAAAAAATTTTGAAGTAAAATATTCTTATTTTTCACCGTAGAATCCAAAACTGCTATAAAAAAATATACACTTCAATTTGAAATTTTGAAGTTGGGTGGTCTGGGTGCGAAATGGGTGGTTATTGCATGAAAACAAACTTCCCTTTACATCCCCCAAGTTCCATTAATTTATTCGAAACCGTTCAAAAGTTAAGAGGGGGAAGGGAACTTTTGGACCACCCAGTATATGTCAAGAACGTATAAAGAGAAATAGGAAAGTCAAAACTTGTATTTCTCCCAATTGCACTGCAGAGGAAGAATTAAATTTGAGAACTTAGTCGTGCCTTTAAGGCCTTATTATATTTGATTAAATTATATTATTATATTAATAAAGAAAATACCCAGGGCTATTGTACACAACAAAATTGCCCTCTATATAGGGAAAAAAGTATAAAAATGGTAGATTTAAGAGCCTTGGGGCAAAATGGGTGGTTACCCCTAGTAAGCGAGTGGATGAATGCACATATCCCTTCACATGTTAAAAAAACCCCAAGTTCCATTAATTAATTTCAAACCGTTTAAATTTTATAATGATATAAGAGTTATTATTTTTAAGTTTTTTTTTTTTATTTAAGCAAAGATAAAAACAACAACAACAACCCAATAGTCACAACAACCCCTTCAGAAAATAGTAAAGTTGTAATTTACCTGTTTTCACGGTTTTATTATTATGCATATTAAATATGCGATCTTAGGATTCATTACTATACTCGTCTTACAATTAGAGTTTACTTTGACAGCGTGAGAAAATGGAAAGGTGATAGCCAATGAGAGCTTAAAATTTAACGTCTAGAGGGTCGGGCCAACTAGACAAACAAAAATGTCACTGGTGGAGGAGCGTGACCCAAAGAATAACCACCTAGTGTTTTTATTTTTTACTTAACATAGGTTGGCCAACTTGAGCTGTCAGAGTAAACTCTAACTGTAAGACGAGTATAGTTGAAGTTAAACTAGTAGTGCAGCAGTAGTTAAGGGAAAGTACAGTTGTTGTTTTTTCTTTCTCCATGTTTTAGGTGGGGTAGGTCAGTGACTGTAGCATTGTATAACGTCGGGTCGATCACTGTGGGAACTCTGGAATATTCTAGAACTGAAGGGGTTCTATAGTTGAAGAGGGTGAGAGTCGACCTCTACCCTAGCAACTATTCACCATAACTACACTTAGCACATAACACTTCTTATAAAATCTAATAATACAAAGAAAACTATTCCTCTAAAACTCCTTTGAAATTTGGGTAAATCAAACATTCTTGTATTACAAGAATACAAAAATTAAAGAATTTTTACAAATTAAAATATAAAACCATACAACCCCATATAAATATGTACTTCCACTTCCAGAAAGAACTGCATATAAGTAACGGCCATTTACGAGACAAATATAAATGAAGACTGAAGACATCAAAATGAAACAGTGCCATGTAACTAATTCATATTGTACGTGCCAGAGAAATTTCCTAAAGGGTGGTTAAAGGTGGTTAGAGGAGGTTAGAGGTGGTTAGAGGTGGTTAGAGGAGGTTAGAGATGGTTAGAGGAGGTTAGAGGTGTTTAGAGGTGGTTAGAGGTGGTTAGAGGTGGTTGGAGGTGGTTAGAGATGGTTAGAAGTAGTTAGAGGTGGTTCGAGGGGGTTAGAGGTGGATAGAGGTGGTTAGAAGTGGTAGAGGTGGTTAGAAGTGGTAGAGGTGGTTAGAGGAGGTTAGAGGTGGTAGAGGAGGTTAGAGATGGTTAGAGGAGGTTAGAGGTGTTTAGAGGTGGTTAGAGGTGGTTATAGAGGGGGTTAGAGGTGGATAGAGGTGGTTAGAAGTGGTAGAGGTGGTTAGAAGTGGTAGAGGTGGTTAGAGGAGGTTAGAGGAGGTTAGAGGTGGTTAGAGGTGGTAGAGGAGGTTAGAGATGGTTAGAGGAGGTTAGAGGTGTTTAGAGGTGGTTAGAGGTGGTTAGAGGTGGTTGGAGGTGGTTAGAGATGGTTAGAAGTGGTTAGAGGTGGTTCGCGGGGGTTAGGGGTGGTTAGAAGTGGTTAGAGGTAGTTAGAGCAGTCTCTTCAGTGAATCCTTAAAATAATCTTTTTAAAGCGTTTACTTTTATAACTGTTCGGTAATATAATGATGATTGATTATGGTCGAGGGCTACTTAGAATATTAATCTATGTCCAATTTGCAGAGAATTCTATTTTAAAATAAGTATTCAAAGATAATAATGTACGAACTATGAACATGATATGAACAAGGCACTGAAACGAAATATTTCTCAAAAATCTTTACGTTATGCTTAAAAGTTTAAACAATCGTTTAATAAACATCTTTAAACTTAAAACGTTTTAAGGGAAACCTCTCTTCATTTTTTAATATTTTCCCACGATATCAGAGTTAACTCTTTATAGATGTAAGACCAGTATAATAATAAAGGCACAGAAAACGCCTTATTGTCGAACTTAAGTTCCCCTCTCATACCCAAGTCCTACTGTTCTAGATTTAAATGTCTAGAAATCTAGTGAATCAAACAAAAGAATGATCTCTAAGTCTCTTCAGTGAATCCTTTTAAATTCTCGTTTGAAAGTCTATATTTTACCACTGTTCACAATTTATAATCCAAGAAACTATCAGGATGAAAATTACACCTTTAAAGATAACTATAATAATAATTTCGTTAGTCTCTAGGAGCTAGAAATAATAATTCTGTTTCTTTGGTTAACTTTTAACAAGATTTATAAAAGTAATATTTAAAACAATGAAATAGTGTGGGGGAAATGATTATAATGAAGCAACTGCAAAATGGCGTCCATGACCATGTGCTTGCTGCGTTAGTTAGGTAGTTCAAAAAAGGCGGGACATTAGTCCATGAATGTATAGCGGCAATGACCTTGCCTCCTATATAGTATTTTAATTACGTAACTCAGTTTAAATCCCTATATCATTCACAGATGCACTTCATTCTTCCTGTATGTATCTTGCAGTAGTTCTACAAATTAAATAAACAAATTAATTAACAAGTAAAACAAACGTAAGTTATAAATAGAAGTAAACAAAATAGATGTGCATCAAAATAAGGTTAAGAATTTAATAATTAAGGAAACTACAGATTTATAATTAATTTAACAAATTTAAAACAGGTATTTGAACGCATAACTCTTAGATTAGATAAGACATTATTATCATGAATATTATTAATTGCAAATCTTATTGTAGAATAGATCAAACAAATATGTTCATACTAAACTTTAATAACTATCATATCGGCTTAAGCCGTTGGTATTTTAATAAAACAAGTAAGGCTGGTAAACCCACAGCTTTGGCTGATTTGAATTCGAATGTTGTATAGATTTGTAAATGTAAAAGATAACTGAATTTAATAAATGGATTATCTTATCTTATCTAAGGCGCGCTTCACGTAAGTACTTGAGGCGATAGTCGCCGGTTCTGTACGATTAAGTTAAAATTATTAGGTGTACAATTTTAATAGTTCCAAATTCTTTTCCTACACTTCAAGACCTTTAAATTGATGTATAACATGTCATGGTGAATAAAAACATTTTTTAAGTCGCCCGCCTTATTGGCCACCATTTTGAAAATAATAAGTGTGAAAACTCCAAAAAGTGTCCAGTTGTCACAAATGCCGAGATGCACCTGTGTGCCGAATTTCATGTTCCTAGCTATAGTAGTTTATGAATTGAAACTTGCCAACGGACAGACAGACAGACAGACAGAGCCGTTATATAAGGCTTTTTTTTGTACTTTGTACAGAAACCTAAAAGGAATTATTCACTAGGGAACTCATGTAAGTAAAAGGGAAGACATTGATAACGTTACATCAAAGGTTTTACGTAATATATTTACATAGATGAACTGTTTTACAAAAAGGTTCTTCAATGTATACATTTTAAAAACAATACATTATATGAATAATATGTCTCACGATGTATATTGTTTGTTAGAGATAAACAATACTAATAACAAACAAATATTGTGTCATTGGCACGTTTTTTGTTTTTGTTTTTATTACTGGTCTTATATTACTTTGCTTTGTAAGTTTCATCGCACGTTTCCGTTATCCCGATTTTGAACCACTTCCCGTATTTCAATCTTCCCCACATTTTGCCACATGGAAACAACTA
Source organism: Gerris lacustris (assembly GCA_951217055.1). NCBI lineage: Eukaryota > Metazoa > Arthropoda > Insecta > Hemiptera > Gerridae > Gerris > Gerris lacustris. The sequence goes on from OX578279.1 coordinate 80,694,055, forward strand.
AGGTGAAGAATACAGAAACATTTTTTAGATAATTAGTCAAATTTTAACAAAATCGACTCAAACCTTGTTTATTCGTTTTTACAATATATTTTTGAAAAAAATAATCACAAATTTTTAAGACAGTTAATAAATTTTAAAAATCATCTAGATATATATAATATCATATATATGCATTTGATTGCACTAAATTAAATGACCTCGTAGTAAAAATAAGACGAACTGTGTAAATTATATAAATTTTCTGAACTATTCAAGGAAGCGTGATTTAAATTTTCGCACTATTGCGATCTACCGCGCAATTTAAACAAAATATACCTCTGCTCACCAAATAAATTAATACTTTTACTTTATTTGTGATTAATTATCATGTTTATCGTGAATTAATAAACACGATAATTCATTAAAATAATCAAAAAGGAAGAAAAATGAATCAAATAAGATGTAAAACCACGTGTTTACTTATGATTTATAAAATTTACTGAAGAATTTAATAATTAATGTGGAATTATTTTGTTATCATTTAAATTGTAGGTTTAATAAAAGGATTTAACTTATTGGTTTGTTTAAAATAATGGAAAATTCAATTTTTGTTAAAAAGGACTATTTTTTTTAAGAAAGTAACTCAAAAGGGCTGGTATGCAGTATTTTTATCAAACAAACCAGAGAATATCAGCTAGTTTCTTCCTTAAATTTTATTTTTTTAATTAAAAATTGTATTTATTTTTACAGGAAAAAAATAATCAGTAAAATTGGTGCTTTCATTGCTTAGACTTAGAGCTTAGAATTAGTCATATTAGAATAATCAATAGTCAGAATAACGCGAGAATTCTGGAACCTTCCAGAATGTTCTAGAAGCTTCTCGATCTTTCTCTTACTTCCATGTAGGATCTAAGTTAAATGATTAAATCATTAGACCTAAAAATTATTAAAAATAAACATGTCAAATGAATGTACCCAAATAAAAAATAGTATTAATGACATTTTACGAATTTTTTATTGGTTAAATACTGAATAATTTGAAGTTAGATTGCTCTCTGTTTCGAGAATGTTCTAGAAGAAAGGCGGGCCTTAGGTGTTGAGGCTATAAAAGGCGGCTGTCAGTGACCAACCGGCACATTTTTGATTCGTAACAAGTGCGCTAACACTACTTGTGCGTTTCCACAAAGAAAAGAAAAAAAATATTTTAATTCGTGCATTGTTTTACTTAAGTTTTTCCCTAGAAGAGTATTATATTATAATTTCACAAGGTAATTATCTATTTTTAATATTAAATAATCCATTACTAGTGTACTTATTAAGTATATCCTGTGTCAGATCCTGTATCCGATCTTCTACCGGTATCTGTCGGCACGTGGTTTCATATATATTTAAAGCATTTTTACCTTCTGCATTTTTTCGATTCTGTTCTCTATTGTATCAAATTTATTAATTATAGATTGTCTTTAGCTCTAAAACAGAGTTAATTTATTTAAATTTACGTATGATACGGGTTAAATAGTTCGCTGTGGATACCGCATCGTCGCCTCTTTTGACCTTAATACTTTTTTTTCAATTGATTTATTTCATATTCATTAATATAATGTTTTTAATTTAATTTCAGATGCCAGAAGACGTGCAAATGGAAGATGGAAAGGTGGAGACCTTCGCGTTCCAGGCTGAGATTGCTCAGCTTATGTCACTTATTATTAACACTTTCTACTCAAATAAGGAAATCTTTCTTAGAGAATTGATCTCTAACTCATCTGATGTAAGTACCATTTAAAATTCTATTGTTATCTTGGGCACTTCTTTAGAGTGTTACTCCCCTTATTTAAAGAAAAAAAAAATTGGGGAGTAACTATCTAAAGAAGATGTACGGAATGTTCTTCTTTAGACTGTTACTCCCCTTATAAAAACAGAAATGATATTCCTTTGTTCTTAAGTACAATGGACTACATAAACATTTTTTTTTTTGTTTTATTAGTTATTTAGTCAGTCATTTATATTCTAAAAATCATAGGGGAGTAACAATCTAAAGTAGTATGGTTAAACGATTAGTGTGTAACTCAATAGTTGTTTGATATTTATGGTATAACTTCAGAATACGGTACCATTTACCTATTATTAGAATGTACTATCACTTCTATATATTTTGGAGGGATACTATACATACCATTATATGTACTAAGACTAAGGGATAGTATCTATTTTGTACCCACACTGATGAGATAATATTACTTGTACTTTTCTATATAACGTTTTGACACTAGAATATCACTTATTGTGAGGTACCGTATTTTGTAGTTCCACCAAAATAAGTTTTTCGTTTAATTTCATTTTGGAAAATTAGGAAGTTGCGGTTATTGTTTGTCCCTCCTTTTGGATCAATGCCCTACTTTTGTTAAATTAACTTGAATAAAATTAATTTATTGATTTATTAATAATTCAATTAATGTCACCAGTCACGAACTCTTAATACTAAGTACACCTACTTTAAATTTTTTGGCTCCCAGGTCTCAGTAGCATATTTTTTTTTTTTTCACATTGGTTTTCGGGTACTACTTTAGATTGTTACTCCCTTCTGTTTTTTTTAGAATATAAATGACTATCAAAATCAAGACGGGTGTTTAGTCCAACATTCATTGGGATAAAGGAATATCACACGCCTGTTTTTATAAGGGGAGAAACATTCTATAGAAGAACATTCCGTACACCTTCTTTAGATTGTTACTCCCCTCTGATTTTTTCTTTAGGTGAGTAACAATCTTAAGAAGTGCCAGTTTTCGAACCTTCAAAATTTGAATTTTAACTCCTTACTCCCACTGTGATTACAATTGTATTTAATAGTTATTTACTAATCCTATGTGTTGACTTATCACAAAAATGAGTCTTTGCTACTTTGGACCTACTAAATTTATTGTCATACCTGAATAGATAAAATATTACACATTTTTTCTATTTTATATCTGTTAGTTATAATTATTTGGTCATAAATAGAAATTATCAGTTAATTATTTTAAATATATTTACATTGATAAGGCAGAAAAGTAAATATACTGCAACCGAAACTTTTTTTGTGTGAATTAGATTGCGATTTATTTTATATTGTTCCTATTTTACTATTTTTTTTTTTTTGTTTCTAAATCCTTTGTTTAAAAGTTAATTACATACAAAAAATTGCATTTATTTTTCCTGTGTATAAGATGATAATGCCCCTTATTTAGTTTTATTAAAACTGTTTAAAACTAAGAGATATTGTTATTTCTATTTACACAAATATTTCTTTGTCCAGAAGTTATTTAAAAAGAAATACAAAGGAACAATTTCATATCAGAAATACTTAATAATCAAGATGGATGATGATGGATAATGATTAAGTTGGTTCTAAGCAAGATTTTAAAAATCTAAGTACAGGCTTCATTCCCAATTTTAATTCTGCACAATTTGAGCCCTATTTCTACTTCCTATGATAAAATAGTACAGGCGCCATTTCAATACAATGATAAAACTCGTATTAAAATTGCGCCTGTACTATTTATCATAGGAAGTTGAAATAGGGCTCAAATTGTGCAGAATTAAAATTAGGAATGAAGCCTGTGATTAGATTTTTGATATCTTGCTTAGAACCAGTATAATTTTACTGTTTTTCCTAACCTCAAAGGGAGGTGCCTTAATACAATAAATATAATTGTAAGTAAACGTAAGAACTCTTATTAGCTTCACACTACAGACAAACCTGTTGGTTTATAATGAATGTTGTGAATTTAGTTATTAATGAATGTTGTGTTTGTGTGCAGGCTCTAGATAAGATCAGGTACGAGTCTCTGACAGATCCCTCCAAGTTGGAAAACGGCAAGGAACTGTACATCAAGATCGTTCCCAACCAGAATGACAAGACCCTCACCATCATTGATACGTAAGTTTACTTTACTTAACTATACATGTCTTTAGTGTAATTCTCTTCTCTGCAATCAAGTTTCTATTTGTTCAAAGGCTTATTATTCTACTTTTCATTAACCCTTAGTAGCATGGCTATAGTAAACAAACAATGAGGCACGGGCGGTGTACTTTATGCGCCAATGCATTTTTAAAACCTAAATAGATCAAATCCAGATTATCTAGATTGCATTTAGGAAATGTCGAACTAAAAAGTCAATTAATGTATTACAAATTTATTTCTCTATAATATCTTCAATTATAAAACATATAAATTACTTTAAAAAATCAGTAATTACTCCTTCAGAGTACTGACTTAGTATCAGTCTTTCGACCTTAATTAATTATTATTAGTTGCCAAAGTCCTAAGATAACTTCTCACAACCATCAACCTAATCCGATAACTCTTGCCAAACTGATAAATATTGATCAGAAGTCATAATTTCTCTACTGGACATGGTGGAGTATACAGTGCACCAAGACAAATAAACACAGCAAAAACAATGCAAAGCAAAGCAATAATCAAAGAAGACTGGTTCGTCCATTTTAGGGGTCTCTAGCGGTAGAGAGTGAGGTTTTGTTATTCTCGCATCGTAAATCTGTGATTAACCGAAACTTTTTACTTGTGGCGCACTCGATCGCCCCACGAGTCAACTAAGGCACCAGCCTGTGTCTCTAGGGGTTAAAGGGAGTTCTGGTTTTCTTTTTAAATTAAAAGTTAGTCTCATAAAGCAATTTCGCAAGGTCTTTAACTATTTGCCAGCCTAGTTCTGATATTAAGGAAAATATTCTGATATTACATAGATAATTAACATTATAGAGTTAGTTACTTATTGTTATTCCAATTTTTAAAATGTATATTCTATAATTTTTTGTTATTTTTTTGTGCAGTGGTATTGGAATGACTAAGGCCGATCTAGTCAACAACCTAGGAACTATCGCCAAGTCTGGCACCAAGGCTTTCATGGAGGCTCTCCAGGCCGGAGCTGATATCTCTATGATCGGTCAGTTTGGTGTGGGTTTCTACTCTGCCTACCTTGTTGCCGACAGTGTGACAGTCACCTCCAAGCACAATGACGATGAGCAGTACATTTGGGAATCTTCTGCCGGAGGTTCCTTCACTGTGAGGACCGACGACGGAGAGCCCATCGGCAGGGGTACCAAGATCGTACTGCACATCAAGGACGACCAGGCCGAGTACTTGGAAGAGAGGAAGATCAAGGAGATCGTCAAGAAGCACTCTCAGTTCATCGGTTATCCCATCAAGCTTCTCGTAGAGAAGGAGAGGGACAAGGAACTCAGCGACGACGAGGAAGAAGAAGAGAAGAAAGAGGAAGGAGAGGGTGACAAGGAGGACAGTGACAAGCCCAAGATCGAGGACGTAGGAGAGGACGAGGAGGAGGAAGACAAGGACAAAGATAAGAAGAAGAAGAAGAAGACCGTCAAGGAGAAGTACACAGAAGACGAGGAACTGAACAAGACCAAGCCCATCTGGACGAGGAACCCAGACGACATCTCCCAGGAAGAGTACGGAGAGTTCTACAAGTCCCTTACCAACGACTGGGAGGAACACCTCGCCGTCAAGCACTTCTCCGTTGAGGGACAGCTCGAGTTCAGGGCTCTTCTCTTCGCTCCCAGGCGTGCTCCCTTCGACCTCTTCGAAAACAAGAAGAAGAAGAATAACATCAAACTGTACGTAAGGAGGGTGTTCATCATGGACAACTGTGAGGACCTTATCCCCGAGTACTTGAACTTCATCAAGGGTGTCGTAGACTCTGAAGATCTCCCACTCAACATCTCTCGTGAGATGCTCCAGCAGAACAAAATCCTCAAGGTAATCAGGAAGAACTTGGTCAAGAAGTGCATGGAACTGTTCGACGAAATCGCAGAAGACAAGGACAACTACAAGAAATTCTACGAACAGTTCAGCAAGAACATGAAGTTGGGTATCCACGAGGACAGCACCAACAGGAAGAAGCTCTCTGAACTCCTGAGGTACTACACCTCCGCCAGCGGAGACGAACCTTGCTCTCTCAAGGAATACGTCAGCAGGATGAAGGAGAACCAGAAACACATCTACTACATCACCGGTGAGAACAAGGACCAGGTGGCTAACTCTTCCTTCGTAGAGAGGGTCAAGAAGCGTGGTTTCGAAGTTGTCTACATGACAGAACCCATCGATGAGTACGTCGTACAACAGATGAAGGAATTCGACGGAAAGCAGCTCGTGTCCGTCACCAAGGAGGGCCTCGAACTCCCCGAAGACGAAGACGACAAGAAGAAGATGGAGGAAGCCAAGACCAAATTCGAGAACTTGTGCAAGGTGATGAAGGACATCCTCGACAAGAAGGTGGAGAAGGTTGTTGTCTCAAACAGGCTGGTGGAATCTCCTTGTTGTATCGTAACCTCTCAGTACGGCTGGACTGCCAACATGGAAAGGATCATGAAGGCGCAGGCTCTGAGGGACACCTCCACCATGGGCTACATGGCTGCTAAGAAACACCTTGAAATCAACCCCGACCACCCCGTTATGGAATCTCTAAGACAGAAGGTTGAAGGAGACAAAAACGACAAAGCCGTCAAGGACTTGGTCATTCTCCTGTTCGAGACCTCCCTGCTTTCCTCTGGCTTCGCCCTCGACGACCCCCAGATCCACGCTATCCGCATCTACCGTATGATCAAACTGGGTCTGGGTATCGACGACGATGAAGATGAGATCCCCGGAGACAAGCCCTCAGACGTAGAAATGCCTCCTCTGGAACCCGACACAGAAGACGCATCTCGTATGGAGGAAGTTGACTAAACTCGTACTTCGCATTCCAAAGATATATTTTTTTGGCACTGTAAATTTTCCCCTTTACAAATCGATTGTATTATAATGTAAATTATTTTTCTAGGTGATAATTTAATTATTTCGCGCGAGAAACAATGCTAGTGATTAGAACTATTTTTTTTTTCAATTCTTTTGTAATTGCAATAAAAAATTTGTTTTAGAATTTAATATTGTAATTTTCTAACTTTTCTTTAAGACTGTCTTTTGTTATAAGGAATAATAAATATTAAATTTATTAAAATATTCACATGTGTAATTAATTTATTATTCTTTTTCCTTATTTATTTTGCTTGATAAAATTATAATTATTATTAACAATGGGAGACTCCAGTGCCGGGACTTGAACCACGGGCCTCTATATTTCCAGTATAGTGCTCTACCTTTAAAATTTATTCCCAGCGCCGTCTATTTTTCTCTGTATGTCTCACATTGATAATAATAATTATAATTTGATTTAAATTAAAAATTAAAACATTCTGTAGTATGAATGCTACCTAAAACTTAAAAATGAAATAGTTATTAATGTAGATTTAATTAATTTTCGCACCACTTTTTGTTTTTCCTATTCTATATTTTGTCATTGTATATTAACACATTTTTTTCAAGTGTTACAAAATGATAACAAATTCTATTTTTAAGTTTTTTGGTAGTTTTCATTATAATTTAAATCAAATTATAATTATTATTAAATATGGGAAACAAACCCCGGCGCTGGAGTGTACTTTTCACTGTCTATTTCCCGTATTTAATAATAATTATAATTTGATTTAATTAAAAATTATAACACTTCATAATAATAAAATATAAATATATTTTATCATTATGAAGGTGGGGGTTAACATTTAAAGGAGAAATCAAATCTTGTTTTCTAATTAGTAATTTGGTTATCATATCCTTAATAACCATAATTAAGGCTGGTAAAGGTTGACTAAGAAGTAGAACAACAACTTTAGGTAAAACTGTAAATGTAACTTCGTTTAAAATTAGAACTCCCGAGTATTGCTGAAATTAGTATTGTCTGGTGCTAATATTTTTTCATTTGCTAAATGACAGCTCTCCATGGCCATGGCTATCAAATTAAAAACAGTATTTTTTTTTTTATATAAATCCAACAACACGACATAATAAACAACACTAGATCCTCTTAGATTGCCATCTATCACTTATTGACCTACAGTTGTTAATAATTTCGAATACATCATTAACACTAAAGTGTTTCCTAGTTTTTTTTTTTTAATATGCAGGCTTTTGAAATCAATTAAGTAAAAAAAAATAAATTAAGTGGTATAAAGGGTTGCCTGAACTACTTATATTGTTGAGCTTGGTCTTAAAATGTATATAGTTTAGAAAGTTAAGGACATTCAGTACTTAAGTGTTGAATCGTTACATTTGCTTCACTGCATTTAAGACACTTAGGCCTCAAGACACAGATTTTAGGATGAAATCATCAAGAATGATGTACACACAGTAAACTTTTTTCTTTCAGAATATACAAATATAGGTCTGTGTGTATTGCATGGAGGGGTTATATATATTGCAGAGAAGTTATATAAATTGATATATTTTAGGTGGCTAAGAGAAGTTTAACCCATAACATACATTGACCAGTTCAGAAGAGTTCAAAAAATGTTAATAGGTAGTTAAAACATACAGCTGACCTGATGTTCCTACAGTAAGATAACATAATGTTACTGGATTCCTGTGCTTTTGTACAAAGTGTTATATTTTTTTAATAGATTTATAAACTACCACCGAGAAAACCATTTAACTAAATATCTAGATGTCACACTTTCCTTCTACTCCTCATGGATCAATAACAATTTTCAAAAAACCCTGAACCCAGATACTTAGCAAAGTAGTAATTTCCTAATTTCAGAAGTCAGCTTCAACTCCTCTTAATTAACGAATTTTCATAGAAAATTAAGCTATTGCAATGGCTTCAAAAATTTTTCCATGGAAATCCGTTTTACACCATTCCTAATCGATTCCTGAAATTTAACACTTTTTTTTATGTATGTATGCATATACCTATGTGTCACTCCAGACGATATCTCTCACCCTAGGATGCACTTAAAAAATCCTTCCTCCTCTTATATGAAAATATGACAAAAGTGTACATAAAAACAATTACTGTACTCTTAGGGTAGTGACACACTTCGCCACCCGGGTCCACCTGGTTGATGCCACTTGCTCCCGCCACCTGACTTGCGCCACCCACTTATGTGAGGGATGCAGTCAGCCCCAGATTTGATTTCCCCTATATTGAAGGAGTAGGGGCTGAGTGGCAGGGACTTGGGTGGCTCCGTGTGACAGGCTCAATTGAAAACAATGGGTTGACCAGGTGGTGGCTAGACCGTCGGACGGTCGACCGTGTAGTGCCACCCGGCAGGTGGCGCCACCTCGTGTGACAGGTTCCATCTATTCTCATAGACGACCGGGTGGCGAAGTGTGTCACCCCCCTTAAAGAGCTTTCCAACGACATGCATCATAAAGGATATTATACTATTTTGACTTTTGTACCCAATACCGTGTACCATTTTTTTTTTCACCCATCCAAATTCTAAACTAAAATTTTCCTATATTATCATTCATAAGCCACTAATACACAGATTTCTCTGAAAATTCGCTCATTAAGTCATTGTGGATGACTGGTATTTTTTTACTTTGCCCCTTAGGGATCAAATTTCAGATAATCCCTTCTTAGCAGACATCAATACTACTTTAGAAATTATCATACCATATGCAATGATTTAATTCTAGCATTTCAAAAAGTGGTGATAATTATGTTAGATGTTAGTATAATCGTTTATAGGATAATTAGGTTTCAAATACGTATGGCTGTCAATCTTGTATCAAATGGACTGATTGGAACAGTCTTTTGGTTCACAAAAGTCGTAACAGGAATCCCACACACATGGGGACATGCCATGTCGGATAATTCAGGGTAGCAAACTAGTCAGTAATAGTCTGTATTAGGTCAGTAGTACTTCATGAAATTGGTTAGTAAAGTCAGTTTTTTACACCTTGAAAGCCCTGGGAAACTGAGGGCCAGTTTTGGTGCTGCCTGGGTATGGATGTGGCACATTGCTTGTGTACAGTTTTCATAGCTTTCATGAGCAGCAACTACCTAACAGTACCACTCTTCTTTAATTTAATTTAAGTTTGTTTTTTATTGCAGAGGTGGGATTAATTATTGATTTTTAAAGTTTTTCCTTTACTTCATGTGAAGTGTACGAAGGGTTTTATGAAAAATGGCAAAGTGTACTTTACAACCTTGATATTAAGTGAAATGGATAATTGTTATTTTACATTACTTACGACAAAACTACCAATGTTGAGTTGCAAATAACTGTTAGGTATTGGTCAGAATCAACTGAAAGGATTGTAAAATGACATTTTTTATTGGCTCAGCAACTGCTCTATATTTATTTGCCAAGTTATGGGAGGCATTAAATAAGGCTAAATTGCCACGAGCTAAATTGCTTATGCTTAGTAATGATGGACCAAATGTAAATAATGCTGTTACAAGACTTATGAACAAATATATGATTTTTTTTTTTCAAAAGAAAAACTATGGTGACGTTGGAACCTGTAACATTCATATTTACACAATGCATTTAAACAGGGCATGGAAGAACTCGGAGATCATGAATCAAATCTATTATTCCAAATTCACAATTTTTTTAATGGTTGGCCGTTAAGGTGGAAAGATTTCAATGAAGTTCAAAAAGGCTTAAATTTGCCCAGTCATAAATTTATTAAGCATGTGACGTCAAGATGGTTATCCTTGGAGCAAGCAGGCAAATGACTTTTAGAACAATGGCCAGTATTTGTTAAATATTTCCTCACATTTATCCTTAAATATAAAACTGACCTAATGATATAAGAACATCATTACTCTGTTCAAAATTAAAATGATGAAAGCGGAAGTATCTTTATATACGATTGATACGAAATATAAACATTATATCTCTGTTTAGATGTGAAGAAAGTGATTATTTACGTACTTGTATTCATTGCGCATGCGCATCTCATAGTTCTGAAGAATTCTTCTTTACCACGCTAGCGCGGTAAAGAAGAGGAATTCTTCAGCTTTACGCACGATTAGCGAGTTTGTTTACATTTAACAAGACTAATTTGCTGTTTGTTTAATAAAAGCAACTTTTATATCGAGGTTATTTGTGAAAATCAATGAGTGATTTAAATGATTATGACGAATATGAGGAGAATAATACGCCTCCCGAAATAATTCGGCACAAAATACAACTAATGAATTAATGCCATCTTTATCAAGAGAGAGATACGAACTTACATACAGCAAGTTTATTTTTTTCTGTATTTATTATTTAAATCTAACAATCGTAGATAAAGTACGGTACGCAACTCGTGCGAAAACAGCATTTTGCATTGCTCGTGTGGTTTTACTACCCTCGCTGTCGCTCGGGTGCAAACTCCACACTCGCATGCAAAATGCTACTTTCCGCACTCGACGCGTAATGTACTATTGTTTTTATACATTTTCTGGCACTTGATTGCACAGCATTACCTATTTAAAACTAGGTCTTCACATCTAGCCAACTTTAGTTTGACTTAATAGCCATCTTCAGATTCTAAATAAGTTGTTCGCAGTAGCATGGTATCGGTATTGAAGTGAGATTCACTTGATGACGAGTAAATATCACAATGTTGATAAGCAAACCATTGATAAATAACATGTTTACTAAGATTGAAAACTTCCCCAACTCATTAAGTATGGAACAAGTTTTTTGTTTTACCCAGACCTTCTGGAAAAGGCACTTTTCCCTTTTTTTTTTTCCAAAAAACAGGACATTTTCAGTAACCAACCAACTTGCCTTCAAAAGCTTAAAATAACGGGACTGTCCCAGTCAAAACAGGACGTATGGTCACCCTAATCCTACTACATACAAGCAAAAAATTCAACATTTTATCTTGAATAGTTATTTACTTTCTCATATAATGAGAAAGTATTGTGATGACGCGAAAATTCGATTTTGAGATTTTGATGGATTTACACGTTTTGAGGTCCCCTGAGTCCAAAAAAAGTGGTTTTTAAAAAATGTCTGTCTGCCGTCTGTGCAGACGCCTGGAGCCTAAACTACTGGGCAGATTTTGATGAAATTTTGCATACATGTTCAGAAAAATCATACCCCGAGGCGAAATCGAGAAATGAATTTTAGCTCTAATTTTAGGGGCGCTACCCCTCAAAAACTCTGAAAAAACATGAAAAAAAATTATTTCTCGAAAACGGTTCTGAAGATTTTGATAAAAAAATTCTAAATGTAGTCAATTTGAATATGAATCCAACGATATAAGCAGTTTTAGTTTTCCCGGGAAAAATCTAGTTCTTGAGAAATTAGCTTAAAACGCGGACGGAGTGAGCCCGGGTTCGATTCCCCGCCCAAGTGAAGTTATTTTTATGATAAATTTTGATGAAATGTTCAATAATATTTAAATGTACATTTGAAAACTAATAAATGGAAACACTGGGCTAAGTAATTATAAACTCGTATATGAGAAAGTTTGTCTGAGTTGTCTCGGACCGATTTTTTTTTATTTACCTTTGAAAAGAGCAAGACCCTGTATAGATAATACTAAAAACAAACTTTTTTTAAAGTCTTATCAATAAAGAAAAGATAATAAAATAATCATATTAATATATTTGAAACTATAATAAATACAACATTGTTCATTTATAAAATATTTCATGAAAGACTAGATTATATGAAAGAATTAACAATTCTATTAAACAAAACATACACCTTTGACTCAAATAACAGTATTAAAATAGAACAACAGTAACAGTCATCAAATAATGGTACTTTATTCATAATTAACTGATGACAAAAGCTCAGACTTACAGTTCCAACCTAATCTCCACAATATATATTTATTTCTTTATTCTCTTAATAAAAAATAATTGTTGTGTTATAGAACTAATTTTAATTTCTTATTTCCCAAGGATACAAAAAAATGTCTTATAAGATGAACGGAACATAACAAACATTTAGACCCAAGTTAATATATATAATTATAAATAATAATATATTATATAAAATATATACAGGGTGGGCGAAAAAATCACACTTTTTTGTAACACTTATAGCTCAGCTTCTGTAATAGATAGAGATATGGGGTTTGCGGGGTCTGAAAACTACATTATTCTACTTTAAATTCCATATCTATAACTTAAAAAACTATTGGGGGAAAGCCATGCAATGAAGGTTTGAAATAGAATCTTAAAAAAGTTGTCCGGGTAGTAATGATTGTCTGGTATTATAGTTTTGATAGAATTAATTACCATATGGTGGAGGAGGGGGGGGGGGGGTCTTTTTTGGGTAAGAGGTAGGAGTCCCTCAGCGTTATAACAAACATTGAAGATGTGTTAAGCACAATGTTGCCTGAAATTGAAGATCAAATGCCAAATTACACGTTTATGCAAGATGGTTCCCCGTCCCATTGCTCCTTGCAAACAATTCAATGCTTGCAAGAGAATTGCCCAGACTTCATTTAGCCAGACGAGTGGCCACTCAACAGTCCAGACCTAAATCTAATTGATTACACTGTCTGGGGTTGGTAAAAACAAATAGTGTACGAGGGAGGCAAAATAAAGGACGTTAGTGAACTTCGAAAGAGGATTCTTTGTGCCTGGGATGATATGTGTCAATTAACTATTGCTGGGGCCCGGCCGACTTTTTTTAAGACCCTATTTTAAACCATCACTGCATGGTTCTCACCCAATTGTTTGTTTAGTTATAGATATGAAATTAAAGTTAAAGAATGTAGTTTTCAGACCCCACAAACCCCATATCTCTATCTATTACAGAAGCTGAGCTATAAGTTTTGAAAAAAGTGCAGTTTTTATTTGCCCACCCAGTAATTATAATTAATAAGTAATTATTGTCGATATAAATTATTATGATATTAAAAATATAGATGGTAATCTATGAAGGGATTTAAAGCAGAAATAAAACTTTTATATTGATAATGAGTAATATATTATGGCACTCTAATAACATTTTATTGTGGCTATTGTAATGAGTATAATAGAGTGATAACAAAGTTTGTTATCTAGAAAAAATTGATAACTCCTTTTAATTTTGGCTCAACAAGTTCCATTTAAAACATTTTAAGATACTGTTTTAATTAATTTTCCTCCAAAAAAGTAACAAATTACATTTATAAATATAAATTATATAAAAAAATTACTCCAACTTCAAAACCAAGTGTATCTTACCTAAAAACTTATTTTTTAGGTAAGACTATAATTTTAGTATAATTATAATTAACTTATAATGTGACCAAAATATTAGTTATTAAATCCCTGAAAATGGTTGAGTTCCCTTAAATATATTCATACTTAATATTTCCTTAAATTTTAATAATATTGTATATTTATTTTTCATCTCATTATCAGTCTTTTACGGTACTTCTTTAGATTGTTACTCCCCTCTGGTTTTTTATAAGGGGAGTAACAATCTTAAGAAGTGCCTCTTTTACTAACATACAATTATTCTTATGTACAATGATTTATAACACAACATTCATAAAAAAACTAAAATTGATATAACTGAGAAATCAAATCAATATAATTATCTGAGCAAATATGTTAATATTATACAGTAATAATAATAATTTTAAAAAATAAGTTAATAATAAAATAATAATAAAAATGAATCTTATTAATAAAATTGCAAAAACATAAATTAAGGTTTCTGGGCAAGGTAAATTGAAAGATCGTAGATACACACTTTTATGCCTTTATCATAAAAGCTTGAAAGGTGGACATTAAACATGACATAATTTTGAAACTGTCATAAAAGATCAATTATTTAAGATCCAAATTTTTTATTACACCAATTAACAAGTTGATTGAATAAACTCTTTTCAGTCAATAATTTTAATTCAATTTTTAAGTTTTAGGTAGTATTCATACTACGAAAAGTTTAAATTTTAATTAAAATCAAATTATAATTATTATTAACTACGGGAAACAGACATCCCGGCGCTGGAGTGTATTTTTCACTGTCCCGTAGTTAATAATAATTATAATTTGATTTTTTTTTTTTTTTTTTTTTTTTTTTTTTTTTATCCCTCCTCCACCCGCGGCTAAGGAAGGTGCGCTTTAACTACTTGGGCTATTAGCGCAAACCTTTACCTTTGTTTGTTTTATTATTATTATTATTTTTACTGTTAGTTTGAGTGATTTTATACTATATTCTTTCGTTAGTTTTAGATTATATTATATTCTTTGACATATTTATAGTTAGCCCTTTATATGCGTTATTTTGTGCCGCACCACAAATACAAATGTACAAATTTGATTTAAATCAATAATTTTAATAATAATGTCTTTTATTTTATGGAATGGGATTTTTAATGAAGTATATTGATTCTATCCTACCTGCTGATAATGTTATGTTAATTGTTAACTAAATGTGTAATTATTTATATTTTATTCTGTTTAATATTAATAAAATATTATATCCATTAAAAATGTCAGGAGTAAATAAATTAAAATTAGTTTTATATTTTGAATCAAGCCACATAAGTAAATTCATAAAAGGAATATGAGCATGAATTTAGAAAAATAAGTGGTAAGTGAAAGAAAACTTGGTGAAATAAATAAATTTAGAAATAAATTACATATAGCACTATAATTTCAATAGTGAAATGTAACTTGTTTAAAATTTTTCAACTCTTATCCCTGCAGTCTTTTTCACATAATATAAAAATAGCTAATAGATGATTTTATGCTCATTTTTATTACACAAGAGCATTACAATTACAAAGGACATCAACCACTATACACACCTAATTGATGTTATTAATTATTAATGTAAAACAAATCTCACATCAGTTGAACTTAAAGCAGAAATGTCAGGGTTTGGACAGTGATTTCATACAAGTGCCACTAAACCTTTGATCCTTTTTATAAATGCCTATGGCAAATTAGCTAGTTTCTCCAGTTTAATAAATGTTAAAGGACTTGATCATATTTTTTTCTTTTCAATTTCCAAGCACCTTAAGAATTGTCAAATAATGATACATAATTAATGGTCAAAAATAATAAACACAAAAACTTATTTCAAATAAAATATTTTACAATAGTAGATTTAGGTAATAGAAATTAATATATCTCTGTATCTCATATTTTAAATTATATTATCCTATAATATAATACAATTCAGGAAGTTTTTTTGGTTATTCTAGTTAATAAAATGGAACTTAAATGAATTATAAGAACAGAACTTTCTTTTCTTAAAAAAATTGATATGTTCTGTACGACATCCATCCATATTGATAATTAACTTACTTATTTCGGAAACAGAAATGGAAAATATATTCCTATATCATGGATGCTCGAAAAGAATCATTGGCAAGTACTCTTCATGATACGACTTCTTGATTTTCACTTTCTAGGTCGTCTGAAAGGGGTTTGTTGAGTGAGTTTTGTATGGAGAGAGCATCGGCAAGCTGGCCGAGGTAGGAAGAGAAACTGGATGCTATGTAGTTATGATGGGGTGCAAGAAGAGCATCGGCCATAACACCGAGTTGAATACCATCCCAGTATGATATAAGAGTTAATGAAACACCTGTAACATCATCAATATTGTTAAAATTATAAATAGTAATGAAAAAGGGAATCAAAGAATTATCAGGGGCTGGAATTTTTTGTGCAGAACCCCAATATGAGCTTAGACAAATATGCCACTGTATTTCAGGCAGAGATATATGCAATTTTGGTTCTCAAATTATCCTGAGTAAGAAAATCTCTAACAGACAAATCAGAATCTACTCTGACAGCCAGACAGCGATCAAAGCACTGGTTGCACCAAGGTATACATATGGTCGCTGAGTGCAAAAGCTATCTCAACTAGAGGTGGGTCGAAAATAACAGAACAGTTCACAATAACATGTTATTGGAAAATAACAGTTCGTCCGATAACTTGTTATTAAAAAAGTCCTGTTATCGAATAACAGTTCACATAACAGCTCAGATAACAGAACAGATTCGATAACAATAACAGATTTTTCTGTTATTGTTATTTTATAATAGAACGGAATCAATAACATTTCAAGTAACAAGAAAAAGATGCAATGAGCTGTTATTGATAATACTTCGTTGCTGTTATTGTTATTTTATAACAGAACGGAATCAATAACATTTCAAGTAACAAGAAAAAGATGCAATGAGCTGTTATTGATAACACTTTGTTGCTGTTATGTTATAGGATAACACTTCATTGCTGTTATGTTATAGGATAACACTTCATTGCTGTTATGTTATAGGATAACACTTCATTGCTGTTATGTTATAGGATAACACTTCATTGCTGTTATGTTATAGGATAACACTTCATTGCTGTTATGTTATAGGATAACACTTCATTGCTGTTATGTTATAGGATAACACTTCATTGCTGTTATGTTATAGGATAACACTTCATTGCTGTTATGTTATAGGATAACACTTCATTGCTGTTATGTTATAGGATAACACTTCATTGCTGTTATGTTATAGGATAACACTTCATTGCTGTTATGTTATAGGATAACACTTCATTGCTGTTATGTTATAGGATAACACTTCATTGCTGTTATTGTTCTGTTCTCTGCCCTGTTTCTGTTATCAAAGTTTAAATAATTTTATTATAAACGGCAAAGATTTCGCTGTTGTAGAGTAGAGCTCGGTTCTAACTTGCATGGAACCCTTGTTTTGCTCTGAGTCCCAATGTCCCTTACCTCTTGGCTTAGGTCTATTTATTACCTATATCTATCTGCGTTGCGTTAGTGTTAACTCTAACTCCTCTTTGCCTTACCAATCTAGAGAGCCTCGCCTTCTTTGAGGCGGCCCTTCCGCCTTTCCGGATATCTAAGATACACTCTATTTCCAGTTCTACTGCACCGATTTTCCTCGAACAACTTTCATTATAATTATATTACACCTCTCTACGACGTCACATTACTGCAACTATTTTTGACATATCATCAATTATTATTATCATAGACTCTTATCGGTTACAAAAAGGGTATTTAATTTTATTTTGATAGTCGGTTGGTTCAAATTTTAAGTTTAAGGACCCCTGTTTTATTATGAAATTATTTTTTACGTTGAGTTATATTTCGCCCTTCACCTTTTTGTAATTCATAATTATTTGTGGATTTATTTTAAGTACCTACCCCCCCCCCCCCCCGTTTTTTTTTTGCTTGGCATCGAAAGCTACCCTCCCCCCCCCTTGGAGGCCCGAAAGGGGGCTGTTACCTGTTACTCAAATAACATGTTATTGGAACATCTTATTGCCTGATAACAGAACAGTAATAACATGTTACCGCCAAATAACTGTTATTACCCACCTCTAATCTCAACACTCTTGGTCAACTTAACAAGTTACAACTTATATGGGTTCCTGGACATTGTGGCATTTAGGGAAATGAGAGTGCAAACCAGTTACCTAAAACGGGTTCCAATTCGATCCCAATTACACCAGAACCAGTTGTTGGTGTGCCATGTTGTGGAGTGAAACATTCCATAAGGACTTTCATGAGGTTATATATCAACAGAATATGGAACAGTGCTTCAGGTATGCGACAATCTAAAATGATGATCCGGGAACCATCTCAGCATCTTACCAGATCGCTGCTCTCGCTCAAAAAACAATCCTGTCATCATTTGACAGGATTTCTTACTGGACACTGTAGGCTAAATCGACATCTACATCTGCTTGGCCTAGCAGAAAGCCCAGTGTGCAGGCTGTGCGAGGAAGAGGATGAAACTCCTTCTCATCTTATTAGCAGCCGTCCTGCATTAATACGCCTGAGGTGGAAAATCTTTGGCATTGCCATTCTGCCGATTGAATAACTAAGGTTACTTCCCCTAAACAAGGTGCTCACTTTCTGTGGCTCTGTCAGTTTGCATAGAGGATAGAGTACTATAAGATGGACTATTAAACTGGGTTACGTATGAGGTCTTACTGCTTCGGACTTTTTTTTTTTTTTTTTTAAAAATGCCCCCTTTTATTATTCAATTATTTATTTTATAATTGAGTAAAATTTTTAAGAGGTTTTAAAAATAATAAACTAGTATTTTATCATTGCTGCCAATTGTTAATATCTATAAACAAAAATCAATATTAATTTCCTATTTTCTGTTACTAATATTAATATACAAAGAATATACTTACAGATATTTGCTTGCGGTGGTCTCCAGTACATCATTTTCTCAACTTCAGGTCCCCACAATAACTGCCTCTTCCTGGATTCAGGTGATGTAGATTCAACTTGAGTCAGAGTCACCGAGTACCTTCTCGAGAGCAGATACAAGCAGGCTCGGGCAAAGATGGTCGGGAATATCGAAGTAAAGAGGCTGTGATCCAGACGATAGAGCGAGGCCAAGTAAAGAACGGCTTGCTCGGAACGTGATCGTTTCAGTGATTCTTGAAGTGAGTGCAATGAACGTATAGGATCGGAGCGGGGAGTGTCTGTAGGCAAAGGTAGACAGAGCTGACCACAAGCAGGCTGAACTGATCTACATAACAGCTGTTCAAGAGACATGAAGCGTGATGTAGTAACGACACACTCAGGCGGTGAATATCCAGCACGTTCAAAATAATCTCGCAGCGAAGCAGCTGCAGCGCTTAATGCTATCTCTCCGGTTGTAGCACCTGTTGC
Source organism: Gerris lacustris (assembly GCA_951217055.1). Taxonomy (NCBI): domain Eukaryota; kingdom Metazoa; phylum Arthropoda; class Insecta; order Hemiptera; family Gerridae; genus Gerris; species Gerris lacustris. The sequence goes on from OX578279.1 coordinate 80,713,493, forward strand.
TTCACTGATCCGTTTCAAAAGTTCCATAGGCACGACATCCGACCAACCTACGACCTTCCTTCCACAAAGCGATAACGTCTGTAACTTATGAACATTGCAAGGATGTTCAGGTAAAAATATCTCCTCTAACAAAACTCTAGGAACTTCATAAAGAGTCCGGAAAACATAACAGACCTCTTGAACAGCGAAATTGACTAAGTACAACCAATAAAGAAAAACCGGACTTTCTCTGAATATATTAGAAATAATCATAGGTGCTCTAAACATCTTACCGAAAAACCACCACACCCATCTTATATAACTGATCAAAAGATTTGTCGGCTCGATCGAATTTAAATAACATCGGATGAACATGTTCAAATCTAAACTTCTTCTTTCGGATTCTTTTTTAAATAAAGTTATTACATCACCACGTCCTTTGTAACACTCCCTTAGTGTACTTCCGAGAGTGACGATTAATAAGTGGAACCAAAGAGTCATTCTTTTCGGCAATTTCAAAATAGACGGATTTTCAATGGGATCGTAAAGAGAGACATATTCGTTCCAGTAGTTACTTAAAGATTCGCTGAATTGATCGTAAATCCTCATAAGAACCATTGGATTTTGGAACGTTCCCGACATGAGATGCCTGAGAGAGGCTGACTGGTCTCCACATTCAGACCAATGAGATTCTTCTTTCAGCATGAGAAGATCTCCGAGCGACAGCTTGTCTTCTGATAAGTACAGATGATGCAGTCTGATCAGCAGGTAAGATTTATCTCCAGTCGACGGGATTAATGAAATCTGCCACGGAGGATATTCTGGAGGTAGAAGTTTAGACACGATGTCTGTCACATAATCCTAAACAAACCAATCAAATCTTATTATTGACATGGATTTACATCAGATAAATTTTAATAGCTAGATTTTTATAGCAGCACTTTACCAAATACATTAAATAATTGAAAAATAGTTCCGAATTTATTTACTTCATATAAATGACAACCAACTAGACAGCTGATTTTAAACCTCTAAAAGGACAAATCTTTGTACAACGGATCTCGCCAACACCGAATGCAAACCGTGCCATCGTCATGCCATTGTGTAGGGGACGGTAAGAGAAGAAAAATGTGTACAAGTAAAGAAGTACAGATGCAGAAAAATTAAACCGATACCTAGGACACAAGTGTAAACAAACCTGGTAATCACACGTCAATTAATTCATTTCTTTGTTTAATTTTTCTGTTTCACTGTCATTCAATGTTTATCTCTTAAAAATAGAATTAGTTTTTACATAATAAAAAGGCCTGATATAATCATTCTTGAACATTTCAACAATTTTATCAGCCGTACCAGGTACTAAAATAAAAAATAATAAATTTGAAACCTGTCAAAATGAAGATCGTAAATATGGGTCATGTCAAAACAAATAAAATAACGCGGATTTTTTTACTACGTTTTTATTAGCTTGCTTTCTTGTTTGTTTGTTTGTGTTGATTTTTAACTAACTTCCCGAGTAGCTAGACATTTGAAACTTTTAGCATAGCTCAGAACACGATGACAATGCAATATTTTAATACTTTTAGCCATCTTTCAGCAGAATTTAATTTGTTTTCAGCAAATTTTGCTGTACGGAAAGTTAGTTTGGAAAAAACCCGCAAGTTATTTTATTTGATCTGACATGTCCCATATTTACAATCTTCATTTTGACAGGTTTCAAATTTGTGATTTTTTATCAAGAGATTAACCCATTGAATGCGTAATCTAATTCATGAACCTACCTTAGTGACTGAATAGAAACTTTAACAGTTAATTAAAAAAAAATAAAATAAAAAAAAAAATTGTTGGATCCCCTGTGGATACAAACGTCAGCGGGCCTGACGGAGCCTTGCAAGATGGTTCTACTCGAGGCACGGAGAATAGAGCTACAGAGGGCTGAAAGGGAGGGCTTGGATCCACTGTGGATTCACCCGTCAGGCACGTTAGCACGGCATGGATCCACAGTGGATCCACCCGCATTGAATGGGTTAACATTGAATGAGGAGAGGCAGCGTAGCCGTGTGGGTTAAACCGCGTCTGCTCGGCCATCACTGAATCATGAGTGGAACGAGACGGGGGTTCGATTCCTCGCCGTGACGCTCTGATTTATATAGCTCACTATTGATCACATCATACTCGCTTCGGCGGTACAATGTACATATGTATGATGTGTGAAGTAGCTGCAACTCTCTACCGCGGGGCGGTAGAGTTCAGAAATCATTTTGACTTACTATGAATTTCGAGAAATCAAGGTCGAAGTTATTGTGGTTCCACTGTATATAAAATATTCTCTAAAATAATAATAGGGAAAAATTACAACTTTTATTAAAACAAAGCTGAATTGTTGGTTGAAGCTCCAACCCAGGGGTTATTATGGTAGGGAGCTATGGGTCGGCAAGGGGGGTACAACTACATGTAAATTACAAGAAAGAAATAAAAAAAAACTGTAAACAAACCTGTATATTTGAATCGTTGACAGGTCTTCCTTTAAATAGACTTCCCAATAATAAGACATGATTATTCAAATCAAATTTCTTCTCGGAGCCTTTAACCCAGGCGTAGCAGCCCCACCGACTTGTCAAAATAGTTCTCAAATGAGGAAACACAATTTTACCATTTTCAATCCTGCTTATGATGTCACCCTAGAACATTATACAATTGAAAATATAATTAATTCAACGATGAAAATAGAACAATTCTGAGGTTTACAAGAGTTTTTATTGATGATAGTTAAAAATAAGTACAACATAAATCTATAAAAGGGGTATGAGTTTTACCTACACTACTTGAAACAAATTTAATCTTATAAATATAAATCCTAATCTTATTATTATTGACTAAAAAATAAATAATACATTTAAATTACATCATAATTTGATAATAAAATTTATTTGGCACTTCTTTAGATTGTTACTTTTTAATGGACCTCAAAAGAAAAGTGTTCAACGCATGCATTGTACCATGTTTCACCTATGGGGCCCAAACTTGGGCGTTGACTAAGAAATTAGTAAACAGACTAAGAATAGCACAGCATGCCATGGAACGGAGCATGCTTGGAGTGAAAATTAGTGACAGGATTAGAAACTCGGAAATAAGAAAAAGAACAGGCGTAAAAGACATTATTGAAGAAGCAAACAAACTTAAATGGGACTGGGCAGGACATGTCATAAGGTTAAGAGATGATAGATGGACCAAGCGATTGACAGACTGGTATCCATACGACAAATATAGGAACAGAGGTCGTCCTGTCATCAGGTGGAGAGACAGCATCGTTACAGTAGCAGCATCCAACTGGCACAGGAAAGCAGAAAGCAGAGCTGAATGGCAAAATCTTAGGGAGGCCTAAGCCCAGAAATGGGCCTTTCCAATAAATGATTAGAATGAAATATTTTTAATTTCAATTTATCTATGTTTCATATGTTAAGAATTTTATTTTATTTTTATTTATAACTAAAATTTTTCTTTATCAGTAAAATTTAATTTATTATTGTAACAATTATATTTGGAAATAAAGGCTGTATTATTATTATTATTATTATAGATTGTTACTCCCCTTATTAAAAAAAACAGGGGAGTAACAATCTAAATAAGGTGTACAGAATATTCTTCTTTAGACTGTTGCTCCCCTTATAAAAACAGAAGGGTGATATATATTAATTTGTCCCGAAGTACATTAGACTAAACATCCCTTTCAATCCCTTTTTCTTAATAGTTATTTAAGCAGTTATTTATATTCTAAAACAACATAGGGGGAGTAACAATCTAAAGAAGTACCATTTATTTAACTAATATAATTTTTGAGATATTTTTAATTTCACCTATGTTCATGCACTTATATAAGTGAATAATTAATTTGTAAATACACTCAAAAATTATTATTTATAGCTAAAAACATATAATTGTGGAGTTGAAATAACTAATTACATTGTTAAAAAATAATCAAATTTTATTTAGTTGGATAAAGAAAATGATTTTTGTTTGTCTTGTTATAGCAATTATCAGTGGACTTTCATTGACATAAGTTCCATTTTGCTTTAACAATAAACTTCTTGATGTCTTCTCCTAGTTTTGGTCCTCCACAAGTTCTTTATCTTAACCCATTCAATGCGTAATCCATTTCATGAACCTACCTTAGTGACTGTATATATCTAAACAATTTTAAAAGTTAATTTAAAAATAAATAAAAAATAAAAAAAAAAGTTTGGATCTACTGTGGATACAAACGTGAGCGGGCCTGACGGAGCCTTGGAAGATGGTTCTACTCGAGGCACGGAGAATAGAGCTACAGACGGCTGAAAGGGAGGGCTTGGATCCACCGTGGATCCACCCGCCAGGCACGTTAGCACGGCATGGATCCACCCGCATTGAATGGGTTAAACATTCTTTGAGATTAGTTCATCTTTAATCTCTTAATAATTCAATTCGTTTACGTTATATAGCCCAATAGACAGACACGGAACAAAAAATTTCCCTGATGTCTAAAACAGATTTACTATCTTGGAATTTTTGAAATTGGAGACCTAAAAATTTTTTCGTTCTTCAGAACCATCACATTGCTTCCGTTACCTTCAGTAAGCTCGGAAGCAAAACATAAAAAAACTAATAATACAAGAAGAACTATATAATATAAGAAAACTATAAAAGAATTTAGCACCTGAATTCTATTTTTAACGTAGTTGACCTGACAAGGGCTGTTGATCTGAAGTAAGACAGTAATAATTCCTTGATTGCGGTGAGTATCTACGACTGTTCTTACTGTCATCTGTTTCACAAATTCCAAGTTTGGATATTTGTTCTCCAACCAAGAGAAGCACATCTTCCGACATACTTGCGTGCCTGAACATTTCCAATAACAATTTTATATACTTTACTTAGAAAGGGAATCGCACAAATAAATAAATTTAAAAAAACAATTGTCCAAGACAACTCATAATAACATAATTGTAATGATTTTCCCTAATTTTGATTTCCAGTTCCCCTTTGAGGTAGGACTGCACCATATATTACATACATCTAATTTTATCAAATGTGTTTTAGTTGTATTTCATTCAAAATTACCTGACAATTTAATGCCTAGTCTCTTATCAAAATATGAAACACAAACTGAAAATGATAAGAGCATTTTTGAAAACATTTTTTCGGAAAAGAATCTCGAAAAAACTCAAGAAAAAGAAGATATAAAGAATAGTGAGAATACAATTACTTACGTAAGTAAACCACTACAACCTACTAGGCTTAGCGGAAACATGGGGGATCATGAGAAACCCCCTGATCCAGGGGGTCAGCAATATGTTGAAGATAATTTAAATGACATCTCAATGTCAAAATGTCAAAACATGGAAATTTTGGAAAATGATCAGAAAAGTATCAAAAGACCCAGATCAAACTCCCCTGTAAATGTGGAATCTTCTATTCCAAAGGCCAATATGACCTTTTTGGTAGTTAAAAGAAATGACGGAGAATCCATGAGTAAAATTTCCCCCTTCTTAATAGAAAAATTATTAAAAAATGCTTGTGGAAATGTAAAATGCGCAAAAAAATTGAGAGACGGCAGTCTTTTAGTAGAAACTTTTACCACTCAACAAGCAGAGAAACTTATTAAAAACTTACATCAAAATATAAATATGTCACTTTCAGTAGAACCCCACAAAAAATTAAACTCGGTTAAAGGAGTCATTACCTGTTGGGATCTTGATAGTGTGCCTATAGATGAAATAAAAGAACACCTAAAGTATGAAAATGTAACGGATATTACTAGAATCAATAGAAAAAGAGATGGACGGCTTGAACCGACCCATAGTTATATAGTTACTCTAGGATTAGCGGTACTGCCAGCTAAGCTAAAAATTGGGTATTATTCAGTCCCTATAAGACCGTTTATACCACTACCAATTAAGTGTTTCAAGTGTCATAGGTTTAACCACATGCAGACAAATTGCAAATCTACAGATCCACTTTGTCCTAAATGTGGAGCTGTAATTCATGAAAATACTGATTGCCAGAAAGAGAAAGCTTGTGTTAACTGCAAAGGACCCCACCCGTCTACAGACCGGGACTGCCCAGAATGGAAGCTTGAAATGAAAATTAATGAAGTTAAAGTTAGAGAGAAAATTTCATATTTGGAAGCTAGGAAAAAGGTAAGACCAGCACCACAACTACTGGCGAAATCATTCTCTAGTCTTCTACAACCTGAAAAGAAGGAGACTAGAGAGGTCGCTGTTCAGTGTGGAAGTACAGCGTTTGAGAAGACCAAGAAAACACCGAAACTAAAAGAACCCGTATTGAAAAAGAAGAAAATTACAGACACGGAAGAAGAGAAAGACGAAGAAATAGCTAAGAAACTACCAATTAATAATATTAATTGTGAATGCGGTCCAGACTCCACCTTTGTAGGCAGGTCAAGTAATAGCGTGAAGCTTATGCAGACCCTAGAAGCGGCCCAACAATGGGTTGCTGAATGGGAAGAAGAACCAGTACCTGAGGATGTCATAAGTGAAGGAAGTAGCGCCAGTACCAGCAGCAAAGGAACTGGCCGTCGCAGGAAAAAGTCTTCAAAAAAGAAACATTAAGAAAATGCATGACAAATTACGCATATGTTCATGGAATTGTAAAGGTTTTAGAAGTCGAAGAGAGGACCTTCGGGTGTTAGCTAACGAAACAGAGCCTGATGTTATTCTGCTTCAAGAAACTCACCTCCCATCCGAGTTTGCATTAAGCATACCTGGATATAAGACTTACAGGTTAGACCCTTCACCAGGATCGTGGAAAGGTGGCCTTGCAATTTTAGTAAATAAGAACATACCGAGCCATGATATTACGGTAACTTGTAGAAATTTAGAGGTGATGGGTTGTCGAGTAGGGACCTCCTACCCGATTACGCTATGTAATATTTATGCTGATATCAACAAAGACATGACGACAGCACAACTTGAAGGTTTAATTAATCAACTATCGGGCCCTTATATTTTAATGGGGGACTATAATGCTCACAGTCAAGTATGGGGATCCACAAAAACAGACACTAGAGGCCAGACAGTAGAAAATTTTATAGACAAGAACAATCTATTTATACTAAATGAGGACCAGACGACGTACTTAGATTCTCGAACCGGAAAATTAGACGCTATCGACTTAGCAATATGTACCCTCCCAGTGGCTAAAATAGCAGAGCTCAAAGTTTCAAGAAACTTATATGGAAGCGACCATTATCCATTATTTATTACTCTGTTTCCAAAAGGACCAAAACAAGCTCAGGTAATAAAATGGTCGCTAAAGAAAGCAGATTGGCAAGCATACAAAACACAACTAATAAATACACCTCCCCACAAATTAACAAAGGACGATACCACTGACAAACTATTAGACTACATAACAAAAGCCATACTGTCGGCTGCCACAGTTGCAATTCCTCAAGTGAGATATGGCAAAGGGAGACCTTCAGTTCCTTGGTGGAGTAGCGAATGTAAAAGAGCATTAAGAGATCGTCGAAAGGCTCTATGGAAGTTTAAGTACAACTCGACAGAGGCAAACATGGAATCATACAGAACTGCGAGGGCAAATTGCAAAAGGGTTTTCAGGGAGGCGAAAAAAGAATCATGGCGTAACTACATCTCTACATTTAACCAATCAACATCAACAATAGAAATTTGGAAGAAATTCAAGATACTATCAGGAGGTAAGAGCGGTGGAGGGACCATACCAGCAATTAAAGTGGGCAATAACACCGTAACAGAACCAAGCAAAGTTGCAGAAGTAATTGCTGACCATTTCGAGAAAGTTAGTGCCTCTTACTCATACTCCAAAAAATTCCAAAATATTAAAAGAAAGGCAGAAGACGAGGGGCTTAATTTTGATTCCGAGAATAAAGAAGACTATAATCGAATATTTAGTGAATGGGAGTTAGAGACCGCACTAAAATCGTTGAAAGACTCATCTCCAGGACCAGACCAAATTAGTAATACCATGTTAAAAAATTTACCGAAATCATTTTGGCCAAACCTATTAAATTTGTACAACCAAATTTGGACAACAAATTCATATCCCGTTAGTTGGCGAGAAGGAGTTGTGGCTCCAATCCTAAAACCGGGTAAGGACCCTATGTTACCAGAGTCCTACCGTCCAATTGCAATGACAAATACACTTGGAAAGTTATTTGAAAAGATGGTGAACTATCGGCTAGTATGGGTTTTAGAAACAAAAAGACTCTTCTCACCAAACCAAGCTGGGTTTCGAAGAAATAGATCAACTTTAGACCACTTAGTTGAATTAGAGACATATGTAAGAGATGGTTTTGTTCAAGGAAAACGAACACTTGGAGTTTTCTTCGATTGTGAGAAGGCGTATGATCGTACGTGGAGATTCAAAATACTTAAACAAGTCTATGACTTTGGTTTTAGGGGACACTTGGCAAAATTCATAAAAGACTTTTTAGAAGAAAGGACGTTTCGAGTTAGACTTGGAAGCACCGTGTCATCATTGCATAAACAGGAAAACGGAGTACCACAAGGTGCAGTGCTAAGTGTAACCCTTTTTCTGTTAGCAGTGCATGACGCTATAACAGCTTTACCAACATCTGTTAAAGCTCTTTTCTTTGTGGATGATTTTACCCTACTGTTCAGGGGAAAAACACTGGCTGAAACCACTTACGTAATGCAAAAAAGTATAGATATGTTAACAGCTTGGGCAGAAGGTAACGGGTTCAAATTCTCACCAACAAAATCCACATGCGTTTGTTTTGAGCAACGAAAGAAAAATGGAGGAAATCAGCCGTGGTTAACTATTGCAGGTAAACCAATTAAAGTAGCTTCGGAGGTGAGATATCTGGGGCTTATACTTGACGAGAGACTGAACTGGAAATCTCATGTGGAACAAATTAGATCTAGTTGTGTCAGATACCTAAATCTCATAAGATTAATTCAAGCCCAGCGATGGGGGGCGGATAGAACTTCCTTGCTAAGGATCTATCGGCAAACTGTCCGCGCAAAAATAGATTACGGCTGCATTATATACGGATCAGCTAAGAATAGTGTACTCACAAGATTGGACCCAGTACATAACGCAGGAGTACGGCTAGCTACTGGTGCTTTTAGAACTAGTCCAGTAGCAAGTCTGTTAGTAGAAGCCAATGAACCACCCCTAGAATTAAGAAGAGAATACCTTTTACTGAAATATGGACTACGAGTACAACAAAATGCAAACAATCCTGTAACAAAAGTCTTTAAAAATGTAACACTTGAACAAAAATACGAGAGAAAACCAGCGCAGAGAATACCGTCTGGTGTACGGTTTAGAAAACTAATAAAAAACTATAGACTGGATGATCTCCCGCAGGTAACTACAGTAGAGCTATCATCGATGCCTCCATGGTTGTGTAAACGACCTAGAAATATCAACTGTTTCACTACGAAAAATCATCTTGAGTACATTAAGAGATTTTTAAGAGAAATAAGAAGCAGGAATCGAGACTTTGTTCACGTGTTTACTGATGGATCTAAAGATCGATATGGGACGGGATATGCGTACGTCGAAGGCTCAAGCTTAGGCCTTTTCTCCGGATCACGATGGAGCTCAGTGACCACGGTAGAGCTAACAGCAATAAAAACTGCTATCGAGAAGGTTGTCGCGCGAGGCAAGACCAAAATTATTGTCTTCACGGACTCGCAGAGTGCAATTTACATTATGGATCAACTATATTCTCAGAATCCAATAGTGCACGAAATTAGGAAATTAAAAGATCATCATCAGCTAGACTTAAAATTCTGCTGGGTACCAAGTCATTCTGACATAACTGAAAACGAAAGAGCAGACCGACTAGCTAAATCAGCTATAACAGACGGTTCTCCTACAAAAACATTAATTAGAGCTAGAGACCTATACAGCGATATTAGGAACAAATTAAAAGAAAAATGGCAACAAATGTGGACAGACATAACTAACAACAAATTACGATTTATTAAACCCTTTATTTCGGAATGGACAACATCGAGTAGGAAAAGCAGGCACGAAGAGACAGTTCTATGTAGATTAAGATTAGGGCACACTCGACTTACCCACAGCTACCTCTTCTCAAGGGACAAGATTCCACCTAGGTGTCAATACTGTGACGATGTACTTTCGATTAGACACTTGTTGACTGACTGCTTTAGACTAGACCAAACCAGAGAACAATTCGACCTCCCTACAACACTGACAGACATTCTAGGTGACAACCAAGACAATGTTACAAAATTATTTGAATTTCTAAAAGACTTAGACGTATTTGACAACATATGATACGTTCTATATTGTGATTCCTGTTATAATGGTATTTTATGTTATTGTGATTGTTTTATGATAAAGTTGTAATTATAGGCGGCTAATGGCCTGAAGGCTAAGCAGCCAAAAATAAAAAAAAAAAAAAAAAAAAAAAAAAAGAAACACAAACTTTTTCTTTTTTATGCATTTGTTGTTCTTACATATAAATCATAAATTTTCAGACGATTTAAAATTTAAATGAAAAATAAACAAAAACTTTTAAAAAAATCAAACATCCATATCGACTGTGTACCTGCAATACCTCGTAACCCTCAAAATCAAGATTTTTTGATAGATATTATTAATATCTACCTATGTGCAAAAGCTAGTAAGCCTTAAATATAGCAATTATTTTTATTGATATTATTGTAATGCCTCGTATCCATCATTTAACTAAAGTGTACAAAAAACCTCGTAACCCCCCATGCATTGTAAGTCTTTAACTAGTTGTGGGATAGTTTAAGTGTTTTAGTGAAATTAATTAAAATCAAAATAAAGAAGATTAAACGCAAAAAAATTTTGACTTATCGGAATGCAAAAAATCTCTATTTTCTTAAAAGCCTCATTATTCTCACAAGAATCAACATTGAAATACCTCGTAACCCACACAAAGAAAAAAACACTTATTTAAATTAAAATGAGATGGTTTATGCCATGAAAGTAGTTGTTTTAAAGAAAATAAAAAAATAAACTTCAAGTAATAGTCAATTTTGCAAAAATATAACGTTTTTTGCTTCTCCTGAAAAATTTGGTTTTTTGGGTTACGAGGTATTGCAGGTACACAGTCGATATGAATTTTTATAATAAGTATTAATAAATGAGTGATTCTAAAAAAAATCCTATTACATCAAAATTAATTGAAAATTTTATGTTAACAAGCAGAATAACAAATTGTACTGGATAAAAAGCAATAAATAGCACAATTATGTTACCACTATTAACTGAAATTTTAATCTGGTTAGAACATAAGAATGATCAAAGGAGGGGTTGAGATATAAAAGACTAAAACATTATTTTATTTTGAACCTAGCTGTCCAAGAAAGAAATCTTATTATTGACACTAAATAGAATAATCAGCAGGCCAAATTTGGATAATTTAAGTAATTAATGTAGCAGCATCTATGGTAGTTATATTTTAGAAAATTCATGCTTAAAAAAAACTAAGCTATGAAGAGCGCCTTGAGTCAGCTTACAGATGCATGATATTCATTCAACTTGAGTGCATTACGTCTAAACACCGACAAGAGTACAGAGTTCAAGTTTTAATTTATCTGATAAATTATTTAATCTCTATCTCCCTGGCAACCATTTGTCACTAGTTTTTTTTCTCTAAACGCAGTAATTATATCTGGATTTCACAACAATTATGGCAAGCGATGACCCTTATAAAGAAAATTATATCAAATGATGTAATACTGGTGGATTACACGATGTGAGAAAATAAATTAATATTATACAATCATTTATTTAAAGTGTTGTTTATATCCAATAACAATTAATAATATCCAATATAACATCTTAATCCAATAACAATATCTAACAATATTAAGCAATAATAATGATTCAAATTAAATCAAGTGTACAAGGTACAATAATTTTTGGCACTAAAGTTTGTTAGTTTAAAAGTACTTTATATTATTATAATATTTAAAGTTATGTTAATAAACAAAGAAACTTACTAGGAAATAGTAACAAATAAACCAAAAAAAAAGTTAATAAGATTTTAGATTTTACAATAAAGCAAAGTATCAAGCATACAAGATAAAAAAATAAACAAATAAACAATTAAACAAGTTAATGAGTAAACTAATAAACAAGTATGCACCTAGGGAATAAATTAAGTCATTATTCCCTGAGCGAATAAGTTGGTTCTTGAGGCGAAGCCGAAGGAACCACTGTCCCTAAATCCCGAGGCACAGCCAAGGGAGATTATTATCGCAAGGGGAATTATAGCACTTTACTCCCAAGGTACATACAATATTTTATCTACAGTAGGTAGAAAACGCATCTTCATCCATTGCACAGGTTTTATTTATTATTTTAATTAGTAACAATAATTGTTAGCATTTTTGGAACGAAGTTCCTTATTGGCACGTTCTGGAGCCCGGGAGTGAATCCGAAAAAAACAACCAAAATCACCATCACAAAATAACCGCCACAAAATCACCCTCACGCTAAAACCGTCACGAAATCTACGGATGACGATAACTTGTGTAAAAGTTGACCGACTTAGTTGAAATTTGGTACACATGTTCATCTTACCAATGCCCAGGACAGGTTCGTTGGACAACGTTATCCACCCAAGCATTCACGCGCAACGCTCGCGTAAACGTAAGCTTCAAATTTAAAATTGGAATTTTAGGACGGGAAAAAATTCTAACTTTATCTCTTTAATGAGACAAACAACTTTTATAAATAATTTTTTTTCAGTAAAACGAACACCGACTCTGCTATGAAGTGATAAAGATCGCTAAATTTTTTTAAAGCGGACCTAAACGTTTTAAATAAAGAAAACAATGTTTTTACCGATATCTTACGTTCTAACGTAACAATTTTAATAAAACTTCATACACATCATCATGTAAAATTCAAGGCATGTAAAATTTCAACCTGATACAAGCAGCAGTTTTTTTACAGTGACGTGATATATTTTACAATTTTTAAAAGTTGATGTCCGAAGTGTGGGGTTTGTAGTTAATATAGATGGAATATTAAGAATGTAGAGTGATTCCCCCTCTACTATACTTCGTTTGGTATCCTTTCGTGCGCAATCCCAACTCTTCTATCTTTTTATGTCTCTCTCACTATACTCTCTCTCTCTTACTCCTTCTTCCTGTCAAACTCGCTATTTATCCACAAAACTTTGTATATTATTTAAAATGGAAAGTGCACCAAGAGAATTGTCAGAAATTGATAGTGTCGACTGTGTTAAAATAATTAAGTTGGCAATCCTTCTTTTTCTCCCTGGTTTTACTTTTTCTCCCTACTTTTTGAGTTCAGGGAAGAAACGACCTACTATAGTCCCTCTAAACTAATCCAAAATCATAACTTTTTCTCCCTACTGGAGATAAAATAAATTATACACCTACATATGAAGATGTGGATGTAGTAAACTTTAATTAAAGTAAAATAATAAAATTACTTACAGATAAAGAAAGCAAATAGGAATGGAGCAGCGCAACATGCTAGTAGAAATGCGAGGAACGTGTAGAAAGAGTAAAAGAAACTAAAAAGAATATTTAAAGCACTCATTGGTTGATCCTCAGAACCAAACTCTCTCTGGATCTGACGTCTTTTCAAACTGCGACTGAAATATAAAGAAAAAATATACATTAATTGGACTAAATAATAAAAATATACATTAATTAGACTAAATAATAAAAATATACTCATTTGGTTGTTTCTTTAAACAAATGTGTGCTGCTAGTAAAATTTAAACTAGACGATCATTTAATTGCCTGTTTTCTTAACCCTCGGGTGCGCGTGGTCTAATACAGACACGAGGAGGCGCTTTAAAATTAATCTGTTTTATAATCCCACACAACAGGTAAAATAAATATAAACTTGAAATCATTTTAGCAAAATGTTATAAAACATATGTATATTGGTTTTATTGTTATATTATTTTTTTAATTTATAAAATACCGTTGTTTAGTCTCATAGTTTATATGCACAAAATTAGTCAGTCTCAATTATAATTTTTACTGCATATTTTTATTATTTTATTTTTAAATTCAGGTACCATATTAATTTATGTTGTATTACATGTATAAATTTCAATAAAATTAGCGTAATACTAAAATTTAAGTGAAAGTGGCGCGGGTCCCCTGTCAGGACAATATGGGCACAGAATTGAAGTATAATTACGTACGATGTCAAACAGTGACTGATTCTCTAGATAAAAGCAAGAAATGCAGCTAGAAAAATCCCTACCTTCCAATCGCACCCACATCTATCTCAATTTCACAGTTATATCTCAAGTTTAGGCCTCACAGGACAGCGCGTCCCGAGGGTTAATCATGGTGCTAATATTCTCCCTGAACAAATAATACAGGCCACTGAATACATTCATTTTGCAAAGAGGAGTAAATATAGAATAGATAATTAAAAAGCTTGTTTATATTAGCCTGCAAGAGCTTAAAATAACTGGAATGCCTAGTATAATTAACGTAGAATTACAAAAATATTGTCAAACTACACTAAGAAATTTGGAAAAATTGTTACTGTGGTTTTACAATACATTTTATTAAAAAAAGTCCACATTTTGAGTTTTTATTGAGTATGAAAAGTAACATCAAAGAATAACTATAAATAAAGGCCAAGTTACACTTTGATTACGTCACTTTTTGTCACTAAGTGCAATCACTTTTAACTTAATCACTTAATCACTTTTTATGTAAGTGCAAGTGTAAAGCGTAAGTTTTAAGTAATTTTTAAGCAAATTTTCACTAAGCACTAGGTAAAAATTTACTAAACACTTGCACAAATCAAAGTGTAAATGGGCCTTAATAAATAGTTGGTTGTTTTGACTGAAATTTTGTGGTAGCACTTCATAATTATGACTAGAGAGGTTAAAAAAATAAACATAACGATATTGTCACCACAATTTTTTTTTTTTATAAAATTAAAAGACGCGTTTTGACTTACATGTCATGTTCAGTATGCGTGTTAACTTAGTAAGAGTGAATGCTGTACTAAGCTAACTATTTTACAAATTTTAAGGTAAACTAACAGTGCAAGGGGAGGTTTAGACTAGGGTGGTGTGGGTAGAGGATTACGGAAGGAAAAAGATAAGGGGTATGGAGTTGAGATCCAAGTCGGAACCGAATAAAGGTGTTATTCAGGTAAACATTTGGTTTTCAGCTTCTTAAAACTAAACAAATATTTAAAAAATATATTTTTTACAGGTTTTACAAGAGCAAAGTTAGGGGGAGATACAAATGTAAAATGCTTTAATGAAAAAATCCAATCTTAATAACTCTGCTCTTGTAAAACCTATACAAAATATATTTTTTAAAAATAATATCTAATAGTTGTAAGAAATTTTAGTTATAGTAATATAAGGTTTATTGTTTAGTTTTAAGAAGTTGAAAACCAAATGTTTACCTGAATAATACCTTTATTGGGTTCCGACTTGGATCTCAATTCCATACCTCTTACCTTTTTCCTTCCGTAATCCTCTACCCACACAACCCTAGTCTAACCCCCCTTGCACTGTTAGTTTACCTTAAAATTTGTAAAATAGTTAACTTAGTACAGCATTCACTCTTACAAAGTTAACACGCATATTGAAGATGACATTGTAAGTCGAAACGCGTCTAGTAATTATAAAAAAAATTGTGGTGACAATATTGTTGTGTTTCTTTTTTAACCTCTCAGGGCGGTAAGGCCTTGAGGCTCTACCGCCCTTTGAGGTTAGAAAAAACAGTAAAATTAAAATTTTATTAGTTCTAAGCAAGATATCAAAAATCTAAGTACAGGCTTCATTCCCAATTTTAATTCTGCACAATTTGTGCCCTATTTAAACTTCCTATGATAAATAGTACAGGCGCCATTTCAATACAACGATAAAACTCGTATTGAAATAGTTGTAATATTTATTGTAGTAGGGAGTTGAAATAGGGCTCAAATTGTGCTGAATTAAAATTAGGAATGAAGCCTGTACCAAGATTTATGATATCTTGCTTAGAACCGATAAAATTTTCATTTTAATGATTTTTCTAACCTCAAAGGGCGGTAGAGCCTTAATAACAAAAATAATAAAGAGTAACTAAAAAAAAAAAAATAAATAAAAAAACACTGTGAAGAGATTAATACCACCAGTTCAAAAAATTAAGCATGTGACAAGTTTAGAACAAAGACGGAGAAAAATTTAAAAAATAAAAACTATAGTTGAATGGATTTATCACAATTAATGAAGTAATGATAAAACTACATGCGTATAACAATATATAAACAAGGATAACTTTGACATTAAGAATGGAAAAATAGAGATAGATGAATCAATCTATAAATATATCAGAATGATGTGCCAACAAGGTGTGACGAGATAAATGAAATGTATCAAACTTCCCACAAATAAAAACAATTTCAAACTAAAGTCTATTATGAAACTAATGTTACAATTGAAATTTATCATTTTGATAACTACTTTTTAAAATACATAGGAGATTTATTTAAGTTAGTGGAAAAAAAACAACTATAATTATAGTAATTTTATTTTACAGTATTGCCTATCTATTTATAACATGTAATTAGGGAATCAAATCTCGGGATCCCAAGCCGATTTGCCCCTACGGCAATCCTGGGATTGTAAAGTAACAGTCCCAGGGTTTCGGGATTTGAAAATTTTTACGTTTTAAGGTGTTTTGACTGGTACAAGTATTGTTTAATCAAGAGAGTAATAGATTTTCTAAATAAATAACTGTCTGTCTCCCTTTGTTAATAATGATTATAATTTGATTTAAATTAAAACTTAAACTTTCCGTAGTATGAATACTACCTATTTCGATTGAACAAGGTACAGGTACTAATTGAGTACTTTGTAATTATAAGCGATACTTCTCAGTCTAGTTTTATTGTCGTTAATGTTGACTTCTAGACTTGTAGAAAATTGAAAGCTTAATTCGGGACTAGCTATCGTTACTGACAGAGGAATTTATTCTCCAGTGTAGCTCAGATGGTAGAGTGCTATAATGGAAATATAGAGGCCCGTGGTTCAAGTCCCGGCGCTGGAGTCTATTTTTCTCTGACTGTCTCCCTTTGTTAAAAATAATTATAATTTGATTTAAATTAAATAAATAACATAATTAATTTTTTTTTAAGTAGTGAACTAAATAAAAAATCAATCAAATGACTTGAATAAATAATAATATTAGTCGGGTATTCGGATACACTAGAAGCGTAGAAAGAGTAGACAGACTTGTGTGATTTGTTGACTGAGCGGTGTGGTCTGAAGCAGGTATTAAGAGAGAGCAAAGTATTTATTCAGCTCCAGCTATACTTACACAACTTTTAAATCAACAAATTGAAAAAAGTATAAAAACTGTTGAACCTGGAGCACAGATGAAAACTGACCTTCTAAGTACCACAAGAAAAGAAATGGATGGCTCTATTTGAAAATGGCGGAGTGCTGTATCAATTTTGTTTAAGTTTTATAAATTCAAATAATTTTAAAACCGAAACAACATTTTTTTATGAACTTGTCAAATAAGCAGAGTTTTGTTTCTAGCTAAAACGTATCATAGGATGATTAGTTGTTTTCATTAGTATGACATCTTTTACTTAGTATATTAATAATTAATTATTTTATTATGTAATGTATTTTTTTTTTTATTAAATGCTATAGCATTTATTTGTACAAATGCAACAGTTTAAATATACAAATTACTGCCTAAAAATCACTGTGTGGCTTGTTTCTTAACTAACTTACTACTACCTACATGACCACGCTGACGTAAAATGTTTTTGCTCCTTTAGTGTAATTAATGTTTTTTAAACAAAAGAAATGCTAAATAAATATGGCTTATTTTGTTATAATAATAATTAAATAAATAATACTACATCATAACTACATGCTTTTAGGCTTTTTATCAGTCTAGTTGGAATTTGGCCTATCCTGGGATTGGTCCCGGGATTCGTTTTTGCGGTCCCGAAATCCCGAGATCGAAAATTGTGTCCAGGATTGGATTCCCTACATGTAGTTAATCGTAAATGTAATTTTGTAATATATTAAATTATTGATTTTATAAACTCTATTTACTGTTATCATGGGATCTTTATAACTAAATACATAGCAGTAGAAGTAGGCTCTAGTTCTTTTGTACTAGGCGGTAGGACAAACCACTTGATCAAAAGTTCTTTTGTACTAGGCGGTAGGACAAACCACTTGATCAAAAGTTCTTTTGTACTAGGCGGTAGGACAAACCACTTGATCAAAAGTTCTTTTGTACTAGGCGGTAGGACAAACCACTTGATCAAAAGTTCTTTTGTACTAGGCGGTAGGACAAACCACTTGATCAAAAGTTCTTTTGTACTAGGCGGTAGGACAAACCACTTGATCAAAAGTTCTTTTGTACTAGGCGGTAGGACAAACCACTTAATCGAACCTAACACCTTTAACTGACTCTGTGGTAGAGTTCAAGCCACTTCACACATCATACCTCTGTACAACGTACCACCAAAGGTAGAATGGTGTCATCATAAGTGAAACATATAAATCAAATAGCCAAGGCGAAAAATGTAAAGAATGAAAGTTTTATAACTGAACTGAAAATTTAGAGTTCTGACATCTTTTAATTTGAAATTTCACCATTAAATGCAAACATACATTCTTGACAACTAACGTTTTAAGTTTGCTTAATATGTTATTTAATTTTTACATTGGAAACACTAAAAATTATTTAATTTATAATATTATTTATTATAGTCCAGGAGATAGCGTGCAAAAAAGTGTCTGACTAACATCAAGCTAGAATTTGGTGTATAAGTTAATCTTTTAGTGCCTTTTAAGAATATGTGATCGGCTAAGTTTGTCTGTGGGACATAGCTTGGCAATAGGCATTTGAAAAAAACAAACCGTTGGAGAGCGGCCATGTCCCGCCCTTTTTGGTGGACAATGTGATTTTCATGATCCTGAGTACGAACTTAGTTAGTAGACCAATTAAGTTGGTGGTTTTGTCACTTAATTGGTTAGTTAGTCAAATAGTACTCCAAATCAAAGTGTTCCCCTATCAAGGGATAAACTGCCATCAACTTGATTTTTGGTCTACTAACTAATTTAGTACTCAGGATCATGAAAATCACATTGTCCACCAAAAAGGGCGGAACATGGCTGCTCTCCACCGTTTTTTTTTTTTTCAAATGCCTATAGCCAAGCTATGTCCCGCAGACGAACTAAGCCGATCCCATATTCTTAAAAGGCACCAAAATGTTTACTTATACACAAAATTCTAGCTTGATGTTAGTCAGACACTTTTTTGCACGCTATCTCCTGGACTATTATTTAATTTAAACAAAAATGTCTGAGATTATTCTGAAGATCTGTCACCTCACAAATTTATTACTTTAACTAAAACTTGATTAAAAATTGGCTTTAAACAGTTGCACCTAATATTTGAACAAACATGGAACAATTCAATTGGAATATAAAAGTGACCCGCTGAAATATAATTGTATTCCTATTAACTAGATATTTTTATTCTACTCACAGCAAATTCATGTTTCGACCATAATATGATTCCACCGATTAAACAATACTTTGACAACAATAAAAACAAAACTGATAACTTTTTATAAAACAATTCATAATTTTAACGAGTAGTTTGACTCTTTGAACCTTTTTTTTATATATTTATCTCAATAACTTTTTTAATTATTACTCATAAAAAAAAAAAAAAAAAAATACAAGGGGGATAAAAAAAAGAGATAAGACAATATTCAATGAGTGGAAAGAAATTAAAAAAAAAAAAATTATAAACACTTGAAAATATATATTTGTTTTGAGGAGAGAGATATATGACTTAACATACATTTATTCATAGATCCAGGAGTGGGAAGGATGCAAGCTACACAGATCAGAGAAACTAAGATCATATCTTGAACAATATTCATTATCTGGGACCTTTCAGAACATTGTTTCCCCACATATTTCACTTTTTTATTTTATTATTATTTGTCTGATTCTGATTATAAATTTAAATGAGTAAATTATAATACAAGGAAACCTTGAGTGACCCCACCCCCCCACCACTCAAAACTATTTCACTCCAATATCATGTCCGTAAGATAATCTCGTATAAGATAACTAGGCCAAACTCTGTCACAAACAAAAATAAAGATAACAAAATAGGAATGTGATTACAGTAGCCCAAGATGAAATCAAATATTTTTGCTTAACAACTAAAAAAATTCTCTTGATACTGATAAGAAATAAAAATAAATATTTGTATTTTTTAAAAAAACGATTATTTCTAATCATAGAAGTAAATCCTAAAAAGAATGTTCCTTCACCTTAACATTGTCTATAGTCTATAACATTTATCAATACAGTGTAACCCCTCTTAACCGGCCTGGTCGGGACCAGGACCTGGCCGGTTACCCGTTTGGCCGGTTGATCCGAGCTTCTCGTGAAAAATAGAACCAATCAAAAAGAACCTATATATTTTATCATATGTCATGAATAAAAAACAATTAAGACTTTTTGCACCTTATTTTATTACCTAATTTTTTTTATAACTTATTTTTTGTAAAGGCAAGCACACAACTGAGTGAGTAACGTCCTCTCTCCTCTTATCCTCAAGAAATTTTTTCTAACGAAATTCGGAGAAAGTTATAGGGCCTAGCCTGAAGTAATGTGCGAAATGGTCCCGGGCTCTAAGAGACAAGGGATGTGGTTTAGTCGGTAGTTCCATTAGATGGGGAGTCCGACACTCTGAACACAGCTCACGTGTACAGGGTAGTGCGTAAATGCATTCCACCTCCCTCCCAAAAAGAAAAAAACAAAAAAAAACTGTCCTGTACTCTTTCTACATAGTTAGCATTAGCATGATGTAAATCACAGACTGAATGCTTTTATTTTAATGTATTCTTATCTTCTCTTATTTCCTTAACCCATTCAATGCGTAATCCAATTCATGAACCTACCTTAGTTACTGTATATCTTAACGATTTTAAAAGTTAATTTAAAAATAAAAAAAAATAAATAAAAGTTTGGATCCACTGTGGATACAAACGTGAGCGGGCCTGACAGAGCCTTGCAAGATGGTTCTACTCGAGGCACGGAGAATAGAGCTACAGAGGGCTGAAAGAGAGGGCTTGGATCCATCCGTCAGGCGCGTTAGCACGGCATGGATCCACCCGCATTGAATCGGTTAATATATCAAGGGAGTATTTAATAAAGAGACTTAATAAAAGCCTGAACATGGAAAAATGTATGTGCTTTTTAAAGCTGTACCACTTTAATAGAGTAAATGAAATATGATGGTAATTTTATTTAATTTTGATGAGTTTATTAACTTCCATTGATTTTAGAGGTAAAGATGTAAGAAACTGCGGCTATTCTGCAGTGATCTATACAGTAGAGAATCACTTGGCGGCATAATTTTTACACTTCAAGACTTATATTCCTTTGTCAAAACAGTATAATTTGAATGAGGTCCAGATATACCTAAACTGCCTCTCCACAAAAACAATAAGTTTTTCCTTAACATTTATTCATCTCATTTAACCGTGCACTTCTAACACTACGTCTCTGAGGCGTACATGCTGACTTTAGTTGATGCTCTCAGTGCACAAGTGTGCCAGCCATTAAGGCGGAAATACACATGCTAGTTACTCGCACAAAAACATACGAGTAGCTCGCAGAGGAGAGCTACTGGCATGTGTATACATCAAATAGCATGCGAGTAAATCGCACGAAGTTTGATTTTTGTCTTGCCATTGGCACAAGTCGAGGGGAGGGGGAACTGATAAGGCACGTGTAAACAGGCCTGCCAGCGCAAGTTTGCTAGTAGCTAGCATGAGTCTCCCTCAGCCCTTCAGTCTTCAGTTGCGTTCCTTCCTTTCGCGTATCTGACAACAACTCATCTACTTTCTCCGGAAGCATTCGCAATTGATTCCTAAAACCATTGACGTCCCCGAACCGCATTTCATTTAGTAGCCACTGACTCGCTCCATGTACTTAATTCTCTTCTAGCTATCCAATCTTTACCCATACTCTTCGTGTCTTTATATTATTTTTCAAATGTTTTAAAACACAGTTTTTGCAAGTAACAGAACAATCTGGTTAATTTCATTCCGCACCGATACATTCATAAGGTACATTGAAATAATTAATAAAACTATCAAAATTAATTAAATCAAATACAATTATTTAATCATTTATTCCGGCTAAAAGAAGGCAAGAAATGATTGCCTGTTTCAAAACTAGAACTGTGACTGGAATGTGTATTGTCATGTGCTAGTAGCTGGCACAAGACCGATCATCCGGACGATACTAGCATGCTGTTTCACTGGCAAATGTACACAGCGTCTACAGCATGCCAGCTACTGACGTGCTAGTAACTCGCCACTGGCATGCTTTTTTACTAGCATGTGTATTTCCGCCTTTAGTCCTTCTAGGTATGCTACCTGTGCTTATAATTAACCTTCAGATCGCGTCAAAGTCGGGTCTTTGCTGTGCTTTTATATATTAGTAATTTACCACTTCTTTTAGTTTACTGTGCCTCAGGGGCTCTATCGAGCCTAACCTTATCCAGCTTGTTGCCTTTAATTGGCTTTTTTTGTTCTTAAAATTTGATTATTAAATATTATATTGCCATAATATGACAAATACATTAGATTATCATAACATAATTTCAGATTTAAATGCAGCAGGTGCTAGTGAGGAAAATTGTAAAATGTATATTTTGACCTGCTCTTTTCAGGTTAAAGGGTCAGTTTGGTAATTATTTTCTCCCTAAAGAGCACCATTCAACCATTTTATTAGACAAAGAAATATTTCAAGTTCACGATTTTATCAGCATTTAAATCTTAAACGTGTATAAGTTCGTCTAATTTTAATTTACGTCTGAGAGGCGTAGTGTTATAAATAATGGACTATTAGACAGTGTTAAGTGTCACAAGACACTCAATGGCCAATATAATGGATTATTAATATTATATTATCTTTATTGGGATTAATAATTAGGTATGTACGTGTTAAAGACTAGGAAATAAATAGGAAACATTGAGTTTCTTAGTTTGATATACATGGATATCTTGGGCCACCATTTGCACTTAAGTGAAGTTGATATCATACATTTAAGACAGATGTCTTCTGTTTATAAAGGCCATGACTGCTTGCAACTATCAGTATATCGTTATATCACCAAATTACCAATCACAGATCCCTATAGATTGTGAGTAAATGATGGTTTCATCTGACTGAATGACATTTAATACCCAGTAACTTTTATTTCAGAACATCTTTAATAAATAACTATAAACAAATATCAATAAGTTATTTTAGTGTCATGTTTCTAAATGTTTGATAACGTATTGAAACAATTATTATCTCAACATTTTTTAAAACTGATATACTTAATTAATAGGCTTTATATTGAGGAAATAACTTTAACGAAGAATGGTTGACCAAAAAGGAATAATTAATATCAAATATAGTAAACGGGAGAATAAACTCGAAACGTCTTTCAAGAGTGTTATTGACACCAAAAGATATGAAAAAGATTTAATTCAATTATACTGCTACAAAAAAAGAGCAACTTAAAAAAACTTAAACACAATATACAAATGTAAAAAATATAGAATTCAAAATAATTACCCATAAATCACTAATTAACTTTGGATGTCACAAGTATTCACATTTCTAATATAAAAAAATATATAACACCAAAAAAGTCGCACTACGAAATTTAAAAACGTCTACTGAGAAGAGAACGCGAACCAACTTACGAACAAAAAATAAACAAATAAAAATAAAGTGATGCACACTCAGGTTTAATCATGTTATGTAATGCGGGATGAAATGAAACTGACAATAAATTGTTCATCTACAAATAGGTTGGGTATCCCTTGCTAAATAAAATAAAATTTGAAAAGTAAACTATATATTTAATTCTAGTGAATAAACATAATAATAAACCATGATTATGAATCCAAATCAGTAATCTCAAAGAAAAGAATGTCTGAGTCCATCTGCTATATCAGGATTTATATTAGACCTGATTGACCAATTTATCTTAGCTGAAGGCTGAAAGGCAACAACAAATGTTTAATGTTCATGGGTTTAACTTATTCTAATAACTTACAAGTAAACTAGGTTAGTTATTTATTGGCTTTAAAATCCTGCCTAATTCCCAAACATACTAATATTACAACTAGGCATCGCGTGGCTCTATCATTGAAGCGAGCGTATAGTAATATATATGTATTGAATATTGAAAAAATAGATAATCATGAATCATGATGAGTTGATAGATAATGGGTATAGTTGTAGTAGTACAGCGGCTAGTAGTAAGGGAACCACCCCGCATTCTTACTATTCCTCTAACCACACATCTCCTTGTCAATTATTATAAAATGTATCTCTTTCTACAAAACAACTACTGCATGTATCAAATTGAGATTTTGAATGCCTGTTTCAATTGTGCATTAGATGGTGTATATGAAGTTTTATTAAAATCGTTACGTTAGAACGTAAGATATCGGTAAAAAGGTTGTTTTCTTTATTCTAAACGTTTAGGTCCGCTTTGATAGTTTTAGCGATCTTCATTAATTCATAGCGGTGTCGCTGTTGGTTTTACTGAAAAATGTTATTGCACAAAAATGTTCGTCTCATCGAATAGATGATGATAGAATCTTTTCCCGTCCTGAAATTCCAATTTAATTTTTGAACCTCTCGTTTACACGAGCGAACTCTTGGACGGATCACGCTGTCCAACGAACTTAGCCTGAGTATTAGTAAGAGGATCATGTATACCAAATTTCAACTAAATCGGTCAACTTTTACTCAAGTTATCGTCACACGCGTAAACGTTACTGACAGACAAGATGCATAGTTTGTTGAATGTAAGAAGCTTGCTTACGCTCGCTTCAATTAGTATTTTCTTTGATAAACTAATGAGAGTTAGAGATTTTGACATATGACCTCGTAGATGTTAAAAGCTCGAGCTCTTATTTAATTTTCTTACACTGTCAGAGTTAATATTGATTGTAATAATAGTATAGTTCATTTTATTTCTACTATGAAAGTTGTATAAAGATGATCAATGATCAATAGACATCATCATCATATTTTTTTTAATCCCTTTGGGAGCATAGGGCTGCAACAAAGGATTTCCACATAACTTGATTTTGAGCCATGTTTTTCAGATCTCGCCTTCTTTTCTTATTTCTTTCTCCACCGTCCTCCAGGTTGTTCTAGGTCTGCCAGGTTTTCTTTACCCTGTGGGCTCCATTCCAGGGCCTGTCGACTGACGTTGTTTCCAGTCTTCCTAAGGGTCTGTCCAATCCAGCCGTACTTCCTTGCTTTCATAGTTTCCACCAGTGCTTGATTTGTGATGGTACGCACCATTACCTCTGACGGATGATTGTTGGAACACGTGGGAGTTTTATTTTTTACCAATGTTATTTTGTTAATTTTTTACCAAGTGCGAATACAAATTTAGTATTCACACTTTTAAAATGCTCAGAGAAGGGTTAAAATAACTACCTGTTTCATGAGATAGTAAAAATAAACCACGACGATGGGAAAACAAGTAATATTTGTCTGGCTCAAAGGTCATATAGGAATAATTGGAAATGAAATGGCAGACACCCTGGTGAGTGGTGAAGCTGAGGAAGCAATTTATTTGGAGATGGAAATCACTCCCAACGACGCGATGCTCAGTGCAAAGAAGACCATAGAAAGAGTGTGGAAAGAACAAGTAGAAAACAACGCTAAAGCACACTGGTATTGCTCAGTTGAAAATGATGTTGGCTCTAAACCATGGTATGTCAATCAATGTAATAAAGAATTTATAACCACGATCAATCGTTTGAGGAGTAACCATGGAATCTGTCCCAAATATTTACACATGATCAAAAGGGCAGAGACCAATCAGTGCCAAACGTGTAATGAGTTGGGAGACCTGCAGCACATTATTATGAAGTGTAAAAAAATTTGAGGATAATAGGAAACTACTTCTCGACAACATACCTAAAAGCATTGTGAGACCCGTGGACTACAAATCTCTCCTCAGGAGCAAAAATTTAAGAGTATACGCAGAATTATCTACATTTTTGAAGAAAGGGAAAATTAAAATTTAATATTGTTAACATCTAAGACAATTATGGTTGTATGGTGTAAAGCCAATGCCAAATAAAGGGAAAAAAACCATTAAAAACTCAAAACTTTTGGGCACTTCTTTAGATTGTTACTCCCCTTATAAAGGAAACAGAAGGGAGTAACAATCTAAAGAAGTTGTACTGAATGTTCATCTTTACACTGTTACTCCCCTTATATGAACATTAGTGTGATATTCCTTTGTCCCTAAGTACATTGGGCTAAACATAACATTGTCTTAATAGTTATTTAGTTAATGTCATTTATATTCTAAAAACACATAGGGGAGTAACTATCTAAAGAGGTACCAAATTTTGGACCACAAGGTCTCAGTACAGGAACTTCTTTTTTTTTACAAATCAAGCACTGGTTTCCCTTATTGGGGTTTGTCCACACTTCCTCCAGAGTTCTGCCCAAGTGATTTTCTCTGGCCAGTGTGTTTAGAATTCTTCTTATTATATAGGCAGTTGTTAGTGAAGATTTGTAACTGTTTTCGTTGATTTCCATTTTTGGCATATGTACAGCTGAACTAGCTAGATTATATATTATGTTAGATATTAAATCAACTTTATCATATAGATACGTGTATTATTTTTAGCCAGATTATTTAGAACTTTTAGCAGATTGAGACACTTCTATCAGATGTTGCTGATTTTACTGAACATATATGCCAAGTCAGGGTCAACTTTTCTGCACTGACTACATTTTTTAAAAACCTACTTTTCTGATACAGGGGACATATGGGAAATTAAGATGAGCTTTGAAAAAATAAATTTCAGCATCCTGCTCAAAAAGTTCTTAATAAAAAAATTAACTAAACAAGTAAATTTTAAGAAATTAAAGAAACAAAATAAAATGAAACCCTACCAGCATTTTTTCCAGCGAAATCTTTAATAAAATTATCTGCAAAAAAAAGTAAGATTATCTAAAGTTTTGACTTTTGACAGTGAGGGAAAATCCGTGGGGAGCCAATGAGAAGTCAAGATTTTGAATTCTAGAAGGTCGGGCCAACTAGGCTAACAAAAATGTCACTAGCCCACCCTTCCCACAGGTCCAGTGGCTTTATTTTTCTACTCATTTAGGTTGGTCAATCTGAGTGTCAAAAGTCAAAACTTTAGATAATCTTACTGTAGGTTGATTTTTATTTTTTTAATTTTATTTTATTTTTTTCAAGTATATATTCTACTCAATTGATATTAAAGATAAACCAGCTAATCTTTCTTGACTCAGGTTTGAACCTCATTCTACAATTTAACTGTCTCAGAGAGAGTCAGCACGACATAGTGTTTCTTGTTCATTTGGGAACTGTTCCATTAGGAACTTTAATGTTATGTAAGCTAAAATTTCTATCGTTTCCCTTAAATTTTATTTGACAATAAAACCAATAACTCTAGATGCTAATGATAGGAATTCGTAAAATAACAGAGAGTACAAAGGTATTCAATTTTACAACAAAATAAATTAAAACAAAAAAAGTTAACTTTATTAAAAATTGTGAAAATAGATTACAATCTATTATCAAGTGTCTTACATGTAATATGTAACATATAATATATACAGCATAAGGAGAAAATCATAAGGTTGTTTGGAAATCATTTTCTTGTTCTTTTCTTAATTTTCTTCATGGATTTAATTTGTTGTCTTTTAGCTTTCCTGTTGTCACGAATGAGTTTTCTTCTCCTATGAGTACTAAGCCATACTGGATAGCCGCCGTTCTGGTCTTGAAGTTTATTAGCCTTAAATATTTTACGTCCATCGTCCATTGCTTCATCTTTAACTATAGATTTTTTGTCGACCACTATAAAATAAAAAAAAGCAAATTAAAATTGTGACAATAGAGCTAGACTTCTTAATTAACTAAAAATCCACAAGGAGATTAATAAAAATAAAACATACCTTAATTCCTCAGAGAGAGGAAAATAAATACAATCCATTTTACATAGTATTTTATTTCAAATTTTGGTACTTTTTTACTTAAGCACCCCCCTATATCCCTTTGTCTTAATGGTTATTTAGACAAAGGAACATATACAGTGTAGCATATATTTCATAGTCTATCCACAATAAGAGATTAATAAAAATAAAACATATCTTTATTCCTCAGAGAGAGGAAATGAAATACAATCAATTTTACATAGTATTTTATTTCAAAGTTTGGTACTTTTTTACTTAAGCAACCCCCCCCCCCCTATATCCCTTTGTCTTAATGGTTATTTAGACAAAGGAACATATACAGAGTAGCATATATGTCTTTGTCTTAGTCTAAATTACTAATAACACAAAGGGATATTTAGTCCAGTATACATTGGGACAAAGGAATATCACACTTGTATATATAATTGTGATCATATCCCTTAGTCTAATCAACTATTAAGATAAAGTAACAACTGCCCCAGGAGTCTCAATGTCTTGGGAAGACCAACACACAAACCTTTGAGACTTTTGTAGGACAGACTATTGTTTAGAACCAAGGGGGTGCTAAAGTAAATAACTGCCCACATTTTTTATATTTGAAAGATTGATATTCAGTGAAAGAAAGAGTTATAATGTGAAATTTGTTATCAAGTTGATACTTCTAAAAATTAGTGGCACTATACTCGTAGGTAACTACAAATTCCAGAGGCTACACTAGCTAGTGCAGTTACCAAGGATATGCACTATGAAATGGGAGAATAAAGAAAGCTAATTAAAAAAAAAAAAATATTAGTATTTAGAACTGAAGACTAAGAAAATATTCTAGGGTAAACTGTCTCTAAAATAGTATTAATGATTTTTTTGGACACATTATTAGCAAAGGAACAACAGTGTGCGCGCTATGAGTTGTGAACCAATGAGAGTTCAGGATTTTGAATTCTAGAAGGTGGGGCCAACTAAGCAAACAAAAATGTTACTGGTCACACCCCTCACACAGGCCTAATGGCTTTATTTTTTTCATAATTTAGGTTGGCCAATCTGAGTGTCAAAAGTCACAACTCGTAACGCGCATACTGCAGTTAGGAATGACAGTCAGTTGAATAGGTTAAAAATATAGGGAGTCTTAAACTCATTATCCTGTAGATAATCTATACTTAATAGACTCTAGCTACAGAAGCCAGGTTTCCCAGTCTAGAAAAGTATAAAATACAAGTTTCTTTTATTTTATATCTAACCCAAATATAAGCAGAACCATGGAACTGTACAGGGCAATTACAAAATACCATAACTTAGTGATACACCATACGTTGTTGAGATGGCAACACTCTTAAGTTTTATTTGGTTACCAAGAGATGTCACTAGTAGAGTCCTTGTACAAAAACCACAGCCACCATTCAGTTTTGCTCCATTGGATTAAACAAAACACTTACAGTTGAATGGTTGTCATCATAACGCTGACTAACAACAAACAAACAAGGAGCCGATGCGTGGTGAAGGATACTACTAGTGACATCTCATGGCAACCAAATAAAACTTCAGAGGGTCCCTTAACAACAGAAAGTGTTCGTTCTTCAGAGAGTAACCGTTTTTTTTTTGGTTGCAGATATTTCTGATTTTCATAGTTGTAGTATTCTTTTGTAAACCCTCTAGTAAAGTTCTATTGTTCTGATTTTCTTTGGTTTCAATAGTACTTTAGACGCTACACATTAGTATAGCGCTGACATTGGTCACTAACCTGCCACAAACTGCATAGCGTGGCATCATTTACGTCGCAAGTATATTATTATTAATTATAAGTAAGTCATGTACGTGAGGGCGTCTTGGCGGGAATAGGAAAACAACCTCAGTTAACCTGTTCTATAAAAGAACGTGTTCACTATTAGAACAAAAAGGATAAAGCTGTCTAACAAACTTATCCTGAGCATTAGGCAAAGAAACATTATAGGTACATCAAATATCAACCAAACTGGTCAACTGACTAGACAAACAGAGAGAGGATGACCATTTTGTTAAGCGTAAGAAGCTAGCTTCAATAAACTTTAGTTTTATACATTCCTTAACCGGGAAATCTGGTTTCTGTAGCTAGAGTCTATTAAGTATAGATTATACACAAAACTATAGATACGAATACCTAAAAAACCATTAAAAGTTAAACATTCTTACCAACTAGAAGGATTAAGTTTGATGTAGGTAAATGCAAAGGATAAGCAGCAACACTGTTCCTACGTTTTAAATAGTAATTTCGTAAACATAGATCAAACTTTAACTTAAGCTAAGTCTTTAATTACTTATTTTTCCTTATTTTCTGAAACAAACTAACCTGTGGCAATCTCTGAGAGATTCTTCATAGCAATATCACGTGTCACATTAGAGGGATTCAACGGATCTTTGCTTACAACTGTTTTGAGTTTTTCCAGCTCTTTCTTTCCATAACGCTCTCGCTTAACTGCCCTCATCTTACGCTTCCACTTACTTCTGATACTTTTGGCCATTACAACTGAAAATTACAACATGTAAATAAGTTTTAATGTTAAAACAACTATCAAGTAAGTGTGGATCAACAATAAACAAGTCAGTGAGTTCAAAAAATTATTTAATACAAACACAACACTGTATAGTATTAAGAAATAAACTTAACATTACCTTATATAAATCTGGAAACAATGAAAAACAGAAAATAATTCCGATTTTAATAAACAAAACTCAAAATGAAAACAAAAACCATGTGACTCTGATAGAAACAAAAATAGAAAGAATGACAAAAATCAGCAGTACCACCAAACTACTAACGTAAAATAACCTGAAAACTAACAACCCTCGTGATGAACAAAAAGAACAACACTGTAAATTGAAAGGCGGAATTTTTAAATTACCTGAAGCTTTATAATATACGTACCATATTATGATTAAGATTAAAGTATAAAATATAGTAATTTTTCTACAAGTTATGACTAAATTAGATATCTTTTTTGTTTAACAAATCATAATGAAAAGTCAAGTTTTTAAACAGTGTAGATTTTCTCTCTTTGAGGTGCTTCATCTCGTCACAAATGTAAGTTCAATTAGTAATACTATGTACCTTCTCATTTTTTAAAATAATTGTTGAATTATTGTTTGGAAGTTTTATTACGTACTCTCCTTGACTTATTCCCTTTGAAAGCAGATACTATTTTCTGTTCTTTAATCATGTCCATTCAAGTAGGACTTTTGGGAAACTGTTCTTGTTGTGTTATCTGTTGTACCTGTACAAAGCTTATACAGATTATTTGTTGGGTCTAAATGTATTCTCTGAATATGCAATTATTTTTGTTTGAAGAAAAAAATTGTAATCTTAATTGTTGCTACTAGGTTGTTAGCTCCAGTAATGAAGTTCAATTGCTCTTCTAGGAATTTAGATAAAGAGATTGGGGTACTTTTTTACTTAAGCACCCCTCTATATCCCTGTGTCTTAATGGTTATTTAGACAAAGGAACATATACAGAGTAGGATATATTTCTTAGTCTAAATTCCTATTAAGACAAAGGGATATTTATTCCAATATACATTGGGATAAAGGAATATCACACTTGTGTATATAATTGTGATAATATCCCTTAGTCTAATCAATTATCAAATATTAAGATAAAGGAATGTTAAATATAAAACTGTCCCAGGAGTCTCAATGTCTTGGGGAGACAAACACACAAACCTTTGAGACTTTTGTATGGCTGGCTATTGTTTAGAACCAAGGGGGGTGCTAAAGTAAAAAAGTGCCATTTCAAACATAAATCTACCCAATTGTTTGTGAGTAGAGGGAGTAAAAATGTTTGTTTAATTTTGTGTCCAATCGAACAAAATGTTGCCACATAAAGACTATTTTACATAAGAAACCAATATAAGCAACTTAATGATCCAGTCTTCTTGTGTAGATCATATAATCATAACTAGATGTGGTAAAACTGAGGAATACGGTGCTGTGATGGAAGAGGTTAGAAAAGTGTGCAGGCTTTACTGGAATATATTATTTTGACAAAGGGATATCAACTCTCCTATGTACAAATCATGCATATATAATCACTCAAATATATAAATCATACAAATGTACTGTTTGACAAAGGGATATAATCTCTTGATGCCAAGCGATTCTCAACCGCACCGTTTATCTCAGTTCAACCCAAGAGGTGAGTTAAAGTTTAGTCCATCGTAAAACTTTAGTTTCTTATTTATTGCTCTTAACAAAAGTAACCAACCTTGAATTTTAAACAACTGTTTTGAAAGAATCACTTCTCTCTTGAAGACTCACTTCACTGTATATTTTAAAGAGAAAGGAAAACAAACTTCATTCTTATTTCTAAACTTTTCATTTAGTTCTTTTTTCGTATGCCCTTAACATGTTCACGGAGTGCGACTAATTGTGTGGCTCTGGCTCAGGGCGGTGACTGTGAGGTATATATATATATAAGTATCAATAATTAAAGAACGGAAAAAGCTAGGTGAGAGCGAAAAAGTGGGGTAGAACCGTAGAGATGAGCTCTAGAGGGCTAGCGGGTTAAAAGAATCTGAACCGTGAGGCTAGGTATTAGAATTAGGGTAGAAGTGTAGGGAGAGCACGTTCCAGGAACGTGGTCGCCCCATTGACCCGACCAGCAAAACGTTCCGGGAACGTGGTCCGCCGTGAACGTGTTATAAAGATTCTGAAAAAAAATTAATTATAAAACAAGCTTTTATTCGTATTCTTCTCACCAAACCCTTTCATTTGATACCCATATCATGGGCGTGCTTAAAAAATAACTAGTCCACTATCTTGAGCTGTCTGCCATTGGATTTAGAAGGACGTCACTTAGCTAACCATGCATTGTCATCCAAACTAAACGTTTTTGCAAAATTTCAATTCATTCGGTTGAGGATAACTGCTTTGAAATTCATTTGAAAGATTTGACCCGAACATACATAGTTAAATAAAAAGCAAGTTAAATAAAAGCTTGTAAAAAAAAAAAAAAAAAATCAAAATCAAATATAATAATAATAATGTTTTTTTTTTTTTTTTTTTTTTTTTTAATTTAGGTAAAAAGGAAATACAAGGCTTGGGAATTGAAAAAAAGATGAAAAATGGGGATAGGGGGTTGGTCAAATAATTAGCAATGTGCATTTCAATTATTATTTCATATTAAGATAAAATCTCTTAGTCCACAGTTCATTTACTTTCTAACATTAAATAAATGACCAAATGTTTTCAATGATCAGGAAACAGCTATACTATTTTAATAATTGAATGTATTCTGTAACTTGTTTCAGTATAGTACTAAAGTCCGTATAGTGGCAGAGCTACCGTCTGCATTGTATAATGATGTTGATACCCAAGTGATTAAGCCAAGACATCATCCTGGTCTCGTTAAAACTCCTATTAGAACACTACCGCTTGAAATAGATAAAGCTATTCTTCAAGTTATTGGAGGTAAAATCTATTACGTGTTTATAATCTGACCCTTAAACTTTTCCTTACATTAAAAGTAACATTTTGTTATCAATTATCATTGTAATTTTGCTTTTAGACACTCCCATCAAACAGTTGTTGAAAGATAGTCAGAATTTCAATTCTTATCTGTCGATGAGACATGTTCCCTTGGAAGAGAATGATATCAAGGAGAAAAGATTGTCTATTCTTCGAGAAGTTGAAGATAAAAGTAAGAAAACTTTTCTATTTTGCTTCCGAGCTTACTGAAGGTAACGGAAGCATTGTGTTCAATTTTGAGAACGAAAAAATGTTATGTCTCCGATTTTAAAAATTCCAAGACAGAAATCCGTTTCAGATATCAGGGAACATTTTTGGTTTTGTGTCTGTCTGTCGGTCTGTGTGTCCGCGAATCCTTAAAACCTGTGACGACTGACTTGAGTAAATGTTGACCGATTTTGATGAAATTTGGTAGATATGTTCATTTTACCAATGTCCAGGACGAGTTTGTTGGACAACGTTATCTTTTCAAGCGTTCACGTGCAGTGCTCGTGTAAACGTGAACTTCAAATTTAAAATCGGAATTTTAGGTCGGGGAAAAAAAATCTAACTTCATCTATTCAATGAGACAACCATTTTTTTCAAATACAATTTTTTAGTAAAACAAACAGCGACACTGCTATGAAGTGTTAAATAACGCTAAAACTATTAATAGTTTTTACGCAATAAACAATATAACAATTAAGTAATATAACAATAATGTTAATATAACAATAAAGTACGTGATAGGATGTGAGGAAGCTATGTGCCACACTAATTGGCAGTCTATTTTGTATTATTTTTCTATTTTGATTAAAGTTTGTTGTGTTTATTAAAAGTAAAAGAACTAGATTGAATTAGATTGTGAGAAAACTATATTGAAGTTTCCTATTATTCCTGTATATTTGAGCTCACCAAAGTAACAAGTATGACAAATATTAATATACTTCTAAAGACAATGTTTACTACTATCATGATTTTCAGACATCAGGTAACATTTATGGGTATTGTTTCTGTATTTTATTCTCATACGACCATTTGTCTATAGTAGACTTGTTCCCATGGTATCTCTGAGTAAATTTGGGAGGGAAGTAAACAAAAGGAAATTGGCCAATAGAAAACATCCAGTGTTGACATTTTAACTATTAAAATATGTGCGGTGCAAAAGTAAACTATAAAAGATTGGGCAACACAGCAACCAAACTCCGTTTTCCTCAGACACACTGTGTTCTGTTTTCTCGGAATAGGTGGGTGGGGCCTATTTGGTCAGCCCGGAACTAGTGGACCATTGCTACCTAGTGACTTTGTCAGTCAGTCTCCCAATCTCTCGAAGTGCCCTTATGGTGACGGTTGACACTTTCCACCTCACTACTTTACTTGTATTTATTTTAGTGCATTTACACAATTCACTAAATTCCAATACGCCGGGGAAGTGTGACGTCACTTACGTAAAAAAGTGTGTGTTGTTAGGGTTAGCTGGCTCATAACATTGGATATAGGTGGGGTTTATCAGTGCTATTTTATTTTATTATTATTTTTTAATCAATTATTTGTTTTATCATCTATAATGTATACATTTATTGGCTTATTAATGATGTTACTGATACATGATAAGGTTAAAAACAGTTAAAAAAAGCTTTTAATAGAGTAAAAAGAGCACATCTGTGAGTAAGTTATTTTACATCTTATTTGAGTTATTTGTGAGAATTATTTGTTTTATCATCTATAATGTATACATTTGTTGGCTTATTAATGATGTTACTAATATATGATAAGGTTAAAAACAGTTAAAAAAGCTTTTAATAGAATGAAAAGAGGAAAAAACTATAAAATGCTTACAGAACTCTAGTAAACAATGGTTTGTTATGAGCCAGAAAAGATAACCTGACGAAAAATCGTGGAGGGCGCATGACGTCACAGCAACCTTTGTCACTTTTACTTAACCTCTCTGACGCGACGTATTGTTGTTTTATATTCTTATATATAGGGTAGGTGGAGGCAAAGGTCCACACTTTTTGGTTTAGGGCTAATTTTGAGCACTTGCTTCCTTTTAATAATTTCTAAATGACCTGTGAATTTTGGCCAACAATCCATCTAACAATCCCCCATCTCTCATTGCTCCAAAAATTTCTCAACATTTTTGAGGCACCACTTTACCAAAATTATGATTTGCGGACCTTTATCCCATTTGGTATTAATTAATTAATAATTAAAGAAAATGAAATACTTCATAAAAGAACATGTATATTGAACAATTAAGAAAACATATTAGGTACAATATAAAGTATCGTAGATGGAGAAACCCATTTTAATTAATGCTTTCTTTTCATCCAGGATCTGCTGGGTTAAAGGGCACAAACAATCTTTCTTTCTCTTGTACACTCTGAAAATTAAAAACTAGTTCTTTTACCAGAAGTAACTAAAATAAATTAATCTTTAGATTAAACTTTTTAAATGGGAAAAGAGTCTACATTTGGACATTTTCCCCATTCAGTGTGCGCATCTTTGCCCTATTTTATCAAATCATGTAAATGTAGTAAACTAACGAAGGTAACTACATATGAAGGTAAAACAGGTGTGTATTTCGACACTACTTTAGCACCATTTTGGTACAACTTTATCAAAAATATGAATATTAATTTATTATAATTAATAATAAACTGCCAAAATTCTATAATAGTTAGATTGAAACATAAAAAAATAAACTTACCTCATGTTTCTTGGCAACAGTACAAACTAAATAAAGGTAACCTTACAGGAGCAAAGCCTCAACGTAAGGAATAAGTGTTGACAGTCCCACTTCAAAAAGTAGTTTCCCTCCCAGTTTTTAAAGCAGTGCAGACATTTACCCCATGCAGACCTTTGTCCCCACCTACCCTATAGTCCACTTTTACCATACGCATGAACACACTGTGGAAAAAACTCTACTACAATGATAGGATGCGAAGCATTTGTATTTTTATCACAATTGTCAATTTATTTGGTTCTAGTGAATTTTAAGAAAGATAATGCAAGTGAAGAGGAAGTGAAGCATTACAACCAAGTAGTCAATAGTAAAGTAACTAATATTCTCAAGCAGAGGATTTACAATTGGAAAAGCATTGAGTACAGTCAGTATATGAGTTTAGTTTATCTTGTATCGAGAGGTCTCGCTGAGTATTCTGTCCTGATGAGGATATTCAGTGAACTCAAGCAGACTACACCAGACTTCCAACCTAAAAATCTCTTTGACTTTGGATCTGGCGTAGGAACTGCAATATGGTAATATATTCATTCAGTTTTAATATTATCAAGAGAGAATATGCGTTACTTATAATTGTTTTATTAACTTACTTGTTTATTAGGTCCTGTAAGGTCTAAATTCGAGATAAGACTGTGAAATTTAGATAGAAATGGGAGCGATTGAAAGATTGAGTCTTGAGTGTGTTATTATAGTTTAATTGACAGTACCCTGGGACACTAACATCCCACAGCAGCATTAGTTCAAAGCAAACAAGTCCGCAGCGTTATGTTCAGCAATCAGGCAGAAGGGTTTTGCAGTTGACTTCTTTGCAGTGTAAGTTGGTGTTAGAGGTCTCCCAGCTAAGTCTGTGCACACCCTATTAAAGGATCTGGGTGTTGGTCGAAATCGTTTAAACCAATTTTTGAAAAGGCTGTCTAAAGATGCATTGGAGGCATCTTACAGAATTTGCTTGAGGAGTGCAGAACCATGGGCTTCCGGTGAGGGGAGAGTTGTGCCCACATAAACATCTTTAACCCTCCATTGCCAAGTCTCAAGTCTTGGCTCAGAAGTTCCATGGTTCCGTAGCTTTTTTGTTTCTTTTTATTTTTAATCTAAAAAAAAAAAAAAAATTATCTCAGAATGATCTCAAAAATTAACAATAATTGTAAAGGGATTTTTTTTTTTTTTTTTTTTTTTTTTTTTTTTTTTTTTATAAATGGTTATTACCAGTATCAATGAAATTGAAGTATCTGTTGTGTAGTCCAGTAATTAAAGAAATAGATATTTCCACTACTTTCAACCATTTTCGGTGAGACTGTAGAAATGTAAAAGAGATAATCAATGAAGAAAAAGGGTTTTTATTTTTAGAAAAATCTTCTGTAAAATGTAAGAAAGTTGAAGTGCATTAATATTGTTAAAGAAGAGAGAAATACAGAACTGAACAATTGTTTTTGACCCTTTTGTCTGTGATAATGGTAATAATCATTTGTAACTTTACTAATCTTGATTTTTTTTCTCTTATTTTGTATTTTAGGGCTGCAGAGACAACTTGGAGAAAATCATTTGAAGAATACTACTGTGTAGATACATCATCTCATATGATTGACATTTCTAGTCGAATAATTGAAAAATCTGGCTATAATATTATGGATAAAGTTTACCATAGACAATTTCTACCGGCTACTTATGATGTAAGACATAGTTTTTTTGTTTAATAATCTTTTTCAAAATAATGTTTGTAGGCACTTCCTTCGATTGTTACTCCCCTTATAAAAACAGAAGTGTGATATTCCTTTGTCCCAAAGTACATTGGACTAAACATCCCTTTTTCTTAGTTATTTAGTGACAGTAATTTATATTCTAAAAATCATATAGTCCAGGAGATAGCGTGCAAAAAAGTGTCTGACTAACATCAAGCTAGAATTTCGTATACATGTCAATCTTTTAGTGCCTTCTAAGAATATGTGGTCGGCTAAGTTCGACTGTGGGACATAGCTTGGCAATAGGCGTTTGAAAAAAACAAACCTGTAGAGTTGTAGAGAGCGGCCATGTCTCACCAATTATGGTGGACAATGTGATTTTTATGATCCTGAGTACAGAATTAATTAGTAGACCGAAAATCAAGTTGATGTTAGTTTGTCCCTTGGCAGGTGACCACGTTGATTTTTAGTAATATTTGAATAACTAACCTATCAAGGGTGAAAATAACATCGACTTGATTTTCGGTCTACTAACTAATTCTGTACTCAGGATCATGAAAATCACATTGTCCACCATAACTGGTGAGACATGGTCGCTCTCTACAGGTTTGTTTTTTTCAAACGCCTATTGCCAAGCTATGTCCCACAGACGAACTTAGCCGACCACATATTCTTAAAAGGCACTAAAAGATTGACATGTATACAAAATTCTAGCTTGATGTTAGTCAGACAACTTTTTGCACGCTATCTCCTGGACTAATAGGGGAGTAACAATCTAAAGAAGTACCTGTTTCTTCATATCAGAGTGGGAGTTTTTAATTAAGTGTCATTGTCTGTTCACTTATTA
This sequence comes from Gerris lacustris, assembly GCA_951217055.1. Classification (NCBI taxonomy): domain Eukaryota; kingdom Metazoa; phylum Arthropoda; class Insecta; order Hemiptera; family Gerridae; genus Gerris; species Gerris lacustris. The sequence continues at coordinate 80,752,280 of OX578279.1, forward strand.
TCTGGATTTTGGAGTCCGTGGGAGTGTTTTTAAGAGTATTTATTCTTTACAATATCCAACTTGAGCCTCTAACTTCAAATATATTTTTTATAATTATTGTAATGTACTTTTTCTTTTTTTTAATAATGGTTAAATACGGGTTTCTTTATTGGATATCAAGAAAGTAAATAATTAAGATCTTACAAAGATGCATTATAAAATTTAAAGTAAGGTCCTTAACCCTGACAATAACACTTTGTTTTTTAGCGCCTTTTAAACACCCTAGGCTTCCAAGACCTATAAAATAGATGAGGCAGGGGATAGGTTACTTCGCTTAATATACAAGTATTTAATGCAAAAATATAATGTTAGGCAATAATAAACATATTTATTAAATAAAAAAATATATTTTACAGAAATAATTTTAAATTTTAAAAAATATACTTACAGAAATTTTACAGGTAAGTAACATTCGACTCTAGGGGGTCTACAAAACCTTACATTTAAGCCTTTTTACTTTCTCATATAAAGAGAAAGTATTGTGATGGCGCAAAAATTCGATTTTGATGGATTTACACGTTTTGAGGTCCCCTGAGTCCAAAAAAGTGGTTTTTAAAAAATGTCTGTCTGTCTGTCGTCTGTGCAGACGCCTGGAGCCTAAACTACTGGTTGATTTTGACGAAATTTGGCACATATGTTCAGAAAAATCATACCCCGAGGCGAAATCGAGAAATGAATTTTAGCTCTAATTTTGGGGGCGCTACCCCCAAAAAACTCTGAAAAAACGTGAAAAAAAATTATTTCTCGAAAACGGTTCCGACGATTTTGATTAAAAAATTCTAAAATGTAGTCAATTTGAATACGAATCCAACGATATAAGCCGTTTTCCCGGGAAAAATCTAGTTCCGGAGAAATTAGCTTAAAACACGGACGGAGTGAGCCCGGGTTCGATTCCCCACCCAGGAGAAGTTATTTTTATGATAAATTTTGATGAAATGTTCAATAATATTTAAATGTACATTTGAAAACTAATAAATGGAAACACTGGGCTAAGTAATTAGAAACTCTTATAGAGAAAGTTTGTCTGAGTTGTCTCGGACCGATTTTTTTTTTTTTTTAAATTTGTTGTAAAATACTGACTTTGTAAAAGGCTTGTAGATCCGAATTGAGTGACATTGTTTTCACGACAAAATTTTTGAGGAATACCAGAGTTGTTGACTGAAAAATTAGAATGGACGAATAGCAGGGGGGATTGAAGCAGCTCACGGGCTCCGGAGACCCAACGCGTTACTCTCAGGGTTAAAGTACATATTATGTGAAGTGTATTTCTGATATTGTGTAGGACTAATCTGTCCAATACAACTCATACTGAACTTTCTCATGTATGAGTACATAATTAGTTGGTCCAGTATCCAGAGGACCTCAAAATGTGTAATTCTTCAAAAATTCCAAATTGAATTTTCACGCCATAACAATACTTTCTCTCTATATATACTGCGTATATGAGAAAGTAAATAGATCATACCTATTATTATTATTATTATTATTATTATTTTTTTATTTTTTTTTTTTATTGCTTCAGCGGAAGTATGATATTGTCATCAGTGCCTATTCTTTAATGGAACTTCCTAACATGTCTTCTAGACTACAAACATTACATAATTTGTGGCAGAAAACACAAAAATACCTGATTCTTGTTGAGCGTGGATCAAATGCTTCCTTTAAGGTGAGAAATATTTTTATGAACCTTATTTTGAATTAGTTAATACTGTTAAAACATCAGTTTAGAAACTAAAAATAGGGGGATTTAATTCATAATAATCTAATCAATCAAAATAAATTTTAACCACGATTGATATGAAATATAAACATTATATCTCTGTTTAGATGCGTAGAAAGTGATTATTTTTGTAGCTGTATTCATTGCGCATGCGTGTTTCATAATCGTGCGATAAGATGAAGAATTCTTCTTTTTTCCACCCTAGTGCGTAAAAGAGGAATTCTTCACCTTAAAGCACGATTAGCGAGTTTGTTTACATTTAACAAAACTAATTTGCTGTTTGTTTAATTAAAGTAACTGTTTATATCGAGTTTTTAGTGAAAAACAGTGAGTGATTTAAGTGATTATGATGAAAATGAGGAGAAATAATATGCCGCGCGGGAATAATATGCCTTCCGAAATAATTAATTCAGCTCAACATACAACTAATGAATTAATGTCATCTTTATCAAAAGAGAAATATGAACTTACATACAGGAAGTTTATTAAATATTTTTTTTTTCTGTATTTATTATAAAAATCCAACAATCGTATATAAAGTACGGTATGCAACTCTTGCGAAAACTGCATTTTGCTTTGCTCGTGTGGTTTTACTACCCTCGCTATCGCTCAGGTGCAAACTCCACACTCGCATGCAAAATGCTACTTTCCGCACTAGACGCATAATGTACTATAACAAGTATATTTAAATAAGATTTCTCTTGGAGCCAAAGTTATGATATAGGTCTGATTCCCTAAGACTTTTTCTTATATTAGTAAGAGGGTTGTGTGGAAAGTAACTACTGTTTCGGCATTGCACAGGAAGTAGTGGGAATAAAGTCTCCATTCCTCTGATGACCCTCATAGTATATTGACCCTATCTATATGTGTGTAAAGATACTGATTTGTCTGTTCTGTGTTATTGTTGTTGTTTAAAATTGGAAGCAGGCTTCCTATGTGTTGTGGTATCCCACTTGATTATAAAGTATTTATGATGAACCTTAAGTAATAATTAATCATGTTAATTGCAGTTAATTACTTTGTTTAGTTAGTTGATTTTTTTTTAGGGGCTGTTAGGAATTTTGCCCTAGATTTTGAAATGTATAATTGTAAATCTTTGTTTAATTATTTATTAGCTTGGCTAACCTGCGTAATTATGTTCGCGTTCTGACGTCATACTAGGGAAGGGGTAATAGCCTAGGTACCTCGTGGTTTACGAAGGAAAATTCACTGATCCGGCTGTTCTCATAGGCGATAGAGGGGCACTGGGAAGTCCGTCTGGAGAGACGATAATAACTTTGTAAATTCGCCATTTATGTAGTTTTTAGTAAAACAAGATTTTCTTGTTATTTTATCAAGTCATGTTAGTGTACAAGTTTGTACTAGTTTATCTTCATCCAAATTTAATTTACTACGACTAGAGCTTCACTTTGCTGATTTTATCGTAAGTATTTAAAAAAAACTTAAATTTTAACTTCATTAAATTTTTTGAGTAGAGATTTCTTTTAAAGTAGTATGAGGAAGTAATTAAAGGAAAACTAATTTTGATCATTTAATTTTTGTAGAGCCAAAGCTTACTGCCACAAAGCTTACTGCCACAAAACTTACTGCCACAAATCTTCCTGGCATAAATCTTCGGGACACCAGTCTCACCATTAATCCACCATGTCGGTGCAAACGTAGAATTTTGATCCAAGGAGATCATATCTCTACTCATCTTAGTCTTACTTCAGCGAACATAAGAGTTTCTCCAATTAAAACAGTATCTACGATTTTTCAGAGAATATTAAATTTAAATATTAATTATTATCATTAGTTTGGTTCATGTACGCCATTTTTTTGAACAAATATCAAAGTTCAACTAAGAGTCCTTACCTCGTGGTAATTCTCAGTAGGAATTTATTCATTTAAACATTCAAGACATGTACAATGGGATATAGGATATATATAATAAAGATGTAAAAAGGTTCACATAAAAATTTTGTGTATTTAAAAAAAAATAAAATTTGTAATAAAAAAATAAAAAGATATAAAATTTTGTCATACGGATATGAGCATAGACTCATAGTAAATTTTAAAGAAGTATAAAAATAAAAAAATAATTTAGCCTAATGTTCTACCGCAATGTTAAAGTATTAATTGTATTTAAAGATAAAAAAGAATTTTTTATCAATTTGAAATTTTAAATAAACTTAAAAAATTATTTATTTAAAAATTTTGTTAGTATTTCTTTTATTTTAATTTTAATATGTTTCCCATCACAATTTTAAGTTGAGGAATGAGATTTTTTATTGGAAAAGAAAAAGAGCTTAACTCAGAGGTAATTAATGTTAAATTACATTTTAACCCCCTTTTTTATAAGCGATTTAAACGAGAAACCGCAGTGTACAGTAATATTATTAATATTCATAAATCTGTAGATTTGGTTATGCAATGTTAAAATTGAGCCGTGAAATTATTCTAGAGGTGTAAACTAATAAGTAGGGCTCGGATCGATATGCTTGATAAAATCTCCACATATGCTCGAAAACCATATGTTTTATGCTCGATAGATATGCTCGAAAAACTCATTATATGCTTGAAAAAACCCATTATATTATGTTAAATATGCAGAATATGTTTGAAAAACACTGTTTAAAACTATATAGAAGACATGAAACGAAAAAATCTACAACTTATCTTTATATAGAAGCAATATTTAAATTGTATGTATGATACACTGCTATATCCTTAAGCTTCAAGTATATGTATGACAAGTTTTATGTAAAAGTTACAATTTAAAAGTTTATTTACAAAATGTTCAGTATTAGGCGAGTTAATGAAGTAGATTGGCATTGGTCTGTAGATCAAGATTCTTTCTATATTTTCACTTTTAAGTGATTTTCTTAAATCGGCCAATAAAATCTTTCAACGTCAATTGACACGAGAGGTAAATACTTAACTGATGCTGCATCTTGTGCAGAGTAGTTTGGAAAATCGTCTGACATTGCAGACTCGCCACGCTGCATCCTGTCCAACTGGGATTTTTAGCCAGCTCGGACTCCAACTTTTTTTCACGGTTTTTCCAGTCTCTCCAGGCCACAAGTTGCCTTTTTCGATGACTCCATTTAATGTAGCGACCACTTCAAACAACTCCATCCCTCGAGATTCCAACATTAGGATAACCTCAAAAATGATGCTCATCTTAGTCTCATCATAGTCTTTGATGAAAGTCAAGCATGGCATCAAGTCCTTAATTTCAAAAGCAGGCCGAGCTTTCGTGATGGTCAGGGCCCGAGAATTTGAATAAAAACAAACTATTTAGGCGAAAAACCACAAGAATATGCATTTATATGCTTTTCTGAAAACAGGAGTTATATGCATTTATATGCTCAATAAATTTAAATTCTGTTGGTCCCAGAGAGGTGAAAATACCACCAAAAGGCTTCTTTCAATGAGTACTATTCAGGAAAAAAATATGCAAATATGCTCAAATCCGAGCCCTACTAATAAGATTACAGTCTCTCCATTGAGCATTTTACAGCATTGATGCTTTTGTTATTGTATTATCTGATTATTCTTTTTTTTTATAATATAATTCTAGATAATAAATGAAGCTAGAGATTTTATTCTGATGAACTCTAAAAGTGAAGAAGAGCCTGATATTCACTATGCACATATTGTAGCACCTGTAAGTTATCATTTTATTTATTTTTTTAGTTGCCCATAAATTTGGATGGTTTGTCGAATATAGTGTTAAAATTTAATATTGCTTAAATGAGTGGCTGAATTCCAAAAGCAGCTATATCCACTTGAAATTTTTTTTGGCAAAGCACGAAAAGTGTCTAGCAATTCACTAAATTGTGTTATCAGGTTATTTATTTTTTTTTTTTTTTTAAAAATCAATAACTAATAATTCATTTAGTATACAAAAGCCCTATAATCTCAGGCTATTATTTTATTTTTAATAAACAAAAAAAATAATCACATAGCTGGTTTTGTCACAGTTTTTTGTTTATAGCTACTTTTGCAACCAAACCCACCGCCATGTTGGATTGGTGTGCTGCAGCAAAAGCAGTTACATCGAATAAATTAAGCAGTTATAAACTATTATTTTAACTATTTAAACTATTATTTATTCAGTGTAGCCACTATAATATTTTTTTCTCTTCTATCATTTTTTTTCCTGTTTAAAAGAAGATAGAAATGTGTAGTGGATTATACGTCGAAGAGGAATAACTAAGACACTATTTTTGAAGTTTGAACCAAGATATTCTATTTAATTATTTTACAATACTTTTTAAATACAAACTGAAACTCTTATTTAATAATCTTGTCAATTTATAATAAAAATTGACAAGTATATTAAATAAATTTATATATACAGATATGCACAGGTTTAGCAAAAGAGAAATTTACTAACAAAATGTGTAAAGAAGGATATAGATGATTTTGCAGCCTTACTCAGAGTAACTCTATAATGTGTACATAGGATATAGCTGTTTTTGGATCAGTTATGGATATAGCTCCTTTTGAATCCGAGTACAGTAGGGATATAGTTGCTTTTGTAACCGCACTCATATTTCAATCTATATTTTAATAGGTTTATACATTTTTTTGGAACCTTGTAGAGCTTTAAAAAACAAATCCAGGGGTACCAATATCTCATTTTTTTTTTGATATAGCTGCTTTTGGAATTCGGCTACTCAAATGATCCTTATATTTTTCAGTGCGCTCATGAATTCGCTTGTCCGAGATATGAAACTGATAACACTCCTTGTAATTTCTACGTTCAATATGCTGATAAGTATAAGAAAGGGCAGAATAATGATGAACTTTTTACTTATGTAGTTTTTGCCAAAGGTAATACATTTTTTAAAAGAATTCATTTATATACAAGTTATACTTAGTTATTATTGAAAGAAGGTGATTAATATATTATTATTATTGAACAGGAAGAAGAAAGAAGACTGATGGACAGTGGCCTAGAATAGTCAGACCTGTTCTTTTGAGAAGTAGACATGTTGTGTGTAAATTATGCACGAGTTCTGGTAGATTGGAACAGATTACTTTCAGCACTACTAAACCTAACAGGTAATCTATTTTTCCTACAGTTGACCGATAAAGTGGTTGTTATCTCACTCAAAATAGTATGCAAAACAGCAGATTCCTGCACTTACTACTTTACCACACTCGTTTTACTTTACCCCCCCTCCAGTGTTCCAACTTACGAACATAAAGAACTTAAATCTAAACAAAGATTAAATAATCCAAATTATAATATTTATAACAATGACAACTAATGATTATTTTTTTAACTAACTACATGATTTAAACACTATAAATATATCAAATATAAAAATGTTTAAGTATAAAAAAGTAAAGATAGACAATTTAAAAAAAGGAATCAAATGTTATGAGTAAGTGTTATGATGAAAAATAATAACAGCGCTTGGTCAGGTTTGCTAAATCAGGCAAAAAAGGCAACACTGGCTATAAACAGAACAGCTGGTTATCAACGAAACCACCATTGTAAAACCTTTTACATGTTGATGAACACTTTATTATTATTTTTTTTTTTTTTTACAGATTAAAAACTAACTGTAGGAAAAATTTAGTGTGCAACTCGAGCTTAAAGTGTGCTGCACTCAAGAAACCTTTCCACCCTGGCTGAGGCTCGTGCTTAAATATTTCTTTTGAGTGCAGCAAAGTGCCACTTTGCACAAATAATTATTAACCAAGATTTTCTTTCACTTAGTGAATTAAACTTAAGGAGAAAAGTATTAATTTATTGTCAAAAACTTGCAATATCTGTTCTTTGATAAATACTGGTATGAACTGCTTTATATCAATGAAATCATCAGTTCAATCAATTTTAATTCAAAATTCAAAGGTTGACATATGTCATACACTATCAAATGACCGTTTGGTCGACACTCACAAATTTGACTGGGTTCGGAACAAAAATCTATTTTAATAATTTCTCCTGATCATTGTTTTACTTTTTCCTATTCGATGGATACTCATATAAATGGACGTTCTGTTCTACCTGGAGACTTCACTGATTCAATGAAATTTGTTAAATAAATCAAGGAAGTGAGCTCACCAGTGGGGCTTTAGGTGCCTCCTCAGCTATCAATGAATCGAGGGTGATACACATGGTCTTGGGTTTGATCCCGTGCCATGGTTCCCCGATTTACATGTAAGAATTGAGGACGGAACATGGCGAGAGCACCCCATGCCATGCTTTGACACTCTGATTTTCATAGTTCACTAATGGCCACACCATACTTGATCGGTACAATTTACAGTGAAATGATATGTGAAGTGGATGGAACTCTCACTGGGACTAGTAAAATGGGCCTAAAATACAACTTAATTACTAGGTTCGAACAAGTGGTTCGTCCTACCCTTCTAGTACTAGGGTTTAGTAGTTTTGGTAAAAGAAATCAATTTTACCACTAAAAAGTATGGGTAATTATTTTGCTTCTTGTAAGATAAGGTCCATTGCATTACCTATGAAAAGTATTTCGATTTGTCAGTATAAATATAATTTTCAAGTTGCAAGAGAATGGGGACAACCACAGTCCAAATACGAGGGGTAAAATCGATGTTTCACAATTTCGGAACTGTCTAATGAATTTCCACAGATTTCTAGGACTGTGTTATACGAGGTAGTGACAGAGAGGTTAGATTACCAGAAATTCTGTGCTCAATGGGTGCCCAAAATTCTTACCGAGCACCCCAAAACTCGCACTTTGCATTTGTTGGGGTTTTCAATTACAGCGCACATTTCAAGATGCTATAAAAACTAAACTAGCGCTTGTACAACCTTCACTCGACCACAGCTTGATGCAGACTGACCTGTAGCGTATGTCAGTACAACAATGGTGTCGCTACTCCCACTACTTTCTGCACAGTGGCCAATCAGAGGTTACTTTCCAAACGGCCCTCGTATGTCTTGAGTTATCCCCCACTGGCTGTTTTATTACTTACTCCTTTTCGCTTCTGAATAGAAGAAAAAAGATTCTTAAATTGTTGTTAACTAAAATTGTCTTTTCTTAATCTATCTTGTTAGTTAAGTTCTTTTAAAGACAGCTTTGTTATTATTTGCAGGCCCACATATCGATGTGCAAAAGCTAGCAAGTGGGGTGATTTGCTTCCTGTAGATATTAAGTATGTAACTAAGACAGAACAGAGTTCCTCATCATCAGATGAAGAAGATAACGATACAGCCAAATCAGAAGATAAATCCCCACTACCTGTGAACTCATAGTTGACCCCAAGCTTAGTCAATTGTTTTAATTTGTACTTATCTTAATGAAGTATGTAATTTATGTAAATTATTACTGTGTGTTAGTCAATGTTAAAAGTTGTTTGTATTTTTTTGTTTTATATAAATTAAATGTGTTTACATAAAAATGTTTTGTTTTTTCCCTACCTAATTAACTAAAAAAAAGATAATAACAAGTTAGAAGGATCAGCTGCTTTAGAGATCGACTTTAGTGCTCGATTTGATGTGATCATTAGATCAACTTGATGTGATCATTAGATCAACTTGATGTGATCATTAGATCAACTTGATGTGATCATTAGATCAACTTGATGGGATCATTAGATCAACTTGATGTGATCATTAGATCAACTTGATGTGATCATTAGATCAAATTGATGTGATCATTAGTGTGATCAAACATGTCTCAACTATCAGGGGACAAATCTAACTAATTTTAACAGAGCTGTTTCCATGTATTGATTGCTTGAATGTTGCACTTCTCCAATGTTTCTGCAAATGACACACTTCTTGCAGATTATATTCGCTATTCTGGATCTTTACGTTATTGAGCAAGTGTAGCAAGTTCTTAATTTCAAACACTTGGGCTTTGAAAAGTTTATTTGTCTAATGATAACTGGCAAAATAATTGATCAATTTGAACGAAAGTTGGCGCATCTCAGCATTTATGACTACTGTATGGATTTTGGAAATTGCTCACTGAATATTTTTAAGATGGTGGCCAATATGGTGGTCGACTAAACAAAACGTTTTTAGTGAGCATGGCATTTTATACACCAATATAAAAGGGCATGAAGAGTAGGGAAATAATATTTAACTATTTCTTCAAAATTTCTATTTACAATATGGCCAATTTCTATTAAAACAAATGTGGGTGATAAAAAAAGTTAATGCTTATATAGCAGGTTACATATAATTTTAATGCTATTTTAAGGTGGATTGAGACTTTCTTGGTATCCATATTGAAAACAAATATGGCCAATATAAGAGCAAAATACAAATTTTTGTAAAAAGTTACAAAAATCTGTCCGATACAACTCATACTGAACTTTAACATAATTACTTGGTCCCGTGTTTTACATTTCTTAATTTTCATAATTTTAACTAATAATTTAATAATTTATAAAAAAAAGTACCTTTGCTTACAGGCCTGAGGATGTTCCTTAAGGAACGAAATAGTTTCTACACATTTATTTCCCCCCTAACTGACCCAACACATTCACCACAACCTAATAAATATAAACATTTCATAGGTTGTTTTGGGCTATTGTGATTACATTTAATTATTATTAACTATTATTTAATTTAATTATACAACATTTTATCAAAATTTCTAAAAAAAAAGGGAAATACCACTCACATATATGACCACTCACACCCTTTGCAATTAATTCAATTTTCTCAGGAATTAGATTTTTCCATGAAAAACCACTAATACGATGTCTATTTAAATGGATTGCATTTTAATCAAAATTGCCTGAAATATTTTCAATCCATATAGTCCAGGAGACAGTGTGCAAAAAGTATCTGACTAACATCAAGCTAGAATTATGTGTATAAGTTAATCTTTTAGCGCCTTTTAAGAATATGTGGTCACTAGACGTTAGGGAGCACAAAAAAAAGTCGCCGAAGAAAGCCGAAGCAAAGGCAGTCGAGTACGATCGGGTCTAGCCCCGCCCTCCACTAGTGTCTATACTGTGCAGTGCATTCAACCCTATCTTCTCTTTACGAGACGCAACTAAAATATTTTAGATAAGAATGCTATAAGAACCCCCTCCAAGAAGTCAATCTATTTTTTTTTACAAGAAAGTATAATGCAGAACTGATTAGGAGAGAGGTTCTTCTTTGGTGTGACACCACGTATTCTAAGAATTCCCAGCAGTTTAAAATATAAACATAACATATAACATTATTATTAGATATTAATAAAAACCCTTTTCTTTTAATATTCTTAATAAATATTATAATATCATAACATGATCCACCGGTGGTCATATTAACCATTTCTTACTAATCGATTTAAATTAAAAAAATTATTATGTTAATATATTGACGTAGAATATTATAAAATCTAGAATATAATCTGAGTATTATTTTAATTTAAGAAGGTTGGTTTGATTTTTGCAACATAACTATTTTTTTTAATTAAATATTTAAATAATAAATAATATGCTAAATATGTAAGATATTCAGTTTATTATTTATCATATTAATAAACATTATATTAATAATTGGCAGTAGAAATATACATTAATAATAATGTAATGCATAAAATGGAATATGCATTAAAATATCTAATAAAAGCGACCTAATTATTATCAATTTTGTAAAAGATTAATTATTTTATTTAAGATGTCTTTATTTTGGTTTATAATAATTAAAGAGGATTAGTAGTTCCACGTAATTAGCATTCTTTTAATCTATGATCTCGTTAAACATTATATGTATAAGTAAAGGGAAGAGTTAAGAAAGAGTGCGTGTTTAAAGTTCTATAGGAGTAAGCGTAAGGGGGTTGAGGTAGGCTGTGGAGCGTACCCGATGATTCCCGAGTACTTCCGAGTGACTGTCTTCGGCGACTTTTTTTTGTGCTCCCTAACGTCTAGTTATGTGGTCGGCTAAGTTTGCCTGCAAGACATAGCTTGGCAATAGGCATTTGAAAAAAACAAAGGAGAGTGGCTATGCCCCGCCCTTTTTGGTGGACAATGTGATTTTTATGATCCTGAGTATGAACTTAGTTAGGAGACCAATAATCAAGTTAATGGTAGTTTGTCACTTGATAGGTGACCACTTTTATTTAGAGTAATATTTGAATAACTAACCTATCAAGTGACAAACTAACATCAACTTGATTTTTGGTCAGCCAACTAACTTTGTACTTAGGATCATGAAAATCACATTGTCCACCAAAAAGGGTGGGACATGGCCTCTCTCCACTGGTTTTTTTTTTTTTTTTCAAATGCCTATTGCCAAGCTATGTCCCGCAGACGAACTTAGCCGACCACATATTCTTAAAAGGCACCAAAACATTTACTTATACACAAAATTCAGGCTTGATGTTAGTTAGACACTTTTTTGCTCCCTATCTCCTGGACTAATTTTTTTTTTACCCATTTATATAGCTATAAATTTATTTGTCAATTTCACCTTGGGATATGATTTTTTTTAAACCTGTGTTCAAGAAAGAATGAAATTAAGGTTTTAGTTAGATATATGAACAAAAGCAATTTTTTAAAAAAAGTACACAGATATATTTAAGAAATCTTATTTAAAATAACACACCAGTTGCCCTGATCATAATAACTCTTTTCTATTTTAACATTTTCAACCTGTTGACACAGTTTTTCCAATTCATTTTCTTCAAACACATGGTAGAATCTAAGATAAGTAGGATACGATGTCGCATTTTTCTCAGTTTTCAATTTCCACGGGACTAACAGATCACGGTGTTGAAACGCCGTCCTGTTCTCATGTAAAGGCAATTTTAAACTAGATTCTTCTGAATTTGCATTACATCCTTCAATTTGCAATTCTTGTAATTGTTGATTAACTGAAAGATCGATTTGCTCATTATTATCTTTACCCTCTTTAAATGAATCTGAATTTTCTTTTTTTCTGTTCTTTCTCGATTGTTTTAAATAACTCGATGCTTTATCATTCGCCGATTGATTTTTAGACCAAGCATATATTAATATTTTTCCTCCAGTTCTGGTTATTCTTGACATTTCTCGAATTGCTTGTATTCTTCTTGATTTCGTGGAGAGATGGTGGATGACGGCGATACAAATAACGCAATCGGCGATGTTAGATTTCAAGGGGAGCGACAGACAGTTGCTAACGACCCCTTCGAAACCTCTTTCCCTACATATTTCAATCAAATTTTGACACTGATCTAAACCTATTTCAACGGTGTTTCTCATGTGACCAAAATATTTACCGTTTCCACACCCGACATCCACCATTACCGAACTAGAAGGAAATGATTTGACAAAGTCCAAAACATTCGGCCAAGGTTTATGCCTAGTATTGCTAAAATGACCTGAAATTTTACTGTAAACTTCATGAACGTATGTACTTTCCAACGAAGGAGCTATATCGTCAGATATGTGGTATTGTTCTTTTTGCGAATCACAAAAGGTTTTATAAGCACAATCACAAGGTGAATGTCGGATACGTCTAAATGTAAACGATGTCCGGGTTTCTCTCTTTTTACTAGTAAGACCGCTGTCTGGATGTGGAACTACATCGGATTTACGTGGGCATATACCATGATTCCAGGAATATCTTGATTCACCTGACATTACAAGTATAGATCTCCTTGGTAAAACAACTGAAATTGTTTTTGATCCCTGTTTGAAATCCATTACTACGTCGGAACCTAGTGATAACGATAATATTGGGTCTTCGAAAGCACTATGAGTGTCAACATGAGATGGGATACCCTGACCGGGTTTATACTGATTAACGGTTAACTGATCGGGAATCCAAGGTACGATGTCAGATAGATTTCGTTCTTTTAACCGATCAAATACAAGATTACATTCAACAGGTATTTTCTGCTCTAGGGGAGAATCCCTGTCAATATTGTTAGAACCGTAAAGGAATTCATAACCGAAATGTTTGACTAATCTGTTCTTGAGTTCACCAAGATTATCACTGTTATCAAGTTTAACACAATCGAGTAAAATACTTTCTTCATTTTCCGACACGAAATTATCAACTAAAATCAAACCTGGGGGAAGTTCACTGAAATTCGATGATGTATTATCTTCAGGAATTTGATCTATGAATAACAAATACAGAGGTCCATTCACACACGAAATAGTTACTTTTCCATTCATCTCTTCGTAACACTTAACTGCATTTGAAACTTCGTCGAATGAAATAAAAGAGTATGACTTTCCTTCCGGCATAGCGATGGATTCGATTTTACCGAAATTTTGAAATAAATTTAAAACGTCTTCACGATTAAAATTACTGACAAGGCCGGCATTGCAAATCATTAAACACTTTGAAGTTACGTTGTCTGATTGAATGTTATAATCCTTTTTGAGAATATTTTTATATTTTCCTTGCCTTCGACATACTTTACGCTCTAACGCCATGGTTTAGATAGTTAAAAAAATATTAAGTCAATCACAAAACATTAAACTTATAAAAAAGATAGAAGTTTCAACAGTTTTACACTAAACTACATACTTTTAACTTAGAGAAGGTTATATTTACGAAGCAAGGTTATAAAAATTATCTATTGCACCCGCATCTACGAGTGCTTATGAAACAAACGGCCGATGCAATTTATTAATTAGCATATTATTCAGAGTCGAAATTTGCCTATTCTACAGAACCGATTTCAGCGATTTCTATGAAATTTTGGATACATGTTCAGAAAAATCAAATCCCGAGGAGAAATGAAATTCAGCTTTTAATTTTGAGGTAATATGCCAACCCCCAACATCAAAAAAAGCGTGAAAAAAATCTTGAAAACGGTTCTGATGATTAAATAAATTCTAAAATGTTGTCCATTTAAATAAGAATCTTACTATTTAAGTGGTTTTCCTAAGAAAATAGCAATAGACGCATAGTGTAGGAGGTCGGGTTCGATTCCCCGTCGAAAGAGAATGATTTGTATGGTAACGTTTGATAAATTGTTCAATACTAATTTCATTTAGTTAGCCATGAAACCTCGAATCCTAACAAATAATAGACACTGGATCTAATCATTTAAAGTAAACACATTATACTTTTTAACTCTGACAGCTTGGGAAAATCGAGAAAAAAAATGGGAGGAGAGTGAATGAGAGCTTGAGATTTTAGCGGGTAATAGGTCGGGCAATGACCCATTTCCCAAGCTGTCACTGTTGTCAGAGTTAAAATAGTACATTAAGCGTCGAGTGAGGAAAGTAGTATTTTGCATGCGAGTGTGGAGTTTGCACCCGAGCGACAGCGAGGGTAGTAAAACCACACGAGCAATGCAAAATGTCGTTTTCGCACGAGTTGCGTACCGTACTTTATCTACGATTGTTAGATTTAAATAATAAATACAGAAAAAAATAAACTTGCTGTATGTAAGTTCGTATCTCTTCTCTTGATAAAGATGGCATTAATCTTGAGTTCTATTTTTTGCTCAATTAATTATTTCTGAAGGACTATTATTCTCTACATTTTCGTCAAAGCCACTTGATTCATTCATTGTTTTTCACTAAAAACTCGATATAAACAGTTACTTTAATAAAAGAATAGCAAATTAATTTTGTTAAATGTAAACAAACTCGCTAATCGTGCGTAAAGCTGAATAATTCCTCTTCTTTACCGCGCTAGCGTGGTAAAGAAGAGGAATTATTCAAGGAGGAATTCGGAGGAATTACTTCAGAACTATGAGACGCGCATGCGCAATGAATAAAAGTACGTTGATAATCACTTTCTACGCATCTAAACAGAGATATAATGTTTATATTTCGTATCAATCGTAGATAAAGTATAATGTGTTTACTTCAGTCGAATATAAAAAAGTTTAGTCGAGTTGTATCGGACAGATTTTTATGAATATTTACTAAAGTTCAATTGCAAGAACCAGTGAATATGATACACTGATAGGTTTTGGTAATACACAAAGACATACGTTCTTAATTCCAGAAGAGTAAAATTTGCTAAAGTCATTGGACAACAGGAATAGTGTTGGATTCCAATTTTTAAAGTTACGTTTTTCGTGGAACGGGAACGATGTACCACTTCATTACTGTATATTTAGCAAATATCTCTTAGTCTAGTTCTTCGCGAAAATGCCAGCAATACCTAGAATAAGTAATAAACGTTAATTTAAAGTAAATAAAAGTTAAACCGAAGGTAAAAATTATACTCGTAGAACTGTAGAACCAACTTGTAAATAAGGCATTCAGGTCTTTTCCTGAAACTTTTTAGGTTTGCATGATGAGGAATGGGTGAATATTAGTGACAAAAATCTTCTTTGAAATCTAAACCCGCACAACTTGAATGCACTGTGTTCTTTAGTATTTTTTGAAAATGCATGGACTTTTGAATTAATTTAAACAAACAGAATTTCTGCTATTAATATTCAATAACAATAAAAATATAATGACTGTGATATTCGATTCGGCCGGGTTATCATAACTTAAAAACATCCAGAACAGATAATTCAGTTGAAATCTCGAAAAAAAAAAAATGTTTGGGTGAAAATAATAGGTTTGTTCCAACCCCCCTATTTGTACCGTCCTTTGTATCGTCCCGCGGATCGTTCGGGAATCGTTTAGGACAGGTTTTATGCGCATGCGCTAACATTGTACTGTAATAAAATCATGTCAGGTTGGAACGGTTTTAGGACTGTAATTCGCACTGTATTAAAAACATTCAAGGAAACCTAACAGTTAGGGAACCTTCCTGTTGATATTTGTAACTATTGACATAACTGCGCATGTCATACAAACCAGTACTTGGTATTGTCAGAGGATCGTTGGGACCGTACAGTAAACGGTTCGCAAACGATCCCTGCCGGGGTTGGTACAGTTTCGTGGACGGTACGAAACACTGTCACAAGTCGGCTTGGAACGGCTTTTATCCATTGCGCATGCCCGTGACGATCCCGCAGATGGTACAACGCTTGGTTGGAACAAACCTACTACTTTTCCTATAGTCAAGGAGATAGCGTGCAAAAAAGTGTCTGACTAACATCAAGCTAGAATTTTGTGTATAAGTAAATGTTTTAGTCCCTTTTAAGAATATGTAGTCGGCTAAGTTCGTCTGCGGGACATAGCTTGGCAATAGGCATTTGAAAAAAAACAAACCGGTGGAGAGCGGCCATGTCCTGTCCTTTTTGGTGGACAATGCAATTTTCATGATCCTATGAGTACGAAATTAGTAAGTAGACAAAAATTCAAGTTGATGATAATTTGTCACATATAGGTGACCTTTTTGATTTAGAGTACTATTTGACTAACTAATCTATTACGTTACGTACTATCGTCAACTTGATTATTTGTCTAATAACAAAAGTTCGTACTCAGGATCATGAAAATCACATTGTCCACCAAAAAGGGTGGGACATGGTCGCTCTCCACAGGTTTGTATTTTTCAAATGCCTATTGTCAAGCTATGTCCCGCAGACGAACTTAGCCGACCACATATTCTTAAAAGGCACTAAAAGATTTACTTATACACAAAATTCTAGCTTGATGTTAGTCAGACACTTTTTTGCACGCTATCTCCTGGACTACTACCATAATATAGGTGAGGAGAAGTAAATAAACAGGTCAAGTGTGTGCTAGGTAGCACACAGCAAGGGTCCGTAGGCCACACTATATAGTGTTTAACTGTAAAGTGTATAAACAGTGTTTTATAAAATGCTAAAAAGCTTACTTCTACAAAAGCTTAGCTAAAAGCTAACAATTCTAAGGGTCTGATAAAGTATTTTTTTTGCCACTGAATCGGACTACAACCATATAAATACACCGAAAAGACCATAGTTATAATAATAACGTATTTTGTCAATAAAAAATAAAATAATATTTTTTTAGAAATTTCCAAAAAGTGGTATCTTCAGTTTTGGCCGAAGAATGTTCAGGAATCTTTTCAGATTTTTTGCACTTCACATAATCGAGATAGAGGGGAGGGGACACGTTTCACACCTACTTCAAACTTGTCTATGCTCGCCCTATCAAAGTTATAAAATAAGAATTATATATTTTTGTTATCAGCTCGACGTACCCTTTCATATTATGATAGAAAAAAAAATATAGATTGAAAAAGAATATAGATAGATTAGGTGTAGAAAAAAAAAAAAAAAAATTTAGCCCTTAAGTTTTTTATCCTAATTTTTTTGAAAAATATTTTTTTTAAGTCGCTATATTTTTAAAATATGTGGGCAGGTACAAGACACATACATGCCAAATTTCAAAGTGATCGGACGAAAGGTGTAGCTGTGAGAGCAGGCGACTGGACGGACGGACAGACACACGCAGGAAAATATAAGGGTCCTTGGTTTTGCCTACGGACCCTAAAAACGACTTAAGCTTTATTTTCCTAAACCCGACTCTAGCTATAGTCGCCCAGTGGCTATCGCTGAGAACTCCCTGAGTCTGAATGTTACCGTTTTCCTAGCTGAACGAATCTTAAAATGCGAATTCAGAAGAGAAGTCCTCCAGCGACTATCGCTGGAGTCGCGTCAAGGAAAACGTACCTTAATAATTGCGGGAAAAGTTATGATTCTATTAGAACGAGATGGGGTTATGATGTTGAACATGGGACTAAAGTTAATTTGAGATGGTATCCTTCCTTCCTGGACCTTCACCCAGGAGAAGCGGAGATCGCACACGAGCACACTACTCCTTATTCTTGATTACGCCAGTGCCTCTACTACTCCCTTGTATTTCCTTACGTAAGTGAAAAAGAACACGTGTGAGTGGATTCAGGAACCCTTTCACTGTAAAGTCCCCACATTCTAATCTCTCTTCATCGAATTTCAATCTATTTTATTTAGTGTTTATAATGGGCACACCTAAATAGGAAGTATATACATGTCAATCAGATTGTAACGCTCATTAGAGTTTATTTGCATATATATCTATTTGAACTTAATCTGTGTTTTGTTTTGTAAATGTATAGGAGTGCTCTTGCTCATGTAAAATTACTACTATTGACTTTAGACCTTACAATAATATAAATAAAAGTTTGGAAAAGTATTATTGTGTGTTAATAAATCACACTCACACACACGCATTTTATATAATTGAGTAAAAAAAAAAATTAACAAATGCGAACAACTATACCTAAAAAAAATGATTTGTTATTGCTAAGCTAAGGCAACCACATTTTATACTAATAGTCTAAGATCCAGTATAGGAAATATATACCCTCATCTGTTATTTAATGATAATAAAGAATATATGATATAGAGAATTCATAGATTGATACATCGCAAATAGGTTGCCTAGCTAAATCGCGTACCGATGATGTTAAATAATAAAATGTTTACTTAACTTCCCCTTACTTCAACTTCCCTGATGTGTTATTTATGAAAATCAAACATTAGCTGAGAAAATTCACTCCAAGGAATTCGAAAAAATAAGGGTTGCCTACTTTCCCCTCTGGCCAACTATGGAGTTGCCAGGTATAAACAGGTGAGTAATAGTACATTACGCGTCGAGTGCGGAAAGTAGCATTTTGCATGCGAGTGTGGAGTTTGCACCCGAGTGATAGCGAGGGTTCTAAAACCATACGAGCAATGCAAAATGCCGTTTTCGCACGAGTTGCGTACCGTACTTTATCTACGATTGTTAGATTTAAATATAAATACAGAAAAAAATAAACTTGCTGTATGTAAGTTCGTATCTCTTCTCTTGATAAAGATGGCATTAATCTTGAGTTGTATTTTTTGCCGAATTAATTATTTCTGGAGGAGTATTATTCTCTACATTTTTGTCAAAGCCACTTGATCCATTCGATATAAACAGTTACTTTTATTAAACAAACAGCAAATTAGTTTTGTTAAATGTAAACAAACTCACTAATCGTGCGTAAAGCTGAAGAATTCTTCTTCTTTACCGCCCTAGGGTGGTAAAGAGGAGGAATTCTTCAGAACTATGAGACGGGCATGCGCAATGAATACAAGTACGTAAAGAATCACTTTCTACGCATCTAAACAGAGATATAATGTTTATATTTCGTATCAATCGTAGATAAATAAAATTATTATCTCCCAGTAAATGTTTGTTTATTTCATTCGAGAGTTAATATAATAATAATTTCAAGATAAAAAGAACTTTTTATACACTTCGTTTTTAAATTTTCTGTTGAATCGTATGTAATGTTTATAATATAATTGTTATTGTTATATAATATATAATGTTAGTGAAAAGAAAAATAGTTCCGAATGTATTTACTTCACATAAATGACAACCATCTAGAGAGCTGATCTTAAACCTATTAAAGGACAAATCTTTGTACTACGGATCTCCCCAACACAAAATCTAAAGTGTGCCATCGATATATTTGAAATAATATAGGTAATCGATAAATAATATAATCGATATTTCCTGTTTTGCTGTCATTCAATGTTTATCTATCACAAATTTGAGACCCGTCAAAATGAAGATTGCGTAAATATGGGACATGGCAAAACAAATAAAATAACTAGCGGATTTTTTCCGAACTAAATTTCTGTACAGCAAAATTTGCTGAAAACCAATTAAATTCTGCTGAAAGATGGCTAAAAGTATTAAAATAATGCATTGTCATCGTGTTCTGAGCTATGCTAAAAGTTTCAAATGTCTAGCTATTCGGGAAGTTAGTTACCGGGCAAACAGACAAACAAACAAGAAAGCAAGCTAATAAAAACGTAGTAAAAAGTAGACAACAATGGATATGAAACAGTACTTATTTTCAACAAATTTATAAATTGATGACAAAATTTTTTTTTTTTTTTCTGTTACTCAAGTTAATATTAACTAAGGAAATAAAAATAGTAACTATAATTTTATAATTTAACTAGCTAAGGCAAACCTGCGACCTGCAAGGACGTGTAATCAGTAAATATAAACAATGTGAAAGGTTTGTTGTAATTAAGTTAAGAATTAGCTATTTCTATTGGTAATTATCCGGTTATATTTTTCTTGCCTCGTTCTAATCAGCCAACTTGGTTTTTTTTTAATGTATTATTGTTTTAGTTTTTGATTAAAGGTATTTTTTTTTTTGTTAAATTGAGATTATTAATGAAAGCTTTAGATTTTATCTTACCTAATGATTTAATTATTGAAAGGTACACTGTAAATTACTGAACTATTGTAGATTTAAAGTGGTATTTAATTTTTTCTTCTATCATACATTGTATTAACCTTATACTTATTTCGTATTTCGTTTAATATATTTTAGAATGATTTATCTTTGTTTTGATATAGCATTTCAACTAGCAGTGGTTATCTACAATTTAAATACATTTTACGTAAACATTTTTGCTTTAAGTACCAATGGCACTATAATAGTTATTTACCTACCAAGGGAGGAAACAAAATCATTGCACCCTTAGCGTTGCCGAGGGAACCATACTGCCTAAATCCCGAGGCGTAGCCGAGGGAGTGTATTATAGCGAGGGTATACTATGAACTTTTTGCTCCCGTGGTACGTACAAGATTTTTCCTCTACAAGGGAGAAAAATAACACAAATAAAACCAAATATTTCGATTTTAACTATTTCTTTAGGTATTAATAACTAAATCTACAATTTACCCTTAATTTTAACAAAAACATAAAAACAAAGAAAATAGTTTAATAACATCTAATAGTAAAAAAGGAAAAATTAAATGTGCAATTCGTGCAACACTAATTTTTTAAAAGAAAATTAAGTTGGCTCTACTGTTTATAAATCTTTTTTTTTTTTTTTTTTTAAACAAGTTCTTTTTTGGCATAAGTAACAAAAAATTATTTGTGTTTACCGGAGCCATGATATTATTTTGAGTGGGGTTAATTTGTGCCTTTTTTAATTTTTGATATTTTGTAAGGGATTGGAGCTTTTTAATCAAATTTGGGGATACAAATCTTATTATTGTATTATTTCTTAATAAAAGCCAGTATTACTAACAACTTAAGCCAATGGGGTACTTACTTTTCTCCCTTATGTTAACTCTCCTCCGTCATTTTCTCAACTAGGCTGTAATGGGATCCTTTCCTCCCTATAAACTAGGGTGGAATGCTAATGTTTTCTCCCTTCTGGAGGAAATAGTTATTTACGCACCAAGGGAGGAAAGTAAGTGATATTGCACCTTGAGCAAAGAAGTTCCAAGAAGCAAAGAAGTCCTCGGCTTCGCCTCAGGAACCATAACGTTCACTCCCGAGGCGAAGCCGAAGGAGTTAATTATCGCGAGGGTGCAAGTGATTTTTACTCCCAAGGTACGTACAAGATTTTACCTCCAGAAGGGAGAAAAAAATATGGAAATATTTTAATTTTAAATTACGTTATTCAACAAAAAATACATAGGTTTATATTTATTTTTAAAAAAATGTAGTTAGATATAATATTATCAATTCTCTATAAATAAGTTTAATCATAATTATTTGAATTTCAATGCGAAAATTAAATGGGAGAATCAGCTGGAAGCTGAGTCGTGTATTGAATGGTGTTGACAACTGATGTATTTAAATATGGATTAGTTAATCTACATTTAGAAATTATGTTTCCACTTTTAACTTGTTTGTTTCTTTTACTGATGAATCACTATGGCAACCGTTGTGGAGGTTACATGACATGTGTGAAGATGACATTATAGATTTCGACATTAAACAAAAGTTAGTAAATGAAACATGTATTAGCACCATACCTTATTTACTTGTGCTTTATCTAGGGCAGGGGTTCCCAAAGTTTTTTTTACCAAGCCCCCCACAGTCAAGAATAAATCTTCCCACGCCCCCCCCCCCTTTACAATTGTATGAGATAATGAAAAAAATAAAATAAACCATTATTACATTAAATAACCATTCATTTATTTGTATTGCTATTATTTTTACAATATTACAAGTTAATCTTATGAGATGGATGAGCTTGCATTTTTTTACAAGATTTCCTATTCTTGTATGAGTATTAGAAAGTGCACAACGAAAATCAAGCACAGCAACATCAAGTTTGCCACGATACTTTGTTTTTATTGCAAAAAGTGCTGAAAAATCTTTTTTTGCACAAATAAGTGCTTGAAAATGGAAAATACAATCGAAGTGCTTGCTGTGATATACTGGGCTACACTTTGTAATACTTAACCCTAAACGATGATTTGTCCATTTTATCAAAATCGGCAGAAGAACCATTTTTTATTTCTAAAGCTTGTTCCTGAAGTGTTTCGGGCAGGGAATCTATGTTGACACTGAAAGGATCCATTGTTAATCTGTAAATGTTGTCATTTGTCATAACATGTGTATGGAAAGTATCTGTTGAATTCGTCAGCGAGGTTTCTCCAACTGGTTCGATATTTTGATTTTTATATAATCGCATTAGACGATCGGACGGCAAAGCTGTCTCGATCTCGAGGTCCCACGCCCGGGCCCCCCTTGACTTATGTTCACGCCTCCCACTTTGGGAACCAATGATCTAGGGCAACACTGGAGGGAATCATGAGAGTTCATGATTCCCTTATTTTTCATTACTCCCTGTTTAACCCGACCGGGTGCAATGAGTAACTTCCCTTCCTGTAAACTAGGGAGGAAAGTTCACTTTTTCTCCCCGTTAGAGGTAAAACTAATTTTTGAAACAACAAACCTGAGAAAAATTGTTCAAATAAAAAATTAGTGGGTAGTCTAAAAATAAGAATATTCATAATACTTCACTAGATTTTAAAATTATCAGTATTAATCATAAAAAGTATACGAAATCATAAAACAAAGAATGATATTGAAATAAAGGAGAATAAATTATATAAACAGTTTGTGGAGCTATAATTAAATTATTGATGACCTGTTACATCTCCCGTATAAGTAAATCTACTATTACATGATTTCTACCCATCTCAAAATTAATGTTATGTTCTAATAGTTGGACACTCAAATATAGCAAGTGTAAACAAAATGCATTCATTCATCTATACCGGTTTTTTTAATAAACCCGGTTTCCCACCCATTAAATCATTTTTTTGACATCATCTTAGCTTTAAAAAAAAACCTATTTTGAAAGAGAAAGAACAATGGTTTCAATGATGTAATCTGGACCACAGATAATTTCGGTTACTCTTGGAATACCATCGCAAATTCTGACATCACACGAAAACTATTAACTTTCAGGGGTCATTTTCTCTTATAAAAGATTCAAGCCTTCACTATGACCTGAGAAAGAACCTGAGAAGACCTTTATGCCAGATAAAATCGTCCATAAGATTAACTTGAACATATCAATCTTCTTCTAAATTTCTCATCTTAATATTTCACGCTTCGATCTTACGAAAAGAAATCATCTTGAAACTTTCCTTTCCAAACTGTATCTAAAGAAAAACTTAACATTCATACGAAAACTCAAATAATTAACTATTATATCAGAATAAGGATAAAAAATCGTGGTACCTTGGAACTTTTTCTCACTTCTCCTTCTGCTTCGGTCAGTACTTGGATGGGTGACCGTTTTGAACTGATTTGTTTATTATTATTTTTCAAAAAAAGAAAAAAAAAATTTTTTTATAAATTTATTTTATTCCGTTTATTTAGTTATTTGAATTTTGGCGGTATTTTGACAGATGTAAACAAACTTTGACTTAACAAAAGTATCACACTAATTAATAATTATATATATATATATTTTTTTCTTCAACAAACATTGTAAAAAATACGTTGTATAAATAAAAATGTTATTAATAATATTGTTATAATGTTTTTCATTTGTAGTATGGAAAAAAAAAAAAATGATGTGATGGGAAGATGACCTTAGAGGGTCGAAACGTCTCACAAATTAAAGAAATGGAAATCTACTAGTTTTTATTTTAATTACACCTTAAAAATCCATCAAAAATTGATTAAAATATTAATAATTATGTTCGCTTTTAACTTTTAAACTAATTAATGGAATTTCATCGGTTTTTTCTTTTTATATTTGTTCCTTATTTTTTACCGATTTTAACGATATGCTGTATATCAAAAGCGTATTTATATTTTCGGTATTATTAACCGTCAAAGTTTCAAAATTTGATAACTTCAAAATGGCGGCCAATATCAAAATTAAATTTGGTAGATTTGGTTGACATACAGAGAAGTACATTCGTGCCAAATTTCAACTCGATTGGCCCATTTATATATTTTTTTTGAATTTTTAAACTGGGCTGGGGGGGGCTGGGGGGGGGGGGGGGGGGATGGCGGAAAATGTTGATTTTCCGGGCGGCACAACTGGAAGAAAGGACTTAGTTTTCTGCCAAGTGTCAACTTTCTAGGTTAAATAACCTGGGCGCTACGATCATAACACACATACACACATATACAAACGTCATGTTGAAAACTACTCAGGAGGTCTTAAAAACACCCAAAACAGATATTCCAGTTGAAAACTTGAAAAAAAATGTTTGGGTAAAAACAATAATTTTCCTACCATAGGTGAGGAAAAGTAAAAAAAAAAAAATAAATAAATCGGGTACGCGGGGTACCTCGGAACTTTTCCTCGCGAGGATACAGACGTCATGCTGAAAACCACTCAGGAGGTCCTAAAAACAAAAACCGGTAATTCAGTTGAAATCTCAAAAAAAAAATTTTTGGTTGAAAACAATACTATTCCTACAATAGGTGAGGAAAAGTAAAAACGGGCTAAAAATATGTTGAAAGTTATGTAATATATAACTTAAGAGTTAATTTAGAAAGTATAATAATAAAGAATGCTTGATGTAACTTAATATTATGTACGTGCGAGTCTGGTTCATTATGTCTATGTGATAGTACTAGAAGAATTAATTAATTAGTTAATATAATTTTCTTATAAATGATTAATATTACATTAGTTTATAATAGGTAAAATATGTATTTATTTAGATCCATCCCTTTCTTTTTATACAATTTTAGTTTGTTCAGCAATGCCATTATATATTATTGTTGCGCTTATAGTACATACCTCCAAAAAGACAGTGTTGTAGCTATTAAACTATAAAATTTCACTAACTTATTTTTTCTTTTATGATTTAAGTATATAAAATTATTTGATTCTACCGCGATTTTGTTGTATACTTAAAACAATTGTGACCAGTTTAATGCGCAAAAAACAAAATCAAAAATGTTGTAGCTATATTAAACTATTAAGTTCACTAACTTCTTTTTTCCGTGATTTTGTTGAGCTTATTGACTACTAATAAAAAGCAACAAAAATATACTGCCAAGTGGTGTGGCACATAGCTTCCTCGCATCCTATCAGGTACTTTATTGATTTTATGCTTTTACAAGCTATTATTGTCTAATTTGTTTAATTGTTTCCCCCGTTTTTTTTAATCTGTCAAAATTGTTTTGATTTATTACATGAATTAAAGTATAAATTTAGCAAAAGTTAAAAAGCGCAGAAGGTTCCAATTAATCTGTAGCTATATGCGGGTTACATTCGATAAACTATAAAAGTTTCATACAAATCAGATAAGTACTTTTGAAGCTATATATGTAAATAAATGTATGTTTGTGCGCATGTGGAAGATAATCAAATGAGGGCAGAAGGTTGAAACTTATATGGGACCAACAATGAGCTAGTTATGAACTACTAAACAAATTTCATTAAAATCGGACGAGTTGTTTTTAAGATATGTATACGTAAAAATTGAGCGACAGGCTGACAGACAGACCGACAGATAGACAGATATAGAACCAAAAATGTTCCCTGATGTCTGAAACGTATTTCTTTCTTGGAATTTTTGAAATTGGAGACCTAAAAATTTTTCTCTCTTCAGAATGATCACAATGCTTCCGTTACCTTCGGTAAGCTCGGAAGCAAAACAAAAAACACTATAGATAATATTTTATGGAACTCAATATCATGATAATTTGCAACATAAATCATGAACCTAATTTAATTCAAATGATAATTTTCACACTTTATATTACTAAACACTTTAAAATAAATGGAATTTATGACAAATTCCATCGTAATTTATGAAACGGCTCGCAACATCTTTAGTAATAAATTTAAATTTGATCTGAAAATATCACAAACATACATTTTTAATCAAACATGTTTATAACTGAAGAGAAACACATGTGCATCACATAAATTTGAAACGGAACATCTAAACACTTTAGACTCACTAAAAAATAAGCAAATTAAATATACTAATCAAGTTGCGAGCAAACTTCAAATAAATATTTTACTTATTACTTATAATTAAAGTTATGCAAAGCATTATTGATTAATCAAGTGCGATTTTGAGTTCAAGAGCTATAATATAAGAAGTAAAAATCCTTGTAACAAATCACAATATTCTATTAAAATTTTTATCAGGATAATTAAATAATATGAGTGATATTATTTATTTTCTATATCTTTAAGGTTCGAAACGCTTCAAGTTGAAAAAACGGGAGATTGCGGCCACTTTACTCAACTTGTCAATGAAATCATCAGTGGGAAACATGTTTCACCTGTTTCACCATTTGGGCATTTGAAGCAAATACACTACTAAATATTATATCAGCGTTTAGAATTTGGTTCCGGGAAAGTTTCTACGCCCGAACTAACTGGCTAGGCCTATTTCCTGCTTATATCATTAATATAATTGAGAAATATATTCCAAAATAATCTAATTAGATGAAAAATGACATCAAAATTTGCTTCAGTTTATAAGGGTACACAAAAATTAACTCCTAATTTAATCTATAAAGCTGATCTTACAAAGTTCTAGCTTTGCTATGCAATCCTTTTCCTACCGCTACGTATTCAAATTGATTTTTTTTTCTCTTGATATGTTAATTAATTGGAATTAGCTGACAAAGCACTCTAAATATATAACAAGTTGGGTTACTTAATAAATATTTAAAATTTAAATAAGTAACCTATATAACAAGATTCTTTATCTTGTTATATAATTGTTTTTTTAAGCTTTGAATCAAGAATTCTGATGTCAGTTATTCGATCAACTTTCATTACCATTATTAATAAAAAAACAAAATGCTTTTTTTTCCCTGATATTGAGGCCAACTTCCTTAAACTAATTAAGTGTGGTCCTAAGAATTAATTGAGTCTAGAGACCTGGTAAGAACTTACACAACTAAACGTACGGATCTAGAGACTTAAAATGTATCAATAATCTGAATTTTGCACAATATAAGTCTAAATTGTCACTCAGGAATCAACTAATGTAAATAAAAACGTAACTATCTATTTCTTTTTACGGAAGTTTTGCCGAAGTTGCGATAAATAAAATAATCGGTTGATGGAAATGAAAAAAAAAGCACATATAATTAAAGTCTTTTCTGTAGATTGATCAAAAATGCACCAATTATGGATTCTTCTTCATTTCATAAGTTTTCTCTTAACACATTTTTCATCTTCAGCCCTCTATTTTGAGACACATCAGTATACAGGTCGATTTTGGGAATCTTGGGCGTATGTACCTGATGTAGATTAACTGGGCTTTGATGTAGCATATCTGGTTTTTCGAGAGAGTATGAAATATAAAAGTATCCATAAATAATACAATTTTTATCAATATACAGAAACACTTTAATTATATTATGCATTATTTGTCAGTTTTTCCACTTCTATAGGTGATGTCCCAGCTCCAGATACGCTACATCAACCCAAATTTCAACAACTGACAGTTCACTGATGATGGTCAACTTAAGTGGTCGAAACCGATCAATTTTGAATATATTAGTTAATCGAAAAACTTATCAGGTTTCATATTGCTTCCAAGCTTACCAAAGGTGACGGAAGCTATGTGATCGTTTTTCAAAACGAAAATATTTTATGCCTCCGATTACAAAAATTCCAAGACAGAAAGCCGTTTCAAACTCAGGGAATATTTTTGGTTCCGTGTCTGTCGGTCTGTCTGTCTGCCGTTAAATTTTTGCGAACCAACATATCTTAAAACCTATACACGTCCGATTTTAATGAAATTTGTATAGTAGGTCATACAATTGTTGGTCCCATATAAGTTTCAACCTTCTGCGCCCATTTTCTTTTCTTCAAGATGCTCACAAACATACATCATACATGCATACATTTACACCCATATCTTCAAAAGTACTCATCTATAATTTTTATGCAATTTGGATAGTTTGTCGAAAGTAGACCACAGATAGCACCAGATTAATTTTAACCGTCTACCGTCTTTAACTTTTGTTAAATTTATTCTTTAATTCATGTAAAAGAATCAAAACAATTTTGACCTCTTAAAAAAAAACGGGGGAAGCAATTAAATAAATTAAACAATAATGGCCTGTAAAATCATAAAATCAATAAAGTACGTGCTAGGATGTAAGCGAACTTAATCAGCTTGTTACAAGCCATTTTTTCTAGTCCTACTAAAATTACAAGATAAAAATAACTTTTTATATACTATACGTTTTTAAATTTTCTGTCATAAATCATAAATTTGAAACCCGTCAAAATGAAGAACGTAAATATGGGATACGTCAAAACAAATAAAATAACTTGCGGATTTTTTCCGAACTAACTTACACACAGATAAATTTGCTGAAAACGAATTAAATATTGCTGAAAGATGGCTAAAAGTATTAAAATAGTGCATTGTCATCGTTTTCTGAGCTATTCTAAAAGTTTCAAATGTCTAGCTATTCGGGAAGTTAGTTAGAAATCGATTGCAAGATTTGTACTGGACAAACAAGAGAGCAAGCTAATAAAAACGTAGTAAAAATATTACATGCTCAAGGACCAAGGACTAAACATACAATTAGTATTACATTACGACTAAACGTTTTATACGCCCATGTATAGTTCATTTTAATCCATTAATGTCACATTACAGTATTCATTTTCATATGTATACATACAGCCCAGGAACTCTCTGCATTATTGTCAAAGCATGCACCCAAATGAAGTCTTCTTACGGTGATACATAATAAATAGGTCCTTATCAACAATAAGTATGCTTCATTTAAATTTTTAATCCATTCCTAGATTCCTAGCATATAGAGAATGGCAAAGAGATTGTTTTTAGAAATTGGCTATATGGTTAAAGTGTTTTAATAGGTGACGTTTATTACTTACATTTTATAGTTCAGAATGAAAAGATTATGACTAATAATAACAAAATATAAATTGAAGCGAGCTTCTATTACATTCAACGAAATATGCATCTCGTCTGTCTGTGTGTAACGTTTACGTGTCCGACGATAACTTGAGTAAAAGTTGAACGATTTGGTTGAAATTTGGTATTCGCGTTCCTTTCACTAATACTCAGGCTAAGTTCGTTGGACAACGTGATCCGTCCAAGAGTTCGCGCGCAACTCTCTCGTATACGAGAGGTTCAAATGTAAAATTGGAATTTCATGACGGGAAAAGATTCTATCATCCTCTACTCGATAAAACAAACATTTTTTTTCAAATAATATTTCTTAGTAAAACCAACAGCGACACCGCTATGAATTATATAAAGATCGTTAAAACTATTAAAGCGGACCTAAACGTTTAAAAAAGAGCAAACACCGTTTTTCCGATATCTTACGTTCTAACGTAACGATATAAATAAAACCTCATATAGATCGTCTAATTAAAGTACAATTGAAACAGGCATGTAAAATTTCAACTTGATACAAGCAGAAGTTTTTGTGTAGTGAAGTCATATATTTTATAATAATTGAAAAGGAGATGTGTGGTTAGAGGAATAGTAAGAATGCAGGGTGGTTCCCTTACTACTAGCAGCTGCACTACTACTATCATATCCTTTAACTATCAACTCATCATGATTCATGATTATCTATTTTTGCTTCCGAGCTTACCGAAGCTAACGGAAGCTATATGTGATCGTTCTGATGAACGAAAAATGTTTAGGTCTCTGATTTCAAAAATATCAAGACAGAAATCCGTTTTAGACATCAGGGATCATTTTTGGTTCCATGTCTGTCTGTCTGTC
This sequence comes from Gerris lacustris, assembly GCA_951217055.1. Lineage (NCBI taxonomy): Eukaryota > Metazoa > Arthropoda > Insecta > Hemiptera > Gerridae > Gerris > Gerris lacustris. Next base: position 80,782,818 of record OX578279.1, read on the forward strand.
TGTCTGTCGGTCTGTCGTTCAATTTTTGCGAGCCAACGTATCTTAAAAACTACACGTCCAATTTTAATGAAATTTGGGTGGTAGGTCATGAGTTGCCTAACTTCTACGCTCATTTGTTTCTCTTCCACATGCGCACAAACATACTTGAATTTACACCTGTAGCTTCAAAATTACTGATCTGATTTGAATGAAACTTTTATAGTTTATCGATAGTGGCCCGCAGATAGCCCCAGATTACTTTGAACAGTCTGTGCTCTTTAACTTTTTCTTAATTGATACTTTAATTCAAGTAAAAAATCAAAACAATTTTGACAGATTAAAAAAACAGGGGAAACAATTAAACAAATTAGACAATAATGGCTTGTAAAAGCAAAAAGTACCTGATAGGATACGAGGAAGCTATGTGCCACACCAATTGGCAGTCTATTTCAATATTCAATACATATTTATTACTATAAGCTCGCTTCAATAATAGAGCCACGTGATGTCTAGTATAATCATATTTTGGGAACATCAAAGGACAGTAGAAACCACGAGCTTTCTTCTATAGTGTAGTAAGTCATGCGGGTTTCTTATTCCGCACTGTGTGAAGAGTAAATAATGAAGTCATTTGTTATGTTAGGGATTGTATCAACTCAATGTATTTTGTACTTTACAAAGTGACAGGACCGAGATCGTGAGTGAGAGCTGATCTGTTGAAGTGTACAGGACGGTACTGTATGGTGAATTCATCTCATATAGAGAAGTGAAGATCGTACAATGACCACCTGAGTGATCTTGCGTACCCTTAGGCTCTGTATTTTGGAAAGAAAACAAGATGTTGCGTTATTGCACGAGTAATCTTCTCAACTCTAAACTTCACTTGATGCTGCATAACATCCTAATATTAGGCTTTATGAGGAAATATCTTCTGATCCTTAATAGACTTTAAATTTGTACTTGGGAGCTTAATGACTTGACTCAACCACGACTTAAATTACAATACGTACATGCATCCTAATTTAATTCAATGAATCTAATTCCATCAGCAAAAATCTCGGTCCAGCCAAAATCAGGCCGCTATAGTGTTTAATAGTTTTAGTTTCATCGACAAAAATCCGGGCCCAGCCGACAGTCGGACCGTTATAATGTTTAATAAATTTAATTCCATCGGCCAAAATCCGGGCCCAGCCGACAGTCGGGCCGTTATAATGTTTAATACATTTAAATCCATCGGCCAAAATCCGGGCCCAGCCGATAGGCTGGCCGGTATAATGTTTAATAAATTTAATTCCATCGGCAAAATCCGGGCCCAGCCGACAGTCGGGCCGGTATAGTGTTTAATAAATTTAATTCCATCGGCAAAATCCGGGCCCAGCCGACAATCGGGCCGGTATAGTGTTTAATAAATTCAATTCCATCGACAAAATCCGGGCCCAGCCGACAGTCGGGCCGTTATAATGTTTAATAAATTTAATTCCATCGGCCAAAATCCGGGCCCAGCCGACAGTCGGGCCGGTATAGTGTTTAATAAATTTAATTCCATCGGCAAAATCCGGGCCCGTCGACAGTCGGCCGGTATAGTGTTTAATAAATTCAATTCCATCGGCAAAATCCGGGCCCAGCCGACAATCGGGCCGGTTTAGTGTTGAATGAATTTAATTCTATCGGCAAATCCGGGCCGAGCTTATTTGGGGTGATTAAGTGTATACACACCATAAGATAATGCTTAATTAATTTCTTTTATTGGAACATATTTACAGCCAATTCGAATGCATAAGTCATTACTGTGTTTTTTTTGGTTTTAAGTGTATGGTGGGTCTTAGGTATGTAATCATTTCGGGGGGGGGGGGGGCCCTTGGGCCCCCCCCCTGTGTACGCCACTGGCAGATTTTAATAATAAATACAGAAAAAATGTAATAAACTTCCTGTATTTAAGTTCGTATTTCTCTTTTGATTAAGATGACATTAATTCATTGAATTAATTATTTCGGGAGGCGTATTATTCTCCTCATTTTCGTCATCACTCATTGTTTTTCACTAAAAACTCGATATTAAACAGTTACTTTAATTAAACAAACAGCAAATTAGTTTTGTTACATGTAAACAAACTCGCTAATCGTAAGTTAAGGTGAAGAATTCCTCTTTTTTCCGCCCTAGAGCAGACCTTATCGCACTTATGAAATTATTATTCCCTTATCGCCCCACCTTATCGCACGGTTATGAAACGCGCATGCGCAATGAATACAGCTATGAAAAGAATCGCTTTCCACGCATCTAAACAGAGATATAATCAGTGGCGTACCAACAATGATGGGGGCCTGGGGCGCTACTCAATGTGGGGGCCTACCCAGTATTCAACAAAATCGTATTTATTTTCATTAATACAAAACTCGGAAACTGAATTCATTTTAGTTTACAACGTTAAATTCGTATTTAAATGGACTAGATTTAAAATATTTTTAATGAAAATTGTTGCAACCGTTTTCGAGAAAAAAAAAATCCAAGAAAAAAAATTTTATACAACCATCTTAAAGTTATTAGAATGGAATGAAGTGCCCTAATAATTTAATTTTCAATTGCGTCTCGTGGTAAGACTTATTTCAACATCAAAGTTAATCAATTTCATCGAAATCAGCACAGTAGTTTTAGGAGAAATATATACCATTTTTTAAAAGTTTATTTTAGAGTTTTTGGGGGGTAGGCCCCGAATTCTGAGCTAAAATTCACTGCTCGATTTCGTCTCGGGGTATGCTTTTTCTGAGCATGTATGCTAAATGTCGGCAAAATCGGCCGTGTAGCTCCACGTGTCTGCACAGACGCCAGACGAGAGACAGATTTTTTATTAAAACCACTGTTTAGGATTCAGAGGACCTCAAAACCTGTAAATCCATTAAAACCTCAAAATAGGATTTTCGCGCCATCGCAATATTCTCTTTGTATAAGAAAGTAAAATATGGAAGAACTTTTTAACAATAAATTGTTAATTTTATGATAAATTTTGATATAATGTTCAATAGTAAATAGATATGTACCTACGAAAACTGATAAATGGAAAACACTGGGCTAAGTTCCTCGACTGTGTTTTGCATTTTGCAGACTGTGTTCTCTTGCACTTTTAGAGTCTCCTTATAACCTACACAGATTATGTGAAGAAGGCTGCTTTAGAACAGCGAAACCGGTCAATAGTTACAAATACAATTATTTTGTGTGAAGATGTTGTTTGGTTATTGAACTACACCTCTTCTATGATGGGCTAAGTAATTATGAACTGGTATACGAGAATGATTGTCAGTGAAGAATTAGATTTTTTTCAGTGAAGAATTCTGCTCTTATATCGGCCTATTGTATTCAATATGGGTACCAAGAAACATTTTTCATGGAAAAATACAAATTCTTATAATATAAGCTTGATTATTAAACAAAACGACACCTGACAAGGGGTTAGGTGTTGCCTACTATGGGCGTTATTACTAGGGTTCCATCTCAAAAATGCTTGTTTAAAGATAACTTTTCTTTAATAACGTACTCAGTACGCCACGCACATTATTATCGTTTTGCAAAAATGGATTTTTTTTCAATTTATAAATAAAATTGGGATCTATCTTTAAAGCGGGGCCTAGGTTCAATGCGGGGCCTCTGACCAAAGCGGGGCCTGGGGCGGACCGCCCCCTCCGCCCCCCCTTCGGTACGCCACTGGATATAATGTTTATATTTCGTATCAATCGTAGATAAATTATTATTTATGTTACTAGGCAGCCAAATGGAATAATTTTGCTAACAAATTTTTTAAGTTTTAGTTCCGACCCAAAGGCTCGGAGAGGCTGCAGAGGCGAAGCCGAGTCAGGAAAATTACATTTTGACTGAAGAGGCGAGAGGGGGGCCTGGGTGGCTCGGAGGCTAGAGCGCTCGCCTTGCGATAAGGCAAGTTAAGCAGCATCAAGCCTGGTCAGAAGGTAACCGCGGCTCTGGGTTCGATTCCCGGACCAGGCTCCCCACTCAATGTCCACCCAGCATTGTTTAAACAAATGGGAAGCTCCTCGAAAGAGTTGCGCCACCAGGTTTCGGCCTGGAAATCATGATGATGACACTCCTGGTTGTAATACAACTAGGAGGAGAGTCGTTAACGACCATATCTTCACACTAGTGTGCGAAAATTTCGGTCCCTAACCCGAGTTTGATGTATGGGCCCACCTAAGTGGCCTGCATCTTCGTGTAAAAAGCCCCCCGGAATTTAAAAAAAAAAAAAATAAAAAAATAAAGCCCAGGCAGGAAGATGTTAATTACCTGCTAAGGTGTAACCGAAGCAGGTAATCTTTAAACGAGTCAGGAATGTTTCCTTTGCTGCATAGTTACATAAATTATTTTATCTACTAGCGGCAGAAAAATTACCTTGAAAGACCATGAATTAGATTTGAGAATTCTAGATAGACAACCACCTACATATCGCCGTTCTAGAGAAACATGGACGTAAGTGCAAATTTTGGTTAGACACATGAGTAGATACAAAAAAGTAAGTTCTATCCAATGCTACAACGACCGTTTTGAAGTTGCTATACTTTTAACAGATTAAGAGCTAAAAAGTAGTTGTGGACCTACCCGGTTGTTAGAGATAACAACGTGGCATGGATCAGTTACGTGCTTGCTTTAAAGAAAGTACTACCCATTTTACTGCAAAAGTGACGCATTTGTAATATACGTCACGTAAATAGCTATTAATCTTTAATTACAACGGCATAATTCCACTTTAAGTAATTTTTAACTCAATAATTCTTCAGTTATTAAAGACGCAAGACGCAAATGTAACACTTAATTAATTTAGCCTAAATTTATGACCTAAGTGAGATGTACACTGTACATGTACACTCTTAGGGCTTCAGAGCAACAATAACGTTTTAACAAAATTTGGGGGTAAATTGGGGTTCTTGTCAAGAACCTATCCTCCCACCATATTCCTGGCAATCCTAGACGTCGTCTCAAGAGGAAATGGCCCCGAGACTTACTTAATATGTAATAATATGTAACAATGTAAATCACGTGATAGGAGTACCTTCAGTGGATGGCCTCTCCTTATCAGTGACTCTGTGTAATACTTGTTTTCATTATGACAAAAGTCACTTATTATAATTAATATTTGTAGTTGTGGCTAAATTAATAATTAAAAAAAAAAAAAAAATTGGGGTACATTATTTTTGTAAATACTGCTACTTAAAAGGTCCATGGGTAAACTATATATTGCCTGGTTTTCATATTGATTAAAAAAATATCCTTCTATTTATGACAAATTGAAGAAATCTTAGTTTGTTTTTCTCTTCTCCTAAAAAATTACAACTTTTGCACTTACGTCCCTATTTCTCTAGAACGGCGAATATGTTTAGTTAACCACTGATTACAATATCTCTTAGATCTATATTATCACTTGGGTACAATTATTGATTATACTGTTCAGCAAGCAGCCGACACTTTTGTCCATTAAGTAGGGTAGCCTTCAATTTAGAAAGGGAAAAGACTTGTTAAATATAGAATCACTCTTTAAATATCACTTTGATCTATATTATCACTTGGATATCATCATTATTGATTCAGTAGATCAGCTAAGGCCCGGCAAATTTGACCATTCAATACAAAAGTAAATCAATTTTTAAAATTTTTTCCCCCTTGATGTTGAGACAGGTCCAAGTGGTAGATAGTGAGTCTCTACAACTACAAGCTGAAGAATTAATTGCAGCCGATCAGTATCAGTGTGAGAAATCGTCTCAGCAGGAAGAGTTCGATCTGAAAAGTGATTAAACATCAAGAAATGATTAATTACTTCCAACACACAATAGACACGTCTGTCCACTGTTACGCTCGACATTTTCTCTCCTCCCAATCTCGCTGAAGAAAAAAAGTTTTCATTCTCATTTATTGCAGCCACAAATATATTTATAGCAGACACTATGATATTTATAGTAAGGTGTATTTATAAAGTTCTTTTTATTTTTACAAAATTTTAATTTCAAATAATCGAGTTAATTCCCCAAACATGATTTCGAATTTGACAAATATTTGAGTTTTGGATTGTTTATTTTTTCATACTACAAAATCTCGAAAACGGTTTGTCTCACTTCAAACATTCATAGGACCTTTTTTGTGCAGAATTATGCGAATAATATTTTTGGTAATAACACTTTTATTAAATAAAATAAGCCGTATTGCGTATAAACTGAAAATAAACAGGTCAAGTGTGTGCTAGTCAGCACACAGCGAGGGTCCGTAGGCCACACTATATAGTGTTTAACTGTAAAGTGTATAAACACTGTTTTTTTATAATGCTAAAAAGCTTACTTTGAACTATTCTAAGGGTCTGATATTCTCAAAACACACTCTGATAAAGTATTTTTTTGCCACTGAACCGGACTACAACCATATAAATACATTGAAAAGACCATAATTATAAAAAAAAACGTATTTTGTCAATAAAAAATAAAATAATATTTTTTTTCCAAATTTCCAAAAAGTGATATCTTTACTTTTGGTCGAAGAATGTTCAGGCATTTTTTCAGATTTTTTTGCACTTCACATAAGCGAGATAGAGGGGGGGGGGGGGGGGGACACGTTTCAAACTCGCCTACGCTCGCCCTATCACCCTAACGCCCTATGACCCGTTGTTCAGTTCACGTTGTTTCTGTCATTAGTACAACATGCTCTACCCTGAAGATGCCTCTAGCATAAGAGGCGAAACGTCGGAAGTATCATCCACTAAGACGCGGTCACCACCGGAAGACCTAGAATTTCATTATGAAACTTACCGCGGAAGCCTACGCACCAAGCTAGTCTATAGGTAATAATGTTGGTCTTTTCATCCACGTTCTTAAAAACGGGGAAATAATGTGAAAACAGAGAAATAATGTAAAAACGGGATTATAATCCACGTTCGCCAACCTAATTATTTTGTAAATAGTAGAGAATGAATAGCAAATATAGTGAATTGATTGAAATCAGGTTGGCAGCACTGCTTTAAAACTCCCAGCTGTATTGCGAGTCATTCTACGATGCTTTGTTTACTTTTGTTTAGCTTTCGTTGAACTTTTTTGTATTACTTTAAAAGTGATTATTAATTGTTTTAAATAATTTATATTGTTTTATTTTTGTATTTAATTCGTTGAATAAAGAAATACAAATGTTTTCTTTATTGATCTACACTGTAGATCAAGACAATATGCGATAGCAATGCTTAAGGAGGAGCTTTATATACAAAAATTGTGTTTTTAGTGGTAAAATTTCAAGATAATAAGAACTTTTTATATACTACGTTTTTAAATTTTCTGTTGAATCATATGTTATGTTGATAATATAATTGTCATTGTTATATAATATAACGTTAGTGAACAAAATACATAGTTTCAAATTTATTTACTTCACATAATAATGACAACCATCTAGAGAGCTGATCTTAAACCTATAAAAGGACAAATCTTTGTACAACGGATCTCACCAACACCGAATATAACCCGTGCCATTGATATGCCCCTGTGTAGGGTTAGTTAAGCGGACCTCACACAGTCAATATAATTTCCTTCAATATATTGACTCAATATATTGAAGGAAATTATATTGACCGTGTGAGGTCCGCTTTAGAGAAGAAAAATGTTAACAAGTAAAGAACTACAGAGGCAAAAAAAAAAAAAATCTATACCTAGGACACAAGTGTAAACAAACCTGGGTGTCACACGTCAATTAGTTTATTTCTTTGTTTACTTTTCGCTATAATTCAATGTTTACCTCAATAAAAAATCACAAATTTAAATCCCGTCAAAATGAAGATTGTAATTACTAACTTTATGACAAATGTCTTAATTATTACCGAGAAAAGTTTTTGGAGAAGACGGTCTAAGAGATTTTCATGTTAAAGGACTTTGGTTTGGTTCAAGAGGCACTATACCTAAGTTTACCAGTGATATCTTCGATGAGATAGGTATAGATAAAAAGGAACTGACAAGAATAGCCGAATCAATTATTTTTGATTCGCTTGGCATTTTAAATCATCACATATACGGCTAAACTTAATTTTATTTTTGACATTTTGTTTATTTATTGTTTTGACAAAACAAATATATTGACTATATAAGTTAATTTTTAAAAGTTACTATTTTGACAAATGTATAATGATGATTATATACTTTAATTTCTTGTAAATTTTGCACTATTTAATAAGTTATTGTCTGTTAAAAGATTGATTTAGTAAGCTGTGTATTTAGCAACTCATTATAAATGAGCAGCCTCTTGTATGTTTTTTTTTCTAAATATATTATGTTTCTCTCTGGGATATTATGTCAAAACAAATAAAATAACTTGCGGATTTTTTCCGAACTTACTTTCCATACAGCAAAATTTGCTGAAGACTACTTAAATTCTGCTGAAAGATGGCTAAAAGTATTAAAATAATGCATTGTCATCGTGTTCTGAGCTATTCTCAAAGTTTCAAATGTTTAGCTACTCGGGGAGTTAGTTAAAAATCGATTGCAAGATTTGTACTGGACAAACAAACAAACAAACAAGAGAGCAAGCTAATAAAAACGTAGTAAAAATGCGTATTTTCCTACAAAATTTGTGAAAAGGTACCAGTAAAGGTGGCACATGCTATCAATGTTTTTTTTTATAGAGTTTTGTTCGTAGATTAGGAATTTATATGATAACAAGCTCTATGTAAGAAAATCTCTATGCTTTTTGTAAGAAAAACTACTTTTAAGAGGAAAATTATCAAAATTTATTTGATAAATATTGGATTTTGATCACTACGCGCTCTACGGGTACGCGGAGCCGGGACGAACTCCAGTCCACTTAACGCCTAAACTATAAGACTTACAAGAAAAAGTAAACATATCTTTTTTTAGATATTAAACTAACAAACAACCTTAACTTAGAGTATTTTTTGATTGGAGTACATTTTAAAAATCTAGAGATCAAAATCCAATATTTAACAAATAAATTTTGATAATTTTCCTCTTAAAAGTTGTTTTTCTTACAAAAAGCTACTACATAGAGCTTGCTATCATAAAAATTCTTAATCTACGAACAAAATTCAATAAAAAGAAACATGTGCTGATAGCTTCTTCTTTACTAGTACCTTTTCACAAATTTTGCAGGAAAAATAGTTATTTATGCACCTTGGGAGTAAAGTAAGCCATTATTCCCTGAGCGAAAAAGTTGGTTCTTGAGGCGAAGCCGAAGGAACCATGGTCCCTAAATCCCGAGGCGAAGCCGAGGGAATTTGACTCTTTAATTACCGAGGCGCAGCCGAGGAATAACTCTAATTAGCTCCCGAGGCGTAGCCGAGGGAGATAATTCTAGCAAGGGGAATAATGGCACTTTACTCACGAGGTACATACAATATTTTATCTCCAGTAGGAAGAAAATACACATTTTCGTCCATTGCACACTTTTTATTTATTATTTTAATAAATAACAGTAATTATTAGCACTTTTAACAGCAGATATAAGAGATTTAATATTAAAAACAAATAAGAATTGGAATTAAACTCAAATAGAAGGTTATTTAGATGCAGGTTATAAACAATGAATCTATGATAAACATGGTCAAAAAAGCGCAGTGCCGTCAACCTGATTTCAACAACTTCATTACATTTGCTATTTATTTTCTACTGTTTATAAAATAATTAAGTTGCAATCTTTACTTTTTTGCCCTACTTTACTTTTTCGCCCTACTTTTACTTTTTCTCCCTCCTTTTTGAGTTCAGGGAGGAAAAGACCTGTTTTAGTCCCTCTAAACTAATTCAAAATCATAACTATTTATTGTAGATAAACGTATTTTTACCACTAAAAAAACAATTTTTTTTTATATAAAGCTACTCCATAGGCATTGCTATCACATATATTCTTGATCTACATACTAAAATGAACAAAAAGAACATAGTCAGCATTTGCCACCCCAGGTGGTACCAAAAAAGTAATTGGCTCACGGACTATAAATTGAAAGAAAAATCAGCATATCTGTGATAATCAATTCCCATTAAGCTTCAAGAATAGTTATCAAGAAATTGAAGTTAAAAGAAGTTTAATTACTTGATTCAGTCATGATTTGAAGTTTGTCAGCTTATATCCAATACTCGGCTGGATTCCATTAGCAGTATTATTAACTTAGGACCAGTTAAACCTCTCGACTTAATGGATTTTGTAGTTATTCCTATTTCAAATCATTTAATACTTGTCCTGTTGGTAATCCTTGACTCATCTAGGTCAATCCTAGATTCTGGAATATACTATGATGTAATTTTTACATCAATCACATGTAATGTTTCACGTTCTGGCTATATGCAGTTCCGTTATCTTTAGGGGAATAAATTTTGAAATACAGAATGTACATCTCGACATCACACCCGCTCCTGAGTTGAGTCCATTCCAACTACTAATTAACTAGTAACAAATAAAACCAATAAAAACAGACATAGAACCAATATTTAAATACTCGATCAATTAGTTGTAGTGGTTTTAACATACAAAATAAGTTAAATGCATGCTCAACGTCATTGAGATTAAAAAGCTATTTTAAATCTGAATAGAGTGAAGTCAAAAACACAGAAAATGTTTCTAGTTAAAATCGCTGCCATTTTATGTGTTGTCTGAAAAATTACAACATAAACAAATGTTTTTAGGTAACTAAATGGTGATAATTGAGGGATGTAGGGGGGGGGGGGGGGGGGGGTTACACACTCTTTATCAGTGCTCGATTTCTAGGAATTAAGGTGCCAGACTAAAACCTACCCTCTCTCTAAACCCACCTTCCCTATAGAAGGGGGGTCCGGGGCTCCTCCCCCGGGATAATTTTGGAAATCAGCGTTCAAAAACAGCATTTTAAGCAGTTTTAGACATAACCCCATGTACTAATTTTTATTTTATTTGTAATTTTATAGCCCCTTCAAATCTGCCGGGGGGGGGGGGGGGGGGGGGGCTCAAGCCCAATAGCCCCCCCCCGTTCCTACGCCACTGTTTTCATTTATTGTTATATTGTTTATTGTGTAAAAACTATTAATAGCTTTTAGCGATCTTTACCAGTTCATAGCGGCGTCGCTGTTGGTTTTACTAAAAAATTGTATTTTAAAAAAAATGTTTGTCTCATTGAATAGATGAAGTTTAATTTTTTTCCCGACCTAAAATTCCAATTTTAAATTTGAATTTCACGTTTAAACAAACGTTGCGCGTGAACGCTTGAACGGATAACGTTGCCCAACGAATCCGTCCTGGGCATTGGTAAAATGAACATGTCTACCAAATTTCATCAAAATCGGTCGACATTTACTCAAGTTATCATCGGACGTTTTAGGATTCGCGCAACAAACTTAATAATAAATTTTGTTTAAATTTTGTAGTTTGTTAAAAAACAAACTCTTTAATAAATTGAAAAATTGGGTTCGATTCCTTTACCATTTAAAAATTTCGGCTTTTGATTTGTTGATAATAGACGCAAGGTGCGTGAAATATTATAAACATGATAAAGCATCGTTTGTTTCAACATAATCATTAAAAAGAAGAGTTTATAATCTTACTGACAAGGGAATAAGAATTACGTCATTTTTTTTTAACGAAAATAATGTTCAGTATAACGAATGAATACAGGTCGAAATTAATCCTATATAAGTAAGTTCATACACATAAATAGCATTCTTAAAAGATTAATTTGAACCATCACGCAAAGTTATAAACTGCATTGCTTCAATAGAACAAAACATTCCATTACTTCGGCAACAAATCATTATTTTGTAAAGATGTTAACGCTAAAGAAACCTTTTTCTTTGTAATGGTTCTGTCAACTCTGCAGTAAAGAATAATGTTGCATTATTTGAAACGCTTATGAAGTTTTTATTATTAATTTTTTACAGCCATCTGTTGCCTTAATGAAATAAAGATTTTTTTCTTTGTAGTCGGTCATTGCATCAAATGAGTGCCCTCTTGAGGTCATTTTAGGTAAGTTATATATTTGACCACCTGCTTGGTTAATAGGGTCAAGAGATCAGACTCAGAGATGGTGTAATAGTATAATGTTGACGGTATACGTAATGATAGGAATGCTTGAGCTAACCTCTGCTTTAGAATTATCTCTTGGCCTCTTGGGCCTTCTCCAGAACTCTAGGTTATATGATTGTCTGAATTAGTTTTTAAGCTTATGAAATATTGCTTAAGGGATGATTATCAGGATAATAGTTTTTGTTGGTTAAAAGATGACTGTCATGAATGAAAATAGCTCTAGAGATAATGATAACAGGATGAGCATCAATTTATAAAATGAGCTCAAGATAGCGCCACCTGAAGCAACAAAAGAAAGTAGACATCAATAATTATAAAGTAAAATTAGATAATCCAATCAAATTTTCTCTGAATTTAATGTCTTGACATTACAATCCCTCTTCAAAAAAGCAGTATTATTACAATTTTTCAAAAAACATAAAAATATAAATATACCCTTACACACATATTCTATTAGGTCACAGTCACAACTAACAGTACCAGTTCCGCAGTGTAACTCAGCGAAAAAACAAAAACATGCATTATACCTTGGACCCGTTTATTATAATCAGCTACCTACAAATCTAAAAAAAATATCTAATATTGAAACTCTTAAATATAAAATAAAACAACACCTCTTACAAGAAACAGATTTGAATAAAATTCCTATTAAGTGTATTTAATTTATTAACTAATTTTATTTGCTTATTTATTTAATTTGTTAATTTATTTATATTGATAATTTATAATATATTTAGTTTGTTATTTTATTTAACTTGTTATAATTTATCTAATTTGTTAATTTATTTAATTTATTTAATTTGTTAATTTATTTATATTGATAATTTATTTAATTTGTTATTTTTATTGTAAATTTTGTTAATCTATAATTATCTATATTAATTTATTTAATTTGTTAATATTTACTTCAGTGTTTTTACTCAAAGTAAAATGATAGAAAATAAGTAATTCTTGAGACGGGACCCTCGCTCTAGTTGCAACGACAACTACTGAGGGCCCTCACCTAAAATGTAAAAATATGTAAAAAGGAAGAAAATGTACTTATGGTGGAAATACAAATAAATAAAATAAATAAATTATAACTCGCATTAATAGTATATTATGTTACTAGGCTGTGAAGTGAGTTTTTTTGTTTGCCAAGGTAAAGAAAAAACACTTCACAGTCGCGTAGCATATGCTATTTTTTCCGTGGTAGCAGACAATGAAAAAACATTAAATATTAATCAATAACCAATATATAATAATAACAAATATTAGTACATACTTAAGATTTAAAAAAAGAAACCTTAAAAAGAGGTTACACTATAAGAAAAAATAAATAAAACGCATTGACATCTAGCGGATTTTAATCGATTAGAAACATTTCTACAAAGATTGTAGCGCTAAATCGGAAGTTTTGATAACTACCAGCACGAAAGAAAACAATTGTTTACGTCCTAGGACGTAAACAACTTTTTTCTTTACAGCTAGGAGTATTGAAAAGATTTTTTAAGTCCACGTAATGAAAAAATGGATTTTAGCTATTTTTTTTTCAGCCTCTAAAGTTACTATTTCACAGCCTACCACGGAAAAATTGATTTTACGTTAAGCTACTAATGTTTTTATTTTACACATTTTGCTTCCGAGCTTACCGAAGGAAAAACGGAAGCTATGTGATCGTTCTGAAGAACGAAAAAGTTTTAGGTCTCCGATTTCAAAAAATCCAAGACAGAAATCCGTTTCAGACATCAAGGAACATTTTTGGTTCTGTCTGTCTGTCATTCAATTTTTTCGAACTAACATATCTTAAACACTACACGTCAAATTTTTATGAAATTTGGGTGGTAGGTCATAATTAGCCCATCTTTGGTCTCTTATAGGTTTCAGTCTTCTGCTCTCATTTGTTTCTCTTCCACATGCGCACAAACATACATTTATTCACACTTATTATCAACATTATTTATTAAAGATAAATGTATCTTTAATAATACTTATCCGATTTGTATGAAACTTTTATAGTTTATCGAAAGTAACCCGCAGTAAGCCTCAGATAATCTTATTTGTACACAATTTATTTGTTTCAATTTTAATTATTTCAATTTTCAATTTTAATTATTCAATTTTTATAGTTTTAATTTTGATGCAACAATAATTGTTTTAATTTGTTGTTTATTATACAGGGTGGCCCATAAGTTAGTTACGCCAGCAATTTTTAATTGAAAAATTTATATTAGAATTTTATTATAGAACTTATAAGTTCTATAATAAAACCTTATAAGTCGGTGTTTAAAAGATGCAAAGCATGCATAGAGGAGCGGGGATACCACTTTGAGTACATTTTGAAGTAAGATTGGATGTAGTTTTAGTAAATTTTTAACTTCTTAAATGTTGTTTTTGATTTTTGAATTATTAAAAGATATGTATTTCATTTTGTTGTGTATTATGGTATCCACTCAATGGATATTTGACTGACTTATGAGCCACCCAACACTGACTTGGGGCCTGGCGTGGGGGGGGCCTGTGCCCTGTATAATAAAACAAATTAATCGAAAAATGGCACTTCTTTAGATTGTTCCTACCCTTACAAAAAACAGAGGGGAGTAACAATCTAAAGAAGGTTATCTAAGGAATGTTCTTCTTTAGACTGTTATTCCCCTTCGAAAAACAGAAGTGTGATATTCCTTTGCCACTTCGCCCCAAAGTATATTGGACAAAACATCCCTTTGTCTTAATATTTACCAAGTCAGTCATTTGTATTCTAAAAAAACATAGTAAAGTAACAATCTAAAGAAGTACCCAAAAAATTATACATAATATATACATTACACATATTATTACAGTTATACATATTATAAGCATTATAATTATAATATAACATATAATACTTGATACATAGTGCGTATCCAGAGGCTAGGTCTGGAGGGGGCCCATTCTATTCAGTTTAGATTGGGGGGGGGGGGGGGGGGATTCGAATTGCCTGTGCCCCCCTGGATACCCCACTGACTTAATAATTCATAACTTACAATACATTACTTATAATATATGTCATAAGATAACATTGCTTTTAGCGGGATAACAACAACTTGAAGTAAGACATTATTAATAATTATGTTAAATAGTTATTTGACGTAAGAAATTATTACGAGCAGGTACATAGAAATTAAATTATAGTAGTACGTTTATGGTTATATATTAAATTAGAAATATCAAGACTTGACATTAAAGTGTAGATGCAGTTAGCTATTTTACGAATCATTCCGTCTAAATATAATCATTCTTACTCAGGTAATATAAAGCGCCGCTCTTTTAATCATGTATTTTGTTTCAGACATTTTAGGCGTGTGGAGATTTGTAAGGCTGGAGATACGTCAGACCGGAGTTTTTCCAGCTGTAATAAGATAGCCAAAGTGATAGATAATACTGAAAGTAAAAGTATACTAACGCTTTATGATAGATGAGATGGAGAGTCTCTATAAGGAAGTAACGAGAAAACAAGATATTAAATGATGATCCATAACAAGAGCTTCATCTTGCATCTCCAACCCCACGTAGTTCTTCTACCGCAAGGTACAAGGTACATGCTTCGTGTGAAAGCGGTCTTGACCGTCCTTGACTTGAACAGAAAAACAAAGAGGATAACAGGTACAACACAGGATAAACAAAGAAGATGCAATGTCTGTTTCGACACCGCTATCTTCCATCTAGGCATCTCTACTCAATTGTGTTTGCGCAATATCGTAACTTAGATATTTTTATAGATTCAACGACCAAACCCTTGATCTTGTAACTTTTCGATTTATAAACTACAACAATGTTAAACTATGGAGTAATAAAAAGATAATGTTTATTTCCTACAGCCTACAGTTGACCGATAAAGTGGTTGTTATCGCACTCAAAATAGTACCTAAAACAGCAGATTCCTGCACTTACTAATTTACCCTACTCGTTTTACTTTACCGTACTCATTTTACTTTACCCCACTCCAGTGTTCCAACTTATGAGCTTAAAAATAAACTTAAATCTAATTATAACCTTATATCTAAACAAAGATTAAATAATCCAAATTATAATATTAATAACAATGACAAATAATGATTATTTTTTAACTAACTACATGATTTAAACACTATATACCTATCAAATATAAAAATGTTAAAATATAAAAAAGTAAAGATAGACAATCTAAAAAAAAAAAAGAATCAAATGTGATGAGTAAGTGTTATGATGAAAAATAATAACAGCGCTTGGTCAGGTTTGCTGAATCAGGCTGAAAAAGGCAACACTGGCTATAAACAGAACAGCTGGTTTAGTTGATATTGTAAAACCTTTTAAATGTTGATGAACACTCTATTATTTTAATTTACAGATTAAAAACTAACTGAAAAACTAACTAGGAAATGTGTTTTTATGATGTCGTTTATTTTCAAGCATTTTATAGTTTTATCATTTTACAAATTATTCTCATCTAGCTTCCATTCTTAAATATAATATATAACTAAGAACAAACATTAAACTCATTTCGGACTATATAATATTTTAAATTAAATTAATTTAAACTTTTAATTTACGGTAATTAAGGCTTAAAAATAAGAAATATTTTGGTGCAACTCTCATAATAGTCCAGAAGATAGCGTGCAAAAAATTGTTTGACTAACATCAAACTAGAATTTTGTGTACAAGTTAATCTTGTGCCTTTTAAGAATATATGATCGACTAAGTTCGTCTGCAGGACATAGCTTGGCAAGAGGCATTTGAAAATATTAATCCTGTGGAGAGCGGCCATGTACCGCCAATCATGGTGGACAATGAGATTTTTATAAGCCTAAGTATAAAATTAGTTAGTAGACCGAAAATCAAGCTGATGTTAGTTTGCCATTTGACAGGTGACCACTTCTATTTTGAGTAATATTTGAATAACTAACCTATCAAGTGACAAACTAACATCAACTTGATTTTCGGTTTACTAACTACTTTTGTACTTAGGATCATGAAAATCAAAATCACATTGTCCACCATAATGGGCGGTACATGACCGCTTTCCACCAGTTTGTTTTTGTCAAATGTCTATTGCCAAGCAATGTCCCGCAGACGAACTTAGCCGACCACTTATTCTTAATAGGCTCTAAAAGATTAACTTATACACAAAATTCCAGCTTGATGTTAGTGAGACACTTTTTTGCACGCTATCTCCTGGACTATAATCAGTCCATATAGTGTAATTATTTAGTTCTTGGAATCCTTAGTGCTTGTTGAACAAAAACTTAGATGAATCAATTTATATAACTACCAGATAAGAAAATAAAATCTCAAATACCCAATCAAATCTCAATTTTGTTTTGTAAACATCTGAAATTTAAGATTGGTGAATTCCACGAATAATAAAATTTGTCCTCACAAATTACACCTATATACTCATCGTAAGAATATGATCTTTTTGAGGTACTAAATAAAAGCTACGCATCGATAGTTCATTACGGTGACATTACACTTTCATATTCACCTTAGAATTTCATCTGTATAATTGATGATAGCCTACGTTTAATATTATAAGGATGAATATTTATTTGTACAGTGATTATATAAGAGAAACTAGTTTACTGCAAAGCAACTGCCGATGGCATATTAGATAATTGAAGAAAAGTGCATAACGATTGTAGTCATAGACAAAGATTAATAAATGCATTTCTATTATATTTTGCAAGGTGTTACTTTTAATATGGCAATGCATTTGAATGTCGTAAGATTACCATCTCAACTGATTTTGCTTAGTTTAACATTTATTTAAATAATGTTTAACAACGCACAGATATGCATTAAGCTTGCGCTTGTTAGTTAAGAGACTTCTTTGAACAACGACCTATTCCTTATTTTATAATTATGTTTGTATTATTATCGACAAAGTGAAATAGCAGTGACTTTATTCAGGGTGTTTGGTCGAAGATGTAACAATCGAAGAGTGCAGATTCTACCCATCATTTGCAACAAAAAACACTAGACCATGGGTCAATTCTCAATAGTTTCGCCACAATAATGTTTTTGGTTATTTTCCAAAGTACAACCATTTTAATCTAAATAAACAGGTCAAGTGTGTGCTAGTCAGCACACAGCGAGGGTCTGTAGGCCACCCTGTATATTTTAAGTACCTAGTACCCGATTTACCGGTGTTTTTTAAAATGCTAAAAAGCTTACTTTGAACTATCCTATGGGTCTGATATTCTCAAAACACATAAACAAACTTCTGATAAAGTATTTTTTTGCCACTGAACTAGACTACAACCATATAAATACATCGAAAAGACCATAATTATAAAAAAAACGTATTTTGTCAATAAAAAATAAAATAATATTTTTTTCGAAATTTCCAAAAAGTGGTATCTTTACTTTTGGTCGAAGAATGTTTAGGAATTTTTTCAGATTTTTTGCACTTCACATAAGCGAGATAGAAGGGGGGGGGGGGACACGTTTCACACCGACTTCAAACTTGCCTACGCTCGCCCTATCAAAGTTATAACCAAAGAATTATATCTTTTTGTAATCAGCTCGACGTACCCTTTCATATAATACCCCTCACGGTGTCGAAAAAATTTTTTAAAAAAAATTAATTCTTAAGTTTTTTTACCCTAATTTTTTTGAAAAATTTCGTCAAAATCGGCCCAGTGGTTTAGGCTCCAGGCGTCTGCACAGACAGACGACAGACGACGGACAGACATTTTTTAAAAACCACTTTTTTGGACTCAAGGGACCTCAAAACGTGTAAATCCATTAAAATCTCAAAATAGAATTTTCGCGCCATCACAATACTTTCTCTTTATATGAGGAAATAAAAATTATTGTGGCGAAACTATTGAGAATTGACCCATAGTATAATATAGTGTTTTTTATTGCAAATGATGGGTAAAATCTGCCCTCTTCGTTTGTTAAATCTTCGACCAAAAACCATGTGTATTTTGTATCATCATCTGTAAGACAATCGAGAGGTAGAAATGTCAGATAGTCAGATCTTTTGTTAATACGCCTGTACACTGTACACTGTACACGATCCATGACTAGAAGGCATGAATCGCTATCATTTCAAAGTTTACGATTCTAATCTAAATGACATAATATAGCTTACTGTTTAAATTAAGTTGCTGTAAGGTAAGACATAATAGGCAGCACAGATTTTCTAAATTCATAAATATTTTTGAGAAAAAGAAATTCAACTCAGCTTCCTCTTCATTAATTTCTCATTTCATGAATTCTGTTTAATTTTTTATTTTGGTGATTCCTAAAACTTACTTAAGTTAACTCACAATGAAGATGAGAAGATGGCCTCGTTCTGAATTACTTTGCCCCTGCGTGATAAAAAAGAATCATTGCATTCGTTCGTTCGTTCGTTGTCAAAAGAAGAATACTATATGAAGTGAATGTTACGAATTTCTAAATAGATGCCTTATATTTTATTCTGACCTAATTTTTGTCCTTTCTCGTTGACATGTTGAGAATACAAAAGATACAAGAATACAGATCAAACAGACATATGGTCATTACGTAAAGAAACACAGTTGCATAAAAAATAAATTGGTGCAATCATCGAGTGAATATTTCATCTTACAGTTATTTGCATCAGATAGATTTGATAAGAGTTTTGTACCGAACAAATCAATACCACATATAAGCTGCAGTTATGTGACTTTAAGTACTCCGAGTGTATAAGAGTATGTCAATAAGAATAAACAGGTCAAGTGTGTGCTAGTCAGCACACAGCGAGGGTCTGTAGGACACCCTGTATAGTTTAAGTAGTACCCAGTTGATGGTGTTTTTTAAAATGCTAAAAAGCTTACTTTGAACTATCCTATGGGTCTGATATTCTCACAACACATAAACAAACTCCTGGTAAAGTTGTTTTTTTGCCACTGAACCGGACTACAACCATATAAATACATCGAACAAACCATAGTTATAAAAAAACGTATTTTGTCAATAAAACATAAAATAATATATTTTTCGAAATTTCCAAAAAGTGGTATCTTTACCTTTGGTCGAAGAATGTTCAGGAATTTTTTCAGATTTTTTGCACTGCACATAAGCGAGATAGAGGAGGGGGGGGGGGGGGGGCACGTTTCACACCCACTTCAAACTTGCCTACGCTCGCCCTATCAAAGTTATAACCAAAGAATTAATATTTTTGTAATCAGCTCGACGTACCCTTTCATATGATACCCCTAACAGTGTCGAAAAAAAAAAAAAAAAAAAAAAAATTTTAACCTTATGTTTTTTGACCCTAATTTTTTTGAAAAATATTTTTTTTAAGTCGCTATATTTTTTAAATATGTGGGTAGGTACAAGACACATACATGCTAAATTTCAAAGTGATCGGACGAAATGTGTAGCCGTGAGAGCAGGCGACAGGACGGACGGACAGACACACGCAGGAAAATATAAGGGTCCTTGGTTTTGCCTACGGACCCTAAAAATCACAAATTATCGTTTCAGGAATTGCATATAGCTCTGTTAAAACTACGAACAAATTATTCTTTTATAAACATTTAATAACTTCTTCCTGACTCTCTACTTCAAATTTATAAATATAGACACCCATAGATGCATTCTGCTTTCACCACGATATCTCAAGAAATCGTTAAGAATTCAAAGTATTTTTTTAATAAATAGGTTTACTGAATCAAGTAAGAAAAAAATTATTTTACACAAGAAATAACACCCAACAAAATTAAACTAAATTAAAACTAACCAAATATTTGATATAATGTTTTTATATTAGAAGAGAGTTTAAGTACTAAGTTTCAGCTCGATTGGAAAGAGGGTAAATTAGCACTCCAAAGATTGTAATGACAGCCGCCACACAAAAAAAATCAAAACAAAAACGATACTAACATAAAGGATTTATAAAATAATATTTAAAAAACTAGACTGCCAATTAGTGTGGCACATAGCTTCCTCGCATCCTATATCACGTACTTTATTGATTTTATGTTTATACAAGCCATCATTGTCAAATTTATTTAATTGTTTCTCCCGTTTTTTTAATCTGACAAAATTGTTTTGATAAACAAATTGACGCAGATGATTGAAACGTATAACCATAACGACCAACAATGGGCTAGTCAACAATAGCCTACCATTTAAATTTCATTAAAATCGGACGAGTAGTTTTTAAGATATGGTGGTTCGAATAAATTGAGTGACAGACCGACAGACAGTCACAAAACCTACAATGTTCTCTGATGTTTGAAACGGATTTCTGTCTTAGAATTTTTGAAATTGGTGACATTAGAAATGTTCCGACATTAGTATCACAATCATCAAGTGACATTAGAAATAACATAGGTTCTATTACCTTCGGTAAGCTCAGAAGCAAATAAAATCACAGGGAAGTACTTTCGTCCTAGTACTTTTTAGGGTTTTGTAGATGAGTAAGCATACCCGTTTATGTAATTATGATTTTTTTGTCTTCGAACTCAAGGGTCCCGGGTTCGATCCCCCGGGGGGTCACAATGTTTTTTATCAGTAATAAAGACAAGATAAATTAAATTTTTCAGGAAATTTGCATCGACCCACCATAAGGTATAACCATGAATTATTTCGAAATTTTAGCACCAGCCGATCTATAGTGGTTGGGGGGGGGGGGGGGGGAATTTTTTTTGGGTACATTTTGATTTTTTTAACCAATAAGAAATGCAAAATTTGAAAAAGCATACATATATTTGTGTCCTACTCTTCAGCAGCTTTCATTTGATACCTCACTCAAAAATTTAAAAAAAAAAAAAATGTTGAGTTTATCACATTTTTTCGAATTGCGCATGCGCATATCTAATTTTGAACTTCTATATAATTTTCCTGTGTTTGGGTCAAAAAGTTGCATCAGTGTTTCAAATTTCAGCACTTTCGCTTAAACGGTTCGGGCCCTATGAACCAAAGAGCGACGGACAGACGGACACATCACTATCGGCATAAGGGTTTTGAGAAGTATCTACAAAACCCTAAAAATGTATAAATTTTAACTTTATTGGGCAATGTTCAATATAATAAAGAATACAAGAAATAATTAAGTGTGGTCTTTGTCTAATATTATACCTGTTAAAGTAAAGGACTCTTTGTAGAAACATCTGCGCGACCGTTGTGCTTCATTGAGTTTTAAATATTTGTAGTTTTTTTTTTTTGGGGGGGGGGGGGGGGGGGGCATTATATTCAAAGGGAAACATTATATCAAATATTTGGTTAGTTTTATTATCATATAATAATATTTTAGTTTTTAATTTTGTTGGGTGTTATCTCTTGTGTAAAATAATATTAAGACATCTAAATAGGGGGAGAAAATTAAGTTCTGATGATAAAGTAGAATAATCAAGTGCTCAGTTTAGATCAGATATTCAAATTGAAAATAAAAAGTACGAAAGTATAAAAAGGAGGAACCTTACTAGAATATTTATATTTATTGCTTCCGAGCTTACCGAAGGTAACTGTGTGATCGTCCTGAAGAACGAAACATTTTTATCCCTCCGATTTAAACAATTCCAAGACAGAAATCCGTTCAGTCATCAAGGAACATTTTTGGTTCCGTGTCTGTCTGTCGGTTTGTCGCTCAATTTTTTTAGAACCAATATAATATCTTAAAAACTACCAGACCGATTTTAATGAAATTTGTATGGTAGGTCATAATTAGCTCATTGTTGGTCCCATATAAGTTTCAACCTTCTGCGCTCATTTGTTTCTCTTCCACTTGCGCACAAACATATTGTATTAATTTACATCAATATAGCTTCAAAAGTACTGGTCTGATTTGTATGAAACTTTTGTCGTTCATCGAAAGTAATTAAAAAAAAGGGGGGACAATTAAACAAATTAGACAATAATAGCTTGTAAAAGCATAAAATCAATAAAGTACGTGATAGGATGCAAGGAAGCTATGTGTCTCATCAATTAGCAATCTATTTTTTGTATTTTTGTGGGAAAAATCTAGCAACTTTGTTTACAACAGAATATTTAAGAATAAATAGAATTAAGTAAATATAGAATTAAGACATCCCAGGTGTAATTGGTTATCTCTTTCAATTTCAACATGAAAATACAAAAACAAACTATGTGGGTTAGGTGGCGCAAGGTCCTTGGGAAATTACAATAAGTCCTATTAAGCCCCACACTTCAAAATCCAGTAATCAAAACCTACTATTAGAACTATTAGAGATTAAAGAAAAAACAGCTGATCTATATAGAAAACGAGTTAGCTTGCACGGTTTCGCTCGTGAAATAAATCTAAAAGAAGAATTGAGTAATACAAAAATACTCGTTCCACCCATTATTAGTATTATAATCTAGACAAAATAGACCTAATTTCAAATATCCGCGTTGTATTTCTCCAAAATTAAATCAATTCATTTTCCCTATGTATATTTGACCTATATACTAAGCTTCATCTCAATTCAATATTCTACTGGTTATCGATCATTTTTTTAATACTCAAAGGTAACGGATGCTATGTGATCGTTCTAAAGGAAGAACTTTATTATGTCCCCGATTTCAAAATTTCCAAAACAGAGATCTATTTCAGACATCAGGGATCATTTTTGGTTCTGTCTCTCGGTCTGTCGCTCAATTTTTGCGAACCATCTTATCTTAAAAACTACACGTCTAATTTTAATTAAATTTGGAAGGTCATAATTAGTCTTATATACCTTTCAATCTTCTGCGAGCCAATTTGTTTCTGTTCCACATGCGCACAAACATACATTTATTTACACCTATAGCTTCAATAGTACTTATCTGATTTGTATGAAACTTTTATAGTTTATTGAAAGTATAGCTTGCAGATAGCCCTAGACTAATTTGAACAGTCTGCGCTCTTTATAACTTTTGTTAAATTAATACTTTCATTTACGTAAAAAATCCAAATAATTTTGCCAGATTAAAAAAACGGGGGAAGCCTCAGAGTAAGGAAGGGGTAGTGGGAGCAATGCGATTTGAAAAGTGGTTCATTATGCGACACCCATATACTAAACCTCTCAAGTGAGCTTAACCCGAACTAAATTGACAACTGCGCGATCACGTGGTCACTGGTCCTTGTCTTATTGGTCTATTCCTTGTCCTTACGTCAACAAAACCTTTACACGTCATGTGCTTTGTTTGATTGTTTTATTATCGAAATGTCAAATATGTCAAAATATCAAATATTTAAGAGAAAAATCTGATGTGATTTCTTTAGAAGACGATTTTGTTTTATATAAATTTGCTTTTGGTTATGTAGGAACTGGAACTATTCTATTACATGATATTAACAACGTACATATGTATTTATAAAGAAAACTGTATCATACAGATAATCCTTATAAACTGCCGCTTGGGAGGTTTAGTATATGGGTGTCGCATAATGAACCAGTTTTTGAGACCCCGATTCTATAGTATTGTTCCCTCTACCCCTTCCTTACTCTGAGGGGAAACAATTAAACCCATTAGACAATAATGACTTGTAAAAGCATAAAATCAATAAAGTACGTGGATAGGATATGAGGAAGCTATGTGCCACAACAATTGGCAGTCTATTTATTTTATAATGATAAGAGATTAAAACAAATGTAACGAATGTATAAATCACGGGACAAAAAAGGAGATGATTACAACGAATTAGATGCACTTGATTTA
Organism: Gerris lacustris; assembly: GCA_951217055.1. NCBI lineage: Eukaryota > Metazoa > Arthropoda > Insecta > Hemiptera > Gerridae > Gerris > Gerris lacustris. The sequence goes on from OX578279.1 coordinate 80,807,436, forward strand.
TCTTTTATTTCGGTTTGGTACAAAGGATGTTAAACAACACTTGAGCTGATTTTATCTTATAACACATCGAAAAACCAATTTAACCGTTACCATTTAAATACAAAACAGTCACACTCTCAGTCTGCTTATTACCAACAGAGTTTCCACTTAATTAAATTGCTCGTATCGTAACACGCAATTGCTCCAGAATTTAAAATAAGGATACTGTAACTGTATCAACAATTGAAAAAGGGGTAATGAAGTTTGTTTTACTTGCAATTACAAATTACGAGATTCCCTATAGCACATTTTAGAGATAAGATTTCTTAAAATGAAAGGAATTCAACAGATTCAATTGAAAAACACACCCGAACTAAGTGAACTTATGTAATTCAATTACATCTACGTAGATTATTTTTTATTTTTAAACAAATCCTGTTAGAATAGTAATGATTATCTCGATCGTGTGTTTAGCGTAGGTAAATAGGAAGTTTACAACCTGGTTACGACATCTTCACACTGCGGAGTCAACTCTTTTAAACCTGTGTAAATAGTTTTAAGAAAATTCTTCTTAGAAGAGGCGTCTTTCACAAAAATACAATTCGCTAATTTAATCTCAATTACCCTATATTTATCAGAATGCAATAATGGTTGTAAGAGTATAATTTTATATTCACACAATCCCCACTTATCAATCTTCTTTGGTGTTGCAACAAAAATAACAATCTTTAAAAATTAACGCAAGACATTCATAAACATACAATAGAAATTTATATTAATATAATATTGTATGCTTAATGTAACTCTATTATATTTCATATATATTCAATTGGCAATTAAAATTATTGTTAAAAAATTACCTAATGCCCTTGATCGCAATTTGTTAATAACGATTCTGTAGCGTGTATGCTGTCAGAAGAATTTCTATCTCCAAGAGGTTCATGTATTACAATTGACTATTTTATTAATACGGGATTGATGTTGCGTTGTTCAAATAATAATTATAATAATTATGATCCACCTATCGCATATAAGTCCGTAAAATTATGTTTATATTATTACCTACCTGTTACTATAAAAGAAAAAAAAAAATAATTGATTAATATTTTATGCTTACTGTAACTCCGTATATTAAAACGGCTAATTCATATTGTACGTGCCAGAGATATTTCCTAAAGGGTGGTTAGAGGATGATAGAGGTGGCTCTAAATCTCGGTCTGGCACGTACAATATCAATTTACAATTAAAACATTTGATCTACGATTGATACGAAATATAAACATTATATCTTTGTTTAGATGCGTAGAAAGTGATTATTTACGTACTTGTATTCATTGCGCATGCGCGTCTCAAAGTTCTGAATAATTCCTCTTCTTTACCACACTAGCGCGGTAAAGAAGAGGAATTCTTCAGCTTTACGCACGATTAGCCAGTTTGTTTATATTTAACAAAACTAATTTGCTGTTCTTTTATTAAAGTAACTGTTTATATCGAGTTTTTAGTGAAAAACAATGAGTAAATCAAGTGACTTTGACGAAAATGTGGAGAATAATACTAATAATACTCCTCCAGAAATAATTAATTCGGAAAGAAATACTACTAAAGAAGTAATGCCATCTTTATCTAGAGAGAGATACGAACTTACATACAGCAAGTTTATTTTTTTCTGTATTTATTATTTAAATCTAACAATCGTAGATAAAGTACGGTACGCAACTCGTGCGAAAACGGCATTTTACATTCCTCGTGTGGTTTTACCACCCTCGCTATCGCTCGGGTGCAAACTCCACACTCGCATGCAAAATGCTACTTTCCACACTCGACGCGTAATGTAATATTAAAATATAGTCCATATTAATTTGAATTTTTACCATATGAGTAGTTTTTGGGTGAGAGGTTGGGTTCGATTCTTAACCAGAGATGAGTTATTTTTTATAGTAAATTGATAAAATGTTCAACAATAATTTATTATTTTCTTTACGACGCGACGTTTGAAAAATTTCAAAAAACCATGCTTGATTTGTGACAAGAAATACTGTTTTTTTTTTAAATAGAAGAAGATTTTTTTCGTTGATTTGTTAAAATTGGAAGGAGTTACAATAAAACTTTTTTATTTTCTTATATAAAAAGAAAGTATTGTAATGGCGCAAAAATTAGATTTTGATATTTTAATGGATGTACATGTTGTGAGTTCAAAAAAGAAAAAAAATGTGTCTGTCGTCTGTGCAGACGCCTGGAGTCTAATTACTAGGCCGATTTTGACGAAATTCGGCATACATGTTCAAAAAAATCATACCCCGAGGTAATATCGAGAAATGAATTTTAATCTCAAATTTGGGGGTGCTACCCCCAAAAATTCTGAAAAAACATGACAAAAAATTATATTTCGAAAAACGGTGCCGACGATTTTTATAAAAAAAAATTTAATCCATTGAAATTCGAATCTAACAATATAAGCCGTTTTCCCGATAAAATCTAGTTCCCGAGAAAATATATTTAATCGCGGACAGAGAGAGGCCGGGTTCGATTCCCCGCCGAGGAGAAGTTATTTTTATGATAAATTTTGATGAAATGTTTAATAATAATTAAATGTACCCATCAACTTTCAACTACTCCAACTTTCAAATAATGTCTTTTACATTAATTCAATTTGTCCGTTGTACTATAAATTTATAAAACACGAACTAAAAATTATCGTATCAAAGAAAAGTGTTTTGTTTCCTTTCTCTATTATATCATTTTTTCAACCACCGAGTTCTTTTTTGAACACGATTTATCTTGTACCACTATAGTAACTATTGTTATAATAATGTTATATGAGCTTTAGCTCACGAAGCTTTCATGAAAGTCTGAGTATTTTACTGCATGAAATTCACTTATTTCTTAGATGCGGTGTTGAACATCGCTTAGATATAAAATATATCATCTTTCATACTAAATTGTAATACTCCATTAGCAAACTTACATAGTAACTTCGCACATTATGTAAAATATGGATTAAAAATCTGTTCGAGACAACTCAGACAAATTTTCTCATATTCGAGTTCATAATTATTTAGCCCAGTGTTTTCTATTTATTAGTTTTCGTTGGTACATTTAATTATTATTGAACATTTCATCGAAATATATCATAAAAATAACTTCTCCGCAGGGCGGGGAATTGACCTCGGTATCTCTCCGTCCACGTTTTAAGCTATATTCTCAGGAACTAGATTTTTCCCGGGAAAAACTGCTTATATCGTTGGATCAGTATTTAAATGGACTACATTTTAGAATGTTTAGGGTCCGTAGGCAAAACCAAGGACCCTTATATTTTCCTGTGTGTGTCTGTCCTGTCGCATGCTCTCACGGCTACACCTTTCGTCCTATCACTTTGAAATTTGGCATGTATGTGTCTTGTACCAACCCACATATTTTAAAAATATAGCGACTTAAAAAAAAAAAAAAATTTCACAAAAATTAGGGTAAAAAAACTTAAGGGTTAAAATTTTTAAAAATTTTTTTCGACACCGTGAGGGGTATCATATGAAAGGGTACGTCGAGCTGATTAAAAAAATATATAATTATTTGGTTATAACTTTGATAGGGCGAGCGTAGGCAAGTTTGAAGTGGGTGTGAAACGTGTCCCCCCCCCCCCTTTATCTCGCTTATGTGAAGTGCAAAAAATCTGAAAAAATTCCTGAACATTCTTCGACCAAAAGTAAAGATACCACTTTTTGGAAATTTCGAGAAAAATATTATTTTATTTTTTATTGACAAAATACGTTATTGACAAAATACGTTCAGTGGAAAAAAATGCTTTATCAGAGTGTGTTTTGAGAATATTAGACCCTTAGAATGGTTCAAAGTAAGCTTTTTAGCATTTTAAAAGAACACTGTTTATACACTTTACAGTTAAACACTATATAGTGTGGCCTACAGACCCTCGCTGTGTGCTGACCAGCACACACTTGACCTGTTTATTTAATCATAATCGTCGGAACCGTTTTCGAGATATAATTTTTTTAACCTTTTTTTTAGAGTTTTTGGGGGTTAGCGCCCCCAAATTAGGAGCTAAAATTTATTTCTCGATTTTGCCTCGGGGTATGATTTTTCTGAACATGTATGCCAAATTTCGTCAAAATCGGCCCAGGAGTTTAGGCTCCAGGTGTCTGCACAGACAGACGACAGACGACAAACAACAATTTTTTAAAAACCACTTCTTTGGACTCAGGGGAACTCAAAACGTGTAAATCTATTAAAATCTCAAAATCGAATTCTCGTGCCATCACAATACTTTCTCTTTATAATTATGAGAAAGTAAAAAATAAAAATGTTATCCAACAGAAAATCTTCCGCATACAAATAAATTAAAAATATTTCAATATAATCGAATGATATACTGAAAATATCAATTACTCGAAAAAAGCAGTTTAATATTAGTGAAAGTGCAAAAAATTCAATTTTAAAAGTTTAAGTGTAGTAAGTTTACAGAATGAAATTACAGTGTGGAATTCAGATGAAGGAAGAATATACGAATTATGATTTATAATAAAATGTGGATATTAAGTCCATATTAAAAAGTAATCAGGAAATGAACTCGTGCTCTACAGATGCTTAACTGAACAAATAGATTTTTTTTAATAGGAGTTGATGCTTCATCTTCATTCGAGTAAACGATCTTGAGTACTGTAACACATTCTTAAAGTTCTTTCAATTTTTTCCCTTTTAACTTAATACAGATTCAAATGGTGCAACTTAATAATCGTCCTAAGATGTTATACAATTATGATATAATCAATTTTTTTACATCATAAATTATAGTATGCGGGTTCCAATACAAAAATATCGAAAGTGACTTTCAACTGGTTCATTTTATATTAAACCAAATTCAACACATATTATTATTAGGGCACTTCTTTTGATTTTTACTCCCCTTATAAAAAAAAAACAGATACAAGTAACAATTTAAAGAAGGTGTATGGAATGTTCTTCTTTAGACTGTTACTCCCCTTATAAAAACAGAAGTGTGATATTCCTTTGTCCCAAAAGTACATTGGACCAAAGTTATTATATTCTAAAAAAACATAGGGGAGTAAAAATGTAAAGAAGTACCATTTTTAGGGCCCTTATGAGGCAAAACCAAGAACCCTTATATTTTCCTGCGTGTGTCTGTCCGTCCGTCCGGACACCTGCTCTCACGGCTACACCTTTCGTCCGATCACTTTGAAATTTGGCATGTATGTGTCTTGTACCTACCCACATATTTTAAAAATATAGCGACTTAAAAATACATTTTTCAAAAAAAGGGTTAAAATTGTTTTATTTTTTTTCGACACTGTGAGGGGTATCATATGAGCTGATTACAAAAATATATAATTATTTGGTTATAACTTTAATAGGGCGAGCGTAGGCAAGTTTGAAGTGGATGTGAAGCGTGTCCCTCTATCTTGCTTATGTGAAGTGCTAAAAATCTGAAAAAATTCCTGAACATTCTTCGACCAAAAGTAAAGATACCACTTTTTGGAAATTTCGAAAAAAATTATTTTATTTTTTATTGACAAAATACGTTTTTTTTTTATAACTATGGTCTTTTCGATGTATTTATATGATTGTAGTCCGGTTCAGTGGCAAAAAATACTTTATCAGAAGTTTGTTTGTGTTTTGAGAATATCAGACCCATAGGATAGTTCAAAGTTAGCTTTTTAGCATTTTAAAAAACACCATCAATAGGGCTGACTAGCACACACTTGACCTGTTTATTAGAATAACCATATTAGTCAGAAGTTAAAAAGAAGTCTTCCCTCTTATTTCCTCTTGTTCGACAATGGCTATAAATGCGCATCCAGAACATATGCTGAACATTTTTTGTGTTCAGCAAAAGTGTGTTCAATTTATATAATTAAAAAATGTGAATGGGAAGCCAAATGTTAAGGACTGGATTTGGATTCTATGGCTAAAAATAAGTATTTTTTACTATTGGAAATTTTTCGCTCCAAGCATTAGTCTGCCGCCTGGAGAAACTACAAGAACGTGCTAAAATTGAAACTTTAAATCATCAATTTTACAACATTTCGTCAAATTCAAAGTCCTGTAGAAATGGGTTAGGATAACATAAAATTAAGTTTGACTAGTGCATTTTGTAGGGAATTTTGTCTACTTTCTTTTCGGAAAGAATAAAAATATTCTGATTTCGAAGTCGTTTATGAGTTATATTAAAAAAACTGCCAACATTTCGAGGTTTTTCGCCTACTAAAAGTTGTCCCCAGGGCTTTCGAGGTCGCAAACTTGGTTTCATGCTCCTCTCACTATACAAAACAATCCTAAAAAAAAAAAAAAAAAAAAAAAAAAATCTTTTACCCTAATTAATGTAAGCTAGAATGTATCTATATATTGGCCTAATATATCAATCTGTATTATAGAATCACATGTCATTTTAATTTTTAAAAAGAAGTCATTGATTCCTCAATATCGAAAATATATAAGGATTTATATTGTTATCTTCTTTGATATTAAAACTAGAATGCTTAATTAGGTTTTTAATTGATGTGAAATATTATTAAATATAATGAATAAAATATATATATTATATAAAAAATAAAAGAATAAAATATAATAATAATAATAATAGATATAATTATGACATCTCTATAACAAAAGTACTTAAATAGATTTGGGTTAAGAAAACGTATTTCTTTATATGCTAATCAAATGACTTGACTTGAGTACTGTTCTTTATGGATGTAATTAAAATAAAAGTGACAGATTTTATATATTTATATAATATAAAAACGATGTCCTTTATCCTTATGGTCCATGGCACAAGTGCAAGGATGTATAGGTGCTACAGACCCCCTGGTTCGGTTCCCAGGGTGGGGGTGGTACCTGCCCCCACTATCATCTTCAGGCGACTTCTTCATACTGTTAAAATCTTACTCTATATATAGGTGTACAGCGGAGGCGGCAAGAACCACTGGGAAATACACTTCAGTTAGGAGCCATGACTCCCTTTCGACTAAGCCTGGTACATATTTTTCTCAATTTATATTATTGGCGTTTTTCTACAAAAAATTTTAATAATTTAAAAAAAAAAAACGGTTTTCTAAAAAGTGTTAAATTTAAAATTAATAATTAAATTATTTAAGTAAATTAATTTTTTATCTTAATAAGTAATTATTATTTGGTGTTTAGGTGGTATGCCTCTTGATAGGGGCACTCTGCTACGGCGCACCAGTTCAAGAACCTGATAAGGAAAGAGTTAAAAAACAGTGAGTTCATTTTTTTTTCTATTTGTTTATACATATTTTTAGAAATTTTTGTTTATAATTTATATATTTTCTAATTACTCCTTATAGAAGAATAATGTAATTTATTATATCCATAAGTATATTAAACTAATTTTAAAAGAGAGGACACTAAAGAAAAACACGTTAGCATTTAATTTCACCAATAAGTACACTACGTTTATAAAAATTATAGAATTTTTACCAATAAAATTTTTATAAACATTCAAAATTATTATATTTTAGTATAGTTTGATAACAGTTATACATTTAGGGTAATAATCTACAGAAAAATGTTAAATTAATAGTACATTACGCGTCGAGTGCGGAAAGTAGCATTTTGCATGCGAGTGTGGAGTTTGTGTGGTAAAACCACACAAGCAATGCAAAATGCCGTTTTCACACGAGTTGCGTACCGTACTTTATCTACGATTGTTAGATATAAATAATAAATACAGAAACAAATAAACTTGCTGTATGTAAGTTCGTATCTCTCTCTTGATAAAGATGGCATTAATTCATTAGTTGTATTTTTTGCCGAATTAATTATTTCTGGAGGATTATCATTCTCCACATTTTCGTCAAAGTCACTTGATTCACTCATTGTTTTTCACTAAAAACTCGATATAAACAGTTACTTTAATAAAAGAACACCAAATTAGTTTTGTTAAATGTAAACAAACTCACTAATCGTGCGTAAAGCTGAAGAATTCCTCTTCTTTACCGCACTAGTGTGGTAAAGAAGAGGAATTATTCAGAACTATGAGACGCGCATGCGCAATGAATACAAGTACGTAAATAATCACTTTCTACGAATCTAAACAAAGATATAATGTTTATATTTCGCATCAATCGTAGATAAAAAAATAAACAATGTTTACCCTAAGCTGAAATATAGCACTAGAAAATTGTATGTAGATTTGATAAGAGTCTTTTGTCATAACTAATTTTCGCGAGGGTACGAAATTTGGCCATTTTTAAGTTTTTCGTTCAGCATTGGAAATCCAAAGATGAGTAGTTGAAATCCAGGTAGGAGAATGAATTTTTCTTTCCTTTGTCTCCAATTTAGATCAAATTAATTACAAGCCATGTTCAAAATTGTCTCTCTCATTTTATTAAAATATTAGTAGATCGCTTTTATTTATTCAGTATAATATTGCTTATAATTTTTAAATAAATATAAACTCTTTTTCTTCTCCTGTGTGAGGAGTATTTTAAAAAATACTCCTCTCAAATTTCTTGAGTGGATTCATTTTGGCGTTACCTACAACTTTTTAATTTTGAAAATATGCTGAGAATTGGGGCGTTTTTGATGTGGCATGCGTCAAACATGTCGATTTAACGATGTATAGGAAATTTACAAATAACCCTTTCTTTTTTACTTGAATTAAAAGATTTTATAATGCAAACATCGTGAAATATATTGACTTTAAATCAAATTATAATTATTATTAACTACGGGAAACAGACAGAGAAAAATACACTCCAGCGCCGGGATATGAACCACGGGCCTCTATATTTCCAGTATACCGCTCTACCTAGGGGCCTATGGTTCAAATCCTGGCGCTGGAGTGTATTTTTCTCTGTCTGTTTCCCGTAGTTAATAATAATTATAATTTGATTTAAATTAAAATTTAATCTTTCTGTAGTATGAATACTACCAAAATCGTAAAATATGAATAGGAAATATATTGACCTACAAAAATGTTGAGGCATTTAGAGATATATCAACACCCTCAACATGTCAAATTCATCATGTTATGGAATTTAAAAAAATAACCAGCTGATTTTTGCACATTTGCGCTAGGTAAAAAATAGTAAAATGTTATGATCATACTAGCCTACAAAAAACAAGGGCCTTTTGTCCTGACCTACACCCTAAACATGTCACTTCCACAGGGTATTGTTTATTTAAGAATACTTGTAGGACATAGTAACCACATGATTAATTACAAATTTTACGATGAAATAATAAAATTGCCTACAAAACTACAAAAATTTTGGGTCGTATAGCGTGAACTACAAAAAAAAGTGATTTTTTTTTTTTGACAAAATAGCATGAAAAATTAAACACTTTCCACAAGTGTTATATAAATTTTTTAATCTACTTATTTAAAAAACTATTTTCTGTTTATTAATTAGATAAACAACAGATTAGTATATATTTATCAATTTAAATATGCAATTTCAAGAGTAATTTTCAAATTTTAAATGTAAAGTTTTCTGAATGATTATACTTAAGACTTAAAGTTTAAAGTTACGATCACAGTAATAAATGTATAAATTGAAAGACTTAATCAAGTATAATAAAAACTTAAAGTGTCCTATGACTTACAGTGATTCATGGATGAGGCCCATTTTATAATTCTATAATGAGTAAACAAATACAGTTATAGCAAAAATAGTTCATTTATAGGTAATAATAATTTAATAGTTCCATTACAAGTTTAAAGAATTAACTTCTAACATTAGCTAATCCATTAATGAGTTTAATATAAGTTAACTTGTAAATAAAAGTTATAATTAAAATTATTACTGTTAACGTAGCATACTTTACTTAGGATTTTATTTTTGTTGAAAATAGGTAATAATGTATACTGTCAAATCCTCTGGCAAATGAAGTGGCTGTTTACATTGGGTGTTGGCCCCGCCCATTGTAAATATCTTTTATTTTAATAATTTATTACTTCTTAAATGGCTAAGTATCCTATAATGACTTAATAATACATTTTTCGTTGTCCTAATCAAAGAGGAATTGTTATTTTTCAAATTAAATTATAATAATGAAAAATATTACATGTGAATAAAACTGAGAGCCAAAATGATATTTTTACTACGTTTTTATTAGCTTGCTTTCTCGTTTGTTTGTTTGTCCAGTACAAATCTGGCAATCGATTTCTAACTAACTTCCCGAGTAGCTAGACATTTGAAACTTTTAGCATAGCTCAGAACACGATGACAATGCATTATTTTAATACATTTAGCCATCTTTCAGCAGAATTTAATAGGTTTTCAGCAAATTTTGCTGGACGGAAAGTTAGTTCGGAAAAAATCCGCAAATTATTTTATTTGTTTTGCCATGTCTCATATTTACGCAATCTTCATTTTGACGGGTCTCAAATTTGTGATAGATAAACATTGAATGACAGCAAAACAGGAAATATCGATTATATTATTTCAAATATATCGATGGTATGGTTTAGATTTGGTGATGGGGAGATCCGTTGTACAAAGATTTGTCCTATTATAGGTTTAAGATCAGCTCTCTAGATGGTTATATAACAATAACAATTATATTATCAACATTACATACGATTCAACAGAAAATTTAATAAACAGGTCAGCGAGGGTCCGTAGGCCACAGTGTTTTAGACGAAATATAAACATTGTATCTCTGTTTAGATGCGTAGAAAGTGATTATTTTCGTACTTGTATTCATTGCGCATGCGCGACTCATAATTCTGAATAATTTTTACCGCCCTAGGGTGGTAAAAAAGAAGAATTCTTCACCTTTACGCATGATTAGCGAGTTTGTTTACATTTAACAAAAATAATTTGCTGTTTTTTTTTTAATAAAAGTAAGTATTTATATCGAGTTTTTTGTGAAAATCAATGAGTGATTATGACGAATATGAGGAGAATAATAATACGGCTCCCGAAATAATTAATTCGGCACAAAATACAACTAATGAATTAATACCATCTTTATCAAAAGATAAATTCGAACTTACATACAGGAAGTTTTTTTTTCTGTATTTATTATTTAAATCTAACAATCGTAGATAAAGTACGGTACTTGCGTACTAAGTAAGTACGCAACTCGTGCGAAAACTATTTTGCTTTGCTCGTGTGGTTTTACTACTCTCGCTGTCGCTCGGGTGCAAACTCCACACTCGCATGCAAAATGCTAGTTTCTGCACTAGACTCGTTAATGTACAATTAATAACTTTTGTCAAAAATATGTAAAAATTCGCGGTCATATTAGATAACATTAAAGAAGGTTTTACTCTTCACCGTTATGAAATATTGAAAACAAATATTTCGATTACCTGTGAACATGAATCGTTTTAAAAACGAATCGGATCCGAAACTCTTTGATAACGATGTGTGAACGCAGTAAATGTGTTTTGGTAATAGTAAAATTTAGCCGGGTTTTACTGGGATGGCCAAAAATAATGAATTTCAAAATTGCCATAGGACTAAGACTAAGGTCTACAAGTAATATTTGGAAGGTAATAAAAATCTAAACTAACACAAGTAAAGACCACATAAAGGTCATAGGTAAACTACTAGCAACCATAGATAAACATTAGGAAGGTTATAAAAATAATTACAGAAAATATTAGGTGAATAGAAATGTATTAAAAATATTACCAAAACATATATTAATTAAATTAAATGATTAATTCATACTAGTTGTTATTAGCTCAAAGTTATTTTTTATTCATAATAATAAAAAACAAAAACAAATAGTAGTTAATATGACATTGGTTATAAATAAAATGATTTATGAATGTTAGATTTCATAGGATTAGACGAAAATAATAAAAAAAAAAAAAATCTAGGGATTATTAGTAATTGCGGTACACGAGCCTGGAACTAAAAGCAAAGAGGAATGACTTTTAAAAGAATCTCCTTCAGAAACAGTCAAGCAGAACAAAAACACAGAACTAGATAAATGAAAATATTACTTGCAGATAATGAAGACAAATTACTAAACGAATACCATAATAAACAAGTTTAATTAGAAAAAGTAATTTAATTTAATTACACTAGTTTGTTTTTTAGTGTAATTAAATAGAATGACTAAATGAAGATCAGATATATTGTCGCCTGAAGTTATAATTACTTATTGCTGATAAAACAGGTGGGTTGACTTACAAACTTAATGATAAGAGAAGCATTGCATTGCTATGTGGGTATTATCAGTATTTTTTTTTAGTAAAGTTGGCAACACTTGATTGACTTTAATTTTCTTCTTTCTTTTTTCATCGGTAGTTGTTTAGATTTCGTTACTTTAGGTGATTGGTGTTGGATTAGATTGGTCAACAGGTTGTTTATCAGTAACTGATAAGTTAACTTTGATTGGTCGATATCTAAGAGGGGGTTTAGTGTTAATTTAATAGATTATTAAAGTCCCTGGTCAAAATAAAAACATTTAAAAAACAATTTGAAAAACAATTGAGGCTCTCACGCATTAGAAGTGAAAATTAAGTTCTAGAATGCATAAAACTTAAGTTCTAGATTGCACGAATTTATTATTTCAGGATTAAGGGAAATTTAAAAATGGTTATGGAAAATTTAATTGAAAAAAAACAAATATTGCCACACTAAGTCAACCACATTTATTCCAATAAAAATAAATGTTTGTTTTGATTTGCTGGTCTTTAAATAGATATAATACAATAAATCTGTAAAAATGTTACACTTGGACGAGTCTCGAATCGCAAACTTCGTTACACGATTTCACTATATGAAAAAATTCACTCTACCGCCGCCAAAGAAGTTTCACTTCAAAAGTACATTGAACTTTGAGCCAAATTATTTGGTTTATCATGATGCCATTTTACAGCATATACATTTTTTAAATGGTGAAAATTATCAAGTCTATGAAGAGATATCACTTTCGAATAATACCATGATGTCTTAAGACGTAAATTATGAAACCTATTAATGTAAACTACAGTTATATGAAAATATAGGAACTTGTAACAGTTATCTTCATTCAGTGTATAATTTACTGGATAGATTTTGACACTTTATAGTACATATTTGAAAGACCACAAAAAAAAAGTTTTACAGCATTTTTTAAAAAAAGAAGCAAATTCGAAGAAGCTTAAATGGTAAAAGAACTGCTTTAAACATATTTTATCTACGATTGATACGAAATATAAATTTATATATCTCTGTTTAGATGCGTAGAAAGTAAATCGTTTCGTAGCTGTATTCATGCTTTTATAATTCTTCTTAAAAGGAATTCTTAACCTTAACGCACGATTAGCGAGTTTGTTTACATTTAACAAAACTAATTTGCTGTTTGTTTAATTAAAGTAACTGTTTATATCGAGTTTTTAGAGAAAAACAATGAGTAATTTAAGTGATTATGACGAAAATGAGGAGATTAATACGCCTCCCAAAATAATCAATTCGGCACAAAATACAACTTATGAATTAATGTCATCGTAATCAAAAGAGAAATACGAACTTACATACAGCAAGTTTATTAATTTTTTTTTTTCTGTATTTATTATTAAAATCCAACAATCGTAGATAAAGTGCGGTACGCAACTCGTGGGAAAACTGCATTATGCTTTGCTCGTGTGGTTTTACTACCCTTGCTGTCGCTCGGGTGCAAACTCCACTCTCTCTTGCAAAATGCTACTTTCCGCACTAGACGCGTAATTTACAATTTTTATCCTAAAACAAAGAACTATTAAACTGTCCTTAAATATTAATTTCCTTCTTTCACGATAGCTGTATGTTATGTCTTACTTTAATATTTCAAAAGTAAATTTTAATTTGGCTCTATACTTTTATGTTAAGAATATTACTACAGTAGTAAAATTAATTTTCGTTATGTGTATATTTATAGATTTGTTTATGTATTTATTCATTCTTATCAGAGTCTTGTTCACACTAATGATAACATCAAGGAGATGTGTAAAGTGACTGATATCTCCGTCCTATTCATTGCGCATGCGCGTTCATAATTCTTCTTTATTTCCGCCCTAGTGCGGAAAAAAAAGAAGAATGATGAAAATAATAATAATAGTTTAAAAATAAAAATTTTATGCAATTTTAAATTGTGTTTGTATATTTTACAGAATTTTAAAATGGTCCAATCATAACTGAGCTTCCTTAATAAGTTACTTTAAATCATAATCGGAAAAACATTACGAAAAAAAATATACCTACGATAGTATCAGTTCACGATTATAGGTTGTTGAAAATACCTTATCTTGGATCTACAATCAACCCAGGTACTCAGGTACTTTTCAGTTCTAACCTAAATACGCAATCATGTAAACATATCGAAACAGACAATGATTGGAAGAGACAGACTAGTTAATGGGAAATTAGTTTAATTATACGTAAATGAAAAATGAAGGACATTGAATTACTCGAACATAGAAGGATGAGTAGCTAAAGCTAGCAATATGAATGTAAGATTGTAGTATACGTCGGCTATTATAAATCAGGAAGAAGTCCATTCATTAATCATAGGCAGATTATGAGAAAGACCTTCTACAACTTTTATGAATCAAAAATACCAACTTAAAAACTAAAAAAAAAAAAAATTAACCGAATCAATAATTAATTGATAAGGTACAAAATAAAGATAATATGCAATATCAAGGAGTAATTACATCGGAAATGGCAACAGTTAGATCTCGATCAACAATTACAATTATAAAATAATCACTAAAAAAAAAAAAAAAAACACTAAACAAGTAAAGGATTGAGAAATAGTAATTTCAAAAATAACTTAAATTAACCAATTTCTATAAGAATGCAATCATAGATAACTAGCAATGTTCATTTATAAAATATAATTTTAGGATTTTTTTCTTAACTTCCTGCTAACTCTATTAAAACCATTTGGATCGTTTTAGTAGCCAATAAAAAATGAAAATAAAAATAATTGGACGAGACTTGTTAATTTAAATAATATAGTATATAATATTTTATATTCATTTTTAGGGGAAAAAATTAAAGTTTATAAAATTTAAAGGAGAAAAATGATCACACCAGCTAAAATGAATTATCTATAAATTAATCCATTTCGTTCTTACATTTTTTGTATATAATCAGTCTATCTTTAAAATATCTCATTAATTTTATTTCAATTGGTCATTAACTTATAAAGTTACTCATCGCCATCTAATATACAACATCGAACAGAAACAAATTACAAAAAGCAAGGGCAAAATCAATTAAACAATGCCGTGTTCCAGCTGATTATTAGATTTTAGACAAAATAACAATAATGTGTTAAGAGCAATATAATATAAAAATATTTGTGAGACTCTTGCGCATTAGAAGTGAAACTTAAGTTCTAGAAACAGAATAAACATATGAAACAGCACAATAACACTTATTTAAGTAATGCATTTTATATAAATAATTTATTAAATACGCAACATACTTATTTATAAACAAGAGTTTACAATGCCACCACAGTCAGATATAACTTCTCAAAGAAACAATTTCAATTCATAAAATATTTTCATAAAATGTTAGCGAATAATAAAGAAAAACATGAAAACAACATTAATATATATATTAATTGTTATAATACCCTCATATACCAATTCTGTGTACAGAATAAATCAACTACTCCCGTGGTATAGTGATTAGCACGTGAGATTCTCAATCCAGGGGTCGGGATTTCGAGACGCGCCCAGAGGGAATTTTTGTTTACAGCTAAATCAACTGCCGGCCTAGGTTGGCAATCGACTAAAATATCAATCACAGGCGAGTCTTAAAACTAAAACTTGCAATTTCGTTAATGTCACATCAAACTAAACAAGTTTCACTTCAAAAATACAAATTACATCTTAAGTTCGCAAGCAATTTAATAAAAAACAATCGAAGATTGGTATAACACTAAAAACATAAAGTAAAAATCTGAGCTAAGCGTTATTATTAACTAGAAAAAAAGTATATTAAACTTTTTAACTAGAAAAATAATTTTAGATACAGTCCACGATTAATATTTTACATTTTATTTTTTACATATCATTTCATCTTAAGTTACTTTTCGTAATTACTCATTGTACTAAAGATTCTATTTATTTTTGGAAAATCCTAAATATTAAGGATATCCGTGATTTTATTTTTGAGAACCAGCTTTTTAAAACTTGTTTTTCTGGCCAAGTTCACGTCTTTCTATTGTCTAAAAAATTCACAAGCGATCTTTATTTACTTGTTTTGTTTTTAATTTATATAAGGAACAATATTTTTCTACAAGTCAAACATACTAAATCCTGCTGAGATGGTTAGATAGAGAAACATAAATAAAAGAAGGAAAAGTATATAGGAGAGAAAGAGAAAGAAAACAAAATATAGTTTTAAAAAAATTAATAATGAAAAAAAATGAAATAAACTAGTAATTTGCATATTATTATCGTTTATAATACAGGTAGCCTTCCATGTACCCTAATAGCATATCAACTAATAATTTCCACTTCTACAGTATTTAATTAAATTAAAAATACTATAGTTATCAGGTAATTATTAATTTTTATTCATTCATAAGTAGTAATTTTTAAAATTTTCTTATACACCGGTAAAAATTTTGTTTATGCAATTTATATTCAAATGCCTTATACAATATATTATTATCCAATAAGTTATCATCCTAACAAGATTTTTTTTTTTTTTTTTTTTTTTTTACTTGTTCGAAGACGAATCCGACGATTTTGATTAAAAATCGTCTAAAATGTTGTTAATTTTAGGCCGGGTTAGATTCCCCGCCGAGGAGAAGTTATTTTTATTACACATTTTGATAAAATGTTCAATAATATTTAAATGTACCTAGGAAAACTCGAAAACTAATAAATGAAAACACCGGGCTAAGTAGTGATGTGATGAACTTGTACGTGAAAAAGTTTGTCTGAGTTGTCTCAGACAAAGTATTCGAAGTAGTCCTCTGAAAGTAGTCGACTACTTAGGTGAGTCTATTGAACTAACCCGGGTTAGGGAGCGAAATCTTCACACTCGTGAGACGATATGGTCGTTAACTAGAACTCCCCTCCTAGTTCTATTACAATTACAACCAAGAGCAGTGGCGGATTAAAGGGGGGGGCGGGGGTAACGACCCCCCCCCCCCCCTTGTGTACTTTTTTCCAACGACTACCAAATTTCATATCAGAAATGCATAAAAGCGCTGTTTTGAGAAGTAATATTTTCAAAATTTTCCGAGGGAGGACCCCCGGCCCCACAATATATCATATACCCCCCCCCCCCCCCCAATAATAAACTTCTGACGACGCCAGGCGTCCCGGAGTTGTCCCGTTTTTGGACTTTAAATCCCGAACTTGTCTCCCGAAAACACTTTTTGGGTCGAAAAGTACGAGTATTTGCTTTGATTCGATGGTCTTCAAATAGATATAATAACTTATCTAAATTAATTTACATAATTTACCTATTTTTTTCTAAATATAAAATTTGGTCCGTTGTCATGGGCTTAACGGCTCGTAGATGTATTAAACGAAAATATTAAAAATTCCCCTTTAGCTTCCGAGCTTACCTAAGGTAAAAAACTGTGATAAATTTTCGTTCGAGAATAACGAAATTTTTTTTAGGTATTTTAGACAAAGGGAATGATTAGGTGCACAACTTTTATTGTGTTACAATAACTATACTTTTAAGTTTGTATTATATTTTTTTAAAAAAATATACTTGTGTTCATGTTCATACTTGTTTTTCAACAAACTACACCATATAATCGAGCCAAAAATTACCCTTTTGTGACTAAGTAAAATCAAATTTTACCCCAGAAATCCATTTAAGCGCTGTTTAGAGAGGTCATATTTTCAAATTTTTCCGGGGGAGGACCCCCGGACCCCCCACTATATGCACCCTACAATAATTAACTGCTAACGACACCTATGACTTACGGTTAAGATAATTTACTGCAGTCGGGGGGGAGGAATCCTGAGAACTCCCCCCCCCCCCCTTTCCTCAGGGCTTTCCATACTCCCGAAACCCCTTGGACGGTCAGATCGCCACCTCCTAGATGACACCCTTAATCCGCCACTGACCAAGAGTGTCATCATCATGGTTTCCAGGCCGAAACCCTGGTGGCGCCACTTTTTCGAGGAGCTTCCCATTTGTTTAAACAATGCTGGGTGGACATTGAGCGGGGGGCCCGGTCCGGGAATCGAACCCAGAGCGGATAATAGACAATATTATAGTTAGTTTAAATCAAAAGCTCAATTATTTCAAAATCTATAGCACCCCAGTGGCTCGGCGGGGTTCATTTTTATCTCTATTCATCTTTAAATAATAATTATTTGAATTTTGTGTCATGCAGTCCATTATTATAAATTTTCTTAATTGTGAATGTTTTTTACAGATTTATTTACAGTAATTGCTAACAAGTTTGTAGCTTAATTAACACTTAAGAAATAACATAAGAATATAATGTTCGCTAACAATGTATGATAAACAGTTCTGGGAAATACGGAAGTCTAAATTAAATGTGGGATTCGCTTAGGATGCTTATTAAAGCTAGATTTATTTATTCTTTGTTCATTCCTTTAACGCTTTAAGACTCATCATGAGAAGAAATATGAAAAATATGTCTGAATCCCTTCTATGAAAGTTTATAAATTATGACTTCTCTCTTCTATCTATACACCATTGGAAAGTTGACAACAGAAATAATGTTTTTGAATAACTTAAATAATATATTTATAATAATTAATAAATTTAAGTATGAATATTTTTGTTTTCTTTTCAAGACAACGAATTAAAGGTTAACATTAATCAAGTATTGACATTTAAAACATATTACTTATTAATCATTTGATAAATTTTTCTTTCTTTCTTTGAATGATTAGTTTTGTGCCAAATACCTCGTGCTAGAATCTATCTTCTAAAGGAGGGATGAGTAAGAGAAAATACATGTTGACGTAGTCCCATCTTCTCTTCTTTAGCTGATGGGATACGAGGACAAGTAAAAGTATGTATAGTTAAGTATGTATTAGTTTGTGTAAATTTTAAACAAGTTATTTTTAAATAAAAATGATTAAAGAAACTTACAACTTTATATCTTTTACTGTACTTGAAGTTAAGCATTTAGTTAATGAGTGAATCTTCAGTAATTTCATGTATAATGTTAATTAATTAATTTTAATTAATTAATTAATTTTTTACCTAACTGTTTCATGGAGTTAACATAATTGGTGACCGTCACAAAATGGACCGATGACGATAACTTGAGTATAAGTTGACGAATTTAGTTGAAATTTGGTACACATGTTCACTTTACCAATGCCCAGAACGTGTTGTTGAACAACGTTATCCGCCCAAGAGTTCGCGCGCAACGCTCGCGTAAACGTAAGCTTCCAATATAAAATTGGAATTTTAGACAGGAAAAAATTCTAACTTCATCAATTCAACGAGACAAACAACTTTTATAAATATTTTTTTTAGTAATACTAACACGGACACCACTACGAAGTGATAAAAGATCGCTAAATTTATTAAAGAAGACCTAAACGTTTAAAAAAGAGAAAACAATGTTTTACTGATATCTTACGTTCTAACGAAACGATTTTAATAAAACTTCATACACATCGTCAAAGCACAATTGAAACAGGCTTATGAAATTTCAACCTGAAACAAGCTAAAGTTTTTATGTATTGAAGTGATATATTTTAAAATATTTTAAATTGATTAGGCCGGGTAGGTAGGAAACAGGACTGTTCCCACCTTCCTCTTTAACTATAAACTCATCATGATTAACTTTTTTCTCAACACGCAATACATATTTATTGCAAGACGCTCGCTTCAATGATAAAAAAAATGCTTTTCTTTTAATTTTGCCTTAACTCCGCCAAGTACAAAAAGTTAGTTAGTTTTAATTTTGTCTCTTTTTTAACTCCGCCTTGTATAAGTACTTAGGATCGTATATGCTTAGCAGTGACATTTTATATCTTATATTTAATGAAAAGCGTACGAAACTAACGGGTGTCCCGCGACACCACACGAATTTTTTTAATTAAAGAATGCTTTACCTAAAAAAATACTTTAAAAGAGAAATCTAAATACCTAAGATTTAGGACAATCCTGGACGAATTTTTCATTAAATAAATGGTGGATTCATTTATCATATTTAACATATGACATTAGTATTATATCTGTTACACTGAAGACCATTGACCTACATCAACGACCTTGAGTTGGTGCAGTAGGTTCGAACGCAACGATTAACAAATAAGATTAAAATGATGGATAGATGATTAGTTAAGAACCATTACTAAGAAGTTACCCGACAATGCACCTTGTCTCTGCTAACGTTTATTTCTTCAATTACTACAAATTATTTGTGCTTTTTTCTTCCAATGCCAAATTCTCTAATTTGTCAAACGCATTGTAGAGATGTCATATTGCACTTATGCATAATATAATTTATAATTAAGTTTAAAAAATTAATAATAACAATATAATAGATTATAGTTTAGATAACTTTTTAGTTGTATATAATACCTTGACACATTTACAATAATTTTATATAATCAACAAAAAAACAAGAAAAGGAAACAGATTTTGAGATTAACCTATAAATTGTTTTTATTAATTAATTCTCAACATTACAGTATAGAAACACTCTCAATTGGCTTATCAATTGAATATTGATTTATCAATTAATTGCTGATTGATTAAAGAGACATTACAGTTTAAACGAGTAAAGAAAACTGCGAATAAAACACTAAGAGCAAAATCTAATCTATTATTATCGAATTGGTGATAAACTCATTGACTGGAGATATTTTATTTAAATTATTCTTAGTTATCATTGAAATTTGGCACTTCTTTAGATTGTTACTCCCCTTATATAAAAAACAGAGGGGAGTAACAATCTAAAAAAAGGTTTATGGAATGTTCTTCTTTAGACTGTTACTCCCCTTATAAAAACAGAAGTGTGATATTCCTTTGTTCAAAAGTGCATTGGATTAAACATCCCTTTGTCTTAATAGTATATTATGTTACTAGGCTGTGAAGCGAGTTTTTTTTATAGGAGTTCGTAGGTTTGTTTCCTTTTATTGTTATAATACGATGGTTGAGACACTTAAAGGAAGTAATAACTAATAAATAAAACTTTTAATTCATCAAGAATCTAAATATATTTCGCCCTCCCTCAGGGCATATTCATTAAGATGGCGAGAATACAAAAAACTTTTTACGTCGAACATGTAATATTACTAAATTAGGACTATAACAGGTGTAGTCCTTCGTCAAAATATAATAAATAATTAAAACAGAACGATCAGTCACCAATAATTTTCGATAATTTATATCGAAATAATTTTTAATAATTTATTAATTAATAATTTTTTTCGAGTTTTTTTCTTTACCGCGGCAATTACATTTACTGTCGAGCGAAGCCAGACAGTAAATATTGTCAAGTCGTGTAGCATTTGCTATTTTTTCCGTGGTAGCAGACAATGAAAAAACATTAAATATTAATCAATAATCAATATAATATTGCGGATTTTAATCGTACTAAGAAGCATTTCTACAATGATTGCAGCGCTAAAAACGGAAGTTTTGATAACTACCAGCTGTAAAGAAAAAAAAATGTCTGTCCTAGGACGTAAACAATTTTTTCTTTATAGCTAGGAGTAATAAAAAGATTTAGTCCCCGTAATAAAAAAAAAAATGATTTTAGCTATGTATTTTAGGTTCTAAAGTTACTATTTCACAGCCTACCACGGAAAATAGTTATTTAGTCAGTCATTTATATTGTAAAAAAATAGGGGAATAACAATCTAAAGAAGTACCTGAAATTTCACTTCAGTTTTATTATTTGTCGTGATTAATTGTGCAAATTAACTTATCTCATTCAGAACTTGTAATCAATTATGAAAATTATAAATCAGAAAGTGGTTCTATAACATTAAGGTTTGTTCCAACCAACCTGGGAACGCGGGATCATCATAAGCATGCGCAATTGATAAAAGTTTTTTACATTTATCCATTGCGCATGACATTTATCCATTGCGCATGACTTTTATGCTTTGCGCATGTCCGTGACTGTTCTCTTGCGCATGTTCTCTGGTATAATAGAACAAACTTTTAGTTCACAGAAGAAATTCACGTAGAATTTACCTAATTTCAAAAAAGAAAGAAGAAAAATATGATGACCAATAATAAAAACATTAGACAGTTGTCAAAATAAAATCAAGAGTTTTTCCTACAACATGTAGAAACACCTACGTTAATAGTTTTTTTTAAAAAATCGTTATTTTTCTTGTAGGGTGAGTTAAAAAGCCGTTTCAGTATCTCGTAACTCTTTCAGTGTCGAAATAATTCTTCCTCTAGGTATTGTTATAGCGCGTATACTAAACGCTCGATGCTTTTTTTTTGTATATTCTTCTTTTCACCCCTTATTCTTTATTATAAAAAAGAACACAGTACACGTCTCTGTACCAGCTTTTAGATTCTCATTTTTTTTCTAAACCAATGCCAGCTTGAGTACTTCAAAACTCATTCTATGGCCTACTCGAGAAAAACAAGCAAAACTACGAAACAATCGTATTATTTTGTAACAAATGAATAAAAAAATTAAATTATAAAAAAAAGAAAAAAAAATATTGTGATGAAGAACATTATTATTATTATTATATAAGCACTTATAATATATTTATCCTTGAATATAAAAGACATTTTTTTTTAAAAAAATTAAGCAACTTTATTTAGTTATATTAAATTATTTTTTATTATATAGTTTATTTTAAATCATAATGATGAGCATAGACATAATTTATACATTTAATATTCAATGGTCAATTTAGTATTCAAAAGTAAATATTTATCTTTGAGGTTTGTTTTCAAGATAGTTCATTTATGATCTTGTTGAACATACTGCAAAAGATTATTGTAATTGTAAACTGTCAAATGATTTGTATTTTTTTTTTAAATTTACATTATTTTAAAGATATATTTATACATATTTCTAATAGTCCAGGAGATAGCGTGCAGAAAAGTGTCTAACTAACATCAAGCTAGAATTTTGTGAATAAGTTAATCTTTTGGTGCCTTTTAAGAATATGTGGTCAGCTAAGATCGTCTGCGGGACATAGCTTGGCAATAGGCATTTGTAAAAAACAAACCGGTGGAGAGCGGCCATGTCCCGCTCTTTTTGGTGGACAATGCGATTTTCATGATCCTGAGTACAAAATTAGTGAGTAGACCGAAAGTCAAGTTGATGATGGTTTGTCCGTTAATAGGTGACCTCTTTGATTTAAAGTAATATTTGACTAACTTAGTGACAACTATTAAGTGACAAACTAACATCAACTTGATTTTTGGTCTACTAACTAATTCTGTACTCAGGATCATGAAAATCATACTGTCCACCATAATTGGTGGGACATGGCCACTCTCCACTGGTTTGTTTTTTTCAAATGTCTATTGCCAAGCCATATGTCCCGCAGACGAACTTAGCACACCCACGTTTATATATATATATATATATATATATATATATATATATATATATATATATATATATATATGATTGATAACTTGTTTTCATTTTAGCAGTCCATTTTTGTGTCAGTATATTGTCCATAGTTAACTCATTTGTCCTTTGTCTAATGTTTGTGTTTACCCACAAAAAAGTATTTATTAATACATAGAATGGTCAGGTTTATATGATCTAACAGATAATTTAAAAACGTAGTATATAAAAAGTTTTTTTTTTTTTTATCTTGTAATTATTTGAACTTAACTTTTAGAATATAAGATATAATAGTTATTTATGCACCTAGGGAGTAAAGTAAGCCGTTATTCCCTGAGCGAATAAAGTTGGTTCTTGAGGCGAAGCCGAAGGAACCATGGTCCCTAAATCCCGGGGCGAAGCCGAGGGAATTGGACTAAATCCCGTGGCGCAGCCGAGGGAATAATGGCACTTTACTCACGAGGTACATACAATATTTTATCTCCAGTAGAAAAGATTCACATTTTCGTCCATAGCACAGTTTTTATTTATTATTTTAATAAATAACAATAATTATTAGAACTTTTAATAGCAGATATAAGGGATTCAATATTAAAAACAAATAAGAATTGGAATTAAACTCAAATAGAAGGTTATTTAGATGCAGGTTATAATGTTGTTAACAAAGATAAACATGGTCTAAAAATCGCAGTGCCGCCAACCTGATTTTAACAACTTCATTACATTAGCCATACATTTTCTACTATTTATAAAATAATTAAGTTGCAATCTTTACTTTTTTTGCCCTACTTTACTTTTTCGCCCTACTTTTACTTTTTCTCCCTACTTTTTGAGTTCAGGGATGAAAAGACCTGTTTTAGTCCCTCTAAACTAATTCAAAATCATAACTTTTTTCCCCTACTGGAGATAAAAATATAAAGAAGAAAGGAGCATTATTTTAATGTTATTAATAAATTTGATCTATTTATTCCTTAATCGTGAATTTCTTTTAGAAACTTATCAATCAACTCTTCTAAAAAGTGTAGCTAACTTTACTTAAACTTGACATTTTGAACTTTGCAGGAAAAATGTTGACATTAGTAAAAGTTCAATTTCTTCTTTACTTGATTCTTAGAATAGAAAAAGGCAAAGCACGATTCTTTTCTAACCTTCTTAAAGTTTAAGAGAAAGTCTGCAATTAAGCTTTATTTCCGACTTTTTAGAAGTTCCAAGTATTAATAAAGTATTATCATAGTTGGTAAATATGCACTTGAACACCCACCTATTAATAATTGTCCGATTGACTTCGGTTTTTTTTTTTAAACTGTTCCTTTTTACAATTTAACAACTTTTAACGTGGTACCATATCGGTAAATTAAATAGTATTTTTTTTAAATATATATCAAATATCCAGTCACGTACATAGGGAAATGTTGGGCCCCAGGGGATTTGTAAGGGGTGGAGATTCACTCAGGACAGCCAAAAACCACACGAAAATTGCCATAAATAATGGTTTCACTTTATAATATAAACATCGTTTAATTGAACTCGTAAAATCTCCGTCGGTGGGCCATTATAAACTGTAAACAATGATATTATCAGTGAATAACAATGTACAGTACAATCGATATATACTATTAAAAGTAACGAACTGTTTGTACCTAGCAGAGTTAAGGAAAAATTAAAAGAAAATCATTATTTGTATAATTAGAGCAAGCGTCTTACCATAAATATATTTTGAATATAAGAAAAAAGTTGATCATGATCAGTTTATAGTGAAAGAGTATGTTTGTTAAATGAGTTTGGATTGAAATAGGTCTGTTTTCTACCTACCCGGCCTATTAATTTAAAATATTATAAAATATATCTCTTCCCTACTCTACAGCTTCTGCTTGAATCAGGGTGAAATTTTACATGATTATATTTTATTTATTTACAAAACAAAAGTGACATTTTTGACATATATAACAAAAATAATCAAAACAAGTCAAGTAACAGACTTCCTTAATAATACTTTTTCCCGTCTTTTGAAGCTTACGTTTACGCGAGCGTTGCGCGTGAACGCTTGGGCGGATAACGTTTTCCGACGAACTCAGCCTGGGCATTGGTAAAATGAACATGTGTACCAAATTTCATCTAACTCGGTGATCTTTTACTCAAGTTATCGTCATCTGTAGATTTCGTGACGGATTTTGACGTGACGGTGATTTTGTGACGGTGATTTTGGTCGTTTTTTTCGGATTCACTCCCGGGCTCCAGAACGTGCCATAAGGAACTTCGTTCCAAAAAGGACTATTTAACTTACCGATATGGTACTAGGTTAAAAGTTGTTAAATTGTAAAAAGGAACAATTATAAATAGGTGGGTGCTCAATGCATATTTACCCATAGTTTATCTGATCTTTTAAGACAAGAATTTAAATTTATTCAAGGAAAGTAATATTTTATTTTGAGAATTTTAACTATTCTTGTTGCTCTTACGTCGTTTTACACTTCCTATTCTAACTAAACCTGTTTTATCAGCTGATTTTTTTTTTATCTTAGCCTAATTCAAGCTATTATTTACCCCTTGACCGACTAAAAACCCTGCATAATGCCTCTAAACTTTTTTTTCCCCTTTGTTTCTTTCATCTTAAGGTTCATTGTAAAGACTTTTGTTTATTTTTTTCTCGTTAAAAAGGCTAGTTTGATTTATAAAGATATCACGCCATTATTCAATCACTATTTCTTAATATTTTTTCGAGTCTTTTCTTAAATTATTCTCTTTTTTAAAGACTATATTATATTGTTCTTAAAAGTTTGAGCTAAAAATAAGATTGTATTTTTTTTTTTTTTGTATGCACCTAGTTAATGTAAGTAGTTCACGAACAATAGTTTATTTGTAAATGAATGGTTTTATTTTAAGTTATTGTTGAAGTAATTTATTTTTTTATTAACATTGATCTATTTTATTAACATCTAGCACTTTCAGTTTTCTAGTCATGAATTATTAATGAGTCTAGTCATAGCTTACGATTCATGACTTTAATAATGTAATTAAGGTTTTAATAAGGTATAGCTAAAAGCAAAATAAATAAGGTGGTTGAAAAAGGTTCTTGAAGGTTTGAAATTTTTGGAACGAAGTTCCTTATGGCACGTTACACCTTGTGGAACCCGGGGTGAATCCGAAAAAAACACCGTCACAAAACCACTGTCACAAAACCACCGTCACAAAACCACCGTCACAAAACCACTGTCACAAAACCACCGTCACAAAACCACTGTCACAAAACCACCGTCACAAAACCACTGTCACAAAACTACCGTCACAAAACCAACGTCACGAAATCGACCGATGACAATAATTTGAGTAAATGATGACCGAGTTAGTTGGAATTTGGTACACATGTTCATTTTACCAATGCCCTTGGACGAGTTCGTTGGACAATTTTATCCACCCAAGCGTTCGCGCGCAACGCTCGCGTAAACATAAACTTTAAATGTAAAATTGGAATTTTAGGACGGGAAAAAATTCCAACTTCATCTATTGAATGAGACAAATATCTCATATAAATATTTTTTTTTTTTTATTAAAACTAACACCGACACCACTATGAAGTTATAAAGATTGCTAAATTTATTAAAGCGGACCTAAACGTTTAAAATAGAGAAAACAACGTTTTTACCGATTTCTTCGTCCTAACGTAATGATTTTAATAAAACTTCCCACGATGTCTATAAAGTACAATTGAAATAGATATGTAAAATTTCAAACTGAAACAAGTAGAAGTTTTTGTGTAGTGAAGTGAATTATTTTAATTTAGTAGGCCTGGTAGGTAGAAAACAGTCCTATTTCCTACCAACTACAAACATACTCTTTAATTATAAACTCATAATGATTAAATTTTTTCTCAATATTTAATTCACATATTTATTGCAAGACGCTTGCTTCAATGATAAAAATAATGCATTTCGTTTAATTTTGCCTTAACTCTGCTACGTACAAACAGTTAGTTACTTTTAATTTTGCCTCTATTCTAACTGCGCCATGTATAAATAGTTTGCAATGTATATTTACCAGTGTGATTTTATAATTTATATTTAATGAAAAGTGTAAAGGAACTTCGTTCCTACCGGGTGTCCTGTGACACCACAATTATTTTTTTGTTTACATTGGAAAAGAGATTTTTGTTTATTATTTTTACCTTTTTTCCCCCTCGCTAAACTGAAATACGTATAAGTTTAAACGGCCTAAATATTCAATAAATATTTCTGGCAATGATAGAGAGTATAAAATACAATTAAATATAATATAATAAATGTTACATTTTACATTACACTAATTTACATTGAGTTAAATAAGTAAATATATAAATTACTTTTATAGGTAAAAATTATGCAGATTCTTTGAAATGAAGTTTTCAGCTGAGAAAAATTAAATGTTACAAAAAATTAATAAAATAAGACGTCAATTTGGATATAAAGTCATTTATAAAATTATCAATACATTTAATAAACTAGGCATCGCGTGGCTCTATCATTGAAGCGAGCGTATTGCAATAAAATACTGAATATTAAAATTTGTTAATCATGATGAATATCATAGTTGAAGATAAGTGGAAGAGGGTAGTGTGAGGTAGAGTGGGGGTACTCGGTACAAAGCTTTACTTCCTAACAAACCTACATACAACATGACTATAAGAATCTTAACCACCCGTCATAGCTTTTAAACTAATATTATAAATGTATCACTTCATTACTCAAATACTACTGCTTGTATCAAGTTGAAATTTTACGTACTAGTTTCAATTGCACTTTAGACGATGTATATGAAGTTTTATTAAAATCGTTACGTTAGAACGTAAGATATCGGTAAAAAGGTTGTTTTCTCTATTTTAAACGTTTAGGCCCGCTTTAATAGTTTTAGCGATCTTTATTAATTCATAGCAGTATCGTTGTTGGTTTTACTAAAAAATGTTCGTCTCATCGAATAGGTGATGATAGAATTTTTTCCTGTCCTGAAATTCCAATTTTAAATTTGAAGCTCACGTTTACGCGAGCATTGCGCGCGAACTCTTGGACGGATCACGCTGTCCAACGAACTTAGCCTGAGTATTAGTTAGAGGATCATGTATACCAAATTTCAACTAAATCGGTCAACTTTTACTCAAGTTATCGTCACACGCGTAAACGTTACTGACAGACAGACAGACAGACAGACAAGATGCATATTTCGTTGAATGTAAGAAGCTCGCTTACGCTCGCTTCAATAAGCAGAATTCTTTTTTAAATCCTTAATTATGGAAAATATATTTCTCTTTCGGCACATATTTTTCTCTAACTATTAATTTAATTTTTTTTAAATATATATATTTACTAGGCATCGCGTGGCTCTATCATTGAAGCGAGCGTATTGTAATGAAATACTGAATATTGAAATTTATTAATCATGATGAATGTCATAGTTGAAGATAAGTGGAAGAGGGTAGTGTAGGGAAGAGTGGGGGTACTCGGTACAAAGCTTTACTTCCTAAACAAACCTATACACTATACGACTATAACAATCTTCACCACCCGCGTTAGCTTTTAAACAATTATTATAAATGTATCTCGTCACTACGCAAAGAATTTTGCTTGTATCAAGTTGAAATTTTGCATACCTGTTTCAATTGTGCATTAGATGGTGTATATGAAGTTTTATTAAAATCGTTTCGTTAGAACGTAAGATATCGGTAAAAAGGTTGTTTTCTCTATTATAAACGTTTAGGACCGCTTTAATAGTTTTAGCGATCTTTATTAAGTCATAGCGGTGTCGCTGTTGGTTTTACTAAAAAATGTTATTTGAAAAAAATGTTCGTCTCATCGAATAGATGATGATAGAATCTTTTCCCGTCCTGAAATTCCAATTTAATTTTTGAACCTCTCGTTTACGCGAGCGTTGCGCGCGAACTCTTGGACGGATCACGCTGTCCAACGAACTTAGCCTGAGTATTAGTAAGAGGATCATGTATACCAAATTTCAACTAAATCGGTCAACTTTTACTCAAGTTATCGTCACACGCGTGAACGTTACTGACAGACAGACAGACAGACAGACAGACAGACAGACAGACAGACAGACAGACAGACAGACAGACAGACAGACAGACAGACAGACAGACAGACAGACACGGAACATATTTCGTTGAATGTAGGAAGCTCGCTACGCTCGCTTCAATAATATACAATTCCTTTCACTTTTCCATTAAAAGTCAGTAAAAGTCAATAATATTATATATGCTTCAATACTTTACGTATACTATAATTTGTAAATAATATATATATATTCCAATACTCGAGTATACTACTAGTGTACTTAGTAGTATACTACTAGTGTACTTAGTAGTATACTACTAGTGTACTTAGTAGTATACTACTAGTGTACTTAGTAGTATACTACTAGTGTATTCTATAATTTTTAATCTAGGAAACAATACGGTACTGCTGACTCCATGTCACAAAATTACTGTGTAGTAGCAGTAAATAGTAAAAACCCGTCTTGCCGACCTCTCAGCTTCCGTAAGCTGTTAAGCCACGTCAGATAGTTTTAAAATATCTTAAGCAATCAATAATCAATCAATAAAAATATAATAAGTAGTCATTTTTTTAAAAAAAAAAAAAAATTGGGTACGGGGTACCTCGGAACTTTTCCTCACGAGGATACAAACGTCATGAGGTAGCAGCATTGGACGTGGTCAGTACTTGGATGGGTGACCGTTCTGAACTAACTGATTTATTATCATTCTTAAAAAAAAAACCTTATTTTTAATACCATTTTTAATTATTTGAAGTTTGGCGGTATTTTGACAGATGTAAACAAACTTTGACGTCATTAAAATTATCGCACTAATAAATAATTATATTCGCTTATAACTTTTAAACTAATTAATGGAATTTCATCGGGTTTTTTTATATTTGTTCCTTAATTTTTTCCTGTTCCAACGATATGCTATACGTCAAAAACCTATTTATACTTTCAGTATTATTAACCATCAAAGTTTAAAAATTAAAACATTTATAACTTTAAAATGGCGGCCAAAATCAAAATGAAATTTAGTGGGCTTGTTTGTCATACAGAGAGGTACATTCAACTCGATCAGGACCATTTTCGATTTATTACGATTTTTTAAATTTTTGCTGACTCACGAAACTAGGTTCAAGATGGCGGAAAAAGTTGATTTTCCGGGCGGCACAACTACAGGTTAGGACTGATTGTTCTGCTGTTTCAACTCTCTAGGTTAAATACCTTGGGCGCTACGATAATAACACACATACACACATACATACGTCATACTGAAAACCACTCAGGAGGTCTTAAAAACACCTAAAACGGATAATTCCGTTGAAATCTCGAAAAAAATTTTTTTTGGTGAAAACAATACTTTTCCTACTATTAGTAGTGAGGAAAAGTAAAAATACTGTATAATAGTGTACCTAATTTTACTAATGATAAAATTAATATATGGGTATTGTGGATGAACCATCTTTCTTTCTATAGACCTTATACTTTTGTTCGTGAAGTAAAAAGTCAACAAATAAATCTTTCATTGAATTCTTTAGAGTACAAAAAAGTTATAGTGAATTAGATATTGGTCTTTCTTACACCTTTAGATATAAATCAAAATTGTATAATGTCTGATAGAAGACATTTCGTAGGTCGTAGCGTCTATTATTAAGGTTGAAGGAAGGTAGGAGGATACGTCAAGTCATGATCAGGTTTAGAAGATGGCTGTTTGCACTTATATCGTTGTTAAGTTATCAGAAGGTTGTTGAAGGCGAACGTGTAAATTCTATTGACATTGTATTTTCATGTCTACGTAGCTTTCACCTTTTGCTTTCAAAGATCTTCTGTTAAAAACCTTATATAACGTCATTTTAGCTTCTGGAGTTTTAGAAGTTTAAATGAAAATATTCCAGCAAACACCTTTTTTTTAATTCCATAATAGAAATAGAAATTTCACTTTTTTTCAAACTAAAAAACAACAATTGCAGAAGTCAAAACATATTTTTTTTTTTTTAAACAAATTATTCGGAAATAGATAGTTCAAAGACATATGCATTTCTCTCTTCACAGCACAGAACTATATGTTCTCTAGTGGAGAGATAACCTTATAGATGCGCTATAATATATTAAATTGGTATCTCTTGTAGAATATGTATTGTATGTAATTTATTATTTTTATTATTATTTTTAAAAAAATTCACAGGGAAGTACTTACGTCCAAGTACTTTTTAGGGTTTTGTAGATGATAAAGCATACCCGTTATGAAATAATGATTTTTTTCTTCGATCTGAAGCCCGGGTTCGATCCCCCGGGGGGTCACAATGTTTTTTATCGGTAAAAACCAAAAGATAAATTACATTCTTCAGGAAATTTCCATCGCCCCCCAATATTGTATTAGCATGAATTATTTCGAAATTTTAGGACCAGCCGTTATATAGTGGGGGGATTTTTTTGGGGGTATATTTTGACTTATAAAACCAATAAAGAATGAAACATTTAAGAAAGCAAATATATATTTGAATCCTACTCTTGAGCAGCTTTCATTTGATACCCCACTCAAAATTTTAAAAAAAATTAAATTTTGGGCGCCCTTCAAATTTTCACTCTCACATAACCCTCATCATACGGGTTTTGAGAAGTATCTACAAAACCCTAAAAAATGAATAAAGGTATTAATAATAATAATAATTGAAGCGAGCGTAAGCGAGCTTCTTACATTCAACAAACTATGCATCTTGTCTGTCTGTCTGTCTGTCTGTCTGTCAGTAACGTTCACGCGTGTGACGATAACGTGAGTAAAAGTTGACCGATTTAGTTGAAATTTGGTATACATGATCCTCTTACTAATACTCAGGCTAAGTTCGTTGGACAGCGTGATCCGTCCAAGAGTTCGCGCGCAACGCTCGAGTAAACGAGAGGTACAAAAATTAAATTGGAATTTCAGGACGGGAAAAGATTCTATCATCATCTATTCGATGAGACGAACATTTTTTTCAAATAACATTTTTTACTAAAACCAACAGCGACACCGCTATGACTTAATAAAGATCGCTAAAACTATTAAAGCGGACCTAAACGTTTATAATAGAGAAAACAACCTTTTTACCGATATCTTACGTTCTAACGTAACGATTTTAATAAAACTTCATATACACCATCTAATGCACAATTAAAACAGGCATGCAAAATTTCAATTTGATACATGCAGTAGTTTTTTTGTAGCAAAAAGATACAAATTATAAATATTGAAAACGAGATGATGTGGTTAGAGGAATTGTAAGAATGCAGGATGGTTCCCTTACTACTAGCCGCTGCACTACTACCAGACCCATTATCTATCAACTCATCATGATTCATGATTATCTATTTTTTCAATATTCAATACATATTTATTACTATACGCTCGCTTCAATGATAGAGCCACGCGATGCCTAGTAATAATAGACTGCCAATTAGTGTGGCACATAGCTTCCTCGCATCCTATCATGTACTTTATTGTTATATTAACATTAACACTATTGTTATGTTACTTTATTGTTATATTGTTTATTGTGAAAAAACTATTAATATAGTTTTAGCGATCTCTAACACTTCATAGCGGTGCCGCTGTTTTTTTTACTGAAATATTGTTGTTGAAATAAATGTTTGTCTCATTGAATAGATGAAGTTAGATTTTTTCCCGACCTAAAATTCCAATTTTAAATTTGAAGTTCACGTTTACGCGACCGTTGTGATAACGTTGTCCAACGAACTCGTCCTAGGCATTGGTAAAATGAACATGTCTACCTAATTTCATCAAAATCGGTCGACATTTACTCAAGTTATCGTCGCACGTTTCAAGAATTCGCGGATACACAGACAGAAAGACAGACACGAGACCAAAAATGTTCTCTGATGTCTGAAACGGATTTCTGTCTTGGAATTTTTTAAATCGGAGACATAACATTTTTTCGTTCTCAAAAGTGAACACAATGCTGTTAGAGGTGGTTAGAGGTGATTAGAGGTGGTTAGAGGTGGTTAGAGGTGGTTAGAGGTGGTTATAGGTGGTTAGAGGTGGTTAGAGGTGGTTAGAGAAGGTTAGAGGTGGTTAGAGGTGGTTAGAAAGTAAAATATTTGTGACTAACTGCAAAATACTAAAGGTATCCCGCCTGCATTAATAAGAAATCTAGAATAAAATATGGATTAACGCTTATTCTATACTAATGATTAGAATGAAATAGTGAAAAATGAAAAAGACATGTTCCTAATCAGTGGCGTAGCAGGTCTCTCTTAATTATTAATGATCTAATGCCCACCCACAACACTGACCCTGTTTCTACGCCACCGATAAGAAAAAGTTAATTGATTGTAAACTGATTGAATCTACAGATACATAATTACACTGAAGATTTATTATGCAGAAAAAAGAAATTTAGTAAAGAAGTCGTAGTTGTAATTAATAATAATTTATCACAAACCACTATTAATTTTAATATAATGAAGAAGATTCTCAAAATATGCCGTTTATTACAAAATACATATGCAAATGATAAAATGTTCACTGTAGAACTTTTATGTCAACTGTTACATAAAACAAGACGTAAATATCTTTAAAAAAAAAGAGTTGTAGTTTAGATATATCAGTGAATGGTTAAGAAAAGGTCACAATGTAGAGCTTTTATTAGTTTTTTATTGTTACATAAACAGATATAATGATGTTTAAATTTTAGTGAAAAGTTCTGAGATAGTTGCCATATAGAATTTCTGTTTAGCTATTACATAAACTTTACCCGCAGGTGCCAATCCTTGAGTAGGCGTGGAATGTAAGTAGGAAATATTTTAAGGCGTTCTTATTATCAAAATATTTTTAAATTGTATTATTACTTAACTAATCATAATTCACGTCATATTTAATCGTTGATCTAAATTGAACCGGTCATATAATAAGTTTATAATACAAACCGATTTTTGATCACTTTAATTGTGTTGTATATGAGTCAGTACCTGCATTTTTTACTACGTTTTCATTAGCTTGCTTTTCTTGTTTGTTTGTTTTTGTTTTTTTTGTGTCCGGTATAAATCTTGCAATCAATTATTAACTAACTTCCTGACTAAGTAGAAAGCTGAAACTTTATACTTAGATAAATCATTAAATTTCTTAAGTATTTAGGAAATTATCAAATTCAAAATCAATTGTAAACAAACACGACCAGTGACAGCTTAAATCCACAGAAGAAATCCGCAGAAAAAATCCACAAGGAAAATCTAAAAACGTCGTGTATAAAATGTCCTTTTTACTACGTTTTTATTAGCTTGCTTTCTTGTTTGTTTGTTTGTTTGTCCAGTACAAAAATCTTGCAATCGAATTTTAACTAACTTCCCGAGTAGCTAGACATTTGAAACTTGTAGAATAGCTCAGAACTCGATGAAAATGCATTATTTTAATAGTTTTAGCCATCTTTCAGCAGAATTTAATTAGTTTTCAGCAAATTTTGCTACATGGAAAGTTAGTTCGGAATAAAATCCGCAAGTTATTTTATCTGTTTTGACATATCCCATATTTACGATCTTCATTTTGACGTGTTTCAAATTTATGATTTATGACAGAAAATATATAAAAACTTAGTATATGAAAAGTTCTTTTTATCTTGTATTATTTGTAACCAGAATGTCTTTGTTAAAGAGAGTCATAGTAAATCTAAGGTACAAACGTTCTGTACTTTAGTTTGTTATTTCCAAAACTTTCTTGATATCTAAAAACCACCTCGTTATCCTCATCTTGAAGACGAGATCCTTAAACTCTGAAGAACGGCCTGAAGACTCCTGCGTCTCTCTGAAGACCTCGATGACCCTTTTTACAACTTCCTCTATTATATCTAAGTGAAAGCGGTTTTTTTTCTGTAGTTTTGAATGGTTTCTTATCCCCTGCAGCTCAAATAATACACATTTTTTAACACATATATTGTATTTTATACGTCATGATATTTCGATATCTTTTCTATCGTTTTTTCCTCTGAATTATTTGTATTGTATTCAAATGTCAAATTAAGATTTCCAACATTTTCTCTATATGACATCTATTAATCTTTCTATTTATAAAAAATTATATATATATATATATATATATATATATATATATATATATATATATATAAATATATAGCATAATAAGTACTTATTAGTACTAGTTATAAAATGTCTGTAAAACTATTAAAATCGATGATTTATCATGAAAATTGACTGTTTAGTCCAATTTTTAAACCAACAAATTGATTTAGGATAGAAACAAGTAAGGCGCGTTTCACGTAAGTACGTGAGGCGATAATCGCCGGTTTCTGTACGATTATGTTAAAATTATTAAGTGTAAAATTTTTATAGTTGCATATTCTTTTTCTACACTTCAAAACCTTTAAATTGATGTATAGCATGTCGCATGGTGACTAAAAACTTTTTTTTTAGTCGCCCGCCATATTGGCCACCAATTTGGAAGTATTATGTGAAAACTCCAAAAATTGTACAGTTGTCACAAATTCCGAAATGCACCTGTGTGCCGAATTTCATTTTCCTAGCTATAGTAGTTTATGAATTGAAACAAGCAACAGACAGACAGACAGAGCCGTTATTTAAGGTTTCTTTTCGTACTTCGTACAGAAACCTAAAAATTAGCATCGTATTGATAAAAATTCAAAGTTTATTGATTGTACATTGTTAGAAAGTCTGTCTGGATAACCGGATGTCCGGACTAGCGAGATCTGGATTAACGAGACTCTAGTGTAAGATTAATATGATAAATCAATTAAGATGTAATATTTTAACCCGAAAAAATTGCTATTGTGATTTTTGTCAATATACTGATTGTCAATTCTGGTCGTTAATTGATTTCTACTCTAGAGTATGAACCATCTATACACACACACATATATATGTACATATACATATATATTTATGTACATATATATATATATGTATATGTACATATATATATATACTGATTGTCAATTCTGGTCGTTAATTGATTTCTACTCTAGAGTTCTAATCGTCTATATATATATATATATATATATATATATATATATATATATATATATATATATATATATATATATATATATATATGTATCTATATATTGATCCTACATCAAGATAACTATGTAGAATCATGATAAATAAGGAAGAATGTGCTATGAGACTAGTTCATTGTTTGAATCCAAACAGTAAAATATCCAATGTATGACCTTACGAGAAAATTTTTTTACTATCCGATCATTCTTTCACTTTATGAAATGTACATATATATAAGTTGGTACTAAAAAATTATTACGTATGTAAAATGGGAAAATAATGCAACAAGGGAACCTATACTAAACTTAACAGGGTAACTATTTCCTAAAAAATATAAAAAAGAATCTACGAACAGATGAATGAATGTTGAATTCCTCAATTTCACAGAGTCAAGCCCGAAGCTAATCGCCCATTGTCCAGGATCTTCCTCCTCCGCCATAAATTAAATCAAGATTTTCTCATAGTTTAATAGTTAATAATAATATGTAACACATTGTGTTTATACTTGTTGATAATTCATAAAGTTATGCAACCTGGAAGTGTTAAATTATTTTAGAAACAATTAATGCTTGAAATAGCACCCAGTCTTTAATCACATTATTATTATAATTTTTTTTTAAAAAATATATTTATAAGACAAAAAAAATAGCTATTTTTATTAT
The DNA here is from genome assembly GCA_951217055.1 of Gerris lacustris. Taxonomy (NCBI): domain Eukaryota; kingdom Metazoa; phylum Arthropoda; class Insecta; order Hemiptera; family Gerridae; genus Gerris; species Gerris lacustris. Next base: position 80,844,575 of record OX578279.1, read on the forward strand.
AGTTTTATTGTGTGTAAACAATTTTTTTAAAAATAATTAATTATTCAATTGTTAATGAATTGTTTTAATTAGAAAAAGTAAGATTCAGTGGTACGAGGTATTTTTTTTAGCTAAATTTCAACCTTCAATAGAAAATGCAGAAACTAAGCTATTAAGAAAAAAAACAAAATCATGTACTTTATTGTTATATTATTGTTCTCTCCTTAATAACAACTATTAATAGTTTTAGCGATCTTTAACACTTCATAGCGGTGTCGCTGTTGGTTTTACTAAAAAATTCTATGACAGTTGGCTGTAGGTGTACCCTTTACTAATTCTGTATCTAGTAGTGGATCCTTTAAGGGTTAAAGTGAAATAAATTACTTCAATTCATTCTCATCGGCAACGTTTCGGCCTGACCGGCCATTATCAAACCTAAAAATGTATATTTTAATCAATAAAACTACAATAATTAACATGACATAACACCAAGAAGGATAAGTTCAGAAATGTTGCTTTTCCTTATAGTAACAAACTTAAGTTAAGTGTAGCCAACAGTACATTACGCGTCGAGTGCGGAAAGTAGCATTTTGCATGCGAGTGTGGAGTTTGCACCCGAGCGACAGCGAGGGTAGTAAAAACCACACGAGCAATGCAAAATGCCGTTATCGCACGAGTTGCGTACCGTACTTTATCTAAGATTGTTAGAATTTAAATAATAAATATAGAAAAAAATAAATTTGCTGTATGTAAGTTCGTATCTCTTCTCTTGATAAATATGGCATTAATCTTGAGTTGTATTTTTTGCCGAATTAATTATTTCTGGAGGAGTATTATTCTCTACATTTTCGTCAAAGCCACTTGATTCATTCATTGTTTTTCACTAAAAACTCGATATAAACAGTTACTTTAATAAAAGAATAGCAAATTAGTTTTGTTAAATGTAAACAAACTCGATAATCGTGCGTAAAGCTGAAGAATTCCTCTTCTTTACCGCACTAGCGTGGTAAAGAAGAGGAATTCTTCAGAACTATGAGACGCGCATGCGCAATGAATACAAGTACGTAAAGAATCACTTCCTACGCATCTAAATAGAGATATAATGTTTATATTTCGTATCAATCGTAGATAAACAAATTAACATGGTCTTAGGAATTCTTAAATTCCGTCGTCACGAAATAACTAATATTACACCTCTAATCTTAAACACGGAAGTTCTTGTAGCAAGATACATTAATAACAATAACAAAAAACATAAAAAAAACATATATAAAAAATTGTATTTGAAAAAAATTGTTTTTATCATTGAATAGATAAAGTTAGATTTTTTTCCCTACCTAAAATTCCAATTTCAAATTTGAAGTTCACGTTTATGCGAGAACGGGCATAACTACGGGCAAACTAGGGCCAACACAGTTTCCATTAATTAATCAGAACCGAAACTTGAAGAAATGCGACAAGGAGGCACGAAATTCTAACCAGTTACATATTACAATGTATTATTTTGGTTAAATTTGGTTAGAGGTGGTTATAGAGGTGTTAGAGGTGGTTAGATGTGGTTAGAGGTGGTTAGAGGTGGTTAGAGGAAGTTAGAGGTAGTTAGAGGTGGTTAGAGGAGATTAGAGGTGGTTAGAGGTGGTTATAGAGGTGGTTAGAGGTGGTTAGGTGTGGTTAGAGGTGTTTAGACGTGTTTAGAGGTGGTTAGAGGTAATTAGAGGAGGTTAGAGGTGGTTAGAGGTAATTAGAGGAGGTTAGAGATGGTTAGAGGTGGTTAGAGGTGTTTAGACGTGGTTAGAGGTAATTAGAGGAGGTTAGAGGTGGTTAGAGGTAATTAGAGGAGGTTAGAGGTAATTAGAGGTAATTAGAGGAGGTTAGAGATGGTTAGAGGTGGTTAGAGGTGTTTAGACGTGTTTAGAGGTGGTTAGAGGTAATTAGAGGAGGTTAGAGGTGGTTAGAGGTGGTTAGACGAGGCTAGAGGTGGTTACACGTGGTTAACGCAAGGATGTTAAATAATGGGGATGGAGGGTTGTGGAAAAAAAGTGACCTCATGAAGATATGTAAAATATGAGCTCCAATGGGACAAAATACCTTCCTCTTGGTTATAGGTTACCAAGAATTTGTTTATAGTTTCATTTTATAACCAGTTAAAGAAGGTAATTTGTCCCAGTTCAAAGGCTGTGGAGCATGCGCAGTATGATTTTTCTCTGCAATTTCTCTTACCTCCATGGGGTCACTTTTATGCCCTAAACCCCTTCTTAACATTCCAGTCCCATTATATTACATCCTTGGGTTAGCGCAACCTGAAAAACTGAATAATTATAAATAAATTATAAAAGTGCAGTTATCAAATTTTATATGTGCTTCATTTGCAATACCATGGCGTTTAGCAAAGGATTGAAGAAATGTGATAAGTTTCCTATCCAAATATTGTAACTATGTGAACATTTGAAAAAGCACAGTCTTTATCAAATTCTCTCATAAAGTATTTTGTCTATTTTTTTCAATTAAAAGCAAGACATATTCTAAACAATTTTTTTTTTTATTAAAATCTGCTGTCATTATAATAAAAAATCGGTCCGAGACAACTCAGACAAACTTTCTTATATACGAGTTCATAATTACTTAGCCCAGTGTTGTCCATTTATTAGTTTTCACGTTTTCGTAGGTAATAAAAACAAAATTTCTTCGGCGGGGAATCGAACCCGTCCTCTCCGACCGCATTTAAAGCTATTTTCTCAGGAACTAGATTTATATAATATCGTTAGATTCGCATTTAAACGAACTACATTTTGAAGAATTGTCTAATCAAAATCGTAAGAAACCGTTTTTGAGAAATAATTTTTATCAAGTTATTCAGTTTTTGGGGGGTATCACCCCTAAATTTGGAGCAAATTTCATTTATCGATTCGCCGGGGTATACTTTATTCTGAACATATATGCCAAATGTCGACAAAATCTGTCCAATAGTTAAGGCTCTGCTCGTCGAGTGACATTTTTTAAAATCAACTTTTTTGGACTCAGGGAACCTCAAAACGTGTAAATCCATAATAATCGAATTTTAGCGCCATCACAATACTTTCTCTTTATATGAACAAGTAAGCCTAACTTATGAATAACTTAACTGACAATTTGCAACAAAGTTTACATCTAAGATTACTTATTAAAAAACGTCAGCTTCAGTGAAAGGTCCAAAGAAAAATGTAATCCTTACTCAATACAGAGAAAAAAAAAAGATAACGTAAAAAAATATAATTAATCGCCACCTTTAATCGTGGTACCACTAATAATAGTGATTTCAAGTAAAAAAAATCACACCTATCTAACTTTTAGTCATTATAATGACAAGATAATAACTTTATAACATATTTTTTACGTATTTCTTTAGAAAAGAACATTTTTATTCAACAATAGGCAATTATTTACCTGCCACATCGCTGATTAAGGAACTACACACGTAACTACAGATATTTAATGTGCTGTATGTCTATTTGTAAATGTAGATATTTCTCATGGGTTTTAAGTTTTTTCTTAAATAACTAAAAAGTTATGTAAATAATCAAAAGTTATGTATATAATCCTTTCAAATAGATGTGCATAATCAAGCCTAACTTTTTCTTATGATATTGTGAAGTAGTCAATGAAATAATATTCTTCAATATTTTCAGACTGAACTAAATTATTTAGAGAAATGAATTCATTGTTAAATTAATTATTTCTTCTTATGCACTTGGGTTTTTTTTCTCATGAGAGTTAAATTAAAGAGAGATAAGATAATATTATAATAAAACATTTAGATCTCCAACTGCAATTCTATTTGACATTAATATAGGTTATAAAATCTAATTAATATTTTTAAAAAAGAAAAAAAAAATGTCGTAATAATAGTTAATAATGGGTGGAATCCATGATATTTATAATTTACTTACGTCATTCGCTATCGTAATTAGCATCTATTAATGTTTTTGACCTTGTATTTTATGAACTTTGTCTAAAAAAAGAACCTCCGAAAAAAATAGTTAACTTTAGATCTACAGAGGATGTTTATTCTGAACAGAAATAAAAGGGTTTTTACGAAAAATAAATTAAAAATAAAGATGAATTACTTATTAAAAATTCGATAATTATGTTGAATTATATTATGCGAGCTCATTACTCATTATATTAACGAGCTTAATTTTATATTTAGAGAAAACAGTAAAATTGATAAAATTAATTAAGATATATCTTTATTTAGATAAGTTATATCTATTTGAAGACCAACAAATCAAAACATTCATTGTTATTGGAATATATGTAGTTGCCGTCGTCGGGACACTACTCGATTATAAAATAGTATATTACGCGTCTAGTGCGGAAAGTAGCATTTTGCATGCGAGTGTGGAGTTTGTACCCGAGCGATAGCGAGGGTAGTAAAACCACACGAGCAAAGCAAAATGAAATTTTCGCACGAGTTGCGTACCGTACTTTATCTACGATTGTTGGATTTTAATAATAAATACAGAAAAAAACTGTTACTTTAATTAAGCGAACAACAAATTAGTTTTTTCCGTGGTAGGCTGTGAAATAGTAACTTTAGAGCCTAAAAGACATAGCTAAAATCCATTTTTTCATTACGTGGACTTAAAAAATCTTTTCATTACTCCTAGCTGTAAAGAAAAAGGCTTTTACGTCCTAGGAACTAAAAGATTTTTTATGTCCGGCGGGTAGTTTTCAAAACTTCCGTTAGTACCGCTGCAGTCTTTGTAGAAATGCTTCTAGTACGATTAAAATCCGCTAGATGTCAATGCGTTTTATTTATCTTTTCTTATAGTGTAACCTCTTTTTAAGGTTTCTTTTTTTAAGTCTTAAGTATGTACTAATATTTCTTATTATTATATATTGATTAGTTATTAATATTTAATGTTTTTTCATTGTCTGCTACCTCGGATAAAATAGCATATGCTACGCGACTGTGAAGTGTTTTTTCTTTACCTTGGCAATATTTACTGTCTCGCTTCGCTCGACAGTAAATGTAATTGCCGCGGTAAAGAAAAAACTCACTTCACAGCCTAGTAACATAATATACTATTGTTAAATGTAAACAAACACAATGCAATGAATATACAACTTCGAAAAAGAATCACTTTCTACGCGTCGAAACAGAGATAAAATGTTTATGTTTCGTATCAATCGCTTTTTCGACCCTAGTAGGAAATCAGTGGGCTGACCTACAATCTAAATTTCATCAAAATCGGACAAGTAGTGTCTTCACATATTACGTGATTTGTGTAGATTCAGTGCGGTCAAAGAAATGGTGATAGACAGACACGAAAATAAAAGTGATTCCTCAAGCCAGAAACAAATTTCTGTTGGATTTTTTTGAAGTCGGTGGGATACAAAAATTTCATTTTTTTTTTGGTATATTTCTACTTATAAATAAAATAAGATTTTTTTTTTTTTTTAAATATCTATATATATATATATATATTTGTAATCTACAGATGACGATAACTTGAGTAAAAGATCACCGAGTTAGATGAAATTTGGTACACATGTTCATTTTACCAATGCCCAGGCTGAGTTCGTCGGAAAACGTTATCCGCCCAAGCGTTCACGCGCATCGCTCGCGTAAACGTAAGCTTCAAACGACGGGAAAAAGTGTTATTAAGGAAGCCTGTTACTTGACTTGTTTTGATTATTTTTGTTATATATGTCAAAAATGTCACTTTTTTTGTAAATAAATAAAATATAATCATGTAAAATTTCACCCTGATACAAGCAGATAGATACAAGATATATTTTATAATATTTTAAATTAATTGGCCGGGTAGGTAGAAAACAGTCCTATTTCAATCCAAACTCCTTTAATAAACATACTCTTTCACTATAAACTCATCATGATCAACTTTTTTCTTATATTCAATATATATTTATAGTAAGACGCTTGCTTTAATTATACAAATAATGATTTTCTTTTAATTTTGCCTTAACTCTACTAGGTACAAACAGTTTGTTACTTTTAATTTTGTCTCTTTTTAACTCCGCCATGTATAAGTAGTTAGCAATGTATACGTACTTAGCAGTGTGAGTTTATAATTTATATTTAATGAAACATGTAAGGAACTTCGTTCCTACCGGGTGTCCCGCGACGTATTTTTTATCTCTTTTGATTCAAATGTTATTGGAACCGTACAGAGTGACAGACAGACACAGGAACGAAACTAAAAGAGTTTCTTTTATTGGTTTTTTTGGTTTTATCAACGAAATCCCTAAAAAAAAGGATGATTAAGAAAATTAATAAATTAAAGACTTAGTGAATGAGTTCAAGATCTGTTAGGTTTTATTATTATGCGTGGGAAAACGACTAAACTGTAATTAAATGTTCTTGTTAACAGCGTGTAAGTTAATTAATTTACGCACGTGTGTATAATGCGTTTTTAATTATTCATTACATTGTTGAGCTATAAACAATTAAGTCATTATTACTTAAATGCCTACATATTTCCATTACTAGTTTCTTTTTAATCTTTTAATTGTTAATAATTAAGTAGAAAGTAGTTTATAAAAGAAACTTTATTGCTCATTTCTGATTCTTCCGTACACATTATTTTCGTTTTTTAAAAGAATTAGACGTAATATAATATCAATAGGAAGTATTACAAAGAGTAACAATTATCAGAATATTATCAAAAGTCCACTATAGCTTATATATGAATAAATAAATATCATCTTTTTACTTTCTCATATACGTAGTATGAAGAGAGAAAGTATTGTTATGGCCCAAAAAAATCGATTATGAGATTTTTTAGGCGATTTACACGTTTAAGGTCCCTTGAGTCCATGAAATTGGATGTTTAAAAATTTTAGTCGTCTGTAGTCTGTGCAGGCGCGTTAGCCTAAACTACAGGGTCAATTTTAATGAAATTTGGCATACGTGTTTAGAAAAATCTAGAAGAGAATCTAGAGAAAGAGATCTAGATAAATTTATTATTTTAGTTATAAATTTGAGGGCGCTGCCCTCAATAAAGAAAGTAATAAATATGAAACGTAAGTACGTGAGGCGATAATCGCCGGTTTCTGTACGATTAACTAAAAATTATAAGTGTAAAATTTTAATAGTTGCATATTCTTTTTCTACACTTCAAGACCTTTATATTATGAAAGATATAATCATGGTGACTAAAAACTTTTTTTAGTCTCCCGCCATAGAGGAGATATTACGTATGAAAACTCCAAAAAGGGTACAGCAGTTGTCACAAATGCCGAGATGCACCTATGGGCTGAATTTCATGTTCCTAGCTATAGTAGTTTATGAACTGAAACATGCCAACGGACAAACTGGCTGATCCGTTATATAAGGTTTCTTTTCGAACTTCGTACAGAAACCTAAAACTTAGAATTAGAAAAAAAGCCCGATAGCCCCCACCCCCCCCCCGTTCCTACGCCACTGGTAGAAATAACAACTAACTTACTTATTAAGTGTGTTCGTAAATACATCTCAAAGAGCAAATGTTTTTAGTTAATTGGTAAACTAAAAAATTAACAAGCTTCAAGCATTCAATTTGCAATTTTCGTTTGCATTCCATTATAGTGATCATACAGGTTTTAAATGTTCTCTAATTTAGTCGTTCAAAATTTGTATTTAAAAAATTGTTTATAATTTTTGAAGTCTATAAACTTAAATGATGATGACTTAGTTTTTCATTCTTTATAAAATTTGAATTAATTTCCATTATTATAATACACATATAATAATTCAAAAATAAACACTGCACAGATACAGTTATCCAGAAAAGCCTTGAATCATAAAAATTATAATCCTCGTTTAGAATGAATTTCTATATTAATTTTAATTTGATTAAATGAATTAATATATTCAATTCATAATTTAATTACTCCTCTTTTTCGCATTCCAGGAACATATATTTATTAACTTTTTTCAACCTGATAATTAAATAATTTAAGTTAATCGTCGTTAAATAAAACTCAGTAATTATTGTTATGTTATCAAAAATTAAATAATTAATTAATATAAAAAGTGCAACTAACATAATAGAAGTATAGAATTTAAAAAAATAAAAATGAAAAATCTAAAAACTAATGATGTAAATCAAATTATACAAAAAAAAATGAATATGTTAATTTAAGCATTACAAAGGAATTACAAAGTTTTATAAATTCAACGAAATCTCATTCTTAAGTGCAGTATAAAAGCTAAAGATGGAATGTCGCTATCTAAACGTTGCATCGACAAGTTAAATAATCGAAGTGTTCTTTTCCTTGTTTTATGTGCAAGGTCTCCTTAATAATAATAAAAAATCCTGTCTATACATCATTAATTTCACCCACGCCTTTATCTAAATTAAACTAATATTAATTATTCATTTCCCCCCTCCATTTGATTAAATCAGGAACGATTCAAATGGTTGTTTTTTTTCTTACGTTTTAATGCGTTTGTTTTTGTTACAATTAGTAGATTGTTATCTTGAGTAATAGTTCTTGTAAAACAGGAGGAAAACATCTGCTTGAAAAACATCGTATGAATGGATAAATAACAAGTAATTTTGACGTTGGTATAACTAAAAGTATGATTTCTAAAACAATACTTTGAATACAACTCGAAAGATAAGCTATCAAACTGTAAGCTACATGTTAAAGCTGTTGTAATATCAATTATTTGAACCTGGCAGACCGTGATTTTTTTAAAAAAAATTACGTCTCTTTTAAAGAAAAAAACAAAACAAATATTGAATTTGGGAAATAATTAGTGGGTTATAAACTAAAGTAACATTTTAGGGAGGCTATAGGATCAATCAAAGGTAAAATAAAATGGTTAGAGGTGGTTAGAGATGGTTAGAGGTGGTTAGAGGTGGTTAGAGGTGGTTAGAGGTGGTTAGAAGTGGTTAGAGGTGGTTAGAGGTCAATCAAAAGTAAAAACATTGTTAATCGACGTTCGGACTTGTACATTACGCTTCTAGTGCGGAAAGTAGCATTTTGCATGCGAGTGTGGAGTTTGCACCCGAGTGACAGCGAGAGTAGTAAAAACCACACGAGGAAATCAAAATGCCGTTTTTGCACGAGTTGCGTACCGTATCTACGATTGTCTGATTTTAATCATAAATACAGAAAATCAATAAATATACATTATTTATCACTAAAAACTTTATAAAAACAGTTACTTTAATTAAACAAACAAAATTAGTTTTGTTAAATCTAAACAAATACGCAAATCGAGCGATAAGGTGAAGAATTCTTCTTTAATTCCGAAAATTCTTCACCTTGACGCACGATTATGAAACGCGTATGCGCAATGAATACAACTACGAAAAGAATCACTTTCTACGCATCCTAACAGAGATAAAATGTTTATATTTCGTATAAATCGTAGATAATAGTTATTTATGCACCTAGGGAGTAAAGTAAGCCATTATTCCCTGAGCAAAAAAGTTGGTTCTTGAGGCGAAACCGAAGGAACCATGGTCCCTAAATCCCGAGGCGAAGCCGAGGGAGATATTATCGCGAGGGAAATAATGGCACTTTACTCCCGAGGTACATACAATATTTTGAAGGTTATTTAGATGCAGGTTATAAACAAGGTCGAAAAAGCAGTGTCGCCAACCTGATTTCAACTACTTCATTGCATTAGCCATTCATTTTCTACTATTTATAAAATAATTAAGTTGGCAATCCTTACTTTTTTGCCCTACTTTTTGAGTTCAGGCAAAAACAAGGACTTACTTCAGTCCCTTTAAACTAATCCAAAACCATAACTTTTACTCCCTACTGGAGATAAAATAAATTTCATTTTTCAAGGTATAAACCAAATCGATTTTTTTTAGAGAAAGAAATTAATTTCCCGAAACGTCAGTGAACCAAACATTTATTTTTAATTTTGACTGATCCTCTCTATCCCTTCTTTAAAGTTTAAATCTTTGTACATGCAAGAATTTATTCATTAGTCCTAAAATACAGACTAAGGGATATTAAATATCGATTGAGTTCTACAAATATTTGATAAAACTAGGCATCGCGTGGCTCTATCATTGAAGCGAGCATTGATCACATGTGATGTGTGTGAGCATTATCATTGATTGCAATAAAATACTGAATATTAAGAAATTTATTAATCGTGATAAATGTCATAGTTGAAGTGTTGGGTAGAGTGGGGATACTCGGTACAAAGCTTTACTTCCTAAACAAACCTACAATCCTAGAATCCCAACCACCCGCAGTAGCTTTTAAACAATTATTATAAATGTATCACTTAACAACTCAAAAACTACTTACCAATAAAACATGCCTGTTTCAATTGTAATTTAGACGATGTGTAAATCAATTTACTATACATCATTTATTGTAAGACGCTCTTTTCAAAGATAATAAAGTTTTACTTTTAATTTTGCCTTAACTCCGCTAGTACAAATAGTTACTTTTAATTTTGTCTCTTTTTCTAACTCCTCCATGTATAAGTAGTTAGTATCATATACTTAGCACTGGAATATTATAATTTATATTTAATAAAAAGCGTAAGGAACTTCGTTCCCGAACTTGGTGTCCCGCGACACCACACGTATTTTTTCTCTCCTATATCCGTATTAAGACTTTTTTTTCAAGATTTAGGGAACATAAGTGGGATAATATTTGTAAGATTGTACAGTTTGATTATTTAATGTGTTGTATAATAGACAAGGTGACCATTTAAGGACCGAGTAGGTAAAGTACACGGATATCTTCGAATCTTTCTCTAGACCTTACGATTATTCAAACTTTCGCATTCACTAACGTTAAGAGTTAAGAAAAGAGAAAACTTTTTACAAATGCATTACATAATATAATTAAACATACTGAAACCTGTAATATTATAATTCAACCTATCTTTGTTTATAGAACCACTTAGCTGTTTTATTACTTGAATCGATTCAAATCGCAACGGAAGAAGTTTAATAAGAACTACCGCTCAAAATGTTATTTTAAAGACAAATTGAAACTTTATGTTTGTGAGAATATATTATATGACTAAATAATAATAAAAATAAGTTTTTTGTTATTTAATCTTAGTTTAAATATTTTTATTGGAGAAAGGTGAGTAGTAACTCTTAAAAATCTCAATAAAATTAAGACATAACTTTTACTTTAGAAGCCCGACATTTGAATAAGGTATTATAAACGTATCTTATAACGTAATGTATAGGACGTAAGAGAGTCTGTGAACATAAATTAACAAATTGTAAATTTTTGTTTACGACATTAAGCATTGAGGAAGATATTGACGGTATATTTTTCGAAATTGTTCGTAAAATTTATTATTCTCATTATAAATGAATCACCGATGATCTAATGACGACTTTTGTTAAAGGCCAAGACTTACTTCAAAACAACATTTATAATTATTTTGTGTGATAAATTAGCGTATACATGACAATATTCATGAGAGTTAGAATTAATGGTGATCCACGCCTAAAAATTCATATCATTAATATTATTATTATTAAATGTTCCCGATATTAAATAACTAGGTGTGCAATGCAGTTGTCTGCTTGCAATATTGAGCTGAGCGTGCATTTTAATCTTAACCAATAAACATTTGTATTCATAAACAGCTGAAATCGGATCAAAAATAGTAAAATCTCTATTTTTAATTAAAAAGTATTTTTTCCTGTTTTTCTATTTTACCCCCTCTTAAATGAAAATATGACAAAAGTGAACATAACAACAATAACTGTACTCGTAAAGAGCTTTCCAACGACATGCATCATGAAGGGCATATACTATTTTCACTTTTGTACCCCGTACCCCGTACCTCTTTGTACGAATTTGGACCATTTCAGATTTATACCTTCCTGTGGTTGGTTACTATGACCGTGCCGAATTTCGTGCGAATCGTTTCAGCCGTTCAGGGGGAAACTTTTGTACCCCGTACCCCTGGGTACCAATTTGGACCATTCTAGATTTATACCTTCCTGTGGTTGGTCACTATGACCGTGCCGAATTTCGTACGAATCGGTTCAGCCGTTCAGGAGGAGTATGCGTCAGAAAAAATGCGAAGTGTATAAGAGCTTCGCTTCGCTCAGCTCAAAAATGATCATATTTTACAAATTCGAAAGTACATTTGTGAACTTCAAATAATTCTTGTCGTTTTCCTACCTTTGTTTATAAATGCGATTTCTGATTTTCATGGAACCTCTTGCGAAATATCTCCGGAACCACGATAGATAGAAAAATGCGGTTTTCAGGGTTCAATAATGGCTATAAATGCGCTTCCAGCAAAAGTGTGTACATTTTACATGATAAAAAAAGTGTATAGGAAGCTAATTTTTTACATAAGATTTGGATTCTATGGCTAAAAATAAGAATTTTTTACTCATGAAAATTTTTCCTCTCCGAGCATTAGTTTGCCGTCTGGAGAGCACTGAACCTGGCTAATATTAAAACGTTTATTACATTTAAACTAATGGATAAACAAATGGATTTAGGAAAAAAATTCTTATTTTGAGTCATAGAATCAAAATCCAGTCTAAAATATATACCATATATGTATTTGTTTTTTGCTCAAAAAAAGGAGTTCAGCAGGACTCAAAACGTGAAAAAAATTCCCAATAATGCATGTTTTTAAGAATAGATTTGGACTTAACGGCAAAAAATAAGAACTTTTTGTATTTTAAATGTTTTACCTTAATCCATCAGTTTAGCTGTAAAATGGACTTAAAGTTTCAATTTTAGCAAGTTCAGTGCTCTCCAGATAGCATACTAATGCTCGGAGCGGAAAATTTTCCAAGAGTAAAAAATTCATATTTTCAGCTATATAATCCAAATAGTAGTCTAAAAAATATGGCTTATTTTTTCCAGACTTTTTTTTCCAAACGGCTAAAAAATATGGCTTACTTCTAGAAAAAATGCTGAAAATTTTCTTTTGTTCAGAATTTTTTCTGGAAGTACATTTATAGACATTATCGAACCCTGAAAACCGCATCTTTCTATCTATCATGGTTCCGGAGATATTTCGCTGTTCCATATTAGCTAGGACACTCTATGTATATAATGATATAATTTCCTCAAGTTGAAACTGATTAATTATGTGTGTATTAGAAAACTGGAGCTTAAACCACATTTCTAGTGCCAAAATTAACTTTCACATCGAGATTAAATATTTTATAAATATAAGTCCGATAAGAGGGTCAAATATTTCCTGTTTAACAATATTGTAACTATACTTGATTAAAATTGTAGTTTTAATTAATTTGCATAATCAATAAAGAGTTTATAATGTGATAATATATAATCTAAATGTCTAAACCCTGTCCAAGTATTCAATTAGTAAGATTCTTCTGGTTCAAATGACATAATAAATTAATTTCACAAACCCAATTTTAATCTTGTCATTGAAATTTATTCAATAATATCTGGACTCAAGACTGGTTTACGTGAAGTTATCTAAGTTTAGAAGCTTAGGGCGTGGTTGGAAGTTTGGAAAGAGAAAATTAAGTGGCGTTATTTAATCTTTTAGATATGCAAGTGATCTAATAAATATGGGTAAATAGTATCAAGGTCCTTTTCTAAAGGTGGGTTCACAGCTAGCGGATACGTAATAGCGGAGGCCCGAAGGGATTCATCTATGGCAACGCTTTTGCGGCGCCGCAGAAAGTTGGGTCCAAACCATCTTTTTGCAACGCCGCTTTAAAACCAGCTTCGTCCTCTTGTTGTTTCCCTTCCTGTGTTTATATTATATAATATTTGTATCTGTTCCTACATTATTTTTATTATATCCTTATTTATCTATGTTTTTTTTTTAATATTTATCTGTGTTTTATCTTTATCAGTGTATTATATATTATGTCTGCTTTTTATATCTGTGCTTATTATATCTGTTCCTACATTATTTTTATTATATACCTATTTCTTATCTACATATATATATATATATATATATATATATATATATATATATATATATATATATATATATATATATATATATATATATATATGTCTTTATATATAATCTTATTATACAAGTTTTTTTAAGCAAGTGAACTAAATTCAAATTGAAAACACGATGTTATAATTGGCTTTGTTTATAACCTGGCCGACTGAAACTCGAAGGGAGGGAACAGCGACTCCGTCTCGGCGGCTCCTCGAAGATATATTGTTATCTATATAGCCCTCCGCCCCCACGGATCCGCAAGCTACCCTTAAAATATCTTTGTTTTGATTTACAAATAAGCTTACACGTTGCTGTACATACCATCCTTATAAAGTTATCTTTTTTTCATAGAAAATTAATTCCAAAAATTGAATTTGTCTAGAGAATTGGTTTCTGCAGCTGAAATCATAATAAAATTTCACATTTCATTTTTAAGTTTTAGGTAGTATTCATACTACGGAAAGTTAAAATTTTAATTTAACTCAAATTATAATTATTATTCACAAAGGGAGACAGGCAGAGAAAAATAGACTCCAGCACCGGGACTTGAACCAAGGGCCTCTATATTTCCAGTATAGACGCTCTTACCAACTAAGCTACACTGGAAAATAATTTCCTCTGTCAGTAACGATACCTAGTCCCGAATTAATTTCATTCAATTTTCTACAAGTCTAGAAGTAAACTTTAACGACAATAGAACTAGAACGAGAAGTATCGCTTATAATTATTATAAAGTACCCATTTAGTACCTGTACCTTGTACAATCAATTAGAAATTTCATTTTTAAGTTTTTGGTAGTATTCAAACTACGGAAAACTTAAATTTTAATTTAAATCAAATTATAATTATTATTCACAAAGGGAGACAGACAGAGAAAAATAGAATCCAGCACCGGGACTTGAACCACGGGCCGCTATATTTGTGAATAATAATTATAATTTGATTTAAAATAAAATTTCAATTTTTCTGGTGTTTACATCACAAAGTAAGTAGTTAGTTACTTTCAATTAAGAAGCGATTTCAGGAAGTTGAGCATTGTTATGTTGAAGCAAAGCAACAAAATTAATGAAATAAAACTTGAAACTTTCAAAAATTGTCTGCAAATTAGTATGGCACATAGCTTCCTCGCGTTCTATAACCTACTTAAATGATATTATGTTTATACAAATTTATTAAATTTTTCCCCCCTTTTATTTATTTTTTTTTTACATGCATAAAACAATAAGTTGATTATAAAACAAGTATTTTTAAAAACAAGCTTTTATTCGTATTCTACTCAGCAAACCCTTTCATGTGATACCCATATTATGGTTGTTTTAAAAAAATACCTAGTCCACCATCTTGGGCTGCCATATTGGATTTGGAATAACGTCACATAGCTAACCATGCATTATGCATTGTCATCCAAACTAAACGTGTATGCAAAATTTCAATTCAATCAGTTGAGGATAACTGCTTTAAAATTTAGTTGCAAGATTTGACTCGAACATACATTACAATTTAAGTAAAAGCTTTCCTTAATATTATTTAAAAAAACATGTTTAAAGAAAACAGCTATTATTCGTATTCTTCTTACCAAACCCTTTCATTTGATACCCATATCATGGGCGTGCTTAAAAAATAACTAGAGCGCCATCTTGTGCTTTCCGCCATATTGGATTTATAATGACGTCACTTAGCTATCCATGTATTGTCATCTTAACTAATCGTATATGCTAAACTTCAACTCAATCGGTGGAGGATAACTGCTTTAAAATGCAGTTGCAAGATTTGACCCCAACATACATACATACATACATACATACATACATACATACATACATATAAACATAGCAAGTTAATTAAAAGCTTGTAAAAAGCGCAGGCTATTGAAATTAATATGTGACCATTTGCGAGCTAAGTTAGACATATCATCCAAATTTCGTTTAGTACTATAAAGTAAAAGAGTACTTTTAAAGCTATAGGTGTTAGTAAAAATAATTTTGTGTGCACGTGGCAGAGAAACAAACGAACACAGAAGGTTTAAACTTATATGGGACCAACAATGGACTAATTATGACCTACCATTTTTTATTAAAATCGTACGAGTAGTTTTTAAGATATGCTAGTTCGCAATAATTGAACGATAGACAGATCGACATTCAGAAAGCGGAATCAAAAATGTTTCCTGATGTCTAAAACGGATTTCAGTCTTGGAATTTTTTTAATCGGAGTCATAAAAAATGTTCGTTCTTCAGAACGATCATCAGCTTACGTTACCTTCGGTAAGCTCAGAAACAAAAATACAATGGACTATGATTGATATTTGTCACTAAGAGATACAGATTTAAATACAATGAACAGAGCCAGAAGAAAGGTTACAAAGTTGACGACTGTTACAGTTACATAAACTTACCCATCCTTATACAAAGAGAAATATGAAGTTCAAATTTCATTGCATAGTTTCGTAAAAGGTCGCAAGTGCAGAGCTATTCTATAACTGTTACATAAACTTCATTGTTAACAATGACTTCTTAAAAGCAAGAAATGTTAAGTTCACACTTAAGTGCATGTCTGAGATAGCTGCAGTATAGAGCATTCAGCTGTAGCTTTTACTATTACATAAAACTCGACGTCAGGTGTTACTTGCTCCAGTCCGGGAATTAAATTACGAGAGGCATTCTCAAATCATTTATACTAAAAGTGGATTTTTTTTACGTGCAATAAGTCATTCGAAAGAAATATCACTTGGTATTTCTTCCGGGTCACCTCTATTTTTGAACTCGTTAAATTTGTCCAGCAGTTAGTTTTAAAAATTCATTGAGGTAACATATTATAATATAAACAATGAAAGGTTATTTAAGTATACAAGTAAACAATCATGTTTAATTTTGAAAGTACTTTTAATTAATACTTTTCGAAGCTAAACATTTCTTTACACACAGTGAATATACAGTCAATTTGATACATTTATCCAGCTGAAAATAAAATCAGCTGGTAAAAATAATCTATAAAAGTCCAGTCATGCACCATAACTTAATGAGCAAATTTTTAAAGAAATCTGCCTATTATAAAAAATACAAACAATAAATTTTAAAAAGAAAAGATTTGCGCGTGAGCAGCTATTACTGACCCTAAGTGGCCTTATAAAAAATTTTGCTCTGATTCTTAATATACTACATGTTAATATGTTTAAGAGACTATTTTTTAATAAAAAATAATTTGGTACACAGGAGTAAGGGGTACAAAAGTCAAAATAATATACACCCTTCATGATGTATGTCGTTGGAAAGCTCTTTAAGAGTACAGTAATTGTTGTTATGTAAACTTTTGTCACTTTTTTTTCTCATATAAGAGGGGGGTAATATAGAAAAAACACGTTTTCTTGCTATTTTTGATCCTAAATTGTCACAATTTGATCCCTTATTAAATTCCACAAATTCTGGCCAACGCACTCATCCTTTCTTTTGATATTATTGACATTTTAACATTTGAATGGATATTTTAAGTGCATCCTAGGGTGAGATATCGTCTGGAGTGACACATACATATATACATACATACATATATAGACATGCATACATACATAAAAAAGTGTTGAATTTCGGGAATCGATTAAGAATGGCCTAAAACGGATTGACATGAAGAAAATGTTTAAAAATTCGCACCACAAAAATTTTGAAGCCATTGCAATAGCTTAATTTTCTTCGAAAATTCGCTAAAAGTAAACAATTGAGTCCAAGTAAAATCGTGTATTTAGGGTTGCATGAAATTAGTTAATCCGCTAAAAGTGCAAAATGTAACCACAAAAGAAATAGTGAATGTAATACGATATTGCCCTTCGAAAATTAGTTGAATTATTAAGTGTCCCAATTTTACTTTATTATTTCAACAAAGCTGGGATAATAGATCAAGCGTAATTTATTAAATATTTAAATGTCTATTTATGTTTATTTAAGTGTACTTAAATAAACTAATACATTCTGCTCACATACTTGAGACGTCAAACATCTACTTTGTTATGCGAGAGTAAATCTCTCTCCTTAGGAAGACACAATCTAGCATTGCCTTACTAAAGAATAAGGCTTTATGAAAAATTCCTTTTTAGATATATGATCAGCTTTACTACTTCACTAGTCCAATATGGTTATAATTTGTCAGCCAATCTGTTGAGCTTTCTAACATTGAATATTCATTTGACAACTTGCTAGGGCTTCACCAAATATCTAGTTTCTGACTACCTAAAAAAAAAAAAGTTTTTTTTTGTTTGCCAATTTTGGTGTAACCATAAAAACCGGTTAGGTATCCTTTAATTTAATGCCTGATTAATTTTCTAGCTTCATATAACCTTATAAACGTACGTGTTAGTGAGTAAGTTTATATTCTCTTTGTAAGGCAGTATATATAGATAAGGGTAAAAAAAAAACTTTCTTGTTTTTAAAAATGGCAAAACTATTGTTTGAAATTTGATTGACTTACTTTAATAACGGCACATTTTTAATGTGCAATTTAGGATACATATCCAAATATATATATATATATATATATATATATATATATATATATATATATATATATATATATATATATATATATATATATATATATATATATATATATGTATGTATATAAAATTTATACTCTCTTATAAAGAGAAAGTATTGTGATGGCGCCTTTTAAGAATATGTGGTTGGCTAGATTCGTCTGCGGGACATAGCTTGGCAATAGGCGTTTGAAAAAAACAAAAACCGGTGGAGAGCGGCCATGTCTCACCAAATATGGTGGACATATTTAATGTGATTTTTATGGACATATTTAATGTGATTTTCATGATCCTGAGTACAGAATTAGTTAGCAGACCCAAAATCAAGTTGATGTTAGTTTGTCCCTTGGCAGGTGACCACGTTGATTTTTAGTAATATTTGAATAACTAACCTATATCAAGCGTGAAAATAACATCAACTTGATTTTCGGTCTACTGACTAATTCTGTACTCAGGATCATGAAAATCACATTAAATATGTCCATAAAAATCACATTAAATATGTCCACCATAATTGGCAGGACATGACCGCTCTCCACCATTTTTTTTTAAATGCCTATTGCCAAGCTATGTCCCGCAGACGAATCTAGCCGACCACATTTTCCTAAAAGTCGCTAAAAGATTAACTTGTATACCAAATTCTAGCTTGATGTTAGTCAGACACTTTTTTACACGCTATCTCCTGGACTAATAGTACAAAGTATCGATTGCTTTATCATCTTTTGTATTTCTTTTTAAAGACTTGCATAATAATATAAACGTCTTTTTAAATTAAGTTTTACAAATAAGAATCCTCACTTATAACTCGATGATTTATGCCAAGTTTATTTCTTCATCGTAGAATGAATACGATTCCATTATGCAGTCAAAAAGGTGGAGTAGAGAGACGCATTCAAAACTTATTGCACATGCTTAGAAGAGGTCAAATAAAGGTCCCACTTTCCTTTTCAAAACCAAATTAACTGACCTAGTAGAGAAGAAAGAATAAACTTTTATTTTAAAGAAGAAAAAAAAAAACAAGTACACGTCTAAAAAGAGACATTCAATAGAAGTAAAGTCTTGAGAGATAAAAATTAAAGATCAGTAAAGCTTATTTTAGTTCAAATTATCCTGTATAATCCTTCCGTAAGGTGCAATCCTTTTTTTATTATTGCATAATGTTTGTTTTATTTTTAATGTATGGATCCTGTGATGTGCTTAGACACATTACTTCTGTGTACTATCCGAGATTCCTTCCTATGTGAAAGCCCATTGTCTTTCGACTGTGTTATCATTTTCACGTTTATTCTTCTGAAGATGGAACCAGACGACGTCGTAGAAACGTTTAGCGTGGGTTCTTGTAACTAGAGAGAAACAAAACAATGAAACTTTTTTTTCGACTCTCACTTATTATTAGATGAGAGACGTACAAAATACAAACACATGACTGAAGTGATTAAATCTGAGTGTTTTGTAAAAATTCCTTTTACTGAAACTCGGTTCTAATTTTAAGCCGCTCCTACATTCTTTTATATCGATTTGAAAGTAGCACTTTCGATTGTTTTGTAAATTATTGAGATAGACAATTGAGGATATTACTTCAATATATAGAAATCCCTTATTATTAGGAGTCCGAACTAAAATATTTTATTTAAGCCGAGCATTTCATGGACCACAAAGGAATAAACGTAGTAAGATTTTCTTGCCACATTCAAGCTAAAACTAATCTAAGTAGAATATTTTATCTACTTTTGAAAAGTATTTAATACATATTTTAATTTTAAGGTGTCAATTTTTTAATAAACAAAAAAAAAAAAAAAAAAAAAAAAAAAAAAATAGACTGCCAATTGGTGTGGCGCATAGCTTCCTCGCATCCTATTTCGTACTTTATTGATTTTATGTTTCTACAAGCCATTATTGTCTAATTTCTTTAATTGTTTCCCCTTTTTTTTAGACTGTCAAAATTGATTTAATTTATACGTGAATTAAACCATCAATTTAGTAAAAGTTAAAGAGCGCAGACGGTTCAGATTAATGAAGGGCTATATGCAGGCTACTTTCGACAAACTATATGTTTCATAAAAATTGAAATTTTTGAAATCGGACCCCTAAAATTTTTTCGTTCTTCGGAACGGACACATAGTTTCCGTTACCTTCGGTAAGCTCGAAAGCAAAATGAAAGGAAACGAAATAAAATATTTTTCCGTAATAAATGAATAATTGAAAATAATTGTAGATAAACTTAGTAACAAAGAAAGAGCTAAATAATATAAAGAAAGGAAATATCTATAATCAGTGAGAGTAAAAGAAGTCATAGTCCTTATTTGATAAGAGAAGAAATTTATTTTTCCGAGAATTGAGAATAAGTTCTCAATATATTAATATCCATATTAACGAGTAAAACATCTGCTACTCTATTGTATACTCGTATAAAACGAGCTCTGTAATATATAATACACGTTTTAATATTTAAGATTTTAAATTATAATATTAATAAAGAAGGAAGAAAACTTTAAATAAAAAACCTGAAAGCAATCAAGATGCTCATAAATCAAACCTGATAAGTACTGAATTAATAAAACTAAAAAAAAAAAAAAAAAAAAAATGCAACACTGAAGTAATAAAAATAAAATAGTTTTCTACATAAATACGGTTAACAAAAGACACAATCGCAAAGGAGATGCCTTTTTGTTTTATGTATAATTTATATATACGAGTCCGTATTTATTTTAATTTATATTTAGAAAAAAGTATAAAATTAAGTAAATTAATTTAGATATCTGTATTTGGGTAAGTTATAAGATCTATTTGAAGACCAACAAATCAAAACAAATATTTATTTATATTGGAATAAATGGGTTTGCCATGGCTTACCAATAACAAATCATTTCGAGGTGAATCGTCATCGTCGAGAAACTACTTGATTATATACATGATATATACTAAGACTTCAACTATTAACCTTGCTTTTTTTCAGTAAAATACCAGGAAAACGCAAGACAAAATCCCGCTGTGCCGAAATAACACAATATGTAGGCTAGTTTCTATTATAGCTAGCAATGCAAAACGTATATTATCATTAATACTATTCATAAGAGCATATTCGCAATAATATTATTCTTTGTTTGGCATATACACGTAGAAATATCCTTACTATGTATAATTTTAATAAACTATACAATTGTTATTTTTTTTTTTTTTAAAAATTAAGAAAAAGAAAGCATTGCGCTAGACAGTTAGTTTCTATTGCATGGATATTACATTAGACTAATGGGAAAAGTGTATTTATATACACAAAGTATTCATCACAATTCTAAGAATCTGGAATACGATTATAAAAACACTAATACGTGTTTAAACACAACACAACTAAACACGTTCAGAGATACAGCTACAACAGAAGTCCTATGATATAATTCTGAAATAGAAAAAGAAACTACAATGAATATAGTTAATTCTTCTAAATTTTATTATGTTTTACTTCCTTTAAACTCTAGACTCGCTTAGTTTTTCTTTAGAAAGTTCAAAAAATCTTTGTAATATGATGCCTCAGCTACGGGGTTCTTTACACTTTCACCGTTGACCCGGGCATGCACTGGCCGCTGCCCCGTGCATCTTCCGTACTCGTAAATACGGCCTTTATGACTTCCTGACTGTCTTGTACATCTACCCTTTGACTATTATATACTATATTAATCATCATAGTCACACCCTGAGAAAACTATACAACTGTCAGATATGTTAAATAGTTTTTTATAGAATAGATTAAGTTTTTTCTCATAAAACTATAGTTTTGTTTCCGAGCTTAAGGAAGGTAAAGGAAGCTATGTGATCATTCTGAAGAACAAAAATATTTTATATCTCCGATTTAAAAAATACCAAGACAGAAATCCGTTTCAGACATCAGGGAATCTTTTTTGGTTCCGTGGTCTGTCTGTCGTTCAATTTTTGCGAACTAACATATCTTAAAAACTACACGTTCGATTTAAATGAAATTTGTATGGTAGGTCATATTTAGCTCATTGTTGGTCCCATATAAGTTACATCCTTCAGCGCTCATTTTTTTCTCTTCCACATGCGTACAAACATACATTTATTTACACAGCTTCAAAAGTACTCATCTGATTTTTATGAAACTTATATAGTTTATCGAAAGTAACCCGCAGATAGCCCCAGATTAATTTGAACAGTCTGCTCTCTTTAACTTCTGCTAAATTGATACTTTAATTCATGTACAAAATTGAAACAATTTTCACAGATTAAAAATAGACTGCCAATTACCAATGGCACATAGCTTCCTCGCATCCTATCCACGTACTTTTCTTGATTTTATGCTTTTACAAGCCATTATTGTCTAATTAGTTTAATTGTTTCCCCCGTTTTTTTCTTTAATCTGTCAAAATGGTTTTGATTTTTTACACGAAATAAAGTATCAATTTAGCAAAAGTTAAAGAGCGCAGACAGTTCAAATTAATCTGGGGTGATCTGCGGGTTACTTTCGATAAACTATAAAAGTTTCATTCAAATCAGATAAGTACTTTTGAAGCTATAGCTGTAAATTAATGTATGTTTGTGCGCATGTGGAAGAGAAACAAATGAGCGCAGAAGGTTGAAACTTATATGGGACCAACAATGGGATTCTCATGACCAACCATCCAAATTTCATTAAAATTGGACGTGTAGTTTTTAAATATGTTGGTTCGCAAAATTGAACGACAGACCGACCGGCAGACCGACACGGAACCAAAAATGTTCCCTGATGTCTGAAACGGATTTCTGTCTTGGAATTTTTAAAATCGGAGACCTAAAATTTTTTCGTTCTTCGGAACTATCACATAGTTTCCGTTACCTTGGTAGGCTCGGAAGCAAATCAAGGGAAACAATTAAACAAACTAGACAATAATAGCTTGTGAAAGTATAAAAGCAATAAAATACGTGATAGGAAATTCAATTTTTAAGTTTTTGGTAGTTTTCATACTACGGAAAGTTAAATTTTAATTTTAATCAAATCCCGGCACAGGAGTGTATTTTTCACTGTCTGTTTCCCGTAGTTACGTGATAGGATGCGAGGAAGCTATGTGCCACACAAATTGGCAGTCTATTTATTTTGCAAACAAAAACTTTTCTCCTAGCGAAAAACTTAAGTTATTACGCTTAGCATGGTTAGTATTGCCTTTAGATATATAATTTTCAATACAATAAAATTACCGTTTAATGTTTTTAATGCCTTCAAGGAACGAATTTGGATTAGGTAAACGTTACATAAATACTAAATCCTTTAAATTTCACGAAAATCTTTTTTTTTTTTTTAAATTTATTAGAAAATTGCAAGTACATAATTTTACATGTTATAAGCAATATTGATATGTGTTCTTACAATGACTTGAAGTGAGGAACTGTCCACTAATAGTACTCACTGATACTAGCTTGAATTATTACAACATATGTTTAGAAGATAAGCATTGTTTAATAAATCACGTGGCCACTGCCTCTTTAGACGTCGAGGAGGATTTCCAGGAATGAATGGTAATGACAGGTTGTGAATTAAAGGATTGGGGTGTTGGGATATGGAGTCATGGAAGGATTTATATCGGGATATGGCTAGATCATGGATGAATGGGACTTTAAGTTCGTTGTGAAGGGTGAAGTTTGAAACATAGAAAGGAGCGTGCACTATTAATTCTTCTTAGGATTTTGGACTGTAGGGACTGGATACGATAGGAGTGGGAACGCTTGGTGCAACCCCAGAGTTCAATACCGTATGACCATATGGGCTTAATTATAGTGTTATAAATGAGTAATTTGTTATGTGTGCTGAGTTTAGATCAATGGTGTAGAAGTCTGTGTAAAAGTTTGTAGCGTCTGTTACACTCTTGTCGTTAAAGTTTAGTGCGGTGCCTCACGAACATCTAAATATAAATAATACCCTTTTGGGAAAAAACTAAAAATAGCTACAACTTCTTTAATATTTTCATTGTTTAAGGAAAAAATATATCCCATTGGTACCTCTAGAGATGAACTATTGCAATTCAGAAGTACTGTTCGTTGTACTTTTTTTTCATTTACCAAGAATAAAGTGATTTACACGTAAGAAATGTGAGAAAAAAAGGAATTTAATTTCACTTTGGTGCAGGAGTGTAAAGCTCAAGGTGATAACGCAAGAGTATTAAGTAAGTTGTCAAATTGATAAAACTTGTTCCCCTCACACGTTACTTCATAATAAAATTCAAGTAAAAGTGGCTCTAGTCATTTGTTATATCTATGTAATGTTAGATTGTTATTTAACCGGGATTAGCTCTATCAATTATACCGGTGGGATTCTAAACAATATTAGAAGCAGCCAACTATATACATAAAAACTTCACCGACAAAACAAAACAAAAATATAATTATTTTTATTTACACAACAAAACCACATATATTTATGATCTAAAGGTTGTGTACATTTTATCTTTGTGAAATACAAGCTCATCTTATTGCAAAAGTTATAAAATAATGAGCGCAATTTGTCACTGTCATTATACGTACATACCAGAACCCAAATCAGCAATATAAAAGATTTCTCATGAACCTTAAAAAACCTTTGAGAAGAATTCATCATATTGAAAAACGTTCACATACGTAAACTGTAGCCAGGAAGTCACGATTATATTGATGTTACATATCGTATGCATCATTCCTGGTGATGTCTTCATTTTTTTGCAATAAAGTCGTCCATGCAATTTCACCAATTTTCGTGGATATTTTTACTTTCATGAAAATGGAAGTATGGTGATACCCTCCAAAACGTGATTCCGAGATCTCTGTGAAACAGGGGCCTTTACGGGTCTTAAAATCCCTTTCATATACATATATGTCTGTGCGTACGTATGTACGTGGACGTTTGTACGTTCATTCGGAACTTTAAACCTTTATAACATCGCTTCAAGACATCGTATTGAAATGGGGCTTGCGGCATTTTTTAGAACTTTTGTCGGAAAAACTGATGGTGCAAACCCCAAATTCGGAGCTACAGTCACTTAAGCACGAAATATCCGTCTATCGATAACTTCAGTAGGCTATATTTGATTTCAATTTCCTTTGGTGTATATATGTGTTTTACATGGTAAATTGTACTTATACTTTTTGAGCACAATCGGACAAGCGGTTTGGGAGATAATGGCATTTTAGTGTTTTTACTTTCATGAAAATGGGTGTAAATACTGAGTTCTCTCTTGCTCACGAATTGACCCACAACATTTCATGGAAGTCATGTGTGGGATTTCCCCACTGGAACTTTATTTCTGTTATCTAAATCATATAATAACATATGATTAGCTTAATATTTAGTAAAGTTCTAGGGTTATATTGACATACATTTAATTTAATACCAAATAAATACTGATTAGCAAATGAGCTTTGAGAAGTATTGTCAATAATGCTAATTTATAAATCGTACCTACTAATCTGTGCTAGACTACAATGTGCAAATATTTTATAATTATTTATCTACTTAAGTTTTCAAATATCTATAATTTTAATTAAAATTTGGCATCCATAGTTATTATAACTAAATATATACTACGTATATGCCAAAGTAAAAATTGCTAAATAGCAGACAAATTTAATGAAAACAGGACACTTAGTTATGTTTAAAATAAATAGGATGTACTTATATTTTTATTGATTTATGAATTATAATCCGTATTTATCTTTATGTTTCAGCATTGACTATGAATTTGAAGACAGAGGAGACTGGGGTTCACCGCAACCCAAAGGCGTCTGGAAGAAGAAGCTGACGTGGAAGGAGGAATGGAAGCAAGTTTGGAAAACCGCCAAGAAACAAGTTTGGAAGCCAGCATGGAAAAAGGTTCAAGTTCCAGCCTGGAAGGAAATACAAGTACCTGTGTGGAAAGAAGTGAAAGTACCGGATTGGAAGAAAATCCAGGTCCCAGTATGGAAGGAAATACAGGTACCAGCGTGGAAAGAGATCAAGGTACCCGACTGGAAAGAAATCCAAGTACCTGACTGGAAGGAGATACAAGTACCTGATTGGAAAGAAATACAAGTACCAGATTGGCAAGAGATTCAGGTCCCGGACTGGAAGGAGGTTCAAGTACCTGACTGGAAAAAAATACAAGTACCAGTGTGGAAAGAGATTCAAGTGCCTAGCACGAAAGAAATTCAAGTGCCCGACTGGAAAAAGATCTGGATACCGGAATGGGTGAAGCAGTGGGTTCCAGGGGAAAGGAACCATGGGAAAGATCATGACGGCTGGGAGTACTCTTCCCACGGACTGTGGAAGAAGAAGCTCATCTGGAAACCGGAATGGAAGAAAATATGGAGGACGGAGAAAAAACAAATATGGATTCCACAGAAGAAATTAGAATGGAAGACCGTTTGGAAACAGGTGTGGAGGACTGATAAGAAACAGATCTGGAGAACCGAAAAGAAACAGATTTGGAGGACTGAAAAGAAACAGATCTGGAGAACGGAAAAGAAACAGATCTGGAGAACGGAAAAGAAACAAATATGGAGGACGGAGAAGAAACAAATCTGGGTACCACAGAAGAAATTGGAATGGATCGAGAAGTCAGTACAGATCTGGAGAACTGAAAAGAAACAGGAATGGGTGACTGAGAAGAAGAAAATATTAAAAGACGAATGGAAAGAAATTCAAGTACCAGTTTGGAAAGAAGTGCAAGTACCAGAATGGAAGAAAGTTTGGAAACCAGTGTGGGAGAAAGTTTGGGTTGCCATAGAACATCACCATGACCACCATGAACACCATGACCACCACGAGCACCCTGGCTACGACTGAATGCCATAGATTAGCCTTGAGAATCTATATTACTCTCAGTGAGCACTTAACAACGATAATTCATGTATTCATATATTGATCACAAAGAGCCGATTCAAATAACCTCTTGAAGATATTGTCTGCTGGACTGGAATAGCTATTTACGTACCTAGAGCAGTAAGGGCGTTATTACAGACCGAGGGCGAAGTTTGAAAGCACGAGTGCGTTTATCGCCCGAGGCCTGTCATGTCGCTTACTGCTCGTGCTGCGTACACTATTTTATCACCCACCACATGTAAACTAATTGCTAAACACGGCCTAATTGCTAAACGCGGCCAGGAAGCGGCCGCTTCTCGAACTACTAGCGGCCCTGTAAAGATAAAGCATGCATTTTTACAGGCCCCAGGGCTGTAAAATGGTATTTTACCAGCCGCTCTGGATAGGAATGTTTACAAGTGGAGGGCGATAAATGCAATTATGGGTTTGATTACAACATTTGTATTAAGTATTCCCTTTAAATATTAATTGTGCAGAAATATAAAAAAAAATATTTGTCATAATTGTAATGAAAAATAGATCCATCAGAGTTTAAACGAAAAAAAGAGAAAGAAAAGTATTCACTATTTAAAGTTA
The DNA here is from genome assembly GCA_951217055.1 of Gerris lacustris. Lineage (NCBI taxonomy): Eukaryota > Metazoa > Arthropoda > Insecta > Hemiptera > Gerridae > Gerris > Gerris lacustris. Next base: position 80,872,367 of record OX578279.1, read on the forward strand.
TTAAACATTTATTTAGTTTAGACATTTTTTTTTTTTTGTTTTCAAACTTTAATTTCTAATGTAATATATATATTCTTATTTATCAGTAAATAGGAACTTATATTTATAATTTTTCATGAGATTTTATTTATTCTTGAATTAATTATGAACTATTAATGCTTGAATAGTCTCAATTCTGAAACTGTTTGTTTACAGTTGTAAAGTTACGTTTCCTATTTTATTTTTCTTGTTAATTAATTTAAAATATTGTTTCTTCTGTTCTATAAGGAAACAAATACTAAAATAACGTTATTTCAAAAATTTATAATAAACCGAAACAACAATATATATATTATTATATTATATATATTTTACTGTGAGAAAACTATCTCCATAAATTATGTAAGATTGCAGCTAAAATAATCGATTTGATCAGTCCTCAGACGTTAATTTGGTTCTGTGTGATACATTGCTGGAAGTGAATTGTGAATTGATCTGTTATTGTTTGAAATAAACTTGGCATTATTGATAATATTATATTGATCTTATTATAAACTAAGAAAATGACTGAATTTTAAGATTACCACATCTGGCAAGTTAATGTAAATAGTTTTGCTCAACGGGTAGAAAACATTATAAAGAGAAAACTACCTTGTTACCCTAAATGTAAATTTAATTTATGTATATACAATTTTTTTTTATTAAATATTACTCTTTAATTTGTTTTTATTTATTTTTTGATTTCATCACCTTTTTTTTAACATAAAAATAGAGAAGGAAACATGATTTCTTTCAAGGAATCAAAAAGAGTGAAGGGTCAAAAATAATAAAAATCCTGGAGGAATATCATGTCCGTTAAAAAAAAAAAAAAAAATTGGAAAGAACCATAACTGATTTTTTACCCAATAATACCATAACTGATTTTACCGAATAATAAACTATGTCAGTTATGCGAAAAAATCAGAATAACAAATTCTTCTGGCTATAACTAATATGCAGTATGTCCACGGATGGAGTTGCCTATGAGCGTCAATTAAAAAAAAAAAAAAAATCGGTCCGAGAGAACTCTGACAAACTTTCTCATTATACGAGTTCATAATTACTTAACCCAGTTTTTTCCATTTATTAGTTTTCATAACTACATTTATCTATTATTAAATATTTCATCGAAATTTATCATAAAAATAACTTCTCCTCGGCGAGGAATCGAACTCGGCCACCCTCTGTCCATGTTTAAAGCTATTTTATCAGGAACTAGATTTTTCCCGGGAAAACGGCTTATATCGTTAGATTCGTATTTAAATTGACTACATTTTAGAATTTTTTAAATCAAAATCGTCGGAACCGTTTTCGAGAAATATTTTTTTTTTTTACTTTTTTCAGAGTTTTTGGGGGGTAGCGCTCCCAAATTTGGAGCTAAAATTCATTTCTCGATCGGGGTATGATTTTTCTAAACATGTATGCCAAATTTTGTCAAAATCGGCCCAGAGTTTAGGCTCCAGGCGTCTGCACAGACAGACGACAGACAGGCATTTTTTAAAACCACTTTTTGGACTCAAGGGACCTCAAAACGTGTAAATCACTCAAAATATAATTTTCGCGCCATCACAATACTTTCTTTTTATATGAGAAAGTAAAAAAAGTTCGAAGAGAAGTCAGGGTGAATTTTTATAATTCAATTTTCTTAATTTTTATGTGAAAAAGAAATTTGGCATTGTATCTAAACAATATTATAAATGTTTTTTCTTGAATAGTCGGCATTTTGTCCAGTTTCCTCTTGTACAATTTTAGAAAATTGTACTTTTTGGGTACAGGGTACATTTTGAACAAACAATAATAGTATACATCTTCATTTAAGAACAAGTAGGAAATTTTATGAAGAGTGGATTTTCTTCGGAAATTTAATTTTTTTGGAATTTACACGTAGAGCCAACTCTATCCGTGAATATACTGTATATTTAAATATGTATTATGATATATGAGGTTTGGAAATTTTTTATTGAATTGGAAGTTTAGAGAGAATTATTCTATCTTGTAGCTACTTGAGATAAACATAAAATATGGAAGAGATAGAGATAATCACTATTAATAATTTATGCCCTCTATTATAACAGCCCTCTGCAACGCTTTAGATGGAGACAAAGAATTAAGATACTGTCACTAATGTGCTTGCAGATATAATTTTCTGGATATGAAGATCTGAGTTTATCAATTTAAGTTTTATAATGACCTTGCTCAAGGAGCCTGAGCATAGATGAAGTGGAAATTATCATAAAAACGCTAATGTTGTCATAAATATTAAACAGTCTTCAAATTATAATTTTAAATAAAGATAAAACTTAAAACATATTTAAATACAGAATAAGTAAACAAATATAAAAAAAGGTATAAAAGAAAGAAAAATAAATAATAGTAATAATACATATGGTAAAAAATTGAATGCAATACAAATGTATGCATGTAAAAACTAGAGTTTTAAAAATAGTATACACAGCTAAAATAATTATGTATAAAAATATAAATGTGGAGTAATTATCATTGATAAACGGCACTTCTGTAGGTTGTTACTCCCCTTTTAATAAAACAAAAAGGAGTACCAGTCTAAAGAAGGTGTACGAAATGTTTTTCTTTAGACTATTACTCCCCTGATAAAAACAGAAATGTAATATTCCTTTGTCCCAAAGTACATTGTACTAAACATCCCCTTGCCTTAATAGTTAATTAGTCAAGGTCATTTATATTCCAAAAATACTTTGGGGAGTAACAATTAAAAGCAGTGCCTGATAAACTACAATACTTTTTAAAATAATTTGTTTCAATATTTAAATAATCTTCATTTATGATAAACAAATTTTCTTCGTTGTCCGATTATATATTCGGTTTGGGCATGCCAGGATTCTTTCAGTTCTCCTGGAAAAGATACCTCGACCCTAAAAATATAATACCACAATTAATGGGTATATAATATAAAAGGAAATATGGTATTAGAATAATTTATATGTCTGTGTTATATTCACAATTGGACTAATGTTGATAATGGCAGAAGGTTAAGAAACTTTTGCTTCAGGCAAAACCACCTAAACAGACCAAGAATACCAAAAATTAATTAAATTTCCAAGCTAATTTCATCTGTTTAAATAAATAATGTATTAATTTGCTAATAAATTATGCTAAAATGTCTCCATAAGTAGCTAATTCATTAAAAGTAAACTTTTTTTTTTGCAGTCACAATTTTCATTATTCGTACAGAGGGACATGATCTTGTTTTAAATCTTTTCGAATCCTAAAATCATGGAAAAATACAAATAATATTTTTTTCTAACATAAAATTGTTTTAATTATGTATGTTACATCATACATTGCCCTTTAAAAGGAAACTTTATGGGCATATTTAGTTTAGCAGAAATCAGGCAATGTATGTTAGAACATACATGAAGAAAAATAATCGTAGTAAATAAAACATTTAAAAAATCAATAACAATAATTAACCATCACAATTATCAAAAATATATACTCTACAAATCCCCTAGCAAAAAACTTCAAAAATTAGCTTAGAATATGAAAATAAATTATTTACTTACGCTCATTGAGGTTTGAAATGTTTCCTTTGCAAAATGGCAGGTACGCATGTGACAAGTTTTGAAAACATTTAAAAAAAGTTATCTCAGAATAGCCAATGCTATAAAATAAAAATACCTTTTTAAAGCTGAAAGTTCCCTAAATAAAGGCATTTCAACTCGCAGTGTGTTTAAGTATAGACAAGTTACAAAAAAAAATCCCAAAATTATGTATGCCGTATCATACATTGCCCGTTTAAGGGTTAAGTATTAATGAATATGCCTTCTAAAACAAAGCATAACTGCCTTCGTTTAAAAACACGTCTCTTCTTTAGATTGTTACTCCCCTTATAAAAAAAACAGAGGGGAGTAACAATCTAAAGAAGGTGTACGGAATATTCTTCTTTAGACTGTGTGTGACCCCTCATAAAATAGAAGTGTGATATTCCTTTATCCCAAAGTACATTGGACAACAAATCCCTTTGTCTTAATAATTATTTAGTCGAAGTCATTTATATTCTAAAATAACAAAGGGGAGTAACAATCTAAAGAAGTACCAAAAACATATATGTCTAGGAAAGTTTAAATTTTGTTCTTTAGAATTATCAAAATGCTTCCGATACCTTCGGTAAGCTCAAGTAAATTGAATAAATATTTTTTAATATGGTTGAAAGCATTAGACTCTGATAAATAATGTATCGGTATCCATGTAATGTATGATGTAACAAATTCCGGACTCAAGCTAACAAGAACTTTTTTGAATGAAACAAATATTTCATTACACACTGTCAATTTATTAAAATAAATTATGATAAGTGACTTCTTATTGAATTAATATTGATTAACTATTTTATAAAACAACAATGTAAAAGGTTAGTATAATTTTTATGATTTTATTAAATAAAATAGATATTTCTCTTAAACTATTGCTTAATTGTTCGCTAATCATTTTTCTTTCTTTCTACCTTATAATTAAAATTAATAATCAATAAAATATACCCTGTGTAATTGGCGCGGGGTCGAAACAATAAAAAACAAACTAAAACGATTCTTGTAGTTACATTATTTTAAGTAGCGATTTTTTTAATATCTATACCTAGGGTTACCATAATGTATGAAGGCCAGATCCGGACAGAGGGTATTCCGGGGGGGGGGGGGGTGCTCAGAGAAAAAATTGCAAAAAAAAATATGTATATATATTTTTTTTGTGAAATTGGGAAAATAAATAAGTTACAAATATATAATTACGTTATATATAAATTTATTAATACAATATTTGATAATATTTATTTATTATTATTTACTTATTAATTAATGTCATATTCAACTTTAGCTAGTATCTGCTGGGTCCATCATACTTTTCAGATCAACTAATTTTCCTTAGCAAAGGCTTGTTATTTTTGATTTTGTCATGGAATTCTGAGCATGTGATAATAGAATTTGCTTTAATATTAAGAAGCTCTTTTACAACTGACAGAGATAATCTTCCTCTTTCAGGTGTCCAAATAGACCCCGTCATTGAAAAAATACGTTCAGTGGGAACCTCTAAGTACCAGGCAGACACATGGCGAATTCTACTATTTTAAATAGGGTGGTCCAAAAGTCTCCCCCCCCCCCTCTTAACTTTTGAACGGTTTGAGATAAATTAATGAAACTTAGGGGATCTCTACCATGCAAAGGGAAGTTTGTTTTCATGCAATCACCCACTAGGGGCAACCACCCCCTTTGCCCCCAGGCCACCCAACTTCAAAATTTCAAATTGGAGTGTATATTTTTGATAGCAGATTTGGATTCTACGGTGAAAAATAATAAACTTTTACTTGTAACTATTTTTTCTATCTCTAATATTTTGCCCCCAGTAGGGGGACAAAGATAGCAAAATATCCCTTCCGAAATAGTAAGAAAATAACACTTAAGATCGTTATAAAATCTAAACGGTTTGAAATAAAGTAATGAAACTTGGGGGATCTGTACCATGTAAAGGGGAGTGCGTAATCATTCACTCGCGTACTAGGGGCAACCACCATTTTGCCCCCAGGAGTTGAAATCTACCCTTTTTATAGCTTTGCCCCCCTATGGGGGGGGGGGGGGGCAACATATTGGAGATAGAAAAAAACGTTTTAAGTAAAATATTTTTTATTTTTTGCCGTAGAATCTAAATCTGCTATCAAAATATACATTCCAGGTTAACATTTTGATGTTAGGTAGTCTGGGAGCAAAATGGGAGGTTGCCCCTACTGCGCGATTGCATAAAAACAAACTTCCCTTTACATGGTACGGATCCCTTAAGTTTCATTAATTTATCTCTAACCGTTTAGATTTTTCAACGTATGATAGTAAGGGTTATATTGCTATCTTTGCCCCCCTTGCAGGGGGCAAAATATTGGAAATAGAAAAAAAAGTTTCAAGTAAAATTTTATTATTTTTCACAGCAGAATCCAAATATGCTATCAAAAATATACACTCCAATTTGATATTTTGAAGTTGGGTGGCCTGGGGGCAAAGGGGGTGGTTGCCCCTAGTGGGTGATTGCATGAAAACAAACTTCCCTTTGCATGGTAGAGATCCCCCAAGTTTCATTAATTTATCTCAAACCGTTCAAGAGTTAAGAGGGGGGGGGGGAGACTTTTGGACCCCCCTGTATATTAAAAATGAGACGTTTCTTTTAGAAAATGCTTCAAATATTTATTTATATTTCTCATGAGTTTTTGGGGTTTCTTCTTTTGGTAGGGAAGCCCATTTAGCTTTTTGATTTTTCTTAAAATCCGGACACAAAACCGGACAGATGTTTCAAATCCGGACAATCCGGACGAAATCCGGACGTATTGGTAACCCTATTTATACCTCAAATAATTGCCGATCATTAAAGTTTAAATCGATATTTAAAAAGTGGATTCTATTATTAAAATAAGATCCTTGTATAATCACTTATCCATCAGAGCTTAAAGGGGTTTAAGTTATATTGAAGGTTTAGCAGAGAAGTATAAAATTATTAGAGTACCTAAGTACTTTAGCTTACTGGGTATTAGCATGCCTGAGTGGTTAGTGTAATCCAAGGTCCAGATCTCTTTATTTTAGGTAAATTTGAATCCTAGAGGGATTAGATATGTTTGACATTGATGATAACAACTAGTAGATATGTTAATGAGTTCGATCCTGTATTAATCATATGTTCTGTTGATTGGGACCTAATAAATAAACATGGTAATGGTTTAGATTCTTACTTCCCTATGTTTTCTTAGATTATAATTGGATTTAATTAATTATATAGTCCTATGTTTAAATAACTATTACGACAAAGTGATGTTTAGTCTAATGTACTTTAGGACAAAGGAATATCACACTTCTGTTTTTATAAGGGGAGTAACAGTCTAAAGAAATCATTCTGAACACCTTCTTTAGATTGTTACTCCCTTTTATTTTTGAGTAATAGTGTAAATAAGTGCCATAACACGATTACAATATACTGCAGCTTAGTTAATTAACTATAATGTCAATAACTATCTACGATTGATACGAAATGTAAACATTATATCTCTGTTTAGATGCGTAGAAAGTGATTATTTACGTACTTGTACTCATTGTGCATGTGCGTTTTATAATTCTTTGTTTCCTCAATAATGTGGAAATAAAGAAGAATTCTTCACCTTATCGCACGACTAGCGTGTTTGCTTACATATAAAAAAAAAAAAATTTGCTGTTTGTTTAATAAAAGTAACTGCAAAAACTGCATTTTGCTTTGCTCGTGTGGTTTTACTACCTTCGCTATCGCTCGGGTGCAAACTCCACACTCACATGCAAAATCCTACTTTCCGCACTAGACGCTTAATGTACTATTATCTACGATTAATACGAAATATAAACGTTGTATCTCTGTTTAGATGCGTAATGTGATTCATTACGTACTTATATTCATTGCGCATGCGCGTCTCATAGTTCTGAAGAATTCCTCTTCTTTACCACCCTAGTGCGGTAAAGAAAAGGAATTCTTCAGCTTTACGCACGATTAGCGAGTTTGTTTACATTTAACAAAACTAATTTGCTGTTCTTTTATTAAAGTAACTGTTTATATCGAGTTTTTAGTGAAAAACAAAGAGGGAATCAAGTGACTTTGACGAAAATGTGGAGAATAATACTCCTCCAGAAATAATTAATACGGTAAAAAATACAACCCAAGATTAATGCCATCTTTATCAAGAGAGATACGAACTTACATACCGCAAGTTTATTTTTTTCTGCATTTATTATTTAAATCTAACAATCGTAGATAAAGTACGGTACGCAACTCGTGCGAAAACGGCATTTTGCATAGCTCGTGTGGTTTTACTACCCTCGCTATCGCTCGGGTGCAAACTCCACACTCACATGCAAAATCCTACTTTCCGCACTAGACGCGTAATGTACTATTACAGTATATTGTAGTTAATTTTAATAACTAAATTATGCATATTTGTAATTGTACTAACTAAAATTTTAATTTAAATCAAATTATAATTATTATTAACTACGGGAAACAGACAGAGAAAAATAGACTCCAGCGCGGGGATTTGAACCACCGGCCTCTATACGGTTAGAGCGCTATACTGGAAATATAAAAAAAAAAAAAAAATTTAATCGTTCCGTAGTATGAATACTACCAAAATCGTAAAATATGAATTTAAAATTTTAATGGACATCAAAAAATTAAATCAATTTATAACTCAGGTGGTTTCAAAGTATTCAGATTCTCATCACGAAATACTGCCAAGCAAAGGCAGTTTGTTGTTTTTTAGTTCACAATTCGTGACTTGTCCAATCTGTTACGAACTACAAAACACTTTCTCCTAGGACGAACTTAGCACAACTAAAAGACTTCTGGATGTCGGCATCATGCCTTAAAAAGGTAATATTCATGGAGAACTTTGTTCTATGTTTATCTTGATTTTATATAACCAAGTTTATGACAAGCAAAAAAATCTATATGGGTACACACACCTTAATATGAAACAAAAGTGAACGTCCGATTAATTGCTACCTTAATAGAACACCATTTGCTATTACATAAAATTCCTCAAAAAAAAAATTGCAACAAAAGTTTAATTAAAGTCAAAATAAAAAAAGGAAAAAGAAGAATTGCTAATTGAAACAGTAATAATGAAATTATTAAGCTATATTTTTATGATTCTATTAAATATAAATATCAGTATTATTCCTAAATGATTGCGTAATTGTAGTAATTTGTTATGAATAATTTATTTAGATGTATTCCATAACAAGATCATTTAATAAACTAATTTGTTTTTACAGATGATATATTTTATAATTGAGGAAATTTTTATAGAGTGTTCAGTTCAATTCCTGTTATGGATATTACTTTTTTTGTGAATTTACATATACTTATATTAAAGCGAAAACCTTCACTTCTAGATTAGGAAGAGACTTTAAAAATCTAGATTGGTAATTCGGGTATGAGGTAATTATAAAGAATAAGCAAAAGTAATTTTGGATTTTGATTCCTAAAAGTGGAAGGGAAAGAGGAACAGATAAAATGTGTAACCTTAAGTTAGGAAGTTGGTATTTTGGAAAAGGCTTCTCTTTCGAAAGTAAGCAAACCTTAAAAATTATTTTTTTCTAAATTTCGCCTTTAAGGGGAAAGGTGACGAGGAAATGTAACTTAAGAGTAAACTATGCAGAATAATTACAAGATAAAAAGAACTTTTTATATACTACGTAATTAAATTTTCTGTTGAATCATATGTAGTATTGATAATATAATTGTTATTGTTATAACAAGGGTACTTCAGTATTCTAGAGGTGAAAACCACTAGCGCTGGTCGAGCGGTGTTTGGTGGTTAAAATTGTAAACTACTTATGATCTTTTGTCATTTCTCGAATTCTAAGATATAAACAAATACTGGTTGTCAGAAATTTGCACTATTTTCTATATAATTAAAATTAAATAAAAACGAGCCTCGGTGGCTGTAAGAGATGCGCGATTGCTTCAAGTGCAAGCGATCTCGGGTTCGAATCTAGAAAACTGACAAATTCATTTATTTCTTTGAATTAAGAAGCTCAAAATCTTTTGAACGGTGAAAAAAATTTAGTTACAATTTTAACCGCCATATAGCTCGACCAGTGGTATTAGTGTAACACAGGTGGATAAAGAGGGGAGTTGGAAATCTTTCCGTTTAAGGATCCTATGATCGCTGTGTATAATATATAATGTTAGTGAAAAATAATAGTTCCTAATTTATTTACTTCATATAAATGTTAACCAACTAGAGAGCTGATCTTAAACCTATAAAAGGACAAATCTTTGTACAACGGATCTCCCCAACACCAAATCTAAACCGTGCCATCCGTATGCCCCCTTGTAGGGAAATGTAAGAGAAGAAAAATGAGTAAAAGTAAAGAAGCATAGATGCAGAAAAATTAAACCAATACCTAGGACCTAGGTCACAAGTGTAAACAAACCTGGTTGTCACACGTTAATTAACAGCGATCATAGAATCCTTTAACGGAAAGATTTTCAACTCCCCTCTTTATCTACCTGTGTTAGACTACTAGAGCTCCACGGGAATTTGGCGGTTAATATTGCAACTAAATCTTTTACACCATTCAAAAGATTTTGAGCTTTTTGATTCAAAGAAATAAATTAATAAATTAATTTGTCATTTAACTGGATTCGAACCCGGGAACTTTCGCATCCGGAGCTATCGCGCATCTCATTCAGCCACCGAGGCTGGTTTTTATTTTTTTTGTTTATTTACGTAATAGTACAAATGTCTGACAACCAGTATTTGTTTATATTTTATAATTCGAGGAATGTCAAAAGATCATAAGTAGTTTACAATTTTAACCGTATTGGTTGATACAGTGGTATCACACCTCTAGAATACTGGAGTTGGATGCCCCTGTTAATTAATTTATTTCTTTGTTTATTTTTCCTGTTTCGCTGTCATTCAATGTTTACCTCATAAAAATACAATTAGTTTTTACATATCAAAAAGGCCTGATATCTTCATTCTTGAACATTTTAACAATTTTATCAGCCATACCTACCAGGTACTTAAAATAAAAAAATAATAAATTTGAACCCCGTCAAACTGAAGATTGTAAATAAGAAGAATGTTGTTATGTCAATATAAATCAAATGTCAAAAATAACTAGTGGATTTTTTCCGAACTAACATTCCATAAAGTAATATGTGCTGAAAACGAATTAAATTCTACTGAAAGATGGCTAAAAGTATAAAAATAATGCATTGTTATCGTGTTCTAAGCTGTTCTAAAAGTTTCGAATGTCTAGCTAGTCGCGAAGTTTGTTAAAAATCGTTGGTAAGTTTTGTACTGGACACACAAACAAACAAACAAACAAGAAAGCAAGCTAATAAAAACAGAAATAAGTATAGACAACTCACCACCAAATCTAAGCCTTCTTAAACTATCGTCTTTAGATCATCTTTAGTGTCGTCTAGTAACTAAATACTTCAGTTACTAGTTACTAGACTCATCATAGATGTAAGTCACAGAAAACACAAGCTATTTTACTACGTTTTTATTAGCTTGCTTTCTTGTTTGTTTGTTTGTTTGTCTGGTACAAATTTGGCAATCGATTTATAACTAACTTTCCGAATAGCTAGACATTTGAAACTTTTAGAATAGCTCAGAACACGATGACAATACAATATTTTAATACTTTTAGCCATATTTCAGCAGAATTTGATTCGTTTTCAGCAAATTTTGCTGTATGGAAAGTTAGTTCGGAAAAAATTCGTAAGTTATTTTATTTGTTTTGACATGTCCCATGTTTTTACAATCTTCATTTTGACGGGTTTCAAGTTTATGATTTTTTATTAAGAGATTAACATTGAATGACAGCGAAAAGGGAAAAGTAAATAAAGAAATAAATTAATTGACGTGTGACAACCAGGTTTGTTTCCACTTGTGTCCTAGATTTTGGTTTAATTTTTCTGCATCTGTACTTCTTTACTTGTACACATTTTTCTTTTTCTTCTCTTACTGTCCCTACACGGAGGCATATCAATGGCACGGTTTAGATTCGGTGTTGGCGAGATCCGTTGTGCAAAGATTTGTCCTTTTATAGGTTTAAGATCAGCTCTCTAGATGGTTGTCATTTATGTGAAGTAAATAAATTCGGAAATTTTTTTTTTTTCACTAACATTATATTATAACAATAACAATTATATTATCAACATTACATACGATTCAACAGAAAATTTAAAAACGCAGTACATAAAAAAAATCATTTTATCTTGTAATTATTACATAATAAAATGGAAAAGGTATGCATTGTGACCATCATAAAAACGAAAAATGCCCTATTAGCAACAAACCAAAATACATTGATGTGTAAATAATAATATGTGATTTATAACTTATAATTAACCTAGTTACAAGAGTACATTCATCTCTTCATGAAATTAAACAAGAGATAAATAATTTAATAAAACCTACACGGAGTGCAAGGTCAGAATCTCAACTCAAATTAAAAAAAATAAATGTTTTCTAACTGAAGATTTCAAGAGAATACAGGTAAAATTATCTTAAGTTGTTATCTTCGCCTTGTCCTTTGCAATCATCTTTTCGAATTGATGGATTATTAGTGTGTTTTGAAGCATTCAATTCTTACGTTAGGATTTTACTTCTCTAAACTGTTAAGTTATCTCAATAAAACATCAATATTCATGCTGTTTTTGTATTTTGTTGTTGTCTATCAATAGATCAATTGTTTTTTAATGATTACTTAGCAAATCTAAAGGAGAGAGTACGTTCTAGAATCGTTTGGCTTGTGGGTGGGTCTAGGCTAATATACATATTTTATTTCAATCTATAATTTATAATTTATACATTTTAAGAGATTATTTCCTTTAGTCACCACAAAAGGATACCTAGTAAGTTCGAGGTAGTTTAAGTTTTTAAATTTTGTGAGCGACAAAGATCCTACGAAACGTTCTCTATTCTGCAGATTTCCCGATTACTTTAAACAATTTAATTTTGGAGCATTACATTTATGTGTCAAAGAAACAATTCGTGCCACAGCCTATGCGCAGCTTGTGCAGCAGACATGGGCGTAAGAGTGCCGATTCCTCTTATCCGGTTATATCTTTCCATGGCCTATGAGAGAGATTATCAAATTATAGTAGATGACCACTTTATTTTGGAATAGTAATTTAATAACTAACCTACCAAGGGACATACTATATTGTCTTCTAACAAATTTTGTACTCAGGATCATGAAAATCACATTTTCCACCAAAATATGTGGTACATGGCTGCTCTCTACCGGTCTCTTTTTTAACAGCTTACATGGCCAAGCTATGTCCCGCAGACGAATTTAGCCGACCACATATTCTTAAAGAGCGCACACGAAGATTAACTTATAGACAAAATTCTAGGTTGATGATAGTCAGACACTTTTTAGCACGCTATCAACTGGACTATTAGGGAATATTAGATTTGTTATCAAATAATATTTAATATTTTACAACAGCATGAGGGCGATGACACAAGGAATCAAAATAGTGTGCCAATTAGTGTGGCACATAGCTTCCTCGCGTACTATTTTGTATAAATTAATGATTTTATACTTGTACAACCTATTGTTGTCTAATTTGTTCAATTTCCCACGCGGTATTTAACCTTTCAAAATTGTTTTTATTTTTCACAAGAATTAAAGTATCAATTTGTCAAAATTTAAAGAGTGTAGACGGATGAAATTAATCTGGGGCTATATCCAGACTACTTTCGACAAGCCATCTAAATTTCATAAAAATCAGAAAAGTACTTTAGAAGCTACAGGATTAAATAAATGTATGTTTGTGCGCATGTGGAGGAGAAACAAACGAGTGCAGAAGGTTGAAACTTATATGGACCAACAATGAGCTAATTATGACCTACCATAGAAATTTCATTAAAATCGGACTCGTAGTTTTTAAATATGTTGGTTCGCAAAATTTGAGCGACAGACCGACAGACAGACACAGAACCAAAAATGTTCCCTGATGTCTGAAACGGATTTCTGTCTAGGAATTTTTGAAATCTTAGACCTAAAAATTCTTCGTTCTTCAGAACAGTCACATAGCTTCCGTTACCTTCGGTAAGTTCGGATGTTTACATCCGAATATTTTAATATTATTTCATAATATAATAAATTACATGCTTAATAATCTACGCAACCCTAAAAAGATTTTTTTTAGCTCTCTTTTATAAATTAAATTTAGCTCCTACTTTAGGTGAGTGCTGTACCCTAAAACCTTAAAATAAATCGTCAAAAAACTTTATATATTTATTTTAAAACGTCAGGAAATTTATATATTTACTAAAATAAAATAATAATTATAATATAAATTTAGTATATTTATTTCCTTCCTTATTTATATTTTACTTCTGATCGATTATATTGTAGTTCTTCATTTAGTTGTTATTTTTTTTAAATGAATAACTCAACTCAAAATTGATAAAAAATTATTATTATATCTTTGAAACGTTCAATTTCTTTGTTAACCCGATGAAGAAACTGTTTTATTCACTAAATGTCAATTTCTTTTTATTTTTTATTTTTTACCTACTGTAGAAAAATTGAGGAAGGAAAAAACTCTCGTTTTTCTCTAATATGTCTATGTCTGTAGGTAGAAAGAGCGTGAAATATTTATTTAATGTAGGTATACTAAGACCTAGTTCTAGTGCAAGGATACTCTGTTGGTTGGCTCACTAGGAAACAGGTCCTGTGAGGTCGGTATAGCGGCCTTGACACTCACGTAACAGCTACAGACTCTGAATCTTCACTTTCTAAGTTCAAGGAACCATTCACTAAGAGCAATACACTCTACTCTACTTACCATAACCACACCTGTCTCTACAAGGTCCTTATATACCTACATACACCACTATCAGCTTCAACTTCACTCTAAACTCACCATAACGACGCCTGTCGTTATCAGGGGTGCCCACAGGGGGGTTTAATGGTGCAACTTTTGTCATCAGAATTTTTTTTGGAGGGGGGAATCCAATTTAGGGGTATTTTTTCAAAGTTGGGGGGATTTTTGAAAATTCCAAGTGACAGGCAGTTTTGGCGGAAATTTGCGCCCTGGGCCTTGGGAGGATGGGCATCCCTGGTCGTTATGGTACCTTCATGCATACGATAATGACACCTATCATTTTGGTACCTGCATGCATACCATAATGACACCTATCATTATGGTATGCATGTATAGATCCTTATCCCTACATACACGACTATCAGGTTCAACTTGAATGACAACCTGACCTATTGGCCATTCTTTAATCTACAAAGACAATGATAGATAAATCTGTGTATACAAATATAATAATTATTTAATCCAGTAATTACTCGATATGTAGGAATTTATTTTAATAATCAAATCTTCTTGGGCTATCTCAAAACCATATTACTAGTTGCACTTTACCTTGCCATATTTATTAATAAGTTAAGGGGACACAAAAGCCCAAAAATATGGGATTCAAATGTGCCCAGTAACCATAGACCATTTATATTTTCTACATACTTACGTTCTTTTAAAGATTTTGCTATTATACTAAAAACGAACACTCATTTTTCAAGTTTATCCGTCCCTAAAAATATTTGTATTCTTGTAAAATTTGAATCAAATCATTAAATAGTTGAAGACTCACATTGAAGAGTTTTAGGCATATTTTGTTCTGATATACTATGGAAGTAATCCTCGGTTTTACAACCTATAATACATCAGGTACTACACGAGATGTATTCATAATCAGATTATTTTCTTCTTCTAAGGTGTAAGGTTAAAACCAAGCCATCTCCATAAATTTAACTATCATTTGAAGACCTTAAAACCTTATAATGCATCCCGGCGCACGAGTGTATTTTTCACTGTCTGTTTCCTGTAGTTAATAATAATTATAATTTGATTTAAATTAAAATTTCAACTTTCCGTAGTATCAAAACTACCAAAAACTTAAAATTCGAATTTCTTATAATGCAAGTAAAACTGTGTGTCAAGAGAGAAATACGAAAATAAATTTAAAAATCGGTCCGAGACAACTCAGACAAACTTTCTCATATACGAGGTCATAATTACTTAGCCCAGTGTTTTCCATTTATTAGTTTTCGTATGTAAATTTATTTATTATTGAAAATTTCATCAAAATGTATCATAAAAATAACATCTCCTGGGCGGGGAATCGAACCCGGGCTCTCTCCGTCCGCGTTTTAAGCTTATTTCTCAGGAACTAGATTTTCCCCGGGAAAACGGCTTATATCGTTAGATTCGTATTTAAATGGGCTACATTATAGAATTTTTTAATCAAAATCGCCGGAACCGTTTTCGAGAAATAAGTATTATTTCTAGTTTTTTCAATTTGGGGGTAGCGCCCCCAATTTTAGAGCTAAATTTCATTTCTCGATTTCGCTTCGGGGTATGATTTTTCTGAACATGTATGCCAAATTTCGTCAAAATCGGCCCAGTAGCTTAGGCTCCAGACGTCTGCACAGACAGACGACGGACAGAGATTCGGACTCAGGGGACCTCAAAACGTGTAAATCCATCAAAATCTCAAAATAGAATTTTCGTGCCATCACAGTACTTTCTCTTTTTATGAGAAAGTAAAAATAGACTGCCAATTGGTGTGGCACATATCTTCCTCGCATCCTATCACGTACTTTATTGATTTTATGCTTTTAAAAGCCATTATTGTCTAATTTGTTTAATTGTTTCCCCCGTTTTTTAAATCTGTCAAAATTGTTTTGATTTCTTACATGAATTACAGTCAATCAATTTAACAAAAGTTAAAGAGCGCAGACGGTTCAAATTAATCTGGGGCTTACTACGTGTTACTTTCGATAAACTATAAAAGTTTCATACTAATCAGAAAACTACTTTTGAAGATATAGGTGTGAGCATGTGGAAGAGAAACAAATAGGAGCATAAGGTTGAAACTTATATGGGACTAACAATGGGTTAATTATATATAACATACCATCCATATTTCAGTAAAATCGGACGTGTAGTTTTTGAGATATGTTGGTTCACAAAAATTGTACGACAGACCGACCGACAGACAAACACGGAACTAAAAATCTTCCATGATATCTGAAACGGATTTCTGTCTTGGAATTATTAAAATAGGAGACCTAAAATTTGTTTCTTTCTTCAGAACGATCACATAGCTCTCGTCACCTTTGGAAGCTTGGAAGCAAATCTACGCTAAAAATTATTACAAAAAAAACTTATTGATTATTTGTACTATATTTAGCTTAAAATATCTGCTTTTTATCAGAAATGTATAAGAACTTATTTTTAGCATTATCAGAATAGAAGAAATGTTTAGAAATACAATTTTTACAAGTTATTGGTAGTATTCATACTACGGAACGTTTAAATTTTAATTTTAATCAAATTATAATTACTATTTATAAAGGGAGACAGATAAAAAAAGACTTCAGCGCCGGGACTCGAACCACGGACCTCCCCCTCATATCCAGTGTGCGGGAGCTCTAACCAATTAAGCTACACTGAAGAATAATTGCCTCTGATGATATCGATACCTAATCCCGAATTAAGCTTTCAAATGTTTCTACAAGTCTTAGAAGTCAACAAACGACAATAGAACTAGACCGAGAAATACGCTTGTAATTATAAAGTACTCAATTAGTACCTGTACTTAGTACAATCAATTAGAAATTCTTTTTTTACAAGTTATTGGTAGTATTCATACTACGGAACGTTTAAATTTTAATTTAAATAAAATTATAATTACTATTTATGAAGGGAGACAGACAGAGAAAAATAGACTTCAGCGCCGGGACTCGAACCACGGACCTCCCCCTCATATCCAGTGTGCGGGAGCTCTAAGCGTGGTTCGAGTCCCGGCGCTGAAGTCTATTTTTTTCTGTCTGTCTCCCTTTATAAATAGTAATTATAATTTTATTTAAATTGAAATGTTTAGATTTCAGAATAGAAGAAATGGTTAGATAGAGTTACAGAGCACGAACTATTTTAAATGTTACTTATGACGAAAGTATGATCAAGTTACCTTCAATATAAAAACAATTAATATTTATATTGATTTTGTATGATTATCTATTCTTTTCTTAATTATAAACCTATTTATATTCAGTGTCAATACCTTGATCAGTCGGTTTAATTTAACGAATGATTGACATTCCAATAGGTTCATCTAATTTTCATATCAAAATTGTATAATCAGTTAAAGACTATTCAATTGCGAGGTAACCTCTTAATAGGTTTAATCGGTATTAGCCCAGTTTTTAGTTAATATGGCCTTGCTTGAAGCGTGGGATTTTTAGATCGTCGTCTCTGTACCATATTTTTAATTTGAATAAAAATGAATATTAGATTACCATCGCTTCATCTAAAGTCAAAAACCCAAACAAACAAATGTGCGAGACAACGGTGAATTTTCCCATATCAATAGTTCTTCCTACTGAGTCAGCTCTCTTGTATTTTTTGGGCGCAATTATCTTGAGAACTTTACCAGGAAAAGCGAAATGTTCCAATTTTTATTTAAATGGACTTAACACAACAGTATTGGTTAGATCCGTGTAAGAAATAGTAAATGACGCGTCTAGTGCGGAAAATAGCATTTTGCATGCCAGTGTGCAGTTTGCACCCGAGCAAAGCAAAATGCAGTTTTCCCACGAGTTGCGTACCGTATACTTTATCTACGATTGGTAGATTTCAATAATAAATACAGGATAAAAACAGTTACTTTAATTGTACAAACACTAAATTAGTTTTGTTTATTCTAAACAAACACGCTAATCGTGCGATAAGGTGAAGAATTATTCTTTTTTACCGCACTAGTGCATAATTTAGTGAAGAATTATGAAACGCGCATGCACAATAAAAACAACTACGAAAAGAATCACTTTCTACGTATCTAAACAGAGATAAAATGTTTATATTTCATTTCAATCGTAGATAATAGTACATTATGTGTCGAGTGCGGAAAGTAGCATTTTGCATGCGAGTGTGGAGTTTGCACCCGAGCGATAGCGAGGGTAGTAAAACCACACGAGCAATGCAAAATGCCGTTTTCGCACGAGTTGCGTACCGTACTTTATCTACGATTGTTAGATTTAAATAATAAATACAGAAAAAAAAATAAACTTGCTGTATGTAAGTTCGTATCTCTCTCTTGATAAAGATGCGGCATTAATTCTTGAGTTGTATATTTTGCCGAATTAATTATTTCTGGAGGAGTATTATTCTCCACATTTTCGTCAAAGTCACTTGATTCACTCATTGTTTTTTCACGAAAAACCCTATGTAAACAGTTACTTTAATAAAAGAACAGCAAATTAGTTTTGTTAAATGTAAACAAACTCGCTAATCGTGCGTAAAGCTGAAGAATTCCTCTTCATTACCGCCCTAGGGTAGTAAAGAAGAGGAATTATTCAGAACTATGAGACGAACATGCGCAATGAATACAGGTACGTAAAGAATCACTTTCTACGCATCTAAACAGAGATATAATGTTTATATTTAGTATCAATCGTAGATAAAATAGTTTTTGTATAGTTTATTTTAGGTCCAAACGTAAATTGTTTAACTAATTTCGCCTTGAGGTATGCCCTTACTTAATATAAATACCAAATATTATTCAAATATCGGTTTTGCAGTTTAGACTTTATGTGTCTTTGCAAACATAAGACTTTTTGTTTGTTGAAAAATCACTTTTATCGAGATGAGAAGTCTTAAAAAATGTGTGAATCAATCAAATAACCACCTCACCGCAATACTCTCAAGTATTGCGGTGAGTGTATAACTTAACAAAACAAAGGCTCTTAAAGTTAACGTACACAAATTTGTCTTTAATAAAATTATTTATTTTCAAAGCTCCAATTTAATCAAATGTATTGTAAAGTAAAATTATGGCCTTTTCTTAACATCTATAATATATATTGAATAAAATATATAAATACAAAATTTTGAAAAAACTAAATAAAAAGGATTAGTGTAAAAGAAACTTAAGGTCATAAAAGGATTCTCCAAACATCAACAATAATACATGAACTAAAATTTAATAAAGATAAGACAAAAAATTAATGGTATCCCTATATGTATCATCTATCAATACTGGACTCCATCATGTTACCATTTAAAAGTAAATATTAGAATATATACTATTACAGTTCAAACTCATTATTGTACAAATAATGTGATAATTTTAAATTGCTTTCGAAGGTAACGGAATCATTGCGATGGTTTAATGTTTTTTAATGTCCCCCAATTAAAAAATTTTAAGTCTGAAGTCCGTTTCAGAAAAATTAAAATTGTCTCCATCTGTCCTGTGTGTTTCTGTCGGTTTGTTTGTCGTTTAACATTTTTGCCAAACAACATATCTTTAAAACTAAATATACGATTGTTCCGATGGTAGGTCGTAATTAGTTCATTGCTGATTCTATATTAATTTTAATCTTCTGCCTAAATTGGTTTCTTTTCCACATGCAAAAAGTTCACATCCGATTTTCAAGAAAATTTGATAATATTACGAATGTAGCCTACACTTGGTATTAATTTATTAATTGCAACCGTTCAGCGCATATTTAATATTTCTATGTTGATACTTTTATTAAAGAAAAAAAATCGTCGTAAAAGCAAAACATTAAAGATACCAAAGTAGTGGATTTGAGATATGTATTGTATTTCTGTTTTAATATCGTAGAAGAAAAGACCTGCAATAAAAATATAAGGTATACCTTCATTACTTACCAGTCTTCCAGGTTTAGTAGAATAGATCTTAAAACACATAATTATAGACTTTAAATGATAAAATATCTATCCGATACTAATCTTACCAAATATTTCCATATAGATAATTACTTCGTCCAGAATTTTCCATCTGATTGGTCGGGGTTCCTTGGTGTTTTTTATTTCATTCTATTGCTTCCGAGCTTACGGAAGCTAGACATAGTTCTGATGAGCAAAATATTTCTGTGTCTCCAATTGAAAAATTGTTAAGACAGAAATCCGTTTTAGAGATCAAGGAACATTTTGGCTTTGTGCCTGTCTGTCGGTCTGTCCACAATTTTTACGAACCTGGATATCTTAAAAACTACTTGTCTGATTTTAATTAAATTTGGGGGGGGGGGTGATAAAAAAATATAAGTTTCAACCTGATGTAACATTGGTTTCCTTCCCACATGCGCGCTTTTTTTTATTCTTATTTTTATTAACATCTAACAATCTTTAAAAGTACTTATTTAATTTTTAAGAAACTTATTGGTTTGTCAAATTAATATGCCCACAAATGGTACCATAATAATTTCAACCACCCTCTTTCATTTAATCATGCTTAATTGATACTTTTATTCATGTAAAAAAATGAAAACAATTATGATAGATTTAAAAGAAATGAATCCAATAATATTTGTTTGTAAAAGCATAACATGAATAAAGTACTCTACAGGACTCAAGGAAGCTATGTGCCACACTAATTGGCACACTATTTTATTAAAAATAATATCTCCTCAGGTCCTCAGCGGAAAGTCGGATCCGCCCTCTTTATTTTCATTTACAATTATTGCTATTTTCTTAGAAACTAGATTATTTCTAGGCTATATATGAATTAGTTTAAATAGAATGTACTATATTTAGATATTTTTAAAATAAAATGAAATTCAAGTCGTTTTAGCAATAGCAGTCCAAATACAATAGTACATTATGCGTCGAGTGCGGAAAGTAGCATTTTGCATGCGAGTGTCGAGTTTGCACCCGAGCGACAGCGAGGGTAGTAAAACCACACGAGCAATGCAAAATGCCGTTTTCGCACGAGTTGCGTACCGTACTTTATCTACAATTGTTAGATTTAAATAATAAATACAGAAAAAAATAAACTTGCTGTATGTAAGTTCGTATCTCTCTTTTGATAAAGATGACATTAATTCATTAGTTGTATTTTGTGCCGAATTAATTATTTCGGGAGGCGTATTATTCTCCTCATATTCGTCATAATCATTTAAATCACTCATTGATTTTCACAAAAAAAACTCGATATAAACAGTTACTTTCATTAAACCAACAGCAAATTAGTTTTGTTAAATGTAAACAAACTCGCTAATCATGCGTAAAAGTGAAGAATTCTTCTTTTTTACCACCCTAGGGCGGTAAAAAAGAGGAATTCTTCAGAATTATGAGACGCGCATGCGCAATGAATACAAATACGTAAAGAATCAATTTCTACGCATCTAAACAGAGATACAATGTTTATATTTCGTAACAATCGTAGATAAACATGTTTAAGCCTTTTTTCATGTTAAAGGCCGAAAGGCAGAGTTTCATTTCTATTTTTCATATTTTTGATTTTATACTACATTGCATTTGGTTGGGCACATACTCCTCCTGAACGGCTGAACCGATCCGCACAAAATTCGACACGCTCATAGTGAACAACCACATGAAGGTATAAATGTGAAATGGTCCAAATTGGTACACGGGGTAAGGAGTACAAAAGTTAAAATAGTATATGCCCTTCATAATGCATGTCGTTAGAAAGCTCTTTAAGATTACAGTTATTGTTGTTATGTTCACTTTTGTCATATTTTCATTTAAGACGGGGGTAAAATATAAAAACAGGAGAAAAAAATATGTTTAATTAAAAATTAGGAATATTACTATTTTTAATCCGATTTCAGCTGTTTATAAATAAAAATGTTTATTATTTAAGATTAATATGCACGCTCAGCTCAATATTGCAAGCAGACAACTGCATTGCACACCTAGTTTATATGAGAAGGTATTTTATTCAGCTCTATAGTTATTTATTATTATATAAGAATGCAACCACATCATATTTTTGCTAGGTGAAAGAAACGCGGCTCTTGATGATATCTGCTTATCATTATTGTACTTAAGTCATTGAACGATTATGCGTAACATCGGTGCATTACGACTGCATGCTACGAAGCTTTAGTCTAATACGACTCTGGATGTAGTACTAATCAGACTTCAAGCACTCCGTTGCTTTTTTGAATACATTCAGTATTACAGATCGATACTCAAGAATCAATTGTTATCGATGTTTGAATCGATAAATTAGCCTATGGTCCTAACGAGACTTCAGCTATCCCAGGAATACTTTGTCTTCTCTATTCAGGTAGAAGCAGAGCTTCAAACTCATTGCTCATTACACATAAAATACTTGCGTAACATTTCTCTTATAAAGAATTCAATTGCTTCAACATTCATCCTCTAGATCTCATACGACAGATAACATTTATTAAAAAGCAATGTCATCTAGTACTAATTGAACAATAGTGTAATGTTGCATTCGACAACCTAACAAATAGTACCATCATTGTTCAACCGAGAACAAAAAATATAATGATAAAATTCTAATCATAGTTAGGTCTTCACAACCGCATCAAATGATTAGGTAATAATTCATCAATTTCTTTGTGCTATTGCTGAATGTTTGGACAAAGACAGATCGTAATTATTAATTATTTGAAACGTATTTTTGTTCTACTAAACACGTTACACGATTTCATTTCCTAACCATTCAACTTCTTCATTGATAAATGCAACTCATCAGATAAGTACTTTTGAAGATATAGGTGTAAACAAATGAATGTTTGTGCGCATGTGGACGAGAAACAAATAGGCGCAGAATGTTGAAACTTGTATCGGGACCAAAGTGGATATTTTCAAAATAGCAGTAGATATCAAAACGGAATTTAGGAAATTATTGTCTTATAAAGAGGAATAATTGGTGCAAATTTCAGCTTCATGTTTTTCGATTTTCACAAATTATTGATGACTCAGCACAATGGGTTAATGATGTCACAAATTTATGATTTTATTGGGTAGCTCAACTATTATATATGTAAGGACTGATTTTTGAACCAAGTTATATCTAGCTTAAAAACTGTGGGAGTAATGCGTGATGCAGACAGACAGACATTATTTAAGTCACAAATGTTCAGAATTGGAATGTGCTTTTAAAAAATGCTTGTTAGTCGTCTGTCGTCTGTCTGTGCAGACGCCTGAAGCCTAAACTACTGAGCCGATTTGGGCGAAATTTGGTATACATGTTCAGAAAAATAATATCCGGAAGTAAAATCGAGAAATGCATTTTAACACATAATTTGGCGGCGCTCCCCCCCAAAATTACTGAAAAATAATTATTTCAGATTACTTATCATATGATTAATTATTTCTTGAAAACGGTTCCGACGATTCATTTACGACAAAAATTCAATTTTTAAGTTTTGGTAGTTTTCATACTACGGAAAGTTTAAATTTTAATTTAAATCAAATTATATAATTATTACCTATAGAGGCCCCTGGTTCAAATCCCGGCGCTGGAGTGTATTTTTCACTGTCTGTTTCCCGTAGTTAATAATAATTATAATTTGATTTAAAAGACAAAAAAATCTAAAATGTAATTTATTTAAATACGAATCTAACGATATAAGCCGGTTCCCCCGGAAAAATCTAGTCCCTGAGAAAATAGCTTTAAGCGTGAAAGGAGGTAGGCCAGGTTCGATGCCCTGCCGAGGAGAAGATATTTTTATGATAAATTTTGATATAATGTTCAATAATAATTAAATGTATCTACTAAAACTAATAAATGGAAAACACTGGGCCAAGTAATAATGAACTTGTATTTGAAAAAGTTTGTCTGAGTTGTCTCGGACCGATGTTTGTTAACAAGACAGTATATATCAGTAATGCAACATAGTCTACTTTGGTGAATAAATCCTGATTACAATCTAATTCATTGGGTGATGCAATACTTTATGTATTACAACGAGTTTGATTCTTAGAAATATATAACAATAGAAAAGTATTTGAAAAGTGCAAATCGTGCAATGAATGAATTGTACCTCATGTTGAACAAGTACTATTTTATACTAAACTTTCTTCTAGTTCATACTATATACATTAGTAGTATAAAAACCAATACTTCATAAACAGTTTATGTAGTATTAGATTTTAAATAACTTGTAAAATTGTGGATGTTGCTGAGATTACCCCATCCTTTGTTCGCTTTTATAATTTTTTAAACTGTTATTAGAGTTTAACAATTAATTAACATATCAACGTTAGAATTATAGTATGTATACGTTTTCATAACTTTCTATGTTATTTTAAAATAAAAAAAATCAGTTCCTCAAAAAAATATCAAACCATTTTTAATTATAATTAGCTTTAAAAATAAGTGCTAAGTTTCTCAATAAGTGAAATTTTCACAATTTCATAGTAAATCATTAAGTCATGGATATGTTTTTGGCCATTGAATCCACATATGGGCATTTCAATGTTTTTCTATGAAGTGGAGAAAACCAGTTTACATTTGTCTAATTGATATCGCAGAGGGATCTTAAGCTGTGAAATTATGAAACATTAATCCATTTTGATTACTATTTGGTCCGCTAGGAGCTCTCATATCATTTTATATAAAAGTATCTAGAAGTGCTGTACTTCTATCGGCAAAATATATTACTACAATGAATTACTAAGTGAAAACCAATCTACCTCCTATTATATTCTAACTTCCTAGCATGATATTTTATAGCTGCACATTTTTCATGTCTTTTTTACGTGGCGGAAATTTCTTCTGTCCTCCAGAGCTAAAACATATATCATGTATATGTAACATATATTATGTACATAGAAATATATATAATATATATGTAACGTCATGTATATGTAACATCATGTATATGTAACATATATCATGTATTTGATACATTATATAAAACATATATCATGTATATGTAACGTATTATGTATATGTAACATATTATCCTGTATATGTAACATATCATGTATATGTAATATATATCATGTATATGAAACATATATATATGTTAAAAGTAGAAGTAAGTCAAAAGAAATACTACTGCTGAGTACTAAAAAGAAACATAGTTGGTAGAGGAAGTTGAAATGGATAGAAATACATATCTAAAAATCCAAATTAATAATTATTATTAAAGAATTAATGGCAGAAAACAAACAAAAATGCACTTCCGAGGGTTACGCCACAATGCCTCAACTAATACTACGGAAAAGATTTTATCCGTCTCCCTCCCTCTATATTTAATAATAATATTAATAGTAACAAAAAATTATATAAATTTACAATGTAAATAACACATGTTTGACATTTTCTCCAGACTCAGCCATTTAAATGTTTAACTCAAGATAGTTATACTCGTTGAACTTACATTCACAATTATATGGTACAGTAAATGATAAGTACACGATTCAGACTTTAAAGTCGGTCTTTAGAGTCATAAAAGAATATGAAGTCCAGATAACTTTACTGTGTTTAAAATACGAAGAAGATAATAATAATAATATTTAGATATTTCTTAACAGTTTTATGTCACAATGGTCTATTAAATGTAAATATTTTTTTTTTATTTATGTAGGGATGCTTTAAAAGTCCATTGAAGGTTGTAAAAAAAGACAAAATGAAAATTAGTTAGGAGTGGTCTTAAATGTTCTTAGTAAACAATACTTGAGGTTAGATCACGAGTGAATAACTCTCAAAGATTTTCTATTTTAGATTGTAAATCTACCGAGGGAATCGACCCGATGAGATCTCATAGTGTCAGGTGATCTAGTCTATAGTTAGGAATAGATCATCTATACCATCATGATGTAACAATACTAGGTCAGATCGATTTACATCTGAGGAAGTCAAGTTAGAAGATCTTTACAGGTGAAACTGTTTTCAAGTCACCTTAACTTTTTGTCAAACAAACCTTTGGCAGGTTCGAATACTGGATCATGTTACATTTTTAACACTTTCTCCTCTTTCAGACTCGCACCTTACAATAAATCACTTGTTTTAAAATATAACAAGAATTCAAGAATATTCGATTTTACCAGTGATACGTTATACATTATACAAATCTTTTGGCTCCTGTGTAAGGCGATAGTGTAGCTTAATAAACAGGTCAAGTGTGTGCTAGTCAGCACACAGCGAGGGTCCGTAGCCAACCCTGTATAGTTTAAGTACCCTATTGAAGGTGTTTTTTAAAATGCTAAAAAGCTTACTTTTAACTATCCTTTCTGGTCTGATATTCTCAAAACACATAAACTAACTTCCGATAAAGTACTTTTTTGCCACTGAAACGGACTACAACCATATAAATACATCGAAAACACCATAATTATAAAAAAAAAAAACGTATTTTGTCAATAAAAAATAAAATAATATTTTTTTCGAAATTTCCAAAAAGTGGTATCTTTACTTTTGGTCGAAGAATGTTCAGGAATTAATTCAGATTTTTCGCACTTCACATAAGCGAGATAGAGGGGGGGGGGGGGACACGTTTCACAGCCGCTTCAAACTCGCCTAAGCTCGCCCTATCAAAGTTATAACCAAAGAATGATATATTTTTGTAATCAGCTCGACGTACCCTTTCATATGATACCCCTCACGGTGTCGAAAAAAAAAAAAAAAAAATGTAACCCTTAAATTTTTTTACCCTAATTTTTTTGGAAAATATTTTTTTAAGTCGCTATATTTTTAAAATATGTGGGCAGGTACAAGACACATACATGCCAAATTTCAAAGTGGTAGCGGACGAAAGGTGTAGCCGTGAGAGCACGCGAGAGGACGGACGGACAGACACACGCAGGAAAATATAAGGGTCCTTGGTTTTGCCTACGGACCCTAAAAATGAGCTTTTTCCAACCCGCATATCTCATTGATAGGGTGTTGTCCCATTGGACAACCCCGGATCACGTCCTGATTAACAAGTTAATCAGGACGTAACACCGATTAACAATATTTGGTTCGAACAGGACGAAGAGATCGGCCCGGTTACACATTAAAATGGTAACTGGAAAAAACACGTTTGTATACTATTTTTGATAGACCCATTTTTACCTAAATTGCTTCTACAAATTCTGGCCAACGAACTCATTCTTTCTTTTGATATTATAGACAATTTAACATTTGATTGGATTTTTAAAGTGCATCCTAGGGTGAGATATCGTCTGGAGTGACACATACATACATACCATAAAAAAGTGTTAAATTTCAGGAATCGATTAAGAATGGTCTAAAAATGTTGAAGCCATTGCAATATATAGCTTAATTTTCGTCTGTCTGTGCAACAGACGCCTGGAACCTAAACTACTGGGCCAATTTAAACAAAATTTGGCACACATGTTCTGAAAAATCATACCTCAAGGTGAAATAGAGAAATTCATTTTAACTCCAATTTTAGAGGCGATACCCCCCAAAAACTTTGGGGGGTATCGCTGAAAAAACAAAAACCAAAAACTTCGGGGGTTCAACTGATCTACATAATGCATTTAATAATTAGTTTGTACAATATTGCATAAATACTCTTCTAGCCCACATTTTCAGGATGATCATCAAAAGCTGGATATAATTATTATTTTTACCTTAAGCGTTAAGATTAACTTAATTGCTTACATAATTTTGTTTACAATCATTTTTCATTTTTGGGTATGACTATATAATACATTCCTTCTATGTACAGTACATCAATAACTTTAATATATACAGTAGAGTATAATACCCATTACACTACCCATTAAATTAAAATTAAAATTTCACACTACCAGTCAAGGACTTCGAGACTTTAATCGATCTATCCAAAAGGGGAAACTAAAATATAAATTTAATTTATTTTATGCAACACAATTTGTGAGAGACACCAAGGGATGTGCCACGCAAGCGTGACACATAGGAACTGTTCCAACATCAGACATTACGTGATTAATGTGTGTTTTGCTAGCCAAGCAAGTATGGCGGTATGAGAGCATGCTCGTCTCTGATAAGTCCTATATCCTATCTTCTTGATCTAGTATAGGTCCAGAGTTGGGTGGGCATCTTCGGGCCCCTGATGAGTCGGACGCGACGAAACGATGCAGGACATGGCGTAATGCCGGGCCAACATCTTAATCACGTAATGTCTGATGTTGGAACAGTTCCTATGTGTCACGCTTGCGTGGCACATCCCTTGGTGTCTCTCACAAATTGTGTAGCCTATTGCAGTGTGCAAACACGATATTAAATTGCTGTTGTATTTTATGCTATCTTACCAATCAAGTTACTCAGATGAGAATATTACATGGAGCTATAATTTAAAAAAAAAAAAATCTATAAAAAAAAAAATGGTTAAATTGAAACTAATAATTATTGTGTAAGTAAAAGTCAGGTAGTGAGATAGAAGAGGGTAAAGTTTGCAAGTATTTCTAGGTGTCAAGTCGTGACATTAAGATTAAATATATTACTTTCACTTGCAAGTATCAGACTCCATGCAAACAAGTATACGTAGTTTACCTTCTACAATAAATTAACTTGCCAATGCGTTGTCTTCACAAATTATCCCTCTCACTCAAATATTAAAGAGAAATATTTTGTTCATTAAATACGTAACTGAATGCATAAGTGTAGTTAAGTTAAAAGTATAAAAAAGATCATTTGTGCTTTCGATCAGATCAAAATATTAGCACTAGACATTGTGTTCATGTAATTGAATGATTTAATTCTAAAGAGTGTACTTTTAATTAATTACAAGATAAAATGTATTTATGAAAAAAATAATTGGTTGTGCGAGAGGTCTCACGTAAAAAGGGTTTCGTTGGTATTGTAAACATGAAATTAGTATAGGGGGGGGGGGGGGGGGGGGCGTAAAATTTTGATGGCATGAAAAATTATTTTTATTTGATGATATTATTTTGATGGCATGAATTTTATTTTTGTAATCTACTCTTCAATACCTTTCATTTGATACCTCACTCAAAGTTTTAAATAAACAGGTCAAGTGTGTGCTAGTGAGCACACAGCGAGGGTCTGTAGGCAACACTGTATAGTTTGTAGTACCCTATTGATGGTGTTTTTTAAAATGCTAAAAAGCTTACTTTGAACTATCCTATGGGTCTTATATTCTCAAAACACATAAACAAACTTCTGATAAAGTATTTTTTGCCACTGAACCGGACTACAAACATATCTTTTCAAGTGAAAAGTCCATAATTATGAAAAAATACTATTTTCTCGAAATTTCCAAAAAGTGCTATCTTTACTTTTGGTCGAAGAATGTTCAGGAATTTTTTTTTCAGATATTTTTGCACTTCACATAAGCGGGGTAGAGGGGGGGAGGGGCACGTTTCTCACCCACTTCAAACTCGCCTACGCTAGCCCTATCCAAGCTTATAACCAAAAATTACAGACTCACGCAAAAGGGGGGCACGCAAAATTTTGATGATTTTAGACAAAATCAAACTGTGGAAAATTAAACGCTTTCCAAAAGTGTTATACATTTTTTTAATCTACTCTTCGAAAACCTTTCATTTGATACCCCACTCAAAATTTAAATAAAATATTTTTTTCGCGTGACGTGAATTATCCGCCATTTTGGATTTGAACAGCTGATAACTTTGAGTTCGATATATTTTTCCTGTGTGCGCGTTAAGACGATCTTTAATACAGGGAAAGTTTCATTTTTTTATTTCTTTTGATTCAAAAGTTATTGGTACCGTACAGGGTGACAGACAGACAGACACATCAGGAACGAAACTACTAAGGTTTTATTTGGTTTTACCAACGAAACCCTAAAAATCGGTTTATCCGAGATAACTTAGCCATCATAATTAAACTGATTACATAATATCAGTGCCTCCAAATCTGAAAAACTACTCCAAGCTAAATGCGAAGGCAGCTCCTCCTACAATTTGGAGATAGTATTCATTTCTTTATTTTATCTACGATTGATACGAAAAATAAACATTATATCTCTGTTTAGATGCGTAGAAAGTGATTATTTACCTACTTGTATTCATTGCGCATGCGCGTCTCATAGTTCTGAAAAATTCCTCTTCTTTACCACGCTAGCGCGGTAAAGATGAGGAATTCTTCAGCTTTACGCACGATTAGCGAGTTTGTTTACATTTAGCAAAACTAATTTGCTGTTTGTTTAATAAAAGTTACTTTTATATCGAGTTTTTTTGTGAAAATCAATGAGTGATTTAAATGATTATAACGAATATGAGGAGAATAATACGCCTCCCGAAATAATTCGGCACAAAATACAAGTAATGAATTTATGTTTGTTATCAAAAGAGAAATACGAACTTGTATACTGGAAGTTTATTTGTTTCTGTATTTATTATTTAAATCTAACAATCGTAGATAATGTACGGTACGCAACTTTTGCGAAAACGGCATTTTGCATTGCTCGTGTGGTTTTACCACACTCATAAAAAAACTCACATCAAAACTCGCATGCAAAATGCTACTTTCCGTCCTCGACGCGTAATGTACTATTACCTTTTAATATTTTTCAGAATATCCATACTAAATTCTTCTGAATGTAATAAAAACGTGTCTGATCAGGCCACAGTTGACTTACAGATATTTTTTAAAAACGGACTCAGAGGACCTTAAAACGTGTGTTTACACATCGAATCTCAAAATTTATTATTTGAGCTTTTACTATACTAACTCTCTGTATATAACGCGAAGTAGTAGTAGTAATAGTGAATATATTACTAGTAATTTACGCACCAAGGGAGTAAAATAAGTGATTGCACCCAGGGCCGTTTCTACTAATAGGCAAGACTAGGCGGTCACCTAGGGCGGCAAAAGGAAGAGGGAAAAATAAATGTTTAACCCTTTAAGGATCAGGCAAAAAAAAAAAAATTGTTACTGTGGAATGGTGGTTTCCGCGGTTTACCAGCTGACCATCTCTACACGTGTGTTTTGGATGACATGTCTCCAGTTTTTATTTTATTGTGGCTCATAGAAGCAATTTCTTAGAGCGAATTTTTGTCAAAATACTTATTATATTACCAGTTTTGATTTAATATTGAGTTTTTATAAGAAATAATTAGCGCTCTCGAGTTATTTGCAGATTTTTAGCTTGAGTTGTGAAAATGTAATAAATTACGTTGTCTTAGAGGTTTGGTGGTCATTCCGTTAACCACCTACTTTAAGGTGGTTAAGGATGTAAACCACCTAACCTTACAGGCAATATAATTTTTGTCAAGGTCATCAGAAGTACAAATCCCAAATTGTTTGGAGGTATCTCTTAGAAACCACCTAAAAACATTGATTTTTTTTATGGGAAGGGGGGCTAGAATTTTTTCAAAAATAATTTTCTGGGGCCATTCTTGATCCCACAGATGAGATTTGCAACTCTAATTTTAGAAATAAGAAAAAAACAGTAGTGCGCCATTCGGAGCAAAAGGGGGTGGTTTTCCAGGCAAACCACCAATCCTTAAAGGGTTAATCAAAAAATGAAAAAATCAAGCAAATTAGGAGAGAAAAAAATAAATATAGGAAAATTTTTATTGTTTTCAAAAGCATATACCAAACAATTACTTAATATGTGTTTACTTTGACTAAATAAATTCAAGTGGAGACAAATTAAGAACTCTTTTGGTTGTAAATGGGCCAAAGCAAGTTAGATGAAAATTTTGTTTTGATGAGAAACTCAAATTAATAGAAACCATCTGCACAGTTCCATGAGCCAATAAAGACTCGTGAGACTAGCCACTATTATATTAGAAAAAGACATTACATACCAGCTGGACACTAGAGATCTTATTAAAGACTTTACCTAAAATAAAGGTAAGGAAGATACTAAACAACCAAAGAAAATTAAAAGAAAGAACCTAAAATACCATTAAAGTTATAAGAGATATTTGAAATGAAATAAAATGTAACAGTCCTTATTCAATTATTTAATTTTTGATGGGATTTAAGTTAAATACAAGTTCTTTTTATCTATTACATTAATTTCTTCTAGCCTGGATGACAAAGGGAAAAGGCGTTGATAGTAAAAGGGAAGGAGGGGGGCGGCAATTTTTTTTTTAATTTTTGCCTAGGGCGGCAATACACCTAGAAACGGCCCTGATTGCACCCTGAGCGATGAAGTTGGTTCCTGAGGCGAAGCCGAGGGAACCAACTTCACTTACTTTAACCTCGTATTCATTACTTGCACCACGTGCCCCTATGTACCAAAATTTAAATTTCGAAAATTCATGTAGACAGTGATTTTCCCCTTGCTTTGAAGGTCAAGTGTACAAATTTTCATCGAGATCGGGCTAAAACTGTAGATTTGTATAAAGAACATACAAACACATACGACACGTTGACTATTATGTATATATCGCACACTTGGAAGAAGTGTCACAACTCAAAAAACATAACTTTTCAGGAGAGCACTTTAAAGTTTTTAAAATGTTTATACGTGTCAAACTCTATTATTTATTTAAATAATCTTAAACTTTTTTATTTTATTTTAATAATTATAGTTTTAACTTTCATTACATATTAAGATTTCATAACATTTTTAAGTACCTCTATTGTACCTCTATTAATAATTTTTAATTATTAATTTAAAAAATACCCAAAAGTGTCGTTATTCTTTTAAAAATAGTTTTAAAAATAAAAATATTTTAGAACGACATATTACCTAATAGTACAAAATGATACTATTATTTTTACCACTAATTTTGAAAATAGACTGACACATTTATAAATATGTCACTATTGTTATAAAAAAGTTTACTTAGCTTACAGGAAATATTGTTACAACAGCAAAAGTGTCACTCTTTCACTATCACCGCACTACCTTTCTCATTGACAACTTGACCACAACTAAGTTATGTCTCTGTTCTGCCAACTTAATCTTGATATCACTGATAACCATAATGACACTACTGCTATCTAGTGCAAAACTATTCAAATAACGGCTTAGGACGTTATTCTACCAAAAAGAGGTCGCTCTTTACTGGTCTTATATTACTTTGCTTTGTAAGTTTCATCGCACATTTCCGTTTCCCCAATTTTGAACCACTTACCGTTATTCAATCTTCCCCACATTTTGCACATAGATACAACTAAGGTGAATAATACAGAAACCAAAAAAAAAAAAGAAAATGGAGTCAAATTTATTTGCTTTTTAAGTTTCATCGCACACCTATTACTCTAATTTTGAACCACTTACCGTCATTCAATCTTCCCCAAATTCTGCACATAAATAAAACTAAGGTGAAGAATACAGAAACCAAAAAAAATAAAAACAAAAACAAAATGGCGTCAAATTTATTTGCTTTTAAAGTTTCATCGCACACCTATTACCCCAATTTTGAACCACTTACCGTCGTTCAATCTTCCCCAAATTTTGCACATAAATAAAACTAAGGTGAAGAATACAGAAACCAAAAAAAATAAAAACATAAACAAAATGACGTAAAATTTATTTAGTTGAAAATAAGACCAGTTTTGAAAAATTGCATTTTTATATTAATTATTTATTACTGGTCTTATATTACTTTGCTTTGTAAGTTTCATCGCACATTTCCGTTTCCCCAATTTTGAACCGCACTTCCCGTGATTCAATCTTCCCCAAATTTTGCACATAGATACAACTAAGGTGAAGAATACAGAAACCAAAAACAAAAAAACAAAAAACAAAATGGCGTCAAATTTATTTGCTTTTTAAGTTTCATCGCACACCTATTACCCCAATTTTAAACCACTTACCGTCATTTAATCTTCCCTAAATTTTGCATATAGATACAATTAAGGTGAAGAATACAGAAAAAAAAAAAAAATTGAAATTAAGACCAGTTTCGAAAAATGGCATTTTTATATTAATTGTTTACACCCATTTTCAAAAAAATAAAAAAAATCGAATTTTTTGAGTTGTGTCACTTTTCTTCCAAGTGTGCGATATATGTCTATCTCAAACTTATCTTGATATTGATTATTTATGTTCAATTAAAAATTTTATAAGAGCTAAAGCGGAAGTATAGATTTAGCAGATTTTAGCTATTCAATAGTTAAAATCCATAGGTTATTTTTAGCACAGCACACAATATGAAAGGGATCGTGAGTATAAAAAGGTGGAAATAAGATTCAGTTTAAAAAAAGAATGGACCATTTGTCTAGTTCCGAATCAGTAAACATCGAGAGGAAGTTTTAAAGCCAAACCTTTAAAGTCACAATTAAATACTGGAGTATTTCGTGATCACAGGTGGTTAGAGGTGGTTTGGCCTATATCTGTCTCGATATATGTAAGATGATATAGAGATTATCAGGTAAATTCTGCCTAAGGATATTTCAGGTAGATTGGCTCCAGAATATTTCCTATTACTTTCCTTCTCTTATCTGTATATTTTTACATCGCTATCTCTTTAACATGTTGCATAACGCTTTGAGTCGGTCGAACCACTAAAAACTTCTTTACTTAGCTCCTAACAGCGGCTTTCAAGCCTTTTACGGAACTATAACGACCGGTGCTTTTAGCACCGACTCTAGCCGTAATCGACCGTATAAGAAGCAGATTTTTCATCCTTCAGGAAATTTATCGTCTCTTTTTTGTAGACTCCGCCTAAACAACATTTAGTAAGAGCTTAAAAAGTCTTCTTTTTATTTTTAAGTTGGTGTAGAAAATTTCTATAAGCATCATAACACATTCAAATATTTAAAGATCATAAAGCTTACGATGATATATGTATAATGTTAGGTTATTTTTATATCTATTTATGATTTTTTGGTCAAGAATGTTTTTATTTCTCTGACTATAAATAACCCAAGGACGATTAGAAAGCTTTAGAGTTTTATCATGAATGTTAGATAAATATAAAATTATATTTATTAACAATCGTCTGAAGCCCCTACCGAGTTGCGTCTCAATCAATTTAGTTTTATTAAACTACATCAATTATAATAGTCATTTATGCACCTTCTATTCCCTGAGCGAAAAAAGTTGGTTCCTGAAGCGAAGCCGAGGGCATTAGACTCTTTAATTCCCGAGGCGCAGCCGAGGGAATAACCCTCGGAAGCCCCTCGGAATAACCCTCGGAAGCCCCTCGGCTGCGCCTCGGGAGCTAATTATCGCGAGGGGAATAATATTTTATCTCCAGTAGGAAGAAAATACACAATTTCGTCCATTCCACAGTTTTTATTTATTATTTTAATAAATAACAATAATTATTAGCACTTTTAATAGCAGATATAAGAGATTCAATATAAAAAAACAAATAAGAATTGGAAATAAACTCAAATAGAAGGTTATTTAGATGCAGGTTATAAACAAAGATAAACATGCGGTCAAAAAAGCAAGTGTCGCCAACCTGATTTCAACAACTTCATTATATTAGCCATACATTTTCTACTATTTATAAAATAATTAAGTTGCAATCTTTACTTTTTCGCCCTACTTTTACTTTGTCTCCCTACTTTTTGATCTCAGGGATGAAAAGACTTACTTTAGTCCCTCTAAACTAATTTAAAATCATAACTTTTTCTCCCTACTGGAGATAAAACAGATTTGTATGACTCTTTATTGTTCTTCTTATACATACGTTTATCTACATTGCCTATATACCTATATGTGAAGAGAAATCTTTATACACGTTTATAAAGAAGAGTGAAATCAGTTATCAGGGAACATTTTTGGTCCGTGTCTGTCTGTCGGTCTGTCTGTCGGTCTGTCTGTCGGTTTGTCTGTCAGTTTGTCGGTCTGTCGCTCTATTTTTGCGAACTAACATATTATCTTAAAAACTACACGTCCGATTTTAATGAAATTTGGATGGTAGGTCATGATTAGCATATTGTTAGTTCCAATGTAAGTTTCCATGTTAACTTTTTGCGCCTATTGGTTTCTCTTCCACATACGCATAAAAATACATTTATTTACACCTAAAGCTTCAAAAGTACTTATCTGATTTGTATAAAACTTTTAGTTTATCGAAAGTAATCCGCATCAGATGTTCCCAGATTAATTTGAACCGTCTTCGCTCTTTAACTTTTGCTAAATTGATACTTTAACTTTAATTCATGTAAAAATTACCATTTTTACAGATTAAAAAATACTTTATCAATTAAGTTCGTGATAGGATGCGAGGAAGCTATGTGCCACACCAATTGGCAGTCTATTCTTCTTATATGATAAAAGTAGAACCTTTCAAGTGAAAGGTGGTTATAATGCCAGGGCAGAATTTGCCTTACCATAATTTTTAACCACCTAACCGCATCTACTATTTTTTATATATATATATATATATATATATATATATATATATATATATATATATATATATATATATATATATATATATATATATATATATATAAAGCCAGATAAAAAACGATTTTATGTAATTTAATTTTTATGGGCATGGTTCTTCTTCCTAAAAACCTGGCGCTCAAAAATGTATTATTACTTTTATTTATGTTATTTTAAGTCATAAAACCGACCTCTAACTTCTAACTTAGTTGAACACAATAATTAAATTTAATGTGCGTGTTACAATTTCTACAATTATTCTTTTCAATTATAAACTGAAATTCAAGTATTCGAATAACATTTTTTTTTACCCTTAATGGCGCTATTTAACGCATCGACCCATCGTTTAAGAGGCGCTGGTTTAGGTTATCTAAATAAATAAAGATATATTTATCTCCAGTAGGGAGAAAAAGTTACGATTTTGGGTTAGTTTAGAGTTTAGAGTTTAGAGGGACTAAAGTAGGTGTCTTTTCTTTCCTGAACTCAAAAAGTAGGGAGAAAAAGAAATTAGGGGAAAAAACCCTCCAGAAAAAGAAGGATTGCCAACTTAATTTCTTTATAAATAGTAGAGAATGAATGACTATAATGTTGTGAAGTTGTTGAAATAAGGTCGAAAAAGCAGTCTCGCCAACCTGATTTGTAATTTGCGCTTATCATTATTTACACGTGCATCTAAATAACCTTCTATTTCAGTTTATTGCAATTATTCTTTATGATTAATATTGAATCTCTTATATCTTTTATTAAAAGTGCGCAATTATTGTTATTTATTAAAATAAATAAACGTAAGCATATGTTTATGTATTTTCTCCCTACCAGGAGATAAAATATTGTATGTACCTCGGGAGTTAAGTGCTATAATTCCCCTCGCGATAATTATCTCCCTCGGCTGCATTCCGCGAGCGTGCATAAATAACTATTAAACATATTATTTAAAACGTGGAAAATAACCAACATTGACCCTTTAATCGTTTAGAGAAATTTTCAAGTATTTTAATTTAATTTAAAAATAAAACGTGCCATTGATCAAATAGCCCCGATATGGAGAATTTAATCTTTCAAGACACATTATTCAAAATTTAAAACGGACATGTTTAAGAGAGCTGTCAATCCTTGAATTAAAGGACTATCGAGAAGTTGTATAAGGGGGAAGAAGAAACTTCTTTTTAGGGTTTCGAGGTCGTCCTAGAAACTCTTATGCTTTTGGTAGTTCGTCTGACCGTCCGTTTCATATGGAGTATATCTCCCGACCTACTGAAGCTATAGACTTGAAATTTGATATAAAAGTTAAACTTTTTTGCCCAAAAACAGAAAAATTATTGCATACTTAAACACTCTTAATTTCTGCGATCTGCGATCAATTGCGAATAGATCACAATATTTTATATTTTTTGTAATTTTCAAGTTGGGTATCATTTCAAAGGTATTGAAATGTAGATTACAAATATATATCGCGTTTCCAAAATGGCGGCCATTTTAGCCCCCAAAAAATTAAAAAAACCCAAAATATACCCCTTGCACTACCCCATTAGGATAGATTCTAGAAAAAGGCAACAATACATAGATATATATCTCTGTGATCCAATGAAAAAATATATCATGTTTCCAAAATGGCGGACATAACTCCGGAGTCCCGACATTTTTTTGTTTTGAAAATTCGAAGTTGGGTATCATTTTAAAGGTATTGAAATTTGATTTACAAAAATGTATCGTGTTTCCAAAATGGCGTGCATTTTACCCCTAAAATTACCAAATAAGTGCATACCGAAGATAACTAAAGGATAATATACACACCTTGCTTGTTAAAAGTGAAACTATTTACACACATTTTCGTTAAAAAAAAAAAAAAAAAAAAAAAAAAATGTATTTATCAATTCTTATGAACGCAGAAACCCTTTTAGTAACTTGCTGGCAAGTACTTGAGGGGTGTTTTTCTTTTTGTTTTTAATTTTGGCAAGGATATTGGAATTTGGTGAGGTCAGGTAATGTGGAAGTAAGGTAGGAAGTAGGTTTTAGGATATTTGGCACGTGACAGTTGGTAGTAACACGTCAGCTGAGAGACAGTCAGTCGGAGGAAGACTTGGATCACGTTCTTTCTATAAACTTACCCAACACTGTTACACTGTCACAACATACCTGGAATCTCTGATTAATGTTTAGTAATAAACACTCGAGTGTTCTTCAACATTAAACACACAACACCCCTTTAACTTTTTACAAAGGTAATTTACGTAGTAAAAAAGAATGTTAGAATTAATGTGAAAGGAAAAACACAAACATGTGTCAAGAATGAGCTAATCTCACATATTTTATAAAACCAAAGATTTCTCCGTTATAATCAATGTAAAATTAATATAAATACTTTTATATTCATAATATTGCATTTATTATCTGTGAATAATTACCTCATTTCCTTTAACACTTGATTGATCAATGATTATTAATTATTAATGATCAGTCGTTTCGTAATAATGATGATCCTAAATGTTTGAGTTCAATCAGTCTCTTTATAAATTAATTTATTCTTATAGAAAAAATTCGTACCTCAATCATTAATTCTCTAGACACATACTAAATACTTTGTGCGGATTAGAGTTACTACTCACCTCTAAGGTAGAGAATTGTTTTCTTAACCCTTAAATGCTAATTTTAGTCGAATCGACGAGCACAGTTTGAACCTTAACCTTTTACGCTCGTATGCGATGGTGATGGGTACCCCATCCTTCTGCAGTGCTTGCACTGGTTAGTAACACACCTGCTAGTGTAGCGGTAGTAGTATCCTTTTGAGCATACACTCGTTTTCTGGCAAATTCCCGTCAAAGCTACTTCGTCGATTCGACTAACGTTTAGTAATAGACGTAGGGAATTAATTGGTCGTCGAATGAGCCTATAGCCTGGGAAAATGGGCCTGGGGAAGGGACAATAGGCCTAGGGGTAAGAGGCAATGGGCCTAGGGTAATTGGCCTTGGGCCAGAGACCAATGGCCGATAATCTGGGGCCTGGAACACTTAGCAAAGTGCCTAGGGCTTTTGGCCTGGGGCATGGGACCTGGTGCATTAATGTTCACTCAATTTCAGATTCTTCTGATGTTCCTACTAAGTTATTTGCCATAAAAAGTTTGTATATCTCACTAAAAGATTCAATAATGAGATCTTAATAGTTTTCTCTTTATAAAAGTGTTTCAACCCAAAAAATGTAATTTCTGCATACGTTAGTTGAATCGACGAAGGTTTAGTAATACCAGCCATCCAATTATACCATTAGCATTTAAGGTTTAAAGGAATCATTGGTAAAACTGAAGAATATGAGGCAGATCATAGAAAATATGGCAAGGTCCCATTCCACCATATTTTTTTGACAAAGGGATATCAACTCTCCTATGATCAAATCATACGTATATAATTTTTAAAATGTTTAAATCATACAAATGTACTGTTTGACAAAGGGATATGATCTCTTAAGTGTATAAATCAAGAAAAAAAAATGTGCCACCAAGCGATTCTCGACCGTATCCTTCAGTTCAGCCGAATCATTAATGGTATCGGAAGGGATGAGTACTTAAGGTCTCGTATCTATATCACTAAAGCAATTTTAGTTGAAGAATATCATCAAATTTAATTGAATATCCCATTCCTATAATATCTTCTAATATACCTAATATCTTCTAGGCACTTCTTTAGACTTTAACTCCCCTTATAAAAAAATAATCGGTCCGAGACAACTCAGACAAACTTTCTCATATATACGAGTTCATAATTACTTAGCCCAATGTTTTCCATTTACTAGTTTTCGTAGGTAAATTTAATTGCTATTGAACATTTCATCAAAATTTGTTATAAAATTAGCTTCCGCTCGGTGTGGAATCGAACCCGGCCACTCTCCGTCCGCGTTTAAAGCTATTTTCTCAGGAACTATATTTTTTTTAAATTAACAGGAACTATAGATTTGTTTTTAAATTAACTACATTTTACATTTTTTAAATCAAAATCGTCAAAACCTTATTGAGAAAACAAATTTTTCAGTATTTGTGGGGAGTAGCACCCCAAAATTTGGAGTTAAAATTCATTTCTCGATTTCACCGCGGGGAATGATATTTCTGAACATGTATGCCAAATTTCGTCGAAATCGGCCCAGTAGTTTAGACTCTAGGCGTCTGTCTGCATAGACGACAGATATACATTTTTTTAAAAACCACTTTGTTGGACTCAGGTGACCTCAAAACGTGTAAAATCCATCAAAATCTCAAAATCGTATTTTCGCACCATCACAATATTTTCTCTTTATATGAGAAAGGAAAAATTCGGAAACAAAACGAATCTTAACTGATTCCTTTACATTCACTTTATCGAAAGAAAGATTTACAAGATTTTTTACAAATATTTACAAGTTATTTTAATTTACAAAGATTGCCCCAATAAATTATATTTTATTTTGTTTCCAAACTAAATCTATATAATATAAAGCAGTGCAAATCTTATAGAGAAAAATTTATAGCAAGGAAGTGCTCCACTTAACTCCTTCGAACTTCTTCCTTACTATTAAATATGGAAGCTGTATTTAAAATGAAAAAAAAAAAAAAATCAATTTCAATTTGTAGAAGAACAAAGCAGGTTTGTTTATTATTAGGTCAGCAGGTTGAAGCGGCTTAATGAGGTAAGCTTGTTTATATAGGTTGTGCTTGGAAATGTAATTATGTGGTGGATGTTTGATTGGTTCCCAGATGGATGTTTATATACTTGTGTTGTGGTCAAGTCTAGTGGACGCGGAAGGGCCCGCGTTGTACCTCCGCATGATGTAATGGACCAACCTGTCTCTCTCTCCCACTATAATGATTTAAACTTCTTCCAGTTAATTCAGCTTCATAATTTCTGACAGTTTGTAACCATTATAGCAACACTCTCCCAATTTTTTGTTCTCTAAAATTTTATTACAGCAATCCTAATTATTCTACTGTTATTATATATAATTATTAGGACAATCAAATCCTTAAATGTATATGTATATATATATATATATATATATATATATATATATATATATATATATGTTATATATATATATATATATATATATATATGTTATATATATATATATATATATATATATATATATATATATATATATATATATATATATATATATATATATATATATATATATATATATATATATATATGTGTGTGTGTGTTAATAATGTACAAAAATAAAAATAAATATGCGTTGTAGAATCAAAAGATAAAATTTTTATTGCTTCACTACTTAATTGTAAGCTTAAAATGATTAGTTGTAATGATTTAGTTATGTATTAATAATATACCTGAAGAATTGTCTGACCAATCTACTTTAAGTAGCCAGATGTCAATTAAATTTTAAAGAAGAGGGAGAAATTAGATAAAAATACTTCCTGCCGCTGGGAACCGAAGCTCGGTAGTCTAGACACTAGCCCTATAACTCTAACCACTGAACTACCATTCACATCAAAAATAATTTATTGAAGCGAGCGTAAGCGAGCTTCTTACATTCAACAATATATGCATCTTGTCTGTCTGTGTAACGTGTCCGACGATAACTTGAGTAAAAGTTGACCGATTTAGTTGAAATTAGGCATTCGTGTTCCTTTCACTAGTGCTCAGGCTAAGTTCGTTGGACAGCGTGATCCGTCCAAGATTTCGAACGCAACGCTTAACGCTCACGTAAATGTGAGCTTCTAATGTAAAATTGGAATTTCAGGACGGGAAATGATTCTATCATCACCTATTCGATGAGACGAACACTTTTTTCAAAATAACATTTTTTAGTAAAACCAACAGCGACACCGCTATGAATTAATAAAAATCGTTAAAACTATATTAAAGGACCTTTTTAAGCGGACGATTTTAAGTCGAGAAAACAACGTTTTTAACGTTTTATCTTTCGTTCTAACGTAACTATTTTAATAAAACTTCATACACATCTTGTAAAGCACAATTGAAACATGCATATAAAATTTAAACTTGATACATGCAGTAGTTTTTTTGTAGCGAAGTGATACATTATATAATAGTAGAAATGAAGATGGCCGGGACAAGTAAGTAGGGTGCTTTCTCGCCACTACACGTGCTCTCTGTTACAATAATATTGTTTAACTATTAACTCATCATGATTAACTATCTAATATTTATTGCATTACGCTCGCTTTAATGATAGAGCCACGCGATGACTAGTTTAAATAATATTAAAATAAATTATTCATAGTTGTCGTAGATTATCTATTTTCATATTTTGCATTTAATTATTTTTATATACGGTCTACAGGGTATTAAATAGAATACGATTACCTCCTTCTTATGCAATATTTCACCTCCTCTTGAGTGATCTTCAGGCCTAAGAGGAGATTATGTTTAATTTTTCAAAAAATTACATTGACTTACATGATAATGATAATATAACATAATATGACATATAACGTTTTAACAATTG
Organism: Gerris lacustris; assembly: GCA_951217055.1. NCBI lineage: Eukaryota > Metazoa > Arthropoda > Insecta > Hemiptera > Gerridae > Gerris > Gerris lacustris. The sequence goes on from OX578279.1 coordinate 80,915,404, forward strand.
TAATTGTAAATTATATTATCAAGAGGAGGTGAAATGTTGCATAAGGAGTTAACGCCTTCTATTTAATACCTTGTAGACCTTACGAAGATAATTATAAGAAAATTATACATGATTAGAGCCATAAGATATAATATAGAAAAGAACTTAATGAGATAAAAAAAATACTCTTCTAGATCACAAGTTATTAATATACACTGTATCCTAAGACAATGAATCAAAGAGGAAAATGTTTTCTTAATTTTAGGTTTTCGAAAAATTCATTCTTTATAGAAACTCCTGCTTGTTCTTAAACCTCTAAAAATTATATATTCTTGATTTTGTGTACAGGGTGTTCAGTTCCTTGGAAAATTTAAAAAAAATTACCAATAGTAAGCACTCTTATTTTTTATGGTATAAAACGATATTATTTATAAATGTGGTTCAGAATTCCAAAAAAGGTAAATATTGAATTCTAATTTATTTTCTGAAATATTGAATTTTAGATAATTTCTGAAAATAAACCATAAGCTAACTAGAAAGAACAAATAGTTCACACTGCATTTTAATAATAAACTAAAAGTAAATGCCGAACACCTGTTTATTAAAGCGTGGATCAGCTTGGAAAAGAATTACAAATATAATTTACTAATATTCCCCTTGAGCATTTTCAAAATGCTTGTAGATAATTTATAACTTTAGTCGAAATTTGAGCAGAAGTAGGCAATACAACTGTGATGAATGATAAATGATATTTTCTTTAATTTTATCACTTGAGGTTATTGTGATAGTGGTTAATTGTATTGACCACTTTTGATGCTAAACAAAAATTTTGTCATCTTAAATATATATAACATGGGAGTGATTTCTGTATATTTATCCGATTGGGCTTAAATTTTGTATATCCACAAAATGAGTAGTCCTGATAACGAATTTAATTTAGAAAATTTTATGTCTGTTTGTGTGCGAGTCAATCATGTCCAAACGGCTGAACAGATTTTGTTGGTTTTTGGATACAATGTTAAGATTAATTCTGCGCGTGATATAAGCTATAAAACTTTTTGGTAGCTCAATATGGGCCTCTCAATACATATCAAAAATCTAGTTGTATTAAAAAAAATTTATTTAATCTGCGGGTTAAATTAATTTAGTTTAACATTTTATCCAAAATCCAACAAAATATTTTCAGTCTTGTACACGTGATTGACGCATAGAAAATCAGTCAAACCATTTTCTAAAATATTATTCATTATTAGGACTTTACTAATTTAGTGGAAATACAAAATTTGAGCCAAATCGGATAAAGGATTAAGATAACATAAAAATAAATAAACCTCCCCTGTAAAACACTCCGTTGCGAAGAACGTCTATCCGGCTAGTTTTCTTATGTTACCTTATTATTTGATTTCTCAGTACTTTATTTATTTTCATCAAATAAAATACATTTTAGAAGTTCAGGGAACTAGCAATTTTTTATACAGAATAACTTTTTTTCGAAAAGCTGATAATTAGATAAATTTTCCTCTTACGATACACATTGTATAAGAAAAAAATGACCAGTCATGTACTTAATGAGCGGATTTTCAAAGAAATCTGCGTATTATTGGCTTATGACAATATTGGAATATTTTGGTTTAGAATTTGGATGAGTGAAAAAAAAATTGGTACACAGAGGTACATGGTACAAAAGTCAAAATAGTATTTATCCTTCAAGATGCATGTCATTGGAAAGCTCTTTAAGAGTACAGTAACTGTTGTTATGTACACTTTTGTTATATTTTCATATTAGAGTGGGGGGGGGGGGTAAAACAGAAAAACACGTTTTAATGCTATTTTTGACCCTAAATTGTAAAAATTTGACCCCTAAATGAACTCCAAAAATTCTGGCCAACGAACTCCTCCATTCTTTTAATATTATTGACATTTTAAAATTTGTTTGGATTTTATAAGTGCATCCTAGCGTGAGATATCGTCTGTTCAAAAATTCGCATTACAAAAATGTATATAATTTTCAATTATATCGTATTTTTGGCAGCAACTGTCACTTAATGAGCAGCCATATTCTAGAACACATGATTACCTATTGTACGCATAGTGCGAAATGTTCACACCTAATTATTAATCATTAAGAAACCTCACGACTGATAATTATTTAATTAAAACAGTCCGAGTCTAACTCCCGTTTGGAAGTCAAAGGGATTTGTACAAACAATGCGCCCATTAATTCTGATTTACATAGAGACGAGATGATGAAAGTCCGACACCTCGCTAATCATACACTACCTGAATGGAACGATTAAACATTTCTTTGTAACGTAACAGCAAAACAATAATACTAATCAAACATGAATTCTTATTCTTTAATTAGTTTCTTTATGAGGTAATACAATGACCTGGTACTTTAGAAACACATAGGTCACTATGTCATGTACATTTTCACTTACATTTCACCAACATAGAGTGTTTTAAACTTCATGTCGCTCAATGGTAAACGACTCTATGGTATCGATAAACTGCACTGCATAACAAAACAACTATTACATAACCAATTTGGAAAGATAATAAATAAAAACATCAATTACATAATCTATAATCGGAATGATGATACGGATGGATGAATATACATATATATTTCATATTTTCCCCATTTTTGGGTTACACTGTTGTGCAAAATTTAACGAACTTTCGGGCTCCATGAAAATTTTATCTGGTCTTTATGTTTTCGAGGTTGCTGAATCTGAATCTGAAATAAAAATGTCTACTATACGTACAGTTCTCCGGAAAATGCACCTAAATTTCGGTTTGGGTTTTTGACCCAATTTTCACCCAAAACAATTTCGTAAAAAAAAAAAAAAAAAAAAAAAAAAATTGGGTGTTTGAATATCTTTAAACTATGAAGAACACGAATAAAAAGTCAAAAAAAATCTGTTGACCTTACTATTAGTCTTGTGGTAGCTAAAGAAGAAAATTAATGGTACTTTCACTTCAACATTTGAAATTGAATTACAACCATCATCTTGCATTTAATAACTCTCTATTATCTTAGCTTCCAGTGAATTTAATGATCCTAAATTTGGTACTTAGACTCATTGTACCTAAAATTGAAAATTGAAGGTATTATAAAATAGAATAATTGAAAATGCATAAAAAAATAATATAACCTACTTGTCCTAAAATACAAAATTATGTAACAGTAAAGATATATTATTTATATTGTTTTAATTATTTATTACACACAGCGCCAACTTCTAGACGGACAAGGTGCGCGAAGCGCACCGATCCGGGTAGTACTATTATATAAATAGTTCTATATTAATTATGAAAGTTTATTTTATTAAAGAAATTGTATTTTATACTTAGAAATAAACTAAATAAATAATAAGTACTTATATCAAGTACCTTTTAATCCTCACCTTTGTGAATGACTTATAAATTTATGCTAATTAAATATTAAGCTTTAAAAATAATAATATAAAAATAATAATAAATCTACAACTGGGTTTTTTTTATTTTTTTTACATAAAAATAAAAATATTAAAAAAATAAATGCGCGCATATAAACTTGTTCCATAACATGTTACGCATCATCTGTCTTTTGACATTATGACTTTTTGTTAATAATACAAACAGAGGAGAAAAATAAGGGTTCAACGAATAATAATGTCAAATATAAAATACACCGAAAGACGGATAAAAAAAATGAAAACCATTGAAATTCAAAGATGAGTAACAAAGATAGCTTAGTAAGTTCGTAACATGCTATTACATACGAGTTACAACTTTAAAAAAAAAGTTGCAGGAAGTTTAGAAGAGTGTAAAGATATAATTTTGTTTAAGTATGACGTCACACCTAAGAAGCTGGAATATCCCGTTTTGTAGTTATAGGAACCAGTTACAGGTCCATTGTATAAATAAATGTTGTTTTTTTCACCTTGCTGACCGACTTTCTGCTGACAACTTTAGAAGAGGAAACAACAATCAACATTCCGGTTTTATTTTCAGTGAAACCTATTTACATGGTTTAGGTATGAATTTATTAAGCCGTCACAAATTCAGTCACGAAGTTACTGGATTGACACTCTTTTTGTCATCCCAGATTAAGTAAGATGGAATAGTTGTTACAAAGTTTACAAACAGCAAAGTTTTAGTCTATTATTATTATTATGTGATTTTTGGAACGAAGTTCCTTATGGCACGTTCTGGAGCCCGGGAGGGAATCCGAAAAAAACTACTGTCACAAAATCTCCGTCACAAAACCAAGTGTCACGAAATCTACCGATGACGATAACTTAAACAAAAGATGACTGAATTAGTTGAAATTTGGTACAAATGTTCATTTTACCAATGCCTAGGACGAGTTCGTTGGACAACGTTATCCGTCCAAGCGTTCACGTGCAACGCTCGCGTAAACGTAAGCTTCAAATTTAAAATTGGAATTATAGGACGGGAAAGAATTCTAACTTCATCTATTTAATGAGGCAAAAACTTTTATAAATATATATTTTTAAAAAAAAAAAAAATCCTTCTTAAGTTTTTGGTAGTATTCATACTACGGAAAATTTAAATTTTAATTTAAATCAATGTATAATTATTATTAACAACGGGAGATAGACAGAGAAAAATTGACTTGTGTACTTTATAATTATAAGCAATAATTCTCGGTCTAGTTTTATTGTCGTTAATGTCGACTCCTAGACTTGTGGAAAATTGAAAGCTTAATTTGGGACTAGGTATCGTTATTGAGAGAGGAAATTATTCTTCAGTGTAGCTCAGTTGGTAAGAGCGCTATACCGGAAATATAGAGGCAAATGGTTCGAGTCCCGGAGCTGGAGTCTATTTTTCTCTGTCTATTTCCATTGTTGATAATATTTATAATTTGATTTAATAGTTATTTATGCACCTAGGGAATAAAGTAAGCCATTATTCCCTGAGCGAAAAAGTTGGTTCTTGAGGCAAAGCCGAAGGAACCATGGTCCCTATATCCAGTGGCGGATTAAGGGTGTCATCTAGGGGGTGGCGATCTGACCCTCCAAGGGGTTTCGGGAGTATGGAAAGGGGGGGGGGGAGTTTTCAGGATCCCCCCCCCCCCCCCCGACTGCAGTAAATTATCTTAACCGTAAGTCATAGGTGTCGATAGCAGTTAATTATTGTAGGGTGCATATAGCGGGGGGTCCGTCATATTTTCAAAAAATTTGAAAATATGACCTCTCAAAACAGCGCTTAAATGCATTTCTGAGGTAAAATTTGATTTTAATACTTAGTCACAAAAGGGTAATTTTTGGCTCGATTATATGGTGTAGTTTGTTGGAAAACAAGTATGAACATGAACACAAGTACATTTTTTAAAAAAAAATATAATACAAACTTAAAAGTATAGTTATTGTAACACAATAAAAGTTGTGCACCTAATCATTCCCTTTGTCTAAAATACCTAAAAAAATTTTCGTTCTGGAGAACGAAAATTTATCACAGTTTGTTACCTTCGGTAAGCTCGGAAGCTAAAGGGGGATTTTTAATATTTTCGTTTTATACATCTACGAGCCGTTAAGCCAAGCCCATGACAACGGACCAAATTTTATATTTAGAAAAAAATAGTTAAATTATGTAAATGAATTTAGATAAGTTATTATATCTATTTGAAGACCATCGAATCATAGCAAATACTCGTACTTTTCGACCCAAAAAGTGTTTTCGGGAGACAAGTTCGGGATTTAAAGTCCAAAAACGGGACAACTCCGGGACGCCTGGCGTCTTCAGAAGTTTATTATTGGGGGGGGGGATATATGATATATCGCGGGGCCGGGGGTCCTCCCCCGGAAAAATTTGAAAATATGACCTCTCAAAACAGCGCTTTTATGCATTTCTGATATGAAATTTGGTAGTCGTTGGAAAAAAGTATAATCAAGGGGGGGCGGTCGCCACCCCCGCCCCCCCCCTTTAATCCGCCACTGCCTATATCCCGAGGCGAAGCCGAGGGAATTTAGCTCCCGAGGCGCAGCCGAGGGAGATAATTATAGCGAGGGGAATAATGGCACTTTACTCACGAGGTACATACAATATTTAATCTCCAGTAGAAAGAAAATTCACATTTTCGTCTATTGCACAGTTTTTATTTATTATTTTAATAAATAACCATAATTATTAGCACTTTTAATAGCAGATATAACATATTCAATATTAAAAACAAATAAGAGTTGGAATTAAACTCAAATAGAAGGTTATTTAGATGCAGGTTATAAACAAAGATAAACATGGTCAAAAAAGCGCAGTGCCGCCAACCTGATTTCAACAACTTCATTACATTAGCCATTAATTTTCTACTATTTATAAAATAATTAAGTTGCAATCTTTACTTTTTCGCCCTACTTTTACTTTTTCTCCCTACTTTTTGAGTTCAGGGATGAAAAGACCTGTTTTAGTCCCTCTAAACAAATTCAAAATCATAACTTTTTCTTCCTACTGGAGATAAAATATTATTTTTAGTAAAACGAACACTGACACTGCTATAAAGTTATTATAAAATAAATTTGAGATTATAAAAGCAGTGTAATTTTATAATAAATTATAAAATTACACTGCTAACTACTTATACCTGGCGGAGTTAGAAAAGAGACAAAATTAAAAGTAACTAACTGTTTACATTTAATATGTATTGAATATTGAGAAAAAAGTTAATGATGATGAGTTTATTGTTAAGAGAATGTTTGTAGTTGGTAGGAAATAGGACTGTTTTCTACCTACCCGGCCTACTAATTTAAAATATTACAAAAATATATCTATCCCTACTCAAAAACTTCTGCTTGTATCAGGTTGAAATTTTACGTCCCTGTTTCAGTTGTTCTTTAGACGATGTGTAATATAGTAATATGTATTATTAAAACCATTACGTTAGAACGTAGATATCGGTAAAAACTTTGTTTTCTTTATTTTAAACGTTTAGGTCCGTTTTTTTATTGGAAATAGAAAAAAAGTTTCAAGTAAAATATTACTACCGTAGAATCCAAAAAAATATACACTCCAATTTGAAGTTTTAAAGTTGGGTGGCCTGGGGGGAAAGTGGATGGTTGCCCCCAGTGTGCGATTGCATGAAAACAAACTTCCGTTTACATAGTACGGATCCCCCAAGTTTCATTAATTTATCTCAATCCGTTCAAAAGTTAAGAGGGGGGGGGGGGGACTTTTGGACCACCCTGTTGACCCTGTATAAGCAAAACTTTTAGGAAATTTACATTAACCATTAATTTAGCGTGGTTATGGTTATCTCTCTGGTCTAATTGAACGATTGAACGTTTACTTAATACGTTCAATCGTTCACACATTATACACATACTTAGTAGTACATTGCAATGTACTAATATTTACTATATACTATACCTAAAAACAGAGTTTTAAGTTAATATATGTCCTCTCTCGTGAAGTCGGAGATGTTTTGATATTTCCCTTATTTCAAAACTCTCTCCAAATCATTCCAGAGAATGTTGATTTACAATAAATTAGGAGTTCAAGATTTTAAATTGGATTCTTTGAAAAATACCTAACACAAAATTACTACCTCATAGATGTTAATAACGTCACGTCGGGTGTCAAAATATCAACCAAAGAATATATCTAAAAAAAAAAAACTTCAAAAATTACAAACATTTATGTTGACAAAACGAAATTTCAATAAATACTTAAAAATTAAGTTGGACATTAGTTAAGAATTCTAATTTACATCACCGATTTGATTATAATGAGGTGAAGAAAATAACAACATTTAGAATTATTAGAGATGCTGGTGAGCTGATGTAACATCTCAAATCTCCTGGGCCTCATATGAATCAAAACAAGCATATTAACTTCTGTCTAATCTCACCCTTAATTTTACGTATGTTGAATAGCAGTTTTGATCCTTTTTTTTTTTAATAAATGGTCTAAATTCCCCAAATTTTGTATCCTTAGTGAAGAAACTAGTTCGATTATGTGATACTTTTAACATATTATGTCGTAATTTCTTTTTGTCAACTCCTAGGGCAAGACATTATTAAGTAATGAAACTGACTACATGCAAAAGAGAAAAACAATATTTTAAAATTAGTTAATTGATTTTTTTTTTCTCAATTCTTAGCTTTTTTTGTAAAAAAATAAAAATAAAATAATAATTGGTATTGGGTCATCCACGTTCTTGTATTACGCTTGTTCGGAAATAAATTGTTTTTAATATGTTTTTCATAAATAGAATAATTAAAGGAACGAAATAATGACTTGAGAACTAGTTTAAATTAAATAATCTAATATATTTTTAAGAAGAGTCAGTGGAGGTCAACTGTTGAAAGAATAGTCTCTCCACATGATAGTACATTACGCGTCTAGTGTGGAAAGTAGCATTTTGCATGCGAGTGTGGAGTTTGCACCCGAGCGATAGCGAGAGTAGTAACACCACAAGAACAAAGCAAAATGCAGTTTTCGCACGAGTTGCGTACCGTACTTTATCTACGATTGTTGGATTTTAATAATAAATACAGAAAAAAATAGACTGCCAATTAGTGTGGCACATAGCTTCCTCGCATCCTATCACGTACTTTATTATTATATTAAAATTAAAATGATTGTTATATTGTTTATTGTGTACAAACTATTAATATAGTTTTAGCGATCTTTAATACTTCATAGCGGTGTCGCTGTTGGTTTTACTAAAAAATTGAATTTGAAAAAAATGTTTGTCTCATTGAATAGATGAAGTTAGATTATTTCCCGACCTAAAATTCCAATTATAAATTTGAAATTCACGTTTATGCGAGTGTTGCTCGTGAACGCTTGGACGGATAACTTTGTCCAATGAACTCGTCCTGGGCATTGGTAAAATGAACATTTCTACCAAATTTCATCAAAATCGGTCGACATTTACTCAAGTTATCGTCACACGTTTCATAATTCGCGGACACACAGACACGAGACCAAAAATGTTCCCCGATGTCTGAAACGGATTTCTGTCTTGGAATTTTTAAAATCATTAAAGTATACGCGATAGGACTCGAGGTAGCTATGTGCCACTCTAAATGGCAGTGTATTTTTATTGAACTATTGAAATTATGACATAATATTATTTTCTTCTACAAATATTCATCTATAAATGCTGTTGGTATTTTTTTTAAATTATTATTGCCGCAATTAATCCTTCCAAAAAAAGTCAATATACAATTTCATAATGATATATGGTTATATAATAAGAAAGTTTTAATGGAATTTTAGTGTTGTGACGTTTTTCCGTTTTTGTAGGATTAAATTAAAAAGTGATACTTGATTAGGAATGTCCAGTGTTACATTATTACCTTGAACCAAAGTCTAAACAAATTATATTTCATTGAAAGATCCTTATGAAATCTTAATGGCCTTCTGTACCAACAACTTTCTTTCTTCTAAATATTCTTAGATAAATAAATTATTACTTCCGAGCTTACCCAAGGTAACGGAAGCTACGTCATCGTTCTGAAAAACGAAACATATTTAGGTCTCCGATTTCAAACATTCTAAGAAAGAAATCCGTTTCTCGTCTATCTGCAGGTCTGTCGCTCTATTTTTGCGAATCAATATATCTTAAAAACTACATGTCCGAATTTAATGAAATTTGGAGGGTAGGTCATAATAAGCTCATTGTTGGTCCCATATAAGTTTCAACATTCTACGCTTATTTGTTTCTCTTCCACATGCACACAAACATACATTTATTTACACCTTCAAAAGTACTTATCTGATTTGTATGAAGCTTTTATATTTTGCCGAAAGTAACCCACACATAGCCCCAGATTAATTTGAACCGTCTGAGCTCTTTAACTTTTGCTAAATTGATAATTTAATTCATGTAAATAGACTACCAATTGGTGTGGCACATAGTTTCCTCGCATCCTATCCACGTACTTTATTGATTTTATGCTTTTACAAGTCATTATTGTCTAATTGGTTTAATTGTTTCCCCCGTTTTTTTAAATCTGTCAAAATTGTTTTGACTTTTCACACGAATTAAAGTATCAATTTATCAAAAGTTAAAGAGCGTAGACGGTTCAAATTAATCTGGGACTATCTGCGGGTTACTTTCGATATACTATAAAAGTTTCATTCAAATCAGATAAATACTTTTGAAGTTATAGGTGTAAATAAATGTATGTTTGTGCGCATATGGAAGAGAAACAAATAGGCGCAGAAGAAACTTATATGGGACCAACAATGGGCTACTCATGACCTACCACCCAAATTTCATTAAAATTAAACGTGTAGTTTTTAAGATACGTTGGTTCGCAAAAATTGAACGACAGACAGACAGACAGACCCACAGACAAATCGACAGACCGACAGACAGACACGTAACCAAAAATGTTCCCTGATGTCTGAAACGGATTTCTGTCTTGGAATTTTTGAAATCGGAGACCTAAAAATGTTTTATTCTTCAAAACGATCACATAGCTTCCGTTACCTTCGGTAAGCTCGGAAGCAAAAATTAAAAATTCTTTACAAAAAAATTTAATAATAGCTAAAAATGAATCAAAATTTTTCAAACATTATTTGGTAAGACTTTTCATTGCTAATTTCCCTAAATTTATTGTATTCATAGGTATAATTTAAAAATCTATCATTTTGGTTCTACATAATCATTGTTGTTATAACTATCACTGAAGAAGCTCAGGCTCCCTGAGCGAAAGCTTTGAAACAAATAAAGAATTTAACAACACGGACTTTTATTCCAAACAACGACTTCACTCTTTTCCTTTCTACTCTACAAGTCCATCTAAGAAACCCTCTTCAATTAGAAAATTACTTAAGATTACGAAATTATCTGATGGCATGAAGATCAATCATGGTTACTGAGAATTGAAGTCAAGAAGTTTTTATAAATGGTCTAAGCAACTTCTAACGTCTGCGACAGTAGTTTTTATTAAATATTAAATTATTTACATAAGTGTAATTTAGTTATTATCACATTAATGAGTTATAATTATAAAAGCAATTATAATTTGCAAAACAAGAACCTCACTGAATGGAAACTAGCTCAAGCTATTGTAATCAGGCACTGTTAATAAGAATGGCATAATGAATCGACTTGAGTTCATGAACCTTAATGCAATTGTTCGAAACTTTTTACAAAATAAAGGATGGGTTGATCAGAGATTTGCAATGGGGAACAAAACAAAGGAGATTAAGCTGACGGACGAGATGCATTGGAATCCTGTACAGAGGGGTTGGGCTTAGTATTTCTCAAGTACGACCCATTAAGTTAACTTGTGACAACATAGCGTTGTACGTTGTGCAAAGGCGCTACGCCACTGCAATGTTTGGCAGAGTGACATCGGCCTTTGTGACCACGCGTTCAACTCGCTTAGATGCGTAGGCTGAATCTTTAACTTTGTATGCTTGGTAAACATACCGCGCCTCTCTCTGTAAGCGCAGGCTTTTATAGTTTAAAGACATCTCATATGGTCCATACCAAATAACTGAACCGGATTAAACAAATGCGGATCTTAAACTATATTACATTAATATCCGTATGACATACTTTCAGATTGTATAAACAGCAAATTATCAAATTATGTAATTTTTACTAACAATAATGAAAATTCCACTGCATACAGTCTCAGCTAAGTAGGGGAGACCGGGGACAGTTGAAACATTTTTTTACAAAATCGCTTCCTGCAAAAACATTTTAACCTCAATGTATTTGACAGTGGGCCTTAATTGAACTTTAGTTATCAGACTAGAAATGGATGAGGTTATAGTAAGGTTATCTCCATTACAAAAATATTTATCGGCATTTTAAAAATTCAGGAAAAATGTTTCAACCTACCCCATACCAGAGGCGCGGGCGGTTGAAACATTGGGGCGGTTGAACATTGGCGGTTGAAACATATTGGGGTTAGTTGTAACACTAATAGAATAAAGAGAATTATGTTAGAAATACTTATTTATCGAGTCAAAATCACAGAACATGAAGCAAAATAATTGAATAATTAGTCATACGCAGAATAATAGGTGTTTAAGATAAATAAAACAATAATAAATATTCTAAATGTAATTTGTATCATATATTTTGTAGTTCAAGGTTAATTAACATTAAAACTAATAAAATTTGACGAAAGTAAAAAAAAATTATTTAATTTAAATGAAGCGTTAAAGTGTATTTGAAAATTTCATATTTTATAGCAAGCTGGAAACTTAATTGTGAACATTGTTACAACCGTACCCAGAACATGTTTTAAAAAAGTTGTCGTCATAACCTCCGAAATAAACAATTTAGATAAAAAAGAATTACACCTGTTGAACTTCCATAACCAAAGTTCTTACGTTAAAAACTATCATAACCACAACAATTTTAGTTTTGGATAAAAAAGCAAAAGACTAGCAACAAAAATACTTACTTTTGGACGCGAAAACACAATACCCCCTCTCAGAAACTTATGATAAACTCGAAACTACACCAAACCCAATAGTTCAGATTCCGCCACGGAATCTGCGTCCCTTTTCCTTGGTTGTTCCCAAATATCGCTAATTTTCCACTCATTAATTGGGTTGTTTCAACCGACCCCGGTCTACCCTACATAAAAATGTATAAGACCACCTCTCAAATTCTTTCAACGTCATAGTATGAAAAAACACATTGCAGAATTTATTCTCATGTCAGAGAATTCATGTAGGAATCAATAGCTTGATGTTAGCTTGTAACCCATTTAAGAAACTTTTTTACTTTCTCATATAAAGAGAAAGTATTGTGATGGCGCGAAAATTCGATTTTAAATTTTGATGGATTTACACGTTTTGAGGTCCCCTGAGTTCAAAATAGTGGTTTTTAAAAAATGTCTTTCTGTCGCCTGTCGTCTGTCGTTTGTCTGTGCAGACGCCTAGAGCCTGAACTACTGGACCGATTTTGACGAAATTTGACATACATGGTCAGAAAAATCATACCCCGAGGAAAAATCAAGAAATAAATTTTACCACCAAATTTGGGAATGCTACCCCCCAAAAAGTCTGAAAAACGTGAAAAAAATTATTGACGATTTTGATTAGAAAAATTCTAAAATGTAGTCCATTTAAATTCGAATCTAACGATATAAGGCGTTTTCCCGGGAAAAATCTAGTTCCTGAGAAAATAGCTATAAACGTGGACGAAAAGAGTCCGGGTTCGATTCCCCGTCGAGGAGAAGTTATTTTTATGATCATTTTTTTATGAAATGTTCAATAATACATAGGTTTACCTACTAAAACACGAAAACTAATAAATAGAAAACACTGGGCTAAGTAATTATGAACTCGTATATGAGAAAGTTTTACTGAGTTGTCTTGGACCTATTTTTTTTAATAAAACCTGGTTATAAATTCATACATTTCCCTAGAGGAGTAGGTTATACCAGTATCAGTTTCGGTGAAACTTAAAAGTTAATTTAGAGACATAATATTGGATTATCATTAGAGGAATCCACTTAACATTTCAGTACAAAGAAAAATCGGTACGTGACAACTCAGACAAACTTTCTCATATACGAGTTTATGATTACTTAGCCCAGTGTATTTAATTTATTAGTATGTACATTTAATTATTATTGAACATATCATCAAAATGTATCATAAAAATAATTTCTCCTGGGCAGGGAATCGAATCCTGGCTCTCTCCGTCCGCGTTTTAAGCTACTTTCTCAGGAACTAAATTTTTCCTAGGAAACCGGCTTATATCGGTATGATTTGTTTTTAAATGGGCTACATTTTAGAATTTTTTAATCAAAATCGTCGGAACCGTTTTCGAGAAATAATTTTTTTCACGTTTTTCCAAAGGTTTTGGGGGGGGGGGCAGCGCCCCCAAATTTGGAGGTAAAATTAATTTCTTGATTTCACCTCGGGGTATGGTTTTTCTGAACATGTATGCCAAATTTCGTCAACATCGGTTTTGTAGTATAGGCTCCAGGCGTCTGCATAGACAGACGACAGACAGACATTTTTTAAAAACCACTTTTTTGGACTCAGGGGACCTTAAAATGTGTAAATCTCATAATCGAATTTTAGCGCCATCACAATACTTTCTCTTTATATGAGAAAGTTAAAATGTATGTGAGAGTTTGAAAAGTGTAATTTTCTAGCAAATAATCCTTTTATTGTAAAAGTAAATAGTTAATAAATTCCGATAAAACGATAAATATGTATCAGTTAAAATTATTACAACGTGTGACAAATTCACATAACAGATTCTCCAAGGAAGATTTATATCTTCATTAAAAGAAGACATGTAATATAATCGACTCGTTAATAATATCTTCAACTAACAACGAATCTTTATTTAGAAATTATGTTAATTATTTTATATAAGAGGCTACCCACTGTAGATCACAAAACTGTATTCCCCGAGTCCGCATCTTATAGTATATTGTTACATAATTGCGCGTTGGGTTTTTTAATCATTGCTACAGATGTACTTGTGATGAATTATTAATATTTAATTAATGTGAAGTTTAATAGCTGTTTACTCATGATTTATTTAAAAGGTTGTTGTTCAAGTCGTACAACCTTTTTATAGTTTATCCCGTAAGAATTAAATAAACTGAATACTGTTCAGGTAGAAATATTGTTCTTTCTTTGCCAGCAATGCTGAAATTGAATTTTTCAGGCACCAATTTGTATTTTTAAAGGTGATTTAATAGTTAACTAGCCGGATCGGCGAGCTTCGCGCGCCTTAACCCTCTGGAAGTTGGCGCTGTGTGTGAAAAATAATTAAAACAATATAATTAATATATCTTTATTGTTACATAATTTCGTATTTTAGTACAAGAAGGTATATTATTTTTTATGCTTTTTATCTAAAATAAATATATGACTAAATCAATTAAAAATTATTGTAATGGCTGGCCGATGTCTTAGTCACTGGATGCTAAGATAATATAGTATCTGAATTAATCCAAAGATGGCGGCAATAATTTGAAGTGATAGTACCTTTTATTTTCTTCTTTAGCTACTATAAGTCTATGTACCAAATTTCATATCTCTATAGGTCCACTGGAAGCAAAGATAACAGAGTGTTATTAAATCCAAGATGGTGGTTATATATAATCCAATATGGTGGCCACACATCGAAATCAAAATGGGCGCATATCTTTCTGTCTGTCTGTTGGCATGTTTATATTCATAAACTACTATATCTAGGAACATGAAATTCGGCACACAGATGCATCTCGGCATTTGTGACAAGTGCGCACTTTTTAGAGTTTTCACTCTTAATATTTCTAAGATGGTGGCCAATATGGCGGGCGACCAAAAAAATCAAGTTTTTAGTTACCATGACATGTTATCAAATTAAAGGTCTTGAAGTGTAGAAAAAGAATATTCAACTATTAAAATTTTACACTTAATAATTGTAACTTAATCGTACAGAAACCAGCGATTGTCGCCTCACGTACATACGTGAAGCGCGCCTTACTTGTTTATTACCAATATTAATTAAGAATTGCTCATGATAGAATACTGTTAGAGTGTTTTATTTCCTACAAATATGGAATATTATCCGGTACGTATAGTGGTTTGTACTTAACATTTACATAGTAATACCTTACCCTTCCCCTGCAAATTAGTTTTCTTCAATATGAGATACGACTTTTGATGTCAACTAGCCACACTCAAACAATCAAATTCGAAACTAATATGTAGGATTTCAAAAAATAACTATTAACACTAAAATGTCAAAACAGTTTGAATAAGTGAATAATCCATTAAAAGATAATAGATGGTAATAGAGTATAATGAGAAGCCACAGCGTTCTGCTGATTTGATCTATTGTAAAAACATAATATTGTATTAGTTTATTATACATAAATGGCTTATTTATTTATCAGAGTAAAATCTAAACAATAGACTGTCAATAGGTGTAGCACATAGCTTCCTCGCATCCTATCCTTGTACTTTATTTGTTTTATGCTTTTTTTACAAGCCATTATTGTCTAATTTCTTTAATTGTTTCTCCGTTTTTTAATCTGTCAAAATTGTTTTAATTTTTTACATGAATTAAAGTATCAACTTAGCAAAAGTTAAAGAGCGCAGACGGTTCAAATTAATCTTGGGATATCTGCGGGTTACTTTCGATAAACTGTAAAAGTTTCATACAAATCAGATAAGTGCTTTTGAAGCTATAGGTGTAAATAAATATATGTTTGTGTGCATGTGGAAGAGAAACAAATGAGAAGGTTGAAACTTATATGGGACCAACAATGGGCTAATTATTTAATATTAATTATTTAATATTATTATGGCCTAATTATTAATTATTTAGATGGTATGACCTACCATCTAAATTTCATTAAAATCGGACGTGTAATTTTTAACCCTAGAATGACACCGTTATTTCCACATTCTAATCAGACACCGTGGGGTCTATATGACCCCACCTAGGTTTTCCGCTTTATCCTGAAACGCGTGAAATATTATTGTAATATAAAAATATTAATTTCAATCTACAGGGCCAATACAATAAACAGAAGAAAGAAAAATACAATTTAGTAAATTGTATTGACTTATAAACTAATGCTAATAATGAAGCAAGGTATGAAAAAAGTAACTTTTTGTTTTAACAAAGCTGGTTTTAAAAATTAAAATCTAGCATAAAAATGGCAAGCTAACAAATTTCCTACTATTTTTTTTATAAAAAGAAACTAATAAAAGACAAAAAAAATCACAAAATTATACATAATGTCCTAAGTGAAGCTTTTAGCATTCTGAGCATTTGTAGGACCGACGCTCATCACAAATAGCACCATGGCAATCACTGCATAGCATTCTTGTTTAATCCTTTCCTTCATAGTTTGACTAGGGAGAAGCCTAATTCAAAAATAAAATCCTTCCGCGGTAGTTTCTTTTGCCAGTTAGCCATACAATGAAGAATATCAGCGTTGACACCTGCCTGATCAAGCATATACCAAAGAAAAACCGCTGAGGCCACCTGCAGGTCAAACGAATCTGTCCCACATTTTGTTTTATTATAGCTTATGATGATTTAAGGGTTGCCTGTATCAGGATCGATAGAATCATCTTGATGGAGGGTTGATTAAAGCAACTATAAATTAGTGTTGGCTGAAAAAAGTTGGTGGGTAACTACACCGTGGGGTCAGCTAGACCCCAGAAGCACTTGACATGCTCACTGTTCAAAGATTATACAGAAACTAATACATTTGATTGGTGAAATAGGGGGGCAGGAAGGTAAAGAGTATTTAGACAAGGAAAAAAAACATCTGTGATTCACAGAAATAAGATCTGCGCTTAAGTTCTTTTACTTGGGGTCATACAGACCCCCGGTGTCATTCTAGGGTTAAGATTTGTTGGTTCGCAAAAATCGAACGACAGACCGACAGACCGACAGACAGACACGGAACCAAAAATTTTCCCTGATGTCTGAAACGGATTTCTGTCTTGGCATTTTTTAAACGGAGACCTAAAATATTTTAGTTCTTTGAAACGATCACATAGCTCCCATTACCTTCGGTAAGCTCGGAAGCAAAACAACCATTACACTCACATAATAAATATAAAAGTAAGTATAAAATTCGAATACAACTGACAGACCCCTTACTCACGTAATTATCTTTGATATTTTATACATAAAGCGAGATGAAATTAAAAAATATCTTGAACTAAAAACTCCGGAAATAAAAGGATTCTCTTTAGAAAATCTTTAAAAGTACCGATGTCATGAAAGGTAATGGTCGTGCAAGTCTTTAAGTTTATGGTTTAAAACTTTAATATCTAACTTTAACATATAAACAAGAATGAAAGTAAGCATTCAGGGACCTCTTAATAACAAACTCGTGCATCTTACTCGAGGATAAGTTTAAAATAGAAATAGTCGACTGTAATTTGTAAAATAATAACAGCAGTGATGCAGGAAATAAACAAGATGTAAATGTACTGAGAGTATGTAATGCCATACTTAATAAAATTCAAAACTAATCCATTTATGTATGTATTTAGATTTATGGCAAATTTATTATTCCATTTAAGAAAATCGAGAGAGAAACACAATATATTTATTAATTAAAACATTTATGAGGCTGCTCATTTATAATGAGTTGCTAGAGGTCGACCAAGAAGTCATGGAAATGAGAGGAGTGCGCTAGTGTCGTCATGTACAGTCAGTTTTTGATATAATAGACCACGGTCAAAAACACAGTGCTGTTCTTCTGTTATTAATAATTTTATTTTTGATAACTTTTATATTTTTTAAGTATTTTTTGCAACAGGCAACACTGTACCTGATAAGAAATCACTAATAATATACGATAATATTTTTATATTATTATTTATTGATTATTCATAATAATATTCTTTTTCTTTTTTTTTTTTTCTTTCTTTTTTTTTTCTTTATTTCTTTAGTCACAACTACAATTTTACAATCGTAACAAGCGACTGAGTGCAATTTTAGGAATTGTACAATAGTAAAAGTAATTAAATAATAATAACAAAAATAATTGTCAAAAGCATAATCATAATTATAAGATATAATAATAATAATAACAATAATAATAATAATAATAACAATAATAGTAATAATAATAATAACAACAAAAGAGCTTGAATCGCTTGATGTGAGTAAGTTCACTCAGTAGTGACACTCACGGTTTGTGTTTAAATTAAGTGTCTCATTATTGCAGTAGGTCACGTGGCCACTTCCGCTTGAGGCGTCTGCGGGGGTTATCTGGGAGTGTGATTGAGGACAAATTTTGGATGAGGGGATTAGGATGAGTAGAAAACTTGGAGTGGAAGACTTGGAATAATATTCTTTAAATCTAAATCGATATTCTTCTTCCTTAATTTATTTTTTTTTCTTCCTCTTTATTTCTGAGTTTGATTTGGATTTAGAACAGTTGTGACTGTTCGTGCTGTATAAAAACAAACAAAAACAGGAAACCTAACAGATTGGAAACCTTCCTGTTGTTATTCGTGAGATTTGACATAACTGGGCATGTCATATACAAACTAGGAATGGTTATTGTCTTAGCACCCGACTGTACTGACTTCGGCACTACTCGGAAGTTCCGATTTTAAACGAAGTTAAGCTTTCCGTTTCTCCCGTGTTCATGACTTCTTGGTCGACCTCTAGTACACAGCTTACTAATCAATCTCTTACAGACAATAATACGTTAACAAGTAACAATAGTTTTACAAAACATAATGTATAGCCATTAAAATACACTTAGTCAACTTAGTAAAATAACTTAAAATTAATAGTACATTACGCGTCGAGTGCGGAAAGTAGCATTTTGCATGCGAGTGTGGAGTTTGCACCCGAGCGACAGTGAGGGTAGTAAAACCACCGACACACGAGCAATGCAAAATGTTATTTTCGCACGAGTTGCGTACCGTACTATATCTACGATTGTTAGATTTTAATAATAAACACAGCAACAAATAATAAACTTGCTGTATGTAAGTTCGTATTTCTCTCTTGATAATGATGACATTAATTCATTAGTTGCATTTTGTGCGGAATTAATTATTTCTGGAGGAGTATTATTCTCCACATTTTCGTCAAAGTCACTTGATTCAATCATTGTTTTTCACTAAAATCTCGATATAAACAGTTACTTTAATAAAAGAACAGCAAATTAGTTTTGTTAAATGTAAATAAACTCGCTAATCGTGCGTAAAGCTGAAGAATTCCTCTTCTTTACCTCACTTGTGTGGTAAAGAAGAGGAATTCTTCAGAACTATGAGACGCGCATGCACAATGAATACAATTACATAAAGAATCACTTTCTACTCATCTAAACAGAGATACAATGTTTATATTTCGTATCAAACTTAGATAAATTAAATGATAATTAATATCCATATATATGATTATTTAAGATACCTAAAGAGTCTAAAACTATATCCGCGTCAATTCTTTTTTGTCAATACCAACATCTTCAAAAAACTTTGTAAACTTAGGTATGGTGCCTCTTGACCCGAACCAAAGTCCTTTAACTTGATATTCTCTATGACCATGCGTATCCAGAAACTTCTCTTGATAATAACCGAGACATTTATCATAGATTCTCTTTTTCTCCTGACGCACCTTCTCGCCTTGTTGTAAGTCAATGCTTTCATATCTCACGGTTGGGTCTATTACTAGAGATTCTTTACTATTTGCCTTAAAAGCAATAATGTCAGCGTACCTGGTGGAACCATCCGAATCAATGCTATAAACTTCCTCGTAGCAAGTATTTTTCATCTTTATCAAGTCAATGATCTTATGTTTGACGTTATGGTGACGGCGAGTAACAAAGGAGCATGTTATTTGGACAATTACCAAGCACATGGGCTGGGGTTTCTGTCTCTCTACTGCATCTGCGGCAGAGGGGTCCTAACTCTCCTGTATACTGGCCACCGCTTGTTGGAACACCGCGAAGAGGGGCATAATTAATGTTCAGTTTTATTGCATTGGTCCATTCGGATCCCGTAAGTATCTGACAATTGCTTATGAATTCATTAGATTTTGTACAATCTCTAAAATGACAAACACCTATAATAAACTAGGCATCGCGTGGCTCTATCATTGAAGCGAGCGTATTGCAATATATACTGAATATTGAAATTTATTAATCATGATGAATGTCATAGTTGAAGATAAGTGGAAGGGGTAGTGTGGAGTAGAGTGGGGGTACTCGGTACAAAGCTTTACATCCTAAACAAACCTATACACTATAAGAATCTTAACCACCCGTAATAGCTTTTATATTATTATTATAAATGTATCACTTCATTACTCAAATACTACTGCTTGTATCACGTTGAAATTTTACATACTTGTTTCAATTGTACTTTAGACGATGTACATAAAGTTTTATTAAAATCGTTACGTTAGAACTTAAGATATTGGTAAAAAGGTTGTTTTCTCTATTTTAAACGTTTAGGTCCACTTTAATAGTTTTAGCGATCTTTATTAATTCATAGCAGTGTCGTTGTTGGTTTTACTAAAAAATGTTATTTGAAAAAAATGTTCGTCTCATCGAATAGGTGATGATAGAATTTTTTCCCATCCTGAAATTCCAATTTTAAATTTGAAGCTCACGTTTACGCGCGATCTCTTGAACGGATCACGCTGTCCAACGAACTTAGCCTGATTATTAGTAAAAGGAAGATGTATACCAAATTTCAACTAAATCGGTCAACTAAATCGTCGGACACGTAAACGTTACACACAGACAGACAGACAGACAGACAGACAGACAGACAGACAAGATGCATATTTCGTTGAATGTAAGAAGCTCGCTTCAATAAACACCTATAAATCTCAAGAGATTGTTCAACATGCGAAATATTTGTTATTTTTTATAGACGCCGACGCAAAGTTTGACGGTGTCGGATGACTGGAAAAGAAGTTTGGAAAGTTAATGTAAAGACGTGATGACGTGTTCAGAGAGTAGAAGGTAGCAGTAGAACGTGCTAGCATCGTGGGAGTACATCGGAGGGCAGTGTCCGTCCCCGGGGTCACATCGTACTTGCGTAACTTAAGGAGGCCGTTCTTACAAGGTCCTTAAATGAAGAAGGGTGAGCTAAGAAGGTGTAGGAGGGCTCGTATACCTAACTTATATAATAAGGATAATCTGTATGAAGTTCTTGGTTCTTGTTGCAAGGTCGACCTGTTAACCATTGTCATAACCTGAAGGACGGAAGGACCTTTTCTTCAACCGGTGAATGTCCTTAAAATGTATCTTTCATCACACTTTCCTATCTAATCTTCAGAAACCATTCAATTATTTAACGATAAAATACAATTATAAAGGACCATGAAAATTTATAACTGGAATTAAAAAAATGAAAAAGGGAAAGAAAGGATCTTTTATTTTATTTTATGATGTTCTCTATACATATAATAATGTTCGAAAAATGTAAATAGTTATATAACATAATATTAAGAACTTACTACGTGTAGTTTATATATGGACTAAGCTTATAACAACTTATAATTTTGTTAATATAAAACCTCAATTCTTATGTTGCAAGAATTAAACAGTTAAATCTTACTACATAGTTTTAGGAACTCCAAACTATTATTTTTTTTTTATTTAAGGTTAGTTTAGGAAGAAATAATATAATATACATCTCGAGCCAGTAACGGTGTCTTAAAGGTTTAATAGAGTTTGCTCTTCAATATTATCGATGCTATAGCGCCTCTTTTGCCTTTGTGTTGAGAAGCTAAAACAATTTCTAATTATTATCATTTCCACTTATACCCCATCAAATCATCACTAAGGCATTTCTACAATCGTATTCCGTTGCGTTATCACCGGTTTGCTTTCATCATCATTGTTATTTTAATCCACTAAATATCAAATTACTAATAATAAAGAGTTAGTCCAATCGGAATTATTGGAACGAAGTTGCTTATGGCATGTAACGGCGTCTGGAGCCCGGGAGTGAATCGAAATTTACCGATGACGATAACTTGAGTAAAAGTTGACCGATTTAGTTAAAATTTGGTAGACATGTTCATTTTACCAATGCCCAGGACGAGTTCGTTGGACAACGTTATCCGCTCAAACGTTCACGGGCAACGCTCGCCTAAACGTGAATTTCAAATGAAAAATTGGAATTTTACACGAAAAAAATTAGAATTTTTTTGACGGGAAAAAATTCTTACTTCGTCTATTCAATGAGACAAATAAGTTTTATTATTTTTTTTTTTCTTTTTTTTTTAGTAAAACCAACACCAACACCAGGAATTTGTTCAGATTTTTTGTACTTCACATAAGCGAGATAGAAGCGAGATGGACACGTTTCACACCCACTTCAAACTTGCCTACGCGCGCCCTATCAAAGTTATAACCAAAGAATTATATATTTTTGTAATCAGCTCGACGTCCCCTTTCATATGATACCCCTCACGGTGTCGAAAAAAAAATAAACAAATTTTATCCCTTAAGTTTTTTTACCCTAATTTTTTTGAAAAATATTTTTTTGGAGTCGCTATATTTATAAAATATGTGGGCAGGTACAAGACACATACATGCCAAATTTCAAAGTGATCGGACGAAAGGTGTAGCCGTGAGAGCACGCGAGAGGACGGACGGATAGACACACGCAGGAAAATATAAGGGTCCTTGGTTTTGCCTACGGACCCTAATATACATACATATATACATACATATTTACATACATAAAATAAGTGTTAAATTTTAGGAATCGATTCAAACTGGTCTAAAATGGTTTTCCATGGAGAAAAGTTGCAAAAAATCGCATTACAAAAATTTTGAAGCCATTAAAATAGCTTACTTTTTTTGTAATATTCGCTAATAAATAAGTCAAAATTTGGATTCATTGAATTTTTTATCATATACAGGTGAGTAATAGTTAACAATCGGTTAATTAGAAATGTAAATATATAAAATAGGTTATATATTTCACCCCTTTCGGGCATTATCAAAATTGTTATTTATGACAAATTTGCAATAATAACTGTAACTCAATACATCGAGCAGATTTGCTTATAATTTTGACCTCTAACGTTCTAATAAGGTTCTCGGTCGAAGTTTTTATCCGAAGATAGTTTCAGATTACAATCAGTTAAAGGTTTACATAATAGAACTCATCAAACATTGTATAAAAAAAAATGAGAAAAGATAAGACTTTTTAAAAGTATTATTATTTATTTATTTTTTTTTTTTTTTGTTGATAATTACAGGTGTTTATAAAACAAGGCTACTAGGACTTCTAATAAAAAAAAAAAAAACTTAAGATAACTAAAAGAGATAATGTAACATCACTTCGAATAACTAGGCTACCTTACTACTTGACTCCTTCAGAAGTAGTTTAATTTACTTCTTTACAAAAAAAAATAAAATAAAATAAAACTACCGTGACATCATAATTTTTTTGAATTTTCACCCTTCAGGACTGAAGTTGGTTGTTACCAATAGTCGGAAGTGATTTGAACTAAGTTGGGTCTGGAGTAACCCGGTGTTACGCCATTAATTACTTCTCTGGGTGTAATAGTCTTGGAGACTGGTTGGTAGGTCAGAACTGAAGGGGTAAGGGGGGGTAAGAACGATTTAGGTAAGTTGACTGGGGCAAGATAGGAAGGAACCGGGTGCAGGAAGTGGAGGGCGTAGCCCCGTACAGACTTTAATTGGTGGTTATTGGCTTTCACTGATCTGGCGAAGAAATATACTCGTTAAGATGTCACAGACTCACCCTGTTTACAACTTACCTGTCTTCTCTTTATAGTTCACCAGTACAGTTCAACTTTTATTGTCTTCCAATCACTCGACTGACCTTTTAAGGTGTTAAAAGTCAGGTGTCAACTCATTTAAGGAAAAGATAAAGACAAGAAACCATAAAGTACAAAACAGATTTAAATTCAGGACTGATGGACATAAAAAAAAATATGTCTGCATTGAAGTACAGAATTAGAAAAAAGAATGTCAAGAATAAAAGGCTAAATTATTAAACTATAATATAAATCAAATTATAATTATTATTAACTACGGGAAACAGACAGAGAAAAATACACTCCAGCGCCGGGATTTGAACCACGGGCCTCTATATATATATATATATATATATAGAGGCCCGTATATATATATATATATATATATATATATATATATATATATATATATATATATATATATATATATAGAGTACCCTCTATATATAGAATAATAATTATAATTTGATTTAAATTAAAATTTAATCTTTCTGTACACGGAGAGAAAATTATGCTAAATAGTCAGTATAACTTATTCTGCCACCATTTTTCAACCGCGTACTAGTCGAAAAAATTCATTCCCATACTGAGGTGCAGTATAGGCCTATTCTGCGACCCAGCATAGACGTTTTCAGACTGCGTAGCAGTTGATGGTATACTGGAGTCAAGTCGAACATATCATTCAACTCCTGTGCAGCATAACCACTAAACTGTTTCGCAGTTTAAAACACCCCTATACTGCAATGCAGTATAGTTTGACTCGGCTCGGTCGCAGTATTGTTGTTTCCAGAATCGTGGCAGCCGAAAAAATTAATTAATAAAGCATAAAGGCAGTTGAAAATATTTAGTTTCAACTGGAATTCAGCATACCTCATAAGTACATTTATTACTATTTTTAATGAAATAGTTAATAAAACAAATAGTTAACTACGGTACGTTACATATTATTATTATTATTACATATATATAAATGTTCTGGAGGTAGTTTTGAAATAATTTAACAGTGTTTTAGGGGTACATTTATTTAGTACAGATTTTTTCTTGGGTAACCTAATCTAATCTATATGGTGTGTTTATTGGTTTTATTTTTCTTTACTTGAATAGTAATGTGTATAAGAACCGTTACGATTCAGAGGTTATATAGGTATTAAAAGTTTAAAAAAATACCCTTTGACTTAAGAGGATTAGACCTTTTTAGGAGAATCAGAAAAAACCATTATACTTATGCTTATGAAAGATAAATTTTAACGGTTATTCAAACCCTCAGTAAGGTTAAAATTTACCTGAATTGAACACTGGAACTGGCATAGTATTTGGGAAGTAATTTTGTATATATAGAAAGTATGCGTCAACCCCTCTTGGGCCGTTATGAAGCTTACTAATCTTTTAGACCATCCAAAAAATTACAAATAAATTTTGGAACTGCTAAAGTTTGAAGAGAATATTGTCAGACAGCAAAAATAACTATTGACAATATTATTATTGATTATAAGTGAGCATTAGAGACTATATTTAAACTTAGAAAGTATATACACATGATAATCTTCATCGTCTATAAGAACTAAGTTAATATAGACTGTGTGAAAACTGTAGTATCCACCTAAATAAACGATTCTCCCCTACGTTCTAGCTATGAAATAGAATAAAAGAGAATAGATTTGTATTTGCGTATAAAAACATGATTATAGTATATAGGTATTGAAAAATCAATCCTACACGTGGTTTATTTTGTCGTTCGGAACAATGTGCATAACTCTGTTAATGAAAAAAAAGGTTTGTCTCGTCGAATAGATAAAATTAGAATTTTTTCCTATCCTAAAATTCAAATTTTAATTTTAAAGGGCACGTTTACGCGAGCGTTGCGCACGAACGCTTGGGCAGACAACGTTGTCCGGCAAACTCGTTCTGAGCATTGGTAAAATGAACATGTGCACAAAATTTCATCAAAATCGGTCAACTTGTACTCAAGTTATCGTCATATTATGTTTCAGACACACCGTCAAATACGTAGCATATTTTGTTGAATAAAATTTAGGAAGCTCGCTATGTTCGCTTCAATTAAACTCGTGATTTATGAAAATGCATTTATTACTTAGAATGCGTTAAAAAAATACTACGTAAAATGAGTCACTAATAAAAAAGATCATCAACTGTGACTCAGTTGAAGATAAGGCAGGTGCATTTCAAGTCAACTGCGACCAAGTATAAGTACTTTGTCTTAACTGTGTATCAGTTGAACAAAATACGTCTTCGACTGCCTCCGAGCTGAAGGGCCGGTGGTAGGTGGGGGGAACCCTATATAAAGGTTACCCCAGCTGAACGGAAGTCATTCTTCAGTTGTGCTTCCTACATTACAGATCATTGCTTTAGAGTTCTTTACACTTCTATATCATTTTAATCTTTACATATTGTCTATATATGAGACTTATTCAGTTATTCGGACTTAAATTGGTGAAACGTTTTCTCCAAGCTTGTGCAATGAGTGAGGTTCGAGAATTGTTTCTTCAGTGGGGACTCGATGAAGCATGCATTCAAGCTTTAACAGGTAAGTCAGTTTTTCTCCTTTAAACCTAACAATTCTTAAGATGAATCATTAATTATTTGTATAATTAATGTTTATTGTTCTGTCATACACATATTTATCTATTGCGTCTCCGTGTTGCGTACTGTGTTATTAAATTTATTATGTTACTTTCTGTCAAATATGTCCATTGTATTCCTCCGCGTGGCTAAGGCTGTAGAGGGCTCGTAAAAAAATTGTTTAAATAATTAATATAATAATTCT
This sequence comes from Gerris lacustris, assembly GCA_951217055.1. Classification (NCBI taxonomy): domain Eukaryota; kingdom Metazoa; phylum Arthropoda; class Insecta; order Hemiptera; family Gerridae; genus Gerris; species Gerris lacustris. The sequence goes on from OX578279.1 coordinate 80,942,349, forward strand.
TTATTCCACCATACGATTTGTTACAACAGATGATTACTCTTATAAATATGTAGCATAAATTATAACATTTCTCCTTAATTACATCAATATAAATTGTAAAAGTATTCTGAAATTAATAATAGTGCACCCCCGCATGAGATACTCGTGCGCGGGAGTGGCCGTTGAGGCTTATACATAAATAAAAATAAATAAATAAGTTAATAATTATTGTGTTGTACTATCGAATTTTCATATATATACAAGATGATGCTTTTTTATGTTTATAAGTGTTTAACTAAACGCTTTGTTCGCGCAATGTCAGATGAAGTCAGTTATCCTTTCACGTCCCTCTAGTAATAATAATGTTAATAACATAAATCATTTAAATGAAATAGCTCTTATAATATTCGCTGGTGCAGTCGAATGTTCTTACATTGACAAAGAAACAATAATGCTCTCCATGATAAATATCTATATATATATATATATATATATATATATATATATATATATATATATATATATATATATAGATATGTATATGTATATGTATATGTATATGTATATGTATATGTATATATATATATATATATATATATATATATATATATATATATATATATATATATATATATATAGATATGTATTTATATATGTATATGTATATATGTATATATATGTATATGTATATATGTATATTGTCTATTCTGCCCAAACAAGTCAACCGTACTGCCTTTTGTTTTTAGCCCAAGGAATAACTGCATTTTCCAATTTGGAGGAAATGTCCTCTGTGATTGACAAGAATTACATAGTGTCCACATTCCCTAACCTGGCGACATATTTGACATTTCGACGAAAGTACCTGGAGTGGTACAATGGTCGGAAGCAAGCACCGGTTAGTCCACTTTTATTTCGTAATTGATAGTATTACTTACATTTTGATCTCTTTTTATGACTATAACCATTGTATAAGCCATCGTTTATGGTTTACAATTTTGTTAAATCCTCAACACTTAGTAAAATCTAATGTGAATTATATTTACACTTGTGTTTAAAGTTTATTGTAATTAATACAGTGGTTTCTCCATGATTGTAGTAATATGAGAACTTACCCACGATTATTGAAGATTTAAATATTTGTTTAATCTTAATTACATTTTGCATTGGGCCAATGACAATGAAAGTCTTTCTAACAATCTGTAAGGCTACATATTCTATTATGTACATACTATATGTTTATCACATATACTGTGTGTAGGTGTAAATGACAAAAAACATAATTTTTCGACAAAAAATAAGTTAAAAAAATTAAAAAAGAAATTACTCTTAATAATAATTGTTGCTTGTTGTGAAATGAAAAATTGTCATATTGATAATTGCATGCTATGTGCAATGCACCCAAAGATTACAATTTTTAAACATTGTATCAAGAGAAAAGTGTTTTTTTTTTTTTTTTTTTTTTAATTTTTGAAGAAATGTTACTCTATAAAATTATTTATTTATAATATCTTAAGGTAATTTATGTCATAAAAAGTAGATTTTTTTTTTTTCATTTACACCTGCAACTCAAACTGGGGACATACTGTATAGTATATACGCATAGGTATATAGATGTGTGTTTATTTGTAGCATTGGTAAATTTCCACTATTTTGGTCACCTATTTTTGACTGTCCAATTTAATTTTTTTGGTTAGTCTTAAGTTAATGCTTTGTAGTATTTTTTGAAAAAGGAATATTCATTCTCCTATGTACAAATCCCACTTTTATCATTTCTCTGATGCATAAGTCATACAAATGTATAGTGTTTGACAAAGTGTATCAACAATAAAGTACTAAAGCATTACTTAATACTAGTTAATTCTCACCCGTAATATTAACTTAAAATTAGTGATTTTTTTTGTACTTTTTTAACCTTTCCCAGCTTACATTATTGAAACGAATCCGGTTGTAAATTTTATTGGCGAATTAAGTATTAATGAATTTTGTGTTTTGATATTTTAGGTTATTGCTGAACTTGTAGACTTAAACAGCCAGTTGGAGGACCTAGAAGAATTTGTAAATACACAAAGCTCTGGGGAGCCTTCAACGAGTGAATTGTTCACATGTTCAACCCCCAAGCACTTACCTCGCAGCCAGACCGAAAACCAGGCAGAGCCTCTTGAAAGGATCCCTTCAGTATCGGAGAGTAATCTGAACCCAGCAGAGGTACTCCTCAGAAGTAAATGTCCACATTTACTGAAGAAGAGGGGCCAGGATCTTTCCAAATCAGAAATTACTGAAATAGGCCGTGTAGTTTGCAGGCATTTAGCCGAATGCATTGTAATTAACAAAGCAATAACGCTATCCTGTTTGGCTGAGTGGGGAGGACATTTAGGTCGAATTTTTCAACCTAGATATCCAGCGGATTTTTTCTTCCGATATACACAAAAAGTTTTACGGAATAAAAGATTGTCGTCAGAATCTGAAGAGGATCCGAGGCTGGGCCCCAGCTTTTCAAGAGAACCTGTTGGAGCTCTCTACAATACCTACAGGAACTTCAAAAAGACACTAAGGCTAGAGGGGTTGCTGAAGCGACAACGGACTCGTTCATCATTGCCAGGATCCAGTGTGGATGAATCACCGTCGTCAGAGAGCTCTGAGGGTTGTTCTTCGCTGACATCACATGATTCTCCACCAACCAAAAGAGGAAGATCCAGAAAACAGGCGACGAAAGCTGATAAACCTGGTGAGTCACTTTATTATAATATGTATTGTATGTTGTATGGACGAGTGAAGTTAATAGAACATAAAGTAAATAAACTGAGAAGTGAAAGTAAATTTAATTAGTGTGTTGTCTCAATCACAGTAAATAAAAACATCAATGTGCTTATATGGTGTATGTATAGTTAGTTTATTTGCTTTTAACGCCACTTAACATTAAATTTAAATATCTTACATTAAATAATAAGAAACATCATAAATGATCCTATTCCATGCCTACCACATTAACTGTGTACATACAACAGTCAGAAAGTTGTCATGACTGTAATTGCATTTTGATATTAATTTCAGAAACATCTGAAGGTGTCCGTACTAAGTTGGCAATTCTTCGGGAATACACGTCCACAGAAACCACGGCCTACCTTGAAGAAGCCTGGCGAGAGACCTTTGCCATCCGTTCTTGGGAAGGTGACACATCGGAGCTCACCATTTTAGAACAAATTGAAAAATATCCACCTCTTAAACAGCAGTCAACTGCTGAAATTCTTGTAAGTTCTTATATTCTTTATTCCTATCTTAAATCAGCATGCTTTTCCATACATCTAGATATTAACAATTTATATGGTGAGAGAGAAAGATAGGTTTAACAGGGAGGCGCTTTAATTTAAAACTTAAATTATAATTTGTTTTATTTCTGTTGCAGTTAAGATTGGATTTCGATAAGGTGGCAGGAGAAGGAAAAGCAAAAATAAAAGTAGCAGACCAGGTTGCCAAGTATCATAAAGCAATATTAAAATTGGCGAGAGACTCGTACAGCAAAGATCCCGCTCAGAGAAAGATACTTTTAACTTTCCTTGATCACGCCACATCAGGTGAATTTGTAAATGTTATACTTTTGATTCATTGAAGTAATGTCGTTTATTTACATAAATGACATTACTTCGCATGAATTTATTAAATATGCCTATTATTTTTGTAAAATAACTCCTATTTAGAGATGGATTTGTAAGTTGCCTTGTTACATTTGGAGGATGAGGAATTGTCTGATTTTAATTTTAATTTTTTTTTTTTTTTTGTTGATTAGGTGACAGTGCGAAGAAGATTACAGCGACCCTGTTCCTGTTGCCCTTCACTTTATCGTCTACAGGCTACAGAGAGAGGTCTACAGCGACAGGAAAAGAAGGTGTGCAGTCAGATCGCATTGGTTCGTTAAATTTTTTTATTTACCATACGACATCAGTTGCGGAAGGCAAAGACCGGGTTGTTAAATTAACTGCTGAGTTTAAAAGTTTAAAAAGGCATCTGCAGCCCTTCATTATTGCAATAGGCCCATCTTGCGTAGACATTGTTAAAGCATACATTGTAATTGACGGGGAGTTTTTATACGAATTCAACTCAACTGCAGATGCTGTTGAATTTTACCTAATATTATGCTATGCTCTTAATATTAAATTTCCTCCTGAGGCCGAGAACATTTGGATTCTAATATCAAAACTATTTTACAAAATAGAAGAGAGTTCCCTTCCCCAAAGTGTTTATTCCACTTGGGTAAAACTTAAACATTTTAAAGAAGAACCCGCAACTGATATCGTATAGTGCGTAAGGAAACAACATTGTAACAACTGTCATCATGCTATCGTGCCACGATTGTAAACATAGATTCAAATCTGTAAGCGATCTTATAGTTCATATCAAACGTATGCACCTTGACTTTTCACCAGGGGACAATCTTTCGTTGCGCTGTGGCGAGCCAGGCTGCTACAGAGTATGTGGCAGCTTGTATACCTTGCGTTATCATTTAAAGTCTGAACATTGTGCCACTTCTCCAAGTGGTGTCGCGCCCTCTTTAAACAACGTGGTCTGTGAAAGGAATGGGAACGAGGTAGGAGAAGGTATTAAAGACTCAGAAATAAATATCTCACAAGATGAGACGGTTAATGGGGAAAACTTACGCTTTGATTTTTCGCCCGAAAATTTAAAAAAAATATTTTTAGATACAGCTGCTAAGATGTTTAGCAAGCTACAGGCCAACCCACAAATACCCCTTAATTACATTCAGTTATTTTATAATAGGTATGAAGAATATATGAAAGACTCGTTTTGTTTTGTGTTAAATCGATTTGCAGAAGACAGTGCTAGAGATGGCACTTGTAATCACTTAGGGCCATTCACTGAAACTTTATTAGGATCCATAACACAGTGCAATGAAACTTTCCGCAGTCAACACCTCCGACTTAATTTTTACACTAATATTGGAACTTACATTCCCCCAAAACAGAAATTTATAATGAATCGTCCAGTGGCCGGACGAGGTGGTACAACTAAACTTGGGCCTTGTTTTGCTTCCTTTGTTCCATTGAGAAATGTTTTTAAAAAGGTTTTATCAATTCCTGGTCTTTTAAAAGAAATTGATAGTTACATAAATTTTTGCCAAAACTTCCCTTTCCCGATGAATATAATTCAAGGTAGTGCATGGCAGAAAACGTACTCAAACCATCATTTAAATGCAAATGAGAAGTTATACCCTCTTACACTTTATTTTGACGATTTTGAAACATCAAATCCCCTTGGTAGTCACTCATCCATTCACAAGTTGGGAGCAGTGTACGTATCCATGCCTTGCATTCCGCCAAAATATGCTTCCAAGCTTAACTATATATTCTTGGGTCTTCTGTTTCATTCCTCGGATAGGGCTGTTTCCAAAGGTAACGAGAAAATATTTGCAAGTGTAATAGACGAGCTAAATTATTTAGCTAATACTGGAGTAGAAATTGCTGTTGACAGTTTCACTGGCACTGTTAAATTCAGATTAGCTTGTATAACCGGAGATAATTTGGGATTAAACTCGATCCTGGGCTTTACCGAAAGTTTTAGCGCCTCTCATTACTGCCGGATATGTAAAGGAGGCAAACGTGAGCTAGCTAAGCTTACGCGTGAGAAATCAGATTTTCTTAGAAATATGGAAAATTACAATGAGGACTTGCAAAGTGATAACGTTTCAGCTACGGGCATTAAGGAAAGGTGTGTCTGGTTAAAAGTCAAAGGTTTTAAGTTATTTCAACATGTAGCTGTAGATATTATGCATGATTTATTGGAAGGTGTTTGTCAATATGTTATGACCCTTGTGATAAATTCTTTAATAAGAGATAAACTATTCTCTTTGAATTACTTGAACGATCACATCGTTTTGTTTGATTATGGCCCAGATTCAGGCTCAAAGCCTCAACCTTTGGTCTGGCAATCTGGTGGAATAAAATGGAGAATGTCATCAGCAGAATGCTTGACATTCCTTAGGTATTTCTCACTATTTGTAGGAACAAAAATCCCATTGGGCAATAAATATTGGGCTTTGTTTTTGCTTTTGAGGCGAATAATGTCCACTTGTATGACGGATGCCGTGTCTCCCTACCTTCCTGAGAACCTGGCTCAATATGTAAGTGATTTCAATAAACTGTACTTGAAATTATCTTGTCGTGATAGGTTACAACCGAAATTTCACAACTTGATACATTATCCTTCAATGTTAAAAAAATTTGGCCCTTTGAGACCTTTGTGGTCTATGAGGTTTGAGGCAAAACATAGAATACTTAAAGTGGCTGCTCGAGCCACAGGCAATAGGATAAATATAACAAAAACCATTAGCGTGCGTCATCAATTGCAGTTAAACGACATGCTCCTGGCTAATACACTCCCTGATACATTTAAACCGGCCAAATATCACAAATTATGTCCCTCTCTGTTGTGCGCCCTAAAAACAAAATTTAAATTGCCATCCTGTAACACCCTATATGGTGTCGTTAGTGTGGAGTTGGAAGGTATAGTGTACCGACCAAACCAACTTATTTGCATTGGCTTGGATGAAGAACGATTTAATTTGCCCAAATTCTTTTATATTGAACATATTTACATAGATAGTAAGACCCAAAATATTTTTTTAACCGGAAAAGAAATGTTTACGATTGACTTTGATGATCACTTCTTTGCCTATGAAGTCGAGGAAGGGAGACTCGACATGTCCTATAGACTTCAGGATACATGCTTCATCTTCCCAAATCTAATGTGTTCATTGCCCAATGGGAAAATATATGTGGTTTTTAGAAATTCCATAGATTAGTAATTGATACATTAAGTGTCTTCTTAGTGTACATAATTATTAAGAGCAATGTAACCTAATATTTCAAATGTATAACAAAATTAACAAAATGGTTATGAATAATATTTTTATCTTTAAATAAGAAAAGATAAGGTCACAAGAATTACAATGAATAGTAATTGTGATCAAACTATTCAATTATTAGAATGAATAAAAATATAATTTTGCACCACAAATGATAAATATGTTAATTATTGTAAGACTATTACAAAGTAAAATCAACAGATGTTTGTAAAGCTATTAAATATGTATGAACTATGTTTTCTTTATAAAGAATATTTTAAATTATATATATATATATATATATATATATATATATATACATATATATACATATATATACATACATATTATTATTAGTATTTGTATATAAATTAAATTTTATGATATATATTACACACATAAACAGCTTAAATTTTTTAAATTTAGTAAAATATTAACTTGTAATATTATGCTTTTAATTTATACCTTTATTATATATATGTGTGTGTGTGTGTGTGATGTGTGATAATTATACATTTTTAAACACACACACACACACATATATATATATATATATATATATATATATATATATATATATATATATATATATATATGTATATTATACACCTAAATATTATTTTATACATTAACTTTTAATATTGTGCCTAAATTTGTAACTAAAATATGTATAAACTATGTTTTCTTTATAAAGAATATTTTAAATTGTAATACTAGGCATTAAATGTGTTCATATACATATATATATATATACATACATATTATTATTAGTATTTGTATATAAATTAAATTTTATGATATATATTACACACATAAACAGCTTAAATTTTTTAAATTTAGTAAAATATTAACTTGTAATATTATGCTTTTAATTTTACCTTTATTATATATATGTGTGTGTGTGTGTGTGTGATAATTATGCATTTTTAAACACACACACACACATATATATATATATATATATATATATATATGTATATTATACACCTAAATATTATTTTATTTTATACATTAACTTTTAATATTGTGCCTTAAATTTGTAACTAAAATATGTATGAACTATGTTTTCCTTTTTCTTTATAAAGAATATTTTAACTTGAAATTTATACCTCTATTATTTAACTTACATGAATGCATATATATATATATATATATATTGGATTTTAATTAAATTTTATTTTATACTTATGTTGGACGTAATATATAATTGTAAATTTGTATTCATAAAAATAATAATAATAAAATTTTTTATGTAAAATCAAATCTGCCTCTTACATGTTTTTCTTCTAATTTAAAATATTACAATTATTTTTAAAGTCCTAATTTTAGGACTTAAGAATTAAGTAATATTTTAATAATACAGCAGCAGCTTAGATGAAAATAAAGGTTGTATGCAGTCGGGGGTAAGCATTGGCGTAACGCCTGCTCTACTGTTCCCAAATTTGGAGCAGTTGTGTTCCCAAATTTGGAGCAGTTAAGCAGAAGCTAAAGCTTACTCTCTCGACAGCATACCACCTTATATTTCATCTGGGCTGCAGCTGAAAGTATTCCCCTTTCCAACCAAACTTCAGTCGACACAACTGCTGTGTAGCAGTTGAAGTACAACTGCCAAGAAGTATAATACTACTGTGGCCTAGTAAGTAATAGTAAGAAGTAATATATTACGCTGCATAGCAGTTGCAATTAAACTGACAAGCAGTACAATACTACTGTGGTCTAGTATAAGAAATAATATATTACGCTGCATAGCAGTAGCAATTAAACTGACAAGCAGTACAATACTACTGTGGTCTAGTATAAGAAATAATATATTACGCTGCATAACAGTTGCAATTAAACTGACTAGCAGTACAATACTGCTGTGGGCTGGTATAATAAATAGAATATTACGCTGCATAGCGGTAGAAAATTGAGGGAGGCAGTTGAAATTCAACTGACTAGAAGTACAATACTGCTGTAGGCTGGTACAATAAATAAAATATTACGCTGCATAGCGGTAGAAAATTGAGGGAGGCAGTTGAAATTCAACTGACTAGAAGTACAATACTGCTGTAGGCTGGTACAATAAATAAAATATTACGCTGCATAGCGGTAGAAATTTACTTGTTTGACTGATTCACAGTTCAAAATGAACGTGAACGTGACGCTTGGACTGCACCATTGGACTGCGTCACAGTTGAAAATGAACGTGAATATGTCTTTCGACTGCTCCATTCGACTGCTACACAGTCAAAAATGAACGTGAATGTGTCACATTCACCTACTCTATTCGGTTGCCTCGCAGTATAGCGTTACACTAAGTTTCAGCATAAAAAGTATCGATATATCGAAATGTTCGATATATACACTCAGCTGAGTCACAGTATAATGGCCGCAGTATAGACTTCGACTGGAAGACCTCCTACGTTCAACCTTATTTACACGCAGCATCATTTCGACTGCGTATAAGTCGAAAAAAGTCCTTTTTTTCTCTCAGTGTAGTATGAATACTACCAAAATGGTAAAATATGAATTTCTAATTGATTGTACTAGGTACAGGTACTAATTGGGTACTTTATAATTATAAGCGTTATTTCTCGGTCTAGTTCTATGTCATTAATGTTGACTTCTAAGACTTATGTGGAAAATTGAAAGCTTAAATTCGGGACAAGGTATCATTAACGTCAGAGAAACTCATTCTCCTGCGTAGCTTAGTTGGTAGAGCGCTATACTGGAAATATAGAGGCCCGTGGTTCAAATCCCGGCGCTGGAGTGTATTTTTCTCTGTCTGTTTCCCGTAGTTAATAATAATTATAATTTTATTTAAATTAAAATTTAATCTTTCTGTAGTATGAATACTTCCAAAATGGTAAAATATGAATAAACTATAATAATAATTGTATTCAAATTGAATGTTATAAAATTTCAAGATAAAAAGAACTTTTTATATACTACGTTTTTAAATTTTCTGTTGTATCATATGTAATGTTGTTAATATAATTGTCATTGTTATATATAATGTTAGTGAAAAAATAACATAATAATGACAACCATCTAGAGAGCTGATGTTAAACCGTGCCATTGATATGCCCCCGTGTATGGACAGTAATAGAAGAAAAATGTGTACAAGTAAAGAAGTACAGATGCAGAAAAATTAAACCGATACCTAGGATACAAGTGTAAACTAACCTGGGTGTACACGTCAATTAATTTATTTCTTTGTTTACTTTTCGCTGTCATTCAATGTTTGCCTCTTAATAAAAAATCACAAATATGAAACCCGTCAAAATGAAGATTGTAAATACTATGAGATATGTCAAAACAAATAAAATAATTTGCGGATTTTTTCCAAACTAACTTTCCATACAGCAAAATTTTCTGAAAACTAATTAAATTCTGCTGAAAGGTGGCTAAAAGTATTAAAATAAAGCATTGTTATCGTGTTCTGAGCTATTCTAAAAGTTTCAAATGTTTAGCTACTCGGGAAGTTAGTTAAAAATCGATTGCAAGATTTGTACTGGACAAATAAACAAACAAGAAGGCAAGCTAGTAAAAATAAAATGTCTGCACTGAAGCACAGAATTAGAAAAAGAATGTCAAGAATAAAAGGCTAAATAATTAAACTACATATAATAAAACAGACTGCCAATTGGTGTGGCACATAGCTTCCTCGCATTCTATCCACGTACTTAATTGATTTTATACTTTTACATGCCATTATTGTCTATGTTATGTATGTGTATAATTGTAATAATTTGATTTGTTTTGATTTTTTACATGTTTAAGTATCAATTTAGCAAAAGTTTGAAGAGCGCAGACGGTTCAAATTAATCTGGTGCTATCTGCGGGTTTCTTTCGATGAACTATAAAAGTTTCATTCAAATCAGATAAGTACTTTTGAAGCTATATGTGTAAATAAAAGTTTGTGCGCATGTGGAAGAGAAAGTAATAGGCGCAGAAGGTAGAAACTTAAATGGGACCAACAATGAGCTAATTATGACCTACCACCCAAATTTCATTAAAATTGGACCGACAGACAGACACGGAACCAAAAATGTTCCCTGATGCCTGAAACGGATTTCTGTCTTGGAATTTTTGAAATCGAAGACCTAAAAATTATTCGTTCTCCAGAACGATCACATAGCTTCCGTTACCTTCGGTAAGCTCGGAAGCAAAATTAAATTATAAATAATAATTTACTTATGATACACCCTTTATAATTACAAGCTTTTATTTAACTTGCAATGTTTGTATGTATGTATGTTCGGGTCAAATCTTGTAACTGAATTTTAAAGCAGTTATCCTCAACCGATTGAATTGAAATTTTGCAAACACGTTTAGTTTGGATGGCAATGCATGGTTAGCTAAGTGACGTAATTTTCAATCCAATATGGCGGATAGCCCAAGATGGTGGACTAGTTATTTTTTAAGCACGCACATTAAATATAGGTATCAAATGAAAGAGTTTGCTGAGAAGAATACAAAAAATAAAATGCTTTACTCTAACTCCAATATGGCGAATGGCCCAAGATAAAAGCTTGTTTTTATTTATTTATTATTTTAAACCAAATAGAATTTTTTGGCAGATTCACTATAATTAAATAATCAGCAGCATAAATCGAAAATTATACGATTTGCAATTATTATTATGCAAATTTATATTAGATAATGAATCTATTTGAAGACCAACAAATCGAAACAAACATTTATTTCTATTGGAATAAACGTGGTTGTTTCAGCTTAACAATGTGAAATCATTTCGAGGTGAGTAGTCGGGACACTACCCGATTATTTAAATGATGGACTACATTTTAGAATATAATCATCAAAATCGTTAGGACGTTTTCAAGAAATCATTTTTGGGGGTTGGCGCCCCCAAAATAATTGCTAAAAATCATTCCTCGATTTCATGAGGCCAAATTTTAACAAAATTTCTCGAGTAGTAGCCACTCGTCTGCACATCAGATCTACAAATAGAATTTTTTAAAAACCACTTTTTGGAGTCAGGAAGCTCAAAACGTGTAAATCCACCTAAATATTTAAAACAAATTTTTGTGCTATCATAATTCTTTCTCTTTATATATATACTACGTGAGAAAGCGCGTTTGTATTTATATAAACAAGTAACGCGATCTTTACGTAAGTACGTGGGGCGATAATCGCCGGTTTCTGTACATTAAAGTTAAAATTATTAAGTGAAATATAGTTACACTAATTTAAATAGTAATATTCTTTTTCTAGTCTTCAAGACCTTTAAATTGATGTATAACATGTTATCGTAACTAAAACAATGTTTAGTCACCCGCCATATTGGCCGCCATCTTGAAAATTTTAATAATTGCATATTCTTTTTTTACTCTTCAAGACCTTTAAATTTATATATAACATGTCATGGTGACTTAAAACTTGTTTTTATTCACCCACCATATTGGCCGCCATCTTGATACTTTTAAGTGTAAAATTTTAATAATTGCATATTTTTTTCTACACTTCAAGACCTTTAAATTGATGTATAACATTTCTTAGTTACTAAGAACTATTTTTAGTCGCCCACCATATTGGCCGCCATCTTGAAAATATTACGTGTGAAATTTAAACAGTTGAATATTCTTTTTCTTCATTTCAAGACCTTTAAATTGACACCATGAAATGTCATGGTGACTAAAAATTTTTTTTAGACCCACCATATTGGCCACCATCTTGAAAATATTAAGTGTGAAAAATCCAAAATGTGTCCAGTTGTCTCAAATGCCGAGGTGCACCTGTGTGCCGAATTGCATGTTCCTAGCTGTAGTAGTTTATGAATTGAAACAAGCAACGGACAGACAGACAGACAGACAGGGCCGTTATATAAGGTTTCTTTTTGTACTTTGTACAGAAACCTAAAAGTTAAAAAAAATAGTTTTGTGTAAAAAGTGTCTTAATATTTCTTTCCAGCTAAAGCTAAGGTTAAGTTGTCTAAAAACTCTTCTTCAAAATAAGGTAACGCAGTGGGAATAACTACTCTATTTGAGACAATTCGAAATTAGATTATTGAACGAGCGCAGGGAGTTCTTCATTTCAGAGACTTGGGATTTGAAAAGTTTGTTTGTTTGTTTGTTTGTTTGTTTGTTTGTTTGTTTGTTTGTTTGTTTGTTTGTTTGTCTAACGATAACTGGAGTAAAAATTGATCAATTTCAGCGAAATTTGGCACGTAGATGCATCTCAGCATTTTTGAGAACTGTATAGTTTTTGAAAATTCCTCACTAAACATTTCCAAGATGGCGGCCAATATGGCGGACGACTAAAAAAAAAGTTTTAAGCCAGCATAATGTGTTATACATCATTTTGAAGGTCTTTAAAAGAAGGAAAAGAATATGTAACTAATCAAATTTCACACTTAATATTTTCAAGATGGCGGCCAATATGGCGGACGACTAAAATAAAAAGTTTTAGTCAGCATAATGTGTTATACATTGTTTTAAAGGTCTTTAAGAGAAGGAAAAGAAAATTTAACTAATAAAATATCACAGTTAATATTTTCAAGATGGCTGCCAATATGGCGGATGTTTAAAAAAAAAGTTTAAGTCAGCTTAATGTGTTATACATTGTTTTAAAGGCCTTTAAAAGGAGGAAATTAATATTTAACTGATAAAATTTAATACTTCACACTTTCAAGATGGCGGCCAATATGGCGGACGACTAAACAAAAAGTTTTTAGTCAGTATGACATGTTATACATCAATTTAAAGGTCTTGAAGTTTAGGAATGGAATATCTAAGTATTAAAAATGTCACACATAATATTTTCAATATGGCGGACTATTAAAAAAAATTTAATCTGCTTGGCATGTAATACATTAATCTAAAGGTCTATAAAAGTAGGAATAGAGTCAATAACTTTTCAAATTTCATAATTTATATTTTCAAGATGGCGGCCAATAAGGCGAATGACAAAACGCTTTTCGTCAGTATGACATGTTATACATCGTTTTAAAGGGTTTAGAAGTAAGAAAAGAGTAAATAACTATTAAAATTTCACTCTATATATTTTCAACCAATTGTAGATAATTATTGCATACTAAGCAGTTTAAACTGGAAATTTAACGTAACAAACGTTGTTTAATAGAGGTATTGCAGGCTCGCTATGATCGCACGTTTATACAGGAGTTGTAATAATTTTATTGTTGGCTCGCTGCGCTCGCCCTGTATAGACAGCATTTAAAATTAGTTTTCATTTAACTGGGTATATATTGAAGGTTCGCTGCACTCACCAATTTATTTAGTATTTCTGGATAATGTTATGCCGTATAAACTTGCGAGCGCAGCGAGCCTGAATTAATTATATTAAATAATGATTACGTACAAATACTTTATAAACAGGCGAGCGTAGCGAGCATACAATAACTTTATTTAATTAATATTTACTACAAATTCTGAATCAAACCGGCGAGCGTAGCGAGCCATCTTTAACTTGATTAAATAATTACTATATTTACTGTATAAACAGGCGAGCGTAGCGAGCCTTCTTTAATTTATTTGAATAAATAATTAGTATATTTACTGTATAAAAAGCGAGCGTAGCTAGCCTTCAATAACTTTATTTTAATAAATATTTACAACAAATTCTGAATCAAACAGGCGAGCGTAGCGAGCCATCTTTAATTTGATTAAATAATTACTATATTAACTGTATAAACAGGCGAGCGAAGCGAGCCTGCAATAACTTTATTTAATAAATACTTACTACAAACGCGAAATCAACAGGCGAGCGCAGCGAGCCTACAATAACTTTATTTAATAAATATTTACTACAAATGCTAAATCAACAGGCGAGCGCAGCGAGCCTGCAATAACTTTATTTAATAAATATTTACAACAAATTCTGAATCAAACAGGCGAGCGTAGCGAGCCTTCTTTAATTTGATTAAATAATTACTATATTAACTGTATAAACAGGCGAGCGTAGCGAGCCTACAATAACTTTATTTAATAAATCCTTACTACAAATTCTGAACCAAATAGGCGAGCGTAGCGAGCCTTCTTTATTTTATAAAATAATTACTATATTTCCTGTGTAAACAGGTGAGCTTAGCGAGCCTACAATAACTTTATTTAATAAATCTTTACTACAAATTCTGAACCACCTCTAACCACCTCTAAATAATTAGTACATTATACTGTATATAAAACGAGCGTAGCTAGCCTTCAATAACTTTATTTAACAAATATTTACAACAAATTCTGAATCAAACAGGCGAGCGTAGCGAGCCTTCTTTAATTTGATTAAATAATTACTATATTAACTGTATAAACAGGCGAGCTTAGCGAGCCTACAATAACTTTATTTAATAAATCTTTACTACAAATTCTTAATCAAATAGGCGAGCGTAGCGAGCCTTCTTTATTTTATAAAATAATTACTATATTTCCTGTGTAAACAGGCGAGCGAAGCGAGCCTGCTATAACTTTATTTAATAAATATTTACTACAAATTCTGAATCAAATAGGCGAGCGCAGCGAGCCTGCAATAACTTTATTTAATAAACATTTACAACAAATTCTGAATCAAATAGGCGAGCGTAGCGAGCCTTCTTTAATTTGATTAAATAATTACTTTATTAACTGTATAAACAGGCGAGCGTAGCGAGCCTACAATAACTTTATTTAATAAATATTTACTACAAATTCTGAACCAAATAGGCGAGCGTAGCGAGCCTTCTTTATTTTATAAAATAATTACTATATTTCCTGTGTAAACAGGTGAGCGTAGCGAGCCTGCAATAACTTTATTTAATAAATACTTACTACAAACGCTAAATCAACAGGCGAGCGTAGCGAGCCTGCGTTAATATTATTAAATAAAGATAATGGACAAAATCATTTTAATGATCTTTTCAGGTTAAATAAGAACGTCAGGTTTTACTGAAATATTATCCTGATATTATTATTGAGAACATAGTATGGCTGATATAAAAGCACCTTTCTACGCGAGTTCTTTATGCACCGCATCACTAGTATAATAATACTAGCTGACCCGGCAAACGTTGTTTTGCCATATAACATATTTCTAGTGAATATTTGGGTAGTTAAATTAAAAATAACTAACTTTTTGTAAGTGTGTGGGGGCGTGATCTATGACTGAAAGAGGAATGGAGCGCTGTGGACAATTATGGCCTATTTAAATAATAATACACCAAGCATTTATTTTTTAATTCATAGTACTTTATTAACTTAAGTAATATATATTTAAAATGATATCTCTTAAGTTATATATACATTAAAAAATGGTATCCACATTTGCTATCACTAATTATGACAATTAAATAAATCAATATCAATCTCTAAGTGCAATGAATTGTACGTTATTAAATTTAATAATTTATAAATTTAAAATTTTATCCCTATACTCCGTGTTATTTGCTGGGTGTGAAGTGACACCAGTAGACGCCTGGTGGGGATAACTGATCGATTGATAATTGATCAGTTATCGACCACTGAGAGTTAAAGATTATTAAAGTACTAATATCGCTATTAAAAAAATGGGGGTTATTACAAAAAATAAAATGGGTTAAAATGGTTAATTAAAATGGATATTAAAATGGGGGCTATTGAAAAATAGGGTTTGGCGGTAAAAATTTAGGATTATAATTATTTTTAATGCCAAATCATAAAACAAAAAAAAAAAAAATTAAATTAAAACATATTTTCCAAAAAAGAAAAAATTGGGCTGGGCCACATGTGGACGATGAGGTCTATCAAAATAGTGAGAAAGCTTATTGTGATTGTGTGAGAATGATAGGAGACCGGCTTCGTTCTCATCCCTTACTCCGAACTGTTTGCTGGGTGAGAAGTGATACCGGTTGACGCCTGGCGGGGATAACTGATCGATTGATAATAATAATTACATTAACCAAGAAATTAATTAAATAACCGAGCAGACAGCAATAATTTTTACATTTTTGTCTAATTGTTATCTAATTATTATTATTAGTTTTGTTCTAATGGTTAATTTAAATTTTGACTATTAATTTGAGTTTATTTTTATTCTCTTTCATAATTATATAATTTTATTTTAACCCTTTGCTGTTTCTCAGGTGTTATTTTATTAAGTAGCTTTTTTTCTAGTCATTTATTAGTACTTTTATGGGAATTATTTGTTAATTCATTTATGTATTTTATGTAAATGTTTATTCAAGAGTGGCCTTGCTGTCAGAGGACTCTTTTTAAAATAAAAATAAAAATAAATAAATAAAAAAATTGATCAGTTATCGACTACTGAGAGTTAAAGATTATTACAGTTATAATATCGCTATTGAAATTTGAGGTTGGTGGTAAAAATTTGGTATAACGGAGGTAAAAAAAGGGTAAAAATTTAGGGTTAAAAGCATTTTTTAAAAAATTAAAAAATGTCCACAAAATCAAAAAATTGTTATTTTTTTATGGAGGGGGGGGGGCCTCACTTATCACTTAGGGGATGTTAAAAGGTTAAAAGTTATGGATATAAGTATTCATTAATGCCAAATCAAAAAAAAAAAAACCCAAACTACTTACAAAAAAAAAAATGTTGCCGAAAAATTAAGATTTTTTTTTGGGGGGGTGGAGGGGTACCATCCCTTATCACTTAGGGGTGGTAGAAAGATAAAAATTTGGGGTTATAAGTATTTGTTAATACCAAATCATAAAATAATAAAATTAAAAAAATTTGCCCAAAAAATTAATAAAACAATTTTTTCGGGGGGGGTCTCCCTCAACACTTAGGGGTGGTAGAAAGGTAAAAATTTAGGGTTATAAGTATTTTTTAATGCCAAATCATAAAAAAAAAAAAATTAAAATTTTTGTTCAAAAATTCAAAAAATAAAATTTTGGGGGGCCCCCCCTCATCACTGAGAGGTGGTAGAAAGGTAAAAATTTAGGGTTATAAGTATTTTTTAATGCCAAATCATAAAAAAAAAAATAAAATTAAAAATTTTTGTTCAAAAATTCAAAAATAAAATTTTGGGGAGCCCCCCCTTCATTACTGAGAGGTGGTAGAAAGGTAAAAATTTAGGGTTATAAGTATTTTTCAATGCCTAATCATAAAAAAATAAAATAAAAAATGTTTGTCCAAAAAATCAAAAAATAAAATTTCGGGGGGGCCCCCCTTATCACTTAGGGGCATAAAAAATAGATAACATCCTATTCTCAGACCTACCGATCAATACAAAAAAAAAATCATCAAAATCGGTCTAGCCGTTTCGGAGGAGTTCGGGATCAAACACCGTGGCCGAGAATTTTATATATATAGATAATTATCAAAATTAGTTCAGTGTATTTAATAGGTTAATTATAAGGTATATTTTAAAAGTTCCTTAAATATCAAACACGAATATTATTAATTAAGGCAAGGTAACATAAAAAGAAAATAATAGCCTGTACAAGACAGTGATGCAGATGTTTTAAATCTTTATAAACGTGAGGTCAATATGTAAGTTCAAATATCATGTTTTTATTAAACTAAAAAATACCATTATAATTTTATAGCCTAATATTATAAATTATATATTTGTACGTGCGTTGTTTAGAAAGGTAGATTTATGTCTAAAATTCCTTTTTCTTTAAAGTCGTTACGTTATAAGCTTTCTATAGATTGACTTTTCATGTCTTAATAAACATTTCATTGATGATATCGGAATCATAATATACATTTATTTTAATGCTTAAGTAATTATATAAATTATAATATTTATTTTTTTGAAGTGTCAAAGTCGAAGTAAAGAAAATCCCAACAAAAACACTAGTGGAAAAAATTAAGCCAAGTCTCGCGTAAAAAGTTGTAAGATCACAGGTTTAGCCAAGTCTCCCACTGTCTGAGTAAGTTCTACTAGGTCTAATTTATCCAGTGCAAGTACATGATGTTTGTCTGTCCCTCTCTCTATTCTCTTTCCCAAATCACTCTACAGGTTTAAATATAAAAACATTTTCTGACTGGGCAAATGCACACCGCAAACTAAAATCAAACAATAAATATTATTTTTTCATTTGAGCATCGCAGCATACAAGGATGCTGCTTTGTAAGGATACAAATATGTATGCGACACTGCATTTAAATTTAGCCTCTTTGAGGAGTGTATTTGCCGAGTCGGAAAATGTCGGAAAGTTCTGAAAGGACTTATAGTCACGAGTTTAGTATGAACGGATAGATACTAAATTTCATTCAGGAAAAAAGCGGGTATAGCAAACCATTCTTAAAAAGCGTGGTGACTAGATCCGTTTTGGCTTAGTGTGCCCGTAAGGACATATTCGCTACCGGTAAATTTAGTTGATATATTTGTAAAACAATTTCAGATAGATCAGGAGAGAAGGGCAGATTGTCTGTAACGCGGCCTATACACATGGGAACTTGGTTCGCAAGAACCAAGTAAATAATAAATACAGTTAAATACGAAGTTATATAATAAATACAGAAAAAAATAAACTTGCTGTATGTAAGTTCGTATCTCTTCTCTTGATAAAGATGGCATTAATCTTGAGTTGTATTTTTTGCCGAATTAATTATTTCTGGAGGAGTATTATTCTCTACATTTTCGTCAAAGCCACTTGATTCATTCATTGTTTTTCACTAAAAACTCGATATAAACAGTTACTTTAATAAAAGAATAGCAAATTAGTTTTGTTAAATGTAAACAAACTCGCTAATCGTGCGTAAAGCTGAAGAATTTCTCTTCTTTACCGCGCTAGCGTGGTAATGAAGAGGAATTCTTCAGAACTATGAGACGCGCATGCGCAATGAATACAAGTACGTAAATAATCACTTTCTTCGCATCTAAACAGAGATATAATGTTTATATTTCGTATCAATCGTAGATAAACATTTTTTCGGTTGGCCGGCAGAGCTGACGGAGTTCACCTGTGTGTAGAGGACACGAACCGATGTTCGTCATTTTATCAGAAAAGAAACCCTGACTACATCTCCGACTCATTTGTTTCTTTTTACTTCTTTTAACACTGTTTTTTAACGCTGATTTATTAACGCTGTTTTTTTATCGCTGGTTTTATTTTTAACGCTGTTTTTTCCCCTGTGTTTTTCTAAAGCTGTTTCTTTAACTCAAAACTGTGTTTTTAACGCTTTTTTGTGATTTTTAACGCTGTTCTTTTTTTCCTGTGTTTTTCTAAAGCTGTTTCTTTTAACTCCTTTTTTTAACTCAGTGTTTTTAACGCTTTTTTTTAACTTTTATTAACACTGTGTTTGCAGCTCAGTTCAGAGGCAAACTGGCGATTAGGACGAACCGTTGTTCGTGTCCCTCTCTACTGTGTGTAGAGAGCAGACCCCACGAACCAAGTTCCCATGTTTGTAGGCCGCTTAACGAAGGAGAAACATTTTAAAATCTTTCTGCAGGTTTACACCTAAAGTTATCCAAATTAATATTTATATGATGACAAGTTGATAAGCAAAGGTCGCACTTTATCAGAGATAATAAGAAATCAAATAAATTTGTTAAACACGGGAGAAACTGAAAGCTTAGCTTCGTTTAAAGTCGGAACTTCCGAGTATTGCCGAAATCAGTACAGTCGGGTGCTAAGACAATACCCATTTCTAGTTTGTATGACATGCGCAGTTATGTCAAATCTTACGAATAATAACAGGAAGGTTTCCAATCTGTTAGGTTTCCTGTTTTGTTTGTTTTTATACAGTACGAATCATTGTCACAACTTTCCTAAACGATTTGTGTACGATCCACAAATCCACGGGATGATGCAAATGGAAAGGACGCTACAAATAACGGGGTTGGAACAAACTTAATATGTATTTGTTATTATAAAAATGATTGCTCTCCTTGACAATTAATATCTGTATGGATAGGTTCCATCTTCCATCGTTGTTGAACTGCCACTCCCGCCAATGTTGTTGTGTTTAAAATACAAATACACGTTGTAAACGATTTCACGTCCTTGACTGTGAAGAGTCTTTCTTCCTAATTTTGAATTCGTGTTATTATCCATGTTTTTATTAATACCAGGAAATTTAATTTATGAAAGAGAAAATTGCCAAAAACAAGCCGAGAGAGGTAATTGTAAAAAAATAATTCACAAAAAAGTAACAACTAAAATCCAGAAATAATAAAAGTAACAAATAAAACAGAAATAAAAAAGTAACAAATCAAACTCAGAAGTAAAGAGGAAGAAAAAAATTGATTAAGAAAGAAGAAAATCGATTTAGATTTAAAGAATATTATTATGAATAATCAATAAATAATAATATAAAGAAATTATCGTATATTATTAGTGATTTCTTATCAGGTACAGTGTTGCCTGTTGCAAAAAATATAGAAGTTATCAAAAATAAAATTATTAATAACAAAAGAACAACACTGTGTTTTTTGACAATGGTCTATTTTATTAAAAGCTGACTATACATGACACCAAAAAACGACACTAGCGCACTCCTCAGATTTCCATGACTTCTTGGTCGACCTTTAGTTATTAGACAAATTACTATCTTGAAAATAGAATGGATTACGTCATAGTTTTAAAGGGTAACAAATGTTTCTCAGATCACATCAAAGCTGTTTATTATTTTGATAACAAGTTGACAGGAAGGAAACAGTTGTCTGTCATCATTCTACACGATGAGTTTAACCTTGAAGTTGGGTAACTCTATAACGCACGATGAAGAGTTGAAGAACAAAATATATTTTGTGGATGTGCTCTTATAAACTTGGACGAGGTTTAGTGGGAAGTGTCTAATTCTAAGATGTTTGGCTGGGACCTCAGGTCAAGCTATGTGATGTAACTACGGCTTTCCCAGTCTGTAAGACGTATCGGTTACCACTAAACTCGTAGTGACCGGCCTTCTACCTTATGTAACCTTTCTCCGAGGGTTTGGTCCCAAGGCCGTAGCCTCCAGTACACGTAGTACTTCCTTCTTCCACCACAGTCTTCTGCCAACTTCTTAACACCCCTTCTTTCCACGTCCTAATCAAATTACTCCCATTTCTCCGAGTATACAGCCCTTGATGGCTATTTCTTTACGTAACACCTTAACACTCCTGACCTCGTCCGCATCAAAAAAAAAAAAAATTAAATTAAGCAAAAAATAAAAAACCACTTCAACAACTATAAACGCACCCAACCTATAAAGGTAGTAGATAAAACGCGGCAAATAAAAATTATTTAATGATTCGAAATCTTTTACAAGTAAAGATTCGACATTCTCAAAATACCCAACTCCAACAGCGATTAAAGACAAACACTTGAAATTATCGACCGATTGTAATCGCTGTTGTAAAAAGATAATATAAGTTTAAAAGAAATTGTGCTATTTAAAAATAAGGTGGGAATTTCAAACTTCTCCGTCCTATGATATTTTATATCATTTATTCCTAATAACAGTTTAATGTCCAGAAAATTAAATTTAAAAGATACAAAACTGTTTTCTAAAAAAAAAAAAAAATAATAAAAAAACACGTGTGGTGTCGCGGGACACCCGGTAGGAACGAAGTTCCTTACATTTTTCATTAAATATAAATTATAAAATCACACTGCTAAGTACGTATACATCGCTAACTACTTATACATGGCGGAGTTAGAAAAGATACAAAATTAAAAGTAAAAAACTGTTTGTACCTGGCAGAGTTAGGGCAAAATTAAAAGAAAATCATTATTTGAATAATTAAAACAAGCGTCTTACTATAAATATATATTGAATATAAGAAAAAAGTTTATAGTTAAAGAGTATGTTGGTTAAAGGATGTTGGATTAAAATAGGACTGTTTTCTACCAACCCGGCCTATTATTTAAAATATTATAAAATATATCTCTTCCCTACTCTATAGCTTCTGCTTGAATCCGGTTGAAAGTTTACATGCCTGTTTCAATTGCACATTAGACAATGTGTAAGAAGTTTTATTAAAATCGTTATACGTTAGAACGGAAGATATCAGTAAAAACGTTGTTTTCTTTATTTTACCTCCAGCGGGGAGAAAAAGTGAACTTTCCTCCCTAGTTTACAGGGAAGAAAGTAGCTCATTCCACCCGGTAGGGCTCAACAGGGAGTAATGAGAAAGGAGGGAATCATGAACTCTCATGATTCCCTCCAGTGTTGCCCAAGTGATAAGCACAAGTAAATAAGCTTGGTACTAATACACATTTCATTTATTAACTATTGTATAATGTCTAAATCTATAATGTCATCTTCACACATAACCTTCACGACTTTTGTCATGATGACTAATCAGTAAAACAAACTAAAAGTTAAAAGAGAAATCATTATTTCTAAATGTAGATCTACTCATATGGATGATTATACGTTAGTTGTCAATACCATTCAATACACGACTCAGCTACCAGCTGATCTTCCATTTAATTTTTGCATTGAAATTCAAATAATTACTATCTATAATTTAATTTTAACATGATTAAACTTATCTGGTGAATTATTATTAGTATATATCATTTTTTTTAAATATAAAAATGTTTACTTTTTTAACATAAAATAATTTAAAATTAAAATCTTATCAATTATTTTTTCTCCCTTCTGGAGGTAAAATCTTGTTCGTACCTCGGGAGTAAAAATCACTTGCACCCTCGCGATAATTAACTCTCTCGGCTTCGCCTCGGGAGTGAACGCTATGGTTCCCTCGGCTTCGCCTCAGGAACCAACTTCATCGCTCAGGGTGCAATCACTTACTTTCCTCCCTTGGTGCGTAAATAACTATTAAACGTTTGGGTCCACTTTAATAAATTTAGTGATCTTTATCACTTCATAACAGTGTCGGTGTTCGTTTTACTAAAAAAATATATTTAAAAAAGTTGCTTGTCTCATTAAATAAATGAAGTTAGAATTTTTTCTTGGATTAAGTACTCAGTATTATAATAATATACCTAATATATTGAAATAAGCGTCAGCACTGATCAATTTTACTTTTTACAAGACCGTGATTATATTTTCTATATTTACAAAACCAAGTGACATTTTGACATATAACAAAAATAAACAAAACAAGTCAAGGAACAGGCTTCCTTAATAACATTTTTCCCCGTCTTTTTGAAGCTTAAGTTTACGCGAGCGTTGCACGTGAACGCTTGGGCGGATAACGATTTCCAACGAACTCAGCCTGGGCATTGGTAAAATGAACATGTGTACCAAATTTCAACTAACTCAGTGATCTTTTTACTCAAGTTATCGTCATCGGTAGATTTCGTGACGGATTTTGCGTGACGGTGATTTTGTGACGGTGATTTTGGTCGTTTTTTTCGGATTCACACCCGGGCTCCAGAACGTGCTATAAGGAACTTCGTTCCAAAAATTAAAAAAAAAATTGTATACCAATTTGTATGTTAATATCAAATTATATGATGTTTACAGGCACAGCAACGGTGTTTATAGTTCATACATATAAAGACTACTCAACCCTACTCAATGGACTACCATTAAATTAATTAATTGTAGGGTGTAATTTCTAAAACAAAATAAGTAAAAAAATTTAATATTATGACTAGAGTGGTTGCTAGAAAGTAACACATCAATATTTTCATCACAATTATATCTTTTTATTTTCTCAACAAAATGATAAATTTTATTCATAATATTAAAAAGATAAATTTTATTCATAATATTAAAAAGATAAATTTTATTTTCACAATAAAATTGTGGTGACAATGTTTTGTTACGAATTTCTTATTAAATGGATATGCTTTAGGTGTAATAAAAACAAAATTTATTTTCTTTTCTTTACATGAGACGTTTCGACCCTTACAAGGTCATCTTCAGTCATCGATCATTTATTAATTAATGGTGTATAAAATCTATCTCCATAGGAGAGGGTCTTGAACAAGTACGCTTAAGTTAAAAATTTTTAATTATAATAATTAACATCTTTAAAATTAACAATGGACATGTTACTAAAACACAAGACATGTTTTTACATCACTAAATATTTTAAATTATAATTAAGTAGTGTAATTGTTTTGTTTTAGTAACATGTCCATTGTTGGAGAAGATGTTAATTATTATAATTAAAAAATTTTAACTTAAGCGTACTTGTTCAAGACCCTCTCCTGTGGAGATAGATTTTATACACCATTAATTAATAAATGATCGATGACTGAAGATGACCTTGTAAGGGTCGAAACGTCTCATGTAAAGAAAAGAAAATAAATTTTGTTTTTATTACACCTAAAGCATATCCATTTAATAAGAAATTCAAAATTTATGAAAGGTGTAAATTTCAA